>OY992524.1:20213361-21512294 GCA_963921215.1 Scoparia ambigualis
AACGTTGCTTAATCGCAACAATTGCAGGACGCGGCACTTACCCAATGCGCCATCCAACTCCTCAATAAAATGATGTAACAATTTTTTTTTTTTGTTTAAAGTTTGTACCACCTTGAACTTTTTTCTTGTTCTAGATTCATTTGACAACCAAATAATTAAAATAGAAAAAGAGCGGCTAGAAATTCAAAAAAGAAAGTTGGTAATTGACGAAGCCAAAGTAGCAGCTTATGAAAGGTAAGAAAGTAAACTAAATATCATTCATCCAACTTTATTTTATAAAGATTATCGTACATGGTTTTGCCACAAGGTGTTAACTAATTGTTGACGTGGGGTGTCATTCGCTGTGGAAATGTTGCCACCGAATGGTTCCACCTCCTCAGCATCTCCAGTAATTTCTGCTTCATCAATCAAATTATCGTTCGTAGCGTTTAGTATGGGTGTCATAAGCCATGGCCGCTGCGGATACCCAGAATCTCCCAAGAGCCAGCCAACTTCACCATTATTATAAATATTTTCTATGTAGTCACTTAGAGCCCATGACCTCCAAACAAAACTGTCATGGGCGGAACCGCCATATATTGCACACACTGCTAAAATTTTCAAATTGCTGTCACAAATCTATAATCAAAATATTCCATTGCTACATGATCAAAGCATTGTATATTACAAACATACATATAATCACGACTATTATCCCCGAAGGGTTAGTCAGAGACTAGGCAATGAGGACAGCAAAAGCAGTCCTCTACCATAGTCCACTTTTCACCAAATAGCGACTGCACATGTGCTCAGCGTGACAGGTGGTGAGCCCATCGTCGCTCTATGCTGGATGTATGTGCAGTCTTTAGCCCGTTAGTTGCCTTATAGGACACCCAAGGAAAGAGAGGGGGTGGTAGTATTCTTTCACTGCTACGCGACACAGTTAATTTATTAAAAATAAAATAATGCATACTATGCTAGCATTGATTGCATGGTAACCTTTACGCACAAAAAATGCAGCTTCGCTAGGGTGATTGCGAGGAGCTGCAATAGCTACCAAGGTACCATCAATGCACCCTAATACTCCTGGAATGCCGAATTTTTGATAAAATCTGTAAAATAATAAATTTTTGTTTCAGAATTGCAGCGGCCTTGGAGGAACGCAACTTAAAATAAAATTTCTGATTGAATATTTCTGCTTTTATTTTATGATAATCTTACCCAAACTTTACCGAATTTCTCTCTTCTCGAGTATTGGGGAATTTTACAAATATATGTAACAGCTGCTGAAGTGCATCAACAACTTCTTCTAGACATCTGCTAATACTTGGTTGGCTCAGTGGCATCAACCAATCTTGTCCAATTAATGTCTGATAACTGCCTGTGCCTAGAAAGCTAAGTGTGGACAGTATCTAAAACAATTAAAAGAGAGTGAGAGTTAAACTAATGTTTATTTTTTTTATTTCACAACCGAGGAAGCTTTTACTACAAAACTTTAGTGTAGGAATCTGTCAATAAGTACTTATGTAAATAATGGCCTAAGGGTTTACAGAAAATTATAAAATTTAGTAAAATTATAATGCAATATTCTGGAAACATAAGACCAAGACGTGATTGACGACCTCCTTGGTCGAGTGGTTTGCACACCGGTTTTCATGGTGTCGCCATCTCTGAGGTCCCGGGTTCGAACCCCGGTCGGGTCAATTTGGAAATTATTGTTTTCTAAATTGTCTCGGGTCTGGGTGTTTTCTATGTATAATAAGTATGTATTTAAGTATTTTAAGTATGTTTATCCGTTGTCTAGTAACCATTTAACGAGTTTCTTCGAAGCTTCTCTTGGGCTAGATAATTGGTGTGATTGTAGGAAAGATTTATTTATTATTTATTCTTTACCTTTATTCGGTTAAATTTCCAGGTTTTATAATAAACAAAACTAAAGCGTTAAAGTGACAATGTAATTGTGTATAAAGTAGCTCCTTTGTCTCATAATATCTAAGTAAGATGTTACGATGTTATACATGCCTAAGAAAAATAGGTACTTACAGACCTATTAAAAAGCAAGGATTGCTTTATTTATGAAAACTTTTGAATCTTACCTTGAGTGGTAAAGCTATACAAGTAGATCTTTGTTGTGTACGCATCTCCCTTTCCAAAAGTGAGCACAAATATAAAAATAGTTCCTTAGCGACGCGGTACTGCTTATGAAATGTATTATCATCCAATGCTAAAGGATCCGATCCATCACGCATCACGCGTCTCGCAATGTTTTTTTGACGTTGTCGCCAATGCCTTACTGCGCGAGATCGTATAATAGCATACATCGTAAGTCTGAAATAAAATGCAAAGTTATTATTATTCTTCGTACACATAATGCGTTGGGTAATGTAAAATTATTAAAAACTAGCAGAAATCTAATGAAATCTTCGAGTGGTTGCAAATTAATATACTTACAAGAAAACTGTCCACAGTGTTTCTTCCTTTTTATATCCAGGTACAATAAACTATTTGATTGTAAAATAAAGTTGTAAAAGTTTTTCGAAACTTTCAATCCTCTTACAAACAAACGTTCAAAAACCGTCTTACCTCTTAGCTTTGTGTAGGAGTATTTCATAGAAACTTATTTTAAAAGCAATTTGTTTGACTTTTTGTTATAAACCTTTATACATGAAATAAAAAGTATAGTTACAAATTATTTAACAACATTTTCATCTAAAAAACATGTTTTTGCCAAGTACCAACTTCATGGTTAGATGAACTAGAGTTTGATTTCTGAACGCAAGTGTGACATCGTAATGTACCATAGACAAAGTGTCTTGGATCTTAGAGAATAGAGCTATCTCGATTCCTTACCTTGGCAAGACTTAGGCAAGACACGAGAATTACGATGTCACACTTGCGTTCAGAAATCAAACTCTAGTTCATCTAACCATGAAGTTGGTACTTGGCAAAAACATGTTTTTTAGATGAAAATGTTGTTAAATAATTTGTAACTATACTTTTTATTTCATGTATAAAGGTTTATAACAAAAAGTCAAACAAATTGCTTTTAAAATAAGTTTCTATGAAATACTCCTACACAAAGCTAAGAGGTAAGACGGTTTTTGAACGTTTGTTTGTAAGAGGATTGAAAGTTTCGAAAAACTTTTACAACTTTATTTTACAATCAAATAGTTTATTGTACCTGGATATAAAAAGGAAGAAACACTGTGGACAGTTTTCTTGTAAGTATATTAATTTGCAACCACTCGAAGATTTCATTAGATTTCTGCTAGTTTTTAATAATTTTACATTACCCAACGCATTATGTGTACGAAGAATAATAATAACTTTGCATTTTATTTCAGACTTACGATGTATGCTATTATACGATCTCGCGCAGTAAGGCATTGGCGACAACGTCAAAAAAACATTGCGAGACGCGTGATGCGTGATGGATCGGATCCTTTAGCATTGGATGATAATACATTTCATAAGCAGTACCGCGTCGCTAAGGAACTATTTTTATATTTGTGCTCACTTTTGGAAAGGGAGATGCGTACCCAACAAAGATCTACTTGTATAGCTTTACCACTCAAGGTAAGATTCAAAAGTTTTCATAAATAAAGCAATCCTTGCTTTTTAATAGGTCTGTAAGTACCTATTTTTCTTAGGCATGTATAACATCGTAACATCTTACTTAGATATTATGAGACAAAGGAGCTACTTTATACACAATTACATTGTCACTTTAACGCTTTAGTTTTGTTTATTATAAAACCTGGAAATTTAACCGAATAAAGGTAAAGAATAAATAATAAATAAATCTTTCCTACAATCACACCAATTATCTAGCCCAAGAGAAGCTTCGAAGAAACTCGTTAAATGGTTACTAGACAACGGATAAACATACTTAAAATACTTAAATACATACTTATTATACATAGAAAACACCCAGACCCGAGACAATTTAGAAAACAATAATTTCCAAATTGACCCGACCGGGGTTCGAACCCGGGACCTCAGAGATGGCGACACCATGAAAACCGGTGTGCAAACCACTCGACCAAGGAGGTCGTCAATCACGTCTTGGTCTTATGTTTCCAGAATATTGCATTATAATTTTACTAAATTTTATAATTTTCTGTAAACCCTTAGGCCATTATTAACATAAGTACTTATTGACAGATTCCTACACTAAAGTTTTGTAGTAAAAGCTTGCTCGGTTGTGAAATAAAAAAAATAAACATTAGTTTAACTCTCACTCTCTTTTAATTGTTTTAGATACTGTCCACACTTAGCTTTCTAGGCACAGGCAGTTATCAGACATTAATTGGACAAGATTGGTTGATGCCACTGAGCCAACCAAGTATTAGCAGATGTCTAGAAGAAGTTGTTGATGCACTTCAGCAGCTGTTACATATATTTGTAAAATTCCCCAATACTCGAGAAGAGAGAAATTCGGTAAAGTTTGGGTAAGATTATCATAAAATAAAAGCAGAAATATTCAATCAGAAATTTTATTTTAAGTTGCGTTCCTCCAAGGCCGCTGCAATTCTGAAACAAAAATTTATTATTTTACAGATTTTATCAAAAATTCGGCATTCCAGGAGTATTAGGGTGCATTGATGGTACCTTGGTAGCTATTGCAGCTCCTCGCAATCACCCTAGCGAAGCTGCATTTTTTGGGCGTAAAGGTTACCATGCAATCAATGCTAGCATAGTATGCATTATTTTATTTTTAATAAATTAACTGTGTCGCGTAGCAGTGAAAGAATACTACCACCCCCTCTCTTTCCTTGGGTGTCCTATAAGGCAACTAACGGGCTAAAGACTGCACATACATCCAGCATAGAGCGACGATGGGCTCACCACCTGTCACGCTGAGCACATGTGCAGTCGCTATTTGGTGAAAAGTGGACTATGGTAGAGGACTGCTTTTGCTGTCCTCATTGCCTAGTCTCTGACTAACCCTTCGGGGATAATAGTCGTGATTATATGTATGTTTGTAATATACAATGCTTTGATCATGTAGCAATGGAATATTTTGATTATAGATTTGTGACAGCAATTTGAAAATTTTAGCAGTGTGTGCAATATATGGCGGTTCCGCCCATGACAGTTTTGTTTGGAGGTCATGGGCTCTAAGTGACTACATAGAAAATATTTATAATAATGGTGAAGTTGGCTGGCTCTTGGGAGATTCTGGGTATCCGCAGCGGCCATGGCTTATGACACCCATACTAAACGCTACGAACGATAATTTGATTGATGAAGCAGAAATTACTGGAGATGCTGAGGAGGTGGAACCATTCGGTGGCAACATTTCCACAGCGAATGACACCCCACGTCAACAATTAGTTAACACCTTGTGGCAAAACCATGTACGATAATCTTTATAAAATAAAGTTGGATGAATGATATTTAGTTTACTTTCTTACCTTTCATAAGCTGCTACTTTGGCTTCGTCAATTACCAACTTTCTTTTTTGAATTTCTAGCCGCTCTTTTTCTATTTTAATTATTTGGTTGTCAAATGAATCTAGAACAAGAAAAAAGTTCAAGGTGGTACAAACTTTAAACAAAAAAAAAAAATTGTTACATCATTTTATTGAGGAGTTGGATGGCGCATTGGGTAAGTGCCGCGTCCTGCAATTGTTGCGATTAAGCAACGTTCGCAAGAGTTGGCCACTAGGTGGGTGACCTTAAAATTATTATCTTGAGCTCCTTCGTGTTTCGGAAAGCACGTTGGTCCCGGCTGCATCTGGAGTCATTAATACCCCTCAATCCGTATTGGGCCTGCGTGGAGTGTCATGTCATGGCTCAATCTCCTTAACCATCCACATGGAAAGCCACTGCGCCACGCCACTGCTGGCGCACAGGCTTTAGCTAATGATGATCATTTTATTAGTATCAGTAGTAATGTAGTCCAGTACCGTTGCGAGTAGTAATGCGGCGCCCACTTGGGGTTCTTCGCGGTGCTGCATGTTTTGCTGGCACACTACTGGACCTTCCCAGGACCTGGGTGCTGCACATTGGTGCTGGGTCAGCGCACCTTGCTGCCGAGTCATTGGACATTGGCGGTTCTGGATCAGGCTCCATTATTGGCTCAGTTGCTGCTGATGATGCAGCAACCTCAACCTCCACTTGCAAGCCTGGTGTGTCGTCCACTGGCTGTAATAATTATTAAAAGGACCTTGAATTTACTAAAAGTAAAGTAAAGTAAGCATTTATTCGGCGTATTACATACATAAACAGTTACCTAAACAGTTACAACAGCAACAAAACAGCCGAAAGGGCTGACCAGCTTAGCAATGCTGAGAATTAGGTTTTCAGCTGGACCCGTATAATTAATAAAAAATAAAACAATAAACATATATTTAAATTAGAAAAATATTATAAAATTAGTTGTAAGTAACAATATACCAATTTGTTCCAATTGGTATATTGTTACTTACAATCATAATCACATGTATAATTATAATTAAGTTGTATTTTAAATCAAAAACTAACCATTGTGAAAGCCACGCCATCCATACCATAAACGGCTACGGGCCCAATGACCGACATCACAGCTTCATCTTGAACGGAAAAAGTTTCTAGCTGTGATGGGCCATTGCCGGTTCCTCCCGGACCATCACCTTTTAATTCTCTTTTATTTTTAAGTGCTTTTTTCTTCACACCATTGCGAAGGTCACGCCATGTCTGGAATAAAATAAAATACTTAATATTGATTCACTGTAAGTGTGTTACAACTTTATTCAATGCCGGCAGTCATGTGTGAAGTTAAATTAATATGCAATCCTTAATTTCTTATTTTGAACATTGACAAATACTATTTACTAGTTTAGATAACAAGATAAATATCAAAATACTATAAAAAGTAAAACGCACCCAATGTGGCTAAGGCTTAGCAACTAATTCGCTGACTGGTTCGAATCAATGACCACAATGGTGCATTCTACTTTTTCTTGTATTTTAATATTTATCATAATATATTAATAATATGAAATCATTAAATGCAAATTTATCACTATAAAGTGTACAAAATATTAACCTGCTTCCATTTTTCTGCACTTTTCACTGGACCTCCAAGGGAATTCAGGACCTCTGTGAGCTCCTGCCACTGCCGATCTAGCTCAACCTTCCCTTGTAGGCCACTGCCACGCCCTGAAGCACAATCCGTGTGAGCCTTCATGTACTCAACTAAATGGTTGAGTTGTGTTGAAGTGGCTTTCGCTCTAGACATTCTGTCAACAAATAGGTTAAAGAGATCAAAGAAGCACAAAACAAAATATGAAATAAATTGGTTTTTAATTATTTTTTCCGTTCAAAGTACTGATTTAATGCAGTAATTCTGCAATATCTTAATAATAGACAGGTAACTACAAGAAAACGTAACATGGCGCTTTTACCATGCCTTGCATCATTAACATTATTTAAGCTATTTAACGTAATATCCATTATTCATATTACAAAAGTTGGTTTTTAAATGAAAATACTTTAGACATTACAAAATAGTTGCAAAGTTTTGTACTTCTACAGAATCAAACATATCACTCATTCATTATAGTTATTTGTATCGGCGATAATTTGTATCACTTTACACTAGTGTTTATTGTTGTTTACTACGAAATATCAATAATTGTTTACCTTTTGAAGATTTTTTTCAGTTTTGCACTAAAACACCGAAATAATTAGGTAGTAATATGTACTATCACGTTGATTCCGCGCAACTAACAAACGTGGTATTTTTGACAGTTCTAGTCACGCCAACGTCGCGTTCATTCCCCAAGGTTTCGTTCAATGTGACGTAGAGAATACGTTTTTGGAAGATATCTTAACTTTTTAAGGAATTGACGTGGTTTCGGAACAAGGAATCGTTACAGAATAAGGGCCACTCGATTCCTTACCTTGGCAAGACTTGGGCAAGACACGAGAATGACGTGGTTTGTGCGCGGTAAGATTTAGGTGTGGAATCTAGATTGCGTTACAGAATCAGGGCCCTGGTATGAATTAGCAAAGTAGTTATAGTCATAATCAGCACAAGCTCATATTTCATCATTTATTTTGCTTATTGATTTTGTTAATATTCTTAATTTAAAGCAAGTAGTTACAACACCAACGCATTTCACGGATCGTAGTCAGACACTTATAGATGTTGTATGTACAGATGATAAGGTGCGAAAAGTTTCAACTGATGTTGTGGGTAGTAAGTTATCAAATCATGCTTTTGTTTTAAGTGAATTTAACTTTAGAGAACGTAAAATTCCTTCAAAATTAATTTCGTTTAGACCATTAAAATAAATTAATTGGCCACAGTTTGAAAATGATCTGAAGTCTCTCCCATGGCCAAGCATAGCCAGGTCTTGCAATATTGATGTCATGGTCGCTAATTTTAATAAACTGCTTTTAAATCTGTTAGATAAGCACGCCCCTGTTAAATCAATTGTTACAAAAAGTCAATCATATCCCTGGGTCACTGACAATCTTAAGTTCATGATGAGACTGAGGAATAAAGCGCACTCGCGGTACCTCAAAACTAAAAACGATGCCCACAAGGAATATTAAATACAGTTCAAGAAACTTGTTAACAACACTCTTCATCTTGAGAAACATGCCTACTTTGGACATCATATTAACCAGCATCATAAAGACCCGAAAGTATTGTGGAAAAATCTTAAAAGAAATGTTCTTCCTCCTAAAGCCGACATGGATTTGCCTGATAATCTGTGCTCCGCAGAAAATATTAATAAGCATTTCCTTGATTTGCCTGGAGCTAGTACTGTTTATATGTCGGACATACTCTATTTTGAGTCCAATAAGTTTAATGATTCCACATTTTGTTTGAAATGTGTCAATGGACAGGATGTTTTAAAAATATTTAACTCCCTGAAATCGAATGCACAAGGCGTTGATTCTATATCCTTGGATATGCTTTTGCTTAGTTTGCCCGAGTCATTGGATGAGATTACGGCTATCATTAACAGATCTATTATAACATGCACCTTCCCTGAGTTATGGAAAATGTTCAGCCTCTTCCTAAGACTACTCATCCCACAACTTTTAAGGATCTCCGACCTATTAGCATCCTACCATTCTTGTCGAAGGTTATGGAGAAGGTGGTGTACCTACAGCTCTCTGAATATTTAGAAAGCAATAATATTCTTCCACAGGTTCAATCTGGCTTTCGTAAAAACAGAGGTACCGCTACAGCATTATTAGACGTCACTTCTAGTATGTTGGAAGCACAGGACGTCGGTATGGTTACAATGCTGGTTCTTTTGGACTTCTCCCGTGCCTTCGATACTATAAATATATCTTTGTTGATTTCAAAGATGTTATTTTACGGCTTTGATGTACCCACGGTGAAGTGGTTTCACAGCTATTTAACTAATCGGAATCAGTATATTCAGCTGCGTAATAGTAATGGTTCGGTATCATCCTCCTCTCTCTCTGCAGTCTCCCGCGGTGTTCCACAAGGGTCCATCTTGGGGCCTCTGCTCTTTATCCTCTACAGCGCAGACATAATTAAGTGTATACAAAACTGTAAATATCACTTGTATGCCGACGATCTGCAAATGTATCTATCTTGCCACCCAAATGAAGTTCAGGCAGCAGCTGAGAAGATTAATGAGGATTTAGAAAGAGTTTCCGAGTGGTCCGGAATAAATTGCCTTGTCTTAAATCCCAACAAGTCTAAACTAATGATTTTGGGCTCCAGGCATCAAGTTGCAAAAGTCGATCCTTCTGTTGTGTTGAATGGTGAAGCTATTAAAATCACACATGAAGCGCGTAATCTGGGTTTGGTTTTAGATTCTGAACTAAGATTTGAAACACACATTCAGGAGCTAGTACGGAACTGTTTTTACCGATTGGACCGATAGGATCCGAAAGTGTTTGAGTGTTGATTTTCGTATCCGCCTGACAGATTCTTTGACCCTTTCAAAATTAAATTACGCAGATTCAGTTTACGGTCCACGACTCTTAGCCAAAACGAAATGTTTAATACAGCGTGTACAAAACGCATGTGCCAGATTTTGTTTCGATATTCCACCCAGGAGTCATGTGTCCGCCCTATTTTAACCAGGCAAACATTTTGAACATGGCATCAAGAAGGTACGTTCACTTTGCTTCACTTTTATTTGGCGTTGTAAAGAGTCGAATACCGCGATACCTATATGATAAACTTTGCTGGTCGCATCAAACTCGGCTTGGTCGTCTTGCTGTTCCTTCGCACAATACATCAGCATTTAGGGGTAGTTTTAACTATGCCGCCGCCAAGATATGGAACGATATTCCACCTCCCCTGCGTAACTTGACCTCTATTGGCAGTTTTAAGGCAAAAATTAGGAGTTATTACCTGAGTATACAGCTTGGCGGTGTCAATTAATTTAGGGATGCACTCTTATTTACTTTTGGAACAGACGAGCATCTAATTGTACGCATAATCGGTACTTTTACGACTAGGAATTGTGAGATACTTTGTTGTAGTTGTTGTTATTGTAGTATTTATAAAGTATTGTATGTAGCGCTATCTATCCTCCAAACCGGTTTCTCCTGAAAATCAGCGTCATGGCTCCGGCTGTGACATTAAGCTGAGGAGAAGCCGTTTTGGCATTTCATTTTTTTTTGTGTGGTTTTTTTTCGTTTAAATTTATTTTTTATTAATTTTGTGAAATGTCAAATAAACGTTTCTTTCTTTCTATATATACAACAATGTCGATTGTACTTATTGATATTCATTATAGAGGGTATCTGCATTTCGTCAAGAATAAAATCAGTCTCGTATTGCGTAGTTTTATTGCAACATCTCCTTTTCCAGATAAACTACGTACAGAAGGTTCACTCTATAACGACTTTCACTCGAAATTGAAACTTATCGTGTGACCTGAGCGTTCATATTTCGATAGGCAATGCTGACTTGATATCGATTTGACGTCAGGGGCGCAGGGGTTTACTTGCGCGCGCAGGGATTACGAGTTAAGGCTAAGTAGATCGCGCTTTGAGTTTTTTCAAACCATCTATAATGGTTTAAATTCTGGAAAAAAGTATGTATTAGTTAAGTATCTAATCTAATCAAATTCGTATTCAGTTACAAGATCCAATGAACTTCACTCGATAGAAAAAAATCCCAAAGTTACCCCTTTTTGTAATATTTTTTCAATATTATGACTAAACTACTGATACTTTATATTTAATTTTTGTACTCAACGAAAGACACAAATATTTCGCAGATAAATTAGTAGAGTATCCTATAAAGTCTATACATATAGGCAATAAAACCTATAAAACGCGCCGCTTCGCTGTTATACCCGTCCCGTACCGTCGTACCGCCGAGAGAGCGAGAAAGAAGCGCTCGGCTTTAGCTAACTCGGATTAAGTCACTTTGCAATTAGAATTCATTATTTTTAGATAAAAAGGTGTTCAGACATTTCGACATAAACGAACAATACCTAAAGCGAGAAATGTGTTATGATCGTAACTATACTTCCGGGAAACGGGCATGATTTGAGTGAGGCGATGACTTTCCGAAAATCGAATTTTACTGCAAGCGATTTTTGCATTCGCATAATTTCCCAATCGAATCGTTTTCTGTTATATTTTTTTCCCAGAGGTTATCTTTTTAAAAGCTTCTTTTCTTTTCGCATTATTTTCGAATCTTATCTTCTTCTGATAGTTTTTATTTCCGGAAGTTCATAACGTTTGTATATTTTATTCTTATCATGACGTTTTGCTATTATATTTCGACTGATTTTGCTGTCCTCATTGCTGACAACCCATCGGGGAAAATAGTCGTAATTATGTTTGTATGTATGTAGTAGGACCATTTGATGATGCTCCAGTGACATACTAATGCTTGTTTTCTTGATTTGTGAATTCACTTTGACCAAAACTTACTGTTCCCTTTTCTGGAAACTTTCTGGGGGTTATCATAATAATTATTCATACATATATAATGACGACTATTATCCCCGAAGGGTTTGTCAGAGACTAGGCAATGAGGACATCCCCTCTCCTTACTTCACTAAGTTTATTTGTACTGGCACCTCGAGACCAACCGTTAGGTTATGCAAGAAGTGCCAGACGTCCCTGCGCCAGTAGAACACTCGCGCAGGAGACCACCAACGTTAGGTCTTGACGCCAAATTAGTGCCCGCCGCAGCGCGCTCTTCATTCAGTACTCATAAGACTAGTGTCTCGGGAGAGTATCCCCGTGAACACGTGTAGTTCACTGCCTATTGTCCAGATAGGTAGCCGGAGCTGTCGAGTTCGCTCACTTCTCGTTGCACGAAGGGCAAAGTCAAAGTCAAAGTCAAAGTCAAATTATTTATTCAATGTAAACCTTTACAGGCACTTATTGACGTCAATAATAATAATAATAAAAAAACAGTTAACTAACTTATAGTTAAGACTTAACAACTAATCTAACGAGCTATAGTCTGTGCCAGACAAAATGCGCATCGCTACCCCCAGTACCACTGCACGCCGAAACAGAATCGCGTCGAACCGAAATTTAAGCCGTGGTCATAGAATTGTGTAAACAAACGTATCCTGGTACGAGACGAAAATAGCGGGCAAGTGTCTCTCCCCTAGCGACACAAACGGCTAATATTTATAGGTAATTTATCGGTTTTTTTTTAGGATGAAAGGTGATAAATCACAATGAATTGTTAACTTAAGTTATTACTTTAAGGAATAAAATTAAATGTGATTTCCAATTATCGTATTGATATTGTGGTAAGTAATAGAAATTGGAAATAACTGAGTTTTTAAAGTAAAATAAAGTAACGGTTGAAATGAGTTTTGGAAAACATTAGTACCTAACCAATAAGGTTGACATTTTTAATCATTCAAATATCTTTTATTATAAAAACTTAAGCATAGAAAACGTCAAAAATTAATAAGCATAAATTTGAGTGTTTTAAAATTGTTTCGTTTTTCGTCTTGGTACAAGCACAGAATAACTAATATTACTTCCGTATAGAAGGTTCACCCTCCAACGACCCCCACGCAAAACCGAAACCCATCGCGTGACCCGAGCGTTCATATTCCGTTAAGCAAAGCCGACTCGATATCGATTTGACGTCCGTCATGAGCGCAGGGTTTACGCGCGCGCGTAGGGTTTACGAGTTAAGGCTAGATAGGTCGCGCTTTGAGTTTTTCAAACCATCTAAGACATAGAAAATAATGGTTTAAATTCTGGAAAAAAAGTATGTATTATAGTCTGACCGCCACCGCCGCACCGCGCCCCGGGCACGCGAGCGGCGAGGCGGGGGGGCGAAACAGTTGCTCCATTTAGTTAATCTGCCGTCATCGCTCACGGCGGCAACTAGTGTGTCAGACGCACATGAGATAAAATATCCAAAATGGGTCGTGCATTATCACGAGATAATCAAGACAGACATTTTTAAAGTGGCCGAATATTTAAAAAAAAGAAAAGCAAACAAAGTTTATATTATATAAGGTGACTGCCAGAAACCGCAAGAAACTTCAAGGGCCGATCAGGTCAATGACAAAAATGGTATCATTGCAGATTAACGTAGGTACTTATCGCCCAGCTGACGCGAACTGGTCAACAGACGGTCGACCGGCCGGCCGTTGCCCGCGCGTTGTAAATAATTGTTTTTAATTTAGTTTTCTTATGTTATTGCTTTAAAATAAATTAGATACTCAAATAAATACAAAGACTATCCAATTAAAATTCACAAAAAGAATTATTTAATTAAAAATGAAAAAAAACACGAATTCCTTTTTTGTCATCTTTGTCATGTTCAAAACACCCGACCCGACCAGCCCCCGAAGCCCCCCGCGGCCCCTAGCAGTCACCCCATATATTTCCAAGAATTAAATATTTATTTTATTATATTGGTTCTTTAATTCAAAAACGGATTGGATGTAATTATACTCGTAAATATAAAGCTTCAATAAACTGTGCTTCGATATCGTAAGAACTGTCTGACACTACGAATCTTATGTGAGTTCATGCTCTTTACTTCCCACTCCCCCCACCACCCGCGCATACCCAAGGCGCGGCACAGCGGCTGCGGCCAGGCCATAGTTAAGGATCTAATCTATTCAAAGTCTCATTCAGTTACAAGATCCAATGAACTTCACTCGATAGAAAAAAAAAAAAAAACCCCAAAATTACCCCTTTTCGTAATGTTTTTCAATATTATGACTAAACTACTGATACTTAACATTTAATTTTTGTACTCAACGAAAGACAAACAATTCGCAGATAAATTAGCAGAGAATCCTATAAAGTCTATACCTAAAGGCAATAAAACCTATAAAACGCGCCGCTTTGCTGTTATACCCGTCCCGTACCATCGAGAGAGCGAGAGAAGCCGCGAGAGAGAAATACCTGGGGCCCAAGTCTGCCAATTCACGAATGGCACAATTGAATCGCAGCTGGATCGCACTGCAACTGCTTGACACATTTGGCATTCTCTTACTCATTTAAGAATACCAAATGTGCCAAACAACCACAACGCGACACAACCGCGACTCAACCACGCCACCCGCAAACTAGCAGACCCGCCCAAGTAACAAAGTTCTCCTGTAGTGCACAGCTTACAGGCTTACAGCACTAGTACCTCTCTTTTAGTGGTTCCAGGTTTTACTACCAAGCTTATAACAGGTTACACGGAGTTCGTTTGGGTTTATAGTACACCTGCTCTTATAAGTTAACTTATAGTCGTGTATAGAACGAAATTATAGGCGCAGTAAAGGCTAAGATGGCCTATAAAAGGGTTGTATAGGTGTAAATACACTTGAGAAAACTTGCTCCAGTAAGTTACACTTGCGAAGAAGTAATTATAAATCCGCTATAAGTGTCATACGCCAGTAATAGTAATTTATAGACTAAAACCATTTGCACTTGTTACTTGACCTTATAGGAGTGTATAAGTCAACTTTATGTGCCAATTATAAGTGAATTAGTTCTACAGTGGTTTCTTCTAAGAGTAAGTGTACTTGATATTATTGTGGACTCTCGAATACTGTAATAGTCTTAATTTCTTTAAAAAGGTTTCTTGTAAAACTATTAGTATCCAAAGATATCTTCGTGAAGTCCATTTTAAGAAGACAATTGCTTTTAATATTTCTCGCATCTTCACGGCCATTTTGATTTCTTTTGAGTCATTGGGTTTTTATTAAATTATTACAAAAATGGATATAAAAAATGTAAATATGACCATGATAGTTCGATCAAAGTCACAATTAAAACATAAAAATAATAAACTCTTAATTATTAAAATTAAGCATAAGACATTTGTACGCGGAACCCTATTTCGTCACAATATGGCGCGACAATGCGGTTAGGACTAATATTATTTTTAAACACAACTTAGTTAATACGCCATGTTCAAAAGGCGAATAAAAATTGAGATGTAAAACACAATATACTTCACCGAAAATACATACGCGTTTGCCGTGCAATCATGTATGCACGTATTACGTGCAAAATACTTGTTAATACATTTTATATAAAATAGATGAAGTTACTTTTATTTTTTTTATTTTTCTCCACAACTGCACAACAAAACATCAATTCACAAATGTTTGAAGTAGCTAGTAATAGAAGTGCGGAGTACGTTACAAGTCTGCCTGGTTCTATTAAATGCTCATAGTGAGCTTCGCGGGAGAAAATGGTTCTACGTAGTCCAACTATAAGTGTATTATTGGTCTAAGTGGTGCTCGCCAAGTCTACTATGAGTGTTTAATTAGCAAAAGTACGCGTATAAAATGGGCCCTTTTCCGTGGTTATAAACGTTTACTAGCCTGTTATAGTCCTGGCCCCGGAACCACTACAAGACCACATTTTGTTACTTGGGCGGGCCCCTGGCCTTAAGCGACGACGCGCGACGTGGAGCGTGCGAGCCGAGCGGCAACCTTTACTGTCATACGCCTAGGCGGCCTTCCTGGGAGACACGCCGGCCGAACGTACCTAAACTGCAGCACCCCACTGGTACAAGTGGAGTAAATGACCCTTCATGCACATCTAGCTGGCACAGACCATAATCTACTCTACCTACCTAATCTACCTACCTAACCAATCTACCACCAGTTCGGATTTTGGGAGAGCCTTCGACCGAGAAGAGCTGGCAAGAAACTCAGGAGGCCTTACTTTTTTCTCCCTCTAAGTAACAATGTTACTTTACAGTGTCATAGATCTAATTAAGTAGGTACAATTTATTAAACATAATTAAGTACAATTTGTACGCATCAATAAAATTAATAATAACTAAACTAAATAATTTCAACACAACTCGCAGTTGCCACTGCTAGGGTCGTCGACTCTAAAGTCGACTCCCAAGTGTCCACCTTGGTAGCGGAGTAGTAAGCATACTCACTTCTCGGAACCCATCCAGGCGCCTAGCCAGTTCCCACGTCCTACGCGGCTGGCTGAACCGGAGGCTACGGCATCTAGGGGGCCGCCTCTACTAGTTCTCCAGACTAGTACCGGAGATGTCAACACCAATGTCCAATGAGAACCACCGGACAAAGCTGCCAACTATAAGGGAAACTCACGTTCCCCGCAGGACTTTTCGCTTCTGGCCCCTCAGAGACCGCTACTAGGCCCCGCTCGCTGCGCACGAGTTTGGAAGTCCTGGCACACAATACCAGGACAGACGAACATTCCCAAGCTCTACAGCTAACCACAAACCACTACGAGTCCAACCCACGTCCGGATCCCGCCGGAGGCGCCTGGTCAAAGGCACGACCAGCGGGGGGCTTGAACCGGAACCCCGTAGTACCCCTGAAAACACAACCGGACCCGTAGTTCCAGTTGCGATACCCTATCTATTGGGGTCGGTAGATAGGGACAGGCAATGAGGACAGTAAAAGCAGTCCTCTACCATAGTCCAAACTTTCACCAAATAACGACTGCACTTGTGCTCAGCGTGACAGATGGTGAGCCCATCGCCGCTCTATGCTGTCAGATGTATGTGCAGTCTTTAGTCCGTTAGTCGCCTTTTACGACACCCAAGGGAAGAGAAGGTGTGGTAGTATTCTTTCACTGCTACGTGACATGGTTATCATTATCAACAGCCCAGAAACCACCCATGGAGGGATTAGGCCAAAACCCACCACGCTGGCCCAATGCGGGCAGGTGGGTTTAACGACTGCCATCTTACGAGAACAAGCGAGACCAACCGGTATACGTGCCTTCCGAATCGCGTAGGAGCTCTAGCCACGAGGCCCGAACCAGCCCACTAGGGACTCAAGAGAACCAGAGAGAAGCTCTAGATGTTTATTAATTTGTTCGCCCATCCGGTCACGCGGTATTTCCTCTCCTTATTCTGACGGTTTGCTGACGATATTGTTCTGCTTTCTGAAAATACAGTGGAGCTGCAGTCAATGATAAACGCCATCCACACCGCAAGCCTACAAGTAGGTCTGGAAATTAACCGCAGCAAAACCAACATTATGACGAACTACACTAAACACCCTGTATACCTTGAAAATGAAGCGTTACAGTACGTTAACGCCTACGTATACCTAGGTAAGCAAATTTCGTTTAAAATACAGAGAAATGAGCAAGAAATAGAAAGGAGAGTTTCAAATGCATGGAACAAATTTTGGAGCTTAAAAGAAGTTTTGAAAAGTGATATGCCAATCTTAATTAAACATCATCCATCATTAACCTACGCTAGCCAAACCTGGAAGCTCACACATCGCGTTAAATCCAAAATTAGATCTTGCCAGATAGGTATGGAAAGGAGTTTATTAAAGATTAAAAAAATTCAAAAAATATCACATAAAACTATAAGAAAAAAGACAAAAGTGACTGACGCTCTCAATCACTGTAAGAAATTAAAGTGGCGCTGGGCTGGCCATATAGCTAGACTAACAGACAACAGATGGACTCACAGAATAACATGCTGGAACGGACCACCGGGCACTATTAAGAGAGACCAGCTGCCCGTTGGACAGATGATATCTTACAAGTGACTGGCAAACAGTGGATGGAGATAGCGAAAAACAGGGTCACTTGGAAATCTCTAGAGGAGGCCTTCACCTTCGAGAACGAGGGGTTCTTACTTAATAAAAACTAATTTAATGTATTTATTTGTTTTTTAAGAATTTTACATAGTATACATTTTAATATAACTAGACATACTTTTGTCTTTGTTACTTCTTTTAGTAAGAAATAAAAGGCTTTTTTATTTATTTATTTTATTTAATCGAAGGTGGTAGAGCTTGTTAAGTCCACCTGGCTAACTACCACCACCTTATAGTCTGGCGTTTCTAAATCAATTTAGAAAAATAGCTTTCTCGTTTGATTGACTAGTTAATTTAATTTTTTAATGGACTCTCGTTTGATTGTTGTAAGTTTAATTGACGCGACCGGGAACTGAACCCTCAGAGATGGCGCGATGCCAGACCCGGCGTGCTTACCACTCGACCACGGAGGTCGGCATTCGTCGTCGTCCTTTCTCTAGCTGCTACACACAACAGTTATTAATCTTTTGTGGTTTTTTGGAAATACCAAAGTATCCACTGATAAAGTTAATTTGACTTAAAACATATATAAGTACCTATACTTACAAAATTTTATTTAAAAAATAAAAATAAAATTTACTTCGACTTCACATAATATTGGATACATTTTCCGAGCTATTCTTAAGATCCCAACAAAATTTGAGTATAATGTACACGTAGGTACATGAATAAATAAAGACAATTTACCTAGTAAAGCGTCATTTGAATAAATAATGTCAATTGTCTAATGTTACCTACTCACATTAGGTTAATACCACAGAACAGTGGATTATATTGAGTACAATTTTAGAACAAAGTATTATTATACCTAACTTATTGCTGACGTATTTCAATCTAGCGCAAACGCTCGAGCTGCGAGTCAGAATGAATGACTTCCAATCATTTATTTAGCCGTAAGGATAACCGCATACTATAGCCACTTTAAGCTAACGAAACGTGGAAAAAATTAGTACCTCGGACTAGAACGTTAGCCAAGCAATCCTAGATAAGAAAAACATTTTATTTTTTTGAAAAAATTGTCTTAGTGTCTTCCGCAGATCATTTTGAAAAAAAACCTAACTAATAATTATATCTTTATTATTGCAATTTTGCATTCATAATGCTATATAGATATAGGATGAAATATTTTCTAGAAAATAAATCAACCAGTCTCAGGAAGCTCGAATGGGATTCCAACCCACGACCTTTGGATTGCCAGGAAGCTCGAATGCTGCCGGCTTTGGTCGTGCGTTGGAATCCCATTCGAGCTTCACTTTCGCAATTATAATTATTAGGATAAAATATTTACTAGAAAAAAAATCAACCAGTCTCAGGAAGCTCGAATGGGATTCCAACCTGCCTTTTGATTGCCAGAAAGCTCGAATGCTGCCGGCTTTGGAATGCCGGTCCACTGCTAGCAGTGAACCGGCAATCCAAAGGTCGTGGGTGGTGGAATCCCATTCGAGCTTCCTGAGACTGGTTGATTTATTTTCTAGAAAATATTTTATCCTAAGAATTATAATTGCGAAAGTGACTTTGTTTGTTTGCGCCATAACTACCGAAACGATCATCACAAAATTATGCATACACGTTGTCAGAGGTACAGAAAATGACATAGCATACATAAATACATACATATAATCACGACTATTATCCCGAAGGATTGACAATAAGGATAGCAAAAGCAATCCTCAACCATACTCCACTTTTCATTTATTTATTTGTTTATTTGATTAGGCTAAACTGACCATTTATTTTTTAACTCAAAACGGGACATGTCTATATACGCCAGTTAGCAGGTTAACAATGATAATTTAGAAAAAGTTTTACAATACAATTAGTATTCCCTTTATTTTAATTAATTATAATTATTTTTATTGTAGGTACAAATAAAAATTTATAACTTGACGATAACGAAACGTTGAAAATAATGACTACCTCAGGGTCAGGTGGGAATCGAACCCACGTCCTCCGCAATCCGAGCTGTAAATTACGATAGATAGGTACTTTTCTTAAATTTGCCCAAAAATACCAAGAAACCAAGTCTCCACTGTACCATAAAACCACAGTGCTATCGCAGACAAGCTCCATATTATAGGTTTGGGGACAATGGGACAGATAACCAGAAAAAGGGACAGTCCCGTTCAAAACGGGACGTATGGTCACCTTAGATTAGGCACACTGACAGATTACAATCGTTAATGACAATTATAACTTACATTGTTAACATGAACTTAGTTTAGATCATAACCCTTAAATAGTGTACACGGCATGAACTTAGTAAATATATATACAGCGGCGTGTTGCATAAAATTAGACAAAAAAAAGAAAAAAGAAAATTAACCAAAGGATAACTGAACCCAATAACGAAAAAGCAAAATAAGAATTAAATAAATATTGTGAATTCCGGATACCTACTTAACTTCTAACTATTTTTTAGCGAGGAAGAGGACCATTGATGTTAATAATATTAGATACAAGTTTTTATAGCCAGAAAACCTT
This sequence comes from Scoparia ambigualis, assembly GCA_963921215.1. Lineage (NCBI taxonomy): Eukaryota > Metazoa > Arthropoda > Insecta > Lepidoptera > Crambidae > Scoparia > Scoparia ambigualis. Next base: position 20,233,808 of record OY992524.1, read on the forward strand.
CCATCAAATATGTCTATATCCCTATTACTACGAGTATGCTCGTTGTAAGTGCGACACGTAGCGACTGCACATGTGCTCAGCGTGACAGGTAGAGCTGTAGCAAACCGTAGTATTCGTTACTGAGTAACGGATACACAGCTTGATTCGAAGTACCGAATCGGTACTCTCGATTAAATTTCGTTACTCGCATCGTTTGCATCTCGCATCTGACGCGATATAGTGTTTTGACAGCAATGAGATATCAGAACATAATTAATTATAATTAAAATGACATTACGTGTGTGTGTGGGGGGGGGGGGGGGGGGTGAGTGTGTGTGAGTGTGTGTGTGTGCGAGGTTAACCACCCTATTAGACATCATGTTTGAGAAGCTTTTCAGCTTCATCATAGTCTAAAGTTTTAAGCCAAGCTGTGACACTTTTTCTGCACAGTTGGTAATTCAAGTAAAAACAACTTTATAAAATGATATAACATAAAATGATAAGTTAAAAACAACTTTAATTACATTAACAATTGGGGTACTCCTTAAAAATAATCTTTATAAAAAGGGTAGACATTTTTTTTGCAGAAGAATAAAAGAATTCATGCACTCAAAAAGATTTATTTAATCTTAAGTTACTATGCCAGAAAATATTAGACATTTAAGACATAAAAGCTTTTTAGTCCTAATAAACTTTTAAATAATCAATAAATTTTTTTTTAGATACTCTTCAAAAAAGCACCTAAGTTGTATCTTTCTCTTACTAATACAGTAAAATCACTTTAAAATAAAGTGCAACTAAAAATCTTTTTGTATATAAGTAACACAATGTAATTTTCTTACAAGTAGGTACTTAAATACATAACAAGTATAAAAAACTTAAGGAACAAAACAATTCCGTAAAATAAATAATGCCTTTTCACACATTACCGGATGCGCATTCGGTATTGTATAGAATACCTAGGCAAAGTATAAAATAAATATATTTCATATATTACCTACACGTTTTAGGTATTCTATACATTGCCTAGGTATTGTATAGAATACCGGATTTACAAATTGCCGGTAAGGTAACATATACATACATCACGCCCGCTTCCAGGGGTAGGTAAACACTCGTCGCGTCACATGGCCGGGCGTCACGTGTCACGCGCCCGTGGCGTTGAATTAGTAGACTCTACTATGTTTCTAGGCATTAAACTGGACTTACGTTTACAATGGGACCCACATATTGATACCTTGTCAGAAAGACTGATTGTTTTGTAAATGTCGTTACTTCTATAGTATTATAAATCTGTGGAGTTTCTTGCGCCCGTTCTTCTCCACAGCTGAAATATGATTGGGGGAAATGATGGGCGGGTGCCCATCCATCCAAATAAATTTAGACGATTCAAAATGCTTATTTTAAGTTTATTGAATAAAGAAATTTTGAGTTTGAGTTTGAGTTTGAACGCCCCAAAACGTCTGAAGATATCTAGCGAGATGTTTAGGAACTCATATCATTTAGTGGTGTGCGGGTTATGTCAGTACACCTTTAATGATAATACCGAGAGAAGTAATTTTTATTAGCGTAATGTGTTTGCATCTAGAAGAAATGTGACTGAAATAACCTTATTGTATATGTTTCTAAGCATCTTTGTTATCACTATTTCGGTTTTGCAAACCTACAATAAAATAAAAGTAAAAGTCTTGATAAACTGATAGAAATAATATATTGGTAAATGACTACTGTTCTAAAATGATATGAATATGAGTACGCGCGGCGTGATTAATTACCGATGACGAACTAACTTTATAATGACCTGAATTAATGCATATGGCGGAAAGTGCTGATAGGACAATGTACGAACTCTAGCCCGTACATGTGGCGTGCAAGCATGACGAAGTATCGCTATTCGACCAAAACACAATATACATTAAGTGTGGATTCGACCAAACTGGAATAAGATTTACTCCAAGATTAGTCTATACAAATTCGGCGCTTAATCTAGGTATAAGACCTTATTCCAGTTTGGTCGAATCCACCCTTAGTGCCTTACAAATAAACAGTGAATAAGGTCGGAATAGTTATTCCGTGTTTTGTCTCTTGTACTCTAATTTGAAATTACGCTAACACGACAGGAACAAAACGTGGAACACCTATTCGTAGCTTATTCTTTGTTTATTTGTAAGGCACTAAGGGTGGATTCGACCAAACTGGAATAAGACTTACCTACTCCGAGATTAGTCTAAACAAATTCGGCGTTTAATCTAGGTATAAGACCTTATTCCAGTTTGGTCGAATCCACACTTAATGTATTAAGTATTTCAAAGCTACTAATATTCCGCTACGATTAAGGGTGGATTCGACCAAACTGGAATAAGACTTACTCCGAGATTAGTCCATACAAATTCGGCGTTTAATCTTGGTATAAGACCTTATTCCACTTTGGTCGAATCCACGCTTAATATAAGAGTGTACGTAGGCCTTGAAGTGGTGTAGTGTAGTAAAGTAAGGTGTGGTGGAGGCATCTACTCAGCATTGTGTCGTAAGCATCTCAGTAATGTCGTGACGCTGGTCTTCCGTAGATACCTACAATACTTACATTGCTACTTAGATTACTAAACCCCCTGTTAACGCAAACGCGATATCAGCTAAGACTCTACTTAAGTTACCGTGACGCGTAACGGTGAAAGAATATTACCTACCGATATGAAAGTCACTACGCTGTTTCTCTAAAAATTCAGCAAGTGTATTTCTTTTCTCCCTTCCTTTACAGCGTCATTTATTGGAAAATGCCATAATATAGAAGTTTCATAATAAATAATAATAATACATAATAATCACGACTATTATCCCCGAAGGGTTAGTCAGAGACTAGGCAATGAGGACATCCCCTCTCCTTACATCACTAAGTTTTATTTGTACTGGCACCTCGAGACCAACCGTTAAGTTATGCAAGAAGTGCCAGACGTCCCTGCGCCAGTAGAACACTCGCGCAGGAGACCATCTGCGTTAGGTCATGACGCCAAATCAGTGCCCGCCGGAGCGCGCTCTTCATTCGGTACTCATAAGACTAGTGTCTCGGGAGAGTTTCCCCGTGACCACGTGTAGTTCACTGCCTATTGTCCAGATAGGTAACCGGTGCTGTCAAGCTCGCTCACTTCTCGTTGCACGAAGGGCACAACTCGCAGTTGCCACTGCTCGGGTCGTCGACTCTAAAGTCGACTCCCAAGTGTCCACCTTGGTCGCGGAGTAGTAAGCACACTCACTACTCAAAACCCATTCGGGCGCCTAGCCAGTTCCCACGTCCTACGCGGCTGGCTGGACCGGAGGCTACGGCATCTAGGGGCCGCCTCTACTAGTTGTTCAGACCAGTACCGGAGATGTCAACACCAATGTCCAATGAGATCCACCGGACAAAGCTGCCAACTATAAGGGAAACTCACGTTCCCCGCAGGACTTTTCACTGCTGGCCCCACAGAGACCGCTACTAGGCCCCGCTCGCTGTGCGCGAGTCTGGAAGTCCCGGCACACAATACTAGGACAAACTAACATTCCCAAACTCTACAGCTAACCACAAGTCACTACGAGTCCAACCCACGTCCGAATCCCGCCGGAGGCGCTGGTCTAGGCACAACCAGCGGGGGGCATGAACCGGAACCCCGTAGTACCCCTGAGAAACACAGCCGTATCCGTAGTTCCAGCTGCGATACCCTATCTATAGGGGTCGGTAGATAGGGAATAGGGGTCGGTAGATAGGGAATAGCAATGAGGACAGCAAAATCAGTCCTCTACCATAGACCAAGTTTTTTACCAAATGGCGACCGCACATGTGCTCTGCGGTGGTGAACCCATCGCCGCTCTGTGGAGTTGGACTTGGATGTATATGCAGTCTTTAGTCCGTTATTCGCCTTTTTCGACGGGAAGAGAGGGAGTGGTAGTATTCTTTCACCGCTACGCGACAAGGTTTACGGTTAAGGACCTACATTACTAAACACCCTAATGACTTTTTTCAAGTTACTTGGCGAAATGCCTTACGCATCGCCTACCCTGGGGGCAATGATTTACAACTAACCTACATTCCCAAGAGCTTCTCTCCTCTCATATGTGACCAGAATGGAAATGTCTCCCATGAAGTGTTGACGTCACCTAAAACGCGCCCACTATTCGATCTTCTTTTATTTATTAATGTTAGTCGTAGGTATTAGGTATATTGCTATGAGCCATTAGTTGCCTGAAATAAATAAAACTAAAAATATATAAAATGTCGTCAATTCATAAATTTTATATAATTATTGATTTACTCTTGTTATAAATCAGACATGTGTTTCCAATCATAACCTGTAGTATTTTATAATCAATCCTAAAGAAAGTTTCATAAAAGCTAATAAGTAAATGCGTAAACTTGTTAAAGTTAGAAATAAATACTTACATAACTGTTGTTTTATTTACATAACTCCGATTCCCGCTTGACCAGTCATTTTTACCAGGAAAATAAAATAATTGTATCTTACATACACGTTTTCCTGTAATAGAAAAATATGAATGTGGGCTGAAACATCGCTAGCTATCTTCGAAAGGTCATTTTTGTAACACGTTCCGTGAAACGGAAACATTCGCAGGCCAATTTCGTATACGGATTAGGTAAACCGTGAAATATTTTTTCCGGTGAGATTATTTATAGGACTCAGCTTTGCTCCCACGATTTCTTATCATGTCATTGTTTGTAAAGGATGCGTGCGCGTAGGAGTGGTATGTTTTTGTTTTAATTTCTTACTAGTTTTTACCCGACCCATGGCTTCGTCATGCAGATTTTGCCAGTCAATACTATCGTTATATCGTTATCGTTGACGACCTCCTTGATCGAGTGGATTGTACACCGCTTTTCATGGTGTTGCCATATCTGAGGTCCCGGGTTCCATCCCCAGTCGGGTCAATTTAGAAATTATTATTTTTCTAAATTGTCTAGGGTTTGGGTGTTTTCTATGTATAATAAGAATGTTTTTAAGTATTTTAAGTATGTTTATCCGTTGTCTAGTAACCATTTTAACGAGTTTCATAATGAAGCTTCTCTTTTGTGTGAGTGTAGGAAAGAAAGAAGTTATCTTTAGAGTCGTAAAATTCACGGCAGTTTGCACAAAATAAATATTCAGACTTTGATTATTTTGTAATAAAAAATATTTCTGATAAGTTATAAGCAAATCGGGAGACGAAAAAAAAAATTCCCGCTAGGAATCGAACCCGAGACCACTGAGTCTTCATCCAGTGGCTTAACCCGCAGAGGCTGTTAAAACACAATAAGCCGGCGTTGTTACATCAATGTTTGTGTACAATTACTCATAATCATCATCATCAACATCCTATAATCGTCCCACTGTTGGGCATAGCCCTTCACACATAGACAACAGTACAAGGGGAGGTTGAGCATAGCCCATCACGCTAGCCCAATGCGGGTCGGTGGGCATGAACGACTGCCATCTTAGGGCGCTCTTTTCCCATTTTTAACAATTTCGATTGATTGTACCGCCACCAATATAAAACATACAGTTCTAAAATTCATATATAATACAGTTGAACATATTATCTAGTGACTCTTAAAGACAGAAACATGATTGGTACTTCACTCGATAGAAGAAAATCTCAAAGATAGCTCTGTTCAACATTTAAAACAGCTGCAAGTCAGATTATACATTAATAAATTACTTATTTTTTTTACCAATAGAAGAAACTTTTTATTATCTAGTGAATGCAAAAGACACATTTTTTTTATTTCACTTGTTTTTTCCTTTAAAGGCAAAAAATCCTACAAAAAGCGCCTATTCGCGCCGCTTCGCTATTATACCCGTCCCTTACCGTCGTACCGTACCGTATTATACCTCGCCATAAGAAACACTACGTCGAAGTGGCATGCAAAATTTTATACAAAACACAGAAAAACGACGTTTCGTAGTCCCCTGTTTCCTCCTTCAGAACTGGACCAATTTTTATTACTTTTTCAGCATCGGTTAAAGAACGAGATTTTCTATGTCTGCATTTTTGACGACCTCCTTGGTCGAGTGGTTTGTACACCGGTTTTCATGGTGTCGCCATCACTGAGGTCCCGGGTTCGATCCCCGGTCGGGTCAATTTAGAAATTATTGTTTTTCTAAATTGTCTCGGGTCTGGGTGTTTTCTATGTATAATAAGTATGTATTTAAGTATTGTAAGTATGTTTATCCGTTGTCTAGTAACCATTTAACGAGTTTCTTCGAAGCTTCTCTTGGGCTAGATAATAGCTGTGATTGTAGGAAAGATTTATTTATTTATTTTTGATTTCTTTTTTAAACCAGCTAGATAATGTTTCTCTAAAGACGCCTTAAAACGGAGTGATTTCGCTAAATTTGAAGACTCCTGGTTATTAAATAAATGACTTAATGCATAAAAAAATCAAACATGCAGAAAAAGAAAATCTCGTAATAAAAATTGTATGAGAATTTTGCATGCCACTTCGACATGTGTCGCTTAAGTTCAAACTCGGATAAATACAATTCTGAGATTTTTTAAGATTTTAGTATGAAAAAAGAGGAGAAAAATATTGTTTTGAAACAATTTTGTCAGAAATGTATAAATCCACATAGTTCTTGAGAAATAAACCGTCAAAATCATAATATTTTACCAAAGTTAGATAGATCCATGGGGCACTTTTTTCAAAAGTAAATAAGTAGGACTTATGTTCAACATGGCTGACAGTCGACATAAAGTCTGTGACAGTAGCATCGTACGCTCCTGTATTTTATTGTTTCTTTTTGTCATTTAAGCAGTTCCCATGGATAATTCTATTAAAATTCTGTCACCAAGTAAAACCCGCAAGCACCCTAATATTAAACTTCGCCGCAAGACAGAGGAAAGGGCGAAAATTCGGTACGTTTGAAGTACCTATGCCTATGCGTCGTTTGGAATCCTGAGTTGGCACTAAGGTTGTGCTAACCATTATCGATTGTTACTATTTTGTTGTTCTACTGTTACATAATAATTTAGATGTAATAAAGTATGTAGGTAAGGATTAATGTTTTTACATAATATGTCACGAACTGTCCGATCACATTTGTGTAGGTTTACAGGAGCAAATGTAAGTTTAAAGTATAAATGCCTGGTGGAGTTGTCGTCTGGATATTATGTCTTGCACTTTTGCTTACTTTTTTATATACATATATACGTTATAAAATTAATTATAAATATAATTGTGTGAAATATCCGAGTACTTATATTTATTTATTTAAATGATAATAAAATAACTAAAATAATTAATTAATGTTTTATATTTTAGCGTTTTATTAACGCTTAAATATACTTAAGTAAAACATTAATCTATTAACGCAGCTTAATCTTAACCGAATGTTCAAATATTTGTAAAAATATTTCTTTCGAATCTCAGAGGTGAAAACTTCTAAGATTTGATGAAGCAATGTTGACTAAAAACATAAGCATCAAGCACTGACAAATTTCCAAGGTTGAAAGCCAGACCTCGGTAGCCAAGTGGTTAAGGCAGCCGCCCGGAATGCGGAAGGTGCGTGGTTCGATTCCCGCCTAAGTTCGTCGTCTTTTTTCAGTGTTTAAAATTTTACTTAAGTATATTTAAGAGTTAATAAAACGCTTAAATATAAAACATTAATCTATTAACGCAGCTTAATCTTAACCGAATGTTCAAATATTTGTAAAAATATTTCTTTCGAATCTCAGAGGTGAAAACTTCTAAGATTTGATGAAGCAATGTTGACTAAAAACATAAGCATCAAGCACTGACAAATTTCCAAGGTTGAAAGCCAGACCTCGGTAGCCAAGTGGTTAAGGCAGCCGCCCGGAATGCGGAAGGTGCGTGGTTCGATACTCGCCTAAGTTTGTCGTCTTTTTTCAGTGTTTAAAATTTTACTTAAGTATATTTAAGCGTTAATAAAACGCTAAAATATAAAACATTAATCTATTAACGCAGCTTAATCTTAACCGAATGTTCAAATATTTGTAAAAATGTTTCTTTCGAATCTCAGAGGTGAAAACATCTAAGATTTGATGAAGCAATGTTGAGTAAAAACCTAAGCATCAAGCACTGACAAATTTCGACGGTTGAAAGCCAGACCTCGGTAGCCAAGTGGTTAAGGCAGCCGCCCGGAATGCGGAAGGTGCGTGGTTCGATTCCCGCCTGAGGTTGTCGTCTTTTTTCAGTGTTTAAAATTTTAAAACAATTAAATTAGTTATCTACCCTCCTCACGTTTTTAAAATAAAACTAGATCTTATTATGTTATTTTCAGTTTTATTCAGTTAGCTTCCTCGAGTTGACATCCCTAGTTCTAATCGTATTTTTTTAAATCCAGATAAATCCGAATACCGAGTTTTTCAAAGATAGATAAATTGCATTCCATTATATCGAATGAGGTAAATCCAAAATAAATATTACATTTTTAAAAGAATGAATGGTTCTAATACTAAAGTTACTATACAGAATGGCCTTCTTTAACACCGTTGCCATGAAAAAATAAAAACTGGGGTCTCTATCGGATCGCCTAATTTTTTGTACGCCTAATTTGCAATGGCACCCAAACGAAAAGCCTAAAATTTTTTCGCCTAATTTCACTCTTCAGAATCGTGTTTGCCCTAATTTCACTTCGCCTAACTTTTTATCGCCACATTGTCATTTACCAAATGCGTCATTTGGCAGAACAATTCGCAATCCCTAAAGTTTACAATTCCTAAATATTAATTCGCACAAAATTAAAAATCATAGAGTATAAAACGCCTACTCATTTTTATAAGGCAAAATAACATAGCAAGCAAACATGCAGCATGCATGCAGACACGCAGCATAACATGCAGCATGCACGCATACATGCAGCATGCAAGCAGAAACACAGCATGCGTGCAGCATGCATGCAGATATGCAGCATGCGTGCAGGCATGCAGCATGTAAGCGTGCAAGCAGGCATGCAGCATGCAAGCAGGCATGCAGCATGCATAGTTTCCGTCACGGCTTCGGCGCTGCGGGGCTCCGGCGGTCCCACGCGAGCTTTTCGTCGCAGATGGTTGCCACCTGCTCCTTAGCTCGCGGGCCGCCTCGCCCCTCCGCGCCTACGCGGGCTTATATTGCACTCTAGGGTAGGGCAGACAAGACTTTATAATCTTTTGTCCAATGATAGGTACGAAAACCAGCTACTTTTCTTCGTACTCAACATAATAATCATCACAATATGGGTACTGTCGGTCGTTGAGGAGTTTCATAGGGTATCGTGAAGTCTGTGATCCTTTGCTCATTGATAGTTACTTAACCAGCTACTTTTCTTCGTACTCAACATGATAACCAATCACAATATGTGCACTGTTGGTCATTGAGGAGTTTCATATGGTATCTGTGAAGTCTGTGATCCTTTACTCTTTGATAGTTACTTAACCAACTACTTTTCTTCGTACTCAACATAATAATCAATCACAATATGTGTACTGTCGGTCATTGCGGAGTTCTGTATGGTATCTGTAAAGTCTGAGATCTTTTGCTCATTAATAGTTACCTAACCATTTACTTCTCTTCGTACTTAACATGATAACCCATGACGATATGTGTACTGTTGATCATTGAGGAGTTCCACATAGTATCTTTGAAATCTGGGATCTTTTGCTCATTCATAGTTACCTAACCAGCTACTTTTCTTAGTACTCAACATAATAATAAATCCAAATATGTGTACTGTCGGTCATTGAGGAGTTTTATATGCTATCTGTGATGTCTAGAATCCTTTGCTCGTTGAATGTTACCTAACCAGCTACTTTTCTATGTATTTAACATAATAACCAATTATAATATGTGTGCTGTTGGTCTTTGAGGAGTTCTATAGGGTATCTCTAAAGTCTGTGATCCTTTGCGAATTGATAGTTACTTAATTAGCTACTTCTCTTCGAACTTAACATGATAACTAATCACAATATGTGTACTGTTGGTGATTGAAGAGTTCCATATGGTATCTGTGAAGTCTGGGATCCTTTGCTCATTGATAGTTACCTAACCAGCTACTTTTTTTTGTACTTAACATAATAATAAATCCAAATATGTCTACTGTCGGTCATTGAGGAGTTCCATATGCTATCTCTGATGTCTGGGATCCTTTGCTCGTTGAATGTTACCTAACCAGCTACTTTTCTTTGTATTCAACTTAATAACCAATTATTATATGTGTACTGTTGGTCTTTGAGGAGTTCTATAGGGTATCTCTGAAGTCTGTGATCCTTTGCGCATCGATAGTTACATAAGCAGCTACTTTTCTTTGTACTCAACATAATAATCAATCACAATATGTGTACTATTGGTAATTGAGGAGTTCTATAGGGTATCTCTGAAGTCTGTGATCCTTGGCTGATTGATAGTTACTTAACCAGCTACTTTTCTTCGTATTCAACATTACAATAAATTACAATATGTGTACTGTCGGTCATTGAGGAGTTCTATAGAGTATCTGTAATCCTTTGCTCATTGAAAGTTACTTAACTAGCTACTTTTTTTCGTACTCAACATGATAACCAATTACAATATGTGTACTGTCGGTAATTGAGGAGTTTCATATGGTATCTGTGAAGTCTGAGATCCTTTGCTCCTTGATAGTTACCTAACCAGCTACTTCTCCTCGTAGTCAACATGATAACCAATCACAATATATGTACGTCGGTTATTAAGGAGTTCCATAAGGTATCTACGAAGTCTGAGATCCCTTGTCTACTCATAGGTACCAGCTACTTTCTTTGTATTTAATACAATAACCAATCACAACTTGATCATTCGTCATTGAGGAGTTTTGTTGCCTGTCGCCAAGGGTCTTCATCATATCTTCACCATATTTTAAATGTAACGATTAAAACCTATCGATACAAAAAAAAAACATCCAAATCAGTGTAACCTGAAAATACATTAAAGAAACATAGTATAGACAACCGAATTGATAACCTACTCCTTTCAGAAGTCCGTTAAAAATATTAGACAACACCACATACATTGCTCTGATTCTGCATTGACCCAGCCGGGAATCGAACCTGGGACCTCAGAGATGGCGACATAAGAGTCCGCCGGCGTGCGAGCCACTCGACTAGAGCGAACGTCAATAATGAAGATTGAACTAAAAGTTATGATCGTCTATTTAAAAAAAAATAGTAAAGAAATTTTTGAAGTTATTATTAAAAATAAAGATTAAAATGATGTTGACAATGTACGAAAAGCTAAAAAAGCATTCGGTAGGTCCTAGGTACCAGTCATCACACCACTCTGCTCATCAATCTAGGGCATTCTAAGGCATTGATCAGACAAAAAAAAATCGTTCACTTGATAAAAATTTCACACGCCCAACGATTTTATTTTTTTGTCTGATCAATGTTCTAGAATGATGAGGAGAGTAGTTTGATGACTGGTACCTAAGACTTACAGAATTATGTTTTAGCTTTTAGTACATTGTCTACATCATTTTAATCTTTATTTTTTATTTTAATTTTGTTTTAACGATTTAAAAAGAATGAAAAGTATATCATACTTCTCATTCTTTTTAATTTATTCAACTTGCCCTTTCATTTGATACCCCTATTGAGGATGTAGTGATAAAATATGTAATCCGCCATTTTGTAGCGGCGGCCATCTTGGATTTACAATGATACCCAATGAATTAAATTATATTCTTATTAGAACTAAAGGTGCGTACCAAATTTCAGATCAATCCGTCAACAGGAAGTAAGTCTAATTTTAATTACTAGATAAACCCAAAGAAATAACAGGGCAAGCTAAATAAAACGGTTTAAAATTAAAGAAAAAAGGCTTTTTATAAAATAATAATTTAAACCTGATACGAAAAATATCATTGTATAAGTACCTACATTGCAATCTTTAACGATAATTAACCATATTCGTCTACGTCACAATAATCCCATATCGTGAGATAGGTACATTACCTATTATTAGTTAGTATTAAACTTATACTAGCACAAAAGTACTCGTCAAGACAATTCAAACGAGCCCATACTCGATGGGGTTATGTTGTTTCTTTACTGAGATCCTATGACCATCTTCCAGCTCCATCATCAGATCAGACCCTGGTAACAATCTAAAAAGCAAGTACTCATCAAGACAAATGAAACGAGCCGAAACTCGATGGGGTTGCGTCGTTTCATTACAGAGTTCCTATGACCACCTTCCAGGTCCATCATCAGACCGTGGTTACCATTGAAAGACAAACTACTCGTCAAGACGATTCAAACGAGCCCAAACTCGATGAGATTGTGTCGTTTCTTTGCAAAGTTCCTATGGCCACCTTCCAGCTCCATCATCAGATCAGCACCATGTCATCATAATATTGCATTGTCACGCGATTTACACATGTATGCAAAATTTCAGCTCTATCGGTAACCGGGAAGTGGATGAAATTTAATTTGCAAACGGACAGGTGAAACTAAATAAAAGCTTGTAAAAATACTTACTTTGCTTACGTTCTTACAAAACAAAGATGGAAAAACAACACTCTTTGATCACGACGTGAAAATGTGCATATGAGGACCTAAATACACACTGTCAGGTACTGACACTAATACGAGGTCTTGAGTGTAAAATTTACACATAAGTCCTCACACAATACAACAAACATGAGTCGAGTGTATAGCGAGTGTGTACAAATCGATAGTGGCGCCGCCTAGTGTTCACACTCTGTCGGTGTGTGAACCAAAATTTCAAGACCAATCCGAGGATTCCTTGACTTTTCCTTATTAAGTATAAAGGAAGGTTCACAATCGCACGTAGAGTACGATGCCGCAGTCAAGTCAAACCGAGGACCCACGAAAAAGTCCTCGGATTGAAAACGTCCTCGGATGTGCCTTGTGTATTCAGGCCCACGCCCTCGTATAGTACTTAAAACAAACACACACACACACACACACACACACACACACACACACACACACACACACCCCTGTTTGTACAGACGGCCTTTCGAGGACTATGGTTTTATATGACCCATCCGAGGACTCTCTCAAAAACCATGTTAATGACCTTGTATTATTGTTACATTAAAACGATAGAAAGAAACAGAAAACACTTTGTTAATGATCAGGTCTATTTGTCTAACGTTATTGCAGCATTTTATTTATTAACTTTTCTTTACCAATGCGTGGACTTATTATACACTGCCAACGCTTGTGGAGACATCTTTCCGAGGACGTCTGTGTGTACCTTTCGAGGACCTAATCGCCTGACTACAGATGGCAATCCGGGGACTCATTTTCACACACTTTCTCTTGAATCCAATACAATTCGAGGACCGTGTGTTTGACTGTACAGAAACAATATGAGGACGTTTTTCCGAGTCCCGCATGTACAAAGCGAGGACCACTAATGTGTAAACATAACATGTTTTAAGTACCATTCGAGAACATTTATTTTGTAATTAACATTCGATGTGGCCCTTGATGTACATAAGCTCTTCACTTGACCGGACCTGATTTATGTTAAGTGATGATAAGGCATGTGAAATTGCGTTATTCCCGATATCCTTAACCACTAAGGAACTGGCTATCTTACCTCGAACTGCTGATAACATTGTTGTTATGGCGACGCGACATACTAAGATAAGTTGGTGGTAGCTATAGCCAGGCGGACTTAGAACAAGGCCTACTGAGTTTCGTCTGGCGAGTTATAGGAGGTTGTGATGATGGAAGGTTCCATGGTGATGGTTAATAACGAGTGCGTCTCTTTATGTGGTGTTGTACATTTATAGTGACTACATTGTAACACATTGTTGTACATTTATAGTAAATACAACAAAATCAAATAGCATAAAAGAAACAATAGAAAATATAATAAAAGATGACATTTTTATTGACAATCCACTAGATATAGCTGAATTAATGAATAACTATTTTATAAATTTAAATAATCCATTACAGAATATAAATCATATTTTGTACCAACCAGTAAGTCGATCAAATATTAATAGCATTTTTATGACCCCAGTAACAATTGCGGAATTAAAGACAATCTTAAAACAATAAAAAAATAAAAAAAGTGTAGGTCATGATAATATTCCAATGACTTTAATAAAATCAAGTATACAATTTATAGTTGAACCTTTATTGTACATTATAAATTTGTCAATAGAAACAGGTATATTCCCGGATGACTTAAAAAAAGGGCTTATAAAACCTCTCTTTAAAAAAGGTAATAAGAGTGATATGAACAATTATAGGCCAATTGCATTACTATCAAATTTTTCCAAAATTTTTGAAAAAGTTATTTTTAATAGGATTACATCATTTGTGAACAAAAATAACATAATTCATTCGAATCAATTTGGTTTTCAAAAAGGAAAAATACGACATTGGCTATATTTAAAATTTTAAAGCAAGTTTGGGCAGATATAGATAAAAAGAAGACATGCATAGGCCTTTTTTTAGATTTATCAAAGGCTTTTGATTGTGTTGTACATAAAATATTGTTTAAGCAGCTAGAACATATAGGAATTCGCGGCATAGCGCTGAAACTAATTGAATCTTATTTGGCACATAGGTCTCAAGCGACAATTTTAGATTCTTTTGATAAAACAACAAAAACAATAATAAGTGTCCAATCAAATTTTGAAGAAAATGTCTTAGGTGTTCCTCAAGGAAGCGTGTTGGGACCATTGTTGTTTTTGACTTACATCAATGACCTTCCACTAATTATTAGTCATACTTGTGTCATGTTTGCTGACGATGCTACAGTATTCATATCAAATGAGAATATAGAGGATAGGGTTTTTGTTGGTGAAATTAATAAAACATTCCAAATTATCGATAGTTGGCTGACTTCAATTAATTTAAAAGTAAATCTAGATAAAACAAAGCTAATAGAGTTTAGGAACTATAAGAAAACCCCTTTTGATTTTAAAGTTAGGATTGACAACAAAGAGATTGAGAAAGTACCAGATATAAAATTTCTAGGTGTTACTATTGACACCCATATGAATTGGAAGTCGCACATTGATAACATAAATAAAAGACTCTCTAGTAGTTGTTATGCAATATCGATCTTGATGAACGTAGCCTCAATCAATGTAGCAAAAAATGCATATTATGGATACGTCTATCCTCTTTTGACGTATGGAATAATATTCTGGGGTAACTCAGTAAATAGTCAATCCACCTTTATAATACAAAAAAATGCCTCAGAATTATGTATAATATTAAAAATTGTGGATCATTAAGAAATACTTTTAAAGATTTCAAATATCTAACTCTGATGTGTATTTATATTCTAGAAATTTGTGTATTTGTAAAGGAGAATAAAAAATATTTTTGTCCAAAAAATCAATCCAAAAAGAATATACGCTCACAATATGCTTATGATGTGTGTATCATAAAACATTATAGTTATATTCATGGCAAAAGTACCGTGATTATGGGGATAAAAATTTTTAATCATTTACCGCTTCATATCAAATGTGTTGAAAACCCCTATTTTAAAAGAACTCTAAAAGAGTGGTTAATCGAAAAATGTTTTTATAGTTTGGATGAATTTTTTAACTATTTTTAGTTTTATATTAATTATTAATATTTTACAATTTTATATCCTGACATGCGAAATGGTTTTATTGTTATTTTATTAATATTTTGTTTGAATGCATTATTTTTAATTTAAATTTATGATTATTAAAAATTATTATTATTTTATACAATTCTATTTGCTGATATGTGAAATGATTATTTTGTAATTTAAGGCAGCCGCCCGGAATGCGGAAGATGCGTGGTTCGATTCCCGCCTGAGGTTGTCGTCTTTTTTCAGTGTTTGAAATTTTACTTAAGTATATTTAAGCGTTAATAGGACGCTAAAATATAAATCATTAATGAATATGGTTTAAATGTATTGAATTTTGTAATTTTTTTTTTTAAATGGCATTTGTTTAATATTGTACGTCCGAAATGGACAGACTGTTGACACCATTTTAATTGTAACAACCAATGCACACAGTTATGACAATAAATTTTATCTTATCTTATCTTATCTTATTGTGACTAACTTATTGTCTCGAAAACATACAAGACGATTTATACTACGTAGATGTTGGAGGGAGGATGCCGTCTTATCTTTATCGGATCTACACGCGTTTAGAAATGCGCTTACAAACTCTTTAACCATACGTGAGGATAATAAATTATGTAGCGACGCAGGCCGCCACACCTACCACTAACCAAACCGAGCACAGTTAGTACCCCCGCTGGGAATCGAACCTGGGACCTCATGGTTTAAGGTCTTACCGCTAGACCACAGAGGCGGTTAAAATTACTAAAAATGTTGATATTTTTATGACAGGCTATGAGATTCTACCACCAGTTTTACCGCTACCATCTTATCTAAGTATGTCGCCATGACGACTATGTTATCAGCATTGTTGTTTTCTACATTGCGAACTTATGCACAATTATGCTTTCGTCGTAGTGATTGTTAGTTGACTACGGCTAGGTACCTAACCACCGACGACATAAGTTACCATTGAAGTCTATTATATACTAATTGTATGTAGTATCTATTTATATATTATATGACCTGGTATATGATGAGTATGTATTGTATTTTATGACCTGGTAACGATATTTTTTTGTAAATGTCGTTACTTCTGTGCGCTATGGTTTTTTGCGCCCGTTCTTTGAAACAGTTAAAAAATGATGTTCTGAATTGGTGGTAGGTTAAAAAGATTTATACGATTTAAAGTAATTATTAATTGAGTTTATTAAATAAACATATTTTGACTATGACTTTATAATCTTTTGTCCAATGAATAGTACGAAAACCAGCTAATTTTCTTCGTACTCAACATAATATAATAACATAAAACATAATATATAATAACATAATATGAGTACATAATACTTAACATAATAACATAATACTGAGTGGTAGAGCCACGCTGCTTTGCAGCACTCATTAGGCCGGCTCGCCCGGCGTAATACCACCCTCTCACGAATATCCGGCGTGAAATAATGGCACTTGGTGCTGTTGTGTTTCGTTCGGCCAGTGAGGGTTCCGGAGGCCCATTCCCCCTCTCCCCTCTCACAATTCCTATTCCTTCCTTAACCCTATTCCATCCTTAAAGGACGGCAACGCGCCTACGATTCCTCTGATTCTGCGGGTGTCCATGGGCGGCGGTGATTACTCTCCATCAGGTGACCCGCCTGCTCGTTTGCCTTCTTCTATTATAAAAAAAAAAAACATCATCACAATATGTGTACTGTCGGTCATTGAGGAGTTTCATAGGGTATCTGTGAAGTCTGTGATCCTTTGCTTATTGATAGTTACCTAACCAGCTACTTTTCTTCGTACTCAACATGATAACCAATCACAATATGTGCACTGTTGGTCATTGAGGAGTTTCATATGGTATCTGTGAAGTCTGTGATCCTTTGCTCTTTGATAGTTACTTAACCAACTACTTTTCTTCGTACTCAACATAATAATCAATCACAATATGTGTACTGTCGGTCATTGAGGAGTTCTATATGGTATTTGTAAAGTCTGGGATCCTTTGCTCATTGCTCATTGATAGTTACCTAACCAGCTACTTTTTTTCGTACTTAACATGATAACCCATGACGATATGTGTAGTGTTGGTCATTGAAGAGTTCCATATGGTATCTTTGAAATCTGAGATCCCTTGCTCGTTGAAAGTTACCTAACCAGCTACTTTTCTTCGTATTCAACATAATAACTAATTAAAATGTCTGTACTGTTGGTCTTTGAGGAGTTCCATAGGGTATCTCTGAAGTATGTGATCCTTTGCTCATTGATAGTTACATAAGCAGCTACTTTTCTTCGTATTCAACATAATAATCAATCACAATATATGTATTGTTGGTCATTGAGGAGTTCCATATGGTATCTGTGAAGTCTGGGATCCTTTGCTCATTGATAGTTACTTAACTAGCTACTTCCTTTCGAACTTAACATAACCAATCACAATATGTGTACTGTCGGTGATTGAGGAGTTCCATATGGTTTCTGTGAAGTCTGGGATCCTTTGCTCATTCAGAGTTTCCTAACCAGCTTTTTTTCTTAGTACTCAACATAATAATAAATCCAAATATGTGTACTGTCGGTCATTGAGGAGTTTCATATGCTATCTGTAATGTCTAGGATCCTTTGCTCGTTAAATGTTATCTAACCAGCTACTTTTCTTTATATTCAACATAATAACCAATTATAATATGTGTACTGTTGGTCTTTGAGGAGTTCTTTATGGTATCTCTGAAGTCTGCGATCCTTTGCGCATTGATAGTTATATAAGCAGCTACTTTTCTTTGTACTCAACATAAAAATCAATCACAATATATGTACTGTTGGTGATTGAGGAGTTCCATATGGTATCTGTGAAGTCTGGGATCTTTTGCTCATTGATAGTTACTTAATTAGCTACTTCTCTTCGAACTTAACATGATAACCAATCACAATATCTGTACTGTTGGTGATTAAGGAGTTTCATATGGTATCTGTGAAGTCTGGGATCCTTTGCTCATTGATAGTTACCTAACCAGCTACTTTTTTTCGAACTCAACATAATAATAAATCCAAATATATCTACTGTCGGTCATTGAGGAGTTCCATATGCTATCTCTGATGTCTGGGATCCTTTGCTCGTTGAACCTAACCAGCTACTTTTCTTTGTATTCAACATAATAACCAATTATAATATGTGTACTGTTGGTCTTTGAGGAGTTCTATAGGGTATCTCTGAAGTCTGTGATCTTTTGCGCATTGATAGTTACATAAGCAGCTACTTTTCTTCGTTTTCAACATAATAATCTATCACAATATGTGTACTATTGGTCATTGAGTAGTTCTATAGGGTATCTCTGAAGTCTGTGATCCTTTGCACATTGATAGTTACTTAACCAGCTACTTTTCTTCGTATTCAACATTATAATAAATTACAATATGTGTTCTGTCGGTCATTGAGGAGTTCTATAGAGTATCTGTGAAGTCTGTGATCCTTTGCTCATTGATAGTTACCTAACCAGCTACTTCTCCTCGTACTCAACATGATAACCAATCACAATATGTGTATTGTCGGTCATTGAGGAGTTCCATATGGTATCTATGAAGTCTGGGATACTTAGCTCGTTGATAGTAACCTAATCAGCTACTTTTCTTCGTACTCAACATAATAATCAATCACTATGTACGTCGGTTATTAAGGAGTTCCATAACGTATCTACAAAGTCTGTGATCCCTTGTCTACTCATAGGTACCAGTTTTTTTCTTTGTATTTAATACAATAACCAATCACAACTTGATCATTCGTCATTGAGGAGTTTTGTTGCCTGTCGCCAAGGGTCTTCAACATATCTTCACCATATTTTAAATGTAACGATTAAAACCTATCGATACAAAAAAAATCATCCAAATCAGTGTAACCTGAAAATAAATTGAAGAAACATAGTTTATACAACCGAATTGATAACTTACTCTTTCAAAAGTCCGTTCAAATATTAGACAACATCACATACCTTGCTCTGATTCTGCATTGACCCAGCCGGGAATCGAACCTGGGACCTCAGAGATGGCGACATAAGAGTCCGCCGGGGTGCGAGCCACTCGACTAGTGAGGTCGTCAATAATGAGGATTGAACTAAAAGTTATAAAGGTCTATTTATAAAAAAAAGTAAAATAATTTTTTAAAGTTATTATTGAAAATAAAGATTAAAATGATGTTGACAATGTACGAAAAGCTAAAAAAGCATTCGGTAGGTCCTAGGTACCAGTCATCACACCACTCTCCTCATCAATCTAGGGCATTCTAGGGCATTGAACAGACAAAAAAAAATAATCGTTCACTTGATAGAAATTTCACACGCCCAACGATTTTATTTTTTTGTCTGATCAATGCCCTAGATTGATGAGGAGAGTAGTTTGATGACTGGTACCTAGGACCTACAGAATTATGTTTTAGCTTTTAGTACATTGTCTACATCATTTTAATCTTTATTTTTAATTTTAATTTTGTTATAACGATTTAAAAAGAATAAAAAGTATATCATACTTCTCATTCTTTTTAATTCATTCAACTTGCCCTTTCATTTGATATCCATCACCCATATTGAAACAAATATGAAATCTGGTATTTTCGGCGGCTATCTTAGATTTAAAAATATGTCAAAACTTTTAAACAGTATTCTATTATTCTAGCCCTTTCATTTGATACTCATATTGAAGGGGTAGTGAAAAAAAATTTGCCTGCCATTTTGTTGGCGGCCAAATTGGATTTTAATTTCTTTCATAGTGTAATCTATTCTACTAGGCAAGACCTTTTATTTAATACCCATACTAAAGAGTTGTCATAAGAAAAATGAATGTATGCAAAATTTCAGCTCTATCAGTAACCGGGAAGTGGATGAATTTTAATTTGCAAACGGACAGGTGAAACTAAATAAAAGCTTGTAAAAATACTTACTTTGCTTACGTTCTTACAAAACAAAGATGGAAAAACAACACTCTTTGATCACGACGTGAAAATGTATCCATATGAGGACCTAAATACACACTGTCAGGTACTGACACCAATACGAGGTCTTGAGTGTAAAATTTACACATAAGTCCTCACATAGTACAACAAACATGTGAACCGAAATTTTCAAGACCAATCCGAGGATTCCTTGACTTTTCCTTATTAAGTATACAGGAAGGTTCACAATCGCACGTAGAGTACGATGCCGTAGTCAAGTCAAACCGAGGACCCACGAAAAAGTCCTCGGATTGAAAACGTCCTCGGATGTGCCTTGTGTATTTAGGCCCACGTCCTCGTATAGTACTTAAAACAAACACACACACACACACACACACACACACACACACACACACACACACACACACACACACACACACACACACACACCCCCACACACACACACACACACACACACATATACACACAACATCATCTAAGCAGGGGTTTTTATATTACATCAATTATTCTTTAGTTTATCTCTTAGGCTGAGATCTATAGATCGTACTTACACTTTACTCAGACTTATCTAGCGAGCTAAGACAAAATTGGAATTTATAATCAACGCTTCGACGCTGGCTCAGCACAGACTTAGCACAGGTTAAGTCACCGAAATCGGTGACTTACGAAAAACTCAGGATATTAACCGAACGTGAATAATAGCACACTACGTCAACAGCTCTACGGCGTTTCCGTGCCTTTTTAAATTTTACGGGTTATCTTTCTGTCAAAACAAGATATCTTTCTGTCAAAACAGTATCTTTTCAATTAATTGATTTTAATTTAAGGATAGTTATTGTATTTCATAGCAAATTGATTTAATTATACGAGACAATTGACTAAACATTCGTTATGGATCGTACGGATCGTAAAAAACAACGCCCAAAAGCCAATTTATTTGACTTGACAGACTGCAGTTGTCATGTCACTGTCAGAGGGGCCAGTGCGTTCCGTTTCAAAAAATATGTTAGCCAACACCGACAAAAAGTTTTTGACTTATTTTAATTAAGTTTATGAAAATATTGTAATTTATAACTGTTAATGATTCAAATTAATGATTAAATTTAGTACAAGTTAAAAGTACTTTTTAAATCATTTTATTTTCTTCTAAGTTTAAAGAACAATTAAGAAGGTTATGCTTGAAATGGAACACTAAGCTCAGCCTAGTCTCAACTTTTGTATGACTATCAATTCGAAATCAAAGCTCGTACTTAGTATGCACTGAGCCAAGTTCGCCATAAGTAAAGTTAAAGTTTCTCGTAAGCACGCTCTATAAATCTCACCCTTAGTCCTAATTTTGCTATATTAAAGTTTAGTATTCTAACGGATTCTAGGTACTTATAATGTCACTGCTATGAAGAGCGGAGCATCCCAAAACAAGTAATTTTTTGCTCAAACGGCTGCTCCATATATTGATATAATTTTGTACCCTGTTATCACAAATATTTTATTTTATTTATTTATTTATTCATATAATCACGACTATTACTTACCCCTTAAGGATTAGTCAGAGACTAGGCAACGAGGACAGCAAAAGCAGTCCTCTACCATAGTCCTCTTTTCATCAAATAACGACTGCACATGTGCTCAGCGTGACAGGTGGTGAGCCCGTCGCCGCTAATGCTGTTGAATGTATGTGCAGTCTATAGTCCGTTAGTCGCCTTTTACGACACCCAAGGGGAGAGAGGGGTGGTAGCATTCTTTCAAAGCTCCGCGACACGGTTAACAAGCGCTGTTGTTATCTTAAAACCTTTACGTTCATCTTAATATAAAATATTTTGTAGACATTTCAAAAGCCTCACGTCTCTGTATCGCCTCCGCCTACGGAACAATAGCTTATAACAATAAGCTAAGATAAATGTGAACACCTTCATAGTAAGTACAGTCACAGACTAAAGCGCAGTTACAGACTAAGGTTTCGTTTTGTTGTTCCCAGGTTTTGCAAAGTGTGTTTTCGGATTTTCGACGCATTTTAATATAATACCCGTCTATTGTAACGAGTAACGATGTCTTGAGTGCAATTTCTTTGCTATGCAGTGGGACAGTATACAGGCTAAAATGTTTACTTGAAAAAAAATTATTTATTCCAGTAAACATTTTATCCGATATTTATAAAGCATTGTGAATGCAAAAAATTCAATAATAAAGTATACAGGCTGTACTTTATTTTTTTGTGGTGCTGTACTGGTATCGGTTCATTAATAGAACACTGCCGGCCCATCTCTCCCCTTGGGTGTCGTCAAAAGGCGACAAACGGACGAAATACTGCACATACATCCAACAGCTGTTCACCTGTCACGCTGAGCACATGTGCAGTTATCATTTGGTAAAACGTGGACTGTGGCGGTGGACTGCTTTTGCGGTCCTCATTGCCTGGTCTCTGACTAACCTTTCTGGGATAATAATCATAAATATATGTAGGTATTACTTTTTTTTAGCATGTTATAACAGACGACGCCGTTTGTAAAATGCCGAATTATACAATTTGTCTGCGACATAAATATACATCATTCAAATATAAAGATAAAATAACATACTGTTTGATACAGGAGCCCAGATCACTGCGCTCGCTGTACAAACTCCGTTAACTAAATCTAAAGTGGACTTAATACTAACTAAAATCAATAAATGAATGACTCACATAAATTATAATCTTCCCCGAAGAAGGCCGGTCATCGGCCTTAGGCTGCGCCTCCAGCTGGTGGTGACTGCGGTCAGGGAGCGTCTCCTGGACGTTAGTGGTAATCAGAATTGCCCTTGACTAGCCCGGCTACTCCCAAGATCTCTTTTCCCCATAAACTTGATGATGACTTGATTTTTTACGACACCTAAGGGAAGAGAGGAGGTGGTATAGCATTCTTTCACCGCTACGCGACATGGTTATGATGACAATTGGAGTGACGGAAAGATGATTTTAAAGAAACTATTAACTTCCGGTGCTTCGCCGGCCGCTACCGCGGCACGCCTCACTAGGCTCACGCTTTGAACACTGTTCTAACTTAACCCAACCAAACCTTACGATTTTTTTGACCTTATAGTATGTTACTTTTTATGTAAATAAATACCGGATGATGACAATTTGTGACAGCTATTTTATTTGTTCCTAAACCATGGTTACCTACCCTAATATATACTATTGGCCACATGTAACGATCATCAATTTGCTTTCGGCATTTTACAAAACAGCGAGCGTATGCAAACGGACGGTGCCGTTTGTAAAATGACGAATAATACAATTTGCCAGCGACACATACTGTTTTAAGTGGCAAACATAATATAATGAGTGTACTTATGTTATAGTAGCTTTTTTGTAATTTTTTCTTTATGTATTTCTGTATGTTCTCATATCTGAATAAATAAATTATTTAAAATAAAACCGTTACAGAAAGGATAATTACAGTAATATCCATAAGCATCTTATCAATTGTCGCGACGACTGTACTCGGTAAATATCAGTGTTTTCAGCATAACACCGGCATGACATGACTAATCTTGTAAGTCTTGTAACGTACTGTGTTACTTCCGTTTTGAACAGAATATTATGGAGTGAAGATTCGGATAAAGGTGTTTGGGATAACACAGCGACTCACTGACATGATGGAAACAGGTTAACATAGAAATATAATATTACCTTTGTGCTTTATTTATTTTATAAATCTTAGCGGTTTGCTCAGCGGCTCATTAGAATACTGTAATGGTATCCTGCCGTTTCACAAAACACTTTTCGTCAAATTTCATTTTCCAAAAAACTAATAGCAAAGTGTCGCATTTCCCAAATGAATCTCTAGCAAATTTTTATTTCGCATTTATTTTACTTGGTCAAATAATCATTTCGCAACATTTTACTTGGTCTTTTGTTTAGTCAAATGTACATTAAGCAAACATTTTATTTTGTCAAATAAATTCCAAAAGTATGTTTGGTCAAATTGTTACTTGACCCACCAACCTAAAACGTATGTTAGACATATGGTAATTTATTTTAACTTCCTCTGAGGTGGCACGCAGTCATATTATGACTGCGGGACACTTGAAACAAAGATGGCGTCAAGTGGCAACCCCCCCCCCCCCCCCGCCAGGTAGCCATTTTTTTAGTACATTTCCGGTGTCGGGTTACGTTATGAGTTATATCTCAAAAGTTAGGATGGAAATATGCATGTATCATAAGTCTACGTATTCGTAATGAAATAAGCTTACTGCCTAAATAATAATATTTACAATTGAAACTATTCGTTTTTTTCAATAATGAGCTAAAAAGAAGGTTTTTTTTTATTTTTATTTTTTCCGATTTTTTTTTTGTAAACCCCAAGACAGTATAAATAAAACCATTTTTCAAAGAAGTATTTGTTTCTTTTATAACATTACACATTGAATTACAATAATCTGATTAGAAAATTACTAGTCTTCATACATTTTATTTACAGTGAGTCTAAGAACCCTTGACCTTGAAATCGGCGGGCCGATAAGGCGGCAAAAAAGGGTCGACTTGTTAATGTAAACATTCTCTCGTATAACGCAGTTCAATTGTATTGGTATCCTTGTTTAACATAACGTGTTTTGTCGCGCGCTCCCTATTCCAGCTTCGTGCGCACTTAATGATAACGTAAACAAAAAACGGCCCACCCACGCGCAGTCATAATATGACTGCGCGCCACCCTGGGGTATTTTGACAGCTGTCATAATAAAATCGCGCACCACGACAGAGGTTAAGCAAACATTTTATTTTGTCAAATAAATTCCAAAAGTATGTTTGGTCAAATTGTTACTTGACCCACCAACCTAAAACGTATGTTAGACATATGGTAATTTATTTTAACTTAGGAATACAGGAGTAGGTAGGTATTTTATTTATTATCATAAATAAACGAACAGTTTGTACAACGTACGTACAACAGAAATACTAGCTGTTCTACTCTTGTAGGTCACGTGATAGGTTAGAAATTTAAGGCTAGGTGTTAGTGAAAAATTAAAATAACACGTTCTTATTAATGTTTGATATTTTAGCGTTTTATTAACGCTTAAATATACATAAGTGAAATTTAAACACTGAAAAATAACGACAACCTCAGGCGGGAATCGAACCACGCACCTTCCGCATTCCGGGCGGCTGCCTTAACCACTTGGCTACCGAGGTCTGGCTTTCAACCGTCGAAATTTGTCAGTGCTTGATGCTTATGTTTTTAGTCAACATTGCTTCATCAAATCTTAGAAGTTTTCACCTCTGAGATCCGAAAGAAATATTTTTACAAATATTTGAACATTCGGTTAAGATGAAGCTGCGTTTATAGATTAATGTTTGATATTTTAGCGTTTTATTAACGCTTAAATATACATAAGTGAAATTTAAACACTGAAAAATAACGACAACCTCAGGCGGGAATCGAACCACGCACCTTCCGCATTCCGGGCGGCTGCCTTAAATAAATAAATAAATAAATAAATTCTTTATTTGCATAAAAACATTGTATACATTGGTGGTAATAAAAAAAAAATCAATAGCACAATCATGTTTTACCGAAATAAAATGGCACGCAAATATTCATATTTATACATAATTCATTGCAATTTACTTAACTATATAGAGTATAATACTCAATTCATTCCAAATAAATAATAATTCTATTCTTTTCTATCATAATCATTATTACATCAAGCATCAATTTTACTTATACAACTAATTCTTAATATTAAAAAATTCATTTAGATTGTAAATTGTATGTGACAGTAACCAGTTGCGCAAGGCTTTCTTAAATGAATATATGTTTAAAGATTTAAAGTTGTTAGGTACATTGTTATAAATCTTGGAACACATGGTTAAACAGCTTTTGCTATATTGCATTGTTTTAGGAGTGTCACTTAGTACTAATCTGTTCGGATTTCTACGGTTTCTAGGATAAATTTGACAGGCTTTCTTAAAGAGGCTACCATTTTGCTGCACAAATACACATATTTCGTAAATATATAAAGATGTCAAAGTAAGTAAGCCAAGTCTTGCAAACAATGGACGGCAAGATGTGAGCGGAGGAACACCGCATATTGCTCTTACACATTTTTTCTGGGCAATAAAAGCTCTATTGATATGAGTACCATTACCCCACATTACTAGCCCATAGCGCAGTATGGATCCTACATAAGCATGATAGGTTGTAATGGCAGTTTTAACATTCGTTACAGTCCTAACCTGTTTTAGGGCATATACAAATTTATTGATTCTGTTACAGACATTATCTATGTGTGTTTTCCAATTTGTCTGCTGATCTATAGTCAGTCCAAGAAATTTAGTATATTTTACTTCGTCGATTTTAGTATTTTTATAATGAATGTGTAATTGTTTAGGTTTAGCATTTCTTTGATTATTAAATTGTATATAATTAGTTTTAATTAAATTAATTTTAGGATTGTGCATGTCAAGCCATTTTATTAATTTGTTAATAGTATTATTTATATCATTTTCATGATCAATTATTGAATTATTATTATATTTATCGGATGTCACTACAATTGAGATGTCATCTGCAAACATAATGCATTTATGACTTGTTATGTTAGTGATCTCATTAATATATAAGAGAAATAATATTGGACCTAGCACGCTTCCCTGTGGTACACCGTATTCATTGGTTTTAAACTCTGACGAGTACGGTATAACTTCCCTATTTCTGTTTAACTTGTTTATAACGACAGATTGTTGCCTGTTGCTCAGATAGGATTTAATCCATTCATAAGCCGGTCCCCTAATACCAACTGATTCTATTTTTTGTAACAGCAATTTATGTGAAACGCAATCAAATGCCTTGGACAGATCAATAAATAAAGCAGTTGTTAAGTTTTTGGCATTGACATTTGATATTATCTTCCCAACTAGTTCATGCACAGCCAACGTCGTGGATTTGTTCTTTTGGAAGCCATATTGGTCTTTATCTAGTACATGAAATTTGTAACAAAAGTCAATAAGTCTCTTGTACATGCATTTTTCAACCACTTTTGAAAATATCGATAGCAGTGCAATAGGACGATAACTATCCAAATCCTCGGTGTTACCTTTTTTAAATAGTGGTTTTATTATAGATCGTTTAAGCACCTCCGGGAATATACCCAACGAAAAAGATACATTCACAAGATGTGTCAAAATAATCAAGATTTCATCAACACATTTTTTAACAATCTTTGTAGAGATTTCATCAAACCCTTCAGAGGCTGTATTTTTTAGCGACAATACTTCTTTTTTCACTTCATCTTTAGTTAACGGTATTAAGAAAATGGAATTTAATAACTGTCGCTTAGACGTATCTTTTTTTGGATAATCAGTATTAGTTTTGCATACATTAATGAAATGATCATTAAATGCGGCGGATATACTTAAAGGGTCAGTCAATATTGATTTATTCATTTTAATTTTTTCTATTTCATTATTATTATAAAAGTGTGCATTAAGTTCATTTTTAACAATGGTCCATGAAGCTTTACATTTATTGTTACTCTTACAGATAAACTTAATATTAGAGTTTCTTTTTGAGTTATAAATACATCTCTTTAATATCTTTGAGTATTTTGTGTACTTGGATTTGTTCGCTTCCGTTTTGTTAAGATAATATTTATAACGATAATTCCGCTTATTTTTACAGCTCAATTTCAACCCATCTGTTATCCAATTTTGTCTTTTAGTAGAAGCATTCAGATTAATTTTAAGTTTTGGAAAACATAGTGTGTAGAAAAGGCATATCAACTCATGGAATTTTTCAAACCCTTTATTTAAATCAGTCTCTTCGTAGATATCCGACCACGAGAGGCTTTTCAAACAGTCTTTGAATTTTAGGATGTTTTCTTCATTGTAGTCTCTTTTATATATAAAGTAAGACAGAGGTTTCATGTTTTTGTATTTTACTGGAAAGCTTAGAAGTTGGGCTGTTTCATGATCAGAAAGATGAAGAGGTAATACTAATGCCGTTGCATTTTTAATATTACTTAGTATATGGTCGATACAAGATGACATTCTCGTTGGTTCATTAATATGAAACATTAAGTTGTAGTTATATGCTAAATCCTGTAGGTTTTCTGTTATTTGTCCTTTGAGTAAAGTGTTTATATTGAAATCACCCGCTATAACTATATTTATTTTATATTTATATTTCTTAAATATGTCATGTAGAACACATTCAAGTTTGCTTATAAAAATATTGGGATCGGATGCAGGTGTTCTATAGAGGCAGACTATAATTAGTTTATTTGTAAGTATCTCTATACCGCAACATTCAAAAGTTAATTCTGTTGAGTAGTTTTTTAAATAAGTTAGATCCTTGCAAAAAAGACCTTTTTTTGCTAAAATACAGGTGCCGCCTCTTTTTTTATTTCTAGAGAAAGAAGATATCATCTGATAATTGTTAATATTAACGTAATTTTCGTGTCCTGACTTTAAGAAAGTTTCCGTTAAACATATTACATCAGGCTGATTACCTCCATCCGTTAATTCTAAAATTGTTAAGTCTAGTATTTCTTTTTTTGACATGATACTTGCAATATTTTGATGAAGTACTTTAAAATTATTCGATGTCAAAGATTTAGAACCGTTAGTCGCGAAAAAACTGTTTCTTGTTGTTAAAATCTAATGAGACATTTGATGGGGAACACTGTAACAATGGAACATCAGAAGCTTTCGATTTATTTTTTGGTTTTAAATTGAAATAAAAAGGTATAGTCCCTTTTTTTGGTGACTCTGTGGCTACAGATTTTTTAATTCTCGAGATGTTATTATTTGTCAACTCGAGTACATTTTTAATGGTCAGAAATTGCATTTTATATTCATTATAATCAACACATAAATTAATTTTATTACACATAATATTTATAAAATAAGATTCATTTCCGAATTCGTAACTATTAAGATTTATGAAATTACATTTATCAAAGTGTTTTAACCATATTTCCATAGTTTTGTACAGATAATATTCATTAAAGTACGGGTTACAATTTATTGGTACAACATAGACAGATGATGATTTGGTTAACATATTAATTGCTATGCAAAGATTCGAATGGAACCTGTGCAGATCCCTGTCATGGGAACCAAAGCCCAAGATCACAATATCATCCTGCGATAAATTTAAAGCAATTTTTTCACAATACGGCAACATTTCAGAGCTTGATGCGCCCGAGAGTATTGTCGCATAGGTCCTGTAGTTGTCGTTCCATTTTCCCGACCTGGATCGTGATATACTTGCAGACAAACCTCTTAGTTGCTCATCTCCTAATATGTAAATGGTATGTGCCTTTTTGTTTAATGTACCACTTTTGTAATTCTCCAGCGCGCTATGTTCTGTTCCCGTTGAAGTTATAGTTGACGAATGATTTAGTAAGTTAGCGATGCCTGATGTTGTTGTGCTTGAATTATTTAACTTTTGTTGGAGGTCATAAATTTGTTTATTCAAGCCATCTATTTCCAATGTTGCGCTCAATAAAGACTGCTTCAGTTCTGAGATTTTTGTTTGGAGGTGTATGAAGTTATTTGTTTGTTTCCTTTTTCCCTCTGACATTGGAACCTTCGAAGGGGTTATAATGTTAGAAGATTGTGATATGCGTTCATTGTTATGGGTATCGTCATTTTTTAAAGGGACTTTACAGAGTCTTTTTAGTAATTGTATCTCTTTGGTCAACTTTGTGATAGACTTTTTTTGAGCGTTGTTTTCTAAGATTGTATTTTTCAGTTCTGATTCAGTAGAAATTAAATTTATTTTTAGTTGATTTATTTCTTCACGTAGTTCGTATTCGGTGATTGTGTCATTTAATAATGTGTGCTCAGCGCTTCTCGATATTCTTTCGGTAGCTAAGTAAGAGTCATCGGATAATATGTCATCCTCTGGCATGGTTTGAGAATCGTAAGGACTATCAGTACTTATGGACTGTGATGGACTAGTACTCTTCTGCTGCACAACGTTTGCTGGCGAGGACTGCACGTTCATTAAAGTCTTTGTAGCTTTTTGGCGCCTTGTCATTACATTGCTTTGTTCTGTAGTGATTGCAGATCTAACTCGTACATGTATACAAGTAGAACATTTCCAGTTTAGCTTTTTATCCTTGTCCATGATACGATACAATTTTTCTGATAAACCGATACAGTCAAACTCATATCTGTTTTTGCATTTCGAGCATTGAATAGTGTCTCTTATAGTGGATGATGACTTACATTTACAGCAAACTACCAATGTTGATACCTTGCGGCCGCTTATTTTAGCTTTCTGATTTGGAGCGGAAGATGACATTATGTTATGAAATATTTCAATTTAAATTTTAAATTAAAATATTTGTTACAAAAAGTGAAATAATTTGTACGGGGTTTGAACCGTCGTCAGTGCTTAACCACTTGGCTACCGAGGTCTGGCTTTCAACCGTCGAAATTTGTCAGTGCTTGATGCTTATGTTTTTAGTCAACATTGCTTCATCAAATCTTAGAAGTTTTCACCTCTGAGATCCGAAAGAAATATTTTTATAAATATTTGAACATTCGGTTAAGATGAAGCTGCGTTTATAGATTAATGTTTGATATTTTAGCGTTTTATTAACGCTTAAATATACATAAGTGAAATTTAAACACTGAAAAATAACGACAACCTCAGGCGGGAATCGAACCACGCACCTTCCGCATTCCGGGCGGCTGCCTTAACCACTTGGCTACCGAGGTCTGGCTTTCAACCGTCGAAATTTGTCAGTGCTTGATGCTTATGTTTTTAGTCAACATTGCTTCATCAAATCTTAGAAGTTTTCACCTCTGAGATCCGAAAGAAATATTTTTACAAATATTTGAACATTCGGTTAAGATGAAGCTGCGTTTATAGATTAATGTTTGATATTTTAGCGTTTTATTAACGCTTAAATATACATAAGTGAAATTTAAACACTGAAAAATAACGACAACCTCAGGCGGGAATCGAACCACGCACCTTCCGCATTCCGGGCGGCTGCCTTAACCACTTGGCTACCGAGGTCTGGCTTTCAACCGTCGAAATTTGTCAGTGCTTGATGCTTATGTTTTTAGTCAACATTGCTTCATCAAATCTTAGAAGTTTTCACCTCTGAGATCCGAAAGAAATATTTTTACAAATATTTGAACATTCGGTTAAGATGAAGCTGCGTTTATAGATTAATGTTTGATATGTTAGCGTTTTATTAACGCTAAAATATTCATAAGTGAAATTTAAACACTGAAAAATAACGACAACCTCAGGCGGGAATCGAACCACGCACCTTCCGCATTCCGGGCGGCTGCCTTAACCACTTGGCTACCGAGGTCTGGCTTTCAACCGTCGAAATTTGTCAGTGCTTGATGCTTATGTTTTTAGTCAACATTGCTTCATCAAATCTTAGAAGTTTTCACCTCTGAGATCCGAAAGAAATATTTTTACAAATATTTGAACATTCGGTTAAGATGAAGCTGCGTTTATAGATTAATGTTTGATATTTTAGCGTTTTATTAACGCTTAAATATACATAAGTGAAATTTAAACACTGAAAAATAACGACAACCTCAGGCGGGAATCGAACCACGCACCTTCCGCATTCCGGGCGGCTGCCTTAACCACTTGGCTACCGAGGTCTGGCTTTCAACCGTCGAAATTTGTCAGTGCTTGATGCTTATGTTTTTAGTCAACATTGCTTCATCAAATCTAAGAAGTTTTCACCTCTGAGATCCGAAAGAAATATTTTTACAAATATTTGAACATTCGGTTAAGATGAAGCTGCGTTTATAGATTAATGTTTGATATTTTAGCGTTTTATTAACGCTTAAATATACATAAGTGAAATTTAAACACTGAAAAATAACGACAACCTCAGGCGGGAATCGAACCACGCACCTTCCGCATTCCGGGCGGCTGCCTTAACCACTTGGCTACCGAGGTCTGGCTTTCAACCGTCGAAATTTGTCAGTGCTTGATGCTTATGTTTTTAGTCAACATTGCTTCATCAAATCTTAGAAGTTTTCACCTCTGAGATCCGAAAGAAATATTTTTACAAATATTTGAACATTCGGTAAACATAAGCATCAAGCACTGACAAATTTCGACGGTTGAAAGCCAGACCTCGGTAGCCAAGTGGTTAAGGCAGCCGCCCGGAATGCGGAAGGTGCGTGGTTCGATTCCCGCCTGAGGTTGTCGTTATTTTTCAGTGTTTAAATTTCACTTATGTATATTTAAGCGTTAATAAAACGCTAAAATATCAAACATTAATCTATAAACGCAGCTTCATCTTAACCGAATGTTCAAATATTTGTACAAATATTTCTTTCGGATCTCAGAGGTGAAAACTTCTAAGATTTGATGAAGCAATGTTGACTAAAAACATAAGCATCAAGCACTGACAAATTTCGACGGTTGAAAGCCAGACCTCGGTAGCCAAGTGGTTAAGGCAGCCGCCCGGAATGCGGAAGGTGCGTGGTTCGATTCCCGCCTGAGGTTGTCGTTATTTTTCAGTGTTTAAATTTCACTTATGTATATTTAAGCGTTAATAAAACGCTAAAATATCAAACATTAATCTATAAACGCAGCTTCATCTTAACCGAATGTTCAAATATTTGTAAAAATATTTCTTTCGGATCTCAGAGGTGAAAACTTCTAAGATTTGATGAAGCAATGTTGACTAAAAACATAAGCATCAAGCACTGACAAATTTCGACGGTTGAAAGCCAGACCTCGGTAGCCAAGTGGTTAAGGCAGCCGCCCGGAATGCGGAAGGTGCGTGGTTCGATTCCCGCCTGAGGTTGTCGTTATTTTTCAGTGTTTAAATTTCACTTATGTATATTTAAGCGTTAATAAAACGCTAAAATATCAAACATTAATCTATAAACGCAGCTTCATCTTAACCGAATGTTCAAATATTTGTAAAAATATTTCTTTCGGATCTCAGAGGTGAAAACTTCTAAGATTTGATGAAGCAATGTTGACTAAAAACATAAGCATCAAGCACTGACAAATTTCGACGGTTGAAAGCCAGACCTCGGTAGCCAAGTGGTTAAGGCAGCCGCCCGGAATGCGGAAGGTGCGTGGTTCGATTCCCGCCTGAGGTTGTCGTTATTTTTCAGTGTTTAAATTTCACTTATAACACGTTCTTAGAATTACTGTTTGAAGTAGTAAAAAATAAAATTAAAATCTGCGAAAATTATGAAATATTGTTGAGGCTTTATTCTGTGAAATACACCCGATGGAAACACGATCTTATAAAGTTGGCTCGATAGAATAAATTCACAAAGTTACATATTTTTGTGTCATTTTATCTTCTTTTCCAGGTTTTATTCTTAAAATAAGTGATTTGATATTATGAGTCATTTACCAACATGAAGCTCGTAACCACTCAGTTGCTCGCACCCAGCGGGCCCCTTACCCTCACGTGCTTGAGTGGCGCCAAATTTTTGAAGCGGGCCGGCGCCTGCTGACTATTGTTATAAAAACATCGACTGTGAGCTACTGGAGCCGATCTAAGCCAAACCAATTACTGTTTTGAATAGTTAGATGAATAGAGCATCTGTTTTTATAGAATGCGTGGTGATAAAGTGTTGTTTTAATTTATAAAACATGGTTTATACTTTAGTGACGAAAAAAAACACGGATTACTTCCTATTTTATTTTATATTTTAAAATCAAAAGGCCTGTGATGTATTTTTTATATTTTACACGTATACTATATTAGGTTATCTTTCTATTTAAAATAAATTACACATATTATGTTTCATCTGAAAAAATATTCAGAAAAAAATCGAGAAAATCGCGCAAAAATTCGCGTGCTGCGTAATCTGCTTGTTAATAGGGTTGGATGTTATAACCTATTTTACTACAAATCTAGAAGGCCTAGAACAAAAATATGGCCAGTTTTAGAAAGATACAATATTTGTCTATTATAATTCGTAAAAAACACATTAACTTTCCAGTAAACTGTAGTCATACAAGTTAAACAACAAAAGCTTTGATAGAAAAATCTAACGTTTTTGGTTGTCTTATTGCCGAAACTAACACGGTGCTATTAAAATAAAACTTAAATATACCAAAAGAGCAAAGCCTGTAGTTTACAACCGTATACAATACGTTTTAAATTCTTAAAACGTATTGTATACTCATAGTTTTTATGCAATAAAGTCATCAAAATGTAGCTCTAGAGCGCACGGACGACCACTTTATCGGCAATATGGCGTCGAAATAAGGTTCGGGGCACATACGTTTGTGAATAGGGTGTGTCGCGATTATTTGCGAACAAAGATTTTTTTGGTTTAGTAATTATTTATGTTAATTTATTAAATGAATGTAATAAAAAAATATTCATCGTAGTATGTTTTTTTTATTACAAATTATTTCAGTTTAAAGTATATTAAAATAAACATTAAATTCTAAAATGTATTAGGACTTTGATACGTAATAAAACATATAATGTTATATACGATGTTTAGATTATTTTATTTACAATCACTGTAATAATAAATGAAAATTATTAAAACAAATAAATAAAAATGAATATTTTAAATTAATACCTATGTAATAATAATAATATATAGGTACTAATATAAATATCAAACCCAAAAGACACCACAATAAAGCTAACTGCCACAAAAAAGCAACTGCCCAAAAACAAATATGTGCCACCAACCTAATTCAAAAAAAGTTCTATTGCTTCCTGTAATAATAGGAACATGCCATAAGTTAGACTTACGTTGCGCCTTTGGAGAGTCAATCTGCATGCACACAACAACAATACAGTGAGATTAATGTTTTAAATCACTATTTAGTAATTATTCTCCGTAAATACATACAATTCATGAAGTTAACAATAATAATCACAAAAGGAAATCACTAGAAAACCACCGCCACTGTAATAATTTACATTAAGACCTAATTTCGTCAGATTTTAACAGAATATCCATCCAGTTTAAAAACAAATAACTAGATAATTAGTTAGAACCTGAAATTATGCGTATTTTGATATATAACACCTCTAGAAAGAAACAATAAGTAAAAAAAATACGGCGTTTAAAAAAATACATGATGAGCACGTAACACAACATAAACACGTCCACTATAAAATAATCACATTGACTTTATTTGTTTTTATTTTTGACAGATCAGCTCCTATTGCTGATGCTTCGTTCATGTTCGTTCAGTAAGGCACCCATACACGTCCCGCGAGACACGGATTAGCGATATTTCGAGCGTCTAGCTTAACTTTTGTATTATGTAACAATTGTAACAGGAAGCACGTGGGGGCATTTTTGAGATGTAACGATTGTTACATGAAGCGACGGAGTGGGTAAATAACTTGAGTTATTATAACCGATGGTTTTTTATTTATTACATCTATCAATTTTTTAAAATATAAAACGCGGTTATTCGCGCCGCTTCGCTGTTATACCCGTCCCTTACCGTTGTACCGTCGAGAGAACGAGAGGGAAGCGCTCGAAATACCTCCCCTTAAGACAATCGCGAAGCGCAGCGTAACGATTGTCTTAAATTTCGAGGTTATTTTTTTTTATTAGACAACAGAAATCTAGCTCCATACAAAAACATTTTTTTATAATTTTTAAGATTTCTACCTTTTTGACCAAATAATAATTGGTAAAAAACATTGGCATGTAATTATTTGCCAAACAAAAATTTGCCAATAATGTTTTTGGTAACTGTAAATTTGCCATGTTAATTATTTTGACAAATGTTTTTTTGCCAAATGAAAATTTGGGAAATAAAATTTGGGAACTGATACTTTGGGAACCGTTTTTTGACCAAACATTAGTAATCCGAAGACTGCACATATATTCAACAGCTTAAAGCGGCGATGGGCGCATCACCAATTTTTAAGGGTTTACGCATTTCGGTGTCCCATACAAATTTCCAAGTAGACATTTATAAAAACCAGTAGGCCAATTTTGATGAAACTCGGCATGCTGACGTAAAATATAGAGATCTAAATAGTTTGTTGAAAACATTTCCAAAAGACGTTTATTTAACTGAGTTATTGCGAATGAACTTTAAGTCGCAATAACTCAGCCAAATAAACCTTTTTTTTAAATGTTATCAACAAACTATTTAGATCCCTGTACTTTACCTTAGCATGCAAAGCTTAATAAAAATTGGCTTATTGGTCTTTAAAAATTTCGATTCGAAAAATTGTATGGGAAACCGAAATGCGTTTATTAGTATTAAGTTTAGAAATTATAAGCCTATTTGCTAACTACTCGTACATCGAATAAATGTCTTGAGTTTGAGTTTGAATCAATCTGAGCACATGTGCAGTTGCTATTTGGTGAAGTGTGGCAGTGTACTGCTTTTGTGTTATCATTGTCTAGTCTGACTTACTAAATCTTTAGGGATAATAGTTGTTGGTGTATATTTATTATTATACATAGTATAATTCAAATTATCTGCACCTCCGATTTTAGAGTTTATTTTAAATAACTTTGTTGTTGTAGTGGTTTAGCTAAGTTGACGAATTAGGCGATCTTCAGTGAGTCTTAATGGCAAGATAATAAACAAACCAATATATTAAACACTTTAAATAATATTTAACGAAATCTGAAAACAAACTTCAACAGTAATTAATACACTTTAACGATAAGTGCTGTCAACCCACCCAGATGGATAAATACGCTTTGAAATTTAGGTATTGTTTATACAGGTGTAAAAAGACCTTTATCAAAACCGAAATAACCTACATCAATACAATTTTCAATTTAATTTTCAACTTTTTAGAGTTTATCCTTTCAATTCTGCATGGTAAAACGTAATCTAGTTATATAAAAAGCAATTGCTATGAATGTTTGTCGCATCACTTCAGAATGGCTATGTACCTACATCTATTTGTCTAATTCTTTTTTTGTTGTGCTAGTAATTACATTTTTTTATTGGAATTTCTTCACGGTATGGCTACGGGATACGGGGTTTTATTTAACTATTGAAATTTTTGCAACATTATATTACATGGCAGACTTAATGCCTGAGGCATTCTCAACCAGTCAACAATAGGGTGGTGCTGAGATGACATGGTAGGTGCATTATGGTGCGTTAATAAAAGTGGGAGCGTACAGCTTTCGCGCGGACGAAGTCACGGGCGGGCCGCTAGTAATAATCTTAATGTTTGACTACTACCAATGCTACGACGGTCTTACTCACTACGAATTTTGCTACGAATGTATATTTTAAGCTCGTAGACTTGCACAGCGCAGTTTAAGGCTGATTTCACAGTCACGCGTTTGACCAGCGCCGGCCACACGCGCGCGCTTACAATTATACTAGATAATAGTTGCGTTTCATCTTCGATCAACAATACCAACTAGATAACGCGTCACGTACAAAATCAAAGCTCAATTCTGTCCACGTGAATATATACTTATACAGCTACATTTCTTTACTAACGAACTGAGACAAAAGTTATCAAACAGTTTTAAGTTCAACCTAATTACAACCATGGCACCCAGTTATAAAGTCACAAATCTTCGAAGTATTTCTCTCTCGCTCACTCCATGCATCCACTGCTCTGTTACACAAATATTGGCGCGCGCGTCTATTGGTCAACGTTGGCCAAACATTTGTAGCGTGGGTTGAAATCGGTAATTGTGTTCAATATTTAATGTTATTTGTTAGTTTAAAAGTTATAATATAATTTATTCTACATGTACTTACCGAAAGTAAGACACTCCGACCGTTAAATTGCTTTCTCAGGTATTATTTATGCAGCTTTTAAATACACATTGCGGCGTTGTGAACGTGTTTACATTGGCCGTGTTTCAAGCAAACTAAACAAAATAAAGGCTCACTTTTCAAGTGAGCTGTTATTTACCGAGACACATTTTTAGCGCCGAGCTGATATCTAGTTGGTACTGTTGATCGAAGCGTTTCATAGTCACGCAGTACAAACGCGCTGTTCGCGCGCCGCGCCGCACACTGGCTCGTCTTCATACAAACGGTTGGACAGCGCTATGTACTAACTTATATATTTTCATATCTTTTGAACCTGACTATATACACTCGGCGTCAAAAAAATCGCACCTTTTAAAAATCATCTTTAAAAATTCTTAAACCTTATGTAGAGGATAGTGTTGGGTATCATTAGAAAGGTAACAAAAAGGAGTATCAAAAAACAATTAAATTTAACTTTCTGTTTAATTATAATTATACAAACAACATTAAAATTAATAAAATAATAAAAATCCTTAATTAAGTCCTAATTAACAACAGATAATTTACAAAGAAAAATGTACAAAAAGTGTCCTAAAATTAACTTAAAATCTAGTGTTACCCCCCCTTGCCCTGATCACGGCTTCCATACGGTCCCTCATGGACCTCACCAACTTCAGGAGCTCTTCTTGAGGGATAAGCCCCCATTCTTCAATCACCGCGTCTTGGAGCTCCTGTAGAGTCGAAGGAGCTGGATCCCGAGATCGAACCTTACGTTTAAGATGGTCCCAGAGGTGCTCTATAGGATTCAGATCCGGATTTCGCGCTGGCCACTGCATCACAGAGATTTGGGACCTCTGCAAGAAGTCGCTCACGATGCCTGCAGTGTGAGCGCGAGCGTTGTCGTGCATTAATGTGAACCCCTCGCCAAAAGATTCGGCAAAGGGGACCACATGCACTTCCAGGACCTCAGTGACATAGCGGCGAGCAGTCAGCGACCCTTGTCCGCGAGCACCTCCAGTCCGGGAGACGCAGACAAGGTCGGTTTTGCCGGCAGCAGACATACCGCCCCAGAACATGCAGGATCCGCCACCATATTCCACCGTCTCCTGGATGCAGGCTTGGGCGAAACGTTCACCCTGCCTCCGGTATACTCTTCTCCGTCGGTCGTTGCAGAAAAGACACACTCGCGTCTCGTCTGAGAAGAGAACAGCTCTCCACTGCTCAAGGGTCCAATCGACGTGGTCACGAGCAAACTGCAAGCGGGCTCGCCGATGCGCTGCAGTCAATTTTGGACCCGTAGCAGCTCTGTGGGCCGCTATCTTCTTCTCCTTCAATCTTCTTCTAACCGTAGATACGCTTACGGTGCGTCTGCGAACTGCCTGGAGCTGCTGTTGCAACTCAACAGCGTTGGAGAAACGATTTCTCAAAGAGTTCGACACAACGAACCGGTCGTCTCTTTCCGAAGTGCAGCGACGTCTACCCGAACCGTGTCTGCGGATATAGCCACCGGTCTCTATGAAGCGCTGGTACACTCTTCGAACGGAATAACGGCTCAGGTTCAGTTGCCGGGCGACATCACACTGCCGCACCCCTGATTGCAGTAGTGCAACCACTTGAGCGGCTTTATCAGCTGTGGTATCCATCAAAATCTGTGCGTGTGTCCTCTCAAAATCTGTGCGTGTGTCCTCTTCAACGGTTGAATAGCGAATGACCCACATTGAACCCGTGTTGACCGTTATATACCCACAAAGGAAGCGCAACTAGCAACTCTCACGGGTAGCAAAATTTGCATCGAATTTTTGTGACACTTTATTTGTTGCATTAGGTTTTATTTGATAATGAAAAGTAATGTTTTTTATTAAGTTAATTAAGTAACCTTGTAAATAAAATCATAATTAATGCGACTGCATGTGCATATCAAGAGTAAATGACATTTGAAAGTGATTTTCTAAGAGGTGCGATTTTTTTGACGCCGAGTGTAGAAGCCTGAAATTTTCAGACAGCATTATTAAGTAAAGGAACTATACTTTGTCAGCATTTTTGAAAGAAATAAAGATATAAGTCATTTTAAAATAATGTGTTAAATGTACACTTAGTTTTCGTACTTAATTATTTTTATTTAGATCGTTTGAAATTTATATTAAAATAAAATGTGTACTGAAAAATATGGAAAAACTTGATTCCATGAAACTTATTTGATGTAAAAAATTTATTAAAAATATTTTTGTACTGAAAAATTTAATAAAAATATTTTTTGTACTTATTTCATAAAAAAATAGTAGTTCAAATAAGTAAATACAAAATATTTTATTATCAGCCACAGTTTAGTTAATACAAAACAAAATACATGCACAATTATCCTTCTTCTTCAGGTTCATAAGTAATGAATAAGTCTTCAATTAGCTCTCTAGCATCGGATAAAAATACTTGTTGTTTTACGCACTATTCGGCTAGATAACACAGTATCTGACAGTAACAATAAACAATGTTTAAGGTCGGTATTACACATTTGTCTGGATATTTTGCGCGTGTGGTGTAGTCTTAGATATCTGAAGATTTTATGAATGGTCTCTTGTGCATCTTCAGATTTATTTTTTATTTTTTTATTCCACAACGGGAAAACGCTTGGCCTTCATCTCACCTGATGGTAAGTAACGTTAAGGCCGAAGGTGGAAGCGCGCTTCACTCGGAATTGAGGAGATGGCTATCTTATCTCAATTGTCGGAACACAACAATGCTATAAACATCGTTGTTATG
Organism: Scoparia ambigualis; assembly: GCA_963921215.1. Classification (NCBI taxonomy): domain Eukaryota; kingdom Metazoa; phylum Arthropoda; class Insecta; order Lepidoptera; family Crambidae; genus Scoparia; species Scoparia ambigualis. Next base: position 20,274,681 of record OY992524.1, read on the forward strand.
GCGATAGACTTAGATAAGATGGTGGTAGCTATCCAGGCGGACTTCACAGCCCTACCTGCCTGGTAGGGACCACCAACCAAACCGAGCACACAAAGATGTACCCCCCGCTGGGAATCGAACCCGGGACTCTGGGTCTAAAACCGGTGGCTTAGCCACTAGACCACAGAGGCGGTAAAGATAATTGACCAATAGGTACAATCCCGTTATGTTCCATGATGTCTCCTCCGAGAACCATTACTATTATATTTCTGTAGGGGTAAAACTATTTTTGTCATTTTCTTTAAAATGCGGTCACATGAGATCAATATTACTTCATAAAGTAGTTACTCAACATATTACCTTAATATTTAAAACAGTAGCACTTTGGAGTTTTCTGGGGATTTCTTTAAAAGTCAACGATTAGGTAAAACTGACCTGTACTTGAAAAAGTAATCATAATATAGAAAACAATGCTACGTTTGGTTCAAATGCTATGTCTTTTAAATAAATGCATTATACTCTGTCACATTATGTAAAAGAAATACAATAATAAAGCTTACATTTTAATATTAAGACTTGAAACCACATCAATTTTTGCACAGATTCATTTGTGTTAGATTGAAGTCTATACTTTTCCATGAAATATAATTTTATAAATTAAAAAATGAGTAGTTTGCAATAGTATACATAGATTTCAACCTAAGTTATAAAAGGCAACGTCCAACCGTTTGTATGGCGACGAGCCAGTGTGCGCCGTCGTCGGCCAGCGCTGCCGAAGCGCGCGCGGTCCAAGCTCCTCTACTGGCAGTTAGCGTTTTAGAGTGATGCGCGTCGCACGAGCTGTCGCGTACACTTAAAATAAGTATCTAACGATTTCATGTTCCTCGATACGGGGCGTCTGATCGATGAAGTTCGTATAAGAAGATGTTTGTGGGATGCCTCAGATGACATGTACAAGGATAGGGACGTGGAAGGTAGCGTACTTTCTAGAGTAATTCGTCAAAAGATCTGATAAAAGGCGAAAATGTTTAAAAACCTGTAACTATTTTCTTGTAAATCGGAGAACGATGTTACGAAGGCGCCTCTCAGTAACGTAGTGGCATTATACAGATAATTTGCAATCTTCTACGACGGCGTTGTTGTTGCACTCTTTTCCATAAAAAATAATTAGCTAATCCTCTTGATCGTTGTCTTTTGTCTCCATGATGACGATTATACATGTGGGAGATTAAGAAAAGAGAGTAATTTTGATCAATTTATATTCATAAAAACCAGATTAATTGGCAGACAGTAACAATATACACACAATTATTGTTAATTATAATAACAGTAATATCAATTTATTAAAATAATTAGCCATTTCGTATTTTACATAATGAAAATTGGTACTTACTACTATTTCTTGTAAGATACACAGTTATGTACTACAATACATAATTTAGTTACACCATCATAGCATACCTCAATACTATGTCGACGATCACAGCTCCGTCATGCTCCGCAATTGAGTACAGAATGCCCGGAAGGCGCTAGCGCATGACCTTTTTATACTGAAGCGCAAACAAGTCGCTAATGACGCATGGCGTGGGGAGCGTGGCAATGGGCAAGCACGTGTTTTCTTATTCGTATTAATTACTGCGGTGAATTTGCTTTCTTCAAACATTTGTTTGTAATGCTAACATTATTAGTAATCTACATTTAAATGCCAATCTCCCACACGGCCATTCTGACGAGCAGCAGGTCACCGGCTCGCGAATAATGTAAATAATAAACATCAGATTTTGTTTAGACAGCAACAAAAACATTAAAAACTATCTTATAGGCCCTCAGTCTTAAATAGGAGACAAAAACATTTATATTCCATACAATATTATACTTATAACGTAAGTAGTAAACATACATTTTTTAAATGTTTACATTATTTTTCTCTTTATTATCTGTACATCTTTTAAGAAAAAATATCTTGCTTAAGAAAAATTTGAAAAAAGGGAAAAGCGTAATCGCATACTACCAAAAGAAATTCGCAACCAAACAATTCGCATTCTTAGTAAAATATAAACCAAACTCAAAATCTTGATATCAGAAATATCGACTTTATAATGCAAAGTTTACAGCTTACTTTAAAAACGTGAATAAAAAAATCTTTGTGTCTTATCAAACCTCTTACAATTTACATCCTTACAGATCTGAATGAAAATATTGTACAATATTTAAAGATTTAGGTAAGATAAGGCTTGAGAATAAAAAAATCTTTGTGTCTTATCAAACCTCTTACAATTTACATCCTTACAGATCTGAATGAAAATATTGTACAATATTTAAAGATTTAGGTAAGATAAGGCTTGAGGTAAACACATTTTTAAGACCTGAGGTAAACACATTTTTTTTAACGCCTCGAACTAACTCTCCGACCAAGAGGGAGCATTGGATTGCTATCAGTTATTATGTTTAAAAATTTAAAATATCTTCGTCTAAAACCTATTGTTGTGATGATAGGTCCGAGTATCAAAACTAGTTACGAAATTGTGTAGAATAATTGGAAACGCCTTTTCGAACGCATTTTATATGCGATTGTGCATCTAGTACGCAGATGACCGAAGTCAATAAGGTAACGAATAATAATCGTATTTGCTACTGTAAGACTTGGCATAAATCTGAGCGGTTAACAGCAAATTAGAAGAAGTTGATTTCAGTTCGCTATTTAGCACAAACGACAACAAAGGATTACTATCCTGTTAGTTGTCGTAAACCAGACAACATTCAATCGTTAGTAACTGATTTAAGGTCTTTTCACAGTCTATGCGAATATTAACTTATTGGACCCATCAACACATGAATAAAGAAATTACTCATGTCATCATGTGCCATTAATGCGCGACCCAGGGGTGCCAGGTGCAGCTGTGCAACAACTAGGCGCGCTGGTATAAACAGATTGGTCAGTTTTTGCGACATGCGAGTTCGTATTAAAGCGGGTAGTATGGAATCAATTTTCTGAACACACAATAATAAGTATAAAGTCTGTTAAACCTTTAACAGTTATTTATTGTCATAATACAGCCATGAAATAAGCATATGTTTCAATAAAGGCGTAGTATTTGAAGAACATTTACTTCCCCCTGCCAAAGTATTCCAAATCATATCATCGGAACCTCTTTAGCTTTATACGGGAGACGATAAAATTTCACACTATTATCTAGTCTAGCTCAAGTAAAGTTTCTTTTCTGAAACCTGTTTTTGTTGGTTAAACTAGATAACAGATAAACATATATGTACACAGAAACACCCAGATCAAAAATCAAAATAGAACGACTGTTATTCCTTAACCCTCGGCATGCCTGGTTGGGTCTGAGAGACCCACCGCAGCAGTTAGACCGTTAAAATTCATTGTAATTTTAATGTCGCGCGTAACCGCTCTTAGTAGCGACCGTAGTGAACTAATTGACGCCCTCCGCCCGCTACCTCAGTCCGGGGCGCGCTCCTGTAGTGATAGGACATGTGTAAAGTGTTCTCGGGTCTCACAGACCCTACCAGGCATACGGCGTGACGTTTTCATGTAAGTATTAATTTGTTGCTTTTTGTGATTGTGTCTAATTTATTAAAAATAAACATTAATATATAACTGGAAACTCGATTTTTTATATAATACGCTATATTTTTATTGTTTTAATTTGGTGTATTAAAAATTTTACGAATTTGATGGGTTTTATATATGAAGGTCTATAAATTATTTTGAATTCAACTTATGGTATCGTATTCTATTACAGTTCAAAATGGTGAGTAAACGAGAAATGAACTAGAAATGAACTCATCACTGTTCGGATTTCAAAAAAATATGACTTTGGTATTATACGTCCCAAAACAAAAAAAAAATGTGTTCATGCTGTCATCTTTCCATCATGATAAGGAAATCGATCTTCAGTCAGGCGAGAAGCAAAAACCAGCAGTTATTACATTCAATAACAAAACGAAAAGTGGTGTTGACAACGTTGATAAGCTTATTAGATCTTATGATGTATTAAGAAACTCCCAAAGATGGCCGCTCACGCTGTTCTTCTGGTTGCTGAACTCTGCAGGAATAAATGCAAAAAATATTCAAATGCTCAACTGCCCTGACATCAAAAACAATCGCAGAAGTTTCATCAAAGATCTGGGTTTAGCGCTAATAGAGTCACATCTAAAATCAAGACAAAAAAACACTAGCCTTTCTACAGATCTCCGTAAACGAATTGCCAACAGCATTGCTCTCCAAGAAGGCCCACCTGTAAAAAAAACAGGTCCAGGTGTAAGGGGTAGATGTCACGTTTGTCCATCAAAGAAAGATCGCAAAACACAATACTCTGTGAGATGTGCAAAAGCCACGCATGCTTAGATCATGCAATTTTCCAGAGCGAAAATTGCTTCCATAACAAAGCTCTTGAAAATGATCTCGGAAATGAAGAAGACTAATTATTTTAGCTCAGAATATAAGATACCATATGTGCCTAATGTTCTCCAAAGTCTGATTGAGGTCTCTTTTGTTATAGTTGACTTTGCATGTTTATAAACATAAGATGTTTAATTTTACGTTAAAAAACGAATAAAACGTTTAATTAAAAATTTTATTAAATAATATTGTTGATTCGAACACATGTTTTATTTAAAACCTTAAAAAACATCTTTAATTTTATTTTAAAATTATAAATTTTACAATTTGTAGGAAATAAAAATATTTAAAATTTAGGGTCTCACAGACCCACCAGGCATGCCATGTAACTTTTTTCCACCAGGCATGCCGAGGGTTAATGGACTAACCAGTTGTTGGACCAGGGACCTCAAAGGTGGCGACGCCAGAACTAGCGTGTTCACCACTCGACCACGGATGTCGTCATACTTAAGTTCTGACTACTTAATGATTTAAATTTTAAAATCAATATTTTAACCAATCATTATATTTATATGATATAATGTTTACTAGAAAAAAAAAACAACCAGTCTAAGGAAAGCTCAAACGGGACTCGAACCTTTGGATTGCCGGTCCACTGCTCTAAATATTTTATCATATTTATCTATATAGCATTGTAAATGCAAAAATTTCAATAATAAAGACATTGTATTCATATTTGAAAGTGAAAAGATAGGAAAATTTGTCAAAATAAAATCATTCAAATATCACTGATTTGTTATTCGAATATAAATCCTCAAGTAATATTCGATTAATTCGAATGTGATGCCAATTTTCTGTCTTGCCGTTAAGGCTAGACAATTCAAAAGGAGGCAACTTTTAACGTTGCATGTCATTGGGCTGATATGTGAAGTCTAAAGATAGCTGGTGGTATTACAAATAATAATTATCCATTATTATATCAAACTGAACGCATCATATCTATACGTTCCGACTGTGACATAAAAGATTTACTTTTAATGCAAAATTCAAAATAACTAATGAAAGATTGAATAACTTACTCATACTAGAAAGTGTCTTGAAATTATGTGGAATTTACATATGGCACTTTAGTCAATACTACGGAGGTAACTAGAGAATTTTAAATTCGTTTAATATTGCAGGCTGTACCTACAGTACAGGCTCATGTGGTACAGGTACGAGTTGCATAATAACTTGAAGTAACAAATTATAACTTTCATTAGTACTATGTTACTGTGAATGTCCTAACTTAATATAATGTAGACAGCGTTTCAATCTTAGTCATTTTGGTGAGATTTTTAAATGTTATTAGGAACACAGTGATAAGCACACAGCACTGGAATTTGGCGTTTATAAAAGTTTGTTTTAGGTATCAGCCGTAACAAATCGGATTTAATAGAAAATCTGACATACCTTTTACTAAATGAGACTCGGTCACCCTGATACCAACAGTTTCCTTTTGGCAAGTTCCCATTTGCAAGTTGTATACTCTGCTAGGCTAGACACTTTATCGCTTGTATATTCCACAAAAAGAACCAAATCGTCGTAATGCCTGGTCTCATCTGCAAATGTGAATAAGATTAGTTTTAAGCTCGTCACAGTTACAAGTTATATTTTTCCATTAAGTTGATCATCATATATCTAGTGTTCAAAATGGGGACAAAAGATCTGAAGGCATGTATAGGATTTGACTCGTGTCATCGATACTTTATCTAGCGAATATGAAATTGTTAATTTAAAGACTTAGTAATTTAAGAGTACTTCATTATTAGCTTCATTCAATCATATATCTGTGAAAGCGATCGACTAAACTTGTGGAACACAGGCACCAGTATTATGACAATCCATCAGAACCTGCCCGTTCCTCACTTGCCAACGTTTCTGGTTTGCGTTGGGTAGCTTTAGCAATAACAGCTGAAGTAGGTAGACCCTCCGCCTAAAGTACCAGGATCCAGCCGATCAGACACGCTCTGAATCTCCAGGCTGATGCTCATGACGCAATATCGTGTTTCTAGAACTCAGGGAAAACAAAAAATAATGTTAGTGGCAAATCAATAGCATGGATTATCATGCAAGATGTAACGTTGCTTACACAAGATATAAAGTACACAGAACTGTCAGCTAGCAACTTTCTAGCAACATATTTATTTGCTCAGTGCTAGCAACAATGATCCTTTTTTCACTTACTGTCAAATGTGTAATGTCAGAGTATACTTGTCTGATTTGCATAATAATAAGTGCGCACGATCGAAGAGTAGCCTCGACCACGTGCAATGCGTGTAAATGATTTGTATGTGCACCATCGAAGGGTAGCCTCGACCACGTGCAATGCGTGTAAATGATTTATATGTGCACCATCGAAGGGTAGCCTCGACCACGTGCAATGTGTGTTAATGATTTGTATGTGCACCATCGAAGGGTAGCCTCGACCACGTGCTATGCGTGTAAATGATTATGTATGTGCATCGTCAATCTATTAAAATGATTATGTCACCCTACCGAATTAACCTTGCAATTTATTAAGTAGTGAATTTGTGAGCGTAATTACTTGGTTCATCCCACTTCTGATGTGGGAGATTAAGAAAAGAGAGTAATGATTTTGATCAATTTATATTCATAAAAACCAGATTAATTGGCAGACAGTAACAATATACACACAATTATTGTTAATTATAATAACAGTAATATCAATTTATTAAAATAATTAGCCATTTCGCATTTTACATAATGAAAATTGGTACTTACTACTATTTCTTGTAAGATACACAGTTATGTACTACACAATACATAATTTAGTTACACCATCATAGCATACCTCAATACTATGTCGACGATCAGAGCTCCGTCATGCTCCGCAGTTGAGTACAGAATGCCCGGAAGGCGCTAGCGCATGACCTTTTTATACTGAAGCACAAACAAGTCGCTAATGACGCATGGCGTGGGGAGCGTGGCAATGGGCAAGCCATTTCTTATTCGTATTAATTACTGCGGTGAATTTGCTTTCTTCAAACATTTGTTTTTAATGCTAACATTAATAGTAATCTACATTTAAATGCCAATCTCCCACATACACAACTGTACCTTGCAAAGTAACGCGCGATACTAAAACGCCGGCGTCACTCTGAAATCAGCCTAAATAATGTTTGACTCGGCCAAAACTACGACGATCATACTCACTACGAATTTTGCTACGAATGTTTATTTTAAGCTCCTAGATGCACAGCGCAGTTTCATTATTATAATGTTTGACTACGGACAATACTACGACGATCTTATTCACTACGAATTTTGCTACGAATGTTTAATTTAAGCTCGTAGACTTGCACAGCGCAGTTTAATATTTGACTACGGACAATACTACGACGATCTTATCCACTACGAATTTTGCTATGAATGTATATTGGAAGATTGTAGACTTGCTGCACAGCGCAGTTTCAAACTTATGCAGTAACAACTTTCCGTTATGAATTTTCGCGAGTTTTTCAAGTTTTTAAGATTGTATTCATTACTAACGTGTCGCGTTGCGGTGAAAGAATACTACCACCCTTGAGTGTCGTAAAAGGTGACTAGCGGACTAAAAACTGCACATACTTCCAATAGCATAGAGCGGCGATGGGCTCACCAGCTGTCACGCTGAGCACATGTGCAGTCGCTATTTGGTGAAATGTGGACTATGGTAGAGGACTGCATTTGCTGTCCTCGTTGCCCAGTCTTTGACTAACCCTTCGGGGATAATAGTCGTGATTATTTTTATATGTATGTATGTATTTTAATTACGCTTGCTACGAAATGACTCAATTTGTCGCCTCGCCTCGGTGGCAGTGTCAAATATCTCGGCCTGACATCCAAAATTCCTGAATTCAATTCCTAGATCAGGCAGGGTGTTTCGGCTTAAGCAAGTAGTATTTTTTTCGGCAAATATTTATTGATTTAAAGAAAAACGGTTACTGTAATATTAAGTTTTCATTATAATTATTTTAGTACGCTTGTAAGTTTCTAGTAAACTGGAAAAATTCATTTGTATTTCTATGTAAAAGTAGTCGGACATCAAGATACCTAACGTTGTGAGAAATCTAAACATTGTCTTTCGTAAAATTATTATTGTGGAATGAAGCGTAGGTACTTATTCTTATTTATTTTCGTATTCTGTTGGGCTTAAAAGAGCTTCTTTTTTCTCAGTTTGTATTTTTATTTACTTTTGTGTTTTCTGTTTTATCATAATTCAGAGAGACTTTCACATTACGTTTATACAAATACGACCCAAACAATTAGTGCTAAAAACCAATGATAAAAAAAATGTTACTTGCTGAGTGGTGTGACGCCTCGTTGACCGAGTAGCAGCTATATCCGTAAGTCCTAGGTTCAATTCCGAGGTCAGGCAAGGTGTGATAAACCGCCACCACACAATTATGGGAAAAAGGTACACAAATTATAAAATAATAAAATGGTTTGAAAATTCTAACTTAAATAAAATTGTACATTTTGCTGCGAAAGCCAATAAGAGAACAGAAAATAGTGACTGTCACAAAATCTTAGGGCTTACCGTAGAAGGCTTATTACGTAAATAAATATCGAAATGAGGATGGGAATATTTCTCTTTTCGAACAAAAACAAGCTTAATTTTGAACAGTAGCTATTTTTATGTACGGCCAGCATCAGAAGAGCTTGACCTTTGCCGACTTCTCACTTAAAAAACAGTATGAAATTTATAATGACATCTTTTTGGAACATCCACAGGTCGATCAAGAAATGTGAATGCCTTATAGTATATAAAATATGTAGATACAGCTACTCGTATTGTTCCATCACGGGATAAAGGTGTTCAGAACAGAATGAAGTCACGGGAGAGTTGCTAGTCTACTTATATAAATAAAAATGAATAGCCAAACTCAATTCTAATCGAGAACGGATCGACCAATGCGGCTATTTTTTTGTATCATTTTTCGTTAAGGCGTCAGGAAAGTTCTTATACATATGAGGGTTTACGCCATTCGGTCTCCCATACAAACTTCCAACTCGAAATTTTTAAAAACCATTAAGCGAATTTCAATGAAACTTTGTATGCTAAAGTAATATACAGAGATCTAAATAGTTTGTTGAAAACATTTTTCAAAAACGTTTAAATAACTGAGCTAATGTGATTTTAAACTTTCTACAGTGGACTTAAAATCGCAATAACTCAGCTAAATAAACCCTTTTTAAATTTGTATGGGAAACCGAAATGCGTAAACCCTCTTAATATAGGTAAAAAAAAAAAACAACACTTTTCTTTTCTTAAATTAATTGCCACTAATGTATGTTTGCTTCAGAACGGCTGCGCCACATCATCATCATCAGCCTGTAAACGTCCCACAGCTGGGCACAGGCATCCCACGTGGATAATAGCACGTGGGGATATTGGCCCACAACCCACCACGCTGGCCTAAAGCGGGTTGGTGGGTTTTCATGACTATCATCCACAGACCACACAACTATCATCTTACGGCTGCACCTATTTTTATTCAATACTTTTTGTTTTGTTTGTAAATTGTTAAATTGAGTGACAAATAAATGACAATTAATTTAATGTATTTTAATTTTTATTGGTTCCGGAACTTATCGGTAAGTGGCTCAGAACAATAATGCTTTAGTTATTGTTCTGCGGTAAGTGGCCAGCTCGCTGAACCTCTCAGTCTTGGCAACGAAATGTCTAAAACTTTTGACAGCAGGTTCGATTTGGCGGGAATTTAAATTTGCAGAAACGGAAAAAAAAATATAAAAGAAATCGAACGCAGTTCATGTTAAATTTTGCGTTCACGATGCATAAAATATACCACAGAACCAAAATAATCGACCTTGTTCGTACTAAAGTAGTATAAGAGTGTATCAACACACGGTACAAAGTCAAGCGGAGAGCGTGGCCATATATGGCCGCTTGGGGTCTGACGGAATAGCGAGTGTTTAGGTGCGGCAAAATAGCGGCTTGAGAGATTAACAAGGAGTTTCTTATCATGAAGTATGGTGAAGGTTGTATACGTAAGGTTGAAGAACCACTTTTAGATGCCATTGTACGATATATTGATAATAAACTCAATCTAATAACAAGACATAATATGCATATATGGACGAATAGCTATTTAGTCAAAACGCGTTGTAGTCATATCGAGATTTAGTCATAAAGCGATCTAGTCACACGCGTACCTAGTCTTATCGAGATGTAGGCAAAAACCCGCGGGCCGCTAGTTGAGAATAAACCTTCAAACCTTAACCTAACTTTTTAGACCCGAGATTGTTCGCACAGAAAAGATTGTCCTTTTGCTTTTCATAATAAGCTGCCAAGATATAAAGGGCTCCTATAATTTAAACACAATCGGCATCATTTGAAGTTTAATTAAGGGATTGTTGCGGTTACTCGGGCGGCTCCATTATTTCATTTGGGAATACGGGAATACTTATAGTATTTATACTGTGCTTAAAGCCTACCTAAAAAGGGGCGATGGAAGTGGACTAAAGTTGGCATCGGATCGGTCGTACATGAAACGGCTTGGAACCACAAAATGGCTTAACGGTTTCTTTTATCTGCAATTCTGTTGTAAAGTGGTAAAGTAATTAGCTTGAATACACAAATATAATTGTGTGTCTGTCTGACCACGCTAAAGATTTTTTTCTTTCTTTATTTTTTGTTGTAATTGGTCGAGTGGCTAGGTGCTCGCCACGATAAACGGATGTTCAGTCCAAGTTTAAATTTCCACACTACTTATTTAAAAGCATAATAATATCTACTTATATAAATATAAATAAATTGTCACGAATGTTTGTTCGGGCATCACTTCAGAAAGCTGCATCAATTTGGCTAATTATTATTTTTTGTTGTGTTTCTTACTGTTAGGACAAGATTTGTATGAAATAAATTTTCTGTCGCTATTTAAAATATTATATATAATAATAATAAATAATCTTTATACGGGCATAGACAAAGTTCTCAAATTCTTTTTTAACGTTAAAACTACAATTAGTCGAAGACCGCCCAAGTAACACAGAAAGCTGTATATTTAATCACTTGTGGTCATAATGGCTGCTTACAGAGTATTAAAACCGTTATTATAATTCACTGTTGATCCTTAAGCTGAATATTAGTACACAAGGAGCTATATTCTGAATAAGAACTAAATAATGGTAGATATTCTTCACCCTTAAACAGCAAGATGCGTTTATTTGGTAAATAGCCTACGCTTTTATTCAGCCGTTTTAAATTTTCAAGCCTACTTACTGAATAAGGGCAATTAAGTAGTGGCAAATATGTCATATGCTGTATAATAGAGTAAATGTGTACCTCTAAACGCTGCCTTCTAAAGGGAGTACATGTGTACTGTTACACAGATTTAAGATATATAAAGGAGTACATTTCGTGTGTTATTCAGTAAATGGCGTAAAATTTCCCTGTTGATCCGTATCTATACTGCTATTATTTGCGACTGAATAGTGGCTGTTTACAAGTTCATCTGAACGTTATTATTACTCTTGAAGAGCACTTTGAGTATTTTATAACGTATATTGCTTAATAGAGGTTCACATCTGTTAATTTAATCTAGTGATGACTGAATAAGTATATCCCCGTGAATCTTCTCACGGATCAATTCATTCACGTAACAAGTCCCTAAAATGGATCAGTCTTTATTATGCGGATACTTAAAGTGTATTTTATCACATATTTTATCGTTACTAGTTCGAACGAATATTCAGCCAGTAATCAGTGTATTGCCGTATATGGATTCACATGTAAGACTTTGTTACGGCTAAGTTTGAATAACCAGACATATGTGCTCCATTACGCGGGCTACGACAGTAATGTTAAAGTATACCGGTTCACATCGCTCTTTAATTTCACCACCATTTTTTATTCTGTGTAACCTTTAATAATTACACTGGTATACATAATTTTATTTTTTAACACGAAGTTAGTAAACTAAGGAATTACAAATAAATATTTTTAATGTGATTATTAGTTACAGACTAAAATAATGACACAATCAATCAATTTTTACCCGAAATGTTTTCGCCTAGATGTGTTTATTTTAGTATAATTTGTAGTAAAAACTTATTTATCCACTGGCGCTTGAAAATTTTCTTAGAAATATATGTATACTCTAACGGTAATTTTAAATTCCCACTAGCTTTCACTTAAAATAATGAAGTTATTAACAAAATGTACTTATACCGATATCATACAATCATTTTAAAAACTTATCTTCTCTCTCTGTCATAAATATGAATCATCTGTCACAAAAAGTATTAATAAACGTTCTTACAGAACAAATCGTGAACCTTTAACTTAATTACTATAAATATAAAAGCATACATAGACGACAATTGTCTAAATAAAGTGTAACTAGTGACTCCTTAATTTGCTAGTATTTTGCCTTGTTACCACCTGTTACACCTAATACTGCGATTATAACGTTACTATAATCCTCTTTTTAACATAATATCATTGACTATAATGATATTACTCAGCAATTGCGAACTAAAGCTGAATAATTTGTGCCCATTTAAGAAGTGTAGTGGCTGAATAGCATGCTTCTCTGCTTTTATTCAGTAATTTTAATCAGCGTTAAGTACACAATAATCCATTATTCATCTAGTATTCAGCCTACGTGTGTTACTTGGGCGTGTTGTAGTCTTTAGCGCCCACCTCGAACAATTAGTTAAGTTGACACAAAGATTACCAAAGCAAATTATTCATAATATAGGTACTCGTTGTGGCAGCAAAGTAACACATAAATAATTTTAGAGAGTGGACTGTATATACTTAGGTGTTGGAATCAAACTATTAAATTACACGATGCCTTCGGTATCGTTATCTGCCCTAACAACTACCCTTAACATGGCAAAAACACTTACCTCGACCAGCTTTCCGCGGAGACGCGATCTGTGGCTCGTTCTGCAGTTCTTGGTTTGTTTTGTACCAAAGTTTTATATTGCTTTGCAGTGAACGTCACATGCGATATTAAAGAAGAATAATAAATAGTTTGCGATGAACGTCACACACACGATCTTTTCAGCAGACGAAAATAGACAGAACAATTGAAAAACGCCAACTGACACGTCTTCAGAAGAAAAAAGATGCGCTTCAAATCCAGCCAGCTTTGGCAAGGAGGTTTTATGCCATGGTATAAATAATCATCAAGACAGATATTGAACACTCTTACAACTACGCATGCATGAGCCTAATATGAACGAGTGTTAAAGTGTGAGTGTGTATTAAGTGTGGTGTGAATTGTGTTTGAGTGTGTAATGTGTGTGTGAATTTATTTTATTTAATTAGAGACTCAACATTATCATACTCCAGACTAAGAAGCCACTCGTTCAATATTATATATCGTTAAAAACAAATTAAATCACCACATGTGTTATAACAAACAATATGTGTTATGGTTGGTATGGTTTAGTGGGTTATAGGCCGTTTATAGGCTGAAGATTTGATGCATTAAATTGTTGCTAATCCCGTGCAGCTGTTCAGCTAACAGTATCAAGAGATTTACCCTAGAGTTGCAGATTTGATATCCGGAAGCGAGCGGATGTTAGCCGGATATATTAGATTTAGCGGCCGCTCTGTGTATGTAATGTGCGCACGACACAAACATGAGCGACTTTTTGACCTTGCCCAGAAGGGGCGAATTCGCCCCTTCTTGGCAAGGTCTTAATGTTGATGTGTTACGGCGTTATAGAAAAGAAGAAAAAAAAGCTATCCCTCTTATGTCAATTTGACAACTTTGAAAAAATCAATAAAACTTACCTACCTACATCAGCACTGCCCTGCAACCCTGTAATATTATTAATCATAAATAAACTGCTTATCTATGTACTTATACAATTTTGTATTTGGCTATTATCAGCAGGTTGATGACCCTGCTGCACGTGGCAAACACAATGCAAATTAGTAAGCTGATTAAAAAAGTACAAATTACAAACAAACACTCACCACTATTATTCCCGAAGGGTTAGTCAGAGACTAGGCAATGAGGACGGCAAAAGCAGTCCTCTACCATAGTCCACTTTTCACCAAATAGCGACTGCACATTTGCTCAGCGTGACAGGTGGTGAGCTCATCGCTCCTCTATGCTGTTGGATGTATGTGCAGTCTTTAGTCCGTTAGTCGCCTTTTACGACACCCAAGTGAAGATAGGGGGGGGTACTAAGTATTCTTTCACCGCTACGCGATACTGTTGGTAGTATATTTTAATTAATTAAATAATCTTATCTTAATTGCTACTTGTACTGTTTTATTTTTTATTTAGGTCAATAATTTTAAGCCTAATTTGTGATCATACTTATAAAAGTGGTGGCGGCTTATTAATAGAATACTTCCACCCCATTTCTTAACTTGGGTATCGTAAAATGGGCTAACGGACTAAAGACTGCACATCCAACAATATTGTTGCGGACCTCCTTTTAGGTTTAGTTAGTTTTTAAGTGTGTCGCTTTCAAGCATAGAGCGACGATGAGCTCACCGCTGAACACATGTGCAGTTATGCTTAGTGAAACGTGGACTGTGGCAGAGGACTGCTTTTGCGGCCCTCGTAACTAGTCTCTGACTAACCCTTCTAGGAAAATAATCATGAGTGTATGTACAATGGCGGACTCCGTCGCTTTACCAGTCTAAAGATCAAAATCCCTTGCACACCGCGTCGTCTATTTGGTACGGACACGTACCCGGACGGTCGGTGCGCTTCATACGAAAATCGCTGCAAAGTGGTAAAGCGACGCACATAGTTTCGGTTCTATGGAAGTACCTAGACAAAATTATTTAGGACTTGAAATGAGGTGTATACGTTACATTTGCTTTTGATAAGCATAGAAAATTATAATTGATTGTCTATTACTCTTTTTTCAACAAAAAATTAAAAACCAGCTTACGTTGAGCTGTAACTTCAAACATTTTATATGGTTTGGTTTTGTACTTTTCAATATTTACTCAAATAAAATAGTTGTGTACATGATTTCTCTTCACGATTAGTGCTGTTTTTGATCATTTAAGCATATAGAATTACATTTTTCAAGGTAACATGTTTCCGCCCACGGTTTTGCTCGCGTGGAATTTAGTTATATCGTGTTACCTGTTTTATCCCACCAGAGCTTTAAATTAAAATAAAAAATTGCTTTGTGTTAATCCAGGCAATAAGCTATATGTGTGCCAAATTTTATCCTAATCGGTCCAGTAGTTTTGGCGTGATTGACTATGTATCATTTTTGTGTAATTACGAAAATGAAACACAGAATACTTGGTTATTATAGAAGTTTTATTTAAACAAAGACAAAAATCCAATCCGAATCATCCAAGCTGGGAAGGCTAACAATATTCAACGATTCTTCATCACGAACGCTTCTAATGAATTCTATAACATTTTCATAAGTGACCGTTATTCTTCACTAACTCGATAACATACTTTTAATTCGTCAGGTGAAGCTTTGGCTACCATATTAAGGGTCTTGGCTTTGAGCGATTGTACCAACTTCTGGTAACTACTTGATGCGGCGAAACATAGTTCACTCACGGAAGCCATATTTTGTAAATTTACAAGTCTTCGCTGCTTCGTCTTGGTGCTACTTTCTTCGA
The DNA here is from genome assembly GCA_963921215.1 of Scoparia ambigualis. Taxonomy (NCBI): domain Eukaryota; kingdom Metazoa; phylum Arthropoda; class Insecta; order Lepidoptera; family Crambidae; genus Scoparia; species Scoparia ambigualis. Next base: position 20,290,658 of record OY992524.1, read on the forward strand.
AGTCGGTACGTGTAGGCCTACCTCGCTTACCGGGGCTTTTAAACAAAGGAAACGATTCCGTTTCATCCAACCAACTAGCAGTCTTCATATTTTTGCCTCTTACGTTGAGCAGCGTTATATTTAGTTTTTACTTTCAAAAAAATCTCGAAACATGATTTTTCAAAACATGTACATGTTCTGGTGTGCAGTTTAATCGTTGAATTAAATAAGAAATTAGGTTTTTTTTATTTGCCTAATTTTTAATAGGATCGTCGAATAAACGATCCACAAGCTCACGTCGCGTAATTTCTGAAATCACGACATAACACAAATTTTATTTATTTACTCTAATTAGCGCAAAATTGCGCAAGATTGTGTTGTATTGATCATGAATCTACACACCCTAAAGAATGATTTAGTATAGTTTTTGAAGTTAAGAAATGTCATGGACATAAACAAAAACCTTTACGAATTTCAAAATAAGTGAAAAAAGACAAGCTCGTGGATTATTTTTATACCTATATTGAAACTGAGTAAATTGAAAACAAAGTTATCTTAAATAAATCATACTTACCCTCGCTACTTGACGACATAATTTAATTGTTACTAAATTCACTACAACTTTTGTAATAAAGCAATGTTTGCGCACTTAAATTTATCCTTATTTCTGGTAATCACAAAAGAAGATACTTTAGACATCGATTTATAATAGTTATGCACAGTACTTACCATTTATTTTATGACATGCCACAGGTAAACAACCCAGTTATTAATATCAATCACTTTTTTTCACCTACCCTCATTTTGGAAAATTGATTTTTGTCTACCCTCTGGAACATTGTGCGACGGTGACCCCGACCGTACCCATGTATTGTCGAAAAGCGTGCACTCACATTCAGCGCACGGTGTGTATTAAATTAGATCTGGCCGCCGCTCCCGGGAGGAATCACCGTGTTGCCCTATTTTTGGTCACCACCGCAAACTAAGTAGGTATATAGTATTAGTGGTAAATATTTTTCTGTTATCAACCCTCATTGGGCCAGTATTGTAGGTTTTGGCCTAATATCCTCAAGTATAGTTGTCCACGTGAAAAGGCGTGTCTGTTCCCAACAGTGGGACGATTATAGGCTGATGATGATTATGTTTTTGTTTTGAGTATATAGTCTGTCCGGGAAAGTACACTGGCCTGCAAAAATAAGTATCACACTTTTAAAATTGCAATAACTTTTGAAGTACACAAGATAAACAAGACACACAATACTTAAAAATGTTACTAATGTATAGTTTACTATAGTTTCAAACAAAGGTGATAAAATTGCAAAAAAAAGTTTTTATTTTAAATCTCTAACTTCTATAGTTTAGAAAAAAATGAAATTTTAAAAGTGTTACACTTATTTTTGCAGGCCACTGTAGTAATCAAACTTTAAAAGCGTGATCTATGGTCAATTTTAATGGGGGTTAAAGTTACTCGCGTCCGTAGGTTTACCCTGGAGACACTACACGTGACCCCTGGGTGGTGCTAAATGAGTGACACAGACTGAGTGGTAGAGTCACGCAGCGTTGCAGCACGCATTGGGCCGGCTCGCCCGGCGTAATACCAACCTCTCACGAATATTCGACGTGAAATAATGGCTCTTAGTGCTGTTGTGTTTCGTCCGACCAGTGTGGGTTTCGAAGCCCCCCCCCCCCCCCCTTTTTCCCACAACCAATAAATTCCTATTCCTTCCTTTAAACTTATTCCTCCCATAAAGGCCGGCAACGTGTCTGCGATTCCTCTGGTTTTGCGGGTGTCCATGGGCGGCGGTGATTACTCTCCATTAGGTGACCCGCCTTCTCGTTTGCCTTCCTCTATAATAAAAAAAAAATCGTTAAAATACCTCGAATCATTGGTCTGACGTCTGGTGTTTTTTTACATAAATCAATCCTTACTCTCACAAAATGTATGGGGCCCGTGTATGTTTGCTACTTCTACTAATAGGTAATCTTGTTAGCTGTCGAATGACACCAAATATTTGCTTGTTAGTGTCAAGGTGCCCATGCTATCGCTTTTTTTTAGGATGAGGTCTTAAACCTCAAATCTTGTAATTTGGCGAGGGGCGGGTCAGACCACTGATTTGAGGTATTTTTATCGATAAAATTGACCATAGATCACGCTCTTAAAGTTGAATTACTACTGCAACGGATAGATTATATACAGTCCCAGTACTGAGCAAAGGCCTGCATTATGGAAATCAAATCTAAATTATTTATCCAATTTAGGCTACAATAAGTGAGCACTTATGAATGTCGCTATACCATCGGCTCGTGAGTCTAACTAGGGGGCGGGAGCCTTAAGCTTTGGTCTCTTGTCCGTAACGCACAAGGCTGCGGCATGCGGCTCAAACGCAGCGTCACGACGACGCAGCGTTTACGGTCTTTGCGGATAAGTGGTCAGTTGATTTTGCCGCAGCAACCAAAGAAGCAGGCCGAGAAACATGTTTTTACAACGGAGGGGTGAAGGTTGTTTGGAAACTTTATTATAAAGGCATTTAAATGATTGTCAAATTCTAATAAATTATCTTCAAAGAAAACCATTGTCAACCCGCGACGCACACCGCAGCGAATCAACGAGAACGACGCCGCGCAGTGCGGAATACCCGCTCCCCACTTCACCGCGCTTGCCCTTCGCCGCTGACGCATACTGCGACGGAACAAGAGACCATACTAGACTTTTTTCATACAATTATGTGCCGGGCACCGCATGCCGCGTACCGCAGCGTTGTGCGTTACGATCAAGAGACCAGGGGCCCAAGTCTGCTAATTTACGAATGGCATAATTGAATCGCAATTGGATCGCATTGTAATTGGTTGACACATTTGGTATTCTCTCAAATGTGTCAAACAATTACAATTTGATCCAATTGCGATTCAATTATGCCATTCGTAAATTAGCAGAGTTGGGCCCCAGTGCCTTAGCGGGAGGATTGGTAGGTATACGCTTTCCGAATGCGGGTTGGTTTATTACAAACCCGGGCTATGCATAGAAACAACTCCGAACACACACTTTGCCCGACCAGGTAATATCTCGGTCGCCCTCGGAGTCTCGGGTTGAATTATTCAACCCAGGACTCCGAGGGCGACCGAGCTGTTAAAAACATAAAAATAGCATATTAACTTATACGTAATTTTAAAAAAACACACGCAAAAAGCACAACGTCTTTGTGAGGCACTTTGAAGGGAACAATCCTAATGACTGCTGTAAGAAAAAGATTACTGCCGTTCAATCAACGATCGAGATTTGATTCTTATTGCAAGTAGATAAGGGGGAATTTCCTTTGGTATTGTTATTCGCTCCGAGGGAATTACTTCCTCGGAATAATATCATCTGTTTCAGTCGAGTTGTTAATGAACTCGTTTATACAAGAGAGAAGCTCATTGGCGCAGTAGCTAGCGAGTTTATATTTAGATCTTGGAAGTTAAGCAACTTTCAGAATGTCAAGCTTTGGATAGGTGACCGAAATGAAAAAGTTCATGCTTTAGTAAGAACTTTTCGCCTTTGGTCTTACTTTTGTGACGTTAACGCATTCTCTGTAGGTAACGTTGATAAGTCAAATTCCATGCACTCATCATTATATTCCACAAACTTATCTAGGCACTCTGGAGTCCAGAAATTTCTATCTCCTGAAGTCCCACTCAAGGCACCTTATAAAGTTTGAACAATGCAACCATTACCAGCAGACGTATTCACAGATTCAAGTTTCCAAACTAGTTTCGCCGCCTTTGTTAATTCGTCGTATCATTAATTCACCATCCGAAGAACAGCAATAAACACCCCTATTCTATGTTACTTAGCTTCATCGTGTGTTGAAAATAATAGCTGTGTGATTTTGAACCCTAAGTCGTTAGAGTTAGTTTAAAGATATGCTGGAAGAGATTACTGAATTATAAGTATTCAGTCTGAGGTCTGGGTGAATGCAATGCAGATAAAAAAAATACGTAATTTTTTAAACGGTAAAATAAAGTGAGAACGCGTTAAGTAATCAATCAATCAAATATTTATTTGCTCAAATATGGTACAAAAATAATTGTTCTTATAATAATGTTAACCAGCATATTGCATCGTATACGATGTGCAAATATTCAAAATTACGTTAAAGTCAATTCAATCCATTACTTACATTACATAACAAATAATAATAAAATAGTTAATGCTACAATTCAATCTATTACATAAATTATTAAAAAAAAATATATAATAAAATCATAGTCAACGTTAATACAAATTAAAGTATAGCATGTCAAATTTTATCATTTAAATAGTCGTTAATTGTATAGTACATTTTGTTTTTTAAAAATTGAAATAGTTTTGATTTAAATTTATACAATGTCAGTATTTTTATATCACCAGGCAATTTATTGAAAATTCGAATAGACATGCAATGAATGTTCTTTGTAGATAGACGTAGATAGAAATAGATAGACAGAGATAACGATAAGACTGTGTGTCAACTTTTTTTTAAATTAATACCTATTTTGAGAAGTTAAATAACCGTGTCGCGTGGCGGTGAAAGAATACTACCACCCCCCTCTCTTTCCTTGGGTGTCGTAAAAGGCGACTAACGGACAAAAGATTGCACATACACCCAACAGCATAGAACGACGATGGGCTACAAGCGCTTGCAAACTAAGCCAAACGCTCTATCCACACGTTTGAATTTGTGACGGCTTGTTGAGGTTTGCCAAGCGTGTGGTCGCGGCATTAGAACTCATACTACATATTTCAAGTGTTTCCTTTACAAACTGACAAATGCTGAATAATTTACCACGAGCAGGTTTCGAACCCGCCCCACTCCATTTTTAAGTTGTATGGTATAGGCACTCAATTGTTTTTATATGTAGACTTATGAATTAAAAGTGTATTATTATTCTTACGAGGCAATTTAGCAAATAAGAAAGCTTAATTCTTTTAAAAGTCAATAGTCACCAAAGTATCTTCTCTTAATTATACATACATTATAATCACGACTATTATCCCCCGAAGGGTTAGTCAGAGACTAGGCATTGAACACAGTAAAAGCAGTCCTCTACCATAGTCCACTTTTTACCAAAAAGCGACTGCACAATGCTCAGTGTGACAGCCCATTGCCGCTCTATGTTGTTGGATGTATGTGCAGTCTTTGTTCGCAACATTGCTCGCACTTGCATGCTTATATTGCGCGTAATTACCGTAGGATCCTTTTATAAAAAAAATAAAAAATATTTCATTATTTATTTATTTCTTCTTTAAGTTAGTGTAAAAAAAGACCGTATTTGGAGGAACAGTACCCTTAATTTTGAATATGGCAAATTTTACTGAAAGGAAACATTCCTTCATTTACAAAAATAATTAAAACTGCATTTAAAGATTTTTGAAAAGTCATCTGCTTGAGCCGGGATTCGAACCTGTGAAATGAGAAATAAAAATCCTGTATTTTATGATACCAACTTTAGTTGGTATTTTCATATTTCATATCATCATTCATTCATAACGATCGATTTCTTTTGAAAAACATAGTATCTTAAATTAAAGAAAGAAATATTTTTATTATTGTAAAGCTTACTTACTATCTAAAGATAATACTCACGAATTGCTCAAAATTAGACCCATTTTCACATATGCACAGACGTATTCTTCGACTGAATTCATCAATTTTTCTTCGGCTCAAGCAGGAGATTTTTCAAAAATCTAAAAATGTAGTTTAAATAATTTTTGAAAATAAAGGAATGTTTCCTTTCAGTATAATTTGCCATCATCAATATTAAGGGTACTTTCCTCCAACTAGGTAGGGTCTCTTTTTCCACACTGTGTATAAAAATCTATGAAATGACTAATTATTTTTTTCATTGTGTTTATAAATATCAGGACAAGTCTGGGTTGTCTGAGATCTTAAGCTATTTAATTGACACGTTGTATAAATATAAATATTTCAAATTATTTTGTTCGTACATCGTATTCGGAAAACGTTGAAAATTAGGTATTTAAAAAGTACACTCTGTATGTTTATAAAGTCTGCATTGCACTGTATCGGTAATAAAGTTTGTTCTTGCGTCCATAAATCAGTTGTTCCCAGCCGTACCTCGGGAAATGTATTCTCAAGAGCTTTTATTGCATTCGCAATGTGTATATGCATGTAAGTATATACAGTCGGCCGAGATAATGGTGCGTCAGTATATTGATAAACAAAAAATATATTTTAATAGCTAGTAAGGTTGGTCGGTCGTGCATTGATTGTGGTTAACGGAAATAATGGGTCTTAATGGCATGGTATCATTAATGTCGTTAATTTTCATTCGATACACGAGGCCTTTTATCTGACGGTGAGTGCTGTTATGGATTAAAACGGAAGCGCCACTCAGAATTTACGTTATGAAACATGCTAACTACTCAACTTGTTAAAATGTTTTTACAGTGACGTAATACCGCTGGCTTGCAGCGTATCACAAACTACTTACTAGAAAAATCAACGAGTCTTCTGGGGTCTTGGTAGCTTAGCTGTTAGAGCAGTGGATCCAAATATCATGGGTTCGATTACGCAAGCACTCAACGCTAAAAAGTGCATATTCATTTTAGGCACCATCTGTACTTATTAGCAAACTTCGCTGTTTACAGAAGTGCACAGCCAGAGTGCATAGATTCAGTGCCAACCGTATAAAACATTTCTTATAAGCACTTTTCTGAACACCACAAAAGGGACTGCTTATTGATTCTTGATACGACTGTACTGAAATATTGCGAAACTCCGCTGTTTAGTTCCAATAAATTCGCAGTAAATTTCGTATGGGCAGTTCGTTCAGAGCTCAGAGCTCAGAGTTCTAAGTAAACGGTTTTTGTTTTTTGTCAGTTCGGTTCGGAACATTCCTTCGAACTTTTGACATGGCCGAATGTCAAATGTCAGCTAACTAAAAATTGGTACGCCACGCCGAAACGTTGAAAAAGCCCGAGTTGTAATACGACTGGGCTGTTGTAAAAAAGTGGAGGAACGGAAACTTTTAATTATAACTGAAACTTGTAACAGTGATTTCATTCGTTAACGCTAAACGCTCGGTGGCTAAACGGAGAGACATATACATAATAGTCTCGCGACTATTATCCCCTAAGGGTTAGTCAAATACTATGACAGCAAAAGCAGTCCACTGTCACAGTTCACAGTCCCTATCTACCGACCTCAATAGATAGGGTATCGCAACTGGAACTACGGGTCCGGTTGTGTTTTCAGAGGTACTACGGGGTTCCGGTTCTAGCCCCCCGCTGGTCGTGCCTTTAACCAGGCGCCTCCGGCGGGATCCGGACATGGGTTGGACTCGTAGTGGCATGTGGTTAGCTGTAGAGCTTGGGAATGTTCGTTTGTCCTGGTATTGTGTGCCAGGACTTCCAAACTCGTGCACAGCGAGCGGGGCCTAGTAGCGGTCTCTGAGGGGCCAGAAGCGAAAAGTCCTGCGGGGAACGTGAGTTTCCCTTATAGTTGGCAGCTTTGTCCGGTGGTTTTCATTGGACATTGGTGTTGACATCTCCGGTACTAGTCTGGATAACTAGTAGAGACGGCCTCCTAGATGCCGTAGGTCTCCGGTCCAGCCAGCCGCGTAGGACGTGGGAACTGGCTAGGCTCCCGGATGGGTTCCGAGAAGTGAGTGTGCTTACTACTCCGCTACCAAGGTGGACACTTGGGAGTCGACTTTAGAGTCGACGACCCTAGCAGTGGCAACTGCGAGTTGTGCCCTTCGTGCAACGAGAAGTGAGCGAGCTCGACAGCTCCGGCTACCTATCTGGACAATAGGCAGTGAACTACACGTGTTCACTATACTCTCCCGAGACACTAGTCTTATGAGTACCGAATGAAGAGCGCGCTGCGGCGGGCACTAATTTGGCGTCAAGACCTAACGTTGGTGGTCTCCTGCGCGAGTGTCTACTGGCGCAGGGACGTCTGGCACTTCTTGCATAACCTAACGGTTGGTCTCGAGGTGCCAGTACAAATAAACTTAGTGAATTAGGGAGAGGGGATGTCACAGTTCACATTCACTAAATGACAACTGAACATGTGCTCAGTGTGATAGGTGGTGAGCCCATCGCCGCCCTAAGCCCTATTTAGTCTGTTAGTCGCCTTTTACGACACCCAAAGGAAGAGATGGGTTGGTGAAATTCTTTTAAAAATGAGCCGCCACCAAACAGCTCTTAAACCTATCCTATCCTACTAATCCTACTAATATTATAAACGATGGATGTTTGTTACTCTTTCACGTAAAAACTACGTAAAAAGATTTTGAATCGCGGTGGTAAGATTTTTACTGAATAAGTTCTATCGAAAGGGACATTGTAAAAAAGTTTTGCCTTTTTTAAACCGATCCGATAGTCTATTTATTTTAATATGAACATTTATTTGTTTATGGGTTTTTAGTTTTTATGTTAAATTATACGTTTTATTTTATATAATTTTTATAACATTTCTTGTGATCCAATCAAAAAATGAGATTGAGTCAAACAAACAACATTATCATTGTCTGGCACATCAAATACAGAACATAAAGGTCTTGAGTTAAGGATACTTCAATCTGCACTAAGACAGTATAAAAAAATTTATACCTACGTTAATCTCAGATAACCTGAGTATCTCTTCAGCAATCCTTTCGCAGACTTTATTCCAGCTTCGCAAATTCCACCCATGTGGCTAGCGAGAGGAATTGTTTTCCATTCGGTAGAGTTAATATTACAATAGTTCATAATCTGACTATAAAACGAATCATTTTAATTATGCAACTAATTATTTGCGCCCTTAAAATTTGTAGCATTTTCCGAGAACAGAGTGATGAGTACAGTAACCTCTTCGGCTAATAAATATTTTCACCGCGCAAATAAATGCTTGCTAAGACAATTCTGTAACTAGCTCTAGGTGTATTGCTTTAGTTGACAGACAAATAAACAAGCAAACATAACCTTTGGTGTACTTGCAATTTCGAAACATAAAAGAACGAATATACAGCTTGGGTCTGAAATGCTCCAAGTACTCCAACAGCTATTTCTAATTGTCTATAATTAATTTATATAAAGCACCATATTTAAATAAACTATTTACATTCAAATTCATATTTTGTATTTTATGACCTTGTAACAACATTTTTTTTTTGTAAATGTCGATGCTTCTGTGCGCTGTGGTTTCTTGCGCCCGTTCTTTGCCAGCACAGTTAAAAAATGATGTCCTGAATGGGTGGTAGGTTAAAAAAGATTTGGACTATTTAAAGTATTTATTAATTGAGTTTATTGAACAAATATATTTTGACTTTTTGACTTTCGACTTGTGTCTATGGTCCGCTGAAATCTACAACTACGTGTAAAAAAGCTTGTGTTAAAGTCACTCTTGGAGCGGGTAAACTAGCCATCTGCTGCTCACAGGCTTTTGCATTGAATCTAACACAATGAACGCATCTATGTATGACCTTCTAAATATCCATAGGCCCGTTAATAGGCTAGTATTTTAGTCTTAATCCGAGAAAACGTGCTTTATGTGCCTAATGCAAGAAACGCAGATAAAACTCCTTAATAATGCGTGTTGTTACATGTTCTTTGCCGTTCCTTTTAAAAGTAAGTAAATATATGTACTCCAGTGTAATTATTCCTGTTAATATGTGTATGTTGTTCCTGTTATTAAAGTAAATGTCGTTGCTTTTGTGCGCTGTGGTTTCTTGCGCCCATTCTTTGCCACAGTTAAAAAATTATGTCCTGAATGGGTGGTAGGTTAAAAAAGATTTGGACGATTCAAAGTACTTATTGAATGAGTTTATTGAATAAATATATTTTGACTTGACTTGACTTGACTATGCTTTATAATTTCAGACTATGTTACTCTTGGTACTCTTCCGAGAATGTTTACGTTGAATTATTTTTTATATAAAGTTGTGCGCATTTTTAAGTTACTGAGTCGTGAGATAAGACAGAACTTTAGTCGAGTTACTCGACTAACTAACTTACGTATAAATCTAAACATGTGTGTACGCTAATACTCTGACGAAATTGTTAAAGTTTGAATGTTTAGAAAGTATGTAATAGAAGTCAATTATTCTATCAGTTAAGTAGTATAAATAGATAGAGATCCCGTGGTCCCTCTCCAACCAGATGGGTAGACCTCATTAGATCCCTCACTCAATCTACCATGACCGACTGCTTACACAATGCCACTAACAGAGCCGAATGGAGATGAATAACGAGAGCCGTCTTTTACCCAGACCCCCCATAACCACGACCACTCTGTCAAGAGTGCCCGACTAAAGAAGAAGTATAAATATCCCCCCATATTAGTTTTTCTTCAATATCTGTTATGAGGCAACAATATTAGCGCCTAATTAAGACTGATGGGAATAATCCAGGTACATGCGTTGCAATGCTAATAGTTTTCCTTTTAGCACTCTACACTGCATATTAAACGCTTGACATCGCACGTGCACTGGCGGACACTAAAATCAGGCATACAACAAGAAACAAAACGCAAGAAACTAAAAAGAGACGCTTAGGCCTTATTTTTTATCCATGTGCTGTCGTCCATGTGGAGTGAAAAGTTTATAAGCTGGAAATATTACATACATACAAAATACATACATAAACCCTTAATTTTTTATTGTTTTATTTATTTATTTATTTATTTATTTATTTAATCTTCTTTGCAAAACAAAACTGCAAAAGGCGGACTTAACGCCACATGGCATTCTCTACCAGTCAACCGGTAAGGATGTGGGAGACTAGAAGTAAGGCGATGGAACAAAACAGTTAAAGTAAAATCAGATAAGTAATTTCTTAATACAAAACATAAATACAACATATATTATAAACTACTTATATAAATATGATACATAAATATTAAGCATAAATAAATACATACTTATACATAAATAAAAACATATTTATACATATATAAATACAACAAATCAGATACTTTGTGTGACAATTTAGATCGCGTTAAAATAATGCTCACGGACTAGTCTTTTGAACTCCATTTTACTCTTGGCACGACGAATGTGCAATGGTAGAGCGTTCCAGAGACGGATAGCAGATAGGGTAAAAGAACTGGAGACGAAGCCAGAACGATGAGCGGGGGTTTGAAGAGTGAGGTTGCTACTGGAGCGAAGGTCACGGTTATGAGAGGCTCCCAGAAATTGAAACCGAGATTTCAGGTATTCTGGGGTACGTGGATCGTATAAAATATTGAAAAGCATACACACAACTCTAAGGTTCCTACGCTCACGGATAGGCAGCCATTTAAGTTGAGTCCTGTAGTGGGAAATATGGTCAAACTTACGCAAGCCGAAAACAAATCGAATACAGCTGTTTTGCAGACGATCCAACTTGTTAAGAAGATGTTGATTAGCGTCAGAGAGACAGACGTCAGCATAGTCGAGAATGGGGAGAACAAGAGCCTGTACTAGCGCGATTTTAGTGCTGGACGGGAGAAAAAATTTCAGCCTATACAAGGACCGTAGCGAATTGACCACTTTACGAGAGATCTCGTTGACTTGATCTTCCCAACCAAGAGAGCAGTCAATAAGGAGGCCTAGGTTCTTTACTCGGGGCTGGTATGGTATGCAATTCCCATTGAACGCCAGATTAGGTACAGAGGTCAAATCCACAAGAGACATCTGTCGAGAACTACCTATTATTATTGCTTGACACTTAGCAGCATTGACGGAAATGCCATAACAGTCGGACCATTCGGCAATCCTAACAAGATCCTCGTTGATGCTAACGATGGCCTGATTTAGGCTATTTCTATCGGTTTGAACGTACAATTGAAGATCGTCAGCATACAGATGGTAAGAAGAATGAAGTCGAGTAGTGAGAGAGTCAATAAAAAGTGAAAAAAGGAGGGGAGAAAGTATGCCGCCTTGCGGGACACCAGCAGTCAGCTCGCACCAGTCAGACATAGACTGATCGACCCGAACAGCTTGCTGACGTCCGCGAAGATATGAGGAAAACCATGCCATAGTTGAAGAAGATACTCCATTATGGGAAAGGATAGCTAGGAGAATGTCATGGTTGACTGTATTGAAAGCGTTGGAGAAATCTATAAGAACCATCACAGTCAACAACGAACTCTCCATGCCGTTGCGAACGTCCTCCAAGACATTAACAAGAGCGGTAGTGGTGCTATGTCCAGGTCGAAACCCAGACTGGAAAGGACTTAAGAGATTATGTCTAAAGATGAAAGAGGAGAGTTGGGTGTGGACAGCAGCTTCGAGGATCTTAGAATTATATGGTAGGATGGAAATTGGTCGAAAGTGATTTAAACAAGAGGGGTTAGGGATTTTGGGTAAGGAAATTGCAATGGCTTTATGCCAAGCGGAGGGAAACGTACAAGAGGAGAGAGAGTAATTAAGAATGAAGGTAAGAACAGGGAGTACAGAATCGAGGATCAGTGTGATCATGGATCTACCCACTTCATCACATCCCACCGCCCTGGATTTAATGGAAATAACAGTTTTACGAACATCTTCTTCAACTAACGGACGAAAAGAAAATAATTCACTAGTAGGGGAAGCCCTGGAAGTAATTGCGGAAACAGTAGAGAGAGTTACAGAGTCACATAGGGAGGCAGTAGATGTAAAATGATTGTTGAGGTCATTAAGAGAGTGAGATGAACTATGCGGAGTTGGCGTCCGACCAAACCCCAGCGTGCGAAGGAACTTCCATGTATCGGCTGGATTTGAATTTAATATATTTTTATGAATGTATTGGCGTTTAGCAGCTCTCACCATCCGATTGCAGCGATTCCTGGCGATTCTAAAAGCATCCCAGTTGAATTCCGTTCGGCACCTTTTGAAAATACGAAAGCATTTATTACGCCTGCGCATGGCCATGCGTACACCAGGTGTAATCCACGGCGCAGGTGGCCGACGCAGCTTGACAAGTTTTTTAGGCGCATGCTTATCAAACAGTCGTAATATCGAACTATTAAGATACGCAACTATGGTGTCTACAGAATTAGCCTCAATAACAGGAGACCAGTCCATAGTGCGCGCGTCACAATTCAGTTTCTCCACATCCAGTCTAGCTAAATTTCGCATTCGTACAAGAAGAGGTTTGGGTTTAGGGGGCTTAACCTTATAAGCTACAAAAATTAGGTCATGCCTGGAGAAGCCAGGAGCAGAAAATTGGCCATGCTTAATGACATGAGCAGGCGAAGAGGTTATAATATGATCAATCCAGGAATCAGCAGTGGTTATATTGTGATGGGTTGGATCAAGTGGAAGGATATGATAGTTTGCTGACTCGACTATGTATCGATACCTGCGAGAATGTACAGATACCTTTAAGAGGTCGGTGTTGATATCACCCATGATGACGTGGTGGGAATAGTCTGTCGCAAAGGAGTTAAGGAGAGAATCGATGTCAGAGTGAAATTCAATAGAAGGAGGGCAATAGACTACTCCCAGGACAATCCTAATACCTTTCACGTCTTTTTCAAGAATAAGATATTCCATGCAGCCGTGGCGGGAGGCGGAGGAGGCTAAAAGTTTGTAAGATAAGCAGTTGGATAAGTAGATTGCCACCCCACCACCACCTTTGCCAACACGATCATTGCGGATAAGATTAAATCCTGGGAGGGCATATGATGAGGAATCTAGACACGGCTTAAGCCAGCTCTCTGAGACTAGTACGGCATGAACCGTATCCGAAGAGAAGGAATTAAGGAGATCAGTATAGTGTTGTGGAACGCTCTGAGCATTTATGTGACACACGTTAAGTGTCTCAGGGCAGCAACCTAGTTCACGTGAAAGACAATTGTTTAAGCCGCATGAGTCATCGATGGTATCGTCGAAAGAATGAAATGAAGAGTCATTACCGCTAGCAGATACGTAATCATCAGAATCTGACATTGAAATATATACTAAGGACTAAGATAAATACAAATATAATATAAAAACACTACAATAAAAAAAAATTAATAATAAAATTAAAATTAAAATTAAAACCAAATGGCAACTGCCAAAACTCCACACGTCCTGCCAGTAGACCGTTTACAAGTAGGAAAACATTATAATAAAAAGAATATTACAGAATAGTAAAACAGTTAGAACAAATAATTTAGACAAAAAACAATGTAATGTGCTTAATTAAGGCTTAACTTTGAAACTAATCAAAACAAGAAACAAAGAAATAAAAATAAAAAGGTATGACAAGATGGCAGTATGAACAAAACCTTTTGCCTCAAATAATAAAATAAAAAAAATAAAAACACGTTAACGTCAGTGACAACTGACAGGTATTAATGTCAGACTGTCAGTCACTCACTGTCATTGTCATGTCACATGAAGCATAAATAAATCACCTAAATTGCAGGTTAACTTTAAAAACTAATTAAACAGTGACCGTCTAACACTAATACGCAAACAAAGTGCACAGTAAAGTTATCATTCGGCAATAGTACAATCGACAGTTCTAATAAAAGTCAAACTAGAAGAACAATGTAAACTAAAACTGAATACACTGCCTCACTATGGCCTCACTTAACCTTTTTGATCCCACGTCTCGACCTTGTTTGCACTGACCTAGATGACTGCGGGAGGTCCACATTTGATCCAGCAGCTGCAGAAGACGGCTTCGGAAACTTTGCGGTGATCTTGCCCAGCTCCTCAGTAGACATGATGCGCACTCTGCTATCGTCGGGTGTTATGATGCGAACGTTCCCACTTGGAAGTCCACACATTCTTGACTCCGAAATGTTCACGTGCAGCTTTGAAGGTGGCTTGACGGCTCTTTGTCAGAAACTCATGCAATACAAGAGAGGAACCTTTCAACTTAGTTTTATTCTTCCACACTGTAGATCGACAAGTCATGTTCGAGAAACGGACAACTATAGGACGTGAACGACCATCGATGAAGCGTCCAAGCCTTTTATTGAAATTAAGGGTGAGTTCTACCCATGAAACTGAACAACTTTCCCCATGAAACCTATATGAAAATATTACAAAAAAATTACGACCTCCCATAAAAAACTGTCCGAGCATCTGACGACAATAGTATGTGAGGTCGAATTTTTTTTGTAATTTTTGCACATAGGTTTCTTGGGGTAAGTTGTTCAGTTTCGTGGGTGGCCCCCTTAATTTCATTAAAACGAATAAAAATTAAGGGTGTATAATCACGACTATTATCCCTGAAGGGTTAGTCAGTCAGAGACTAGGCAACGACGACCGCAAAAGCAGTCCTCTACCATAGTCGCCCACTTTTCACGTGTGCTCAGCGTGACAGGTGGTGAGCCCATCGCCGCTCTTTGCTGTTAGATGTATTTGCAGTTTTTAGTCCGTTAGTCGCCTTTTACGACACCCAAGGGAAGAAAGAGGATAAGAAGTATTCTTTTACCGCTAAGCGATACACTTTTTTTTTACTGGGAGTGGGTTTGCCGTTGATCCCAATCAAACCCATGGGCTAAGACAGGATCCACGAAGGTGCGAGCTAACCCAGAAAGTGCCTTTTTATTCTTGCTTTGAAAATAGACGGGTTATATATTATGTACTCGAAAACACAGACGCAGGGAGGGAGTTCAACTCCTTTGCTGTACGTAGTATAAAAGATGTTGAGTAGCGCTTTGTGCCACATTTAGGAATATCCACCATGAAAGGGTGGTAGCACGCAGTGCGTCTGGATGTCCGATGGAAGAAGGGGGATGGCGGTATGAGCTCATGCAACTCCAGAGCACACTCTCCGATGTACAGTCTGTAAAAGACCGACAGACAGGCAACTTTGCGGCGGTGAGCTAGGGTATGAAACTGAAAATAAAAACACTGAAAATAATGATGATGAATATTATATTCCTGGCACTCTCATAGCCTTTCTCTCACGTTCCACGTCCTCTATGAAGCTAACGGATACGTCCATAACAAAGGAACGCAATTACTAAACACTTTTTACATCCTACTAATATTATAAACGCGAAAGTTTGTAAGTATGGATGGATGTTTGTTACTCTTTCACGTAAAAACTACTGAATGGATTTGGATGAAACTTGGCATACAGATAGTTTAAAACCTGGATTAACACATAGCATACTTTTTATCCCGATATTCCCACAGGAACGGGAACCACGCGGGTGAAACCGCGAGCGGCCGCTAGTATATTATAATAACACTCACGACTATTATCCATGTTGGAGTCAGAGACTAGGCAATGAGGCAACAGCAGTCCACTGCCACCGACCCATTGTTCCCTTGGGTGTCGTAAAAGGCGACTAACAGACTAACGACTGCACATACATCCAACAGCACAGACTGGTGATGGGACCTATCATGCTGAGCACATGTGCAGTTGTAATTTGGTGAAATGTGGACTATGGCAGAGGACGGAATTTGCAGTCCTCATTGCCTTGTCTCTGACTAATCCTTAAGGGGATCCTGCACGAAATTGTGAAAATTTACGAATTTTTGAGTTACTTGTACTATGCGCTGAATTAGTTAAATACATTAAAAGAATTTACGTAAGTTAGCCTGATCATTGCACAAGGTCGTGGCCTTGTTGAAATTCGAAAGAAATTCTTTAAACAATAACAAACAATACATAAATCTAATGACTCCTAAAAACATTTTTCTTCGACAACTTTCTTAATTTTACGCATGAAACAATAATTCTTACATGAAAATATTTGTATTGATATTCCGCAGGTCACCCCCATTTTAAAAAAGTAAATTTAAATTTTTAACACAAGCGCGTGATGGTTTTGTACAATTTGCAGAATAAAAACATTCCTCTAATCAAATTACTAGGTCTGAAACTTCAAAGCAGAATTGTTCTAATTTTAAATATCGATATGATTGATTTTGCTTTGAAGTTCATTAAGAGACTTATGTCAGTTTTTGCGATCGCGCGGCTCCGCGCGGTAAAGTCGTGATATAATATGATTCCAAGTTATATGCTAACAAATAAATAAAACGACATAATCAGATAGTCACTGAAGACACAATAAAATTGTGGCCGTTTTAAAATATAACGTCGCTAAACATCATTTTAATTTTGTTACCAACGTTCAAAGGTATCATTATCAAACTGTCAGTAGGTAGATTGTGTGCAAATGGTTTTGTGCACGCTCCGGCAGAGTCAAGGGCGGCCAGAAAGATTTATTATTGCGAATCAACAAAGGCTTATTTTGTACGTGCACTGAACGGTGATGCGCTATAAATGAAAATAATGAAAATATTATAAGTAAGTACCGTAACCTGGTCCTACTTTGCACCAAAATTTGCTAATTTTTTTTTTATATTATAGAAGGAGGCAAACGAGCAGGCAGGTCACCTGATGGAGAGTATCACCGCCGCCCATGGACACCCACAACACCAGAGGAATCGCAGATGCGTTGCCAGCCTTTAAGGAAGAAATAGGTTTTAGGATGGAATAGGAATTGTGAGAGGGGGGGGGGGGGAAGGGCCTCCGGAACTCTCACTGGCGGGCACATTATTTCACGCCGGATATTAGTGAGAGAGAGGGTGGTATTACGCCGGGCGAGCCGGCCCAATGCGTGCTGCAACGCAGCGTGGCTCTACCACTCACCCAACTAGCAAATTGGTCATATAAAAACTGTATTATACGACTTTCGGTTATATAACTGTTAAATTAATGTTATTAGACAACTACAACGTTGTGTAACCGTTATTCCTACAACGATTTAGTCCCGTAACTAAATGGTCCACTGAGTAAACGTTTTTACGACTACTTTATGCAACGTCGTATAATGGTACAAAAATATAGGTTAAGTAAACGTTTTTACGACTGTATTATACAACGTTGTATAGTGGTGCCTATGTATAGGTTAGGTAGACGTTTATACGACTGATTTATACAACGTCGTATAGTGGTGCCTGTGTATAGGTTAGGTAGACGTGTTTACGACAGATTCATACAGCGTCGTATAGTAGTGCCTGTGTATAGGTTAAGTAGACGTTTTTACAACTGATTTATACAACGTCGTATAGTGGTGCCTGTGTATAGGTTAAGTAGACGTTTTTACGACTGATTCATACAACGTCGAATAGTGGTGTTAGAGTATAGGTTACGTGAACGTTTTTACGACTGCTTTATTATATCGTCGTATTATGCAGCCAGGTTGTAGGTCGGATAAATAAAAAAAATATGACACCATGTATAAAGGTTTTATTAAAATTAAAGGTTATCTGTTTATGTTTATTATCTCACGGAACTCTAAAATAATTTATCATGGCCGACCGACCATCTTGGTCGCAAGAATTCGCATGTGACCTTTTCATTCTATAATTGATGTACAGAAGTCGTTTCTTAACTTAGACAAGATGGCTGCTATTTTAGTATGGAAACAAATTTTAGGCAATAGTCTACAATAATATAATTTCAAGAAATTCGAAGGGGGCGTAAAAAATTTCACAACAACACATCTATATTTCACCACAAAACTAAACGTCCCATAAGAACTAGGTGCACTGCACACATTTATCCTTACACTCTGTTCGTGTATAATATTGTTAAAGTAAATGTAAAACTAGTTAAGTAAATTATAACTTATATACCGTTTAAATTTTGTATTTGATAACACGCACTTTTCCAGCAAACATCACAGGAACGAATGAATGGAATGAACTGAATGTGTACAATAAAAGTCGATGTTAAACACTTAACCGACATTACTGTCATCTTCTAATGTCTATGCAATTGTTATAGGACTTCAGTGGTTAGATAACAGTCGGTCGAAAACTTTTATGTAAGTAACATTTAAAAGTTGTTGACTGACGTTTATTTAACTTGTAAATAACTATAATGTCGTTTAATATGGGCCTATTTCGCGTTGTATAAACGTCTACGACACGTTTATATGACCCACTTTATAGAACCAAAAAGAAATGTAAAACGTTTTCTCAACTATTATGCAACGATAATTTGTTACTTGGGCAGTCAGTGTCACTCATTTAGCACCACCCAGGGGTCACGTGTAGGGTCTCAAGGGTAAACCTAAGGACGCGATTAACTTTAACCCCCAAGTTCACTTCTTTTTAAATCTTGTTTAAATCAGTAATGTGATGTATTGTGTTTATAATAGTACTATTAAAGTTTAATCTAACATTAAGAATATTATTGTATTTAGTGACCAACTATTTTAAATTTTTTATTTCTTTTGGAGCAAAGTAGTTCTTATGCAGAGGTAACTTTGCTCCGCAATTTCTCTTCACAAGTCTGTCATTAAAATTTTATTTTTAAATAGAGAATAGTTATATTTTGTCATTTTTACTTTGCTCCGTGACAAGGTAATAGAAAGCATAAGTGTTATAAATTCACCTTAGATTAAGGATTGGTCTCGCTGCGTTCGACTAGATACCTCCGTCGTACTTGTCAAATGCGGCAACAAATACTACGCCGAAATCGGCGTACCCGAGCCAGTCACACTGACAGCTGTGGGTGATGTGTACGTCCCGAATGTTTTATTCAATTTTGGGCTTAATTCAAACTAAAATGCCAGTTTGCGTAGTAAAACTGTGTAAAAATAATACTTCTAAAAATAAGAAGGACACTGGGATCACATACCATCAGTAAGTATCGTATAATTTCATAAAATAATATGAACAATAAACGCCATTCAGCGTTACCGCTTATACAAGAATAAAGTCCCCGTGGTTGAGATTTTTATTATGTGCATTTATTGTTATTGTCTTTTATTTTAAAGGTAACCTATTTCATTTGTCTTACAAAGTTACTATATACTTAACCTAGTCCTATGTTATTTCATGTTTACCTACTTATATGTATTTGTGATCTATAATAAGGTGTAAAAATGTTAGCTGACACTATATAAAGGGGATTCTACGGAAGAAACTGAACAACTTTCCATAAGGAACATGGGTCGAAAATTTATTATTTTTCCCTATACAAAATGCGCAATCAGCTAATTGACTCAAGTATGGAAAAGCTATTTTTTTTCATTTTGACCTATGTTCCTGAAATGTAAACTTTTCTTTCGTGTCTGTACTTACATTGAAAAATTTGCGAAAAACATAATCTAGGTAATGTTTTTTATTAAAAAAGTAATGTTTTTTATTAAGTTAATTAAGTAACCTTGTAAATAAAATCATAATTAATGCGACTGCATGTGCATATCAAGAGTAAATGACATTTGAAAGTGATTTTCTAAGAGGTGCGATTTTTTTGACGCCGAGTGTATTTGTGATCTATAATAAGGTGTAAAAATGTTAGCTGACACTATATAAAGGGGATTCTACGGAAGAAACTGAACAACTTTCCATAAGGAACATGGGTCGAAAATTTATTATTTTTCCCTATACAAAATGCGCAATCAGCTAATTGACTCAAGTATGGAAAAGCTATTTTTTTTCATTTTGACCTATGTTCCTGAAATGTAAACTTTTCTTTCGTGTCTGTACTTACATTGAAAAATTTGCGAAAAACATAATCTAGGGGATGAAGGATACGTGAAATGTAAAATCATTTCTGGAATTTTTGTCTGTCTGTTTGTTTGACGCGCATCACACAAAAACCGCTGGACGGATTTTAATGAAACTGAGAACAGGTGTATAGCTCATGATTCGGGTAATATTATAGGTTAAAGGTTGCTTCACACATATCAGTGAAGCCACAGTTCCGACGCAGTACCTACCGGCACAGTGTTTTTCATACATTCTCTATGAACGCATCCCCACTTGTCAGTGATAATGCTCTCAGTGTCAGAGCCGCCACCGGCAAATCACGGACGTATTCGTTTTGAAAAAATTCATAGATAATGTTTGAAATAATATTTTCACTCCTCTTGCTCAAAAAAACCGTCATTGTAGCGTTGTTAAGCGAGGCTAAAATAGCTTTTCTTGCCCTAGGGGAAAAAGTTTTTTTTTTTAAATTTTTGTCTGTTACCTTACAATGAGCCTACAAAAACGAAAAAGTATTAATCATATGTAAAATAATCATGAATAAAGACTTGACTTATTACTGTTTACTTAGATCAACAACTTTTTTGAGATAGTTTTTATTAAAGTTTATGGTAAAATTAGTAATCATTTGAATCTATGGACAACACAGACCACGCCCACACAGTCCACGCTTCAGCAAGAAACAACTGCACAGTCTGCACATGTGCTTAGGTAGTGAGCCTTTAGCCCGTAAGTCGCTTTTACGACACCAAAGGGAAGACGCCGCTCTATGCTGTTGTATGTATGTGCAGTCTTTAGTCCATTAGTCGCCTTTTACGAGACCCAATGGAAGGGAAGGGTTGGTAGTATTATTTTAATGAGCCCATCGCCGCTCTATGCTGTTGGATGTATGTGCAGTCTTTAGTCCATTAGTCGCCTTTTACGACACTGAAGAGAAGAGAGGGGTTGGTAGTATTATTTTAATGAGCCCATCGTCGCTCTATGCTGTTGGATGTATGTGCAGTCTTTAGTCCGTTAGGCCCCTTTTACGACATCGAAGAAAAGGAAGGGGTTGGTAGTATTATTTTGATGAGCCCATAGTTGCTTTATGCTGTTGGATGTATATGCAGTCTTTAGTCTGTTAGTCGCCTCTTACGACACCGAAGGGAAGAGAGGGGTTGGTAGTAATATTTTTGATGAGCCCATCGCCTCTCTATGCTGTTGGATGTATGTGCAGTCTTTAGTCCGTTAGTCGCCTTTTATTACCTATTATTTATTACTACCAACCCCTTTCTTCCCTTGGGTATCGCCCAAGGGAAGAAAGGGGTAAGTAGTAAAAAAATATACTAAAAAAATGAGGTCTAATCATTGGTATACATACCTACCATTTTTCTACAGAAGAAACCTACGTCTAATCTACATAATAATATATACAATTATATTGATACATATTCGCTTTTAATTGTTAATTTTTAAATATTTTCCGAGCTACATTTATAACCAGCAACTTAACTAATACATCACAGCAAAAATATTTTTCCCATTAACTCTGGTAACAGTTGAGCAGCTGGCAACAAATTTTTCACGCACACTAGCATCCTTGCATATTGTCATAAACACACTACAATAATGAGTTGCCGCATTTACGGAGCTGTGGTTTATAGGTAGCGCGGTATCTACACGAGCGCAGCGAGACCAATCATTCATCTATGAAATTCACCTTTATTTATGAGAGATCTTTAAAAATTACATTTTGTTTTCATTACAGGTTTAGGAGATGCAAAATAGATTTTACACACTTTCAAATTTTCACCTTGTAGAGCGATTCAATTCTCCCACTCACAGAAAATCGAAATGGCTGACTTTGACATCAGTCCACACTGGTGTTGCTAGATCAAGAAAAATATTTTCAGATGAAAATATTGGATTCTACTAATTAGTAAAACGCAAAATCAGATTTAATAATTATTCGGAAGTGGAGCATTTTTACCCCCCTAGGAGCAAAGTAGGACCAGATTACTCGGTACCTAAAATAATGAAAATATTATACCTAAATAATTATACTACACTTATCTTACTTTATGAATGTGAGTGGATATTTCCAGGGGCCCCCTATTGCTATGCGATTCTCTAAGCGACACATAGATGCTGCGCGTATGCCTGTGATCAAAGATGTTACAGCCTTCACATCTTTCGCTGCGTCACGGCTGTGGTCAAAGTTGAAGCTGTTTTACTTACAGAATACTAATTTTATACTTACAAGAAATGTCAAAGAAGTGATTCCTTATCACGCCACTTACAGCCGTGTGGAGCTTGTGTCGAACATCGTTGAAAATTATTTGGAAGAATAACAATTGGTAGGTTCGCTCACCGCTGTTGCAGCCGCTGCTACCAACGCTTTAACGATGTTTACGCTTAGAAAATCGCACTACTGGTAAGTACTTACATATAAATATACAAAATTCGTAACGAACTTTGCATAGTAAAATTAAAGTATTACTAAATAAATAAATAAATAAATAAATAAATAAATAAACATTCCTACACTCACACCAATTATCTAGTGAAGCTTCCTTATGAAACTCGTTAAATGGTTACTGGACAACGGATAAACATACTTAAATACATACTTATTTTACATAGAATACACCCAGACCCGAGACAATTTAGAAAAACCATAGTTTCTAAATTGACCCGACCGGGGATCGAACCCGGGACTTCAGAGATGGCGACGCCATGAAAACCGGTGTACAAACCACTCGACCAAGGAGGTCGTCGTAGGTTACTGCTCTAAGAGTTGATAGTAACGCCCCAGGTTGTTTTTTTAAATATAATTATAATCACGCCTGCATAAAGGTTGAATACATACTTAATACTGGGTTTAATTTTGGACCCCTCGCAATTTTTTTTGCGTGATCCTCTAACAGCAGTACAACCAAATAATGAAATTAAAAAAAAAAATAGTTTTGTGTCTGTAGATCTGTGGGACTGTGAACCGTTTATGTTCAAAAATGTTCTGTAGTTTTAATCTCGCTCTCAAAATGACCTGTGGAAAGGACTTCTTGGCGGGAAAGTGAAGCGTCATGTCTTCAGTTTTGTTTTATTTTCCAAAATTTGTGTTTTTTCGAACATTAATGTGA
The DNA here is from genome assembly GCA_963921215.1 of Scoparia ambigualis. NCBI lineage: Eukaryota > Metazoa > Arthropoda > Insecta > Lepidoptera > Crambidae > Scoparia > Scoparia ambigualis. Next base: position 20,314,144 of record OY992524.1, read on the forward strand.
AATAATAGTGGATTATTAACCGTTAAGTGTTTGTGAATGTGCATGAGTGTTGGCAAATGAAACAAAACAGTGCAACATCACTTTTCAAATTCTCTCAAGTAGTCCGCGTGAGACCTCAGTAAAGTCCCACATCTTTACTGAGGACTCAAGGGGTTTGGGGAACATCATTTATCATTCATCTTAATCACCACTCATTATCATCAAGGGAAAAAAACAAATAAAAAACTAATGACTAGGCAGTATGGCTCAGACCTTAGCCTGTTCCTTCATGGAACAAATATATATATATATATATATATGACCTGTGGAAATGACACTCGATCATGACAATCAATGACAATCGTCACCCAAAAATGTGATTAAAAGTATTTCTTTTTCCACGGACGTTTTCTAATAAAACAATGTTACTGTTTTGGTACTTACTTACGCGTAAAAAGTTATTCCATGGTCTTGTTTTTGCGTCTTGAGTGGCTTGTTTATGCACTGGACAAATGAAAAGCCAGGTATTTTCTTAAAAAAAGAAAACTAAACGTCACACGTACGAACGAGTTGCTGTTCTATTGTACACCGCAGGCGCACCATAGAGTTACGGTTAGCCCCTTCGTACACAGGGATACGCAAGTCTTCGATACTCGACGATTTTGGTCTCCTAGCGACTACCGCCATACAAATCCATTGAGGTTCGTACACGAGTCACGTCGCCGACATTTGTCCCGCGACTCCAACTTGTATGACGGTAGTCGCTTGGAGACTAAAATCGTCGAGCATCGAAGATTTGCGTAGCCGGGGTATTCCTCGAAGCGCACCCAATATGAAGCGCACCCAGACCAAGCGCACCTAAACTATTCCTCCAAGCGCACCCGTTGGATGCGCTTCAACCTTGTGTTAAGGGGCTAAGTCTTACGCCCGAAATTAGTCGCCTATCTATAGATAGGGCAACGATCGGTAGATTGTTTTGCATGCTAGAGTGAGAAATATGACAGAATTTGTATGCAGCATTATGTCAACATTTTATTTAGAAGGCTAAACAATCTATAGATAAAGTTATTAATTTCTTGAGTTAGGAGAGCAGAACAAATAAAAGGTTATTAACCCTTAAATGATCATTAGACCGCCGGCGGTCGCTAAACAGTTAGGTTTTCAATTGTGTCTGGTTTCACGTTGCTTGAGAGATTAATAATTATTAGCGCACACTTTTCTTGCAAGTCAGCTTAGTGCGCTAACTCATGCTAGAAAATTAATATTTCATGTGTAACCGTTAACCGCCTCCCAGTGAAGCTTTGTAGGTAGCCGTGTGAGGTTTCATTTTAGTTTTCACATTAAACATACACACATAGGTACTACAGTTCTGTTGATCCAGCCTTGTTATCGCTACCAGTATCGCAACTAATAATGTCGTAAAAGGCGACTACCGGACTAAAGTCTGCACAAACATCCAACAGCATAGAGCAACGATGGGCTCACCACCTGTCACGCTGAGCACATGTCCAGTTGCTATTTGGTGAAAAGTGGACTATGTCACAGGACTGCTTTTGCGGTCCTCATTACCTAGTTTCTGACGAACCCTTCGGGGATAATAGTCGTTATTATTATGTATGTATGTAATGTATGAATGTGTGTTTGCTTGTTTGTACGTTGTAGCGCACAGACCACATGCTCTGTGGTTATAGGGCACAGATACAGCAGTGCGATCCTCTAAGGTAAAGCCTTGGAAGACTTCACATTTGAATATACAATGTTAAATATAAAAAAACAATATCTGATGGCCAGTTCAACACTCCCCCTGCATCAGATCAGGCCTAAGCTGGAAACAAACTATCGGACGCGGCTGACGGACGCGGCTGACAGCCGCGTCTTATAGGTAATCTAGTCAATAAATGTACATTAAGTTGTGCAAACTATCGGACGTAAGTCGCGGACGTAACCTTGGGCGTTCGGAAGTCCGACAGAAATCTGGCGCGCTAGATGTTTGAAGGCTGTGCACACTTATCAGTTGCGGCTGTCAGCCGCGTCCGTCAGCCGCGTCCGATAGTTTGTTTTCAGCTTTACTCACCAATCCTAGTGAGGTACGCGTCCTGAGGAAGCTTTCCTTCGGCAATGCTTTCCTTTGTTGACCTTTTTCCCTTGATACAACTCTTGTAAAAACTTATAGCGCGCATATATGTGCTTCGTCTTGAAATGGAACATTGGATTCTTAACAAGCTTGATTGCGCTTTGGTTATCTACATAGACTGTTAGTGTAACATCAAAACCTCAAACTTTCTTGTAGAGGCGGTTGAGCCATATTACTGTCTGGGCTGCGAGGCTGCGAGTACATAATTTAACTATTGACCTAAAATAACCTAACACTACCTACCTTCAATTAAGATAACATTGTGAAAGTTAATTCCACTACCTACATATTGATTGGTCTTATTATTTTATTTTTCCTTTATTTGTAACTACATGTTCCTCACATTAACACATCTATCAACTTTACAAATCTCACATAATAGTGAGTATCGTCACTCTTCAATTACGATTTGGCTTGGTTAACCTCTTGCCTTGACTATATGGTGGAAGTGAAGTTGATGGTGACATTGTCTTGCTACAGACCTTCACACACTATTACACTTTACAATCAGAACTTGACTACACATTTAAAAATTGATTATTTTCACAATTATATTAGAAACTTTTAAAAGTGTTTTTTTAATGGGTAATTTTTTTTATACAACTGACCTACCCACATCATAACAGCAAATCTTTCTATAAGATTGTTGTATCTTTTATTTTAGTTTTTATATAGTTACAGCTGTTTAATGTTATAAAATATTAAAAGTCTCCTTGTTACAAGTATGAATAGGTATTACAAATATGATTTTAATGTGTAAATTTCTTACAATTAGTTCCTGAATTTAAATTTGGATAGAATACATTTTAAACAAATATCGTTGCTTAGCATAAATGATCTAGAATAAGAATCTTTTTCTTTTTTTCCTACATAAAGTTTGACAAGTACAACAAAGATAAATAATTTGTAAAGTGTTTTTAACCTTATATATATATATATAGCGTTTTTAGATTAATTAACTGAGTTAACTCTAAACTAGGTACATAGATTCGTTGTTCAACAAAGTTGTATTAGTCAATAAATCAATTAATCTGTTTCCAATTAAACTTATTGACTCTTTTAGCGTAGGTAAGAAATAAACAAAATAACAATAACAGTATTTTTATATTTGCTTAAACATTTCAGGTGTAAACAAAAAACTCAATATGATGACCCGCAAGACGGTAGCACAAAACACAGAGGCGAAACTTCGACAAGTTCTCCATGAACTAAAACTATCCAAGGATACCTGCAACCAACTACTCCGGGAAAGAGATGAAAGTGAGGAAGAAATAAAAATCATCATAGAGAAGAACACACAATTGAAAACCGAGCTTGCTACATTGCACAATGAACACTCCGAGGTGCTTCATCAACAAGACCAGCTGCAACGCACTATTGAATGATTTGATCATTGCAACACTACCTATGAGAGGGCCCTGAATCGCATCACTGAGCTGGAGCAAGAGTTGGCGAGGGCGCACAAACGCATATCTGAGCAGGATGAACAAACGCAATATAATCAAGCGGAAGTCACCCTGAACCTTTTTGACGAACTGATGGCATCACCTGGCGGTTTTTCGGCTGTTTCTGCAGAGCATCAACAGTTCCCAAACACCGGTTTATCATATGTTTCACCAAAGCAACAAGTAGTACTTACCAATGATAGTAATCATCATCATCATCAGCCTACAAACGTCCCACTGCTGGGCTCAGGCCTCCCATGTGAACAATAGCACGTGGGGATATTGGGCCATAACCCACCACGCTGGCCCAATGCGGGTTGGTGGGTTTTAACGACTGCCATCTTACGACAGCAACCGGGACCAACGGCTTAACGTGCCTTCCGAAGCACGGAGGAGCTCGAGATGTTATAAATTTGGTCACCCATCCAGTGACCCGGCATTGCGAAAGTTGCTTAGCAAGCAAGATCGCAAGCCGATCGCGCTAGCCGCTGCGCCATCTAGCTCCTCGAATGATAGTAAAATAAAATGTAATTACTTGGGTAATAACAAAATTAAGAAATATGTAAAAATTACTAGGTATAATAAGAAAACAGAAAAGCTTATTAAAAAGAATAATTGTTTTTATAAAAATTTGCGCTTAGGAAAGAACGCATGAGTTTGATGGACTCTCTAGACATTTACGATTCGAAACTAAAAGAAAGTAGACAGGTGTATGATCGAGATACCAAACAACTACAATCTGACATACAGAGATTGCATGAGTCTCTTGATACTTTGAATAAAAAATACTTGTCCTCGCAAAAAGAAATTGAAGAGTCTGCCACAGAGTTAGTAGATCTGTGCATGTACAATGCAGAACGATATGACTCTCTTTTCAACAATCAACTAGTTGGTCAAGTAGATTTGTTGCCATCAGTAACACCTATAAAGAGTGTCATAAATGGTATCCCAATGGTACCCTGTGATCGAGTGATACAAAGTTAGTAAAACGCAAGTTACCTTTAGACAAAGATTCTTCTGTTAAAGGAATGTCTAGAAAAACTCTTATCTTTTCTGACAAGATAGGTCAGGGCTTGGGTCCGCAGCTTAAATCTAAACTCAGCCATGAGCTTATAAACTTTTGCAATCCAGGCCAAACATTCACTAATTTAGTAAGTACATTAAGCAAGCAGGAGTTGAATCATTTAACAAATGCTGTAATACTTTGTGGTGATAGTCTCACAATAAAAAAGCGTGACCTTTTAAAAAGCATAGAGAGTTTAATTGATATACAATGTAAAACTCAAAATAATAGTTTGTGCCTTTCCCTATGCCTTTAACTTATCGTGGAAACAAAACAAACAGATCTTTCATTTGAACTTACTTTTGTATAACTCCACCTATCGTCACAGTGACAGTATTGTATTTTTTGATACACATAAATTTATATCTAGTTTTAAGTTGACTACTGATTCTATGTATTTAATATACAAAGAATCTTTGTCCAGCAGTGGACGTCTTCTGGCTGATGATGATGATGATGATGAATATACAAAGACAGGTTACAGATAGCATCATTGCTAGCATATAATTTAAAAGACACAGTTATAAGTAGTCAAGTCAAGTCAAGTCAAAATATATTTATTCAATAAACTCAATTAATAAGTACTTTGAATCGTCCAAATCTTTTTTAACCTACCACCCATTTAGGACATAATTTTTTAACTGTGGCAAAGAATGGGCGCAAGAAACCACAGCGCACAAAAGCAACGACATTTACAAACAAAAAAAAAAGTATGTCGTTACCAGGTCAATACAAAATATGAATTTAAAAATATAAAAAAAATGATGCAATAAAAAATTACAATACAATGTAGTATCAATTAAATAGAGACAGTTAGAAAAAGCTGTTGGAGTGCTTGGAGCATTTCAGATCCAAGCTGTTTTGTCTTCTGTGTAATCTGACACTTTATAATAAGCTTTTTTATAAAGCTTTTCTTTGATTTTGATTTTAAATTTATTAAGATCTAATTTCTGAATATCATTTGGTACTTTGTTGTAAAATCTTACACACAGACCCCTAAAAGAATTATTTATTTTATGGAGCCTAGTATAAGGTACTGCTAATTTGTTCTTACTTCTAGTGTTTACATTGTGAATATCACTGTTTTTTGAAAACATTCCAGTATTTTTATGAACATAAATCAAATTTTCATAAATGTATTGTGATGCAACTGTCATTATATTTATATTCTTAAATCTCTCTCTGAGAGAGTCGCCAGCCTTTAGGTTATAGATTGCTCGAATAGCCTTCTTCTGAAGCACAAAGATAGTTTGAATGTCGGCAGCATTTCCCCATAGTAAAATGCCGTACGACATTACACTATGAAAGTAACTGAAATAAACTAATCTGGATGTATCAACGTCAGTTAACTGACGGACCTTCATTACTGCATAAGCCGCAGAGCTAAGTCTATTCGACAATTTAGCTATATGTGGGCCCCACTGAAGCTTGGCATCTAACGTGATGCCTAGAAACACAGTGGTGTCCACAGGATTCACATTCCTATCTTTAATTTGTACACTAGTTGTTACTTGCTTAACATTAGGCAATACAAATCTTACACATTTGGTTTTTAGCTCGTTTAATAGCAAGTTATTTACACTAAACCAGTGAACAATCTTTGAGATCGCATTATTCACATCGTCATAATTTGGGTGTCGTCGTTTCACTTTGAATAAAAGTGAAGTATCATCACCAAACAATACTATCTCATGACTGTCTTTTACAAAATAAGGTAAGTCATTAATATAAACCAAAAACAAGAATGGACCTAGTATTGAACCCTGCGGAACTCCCATTGTAACCACTGATCCCGGAGATCTTTTACCGTTAATGTCAACCTTCTGCATCCTGTTACTCAAGTATGAGATTAGAAGGCTCAAAGAAGCAACCCTAATTCCATAGTGGTTAAGCTTCCTGACCAAAGTTTCATGTAAAACACAATCGAAAGCCTTGGATAAATCACAAAATACCCCTAGGGCATCCTGTGATTCCTCCCAGGTATCAAATATTTGGATTAAAAGCTCAACACCGGCGTCAGTTGTTGAGCGACCCCTAGTAAAACCATACTGTTTACAATGTAAAATTTTATTTCTATGAAAATGAATTTGAATTTGGTCTAGCATCAACTTTTCAAAAATTTTACTAAATGTGGGTAGCACAGAAATAGGTCTAAAATTAGAGGGGTCAGAAGTGCTACCTGATTTAAACAATGGAATTAATTTACTATGTTTCATTAGGTCAGGAAAAACACCACAGTCAATGCATTCGTTAAATATGCAAGCTAAAACTGGAGCTATTGTCATAATTACTGATTTAGCGACATCCACGGAATTACCCCACAGATCAGCAGTATTAGTATCAGCAGTATAATATAACAATGTCGACACAAAATTATCGCACTGTTAGTATTTCTACTAATGTAAATTTAGTTGATGCTATAGTTTGGATGTAAATGAAGCTCGATGGCGCAGCGGTTAGCGCGTTCGGCTTGCGATCTTGCCCGCTAAGCAACTTTCGCAATGCCGGGTCGCCTGATGGGTGATCAATTAAAAACATCTCGAGCTCCTCCGTGCTTCGTAAGGCACGTTAAGCCGTTGGTCCCGGTTGTTGTCGTAAGATGGCAGTCGTTAAAACCCACCAACCCGCATTGGGCCAGCGTGGTGGGTTATGGCCCAATATCCCCACGTGCTATTGTCCACGTGGGAGGCCTGTGCCAGGCAGTGGGACGTTTATAGGCTGATGATGATGATGAAATTTAGTTGATAAGTCTTGCACAACCTCTAGTTTAAACTAAGAGGTATGACAAAAGCCAGCCCTATCCAAATTAAAATAGTTCATCAAAACATGCAGGGCCTGGCCGGCAAAGAGTTAGAAATTGAACTTTTTTTATTACATGAAGATATAAACATTTTATGTATAACTGAGCACTGGCTTAAAGATTATCAGTTAATTTTTAATATTAAAAACTTTCAGCTTTCCAGTGCTTTTACTAGAACAAATGCAATTCGCGGCGGATCCTTAATTTTATTAATTACTGTAAACATAAGATTATGGAACGAAAGGATGTAGTTTCCCTTTCTATTGAACGCGTTATTGAGCTGTCGTGTGTCGAGTTAGAGAAATTATAATTGTTTGTGTATATCGACCTCCTTCTGGTAATTTTAGTGTCTTTGAAGCTACTATGGAAGACGTAATTAGGAAGATTTGTAAATCTAAAAAGAAAATAGTAATTTGTGGGGATTTTAGTGTAAATTTATTTGACAGTCATACAACTAGTGTAAGATTAATCTCGTTATTTAAATTATTTGATTTGGATTACCAATTTAGAGAACCGACTAGAATTACAGCAACCACTGCAACCTGCTTAGACAATTTTTTTGTAACTTTGCACCTGACTCTAAGTCCATACTAACTAATTTATCTTCAGATCACTGTGGGCAAAATTAGCTTTTACTGAATATGGACACCTTAACTCAGAAGAAATATCTTGTAGGCCAGTGACAGAGAAACGGGTTAAAATTTTCAAACATTACATAACTGCAAAACTTGCATGTTTACCATTTATACAGGAAAATCCAGATGCTCTTTACAAGCATTTTTTTGATCTTATAAACGGTAAGTTTAATAAAACTTTCTCTATTAAAAAGTTTAAAACTAATATTTCAATTTCAAAATTTGGGGATTGGGCTACAGCTGGTTTGCATAAAAGTAGGGCTAAGTTGTATGACTTATATGAGCAGAAAAAATATAATAATAGTCCAAGTTTTCTAGAGTATATCAAAAAGTATTCGAAAACTTTTAGGAAGGCTTGTGCATGTGCCAAGTCATTATTTATAAGTGAAAAAATTAAAAAGTCTGATAATAAAATAAAGGCAACATGGAACTGTATTAACCGCGAAACTGGTAAAATAAAGCCACGTGATACTAAGTTTTCTCTAAGAACAGGCAATAGCATTTTAAGTGAAGACAATAAAGTTGCTGATGCTTTTGAACAGTTTTTTACAAATTTACCAATTGCCACAACTATGTTACTCAACTCTTCACCGAGCAATGCAGAAATTCTGTTAAAAAAGTATGTACCCATGTGTAATGAAGTGTTCAAATTTAAACACGTAAACTGTAAAGACGTACTTAAATCCTTTAACACGCTAGCTGCGGGAAGTATTTGAGTCACTATCACTCCAGTGCGGTACAAGATCCATAGACCTTAGACCTAAACTTTCCATCAGTGCGTTAATAGATATGGGTGAGTTCAAACTTTAATAAGTATGCGAAAACTTTCCAAATATAATAAATTTTGTAACTAGGCTATTGTTAAAAAATGGACTTATACTACACTATTGTCGCAAACTACTCCGATGGGCACTTCAAGAGAGCAAAGGAAAAACAAACATAAGGCTTATCGACCTATTACCGCACCTAGTTAATGGTACAACTAAGAAAATTTTAGTGATGGGAAAAATCATAAATGATACTTAAATAATAAAATCAACTTTTTATTTTACTTTTAAACCTTACAAATGATTTTCATAAAAAAACACTTAGTACAATATCCTTTATTACACTGAAGGCAATAAGATTTAATTTTTTTCGTTTTTTTTGGGCTTCTCGGCTATTCAAAGTTGTACATAGCTTATTGTAACAACCCACACAGTTCCTCCTATTTATTCTTTTGTTTTCGAAGGTGTGATTCGTCTTTAGCGTAACAGCATGTTCATTAGCTGTAATAATAGAAACTGATTAAATAAATCACTAGAAATTACATTAACCATGAAAATATTAGATTTTTGCCATTTTACAAAAACATTTACCTTATTAAAATAAAATAATTGACAGAGGCATATTTAAGTAGTGCTAAATAAGAAAATATTTTAACTTACTCGCATTGAGCTACTACGTAGAGTTGAACTGCAATGAGGTTCTTGAAAATCAGCGTTACTGCTTGTAGATGCGGGGTTAACAATAATATCCTGAAGGATTTTGATTTGGCATTTTTCTTGCGAACTGGCACTGTTATTCGAGTTATTATTTTGAGCGTCATCTTCCACTTTTTCTTCATTTTTTTTGAAAGATAAATGTAACATTTTTCGACTACGTTTATTTATTCTATGCATTTCTATTGTACATAAGTAGGTAGTAACAAATTATCAATATCACGGTAATTGATTTTTTCACTCACTTGCACTGCACGTTAATCCACAAAGGCTGTCAACACAACATTGTTTTAATTTGACTCATCAATCAGTGCGTTATAAGGCTGATAGGCGTTTTGCTTCACATGAGGTCTTTGGGCCTTGTATCCGCAAGGAATGGCAATACTAATCCTCCAGTGCGGTACAAGGTCCAAAGACCTGACATAAATATTATTACAAAAATGAGTAGCCGTTCAAAAGACGATCTCAAATGTATATTTGTCCTTAACACTCATCGAAAACTCTATAAGTTACAACCGTCGCACCAGAAGGAGAACGCTGTATATCGCTCCGCACTGACTGCGAGTTTATGCATAAGGCCTTTCAGCCTTGTATCGCACTGAGCGTGTTAAATCTTTAAAAATAACAAACACTTGCGATTTGTGGGATATTTCAACAAAAATTATTAATAATATTATCGAGTCCATTGCGCCTTTTCTTGTAGTCATATTCAATAGCTGTGTTGACGAAGGAGTTTTCCCAGATCTCATGAAGCATAGCAAAGTTCTGCCACTTTTTAAATCAGGTTGTAAAGATGACCCGGGCAATTTCAGACCTATTTCGATTTTACCTACTCTTAGTATAGTTTTTGAAAAACTTATTTTAGATCAACTCGGCTCCCACTTCGCTATAAACCACCTTTTTCACAGTGAACAGTATGGTTTTACCAAGGGAAGGTCTACTACTGATGCAGGTGTAACTCTGCTAAAACACATATTTGAGGCTTGGGAGGGATCGCAGAATGCTATTGGGGTGTTTTGTGATCTCTCCAAGGCTTTTGATTGCGTTGAATACAACACCCTTTTAATAAAGCTAAAACACTATGGAGTGCACTCGGATGCCTTGAAATTGATTCAATCATATCTCAGCTGCAAAATCCAAAAAGTTAGCGTGAATGGATCCATAACATCCGGATCTTCTGTGCTAATGGGGGTTCCACAAGGGTCAATACTAGGTCCATTTTTATTCTTAATTTATATTAATGATTTACCATTTTATGCGGAAAACTTTTACAATATTGTTTGTTTGCTGACGATACATCTTTGATATTTAAGACTGATCGAAATAAAAATAGTTTTGATGACATCAACAGTGCCTTAACAGATGTGTTGAATTGGTTTAGTACAAATAATCTTCAATTAAACGCGAAGAAAACCAAATGTATAAATTTTACTCTACCTAACGTAAAGAATATTATAGTAAATAAAATTAAACTGAATGGTGAACTGTTGGACCTTGTTGATTCAACAGTTTTTTTAGGTATTACCTTAGATTCAAAAATATAGTGGTACCCTCCCATTAGCACCCTTGCGGGGAGACTTAGTTCAGCTGCTTACGCTGTTAAAAAAATTGGCATTTTACAGACGTGGAAACTATTCGATTAGTCTATTTTAGTTACTTTCACAGTGTTATGTCCTATGGTATTCTACTTTGGGGTAAAGCAGCAGATATAGAAACTATTTTCATTATAAGTACAGAAAAGAGCAATAAGGTCCATATATAACCTAGGATCACGTGACTCCCTTAAGGAGCTGTTTAAAGAAATAAATATTCTTACAGTTGCATCACAATTTATTTATAACTATTGTTTGTGCGTCAAAACATTTCACATTTCAAAAAAAATTGCGATATACACAAACTAAATACTAGAAATTAGTATAAACTTCTAATTCCTAAATTTCGACTTCAGAAAATTTATGGATCATTTATGGGACAAAATGTCGTATTTTACAATAAAATCCCGAACGATGTTAAAATTTTGCCCTTTGACAAATTTAAGACACATGTTAAGGACAGACTTTTAGAAAAGGGCTATTACACTGTAAGCAATTACATCAATGACAAAAATGCATGGAATTAACATTCCTCTAGTTTCGCACACATTGTTCTAATGCGTTTATAGTGCCCGAGTAAAACTTTTAGATTCACTTTTGTTTTTATCTTTTATTTTATTATATAATTTTTATAAATAACTGCTTTATTTTATGATTATTGATTGTATAATTTGGTAACGACATATGTTTTTGTAAATGTCGTTACTTCTATATTATTATAAAGCTGTGGAGTTTCTTGTGCCCGTTCTTCTCCACAGCTAAAAGACTTCCTGAATGGGTGTTTTTCCTATGCCTATCCATCCATCCATAAAATAAAAAACAAATTTAGACGATTCAAAATGCTTATTTTAAGCTTACTGAATAAAGATATTTTGATTTTAATTTTTGATTTTGAGGCTGGCCGCCACAAGTTCTGCCTCAGTGGTCTACATACACACACACCGCTGGGTTTTCGAAAACCAAGTCACTGCTCCTCCTGCGGCAAGACAAACGTAGCCAGAGGTAGACCTTCTGGTCTCCACGTCTTCGGCGTAATCGGCATCGCTATACGCTACGAACGTGTTCTCTTTACCTGATGAACTTTTGTATAAAATGCTAAGATCTTGAGTGCCCTTTAAGTATCTAAGCACTTTCTTAGCGACCGCATAATGGCGCTTGTCGGGATTTTCGAAGTGTATCGATAGAAAATTTACAGCAAAACAGACGTCGGGTCGACTTACGATAGATAAATAAAGCAATTTTCCGACCAATTCCCTGCAGTGAAAATTGTTGACATCCGTGTTACTGTCTTTTGCTTTTATGATATTTAGCGACGGAGCGGTTGATACTATCTGTCAGCTGAGTCTTTTCTATGGGTGTTGCACTCATATTGAAAAAAACAAAAAACATTTAATGTTTATTATAAAAAACATTTAATGTTTATTGGAAAACGATTATCCTACTTCCTACTAATATTATAAACGTGAAAGTTTGTAAGTATGGATGGATATTTGTTACACATTTACGTATAAACTACTAAATGGATTTGGATGAAATTCGGCATAAAGATAGTTTATAACCTGGATTAACACATAGGATACTTTTATCGCGATATTCCCACGGAAACGGAAACCACGCGGGTGAAACCGCGAGCGGACGATAGTTTGTAATAATTTCCCATAACCTAATGAAACAAATCATTCATGAACCCATGAACCTAAGTTTATTGAAGACTTCACATTTGAATATACGATGTCTTGGTATTAGGGTCCAAAAAGCTTATTAGCGATATATCTTCCCGAGATCCAGCAGTTGCAATACGTAGAGTACCTTTGATTCGTGTCACTCAGACTCGTAATCTAGGTCTTATTATGGATGAACAACTGCAGTTTGAGGAGCATGTATCAGAAATTATGCGAAACTGTTTTTATAGGCTTAAGGTGCTTTATCGCATCCGCGATTGCTTAGCTGTAGATATGTGAATCAAATTGTGTGAGGCGCTGGTTCTCTCAAAACTAAATTATGTCGATACTGTTTTCGGAGAGTGTCTACTAGCCCGCCGTATGCCTCCTTCTCATATAAAAAAAAAAAAAAAAAAAACTAAAAAGGTAATACAACAAATTCAAAATGCGTGTGCCCGATACTGTTTTCCTGTCCCTAAACATTCTCATATTTCTCCGTATCTAAATCATAACAGCTTGCTTAACATGTCTGCTCGACGTACGCTACACTTTGCGTCGCTTCTTTTTGGAGTTACGATTAGCAAGCATCCTTCATATTTGTACAACAAGTTAGAGTTCTCCCAGCGTCATATAAGAATCGCGCCACGCCTCTTATGCCCACGTCACAAAACGGCCGTTTTCCGTGGCAGCTTTCGCTATGCTGCCTCGAAGTGCTGGAATAACCTGCCACCACCAGTTCAAAACTGTAACACGGCTAGCCCATTTAAGGTTAAACTAAAAAAGTATCTATTAGAGTTACAGCTTTCCAGCACTAAAGCGGTCGTGCGTGCGCTGTGATAATAATATTTTATTTTGTTTTTGTCATTATTTTACATTTTGTTATTTTGTTTTATAGTTTTCGTTTTTTATATTTATTAGCTTGTTTTATTTATGTTTTGTATTGTAACCTTATATATTTATGTTAAAGAAAAACTATCTACGGCTTGATGTTATTTTGATTTTGTAGGCCTAAACTTAAATTTAAGTTAGTTAAGTTTATGTCTGGAGCTGCGCCTCCCTCTTACTGGTTCCACAGAATACCAGCGCCATGGCATGTAAATGTCACGGCATAAGCTGAGTGGCGACCATTTCGGTTGCATAATGTCCACGTTTTTATATCCTTATTTTTAATTGTCCTATTTATGCTCCGAATAAACATTTTTCATTTCATTTTCATTTCAAATATAAAAAAAAAACAATATCTGATGGCCAGTTCAACAATCCTAATGCTGTTACTATTCCGCAACGCTGCCTCTACATTTTTAATGGTTACTTAATAGGTATTAAGTACTTAATTATGTTCGTAATAATACAGCTACCTATCTTATTAAACTATTCATGAAATTTACGCCAGGTGCCATTTCGCCGGCCACAAATGTCTCACTAAAGCCGTGACATTTCGCATTCATTACAGTGAAACATTTTTTGTTTTTTTTTTCTAAAATAAAATGGTGAACCGGCCGACCGACTTCGCGGACTCTTCAACAAGTTACAAATTAACATAACGAGCTCACTTTTATTCCGACTTTCCGTTGAGGGGGGCGCTGGCGAGCGCAGTGGAATGAAAAATATTTAGTTAGCATGCCGTTATGAGTGCTGTACTGGTAGCTCATTCATAGAAAACTACGTGATACCACAGAATAATTAATAGTACTACCGTACAGAAGGTTCATTCTCTAATGACTTTCACGCGAAATTGAAACTTATTGTGTGACTCGAGAGTTCATATTCCGTTAAACAACGCTGACCCGATATCGATTTGACGTCACAGAGCGTAAGGTTTACGCGCGCGAGCAGGGATTACGAGTTAAGCGACTCGGCGCTCGGTGTTCGGTGCGTCGGCTCGCGGAAACCTTTACTGCCATACGCCTTGGCGGCCTGCCTGGGAGGCGCGCCGGCCGAACGTACCTAAACTGCGAGTGACACCCCCCTGCCTAAAGTGCGGAGTGTCACCCTCTTAATGATACCACCGTCCTAACTAAAGACTGCTTAAACATCAAAAAAAGCTTTGAGCGGCGATGGGCTCACCACCAGTCACGCTGTGCACATGTGAAATTATCATTTGGGTGAATTTCAACAGCTCCATTAAAATCTTCATTTCCATGGAGTTTTTTATCATTAAGTTTAAAAAAAAATCGCAGTTATTAAAGTTTATAATAATCTATGTATTCTTGCTTAATATCTGGCAGATAACTTAAAAAACTAAGGAGATATACAAGATTAAAATTTTCGTGCACGGCAATGAAACAAGCGTTCAAGGCAATATGAAAACATAAGTCACGGAAATGAAACCCCTAGCCACGGCAATGAAACTAAACTGTTTTACAAGGCATGGTATTGAATTTTTTTTCATTGCCATGTCTTTTTTTAACATTGAAAATGTTTTTTCGATCGCTCCGGTAGGGCCCTATTTTCGCTGAAAGTGTGTTTGCCCCGTGGTATATAGTGGTTTAGGGCCATAAGGATGTATAAGGGATCAAAAGTCGCAGAATTTGAATGGCTTTCAAATGGTGAAAATTTTTTGTAAAAGTCAAAACGTTTTTCGAAAATTGAAAAAAAAGTCAAAAAAAACCTTGATCTTTTAACATTTTTCCTCGGAATATATTTGATATCTCGTAAACGAGGTCGAAAATCGAAAAACTGAGAGAGACACCTAGAGATATTGAGACGTGGAATATTTTATGTCTTATACTTTTTTTGTGGGAGTGCTAGGGGGGGGGGCAGTATGCTCCCCCTTAGCGGCGCGTGGAGTGTCGCCGTGCGGTATTACTCGGGCGTCATAGCCCTGTGGAACTTTGCAGCTTTGAGATACGAAGATCTATTAGAACTTATTAGATGCGGAAAATTAAGGGCTTTAGGATAGTATAAACAAATTTTGGAAAAGTCGATTATTTCTTTTGAAAATAAAAAAAATAAAAAAGTCTATGTTTTATACGAAGATCTATTAGAACTTAATAGACGCGGAAAACAAGGGATAGTATAAACAAATTTTGGAAAAAATAAATAAAAAATAAAAATGTTTTATTTCACACTTTACATCCATATTTTATTAGTGTGTTAGTAACAATTTTTCTTATAAAGTATGTTAGTTGGTTAGGTTAGTGTGGAAAATTATTAGTTACATATTTTAAAAATAAATTATTTTATTTGGCCAGTTACTATTTTTATCCAGTGTTGTTGGATAGAACAGTCAGGACGAGCAGTAATTGTCTTCAAAACGCTGTTGCTGCTGGCCCTCATGCGTCGCAGTAGGGATGCGGCTTTTTTGCGCATAATCGCGTGGAATCCGTCAATCCGTGCGTCCGCGAACATTCCCGAGGCGCTGCAGAACCGCGGCAGCCGCAGCAGCGCTCTGAAGGCGTTGTTATACTGCACCCGTAGTGTGCTGTAGGCTCGACGCGTATAACTCACCCACAGACCACTCGAGTAAAACGATTGACAAAATGCCCTAAAAAGGGTAATTTTGACCTCCGCCGCACATCGAGTGAACCTGCGTGCAAGCATGTTGCCCCTTACCGCCAGCGCCCTACGCTCTCTTTCAATATCCTTATCATCATTTAAATTTGTTGTGACAATATGGCCCAGATACCTAAATTTACATACATTGTTCAACAATGACCCATTTAGAGTAATTGGAGGCACATAGCCCGGTGTATGTTTTCCAGCCTTAAACACGAGGATTTCACTCTTTTTGGCATTATACACCAGGCCATGGGCCAGGCCAGGCGATACGACTCGCATATAGCCACTAACTTTCTCAACCCCCCGATCGAGGGGCTCAGCAGCACCATGTCATCAGCATAGCTCAAGTTGTTGACACACTGTCCGTCAATGTAACAGCCGAGATGGATGCCGCTGAACTCCTCGATCAGCTGATTGATGTAAAGGTTAAAAAGGGTGGGCGAGCTAATCCCGCCCTGTCTTACCCCACATCGAAGGGAATATTCATCCGACAAGGCACCTGCCCACCTCACCTGGTTCTTTTGGTGCTTATACCAAAACCTAAACAAATTTGTGCACTCCGCCGGCATACCAGTGCTCCTCAGCTTCTCCCATAGCAGGTCATAATTTGCCATGTCAAAGGCCTTGGATAAATCCAGGAAGCACGCATATACCGGCGTTTCTCTATTCGTGTAATACTTGACAGTGTGCTTATGACTGAAAATGGCACTCTCTGTAGACACACCCGGTTTGAACCCAAATTGGGCATCGTGAAGTTCTACTTCGCGAGACAGCCATTAAGAAAACTGTCAAGTATTTTTGCAGTTGTTGTAGCAAGCGATATGGGCCGGTAGTTACCTATGTCAGATGTGTCACCCGTCTTATTTTTTACAATAGGTACTACAATTGTACGCATTAATGGTTCCGGTAGATAGGCATGCCCCAGACTAAAATTAAAAAGCATTGCAAGTATACGTGGTAGGTGTACCCCAGCATACCTAAAATGTTCTATACTTAGGCCGTCGTGTCCAGGAGACTTCCCTTTTGTCATACCTGCAATAACCTTAGCCACATCTTTTGCTGTAAACTTGACAGATCTGTCAGACACGACGCCCTCACCATAGCGACCCGATGCAGAGTCCAACGGTGACTTCACCACAAAATGATCTTTAAAAATATTTGCAATTGTCTTTAGATTATGTTCGCCCCCCACGCTCACGGGAACACTTGGTTTGACATTTAATTTACTTGTGTTTTTCCAGAATTTTACGAAGTGTTTTCCCGATAAGTCTGAAGCTAAAACATCCATCTTTATTTGATCTTGTCGGTTTTGACACCATTTTAATTTATTTTTAAAACATTTTCTACTTTCTAACATTGTTTCGTCAATTTTACCGGAGCGTGGTTTACCCCATTCTACCCATATCTTAAATCTAAGCCGCGCCTCCCTATGTGAATCCGCGACATACCTATTCCACCCCGCTATATAACCATCCCTCCTGGGGCATTTGCCAAGATACGTCGCTGATGCAGCGTCAGATAGTATGCGTATTACAATGTCATACATTTTATCGATTATAGCCCTATGCTTGGGATTATCACAATAATCATCACAACATTGACCCAATTCTTCCGGAAAGTCAATTTCTCTCAGTTTAAACTGACAGATTTGAGCATACTCTTGTGTTTGAGAAATTTCCCTTTCACCCCATACGACTCTTTTCCGACCTTCGTTGTGGTCACAAGTAGGTAACACTATTTTAGGTTTGACCTTAAATAAATCGCATTCAAGCACAAGTGGAAAGTGGTCAGACCAGTACACATCATGTTGTACATATATATTATTAATTGTTTTACAGGCTGATTCCGTGACTATACAGTGGTCTAACCATCTCGCACTTCCGTGAGCTTCGCTTACAAAAGTATACGAATCAGAGTTCATCCCTAGAACATTAACATCTGCGCACACCCATTTTTGCTCGACAGAAAAATCGATCATCTCATTAAAAAATAACTCGTTAGGATGAGCATTAAAGTCTCCTAGTATGTAAAAAGATTCGACACCAGAGTTCTCTTCGACTTCAATAACAGATCTTATCGCACTTAAACACTCCGTAAATATAGGTAAATTTCCTTGAGAGTTAGTTGGCATGTAGACACTAAAAACTACTATAGAACGAGTACTTACAGTCATCTTGACAGCGGCAACTCGGACGTTATCACAATCGATTACCGACACCATTTCAAACGCACTCTTTCGCCACAAGATAGCTACACCGCCGTAGGGACGGCCGCTCAACACCCCAGCAGACGTGTCCACCGCTGACGTGCCGGTACATCCGAAGTTCTCGTCCACAGTATTAAGCAGCGGCAGATCATGGGGCAACAGCCATGTTTCCTGAAGGGGCTATAATGTCGCTAGATGTGCATAGGGACCGAATTCCTTCAATAGACCTCTTAAAAGATTTACAGTTAAAACTAATCAATTTATGTACTAATTTACTTTGATTGTTGCTTTCTGTCATTATCTGATTTGTTTAACACACGTTTTTTATGCCCGAAGTCGACGAAACGCCGGTACGATACTCCATTCGGCCAAAACTCATCATTCATAAACACATCCAACTTGTGTTTAGGTACAAAAATTTTATTTTATTTATTTTATTTTATTTTTTATTTTATTTTCTTAGGTGAATCAACAGTTACAAGACACGAGTAGCTATGCAGTTATACATCAGAGAACCAATGACAGATTCACACTAATAGAATTAAAGTAGTAGAGAAATTATTGAGCTGACAGAATAAACATGCTAGTATACCTAGGATCCAAACTGCGATCGAACCGCTTACAAACATTGTAGCTGAAACAGTAACAAGGACAAATTCACAACAGAAATGTAGTAGGTAGCAATAATTTAATATTAATAAGTTTCAAAAAACCACTTTGTAAGATTTTTTCTCACCGATTCACAGTTACAACAAAAAAGATCAAGATCACACACCTCGCACAAATTATTGTAACACTTACCCGCACGCAAAAAATATGAGTTTTGCCTATAATTAGTATTTGAGACTGGAAGGTAAATTGGTTTAAAATTTCGTAAAATTCTTGTAGGGACACTCAAGTTCAGTAGTGACAGAAGTTCGGGACAGTCAACGGAGTTTGAGGCAATTTTAAATAAATACACAATGTCTGCTATACTCCGTCGATTTTCCAGTGTCAGTAGACGATGCTTTAAACACAGTTGGACATAGGTAGCGGAGCTATCACGGGTACCAGTGCGGTAACACAAATAGCGAATAAACTTTTTTTGGATACTCTCTAGTCTGTTAATATACGTGTCATATCTTGGGTTCCATATTTGAGAGGCATATTCTAGATTACTACGGACGAGCGAACAATAAAGTATCTTAAAGGTAATAGGGTTATTAAAATCTTTAGCATTACGAATAAGAAAACCAAGAGCTTTGGTAGCTTTACCTATTATAACATTTATATGTTCATCAAACAGCAACTTAGAATCATGTGTCACCCCAAGATCACGCATCGAATGGACTCGTTGAAGACTTTGATGATGTAAAGTATAGTCGTAAGTAATTAGGTGTCTTTTGCGACTAAAAGTCATAACTGTGCACTTAGTTGGATTAAGGTCTAGTTTGTTCACGTCACAGTATTCTTCAAGCCGCATCAGATCACCCTGTAATAATTTAGCTGCATCATAAGACGGTACTTTCGCGAATAGCTTCATATCATCTGCAAAGCAGAGAAGCTTAGATGAATGAATGCACAGTTTTACGTCATTCACAAAAATGCTAAACAGCAATGGGCCAAGCAATGATCCTTGAGGTACACCGCTAGGAATTTCGACCCAGCTGGAGATGTAATTTTTGATAACGACAGCCTGACAGCGATTGTCAATATACGAGACAAACCAACGAAGCAAGTCTCCACATATGCCAACCATATTAAGCTTCTTAATAAGCATATAGTGTTGAATTCGGTCGAAGGCCTTACTGTAGTCAGTGTATATGACGTCGACCTGACATCCTTCATCCATAGCTTCTGTTAAAAAATTGTTCAGTAAAACCAAATTAGACACCGTTGAGCGGCCTCTTACAAAGCCGTGTTGACATGGACTTAGAGAATGAGACAGCGCCGGATACATCTGATCATAAACTAGCTTCTCAAATACCTTAGCGATTACGCAGAGTTTTGAGATTGGCCTATAATTTGAAATCTCTGATCTAGAACCTTTCTTAAATACTGGTGTAATAAAGGCACGTTTCCATATGCTGGGCATACAGCACTCAGCAAGCGAGCGTTTAAATAAGATTGAGATAGGCTTGACTAGAGTTTGCGAACAGCTTATAAGAAAGCGAGATGGAAGCTGGTCAGGACCTGCTGATTTTAATGGGTCTAAACTTTTTAACAACTTATACACATCGGTTTCATGCACCTCAATAAGAGATATAGAGGTGTAACTCTCTTGTGAAGATGTGACAGACAAACCCAGCGACTGTGACGAAGAGGCTATATCGGAACGACGAAAAGAAGAATGAAAATAATTTGAAAAAGCGTTGCATATAGCCTCGCCAGTGCAGAATTCCAGAGTTCCATGTTTAATGTTACACGGTATCTGTGTTGATTTTGATTTAGACTTGATATGAGTCCAAAAATGCTTAGGATTTTTTCTTATTGAAGATTCAACAGACATTATATACATTTTGTAACATTTATCTTCTAATGTCTTAAATCTATTACGCAATAAATTAAATGATTCATGATCAGCCCTGTTACCATATTTTTTAAACTTACGTGAATATTTATTTTTTTCCTTAATGAGTTTTTTTAACGGTGCAGTATACCAGGCCGGGTAAGTAGTGTTATTGATTTGTTTGGATGGTACAAAGGTAGTTATAAGGTCATTCATTGATAAATAAAAGAAATTAACGGAGTCCTCTAAACTACGAACCGCGAACTCAGCTTCCCAATTAATTTCATTAACTTCGTTATTAATTGAATAATAGTCACCACGTTAAAACAAAAACTTTGTTCTTGGGGTAGGTTTAAGGGGTGTAAAACATAAATTAGGAATGCTGATTAACAGGGCACCGTGATGCTTGTCAATGGGCACCAATGAATTATTACTGCAATCACTTACACGTAACGCAATATTAGACAACACTAAATCAAGAACTCGACCAAAACTATTTAAACATCCGTTATATTGGCGCAAATTTAACATGTTAATTTCATCTATGAGCAACAACTCATTTGGTGTGCTACAATTATTAGGCTAAAAAACAAATCATCAGTCGAACCAAGTGAGCAAGTTATACTACTTAAGTTAAAATCGCCCACTACAATAAATTTGCTATGAATGTTAGACATAATTACATTATTCAAAGTACTAAGAAAATTATTTAATTGGTTTGAAAAAGATAATCCAAGATTTTCTTTACATAAATATAAAACGCACAAGTGAATCTCAAGAGAGTGCATTAGATTACACCTACTCAAATGAATGGTAACCCAAAGATCCTCAGCAGTAGAATGATATTTAAGCCTAGGCACCACGTTAAGATCACTACGAACCGCGATCAAAACGCCGCCCCCTCTAGTTAATCCCGTAGTGAAATAATCTCGGTCACGACGAAAAACAATATACCGCGTATCAAACAACTCCGCATCTAAAACGCTGTCTAAAAGCCAAGTTTCCGTGATCACTATTACGTCAAAGGAGGTAGCACATACATTGCGATAAAATAGATTTGTTTTCGAACGAAGACCCCGAGCATTTTGGTAATAAATAGTTAAATTGTCCATATTATTATTTTTACCTGGTATAACTATGTAAAACTAGAATAAAAAGTACAATACAATCAACAATACCGAGTATCCAAAGACAGATAAACACCTACCAATAGTAAACCAAAATACAACTGGTTATCAGCCATAAAGTTATCATCATAGGCATTAGCAAATAAACGAATGCAGTAAAATGGCAATAAAAGTGGGTGAGTAAAAAATAAATTGTAAACATGCAAGTGCGAGCAGCAAAGCAAGTGCGACAATAGCAGCGCGGAAGTGAGTCGGACGATACTAATGATCTCGACAGTAGCGAACAAAAGAACCGGGCTCGGTGAATAGGTGAGTATGAGGTTGTCAAACTGTGAAGATGGTTTTTATTAAATACACGTACAAAAAATATGAACTGTAAAACAAAAAAGTTCCTTAATAGGGAACACATTAAGCAATTCGGTTTAAATCAGACTCTTTAGCAATTACATATACTGGTGAAGTATCATTTTTTCGCACATGAATTTTTGAATGCTTTACCCATACGTACAAGAAGCCCCTGTCTTTAGCCGTAGTCTTAACCGCCGTTAACAATCTTTTGTTATCCGCCGTAAGATGGTCATTCACGAAAACTTTCATCGAAGAATCCTTGAAGCCAAGTTCAACAGCTGAAATTGTTTTTTTAGCCCGTGCCGCTGCTACAAATTCCTCCTTTATGTACCTATTAATAAAACTGACTATGATGTTCTTATTCTTTGAGTCATGTGTGGGAACTCTTGCGATATAATTGACCTGGGTTTTCGGGAATGAGTATGCAACCACTTTGGATAAATCTTCTACTATGGAAAAAAGGTTTTCATCTTTCTTAACCGGAACTCCCTTTATCTCAATGTTGTTGTGCCTTGACCATTGTTCTCTCGAGATACCATCACGTTTGAGAGCCGCAATTTCTTGAGTAACTGCGTCAAGGCGAACTTCAACTTTCTGGATCTCCGAGGACCTGAGTTCAACTTTGGCTATCCGAGTTTCAAATTCATCTAGCTTTGCACCGTTAAACTCGCAAGTAGATTTAAGATCTGATAGCTCTTTCTTGATCATTTCAACGGCGTCCACCACCATCGGCAGCTTACTTAAATGTCTTTTCATGCCCTGAAGTTCCTGGTATAACAGCTCCAGTGTCACCGAGCTTGACGGGATATCACAGGGACCCGGCTCATAGGTAGCTCCCGAATTATCAGAGACGCTCAGTGAAGCACGGACCGGCGTAGTGGGACCACTCTTTAAACCGACGACTTTACATTGCGGGCGTCTCCACGAATTCTGACGATCACGACCAAGTCTTCGATACCCAACCTCAGCAATATTTGCACATCCGAAGTCCAGGTGCCTGTTGCAGCCATTACAGAACGCCCCATCATTGAAGTTAGCATCACAAGCTGCACACTTCATTTTCGCAAGTTAAGCGAGCAATATTTTTATGTTTGAAAAGTTTGGGAAACA
This sequence comes from Scoparia ambigualis, assembly GCA_963921215.1. Classification (NCBI taxonomy): domain Eukaryota; kingdom Metazoa; phylum Arthropoda; class Insecta; order Lepidoptera; family Crambidae; genus Scoparia; species Scoparia ambigualis. Next base: position 20,337,714 of record OY992524.1, read on the forward strand.
CTGGTCTGACAAGCGAACGAGCCACACGTTAGATCCGATAGCGAACTCAACGAGTACTGAATTTATATGAATCATAATCCTTTAAAGTTTTCATATTCATTTTTTCTAAACTGACTTGAACGTTTGACTTCTTTTCAATGTAATTTATGATGTGACACACAGCTACCTTCTTCGAAACATTATAAATATAAATTGGAATATTTATTTCTGCTGCTTTAAAATTGTCATTCTTATCCGTCTCAGCTCTTCCCGTTTGTCCAATAAAGCGATTTCTCAACTTCTTTTTTTGAACCAATTTCCATTCTTCACTGTGACCATATTGTTTCCACTCTCCATTACGGACAATATCAGCCATCGATTTACGATCGACCGCGGGGGCAGTGTATCCGCTCGTTTGCGCCTCGGTGGCCGTCGGCCGGCGGTCGTATCCGCGCACATTCAAATCTCGCCGACAGTTGCTCGGAGCTCCGACCGCGCAGGTCGCCTTTATCTCGCTCGCGCTTGAGTCACCATCAATGCTATGCGTTCTATGCTTCGTGTTCAGGTGATCGCAGGTAAAAGGCGGTAAACAACTTTTTGGTGCTGTGCTACCCTCCGGAGAAATATTGCTGGGAATGATTTGTGGCGATGTGTTGGATGGCATGGGTAGCAATCCCATGGGACCACTATTATACTCGTAGCTGTTCATAAGGCAAGCCCCTCGTTTTACAGCAACATTCTGATGAAAGTTGTTTACAAGTGAAGCTTCCTTTAGTGCATCTAATTCCAATTTTAGTAACTTAACGGTTTCATTTGAGGCATAACCTTCCTTAATCTGCGTGATTTCGGCCTTCATTTTCACAATATCTTTTAAGAGACTAGTAACATCTATGTGATCGAATGATACCAGGGGTAGTTTTTGCAGCTCCCTGGCCACGAAGATAGGTATTTTCTCAGGGTCAGTATCCTTCAACAAACATATGATGTCTTCGATCTCTCTTTGTGTTTTACCTTCCTTCTTGCGGATTTTCTTTTTTGATTTCGGAAGCGATTCAAACAACAAATTTTTCGCTGTTGTAATTTCACTCTGTGAGAAAGCACTTGCACAAATCAGGCTAATACTCTCTTCGTCCATAACGTCCATTTTATTACACATAAAAGCAAGAACTTAATTTATGACGATATTGCATTTCGTACATTTCACTGTGGTAGACATCTCGATTCCGCAAACGACCGAGCGTAGACGAACGATTACGACGACTGAAAAGTCAATAATTTTTTTTTGAAAATAAATAAATACATTTTTCATTAATAATCTATAATGGCTAGGTTCATTTTGAATGCCTTTTCAAGTCGTGTAGAGCACGACATCTGTGAATTTTTCTTTGTAATAGCAAATTTTGGCCACGGAAACCACGGCGAATAATGAAAGCACGGCGATGAAAATCAAGGCAAAAATTTAAAATAACAAAAAATTTATTAATTATTCGAAGTAATAAACACTTCACAAACAAACCTATGAGAAAGGCGTTCTATCAAATGATTAATCAAGAGGACAAACTTAATCAAATAGAAGTTATACCTATCTACGGCGATGAAAGAAAAAATGTCCAGTAACATAATAATGGAATACTTACATTTGTGGCGCGAAAACGCAGGCACGTGTGTGCGTCCTTTCACGTCAAGCACTTAGGTGGCACTGATGTGCAACGTTCAGCACACAGCAGGGGGGAGGACGCAAGTCGTTAGATTAAACAATACCCACTTGTTACGAGCGGTACTTTAGCGACCCACAGTAGAAAAATAAATAAATCTTGAATGTGGGTAGCTATAAGTTTATTTTTTATCCAGTTATTATAGCTAATACCTTTCGTAAGTTATTTCTAGACTGTTTTGTGATCTTGTGTACATTTCTGTTACAATGCGACGCTGAAAAAATTACATATTTTTTTACCATCGATAAACAGAGGTAAGCAACAACTAGATTTACAAGATTGGTATGTCTTCTAGTTCATAAACTGAGTATCATACTCTTATCTGTCTGATATAACAATTTTTTTGAAAAAAAACTTTGTTTAGAGGTTATATTTTGTCATTTAGTATTGCGGGTCTTTAAAGGCCCGCTAGTAATATCCACTACTATATGGTAACGATGTAGATTGAATGATTATTGATTTTGTTTTGTCTTCAGACCCCGACAAAAACACATGATAAGAGTGCGTCATTGCCAGAACTCATATCTATTTTTCCTCCCGAAAATTTCAACGCTGACGTCACAGTTGAGGATTCTGGGGACGAAAATCTAATTGATGCACAGGCCCCATTTAATTTTTTCTCTGACAACTTTTTCACATCGGTACCTCTGGTTGATGAACTAAGTGAAAAAGGCTTGAAAGCAACTGAAACAATACGAGAAAACCGATTGTCGAAGTGTTCTTTGGAGCCAAACAAGGAGCTTTAGAAGTCTGAGCGAGATCCTTACAAATACCAGTCCGCCAGGCTGAAGAGATTGAGGTTTGCAAGTGGCATGATAACAGTGTCGTAACTATTGCATCAAACGCAGTAAAGATTTTGCCAACTTATAAGATAAAAAGATTTTCTCAACAGAGAAAAAGTATGTTCAAGTTGACCAACCGGCTACAATCAAAGCCTACAATTAGAATATGGGCGGAGTAGACCGTTCGGATCAAAACATCAGCCTGTACCGAACATCCATCCGTGGTAAAAAGTGGGATTTCTCCATAATCTGCCACTGCTTGGACATGGCCTTGCATAACGCGTGGCAGTTATATAAAACAGATGGTGGAGACGAGGATTATCTCCATTTTAATAATAAATGAAATACCACACCTGGGAACAATTTCATCTATCAAGAGTTTATTTTGTCACTTTGTGTTTTGTAAAGTCTATTACAACTTAAATCATTATACTTTAGTTATTTCATTTTAATTAAAAGTCATTTTAAAACAAAATGTAACGTCAATCATAGTAGTCCATATTACTAGCGGGTCTTTAAAGGACCACCCATTTTCCGCTTCTCTGACGGACGATTAATTTTTTTCGTATTTTTCCTACACTTATAATGTGTACATGAACACAATACTTAAAATTGATATTGATCTGTTAGACTTTTTTTTATCGTAACAAGTGGGTACATGTTTAGGACACGGCGATGAAAGGTGTTTCAGGGACAAATGAATTTTTATTAACCATTCGTTGTACGAGGGCGGTTTGATAAGTCCATGACTTTGGAAAGAAGAAACACTCTCTCTACATCTATATTTTTTTTATTTTTCTACATAATCTCCTTTCAACTTTCACTTTGTTCAGCAATGTTCCAACCTCTTCAATCCATCAAAAAAATATTTTTTGTCAAACCCTGAAAAATAGGCCTCAGTTTCGGTTACCACCTCTTCGTTTGACGAAAACCTTTGCCCGCCAAGCCGTTTCTTCATGTTTGGGAAGAGGAAACAGTCACAGGGGGCTAAATCTGGCGAATACGGAGGGGTGTGGCAATAATTCGTATCCTAATTCGACAATGTTTGATGTCGCGATTGCAGTCGAGTGGGCTGGTGCATTATCCTGATGAAATATAATTTTTTTCTTTGCTAGATGCGGTCGTTTCTTGATCAGCTTTTTATTGAATCTATCTAACAATGCAGCATAGAAAGCTCCTGTTATTGTCTTGCCTTTATTTAATAAAACGATGTTTATAACCCCTTGGCTGTCCCAAAAGACTGTGGCCATCACTTTACCAGCCGAGCAAACAGTTTTTGCCTTCTTTGGGGCACGTTCCCCGGTAGAAGTCCATTCCTTCGACTGTTGCTTAGTCTCTGATGTATAATGATGGACCCACGTTTTGTCAACTGTTAACTACCGACCCATAAACTCACTCGGATTGCGATTATACATGGCTAGGCATTCCTCAGAAGCTGTTACACGATTTCGTTTCTGGTCGACTGTTAGTAAACGCGGCACCCATCTTGCAGAAAGCTTTTTCATGCCCAGAATATCATGCAAAATATAAAAAAAACTCGTTTAGTCGAGATGTGCACAGCATCACTTATTTCGCGTATCTTCACTCGACGGTCTGCCAAAACAATATCATGTATTTCATTAACCATGCCCTCAATCGGCCTTCCTGGGCGCTCCGCGTCATTGTGGTAGTACGTCCACAACGAAATTCAGTGAACCACTTATATGGTACCTAGGAAGGCGCAGAATCACCATAATATTTTTCAATTTGTCTTCGGTCTGCTTAATAGTTTTACCACGTAAAAAATAGTGTTTAATTAGCACTCGAAACTCGCTTTTCTCCATTTTAAAAGAATACTTAGAAGTCGCCTAACGTTTTTGTTTCTAAAAAGCTTGTTTTCGCGCCTAATTTGAAAAAAGAACGGCGTGCGCTTCGTAGTGAGTTTCTAAATATGAGACAAAAAAATATATTTAAAAAGTTTTTATTCAACCTTAAAGTCATTGAGTTGCCAAACTGCCCTGGTATTGTTTAAATATTTGAATAAATGTATTCCGTAACAATACTTAATTTTAATATAAATAACCAGTACATTTTTATCAATGGGGTATATAATACACATACATCAAGGTGACGTGGGACAAACACGGCAATGAAAGATTTCGAGGTTTAATTATTATTTTTGGAGTAATTATTAATCCCTTTAATAAAATATTTAGTGCCCACACATAGATTACTATTTCACTTAACCAGAAAAAAATTTTAGAACATTATAACTAGGTTTTTTAAAACCGATTTCATCGATGTCATGCAATTTTCGGTCCCGGGAAATTCACCCATTTGGTGAAACGTGTACTGCTTTGCATTGCCTGGTCTCTGACTAACCTTCGGGGATAATAGTTGTGAATATGTATGTATACAGCTAGTGGCCGATCATTAATCACGTGAGGCTCGAAAGCGGGCGGAGGAGCTTCGGCAAAAATCACGAAATATTGCAAGGGGAGGGGGGGAGGTGTAGTAAAGATATCACGTATGTATTTATTTTTTCGTCAAACGCGCGATTTCTAAACTGAAAGCGGCGTGTAGTGTGATGTTTAGTCGCCGTTGAAAAAAAACGACCTGCTACTTTTATCGTGGTCCTGTTTCTAGAATAAAATTAGATTATCGTTTATACCTGTATTTAAAGATAATATTCTAAAAATTTTAATATGCTTTGTAGACGTACTAAAATACACGTTATTTTTGGGGGCCTTAAACCTCTCCATGTATCACCAAAGGGGAGGGTTAAAAAATGCTAAAAAATATGACATGATTAATGGACGCCCCCTATAAAAAGTACATTATCCCTTGCTGGTCAATTTACCCAAGACTGTCAAATTTCTCTAATTGATATTGGCACATGGGTCAATCGACTTTAAAGTGTCAGTGAGATATTTTGTAATTTTTTATTGACTTTAAAATTTCTCACAAAAAATAACGTAAGCCTTTAGAATATTAATCAAAATTTTCGATTCTACATCAAGCAAAACAATTGTTTATTTATTAGTAGACTTTTAAGCGAAATCCAGCAACAATTAAAAAAAACTGTGTCCTTTGGGCAACTACTTTGTTTATTATTTTAATTAATAAACTTTAAAGGGAGAAAAAAAATCCTATCCCACATTATTAAACAAATCATAAACGTCAGTTTGCAATTTTTTTAAATAAATTTATTATTAAATGAAGAGTTATATCAATGTTTAATGTCTCTTGGACAACCGTTGTACAAAAACTCTGGAAAAATAAGTTTATGCCACAAATAAAGTTATTTTGGTGTTAATACTGCAAGATTTGATTTTATTTGTTCTACTAATATTTATTGCTCAAGTTACAAACATAATGATTGAATTTTTATTGCTAAAACAACGGTTTAATGATAATAAAATATGGGGACAACACGGTTGTCCAGTGGATATAATTGGTTGTCTTGAGAGACGCGGCTGACTTGAAACCTTTATGATTAGGATTATCAACAATTCTAAATAATGAAAAGACTAGGTACATTTGGTTTAAAATATATATTTCCATGAAAGTGGTAATTAACTAACATGGAAACTAAAAAAACAAAACAAATAAAAACAAACACAAATCCTTTTCGTTTGTTTTATCCTGTGGATCCATGTTAGAAATCAAAATCTTCTTTTTATTATAGCTCTCTCGTTTTTTCTTCTTCCGCTCAGCATGTTTTTTTGGGGATCTGACCTAAGCCTTTCTCGATATCTTCGAGATTTTTCTTTGAATGACATTCCCATTCTGTAACAAAAAATATTATAATCAACAACGTTGCGGACAACAATTTTTTTCCTTGAAGGATATAACTACGCGTTTATTATTACACAAAAGTTACTTTTTAATTGTTTCCCGACGTTTCGACGTCTTTTCATGGGCCACGGGGGATTTTATATCAAATCGTTGAAAAAAATCTACATAATTATTATCTAGGAACCTTAAGATCTTTAATAATATATTATATTCAAACAATATATTAAAAAAACTCATAAAATTTAAAGAAAATAGATCAAATTATAACTTTGAATATATATAAATCTATTAGACTGTCCTTTGGGCAACCAATACTGTCGCTTGGACAACCGTTTCAGTCGTCCAGGTGACCGGTTCACTGTGGAATATTTCGGTGCGTTTCGGATCAAAAATCTGTAACTCCGTCGATTTGAAAGATAGGGCTATTAAATTTTGCACTAGTATGAAGTGATATATAAAAATTCATATAAGTAATGTTTGAAGAATTGGAAATTCGCGTTAATTTTTTTATTTAATAAAGAAAAGTCACAATCTTTTAAAATGGAAAATATTTATTTTATTTATTGAAATATTATATTTTTAGCAATATATTATATGTGTATTTCTTAATACAAATTACTCAATTATGACAACTATAATTATAATGATAAATTAAATTAAAAATGGTACAATACCTATACACTACGCTAAAACACATAAAGAAAAAAAAACAAAATTATAGCAATATCTTCTGATCAGCAAGATTTACATTTATACCTGGTGAGCTTCAGGATCTGAGAGAAGGTGCAAAGTATCTTCATCTAGCTCTTTTACATTTTTTGCATATAGTTTTCTTATGCTCGTTATATATAGATCTGAAGAGTTCGAGAGTCTTTCCGAGCATGACGTAGGCGAAATTTTTTATAATCCTTATTGCGAGATTCTTGCGCATGTTCCAATTGTCCAATTGGTAATAATTCGAAATGGTTTATAGTATTCTCTACGGGAATTAAAATTTTGTGAGATGATGGCATGTAATACCAACTATATACTCACATATATCCTTGCAGTTTCCAGAGCATATTTACCAAATTTCTTACTATCTACCACAATACCAGATAACAAAGCTTGCAAAACTATGTATAGCCGTTTAATTAAATCAATGTCAACCCCTGTGATATCTGCAGAACATGAAGCATTGTAAAAAATCTTCTAGCAGTATTGCCATCATTAATATTTCCCGTCCCCTGTCGTGGTTTATCGATATTTATTTAGCAAAATAGTGTTTTTTTTGCTCGATTCTGAAGAGTCTCCATATGACACACATGGTCTTCATCGTTTACCAGAAGAAGTAGACGGAGTAGAGTCGATTGACACGTTTTCAGATGCCGGTATAGTCAAGGAACATTCAGAATCCAACCTTAAAAAGTTATCCTTGTTGCGTCCTAATTCACTCCAGCGTTTATTAAACGAAGTGATGATACTCCTTTGAATATTATATTGTCTTCTGAAACTTGTTTTTCCTCCAAATATGTTGAAAGTGCCTCAGTCGTTTTTCCACTTTCTATGTATGACACTATTAACTCACGATTAGTACAGTGAAAAGAAGACATTTTTAAGAATAAAATAGCCGTACTCTACGTAAAGACTACTGAAACGGTAATGGAGACATATTTTTTACAGCGCTTTTTTTAATGTTTCAGAATGTGGTAATTATTTTAGATATCTATTTTCTTACGGAAAATGACATCAAAATAATAAAAATTTAACAAAATAAAATAACTAATTTATAAAACATACCACAAACTACTGATAGTAAAAGTCAACTACGAAACCGCAATTGATAGCAATTTTCGTTCCCAGACTAGTATTCGATTTTTTCTCATATCTTCGTAACGCGCAAAAACTCGCAGCTAATTCTTTTATATGTTTTTGATGAGTAACTAAACTATGAATTAACATTAAATTCAAAGCATCGGTAAACGTCGGTAAATGTTAAAAGCTTCGACGAAATTGAGGAAAACCTTTTTTTCCTGCATTTCTTATTTAAATTATTTTCTTATTATATGGTCGTGTTAAAAACCAATAATTCTATTAGATTCAAACCTCCGATAGATGAACTTTTCAAAAATATATAATACCTTAAATCTTTCAGTTGAACTTTCTAATTTATTTCACTTTTAAAATCGTAAATGACGAAATTAATATTTTCCAATTGCAGACACGTTTAACTTAACATTTACGTTAAGTTAAACGTTAAACTACATGAAAACATTTACTTCCAACAAATACAAAATGATTTACGCTACAGAATATGAAACTTCGACTTTCGAACTATTAAATTATATTCATAGAGTACCCTATTTCAATCAGTTGTAAAAATCAATTTTTGATATGCGATTGTTTTACCGTATTCCACATTCCGATAGACATCAATTAAATTTTGATTGTATTTCTTAAAGAAATTAGCGATATATCATATTTTTAGCTTCGTTTCAGTTTTTTTTTCTTATGAAACCAAGATCTACTAGGTTATATTAAGCTATAATTCCAAATTAAATATGTTAATTATTAAAATTAACTAAATTCTCACATTTTTGTAGCGGTGGTTCAGCGGACTCTCACAACGGAATCTCGGACGACTATCGCCACGAATACCGTGAAAACAATATGGCGGATTGTTGACCTTGGACTCACTTGTGACTATTTATTTATTTATCTAATTATCTACCTGCGCGTCGCGCGCCAGACACAACAGAATTTTTAATTGTCTTTGCCGATTGTCGGCAAGTCGACGCTCAAGACGATCTAGATTGAAACCTATGAACGTGCACACACAGCATGAGTAATATTTAGCACGTAAACAAGATTAACGAATATATACAATGAAAAAACATAAAATTGCTTTATGTTAACTTAAACGTGAATAAATAAAAAAAGCAATACTTAATTACTAAGAAATAACTACAAAGACAAGTAAACAATGTATAGACTCTGGGCAAACATACTTGGCAGGCATGAAAGTTTAGTTATGAATGAATTATTTTTATCGATTATCTAACTATCTTGTTGTCTGTCGTACTTGTAGCGCCATCTATGTAATATAGTTCAAATTTCTAAGTGGTTGTCCAAGTGACATAATCTGTGTGCTGCTAATTCTGCTAAACTGTGCAGCCATTTGTAGGCAGTGTGTAATGTATGTATTCAATTATTGTTTTTCTAATTCAGGCTGAGAGTATGCACACGGTACATCTGGAGTAAGAAACATATTTTTTTATATGACTTAAATTGTAAAAGATGCGAACAATACAAACAAATCGATGGCTCCTACTTAAACTACCGTATCCAACATTTTGGGCATTTTCATGTTTTAAGCTATTTGAAATTAAGTAATTAGTTGCTATCAATTCCAAAAACCAAAACTAAAAAATCTTAAAAAAACACGTATTTTTTTTCACGTAAATAATAGTAAGTAATATATTCATGCCGCGTAAATTGTTGTATCTGACTGTTGCGAGGATATACGCGGTCAAGGCGCGCGCGTCCGTTCGTTTTATTTTTGTTGGGAATATTTTGGTTTTGTTGGTATTAGTTTATAAGTTTTTAATAGTGAGTGATTAAAATAAAAAAAACAACTCGAGGCAATACCTACGCGCACAAACAATCATGTGCTACGACACAGAAAGAAATCGATGTTTATGAATTATTATCCCCAGAAGAAAATCTGTATGCTATAATTGAAAATGACATAGAAAACAGATTGGTAAGTAAGTAATTTTAATAGTTTACTTTAATTTGAATAAGATAGATAGATAGATAGATAATACTTTTATTGTAACAGTTTACATTAAACACAAAACATAAAAAACAAGTACATTACACAGTTACAATTTGGCGGTCTTATCGCTATAAAGCGATTTCTTCCAGACAACCAGTCGGATGGAGAGAATTTAAACACTTTAAAATCGGAGGTGTAAACATGTCAAAGATTTCATAACTTTTAATTACTAAACACAAAAAAATAAATTAAATTTTAACAGACATACATAAGTACATACATAGTATGTAATGTAATATATACATATACAATACTTATACATAATAGTCTCAGGTAGGGAGTAGCGAAATTTGCAGCCTTGCAGCGGGATAAGGTTAGAAGGAGAGGTAGAAGTTTTTCACGAGCTCTTTAAAAGTGTTCACAGACTGCGCACGCCTGATCGCAACTGGAAGCGAGTTCCAGAGGCGGACGGCCTGAACAGTATATGAACAGTCATAAAAGGTGGTGCCGTGCAGAGGGGTTTTAAGGCTCAGGTTTTCCGATGATCGCAATGTGCGCGAATTGGATGCGTGGAGGAAGTTAAAACGTTCTTTAAGGTAGCAAGGATAGGTGGGATTAAACAGTATGTTGTAAAGAAGGGCGAGGAAGTGAGTATTCCGGCGAAGACGAATAGGAAGCCACTTGAGTTTAGCGCGGTATTCAGAAACATGATCATACTTGCGCAAGCCAAAGATGAATCGTATACAAAGATTTTGAAGGCGCTCAAGTTTGTTTAGCTGGTCCTCCGTGAGATCAAGATAGCAGGCGTCAGCATAGTCTAGAACGGGAAGCAGCAGAGATTGTGCTAGCGCAATTTTAGTGGCAGTGGGTAAAAAGTTGCGTAGTCTTCTTAAAGATGCCGAAGATGCGTAAAGCTTACGGCTTACAGCTTGCAGCTGCGGCCCCCAACCCAAGCAACTATCAATTATCACACCCAGATTTGTTACAGTTTGACTAAAAGGTATAGTCACTCCATCAAAATCAACCTTAGGAAGGGCATTCAAGTTGACTTTAGCTAGCAACCTGGAACTGCCGACCACAATAGTTTGTGTTTTCCCTGGGTTGACCCTGAGTCCAAAGGCTCGGCTCCAAGCAACGATTCGTCCCAGGTCCGCGTTGGTAGTTTTAATAGCTTCGGCGATATTATTGAGTGGTGCCTGGCAATAAATCTGCAAATCGTCTGCATATAGGTGGTAGGAAGAAGAAAGGTTTTCGGAAATGGAAGTGATAAATATAGCAAATAGAAGAGGGGATAAAACGCCACCCTGAGGGACACCTGCTTTCGAGTCACACCACGAAGAGAACTTCTCCTCAAGGCGAACCCGCTGCCTGCGCCCATAGAGGTAGCTGTGAAACCACTCAATTACCGTTGGAGATATGTTAAGAGAGCGCATCAAAGATAAAAGGATGTCAAAGTCAACCGTGTTAAAGGCATTGCTGAAGTCCAGCAAGGTTAACACAGTTAATTGGCCGTTTTCCATTCCAAGGCGGATGTCGTCAGTGATCTTAACTAACGTAGTGACCGTGCTGTGGCCTGGGCGGAAACCGGACTGGAGTGGGTTTAGAAGTCTATGATGAGAAAGGAACTTACTAATCTGACTGTGGACAAGACGCTCAAGGACTTTGGATAGGAACGGAAGAATGGAAATAGGTCGATAGTCAGCAAATGATTTAGGGATACCTTTTTTAGGCAAAGGAATTATTTGAGCGTCTTTCCAAGAGGATGGGAATACAGCATTTGAGATGGAGCTATTGAAAAGGAAAGTGAGGACGGGAAGGATAACATCGAGGATGGGTACTAACATATTGCGGCTAATGCCGTCATCACCTACCGCATTGGAAGTAATTGACATCAAGCTCCTTTTAACATCACAAACCGATAATTGGTCAAACGCAAAGGGAGAAAAGTCGGGAACTGGTATGGTAGATAGTTTAAGTAGAGTGGTCGCTTTGTCGGCATCACTGATAAGTGATGAGGAAGAGAAATGGAGATTCAATGAGTTAATGTTAACATTGTCTGAAATAGGATTTTGTTTTAATTTTCCGATTCCAAGCGACCTGAGGAATTTCCAAACTTTACCCATATCAACATTTTCTACTGAGTTATGGATGTGGCGGCGTAGCGCATCTCTACACGCCCTATTACAGCGATTACGAAATTTGACATACTTTTCCCTATTGTGGTCATTAGGTCGTAGCTTGAATTTATTTTTTGCTGCTACTTTCTTTTCCATCAGCATCTTTAAATCGTCTGTTAGCCATGGCGCAGGAAGATGTTTCATCTTAACGGCTCGAAACGGTGCGTGCTTGTCATATAACTTAGTTACGAGCGAGTTAAAAATACTTACCTGCTCATCAACGGACTGAGCGGATGTAACGGGAGTCCAATCGATATTACAAGCATCATCACGGAACGCATGTTGATTCATACCACTAAAATTACGCTGAAGAATGACTTTGGGCTTAGCTTTAGGAGGACGAACTTTATAGGACAAAAATATAAGATCATGATACGAGAAGGCGTCGGCCGAGCATTGGCCGTGCTTCGCAACATGCTGAGGAGATGACACTATAATCAAGTCAAGAAGAGATGGAGTTGAGTTTGGGAAATGATGGGTGGCAGTCAGAGGGAGAATATTTAAGTTGCTAGAACTAATAACTGATTGAAGCGAAAAAGTACGAGAATCGTTCTTAAGGAGGCAAGTATTAAAGTCACCCATTATAATGGAATGGCTGTAAGAAGGAATTATGTCATCAAGTAGTTTCTCAAATGACTTGAAAAAATTTACAAGCAAAGAAGGACTGTAGTAGACTCCGAGAAGGATTTTATTGTGAGCAAGAACAACTTCAACCAACAAATGCTCGCCGGCGTTAGCAGGAGGTGGTTGTGCCGAGGTGCTAATTACGGAGTAGGGAATATGAGCACGTAGGTATATAGCAACCCCGCCACCTCTGGAGCCAGTACGATCATTGCGTATAAGATGGAAACCAGGCAGAGCATAAGAGGTAGAAGGTAGACATGGTTTAAGCCAAGACTCGGAGATTAGTACAGCATGAATATTTTTGTGGTCGAGTGACGCCAGCATGTCTGAGTGATGAGCCGGAATACTCTGCGCATTAATATGAATTACGTTAAAATTTTTCGATACATCAGCGAATTGACACTCGAGTGTATCAGAGAGGGAAGGGATGCTAACAAAGCTGTCATCATCACTACTATTTGAAGATATAGAGAGGTAGCTCGAATTACCTGAGATTGACATATAAATAAAAATAAAATATCTAAATAAATAACAATATCACAAATTATATAAAATGAGAGCTATACACCTAATTAAAGCTCGCTCCACCTGCTGGCTGTGTCGTCGTAACTTAAAAGCAGACATTGTAAAAACAAAAGAAATCAAAAATTAAACATTATAACATTAGCCCATGAACCCGTTACAAAAATAATTGAAAAGAAAAATAAAATACATATCAGAAACTAAAATTCCTTGACAAACAAAAACGCCTAGCTCAATGCAAAAACGAAACGCACAAAAAAAAAAAAAAATTTGTCGAACGTCTCATGTCAGTTGTCACTGTCAAATTTATTTGTCATTCCAAATTCAAGAAATTGCAACAAATTGTTCTGTGAACAAAAGATACAACTAACTAAATTACAAATTACAAAGTCGTGACTAGAGGGTAAACCAACTATAAATATTACAACGTATACCTTGCAACGTAGAAATCGGGTTCACAGAAAATGCCCACTTAAGATGAACACACAACACAGAATAACACTACGAGATGTTGTTACTTTTTAGTGGTGCCTCCGGCCCGCCTTGTTTTCGGCACTGCAAGTTCTGGTGCTCTGGCCGCAGCAACCACAGGCTTGGGTGCATCTACTACCGCAATCTTCTGAAGCTCAGCAAGTGTGCTTATACGGCTGCGTTTCCCGTCAGAACCGACCACGAATACGAAACCCTGGCGCGTAAAACATCTCGTTACACCAAACTTTTGTCGCGCCGCCATAAATGTATCATGCCGCGGTTTTGTCAGGAACTCGGAGATCGTAATGCCAGAGCCCTTCAACGCCGTCTTGGCATGCCAGATCCTGTTCCTCATCTCGAGATCATGCAGCTTCGGTAAAATCGGTCGCGGCCGGTCGCTTGCGCTTGCCGATGTGCGACCCATTCTATGACAGCGGCCAATATCTTTCTGCGAGAAACAGGACAGTTTTAAACGGCTAACTACAGCACCCACAACAACCGAAGCTGCGTCCTCGTTGGTTTGCTCTGGAAGGCCATGCACCAGCAGCATTTTCCGACGACTCCGCATCTCCATACTATCCACTTGACGAGCAATAAGGCTTACTTGGTCTTGGAGGGTGTGCAGAGCTGTCATAATAAACCCCCGGAACGCCGTGAAGTCAGCTGTTAAATTTGAGATGTTCACCGAAGGAGCCGCATTCTGTAGCTCTCCCTGGTAGGCATCCATCCGTTGAGTGAACATTTGTTGCAGTTGCGCCAATGATTCCTGTAGAGCCTCCATTGTTTGCTGTTGTTGGTAGTGCAGTGTTGTGGTAGTAAGTGTTGTAGTTGTGATTTACTTTTGAAAACACTCTCCAGCAGGTATTGTGTGCTAATTATCAATTTGCATTATAAATGAAGTTTAAAAAACAAGTATTTAAATTTATAATTAATTAAAAAGTATAGAGCTTTTTGGTTGAAGTTTACTTTAGCGACTACCCCCGAAGAAAAAAACACGTAAGATTAACGCTTAATTCTGTTTTTTTCAATATTTTTACATAAAAATATGGTATGTGACAGATACGATTGTGTACATTGTTAATTGTATTAAAAATCTATCGTATGTAACATTTACGATTTTTTACGTCGTTAAGAAAATTCCATATTTAATCGCTTGTACCATTACGATTAATTACGTTGTAATTGACAGTGTGTCTAATATCGGATTTGACACATACAATTATTTACCATGTGAAATGGCCCATTGTATCTACAAAATAAGATAGCTTACGTTGCAATTACGGGAAAAAGTGATATCTTAAGATACATTTTTTATTATAAGCAAAAAATGGAAAACTGTGATCTCTGTCTACCCCTACACGAAGCGGTCGTGATTTGGTATGTATGTTTGTTAACACATTAACTGCCACACAAACAAACACAATAAAGTTTAATTCTTTGTCGGTCACCGGTGTCTCCCATGGTGCTTTAAGTGTTAATCAACGCAATCTCTATTAAAAGACTGTATAATATAAGATAGTTTTGTTCATTTAGTTTCTTTAAAAAGTTAAAATCATATACTTACTTACCTGCTGTTCCTATTGTTGATTTCTTATTAAAGTGCGTACCATAATTATGTAGGTATGTACAAAATTGGTTATTTAGTGTGCTAGTAATTATAATATCTTGTAATATTCTTTGAACTTCTTTAATATGTTTGTAATAGGTGATTAATTATAAAAATTATGCTGGTAAGTTATGGCCCTAATTTATTTTTTATTTAAATCGCCCTAACCTAATTTTATTGCTATTAATAATTAATTGGCTTTATAACTTTTTTTAATGTTCATTAATTTAATAAAAATATAAATTATATTTCGTAGTTTTTTTACTATGTACAGTCACGAGCACCAATATGTATACACTTTGATTTTTCTTTTTAGCTTTTTTCAAACAGAGATCTGGTGTAAGCCTCCTTCAAACTTCTCCACTTATTTCTATCCTGGACAGTAAGGATCCAGTTGATACCGGCCACCTTCTTGATGACATCTTTGACTCTTATTCCATTGTATTAAGAGTTACAATTGTTTACATATTTTTGCTCGTGACTGTACATAAACCAATATTTAATCTTATTATATTATTGATATGGTAAGTTTCGTGTTAATCGACCATATAAAGTAGAAATACTTGGTAATAATAACACATTTAAACTCTTACCAGTTTGTCAGTGATATTAAAGACCTACATCTTGCTGACAATGAAACCATGGTTAGTTTTGATGTCCAGTCCCTATTTACATGTCTACCAGTACAGGACTGCATTGAAATTACCAAGAAAAGACTAGTTGAACAAAATATGCCCAACGAATATGCAGTACTATTAGAGCATTGTCTAACATCTGGCTACCTTTTGTGGAATGAAGTTTACTACTTGCAAATAGAGGGTGTTGCTATGGGGTCCCCTGTATCACCCATTGTCGCCGATATTTTCATGGAAGACTTCGAGGAGCGGGCCCTAAGGACATCACCCGTAACCCCAAGGTTCTATAAGCGGTACGTAGATGACACTTTCACTATCTTACCAACTGATAAAGTATCTGCTTTTCTAAGTCATCTTAACTCCATACACCCTAAAATACAGTTCACAATGGAGTTAGAGGCAGACAACAAGTTAGCTTTCTTGGACACTTTAATCATCAGAAATCCTGACCATAGTTTGAGCCACACTGTGTTTCGTAAAGTAACCCATACAGATAGGTACCTCAATGGTGATTCTCACCACCATCCTAGACAGTTGGCTACTGTAGGGAAATCTTTGTTTCAGAGAGCACGCGGCATCTGTGACACCCAACACCTGGCTGCTGAACTTCAGCATGTCAAGCATGTACTACAGGATAACAAACTGCAAGTGCCGCGGCTTCGTCACAAAAAACGCAAAAAACCAACCACAGTCGAGCGCCAACCTGCAGTACTTCCATATATGAAAGGCGTCACTGACAAGATTGGTCACATCTTGAAGCGAGCTTCAATCAATACTTACTTTAAGCCGCCAAAGAAGATCAACCAGTTCTTACGACCTGTCAAGTGCAATATACCCCTTCAAGATGCAGGCGTGTACAAACTGGACTGCGACTGTGGGCTCTCGTACATCGGGCAAACAAAGAGAAGTGTAGGAACCCGCGTAAAAGAACATATAGCCGACGTCAAGCATAGGCGCGAAAATAAGTCTGCAGTGTGTGAACATGCTCTCGAGGGACCCAACCATTACATCAGATTTGACAAACCTCAAATACTCGCCAAGGAACAACGATTCATCCCTAGGATGATACGCGAGGCTATTGAAATTAAAAAACATCGTAATTTCAATAGAGAGGATGGTTGGAATTTACCACCTGCCTGGGACCCCATCATACAGGTCATCAAATCCCAGCCCCAACAGCAACACATTGCCAGACCTAAAAATATTGTTAGCTCGTATTGTGTAAACTTGAACGCACCCGGTAAAATATAAAAATTATTGACGGTAGGCAAATAACTTCTGACAATGAGACGACCAACACCTCAGTCTCCCTGTGACCACGGACCCTGTAAAGGTGTAAAGGGTTCGAAACGTCAGGATAATATAAAAAACTATGTAAATAGTAAATTAAACGCGAGTTAATCCGTAAAAAGTGTTTCATTTCAACATTTAAACAATTTATTCTACTGTAACATTCTAAAAGAACTATTTTATAGGTTACTAACCATGAGATACTACATTAACTATAAATTATTTACATAGTTAAAAATGGTATGTGCTACTTGCGTGTAAATAGAGTAACAAAATATCAACGTAAACAATCGTATGCCAAATATACGATATACACACATCAAAAGTGTCTAGGGATCAAGCATTTTTATGCGGATTTCTTGAGATTGAGATGTGGCTTTGTAATAAATTTATGATTTTATAAATTTATATGGATCCTTTTTGGTGCATTTCATAATTTGAAACAGGAACTTTCAATCAATTTCTAGTAAAAGATGAAAATCAGCTGTCAATATTTTCCCTATAAAAACATACAATGCATTGAAGACATTATTAGTGCTACTGTTTCCCTACTACTGATTAAAACCAACGTTATTATGGAGCGGCGACGTCATTTAAGCAGGGAAGAAATGCTCAGAGCCGTGGGAATGATAGAAGCTGGTTCCCGGCAACGTACTGCGGCTTTAGCTCTGAATACAAGTCAGAGTGTTATCAGTCGACTTTGGACACGTTACCGAAGCACTGGTACGGTGGCTGAGCGCCATGGAGGACGGTATCGCTGCACCACACGGAGACAAGACCGATACATTCAAATCACAACTCGAAGAGCTCCAACAATAACCGCCATGATGTTAGCCGTGAGGCTTCATCACTCTTCAGGGAACTTAATTAGCGACCAAACAGTCAGAAACCGCTTGCATGAAGTGAACCTTCATTCCCGAAGACCGCTAAGGGTACCACCTATAGCAATGCACAATCGTAGGATTCGATATCAATGGGCTCTTGAACACAGAAATTTGGCAGAAGAACAATGGCGTTTCGTGTGCTTTTCTGATGAGTCTCGTTTTGGTATGAGACCGGATACAAGACGTATACGACACTGGAGAACCCCTGGACGCCAACAGCGATTAAAATCCTGCCAGGAAGTCTATCCTTATAGTGGTGGAACCATCATGGTATGGGCGGGTATTTGGATCGGCGGAAGAACTGAGTTGATTTGGATCAGAGGCAACCTCAACGCTCAAATTTATGCTGAGACGATTGTATCAGACGTCATCGTTCCTCTACAAGTGCAAATCGGTCCCTTATTTCAGTTAATGCATGATAATGCACGACCGCACACCGCAAGAGTTGTAAGACAGACTCTCGCCGCAGCTAACATCAATGTCATGCCCTGGCCTGCTCAGTCGCCAGACTTGAACCCGATTGAGCATGCATGGGATATGCTACAGAGAAGAGCTCTGCCGAATATGGAGGGTATCCAGTCGCAAGAAGACCTTTTTTTGTTGTTGCAACGAACATGGGCGGCCATTCCACAGCGTGATTTGGATGAACTCATTTTGAGTATGCCAAACCGATGTTCTTGTGTTGTTAGTGTTCGCGGTAGAAACACGGATTATTAATTGTTTAAGTTACCCAATAAAATTTTAAAGAAAACTGTTATTTCAGTCTTTTTTTCGAACTTTAATGTTAGTGGTTCAAATGTCAAAAATCCCTTTATTAGGAAAATGGCAAATTTCTTTATTAATGCAAAGGTGACTTGGTTTATCGTTACTGTAGACAAACGAAAACACTTTATTTGATGAATCCTTAAAGAAAATTTTAATTAATATCAATCAGGAGAAAAGTTATTGCAAAAATATATGTTGATCCCTAGACACTTTTGATGTGTGTATTTTGCAAATATATTTCAACGTAAGTTATCGTAAGTGCCACTTAAGATTTTAAAAATATTTAACTACCGATGTAAATAATTGTAACAACATTATTTCAAAAACTAAACCAATTTCAGATTTTCTTTTGGAAACATACTGAGGCGCCATTCGATATGTACACAATATGTAAATTTCAAAGTTATAGCACTAAAATTAAAGTAATTATGAATGAAAATGTCTTTAAAATGCTCTGGTGTAAAATTACCTTTTTGCACATACGATTATTAACTTAGGAGCCATCGAAATATATAGAAATAAGAACTGATAGTCAGTAAGTAAAGATGCCGTAGTTTTAAGTTCGAAATAAGTATTTTAATGGGGACTGAGCAAAATATTCCATAAAAAAGCAATAAAAAATTTTATTCTGAGTGTTTATTGAAAATAATATATAAATTAATATCAATGTGTATATTTTTATCAAAGATAACCATAGACATTTTTATCAGCACGCCGGTTTAAATATACGATTATGGCTGGGGGACAATGTGTTATAGGTACTATGTAATGGACGTCGACGTCGATTGGACAACCGCTAAAATACAAACAAATAACGTTAGCAAAATGATTCTTATTGCATTAAATATATGCCATTCACTTTGTTTTTAAAATAATAAATATTTGTTTGCAAGAAAACTAATTATTTTGTTTAGGGACATGGCAAGGAACAGGAAGGACAGTTAAAAGTTGATCGACCCACATACATAATATACACAGGTTCACGACTATCCACCTTTAATTTTTATTCACCAAAAAAATTAGGGGTGAGTTCCACCCACAGACACTCATGTCTGTGGTTCCACCCATGAAACTGATCAACTTTCCCCAAGAAACCTATGTGCAAAAGTGACAAAAAACGACATACAAAACTGTCTGATCAGCTGCTGACGACATTTTTTTGTCATTTTTGCACGTTTTTTTGTTAGTTAGTCAGAGACTAACATTGCCAAGGCGAAGTCATCATTCATAGGTAGAATTGGCGAGAGGCTAGTGCGTCTTCCTTCGGGGACGCGTGCGTTCTGGTCTCTCGCCAAAGCTATCTTAGGGAATTTTTGTCAGCCGTCCCTACCACCATTGCACAAGACAGATGAATGCCTGGCCTATACTGCAAAGGAGAAAGCCGATCTCTTGGGCTCTCTTTTCGCTTCAAACTCGACCTTGGACGATGGGGAAAACTCTCCACCAACCATACCGCATTGTGCTTGTAAAATGCCAAACGTTTAGTTCCTGCAAAGGTCAGTTCGTAAGGCTCTTTTTTCCCTTGATATCCACAAGGCGAGTGGGCCTGATGCAGTTCCACCCATTGTGCTTCGGACGTGTGCTCCTGAATTGGCACCAGTTCTAACGCGCCTTTTCCGGCTCTCTTACACTACTGGCGTCGTCCCGAGCTCTTGGAAGACAGCCCTTGTCCACCCGATTCCAAAAAAAGGCGATCGCTCAGATCCGTCCAACTACAGGCAATAGCTATTACCTCTTTACTCTCCAAAGTAATGGAGTCCGCCAAACCGCCAGCTCTTAAGGTACCTAGAAGAGAACCAGCTACTAAGTGATCGCCAGTATGGTTTTCGTCGCGGTCGTTCGGCTGGTGATCTTTTAGTGTATCTTACTCACCGATGGGCGGAGGCAGTCGAGAGTAAAGGGGAGGCCCTGGCAGTTAGCTTGGACGTAGCGAAAGCCTTCGACAGGGTATGGCACAGGGCTCTTCTCTCTAAACTTCCATCATACGGGCTTCCTGAGAAATTGTGTTCATGGATTGCCAGCTTTCTCACTGGGCGTAGCATCAGAGTCGCAGTCGACGGTTCGTGCTCCGACATGAAGCCCGTGAATGCTGGAGTCCCGCAGGGGTGTGTGTTGTCCCCTACTCTGTTTCTTCTGCATATTAATGACATGCTGCATAACAACAGTATTCATTGCTATGCAGACGACAGTACTGGGGATACGCTCTACACCGGACGAGCTAATATTTCTCTGGAAAGCGTAATCAAGAGCCGAAATAAACTTGTGACTGACACCGAGAACATGTTAAGTCATGTCTCGGATTGGGGCCGACATAACCTAGTCCGCTTTAATCCCTCCAAAACACAAGTTTGCGCATTTACCGCGAAAAAACATCCCTTCGTCGTACCTCTGAACTTTGAGGGAGCTCCCCTTGATACCAATCCAACTATTGGAATCCTTGGCGTCGATATTTCTAGTGACGTTCAGTTTCGTGGTTATTTGGAAGGTAAAGCTAAATTAGCTTCGAAAAAGCTGGGTGTGCTCAATAGAGCGGGTCAGTATTTCACGCCGGCCCACCGTTTGCAACTGTATAAAGCACAGGTCAGGCCGCATATGGAATACTGCTCCCATCTCTGGGCTGGAGCACCCCAATACCAACTCCTTCCATTTGACCGCATTCAACGCAGAGCTTCTCGAATTGTCGGCGACGTGGTTATTTCAGGTCGGCTCGATCCACTGGCTCTTCGGAGAGACGTTGCGTCTCTCTGTATATTGTACCGTATATATCATGGAGAGTGTTCTGAGGAATTGTTCGGCTTGATCCCTGCCGCTGATTTCCTTCACCGCACTACACGCAATCGACTGTTATTCCATCCACATCACCTTGATGGATGGCGGTCTACTACTGTGCGTTTTTCAAGAAATTTCTTGCCTCGAACTACAGTGTTGTGGAACCAGCTCTCGGCGGCGGTATTTTCGGACCGTTACGACTTAGGGATCTTCAAGAAACGAGCCTATTCCTTCCTTAAAGGCCGGCAACGCGCCTGCGATTCCTCTGGTTTTGCGGGTGTCCATGGGCGGCGGTGATTACTTTCCATCAGGTGACCCGCTTGCTCGTTTGCCTCCTTCTGCTATAAAAAAAAAAAAGACAAGAAGACAATTATAACCGCAGAAGCAGTCCACTACCATAGTCCATCTTTCACCAAATTACCTATATTACACATGGTGCTCAGAGGTGGTGGTATGTGGTGGTTGGTAGATACATTATGTAATGCTTTAGTATAATAAAATTTTTAACTGTTTTTTTATGACTTTTCTTCTCCGTTGTACTTTTGTGACAATATCATGACAGTATGTCGAGTTGCAAATTCGTCAAGTTGAAAATCTGTCGAGTTGGAAATGATAGGGTAGGTAGTATGTGCAGTCATTAGTCCGTTAGTCGCATTTTACGACACCCAACGGAAGATGTAAGTCGGTAGTATTCTTATATTAATGATCCGACACCGGACACACAGCTCCTAGATAACAATAGTTGTACAGTCAGCATCAAAAGTAACTGAACAAAAACAAGGTAGCAAAAGTAATAGTCACGTGTAAATGTCTTTACATACTCATCATTTAACATTTCAGAATTATATGACATTTTTTGTGTTCATAATTATAACTTCTCTGTAGTGACGGTCATGTACTTTTGACTCAACAGCTATGTCACACAATTCTTGTCATTTCAACCGTAACAATCATTTGAAAATTTCATATGCTTAGCTACTTTTTATGCTGACTGTACTACTGTGTTGTCTCCCACTATGACAAAATCCTCACATGTAATTAAACGTTACAATTGATTAATTAATTGTGAATCGACTACAGATAATGCTATGTGAGTTAATTGAATTCAGCGCATAGTTAAAAAATATTGTAAATTATAGACAACTAGCGACCGCTCGCGGTTTCACCCGCGTGGTTCCAGTTTCCGTAAGAATATTTGGATAAAAAGTATCCTATGTGTTAATCCAGGTTATAAACTATCTGTATGCCGAAATTCATCCAAATCCATTCAGTAGTTTTTACGTGAAAAAGGAACAAACATCCATCCATACTTACAAACTTTCGCGTTTATAACATTAGTAGGATTTGGATTTTATGTCAATTTACAAGATCGGAGAATATTTTATACTTTATAGTGCAATCTTCAAAAACTTTAATTTTAGGTAGGGTCGAGTGTTCAACCTTGAAACAGTCGTACACAATGAAACAGCGCCATATTTTTGAAATGCGACATTGACAGATAGTGCAGTATAGCTGGTCGAGTTAGCGCCATATACCCCCTGCTCCTCCCCAGCTAGCGTGCGCGCCGCATGCAAACCGACGTGTCCCCGGAGCTATTTCGATTTTTTGTCTAAAAAGTAAGTTTTTTTATAGAGTTTTATTTAATTTATCAGTTAAATACTATAATGACTTCCGTATTTCTGAGTATTACGTCGCTTTGTACATGTATCATAGATTCGCGTGGATGAAAAAACCGATTAAATTGTTCAATTTTGGTAGGTTATTTTTTGGGTTTATTGTAAAATATCCTAGGTGTCCAACAATGACACAGTTCAAGGGTGGACACAATGAAACAGTGTTTCATCGTGTACTACTTTGTTTCGTTGTATACCAAGCGAAAGCGTAAAGCAAGAAAGCTTGGTAAAAGCATGATTGCCACGGACACGCCAGAGAAAGACCCGATAGCTAAATAAAGTAAAAAATCTCAAGAAAGAAAATTAGCAACAAAAGTAGTGAAGCGACCAGTTTTATCTAATAAAAAAAGAAAAAATAAATCTAAAAAGACTAGAATTGAACCAGATTCTGAAACAAGTACCGATGAAGAAGAGAAATTGATTTAAGTGGATTAGACGACGAAGAAGAATATGATGAGGATGGGATGCCTTTGGTTACGGAACATTTTAAGAAGCTTGAGCGTAAACCCCAAAATAACGATTATATAGGTTCTGGTTTTAATGGACAGTAAAAAAGCGAAGGTATAGGTATATGTCGCAAAAATAATTGATGTAAGTAGTGAGAGCTAATAGATACGAGGATTCGTTTATGAGGTTGACACTAAAAGACATGATGAAATTTTACATGCCATTAGAACCCGATATGTCAGAAATTCTCATCGAAGAGATAAAAACGATTCTTCCGCCACCAGAAATAAATGGGACCAAAAGCCGAAACTCTTTTTATTATTTTCCAGTCCGCGTGTCACCAAATATAAAGTTGCGTTAAGTTTTAATTCCTAATTTTTGTGTTTTTTATATAGTTATATTTAATATAACTCTGGTAGTTATAGATAATCATGTATTATGTTACTGTTGATTGTGAGTCGTTAATATCTATTAGGTACAGGTACTAAACTGTGATTTGAAAAAATTGAAACTGAGCATAATAGGTACTTAAGTTACTAAATAATCGAAATAAATTCTTTACTGATTATAATTAAACAGTTTTTATCGTTTACTCGTTCTAATAACCACATTAAGTACAAATGGCCAATATTAAAACTAGTGTTTCACTGTGTCCACCTAGGTGGACACAGTGAAACAATTCCCATTTTTATTTAAAGTGTTTTTAGTCTTAATGTATCTATTTATAAATGAAACTATAAATGCCATATTATACCCAATTAAGTAGACTCTGTTCATGCAAAAAACAGTATCCATATCTACAAAAATTAGAGAAATATGAGACTCTGATTTTTTAGTGTTTCATTGTTGCACACTCCACCCTACTTATTTCTCTATCATGCAAATTATAAACTTTAAAAGCAGAAACGCTCTCTGATTTGCTTGTCTGTTGATGATAATAAAAATAATAATGATACTTTACCTCTTTTGCCTGCTTTAAAGTTGTATGACCCCATCCAATTTGTGAATAATACTCATAGAAAAGGTTTTATATCATTCGATTGTTGTGTAGAGAGGAACAAACAAGAAGAATAATAAATGTTCCTATCGGATCAACTAAATGGTTAATTCGTTGAGAACAAAAAATAGTTGATCAGTTCCAGTTTATCGGTTTAGTTGATCGGAGTGGAAAGCCTGAGATATATATCGGTGGTAGGTACCCTAGGTAAAGTGGACGAAGTTATGGTAAACAAAATGTGTATAACTTTTAACAAGCTTTTTTTTACCTTGCAATGTTTGGAAATATATATATATATATACGAGTATGTATTGTCTAACCGTGTCGCGCAGCGGTGAAAGAATACTACCACCCCTTCTTTTCCCTTGGGTTTCGTAAAAGGCGACTAGCGGACTAAAGACTGCACATACTTCTAACAGCATAGAGCGGCGATTGGCTCACCGCTCACCACCTGTCACGCTGAGCACATTGTGCAGTCGCTATTTGGTGAAAAGTGGACTATGGTAGAGGACTAATTTTGCGGTCCTCATTGCCTAGCCTCTGACTAACCCTTCGGGGATAATAGTCGTGATTACAAGTATGTATGTATAATATCAACAACAAATAAATTAAATTCAAATCGGGTCGTCCAACTCAATCCCCCAGGGCGGAACAAAATGAAAGGAATAGATTATGAACGCTTCCTTTTTATTCGCAAACTTATTGAGATCGCTGGAGACAAAAGGCAAAATCATTCCTCTGTCACTGCATTTTTATATTGAGTGGGCCTCAACACGAAATGGTCACGTCTATGAAAATTATATGTATTAATTTGAATTTTAACATCTATTAAACGACTACTTATCGTCTATCGCATTCAATCCAACCCCCAAAAAAATCGAGAAGGAATGATTGTCAGCATATAAACGTCCCACTGCTGGGCTCAGGCCCACATGTACGAGTATATGAGGATTTTTGCCCATAACCCACCACGCTGGCCCTATGCACGTTGGATGGATTATAACGACTATTATCTTTACAACAACCGTGATCAAGCTTTACATGCTATCCGGATTAGCTCAATTTCGGATCGGATTTTCAAACGTGAACGAGAAAGTATATATGTTTATATGATCAAAGGATAAGATAGCATAAATTTGTTACTGTTTAAAAACTATTGTCCTTTTTGTTTGCATTCACAGTTACTTTTTCAAAGTAACTACATCAACATAAAGTAAGCTGGTACTTACCTACACTACAGACTTTTTGTAGGACTCATTATTGAATGGATTGTAGTGGTCCTACGTTTTTTACGATTATTATAGTTGAGAACAGAGAAAAAAGAGAACACCTAAATCCTTACAATCGTTTCAATTTGGTGCACCTAATGCGTAGAGGAACTAAGTCGCGTTATGCCTTAACTTCATAACCTCTTTCTTCGGTTCTGTGTAATAATTATAACTTGAGCAAAGGCAATACAAACCATATACAAACAAACACCATCTAAAAAAGAAAACCAATCCAACTGACAAATGTCCGAAGTGACATATAGCAAAATTATTCACCATGCCATGAACTGAAACGTAATTTAAAAACGAAAATATTTAACATCCCACCCATCGAAACCATCATGCTTGATGCCTACAGCTAGCAAGCAACCACAACAATGTCAAAATGTATTAAATCTAAAAACCCTTGCAAGATATGTTTAACTACTGTGACGCCAAAAACTGGCTTGCAGTGCCAAGGAGCCTGCGAGAGCTGGGTACACTACAGCTGCTTGAACTACACCCCTGGGAAAGTAAAGGACATCAAAGCGGGAATCATCAAGATTACGTGCCCTTGTCCAGATTGTAAGACTTCATTGCCGAAAGAGTACAGAGTCGACGAGCCTTACAGCTGCTCTAACATGATGTGTCCGGCTAACAGACCCCCCCAGTGTACCAATGCGAAATGTCCTACGAACGTTGGGAAAAGTGGCGGCACCCAACCTGCCAAGGAGAAGATGATCCAGACGCCGAAGTGTAACCCTTGCCCGCCTTGCCCGTTATCTGTGATATCGTGTGGTAATGACTGCAAGCAGAATCTCAGCAGTCCTTTGTTACCCCCGGCCCATCCACCTGGTGCCCCACCCCCTCAATTGCCGGTGGCTTCCTCGTCAGACACCTGCTTCGACTTCAGCACAAGCAAACCTGCGAGCTGCCCGTCCGGGTGCACCGCGCCCACCAATTTCTCAGGAGACGCCAGAAAACAAGAGAACTTTCCTGCGCTAGGAGCCATGGAACAGATGTGCAACACTATAGGACTGCTGTCTAATCAAATGAACTCTATGATGGCAGAGATGAGGAATGCTGTCAGGACACCAGACTCTAGTCCACAGCCGACCCATAAGCATTGTGGCCATGCTTCCAGGGCGTCATGCCCTAAGCCGTGTTACTGTCCAAACAACCCTGGCAGGAAACAGAGTCAGCCGTAGATGGTGCGAACGCTCTCAAAAACGGTACCTGTTCAATTCAAGTCAGAGTAGTGCATGCAAGATGGGCCGACAGTCGAAGAGTTCTGTACAAACTTTTCTGCGATACCTAACTGTTAACTTTGTTAATTTTTACAAATAAAATGGTTACTTATGAAGTTTGTTTATTACTATCGTTCACCTGAATACTTAGAGTTAGCTTTACAATGATGAAAATAATAGAATTTAGTAGATTCCATACCCCTTACATGATAGAGAAAAAAAAATTACTTCACCTTGATCATTACAATCAGGAACCGATTGTGTAGTGACCATAAAGGACCAACATCCATAAAGAATGTTTGTAAACAAATATTAACAACTCTCTAATGCCATTTGGACTAGGTATTACTGGTTTTTAAGAGAATACCACCAGTTATGATATTCTGAAATTAGATCTTGATGAATTTAAAATCAAAATCAAAGAAAACTTTAAAAAAAGCTTAATATAAAGTGTCAGATTACACAGAAGACAAAACAGCTTGGGTCTGAAATGCTCCAAGTACTCCAACTGCTATTTCTAATTGTCTTTAATTAATTTATAGTACCTACCATTTACATAGTTTACATTCAAATTTATATTTTATGCTGGTAAGGACATACTCGCCTAAATGTTTTTTTGTAAATGTCGTTGCTTCTCTGCGCGCTGTGGTTTCTTGCGCCCGTTCTTTGACACAGTTAAAAAATGACGTCCTGAATGGGTGGTAGGTAGAGTTGTCTATCGATAGTCCACTATCGCTAAACTATCGATAGACTATCGATAGTTGACGTCATAACAATAGTATGGATAGCCTATCGATAGTATCAATACTATCGATATCACAAATTAGCTAATACTATTGATAAGAAGCAATACTATCCATAGTATCGATACTATTGCATCACAATATTATCGATAGTATCGATAGTATTGATGTATTAAATCGCTAATACTATCAATACCACAGACATACTTCTATTATATGTCTGTGATCAATACTAACGATAGTTTTAAAAACTATCGATAGTATTACACTATCGATAGTTTAAAAACAGCCGATAGTATCGTTTCCCAATTATAGTTTATGAAGCAATTAGTATTAGGTATACGTATGTATTATTACTCGCCTATCAGCTTCCTTTTTGCCTCCAGCTAATTTTCTTTTCTCTATTTTAACTTCACCAAACTTTTTTAAAGTAGGTATCTCGGACCAAATATCACAATGGACAGAGTCTTTGGATTTTTAGCATGTCCGTCTTTTGTTAGTGTGCAGCTTTCTATCTGTACATGTGTGCGTGACTAAGGATGTGACTAGTATATCGATATAATCACTTTAATGTGGTGTGTACCTAGTTCGTTATTATAATTGGGGGTTAAAGTTACTCACGTCCGTAGGTTTACCCTTTAGACCTTGCACGTGTCCCCTGGGTGGTGCTAAATGAGTGACACTGACTGAGTGGTAGAGCCACGCTGCGTTGCAGCACGCATTGGGCCGGCTCGCCCGGCGTAAATACCACCCTCTCACTAAGGGTGTTTTACCAGACCAGAAGTTAATCGACTGGTCTGGTAGCTTTAATCGATCGACGGATACCGTTTGACTAACCAGAAAACTAGCTTCATTGAAAAATATCTTGGGGGGGAGGGGTAGGGGGAGTGGGGAGTGGAGGGGGTACGGTAATGGTAACTTAGTAGAATATTTGTTTTTTTTTCCTAAAAATAACCTAAAATAACCTCAAAATATAAATATCTTGGATACTATGCATTTTCGCACTTTGGCTCCCCCTCCCCCTCCTCCTTCCCCCCTTTTTCGGTGTTGCTTAATCTAAAGTGCTTCCGAAGGTGTTTGGGGGGAATATTATTTAGTATTTAAACGTTCATATTATTATCATCGTTCATTATCATCAACTTTAAGCATAATCATGAACTCTATTATTACGACTAGTATCCATGGGCACGAAATAAATTTATAAAAAAGTGAAGCGGCCGGCGCGTCTAATCAAATAGCTCGATCTAACACTCAATCCATTCTACCGGTCGATTGTCGATCGACATCGATCGATTGGTCTGGTAGAAAATATCGATCGACGTCAACTAATCCATTTTACCATCGATCGATGTCGTCAATCTATATCGAAATATTTTACAAGCTACATTTTAGCAAAAAAAGAACAACAATGGAAGTTGATAATTCTAATTTTGATATTACCGACGAAGTTCAGTACGAGTCAGAAAAGGAGATCTCCATTCGTAATGATACTCCGGTCGTTAGTAAGCGAAAGCGAAAGTCTATACCTCAATTGAGAGCGGCGTCTTCTGCGGGAGGATCCAGTGGTAGTAAGGCTAAGAAATTATCTAAAACCCGTCAACGTTCCAAACATTGTGGATTTGACATGGAGCCGCCTTTTTCTCCTCCTCATTCTGCAGCGGCGTCCATTTTCAGATGTGATAGTGTCTACCAGACCTATCGATCGACGTCGACTAACCCATTGTACCATCGATCGATGCCGTCGATCGACGATTAATCGATTGGTCTAGTAACACCCTAATATCCGGCGTGAAATAATAGCCCTTGGTACTGTTTTGTTTCGTTCGGCCAGTGAGGGTTCCCGAGGCCTTCCCCCCCCTCACAATTCCTATTCCTTCCTTAAAGGCCGGCAACGCGTCTGCGATTGATTCCTCTGGTGTTGTCTAGGGGCGGCGGAAATTACTCTCCGTCAAGTGACCCGCCTGCTCGTTTGCCTCCTTCTATTATAACAAAAAAATGTGTAGTAAAGTGAAGAGTAATACTTTTTACTATTCATATTCCCGCCCATATTATTAAGATTCAAATTCGAACTACAACTGTAAAATTTTTACTAAAAAAAAAGATTTTTCAAAATGTTTGGAACAGAGCCTTGAATATTTTGTAGGCTCCCAGTTATCACGTCTAATAGCTTTAACCCATTCACGTCTTATTTCCGGGCATTTAGTAAACCTAAAAAAAAATTATAAAAAGAATATTAGTAATGTCGATAAAGCTTCAATACACAAATACGTACATCACTAATCATTATGCCAAAACAAAGCCTCTAAATTACATTTAATTAAGGTTTAAAACCTGATTCTTATGAATAGTGTACGATATAGTATGATTTAGAATTAGCAAAAATTAATGCTTTGCCGTTTTAATTATTAAAAATCTCATAGTAAAGCATACATATTATGAGAAATCACTAACGTATGAAATGATAATTCCTGGTCTTTCACACCTCCTTTTGTTGTTCTTGACGAACAATAAACAGCTGAACAAGACATTATGTCAATTGTATATTACACAAATAACACAAACACTAAGATTTCTTATTATTTCACTATTATTTCGCACAATCCAGCAATGTTTTGACCGAGTAGTCGGTCATGAAATGACACGTTTCACACCGACAGTGCGTCGCTGCCAAACGTACATTAACTATCTCTTCTACTCATATCACACTACAGTCATACAGACAGAGATACACATACTTTACTTTGATACACGTATGTAAAAGCGGCAACGTCGTAAGACTCTGTCCATGTAATATTTGGTCCGAGGTAGGTATGGTAACTTTTTGAATGTAGGCAATATAACCCACAGACATATAATAAGTATGTCTGTGATATAACCCGCTCGTAGAGTCTGGCCAACGAAAGCTGAACCTCGTAGTTATTTGATTGGCAACACTTTGTCTCTATGTTTGCTTATCTGAGGTGTCATGTTGTATGTCAAATTGGAAATTTTCTGAGAAAATTGCAGCTGTGTGAGTGATCCTGTGTTACCCAGTCATGATTTTTTTGAATTAGCCGCGTTTTTCCTGGTTCAGCTTTCGTTAGCCAGACTCTATTAGTACAACGAAAAATTTTATATTAATTGACAAGGCTAAAAGTGTTGCCCTGTGTCAAATTGTTGTGTGTATGTGCAGTCTTTAGTCCGTTAGTCGCTTTTTACGAAACCCAATAGAAGAGATGGGTCGTTAGTATTATTTTAATTATAAGTCACAACTACACAAGACAGTACCTGTCAGAAACGATTTTCACTACCAACCTGTCGCGGAATAAAACTTGCACTGACTATAAAAAGATATTTAATTTCATCAATGTAAAATTTGCACACACAAAGTCGGTAACTAAGTAACCGCCAAAACATCGATACCCAAAAATCTATGACAAACTCCGAGGGGGAAGAACCGGTAGGTTAATATGAAAAGTTGCCAAAACGGTTAGGCACCTTGACTGTCCTGCCCGACCGTGTCACCGTCAGCTTATTATCACGAACTAAGTCCGGTTTGTCCTGGTTGTCTACTGGAGCTGAGTCAGGAGTTGAGCCAAGTTCTTTGTCAAGAGCTAAGTCAGGTTCCTTGTCCTTGTTGTCTACTGGAGCTAAGTCAGGAGATGAGTCGAGTTACTATTATACCAAAAATGTTATTACAGAAAGCATGGACACAGAAACTGAAATGGGATGATGAGTTACCAAAAGACTTAAGAAAACAATATCAAGAATGGCTGAAGGATATAGATTTAATCAACGAAATAAAAATACCTAGAACACTCACTCGAGGTGATATAACTAAATGTTTAAATTCGCTCCATGTTTTTTGTGACGCAAGTAGCAACGCTTACTCAACTTGTATTTTTCTACGCTCGGAGTATGACGGTAGCGTAAATGTAAGCTTTGTTATGGCAAAGTCTAGAGTTACACCGCTGAAAAATATAACCATACCACGATTAGAGTTGATAGCTGCTACTCTGGCTACGAGACTGGGTACAAACGTGATTAAATCATTAAACTTACCTGCATGTCCAGTATATTATTGGACCGATTCTACGGTGGTTCTATCTTGGTTACGAGGTAATGGTGAATGGAGTGTCTTTGTGGCAAACAGAGTTCGTGAGATTAAAGAATCGTCAGCAATAGAGGCATGGAGGCACGTACCAGGAAGTTTAAACCCAGCTGACTTACCATCCAGGGGGATCAACATCAAACAATACCTGAAAAGCCGCTGGTGGCTAGGCCCCTCCTGGCTCTATTATCAATCTGAAAAATGGCCTACATCAGCAGAATTTACCGTAGACATTACGCAGTTCAATGAAGAACGTAAAAAGAGTACGGTAAATGTTGTGCTAGAGATAGATAAAACATTTGTAGATAGATTTATTTATTTTTCTAAGTATACTAAGATTTTAAGGATGACAAGTTGGATCTTACGCCTAAAATATAAACTGAACAGACGAAATTGTAAACTAATCTTGGATGAAGTTGAGTTTGCTGAAAAAATTTTGTTCCGTTTAATACAATCTATATACAAAAATAAACTAGAGAAGATGCAAACATTCATAGATGAATT
Organism: Scoparia ambigualis; assembly: GCA_963921215.1. Lineage (NCBI taxonomy): Eukaryota > Metazoa > Arthropoda > Insecta > Lepidoptera > Crambidae > Scoparia > Scoparia ambigualis. The sequence goes on from OY992524.1 coordinate 20,370,415, forward strand.
CGGAATAGCACGCTTGGAAACGAAACTGTGCCTTACAAATGAAAGTTTTGATTTCAAATCTCCTGTAGTCCTACCATCAAGTTGTATTATAGTCCAGCGGCTAGTAGAAGAGCGTCACAGGATACTAAATCATGCTGGATCGCAGACGTTGATGGCTAACATTAGAGAAACACTATGGATTATTGGCATAAGAAAGCTAGTCAATAAGGTTGTAAGAGATTGTGTGATCTGTAAGAGATTTAAGGCTAAAGCCTTACAAACACACAGAGCCAGTTTACTAAAGGCGCGCGTAGAGGCCAGCACTGCATTTGAAATCAGTGGTGTTGATTTAGCTGGTCTTCTTGTATTGAGAACAGGATTAAAGTGTTGGATCGTTCTCTTCACATGCGCCACCTATCGCGCAGTGCATTTCGAAGTGACACAATCATTGTCAACAACTGATTTCATAATGTGCTTACGTCGCTTTATAGCACGACGAGGTAGAGTAAGAGAGATTTTTAGTGACAATGGCAACAATTTTACAGGATTTAATAACTGTCTCAAATGGATCGACTAGAATAAAATTCTTTGTTTTTCAACAGTAGCCCGTATCAAATGGAACTTTATACCTCCAGGTGCTCCTCGGAGTTTGTCATAGATTTTTGGGTCGATGGTTTGGCGGTTGCTTAGTTACCGACATTGTGTGTGCAAATTTTACATTAATGAAATTTAATATCTTTTTATAGTTAGTGCAAGTTTTATTAAGCAACATTTGGCGACCGTGACAGGAATGTCACATAAAGAAAGGCAAGATTTCTTATGGATTATTAAAGCTTGTACTATATGTCTAAAGTCGAATCATATCAGCAAAAGGTGTAAAAGCTTTCCTAAATGTCTGTTCTGCAAAAAACGTCATGTGACATTAATGTGTATTGATCTCTATGAGAAAAATTACGTCTTTGATAATGACAAGAAGTCTGCAAGCAAGGACAATGACAATAATAATTTAAAGTCAAGCAATATGTTGTGTCAATTAAAGTCAACGACATTACTTCAAACTTTTGTTGTCAAAATTTGTGGGTCGATAAAAAGAAGGACCACATTGTGGTCCTTCGAGCCGGATCAAGGAAGAAAATGCCTACAACAAGATCGAAGTCGAAGCCATTGCCTGAGTCCGCCGCAGCTGCTAGCACCGTACTTGGAGCCCCTAGCAGCACACCCGACGAAGCGTCACAGATACCCCACACTGAAGTAAATCCAGATGTTACCGTCGCTAACACCATTATTGAACCGCCTTGCGCCGTACTAGAAACCGCCGCCGACACATCTACAGCCCGCTCAAGCAAGATCTCTTTACGCCGTAGTACTGCAAAGTCATGCCGGGCGCAGAAGCTCGCCCACGCTGAAGAAGACCTTCTTAAACTTCAGATCCAACTGGCTGCAGCACGTATCACCAGACTGAAGCGGAAGATGAAGATGACGATGACGGCGATACCACTACGAACATCAGTCAAACCGACCACTCACAACGCGTCCATTCGTGGGTCAAAGAAACGCAGTCGCAGCTGTACGTCAACACCGACAAGCCGAAACCGATGCCATTCCAGCCGCCTGCTGTCGCTACTACTGATCTAAAACAAGAAGAAAAGATTCACTTACCTCCGTCATGCCCGCCAAAGCCTCCACAGAGGACTGATATCTCCGAGCTAGCCTGCGCCATCACTGCCGCCGTGCGCTCCGCCCATCAAACGCAAGCTACGAGATATATTACCGATCTGCCAATCTTCTCGGGCGCTCACCTAGAATGGCTATCATTTAAAACCGCCTACTACGAATCCGCTGCGCTCTTCTCAAACTCCGAAAACTGTGCAAGATTACGCCGCCATGTCAAAGGCATCGCTAGACAAGCCATCGAAAACCTGCTTATTAACAACTCGCATCCTGAAGAAATTATGAAAGCGTTGGAAGCTCGCTTTGGAAGACCAGACTGTATCGCCTCAACAGAATTAAAACGCCTACGATCATTGTACAGACCTGCCGACACGCCGAGAGATATCTGTATATTCGCAAGTCGAGTTTCCAACACCGTCGCCGCACTCAAAGCACTGAATAAGTTATACTACTTATACAATCCCGAGATTACGAAGATTACAATAGAAAAGTTGCCGTCAACACTACGTTATCGATGGTTTGATTTTGCCGCCACGCAACAAGAAGAGGAACCCGACCTACTTAAGTTAGCAAGATTTTTACAAAGAGAAGCCGAACTATGCGGTCCATATGCGCAACCCGAGATCGTCTCTGGTCCAGTACATTCTCAAGAGCCTCGATCACGCCAGCACCAAAGAACATTTACGACCTCAGAGAAGCTCAGCAAATATCCAATGTGCGATGAAGCCGGCCACAAGTTGATTGATTGCGAGAATTTTATGAAAATCGATGTAAACCGCAGATGGGACATAGCAAAAGAACGCCGACTTTGCTTTCGATGCCTGCGTTATCGGAATAAGACCCACAATTGTCGCCGCAAAGAGTGTAACATAGATGGCAGCATATACTATCACAACAAACCTCTCTTCCCTTTGTTGTCGTAAAAGCGACTAACGGACTGAAGACTGCACATACATTCAACAGCATAGAGCGGCGATGGGCTCATCAAAATAATACTACCAATCCCTCTCTTCCATTTGTTGTCGTAAAAGCGACTAACGCACTAAAGACTGCACATACAACCAACAGCATAGAGCGGCGATGGGCTCATCAAAATAATACTACAAAAAGTGCGCAGCAAAGATAATTGCGGTGCACTTATAAAGAGGATTAAAAAATTAACAATTCATTATGATTTATCATTCCACAACTTTCATCCCAAAAAACGATAAATTATAATTTTAGCCGTTTGTGACGCCAGACTTGCCCGCCGTTTTGTCTCGTACCAAGATACGTTTATGGCTTATATTTCGGTTCGACGCGATCCTGTTTCGGCGTGCAGTGGTACAGGGGTAGCGATGACCTTTTATGCACGTTTATTTGGTTCAGACTATTGTAAATATTAAATAATCATAATTAAAAAAATGTATTAATCATAAAGAGGATCCGAACACAATCAAAATTGTACACAGGACAACACTTTTAGCTTTGTCAAATTTAAGGGACTTCTTGGCGGGAAAGTGAAGCGTCATGTCTATAGTTTTGTCTTATTTTCTAAAGGAGAATAGATAAAATGCTAAACTTGTATACGATAGAATTTGGTCATAAAGTAAAGCTAATATTATTTGCTACCTAAACCAAGTTTTGACTTATTTTTATCGTATCAGATCGCAAGAAGTTATCGCAAGAGTTATTTAATTATTAATATTTTAAATATGGAAACAAAAGGCATACATGTAACTTTAATAAATGTCTAACGTTGCTGCATTTACCATAGCTCTTTTGCTTTAAAAAAATTGAAATGTCAACAATGCCGTCACGTCATGTTTAATTTGACAGTTAGCGGCTGTACAACTGTCATTTTGTTGACATATTGACATATAGATATTGCCAGTTATTGAATTACACATAAAAAAAATTAAAAAGTATACAACTTAAGCATATAACGCCAGCACTGCGAGCACGGATCTTTTATCGACCGATTAAGTGACATTAGTCGTCGGCAAATTGACATCGGCAGTACCTACTTGAACTGTCAAATTCTATCGTCTAATGCAATGACCTTTTGGTCTAATGTCACTTTATCGGTCGATAAAAGCATGGTCTCCTTTGTGTTTTGTCGAATATTAATATGAAATAATGGTGGATTATTAACCGTTATGTGTTCGTAAACGTGCATGAGTGTTGGCAAATAAAACAAAACAGTGCAATATCACTTTTCAAATCTCTCAAAAAATCTCACGTCTTTAGGCTTTAGCCTCAAGGGTTTTGGGGGGAATATTATTAAGCATTGAACGTTCATGTTATCATCACTCAATAACAAAGCATTAGGTACTACGACTCTCTTTTTTTTTGCGACTGAAGGAATTGTATCCATGGTCATGAATTAATATATTTAAAAAAAATGCCAAATTTGATGTTTACGTTGTACTTTTAAAAATATACCTACCTACAGTGCATTGCGAGCGGGTTATTGTCCGTCCACATTCAAATTGTTACTTATGTACCTATTTTGAAAAAGTTTTGTGAAGTTAATAATTTTATTTTTTTCTCCATTCTAACTTAAAATGGAGAAAAGATAATCAGCTATGTGGATACATTTTCGAAAAGAAGGTGATAGGCGAGTAATATGTAAGCATTGTAATCGACAATACATCGAATTTAAAGGATCACCTAAAACGAAAACATCATGAACAGCTAATTCCCCCATCAACTTCATCAAATGATGGTAATGAATTATCAGTTGATTCCACTCACAATTCTCGAGATCGAGACCGAAATAGTTCAGATCGGTACAGTGACAATTCGTCAAGAAAAAGAATGCTTGACTGTTTATTCGTTAAAATGGTAGCCAAAGACATGGAACCGCTTCGTCTATCAGAACGCAAAGGATTAAAAGAATTTGTAAAAGCATTAGATTCTCGTTATGAAATGCCATCGAGAGGTGTACTCACTAATAAACTGTTACCCAGAATGTACAATAAAATGAAAGGTGCAATGATGGAACTTTTGGATACATTTCAAAATGTTGCTATCACTACTGATATGTGGACTTCTTTAAGCAACCAGGGTATATGCGCCATAACATGTCATTTTATATTAAGAAATCAGCTTCGTTCAACCTTATTAGAAGCAGTAGCAGTTGACGGTCACCATGACGCTGATAACTTATCATTGATTGATTGAATGTATAATTCAAACACGTACGTATACCTACAGTTTTACATGGTAGGTAGACTTTTTATTAAAGAAAAAGGGTCATCTGTGACCCAGCCTCGGCGCAAACGAAATATGTCTCGGTTATTTCGTTATGTTGTGTACAGTCAAAACAGCACGTCAGACATTATTACACTTTAGACTTTGCACCGATCTCGTAGGCATAAGTATTAATATCGCACTGCAAGTGTACATGAGACGTATATTTTGTTTGTTGACGTTAACTCTTGACGTTTGAAGTAGGTAGGTAAGTAGGTACCTACTCGTATTATCACGACCATCATTCATCACTGCCTACCTATACTTATTATAAAACAAAGACAAAATCTCTTTGTTATAAAACAAAGTCCCCCCGCGTCTGTGTCTACGCAGGTACCTACCTATTTACTTATTTGAGTATTTTATGTACCTACTTAATATCAATTCTACTAGTCGCCTACAATTTTTAAGTAAGATATTATTACAATTTACTAGTACCTAACTAGGTTGGTAGGTACTTACTAAATGAAGTAAGTAAATGCACCTACGAGAATATAAGTAATATAAAATCTTAAGAAGTTTAGGTAGGTAGTACAATGGCGGACTCCGTCGCTTTACCAGTATATAGGTCAAAATCCCTTGCACACCGCGTCGTCTATTTGGTACGGGCACGTACCCGGGCGGGCGGTGCGCTTCATACGAAAATCGCTGCAACGTGGTAAAGCGACGCTAATTAGGAACCGTGTGGGCGCTCGACAGGCGCGATTAATCATGCAGCACGCTAGATCTCGTATGATAGATCTCGCACGTTACCTTACATATCGTTCGTTGGACAGACAGCGAGCCATACAAACATTTTATTTTTTAATGCGTCGCACTTAGTCAAAAACAAACATATTTTCTAGCTCTTCGGCTGTACATTGTACCGCAATCATGGGGAGTGTTCTGGGGAATTGTTCAGCTTGATCCCTGCCGCTGATTTCCTTCACCGCACTCCACGCAATCGACTGTCATTCCATCCACATCACCTTGATGGATGGCGGTCTACTACTGTGCGTTTTTTTGAGATATAAACAATAAAGGAAGACACGGCATTACCATAATAGTATGAATCAAAAAACTCTTCGTAGTGTGACAGCTACAGCTAGTGTACCCAACTGAACATAATGAAACTGTATTTTTGTACTATCATGAGAGAACAAAATGTTGAATAAAAGATCATTTTTCTATTGTTAATTGCTTCGTTATTTTTTATATAAGTATTGGTTTAATCAATGTCTCGACTACTGCACACGTTTTGATTATTACTTACTACTATAATTAGATTTTTACAGATTAACAATGGTTTTGTTTAAGTATGTTAATAATAAATCACAGATTAAATAATTTTACTGATATTTTTCTTACACCAAATTCTAATTATTGACTTCGATGCTCGAACAAGCGTATTATTTCAGACATAATCTGTCTTCTTTTGATTATTGGTACGTTTAACAACTCCTGCGCTACAAACACACCAAAACTGTCATTAGATTTAATTATATTTGCATCTATAACTTTGTTGTATTCTGGCGTTTGGGTGCTAGCATTCTCGACATTTAGTTTTTTAAGTACATCATCTTTAAATTTCTTAGTAGCTTTGTCTTCAAAGTGTTCTTGATCTTCAAAGTGACAATCCCAGCGTTGACCGTGTGGTTCCATAACATAAGGTAATTGAGATTGTGTTTCACATTCAGTATCAAATACAACAAGAGATCTCTTCTTGCCTAGAACAATAACGAAAGGGGTCAAAGATTATCCTCAATTCATCCCAGGAACGGGTACATTAGAAGACTTTGAAGTGAAAGTTCTTCCTAAATAAAGAAATCTAAAAAATACATCCATACATAAAAATCACGACTATTATTCAAGAAGGGTTAGTCAGACACTACGTTGCACTATTGCTTGTTTGTCCTATCTCCATTAATTGTTAAATTTTACAGTAGCTAATTTTAACTAATCATACATTACAGCGATCGCGCGCGAAACGTAACTAACATGCTGCGAGAAAAGATCGCGCGCGTAACGTACAACGTTCTTCGAGAGAGAATAAATAGATCGCGCGCGAAACGTACCTAACGGCAGGGAGTGTCACTGTCACTCCGCAGTTTAGGTACGTTCGGCCGGCGCGCCTCCCTCGCCACCTAGGCGTATGGCAGTAAAGGTTGCCGCTCGCGACGCACGCTCCACGTCGCGCGTCGGACTTACTCGTAATCCCTGCGCGCGCGCGTAAACCCTACGCTCTGTGACGTCATGACGTCAAATCGATATCGAGTCAGCGTTGCTTAACGGAATATGAACGCTCGGGTCACACGGTAAGTTTCAATTTCGCGTGAAAGTCGTTAGAGAGTGAACCTTCTGTACGTAGTACTATTAGTTATTCTGTGCTAACGCGCTGCTAGAACAGATCGCGCGCGAAACGTACCTAACGAGCTGCAAGAACAAACATAACGTGCGACCGAAAGCATTAGCGCGCACGCGACGACTGCCGTGCCGTGCCAGCGCCGCTGCAGGTTGCCGCGCGCGATCGTGCGATATTCATAGCGCATAGCGCCAACGCGCCTAAATACATAGCACGCGAAACGCTCGAGAATCGAGATACAGGCAGCGCGCTACAATATGGCGCTATGCGCTATATTAACCACCTCTAATAGCAGTCTCGCCGGCCGACCGGCGGCGCGGCGCGGCGCGCAGCGTGGCGCTGCAGAGTTTTGCTATTTCCAAAATGGGTTAGCGGCCGTGTAAACGACGACGGCGACGCCGCCGTGTGTGTGTGCGTCGATTCGGGCGCGTAGTATAAAGTCTACTGTATATATATGTGTATTGTGGCTCGGGCTCTTTCTTAAGTTCATAACCCGCCTCGATTGTAATTTAACTTTTAAATTACTTTTAACTGAAGTATTTTTAAGATTAACTTAAAAATACTTCAGTTAAAAGTAATTTTCAAAAATTTGGTCGATAGGACAAACAAGCACTGGGGCGGCAACTAGGCAATGAGGACAGACAGCAATAGCAGTCCTCTACCATAGCTCACTTTTCACCAAATAGCGACTGCACATGTGCTCAGCGTGACAGGTAGTTAGCCCATCGCCGCTCTATGCTGTTAGAAATGTATGCAGTCTTTAGTCCGTTAAAAAATACATATTACATACCTCTACAAATAATCACGAAGAAAAAAAAAGACAATAGGCGATTTTCTGACAGCCCAAATTAAAAAGTAAAAATTAGTTCAAAAACACCCGATAGATGTCGTTTTATAAAAGCCGGCCACCAGCCGTACCTACCTAAGGGCTGTAATAAAATCCACACTTTTACTTGTCTACCAAAAGAATAAAAAAATAGTAAGTCCTTACCTATTTATATTCAGGACATCCAGAACTATTTCTATTTTGGAATAGAATAAATATTACGCAGCCATTCACGTGCTCTTCATGAACCCGCCTTTTACCATGCGCCATACTAATCTATGCTAAGCGCCATCTATGAAGTCATTTACGAACCAATTTCTTTTTTTTTTTGATCTTGGAAAATCGCCCATTACACATAATCACGACTTATGACTCGAAGGGTTAGTCAGATACTAGCCAATGAGGACCGCAAAAGCAGTCCTCTACCATAGTCCACTTTTCACCAAATAGGACTGCACATGTGCTCAGCGTGACAGGTGGTGAGCTCATCGCCGCTAATTGAAAATGAACTTATTATGACAATAAATAAAATCTATGTTTACTTACCCATAATTGAACCAATCAGCTGCTTGTATTGCTTATATTACACTATAATGTAAGGCACAGTAAGTGAGTAAAGAATGGTTTAATACTACTTGCTACATAAACTATAATTGGGAAACGATACTATCGTTGGTTATTAAACTATCGAGAGTGTAATACTATCGATAGTTTTTAAAACTATCGATAGTATTGATAGTATTTGCGATTTACCACATCAATACTATCGATACTATCAATAATATCGATAGTACCTATAACTTAAAAAAAAATCGATACTATTGATAGTATTGTGATGCAATAGTATCGATACTATCGATAGTATTGCTTCTTATCAATAGTATTACTTAATTTGTACTGTCATACAATAGTATTACTTAATTTGTACTGTCATACATAAATTTGATAGCACTATCGATATTGTTACTAGTTTTCGAGGTCAACTATCGATAGCGAAACTATCGATAGTTCTGCAACTCTAGTGGTAGGTTAAAATAGATTTGGTGTACTTATTAATTAAGTTTATTGAATAAATATCTTTTGACTTTGACTTTGTTATTTTCTCGTGAGTCTCTCAAGAAAAAGTTGAAATCCGAGTGACACTAGATAGGTATAAGCACAAAGAATTGTCAGCAATTTTTTTACAACATTCTGTCTGCCAAGAAAAAAAGTGGCGAGACAATCTGAACGCACACCAAACTGACTGGCATATGATGGCTCAGCATAGAGATGAACGGAAGGGTTTGAACGAAAAGCTTTTGCCCATTAGTGGGACAGTATAGGTAAAAAATAATTATAACTGTAATTCGATTTTACTGTATATTTTAAAAAAGCATTTACCACCATCATACTGTACAGACTATCAGTACTCGTACCAAAAAAATTGGCAAGTCGTTCCTCTGTAAAATCATTCGGCTTTGGAATTCTTTGCCGGAGCATGTGTTTCCCAAGCTCCTATAGTCCCGGGTCTTTTAAGCGGGTGTGGGTGCGCTTGTTACCGTGCTTATTCCACGGTGGGGAGCGCTCTCATTATTTTGGACTGCATCGGCTGCTTACCATCAGGCAGGATGCGGTCACTATGACAGATCAATATAAAAAATAAAAAATGTCCGCTGCCTCCAGCGCTTGTGGTGGCTGTTTTGTGCTTCACTGACGTCAGTGCCATACTTTGTGTTCACAGGAGCAACCCAAACAAAAGCAAATCCATACGGGAGTCCCATGCGGGACGGGGGACAGATAATAGGTAAATGTTAAATAAATCGAGCTTAGATAACCTTACAACATCTTCTCCGGGAGGCGCTTACCTACCTACCTAACTGTTTTTTTTTATATATAAATTGTTCCCGCCAGGGCCGGGACGCCTCGTGACTCATCAGTCCTGTAAGTACCTCATTATCCATACCTACCTAGTCCACAACCTTAATTACGTCGCTGTTACTGCGAACGCCTTTCGCCGTAACATAAATTAAGGAGGCAAACTAGCAGGCGGGTCACCTGACAGAGAGTAATCACCCCCGCCCATGGACACCCACCCGCAAGACCAGAGGAATAGCAGATGCGTTGCCGGCCTTTAAGGAAGGAATAGGAATTGTGAGGGGGGAAGGGCCTCCGGAACCCTCACTGGCCGGACGAAACACAAACCAAGTGCCATTATTTCACGCCGAATATTCGTGAGAGGGTTGTATTACGCCGGGCGAGCCGGCCCAATGCGTGCTGCAACGCAGCGTGGCTCTACCACTCAGTCAGTATCACTCATTTAGCACCACCCAGGGGTCAGGTATAGGGTCTCAAGGGTAAACCTACGGAGGCGAGTAAATTTAACCCCCAAAACTGTTCTGTGTTAAGTTAAAACGAACCATTTAAATACAAGCAAATATCTGACACAACGGTAGCTTATAAAACTACTTATTCACTGTTTAATGTTGAATTTAAACAACCGTCTACTGAACAGTTTTTTTTTTAATTAATCTACGGTGTCCCACTGCTGAACAGGTTATAATAACTTTTTTTTTTGCACATAAAAGTTCATAAACACGTGTCTCAAGCGGATGGCATTCGCGCTCGCACTGGCCCCGGCCGGTCCGAGATAATATCGTGTCCATCCTAATGAGCGGCGGTGTCTATCTCGAGCGCAGTTTGAAATGTTGATTGACTTCTATACTAAGGGTGGATATGGTCGACCAAACTGGAATAAGGTCTTATACCTAGATTAAACGCCGAATTGGTATAGACTAATCTCGGAGTAAGTCTCATTCCAGTTTGGTCGAATCCACCCTTAGAATAATAACTATTCTGAGCTTCTGTACCTATCTGTTTTGTGGCAGATGTCATCCTCTCCCCCCCCCCCCCCCATCACCATGGCACTGTCACGTGCGAATTTGCCAGCCTACTCGTATACGCGTACACACAACTTTGATTACGATGTCCTAATCAAAGTTGTATACGATTGATTTCGGGTCAAAGGGACCCTTCTGACTCCAATCGGTCCCCGATGACAGAGCTCCAGGGTTAAGTCACGTACCAGTTTTATAGCTAGGGTCGAAGATGCTCCGATAGTATTGGAAACGTATGGACTATTAAAATGTATCACTGTCGCCAACGGATTCGTCTGAGTGACTTCAAATTTTATCAAGTAGAAGTTTAATTTTACCAATTAAAGTTTGATAAATAATATAGTAATAAATAGATAACTTTCACACTCTCATACCAATTAAATTGCCTAAGTTAAGTTTCTTTTGTAACCTGTTTTTTAATAGTCAACTAGATAGAGTTAAATAACAGATAAATATACCTAATTACGTACTTATTATACTTAAATAGAAAAACCAAGCCAAAAATATTTTAGAAAAACAGTTAGGTATTTATGTCTAAATTGATCGGACTGAGAATTAAACTTCAGAGACGGCTACACACCACACACATAATAGTCTAAGATCCGAGTATAGAACGACCTTCACCGGGAAGGTTAATGGATGAAAACTATTTTATATCAAATTTTAAAATAAAAAATAGTTGTCCACCGGTAACGGGAACAGGGTCCAAGCTACCGGTGGTCAGGGCTCCTGAGAGAGGAACCTCCTAACTATGCGCGCCGTGTCCAAGAGTACTGATTTCTGGATCAAGCTCTTAATCCAGCTGCCCAACGAGAGCCTCTTTAGGTGTTGGTCGAGGCTCTTGGCAATTATGCTATTGGCCGTCACGACTATCGGCACAATGACTGCTATGTTCACATCCCACATGTCGACAACCTCGCGAGCCAAGTCAAGATACTTAGTTTGTTTATCTTTCTCAGCCTTCACGAGGTTCTCGTCATGAGGGACTGTTATATCAACAATCATTGCGCGACGCTCTAGTCGGTCTATCACCACTATGTCAGACTTATTGGCAATAATAGTCCTGTCAGTGATGTAGACCGATCCCAATACAATGTGCAATTGCCATTTTCAAAAACTGGGTCGGGCATATACCTATAGTACGGTACTTCCGATTCCACAAGATTGTATTGAAGAGCAAGTTGTTGGTGGATAATCCTGGCTACAAGGTTGTGCCTGTGCAAATAGTCTCCGTTAGCTAGACTAGAACAACCGGAAATAATGTGGCGGATGGATTCCCCGGGCCGGTGACATGCGCGACATATGTCAACCGTACCGTCCTTCACAATGTATTTCCGGTAGTTGTTCGTCATCATAACTTCATCCATAATTGAGCAGACAAAACCATCGGTTTCCCCAAAGAGGTCACCAAAACGCAGCCAGGCTACGGACGCTAGGAAGTCTACATCGGGCCCATGTAGGACCCGATAAAAGCGTCCGTGAAGCTCCTTGCTCTGCCATACCTCCCTGCGGTCGTTAGTATCTAATACCACAGGTTTGCGCCAGTTCTCGTTAGCCAAGGAGAGCGTGGTAAGGCCCATGTCTACCGCCACCACATCTCGATGCATACCCACGTCGGCCTCGAGGAAATATTCCCTAAGGCTACATATCTCGCGGTTGTGTAGGGTCTTAGCATTTAAAAAGCCACGACACCCGCACTTCCGCGGGATATACAGCCTCATAACCGATGACCGTGGGTGATGCATCCGATTTGCGGTAAGCAGTGAGCGTACCCTCCTATCCAGGGCGTCAAGTTCCACCTGAGTCCACTTGAGTATGCCGAAAGAGTACATCAAAACCGGCATGACCCAACCGTTGAAGGCGCGCACCTTGTTTCTGCCTGATAAAAGACTGTTAAGTACTTTGTTCAGGCGGCCAAAGAAGCGCTCCTTCAATGATTGTTTCACGTCACCAGCATTGATACCTAACGCTTCCGACATACCCAAATACTTGTAAGTTTCGGTTGAGGAGAGGGATCTAAGGTGTATGGAATCCGAAAGTTGGGTCCCCACGGATTCCATAATCTCCCCTCGCTTTACATGCATGACCACACATTTGTCCAAACCCAATTCCATCCTGATGGCGCCACTGAAGGTTTCGGTTACCTTCAGTAGCTTCATCAGTTAGTTGCAATTCGTTAGGAGCAAAGAGTTTCAAGTCATCCATGTAAAGGAGGTGCGATATGACCTGACCACCTCTTCTCAACCGGTAGCCTTGACCCGAACCCTCCAGAAGTGTATTGAGAGGGTTAAGGGCCAGACAAAACCACAGTGGACTCAGACTGTCGCCCTGAAATATGCCACGCTCGATCCTTATCGGGTTGCTGTTCGCCTGGATCTGTCGGCATCCTGGATAGCGAAGGACCGTCCTCCACTGCCCCATACACGACATCAGGAAGGTGCGTAGAACTGCATCAACTTTATACAGCTCCAGCACCCTCCTGAGCATGTATGTGGCACTGAGTCATAGGCCTTCTTATAATCTATCCAACGGGTCAACAGATCCTTTCGGGAACGTCGAACCTTTTGGCTAATGGCTATGTCGATGAGGAGCAGCTCCTTAGTACCACGGGACCCGTTCCTACGTCCATTCTGAGAGGGAGACATTCTGAGAGGGAGAGGGAGACATATCTATATGATGGGAAATCTTTGCTCTCAAAATGGGTGTAAGAACTTTATAGACCGTCGGTAACCACGTGATCGGTCTATAATTTTTAGGTTCCGCAGCACTACCTGATTTATGGAGCAGGTGGGTTATTCCTGTGGTTAGGAACTGGGGCAGCGACCCAGACTGGAATTGAGATGCCAAGCGAGCGTGCGATCTTGTGAACCATTTGTTCCAGAAATTGTGCAGCCCGTTCAGCCCTGGAGATTTCCAGTTAGGCAACGGACAGACTGCACGAGCTACATCTTGGGGGCTGATGTTAATTGCCCCCATTTCTGGTATCAGATCGCACGCGCGCTCGACCTCCTGAGTCCAATCACCCTCTGTGTGATTGACAGGCACCGACCAGATGCTGCGCCAGAATGAACACATGGCGTCATCATCCGGTAGGTGCATATCATTCTCACTTTGGTCCGGTCTCTCCCAAGCCCTATAAACCCACCTATCATTGCTCTAAAATATGCGATTCTGAGTATATCGCTCCACTCGCCGCTTGTATCGACGTATGCGGTTTGCCCATGCATAGATTTTCTGCTTCAGGAAGACGATACGCTCTGTAACGCGGGTCAGATAATCCCGAGGACTAATATCAGTCCCCGAGAATGCCCGCCCCACAAAGCGCAACACTCTACGGCGAGTGTCTACCGATACGACGCTCGATCCTGCACTGCCAAGCTGGTACAGCTGGTCGTGTAGCTCTGCCACTGCTAGGAAATTTGACATGAGCTACACAACATGCTGCTGCAGCCGCACAGTACAAGATCGAGTGAGTATCAGCGAGGTCTTCGCTGCTATCAAAACAATTTGTTAGTTGCGAATCTAGAACACACTTATTATTATTATTATTAACCGTGTCGCGGTGAAAGAATACTACCGTTCGTAAAAGGCGACCAATGGACTAAAGACGAGTATGTGCAATACTTCCTACAGCATAGAGCGGCTATGGGCCACCACCACGCTGAGCACATGTGCAGTCGCTATTTGGTGAAAAGTGGACTATGCCAGAGGACTGCTTTTGCGGTCCTCATTGCCTAGTCTCTGACTAACCCTTCGGGGATAATAGTCAGGATTATATGTATGGAATGTATGTAATTAATTATATAAATTAAATCCTAAAAAAGAATCCATCATTAAAATCATGTCATCGCTACAAATATTATATACTAGCGGCCGCTCGCGGTTTCACCCGCGTGGTTCCCGTTCCCGTGAGAATATCGGGATAAAAAGTATTCTATGTGTTAATCCAGGTTATAAACTATCTGTATGCCGAATTTCATCCAAATCCATTTAGTAGATTTTACGTGAAAGAGTAACAAACATCCATCCATACTTACAAACTTTTGCGTTTAAAATATTAGTAGGAAGTAGGATTGGCTTAATGTGACGACCTCCGTGGTCGAGTGATTAGCACGCTGGGTCTGGCGTCACGAAATATCTGAGGTGCCGGGTTCAATTCCCGGTCGTGTCAATTTAGAGAAAAACTGTTTTTCTAAATTGATTTCGGGTCTGGGTGTTTTTTCTATGTTTATTTATATTTATCCGTTATATTACCATATTAACCAGTTTTAAAAAAATACATGTCTTGGTCTAGACAATAATTAGTATGAGCGTAAACCAATTTAATTTAATTTTTTTTTCTTTAAATAATTGCTTCGTGCGATCAGCACATTTAGCCAGTGTCAAGTTTTTAATAGTAATTATTATTTTATTTACATTAAGTGGATGATAATGAACGTTTAATGGTAAATGATTTTCTCCCAAACCCCTCGAGACTCAATAAAGCTGTGGGACTTTATTGAGGTCTCACACGGACTTCTTGAGAGAATTTGAAAAGTGATGTTGCACTGTTTTGTTTTATTTGCTAACACTCATACACGTTCACCAACACTTAACAGTAAATAATCCAACATTTTTTAGATAAGTATATAGATTAAGATAATGCATATTAAGATATATAATAAGATATATTGTGATAGTTAAACCCGATGGGTAAGTGAGTACACAAAATCATTGTATACACGAGTGCTTATCTCGCCAACAAACTGCCTAACAGTTTGGCGAATAGTATTGTTAGTTAGAATGTTTTTGTACAATATTTGAGTATAAATAAATAAATAAATAAATAAATTATTTCACATTAATATTCGACAAAACACAAATTATAGAAAATAAAACAAAACTGCAGACATGACGCTTCACTTTCCCGCCAAGAAGCCTAATTTTTTATTTTAATCACCAAATGTATGTTTTTTTTAAATTCTACATCTAAGGGGATCCTGCACGAAATTGTGAAAATTTAGGTACGTATTTTTAAGTTACTTATACCACAGCTTATACTATGCGCTAAATTAGTTAACTACATTAAAAGAACTAACGTAAGTTAGCCTGATCATTGCACAAGGTCGTGGCATTGTTGAAATTTGAAACAATTTCTTTAAACAATAACAAACAATACATACAACGAAAAACTCCTAAAAATATTTTTTTTCGACAACTTTCTAATTTTACGCATGAAACAATAATTCTTACATGAAAATATTTGTATTAATATTTCGCAGGTCGCCCCCTTCTTAAAAAAGTAAGTTTTAATTCCTAACACAAGCGCGTGATGGTTTTGTACATTTCGCAGAATAAAAACATTGCTCTAATCAAATTACTAGGTCTGAAACTTCAAAGCAGAATAGTTCTAATTTATAATATCAATATGATTGACTTTGCTTTGAAGTTCATTATGAGACTTATGTCAGGTTTTGCGATCGCACTGCACCCTCTTAATTAATGGACTTTTGTTTTTGAAAACATGCCAGTCCAGTGACAGAGCACCATAGCGGGCCTCAAAACTGGCTGCGCTAGGATGCTTTGTAAATGCCTACATCTAAAGGTGTCTTATCAATATTGGTATTCACAAAGACGGATTATGCATCGGAAAATCAGAATTTGACGACCTCTGTGGTGGAGTGGTTAGCACGCCGGTTCTGGTGTCACCTCATAATTGAGGTCCCGGCTTCAATTCCCCGTCGGGTCAATTAAGAAAAATACATTTTTTTTTCTAAGTAAGTATATTGATTTAAACAGTTTTTGTAAATAGATTTCTGTAAACGGTGTTTTCCATGTATATGTATGTTTATCTGTTATCTAGTTATCCATTTTAAACAAGCTTCACAAGAAACTGAACTAGGGGTAGATTATAGTGGTGTGAGCATAGAAAATTATTCTTTATACATACAATTACGACTATTATCCCCGAAGGGTTAGTCAGAGCTTAGGCAATGAGGACCGCAAAAGCAGTTCTCTGCCATAGTCCACTTTTCACCAAATAGCGACTGCGCATGTCCTCAGTGTGACAGGTGGTAGCCCATCGCCGCTATAAGCTGTTGGATGTTTGTGCAGTCTTTAGTCCGTTAGTCGCCTTTACGACACTCAAGGGAAGAGCTGTGGTAGTATTCTTTCACTGCTGCGCGACACGGTTATCAGTTGACAAAATAATTGTTTTGAAGACACGTCGTTTACTTAACTCTATGTTATTTATACGTCAACTTACTGGTTGCAGAGTAGTTCTGAAGTCATATAAATTAGAGCTGTGATGGCCATAAATATTGAACTTGGAGATACTAAGGTGTTTACGACTCTCGAATAGCCTGTAGGCGATTTGTCTTCGAGTAGGGTGACCAAGAGGCGAACTATAGAAAGTACTGGTTAAGAAAGACTAATTCTTATTCTTCTATCAGCTGTGGTCCCATTTTATTTGGGGTCACGCGAAATTTTTTTTTTCATTCTCCATTATCCGCTATTGTTACAACAAAAATATACATAAACAAAAGTATGGACGACTGCCCTAGCAACGTATCTATCTAGACATCGTGGGTAATAATATGTAATGCTGGATAGCTAAACATTGGTAGCAATAATACAATAATGTTTTTGAAATAAAACAGTTGCATAGAAAATAATAATTGTAATCGTTATTAGATAATTTATATTTATGTAATTAATGGAATCACGCAAGTTTCCGGTTGTGTGTATTAGAGCAGTTAGAAATAATGAAACATAATAATAATAATTTTACTCTGTCGAATGACTAAAGAAATTTAGTTTCCTCCCCATTAATGCGTCTCATTACGGGTAGTTCGTCACAAGTGTCAAAAGATGGCGCTATATAATGGCTCCTCTTCACCATCGCCGATCATAGACGATTACGGGCGAGCACGATTTGTGTGGAGGGCATACTCGGCTGTATTCGCCGATCATCGTCTATGATCGCCTGCAATCGCCTGCGAAGCGTTGCACACGTGCGTAATTTACTTAAAAATACGCACTAAAATGGCTAGTGGGTGGTGTAATGAAGAGACTTTAATATAATTTATTAAGCACGTACCGACGACCTCCTTGATCGAGCGGTTAGCACGCCGGGTCTGGCGTCGGTCGCGCCATCTCTTAGGTCCCGGGTATAATTCCCGGTCGGATCAATTTAGAGAAAACTGTTTTTCTTAATTGATTTCGGGTCTGTGTGTTTTTCTAGTATATTTATCCGTTATCTTACCATATTAACGACTTTCAAGAGAAGCTTATCTTACGTACATATATATAATCACAACTACTATCCCCTAAGGGTTAGTCAGAGACTAGCTAACATCAAATACAAATAGCGACTGCGCATGTGCTCAGCGTGACAGGTGGTGAGTTGGATGTATGTGTAGTCTTTAGTCCGTTAGTCGCCTTTTACGACACCCAAGGGCAGAGAGAGAGGGGGTAGTAGCATTCTTTCACCGCTACTTCATTGCGGGGCGGGAGGGTGGTGCTTGCATGCAACACCAAGCTTGATTGATAAGTTAGCGGAATTATTCTACATATTTTTATTTCAATTTTGTAAATCATTTACAATAGATTAAACAAATAGTTTATTAATATTATATTCCAGTTTTATTATTTTGTTTTAACCATGGAAGTTTATTTAATACGTCCATGGTTCTAACTGAATCAAGTGAAATCTAATGTCACTTTGTAGATCGTCGCGTTAATCAAATGGCGCCTTTCTTTATTTTTAATCTCTCAGACGTTTTGTTGCACCTACGGTCTCCACTCCGGTCATTTTACTGGACGATGGTGCTCTTGTTGCATCATTTCATTGACCTCAATGTCAAATTACTTCTTCAAACCACAAAATACATAAAAACTCATGCAAACTTCATATTAAACGTTGCTCATATTGTTGTGTTGACTTCTCTCTTGTTGATCAAATAATTAGTGACAGAATCGTTGCAAATGGAAAGTATGTTTGTAAATAAGTAAATAAAATAAAAATGTATGGAAATAAAGACACAACGAAAATGATTATAAACATACTTTTTTATATATAATTCTATACAGGTAACAACGTACACTTTATTTATTTTAAGTATTTACCTAACTAGAGTTTAGGTAGTTACTCAACATGTTTGTCTCAATTGGGGTCTAATTTGTGGACACCAACGTTTACATTCAAACTCCAAACTGCGCTCAGGGTGTGGTGTCGCGTGAAATTGGCCACTATTGATGGTCGCATTTGCTTAGCGACGTACATATTCTGTGACGGTATTAGCGACCAATTGGTCGTTATTTGTTATCGTTTTGCAAAACGTAAATCAAAATACGGTAATTTTACATAATAGCTACGCTCCACGTGATAACCATGTCGCGTAATAGCGACACGGATAACAAAATCCCCCTCCTCTTTCCTTGGGTGTCGTAAAAGGCGACTAGCGGGACTAAAGACTGCACATACTTCCAACAGCAGAGAGCGGTGAAGACCTGTCACGCTGAGCACCATGTGCAGTCACTGTTTTGGTGAAAAGTGGATTATGGTATAGAACTGCTTTTGCTGTCATCATTGCCTTGTCTCTGACTCCCTTCGGGGATAATAGTCGTGATTATATATGTGGCGGCTCACCTACCTGCATGACGCCGCACATAGTTCGACACGAAGCAAACACCTTCCAACCGTGTCAACAGATGGCGCCACAAAAGCCAACTCAGCGACATCTCCATACATACGACAGTAAAACAGTATGGGAAGCCTGCATCGCGGTAGCGAAGTTTCACCACCTCCTTCGCTATACATAGCACCTCCAACTAACACCCGTTGGACCTCGGTCCCCGAGCTATACCACCCAGCTCGGAGGAAGATCTTCCCTTTGCCTTCCTCAAAGTTGTCATCCTACCCACCTTCGGCTCCCTACAGTGGTGACCCCGACGTGATCCAATCTACCCACCATCGGCTTCCTACATTGGTGACCCCGACGATAGAAGCACGCGAATAATAACGTCCGCATCAACTATCGTTGCTCGTAATAGTTAAGCGATCGTATAGTTAGGCGACGCCGCGCGCCGGGACGCGCGATTTCACTTCGTTCGGCCGTAATCTCAATCTACCTACATAATTTTTTTTACGACCTTCGAGAACTTTTGAGAATGCAACGGAAGCCGCGATGCAAGCCACGGGGCCAGCAAGTAATTCCGAAGCCGCGGTCTATAAGGTGGGCATGAAAATGCCGCCGTTTTGGGCACAAGAGCCGGCATTATGGTTTGCCCAGATTGAGGGACAGTTTTTTATAAGCGGTATTTCGTTAAACGCAACAAAATTCTATCATGTAATCGCGCAACTCGATCACCAACACGCCGTCGAGGTTAAAGATATTATAACCAACCCTCCAAAGGAGCACCGCTATGAGAAATTAAAAACGGAATTAATTAAAAGGCTATCGGAATCACAAGAAAGGAAGGTGAAGCAGTTACTCGTTCACGAAGAACTCGGGGACCGGAAGCCGTCACAGTTTTTGCGTCACCTCCGAACGCTAGCGGGGCAGAACATTCCAGATTGTTTTTTGAGAACGCTTTGGGCAAGCCGTTTACCGCACAATATCCAAACAATAATAGCATCAGACAGACACCGCATTAGAAGCAGTGGCGGAGCTAGCCGATAGAATACATGACATCGCGCCACTTTCAGCGACGGTTGCCAGCATTGGGCCACGCCACGAGATCAGCGACACCATGAACCAGATGTCGAAACAGGTCGAGGAACTGACGCGACAGGTGGCATCGCTGCAAAGTCAGGTAACCCGTTCACGTATTCATAGTAGACACGAGCACGCGCCACGTGGTGCGACACCATACCGAAATCGCAGTAGCTCACGCTCGAAATCTAGGCCCAGAATAGAAGGATACTGTTGGTTTCATAACCGATTTGCCGACAGGGCGCACAAATGCACGTTGCTTTTTTCGATACCCTACAAAGAAGGCTTTAAACGAGAACGGCAGCCGGAAATAGCGGCCAACGACTGCCTAATTAAACCGAGCCGTTTATTTATTACTGACCACAATTCTAAAATGTGTTTTTTGATCGACACAGGTTCTGATCTATGCGTGTACCCCCGGTCAGCACTAAAGCAGCCACGTCAAAGAGCAGATTACGAATTATTTGCCGCCAATGGATCATGCATACCTACCTACGGCTGGATCCACCTGCAGCCCAACTTGGGGCTACGCCGCGTTTTTCGATGGAGGTTTGTCGTGGCAGAAGTTTCAAAACCTATAATAGGTGCAGATTTTCGGAAGCGGAAGGTAGGTAGAAAGAAAACAAAGTTGTATCCATTCTACCTACCTTCCGCTACCCATAATTGGTGACCCCGACGGAGCACAGAACCTTCAACATCATCGTCGCAGCCTCGCAGCACCCATCCGTCACTCCCCATCCATCATCAAGTCTAACTTCGCCAGCAGTCACACAGCAAGCCAGCATTCAAGCCTCAAGGTTCCACCGCAGCATCTCGGACGACGCTTCCTGGACCTCCGGCACACTCGACGGCATCATCCCGACCTGGTCTCCGCAGCCCACGACCGGTGCATCAATGTCGGCCGCATCACTCCGGCGTGGCAGCGCAGCACACCAGCAGCTCGGACCCACCGTCATCACCTGTCTCGACTCACCGCAGACAGGAGCAGCACACTGCATCACTGGCAACGCGCCTTTACCCCACCTGTCTCGACTCACCGTAGACTGGGGCATCCTGCAGCAGCACTCTTCACTGGCACTTGCAAGCACTGACGCACTAATCGCTGAGTACACTCACTGACATCGACCTCTGGTCTCAGGGGGGGAGTGATATGGCGGCTCACCTACCTGCATGACGCCGCACATAGTTCGACACGAAGCAAACACCTTCCAACCGTGTCAACAGATGGCGCCACAAATGCCAACTCAGCGACATCTCCATACATACGACAGTAAAACAGTATGGGAAGCCTGCATCGCGGTAGCGAAGTTTCACCACCTCCTTCGCTATACATAGCACCTCCAACTAACACCCGTTGGACCTCGGTCCCCGAGCTATACCACCCAGCTCGGAGGAAGATCTTCCCTTTGCCTTCCTCAAAGTTACTTCCTTAAAGTCACCCTATCCACCTTCGGCTTCCCATATATATATGTAGTACCTATGTATTATAACAAATACTTACCAAAAATGTGAAATAAAAAATAATTAATTAGTCAGTCTTATTAAGTCGACCAGGTGAAAGTCGCGGGTAGCTGCTGGGTCCGAGCAGGACCCGATCGTTCGTGGTGAAGATATTTGCGGAAGGCCTTTGTCTAACAGTGGACGTCCTTCGGCTGTAGGGATGATGATGATGATGATGGTGATATATTTTTTTTATATAAAAAACTAAACACATTTTTTTTCCGAACAAACAACACGTAAATTCAAAAATAAATTCCACTGGCAGGATTCGAACCTAAACTTTTCTAACATTCAGGGTCAGGTGCCCTTTAGGTCTTATCTAGCGCTCCGAAATTCATCAACACAAAGTATTTACTTTTTACTTTGAAAGCCAAAGGCGCCCATTCAATGTCAACATACTACGTCATCAACGACGAAAACGCTGATGTTAAGATATTTATTATAAAATCATTCTTGTATTTCTGTCACCAAGCAGAATATTAGTTGCTGTGTTTTGGTTTTAAGGGTAGATTCTGTGAAATTACATGGCATAGAAACATAAGAACTAAAGATTCAGGGCCTACAACCAGTGTTGTCAACTGTTACTTCCAGCTAGTGTTACTAAGTGCCTTCGCACACGGCGTCGTATCGTAAGCGCACAGATACGTAAGCGTAACGTAAGCGTATCGTAATACGCGCGTAGGACGAGAGCAATACGAGCACGTACATTTTTAAACAAGTCCGCACACGAAGCGGTGTCCCCTACGATTCGCTGCAGCAACGCTTCGTGTGCGGACTTGTTTAAAAATGTACGCGCTCGTATTGCTCTCGTCCTACGCGCGTATTACGATACGCTTACGATACGCCGCCGTGTGCGAAGGCACTAAGGGAAGAGATGAGGCGGTAGTATGATGATGCTTCTCCCCTTGGGTGTCGTAAAAGGCAGACTAACGGACCAAACACTGCACATACATTCAACAGTATAGAGCCGCGATGGGCTCACCACCTGTCACGCTGAGCACGTGTAGTTGTCATAACTTGGTGAAAGGTGGACTGTGGCAGTGGACTGCTTCTGCTGTCCTCATTGCCTAGTCTCTGACTAACCCTTCGGGGATAATAGTCGTGATTATATTATGTAGGTACTAGCGGCCGCTCGCGGTTTCACCCGCGTGGTTCCTGTTCCCGTAGGAATATCGGGATAAAAAGTATCCTATGTGTTAATCCAGGTTATAAACTATCTGTATGACGAATTTCATCCAAATCCATTCAGTAGTTTTTACGTGAAAGAGTAACAAACATTCATCCATACTTACAAACTTTCGCGTTTATAATATTAGTAGGATGTGTAATAGCAAATACCAAAAAGTTTGTC
Organism: Scoparia ambigualis; assembly: GCA_963921215.1. NCBI lineage: Eukaryota > Metazoa > Arthropoda > Insecta > Lepidoptera > Crambidae > Scoparia > Scoparia ambigualis. The sequence goes on from OY992524.1 coordinate 20,393,885, forward strand.
AATAGCAAAAAATGCAATTCAGTCTTGTTAAGACGACCAGTGGGCCTAGCAAGCGCAACACGAGACATGTCGCGGACGAGGGACGACAAAATCATTTAAAGCTGTCATGTTAAGGTTTGTAGACAAAAATCTATTTTTCTTAATAAATTCTATCTTAAGTCTATTTTTGACATATTATGTAGAGTTCTAAGCGCATCCATGTGTCTGTAGTGTCGATAGAAATTAGATATAAATGAATAAAACACGAGAAAACGGGTCGAGAAGAGTTCTCGTGTTGCGCATCATCTCATTTCATTTTCATTTCATTTCATTCATTTCATTCATTTCATTCATTTCATTCATCTCATTCATCTCATTCATCTCATTCATCTCATACATCTCATTCATCTCATTCATCTCATTCATCTCATTCATTTCATTTATTTCTCTAATTTCACTCATTTCTCTAATTTCACTCACTTCTCTAATTTCACTCATTTCACTAATTTCACTCATTTCACTCATTTAATTCATTTCATTCATTTCATTTCATTTCGTGGTGAAGATCAATAGCCGGTGAATCAACGTATGTATGTACTTTCAACGCTGAAAGTTAATATGTATGTCCCCCTATGTCTACGCTTACGCGCAATTGCGCGATTCGTAATACGGCCACGGCATCGAGCGCCCTCGCATTGTGCAAGTCCGATTGCCAATCAAACTTTCGCAGATAGACACGGCGCGGGTATCGCTCTACAGAGCACCCTGTTGTATTTTTTTACAGTGCCTGGGTTGCAGTACGAAATAATTGCAGACAATACCACGCATAACTGTAGCCCAGTTATTACAAAAGGTGAGTTTAAAGCGAGTCACCGGTAAATTCGGGCAAAACTGTTTTGCTAGATCAAATGGTTTATACATAAATGTATTTACTATTAAATTACGCTCTTATAAAAAATGTACAATACACTAAGGGATATCGCCTTTTTTATTGGCAACGGGTAAGCGCTTGGCCATCATCTCACCTGATGGTAAGTGACGATAAGGCCGAAGGTGGAAGCGCGCTTCACCCGGAATCCTCAACCACTGAGGAACTGGCTATCTTATCTCAAACTGCCGGAACACAATAATGCTATAAACATCGTTGTTATGGCGACAGACTTACATAAGATGGTGGTAGCTAGCCAGGCGGACTTAACAACCCTACCACCAACCAAACCGAGCACACAAAGAGGTACTCCCCGCTGGGAATCGAACCCGGGACCTCTGGGTCTGAAACCGGTAGCTTAGCCACTAGACCACAAAGGCGGTTAATACGCGATTAGATGTACTTTACTTGATTATAAAAATTCCAAAAACAGGCCAAATAAAAGTGTAAAACGGATGAATTCTTGCTTTTCTTTAAAGTTTTCGACATAGTTTTTACATGTAAATATTTATTTTGAAGCAAAGAGATTAAAATATTTAATGTCTTTGTTTTGAAGTATTACAGAGAATCTGCTAATTCATTAAATCCTATAAAGTCTATTTAGGCAAAAAACCTATAAAATGCGCCTATTTGCGCCGCTTCGCTGTTATACCCGTACCGTTTCGTACCGTCGATAGAGCGAGAGAGAAGCGATCGAAAGGACTTGCCTTAATTGAAACCCGGATAAAAAATAATGTTATCTCTATCTTTTATTTATAACTAGCGATTCGCCTGCGTCCTCGTCCGCGTGGACCCCGTACCACGAACGTGAAAAATTTTTAAAAATTTTGTTTTACACAAACTTTGTCCTGTCTTTACGAACACAACAAAAAGAGAATTAGCCAATTAGGTGCAACCGTTCTGAAGTGATGCGCGAACATAAAATTTTGGCCTTTGATTTTTATTTATACAACCTCAATTTTATTCGTTTTAATGAAATTGAGGGTGAGTTCCACCCATGAAATTGAACTTTCCCCAAGAAACCTATGTGCAAAAATGACAAAAAAAATTTGACCTCCCATACTATTCAAATTTGTCGTCAGTTGATCGGACCGTTTTGTATGGAAGTTCGAAAATTGAGGGTGTATACTAGTGACCCGCCCGCTTTTTTTTACTATGAATGGGGATACTCTTGATCCCAATCAAGTCCAGGGTAGCGCTTTGTGCGACATTTAGGAATATCTACCAAGAAAGGGTGGTAGCCCGCAGTGCGTCTGGATATGCGATGGAAGAAGGGGGGATGGCGGTATGAGCTCATGCAGCTCCAGAGCACACTCTCCGAAGTACAGTCTGCAAAAGACCGACAGACAGGCAACTTTGCGGCGGTGAGCTAGGGTGTGAAACTTGCTCTTCACCAGTTCTTTGTCGTCAACTTCTTCGACTTCGTCTCCATGAACACGCTGTATGCCGTGGCGAATTTCTAAAAAATATATTTCACACAAACCTAGTGCTGACAAATACGAACACATTAAAAAAGAATCGGCCAAATAGGTGCAGCCGCCCTGAAGTGATGCGCGTATAAACATTTCGGCAATTGATTTTTATTAATATAGATAGTCATAGTCATAGTCATAATATGTTTATTCAAATCAACTTTTTAAATCGTCTAAAATATTTTTTTTTTATATATAAATCCCATTCAGAACATCTTTTAGCTGGGGAGAAGAACGGGCGCAAGAAACTCCACGTCTATATATATTATTATAAAGAAGTAACGACATTTACAAAACAATATTATGTCGTTACCAAATACCATACCAACAATATCAATAACCATAACAACAATAAGTTGTTGTTCAATCGTGTTCAAGTGTGCACGCGCTCGCTCGTCTAGCGGTCAGCCAGTGTTTGTCAACCTCAAGGGCCGCTTTCGTAAAAACTAGCAAATATGTTTATGTGTGCTCGGTGTGGAAATGATGTGTCGGACGGTCCATCATGCAGCTTATGCAAGCGTCAGTTTGATTTTCCCTGTTCTGGCGTCACAGAGACCAATTTTCGCAAACTTGGAGAGCGGAAGTCTGCCTGGCGTTGTAACGACTGCAAAAGTGGCCAATCTCCTGCACCTGCACCTGCATCTAAAAATAGCCCTGACATTGCAGTACAGCTGGCTGAAGTGCGGGCTGCCCTGGCGAATATCACAAAGCAACTCGCTCCCTTGGCGTCACTTGTTGAGGATGTAAAGACCATTAAGCTTGAAATATCAAATCTTAAAAGCTCAGTAGAATTTGCTCACGAAACTTCAGTCCAATTATCTACAACAGTGAAATTACTGGAGACTAGAATTTCTCAAGTTGAGGAACATACCAATCTAATCCATACATTGAAAGCAGACATGGATAAGTTCAAAGAAGATCTTCACGATAAAGAGCAATGGGCACGGGCCAACAATGTGGAAATAAAAGGAGTTCCACTCAAGAAGACCGAAAACCTTTACAATATTGTAATGCAAATTGGCAATATAATCCAATGCCCTATACGTAAAGAAGACATTAACTATATTGCCCGGGTCCCAAGCCTCAGATCAGACTCTCAAAAATCTATCATAATGTCACATAATAATCGATATTGTAAGGAAGCGTTCGTGGCGGCTGCACGTAAGTATAAGGATCTTCCGGCTTCACAACTGGGATATACCGATGCAGTCAATGTTTTTATTAACGACCATCTTACACTATATAATAAGTCTCTTCTTAAGAAAGCAAAAGATCTGTCCAAGGAAAAAAACTTCAGATATGTGTGGATAAAACATTGCAAGATTTTGGTCAGGAAGTCGGACACTTCGCCGACGTTCCGGATAAAATCGGAAAAAGATCTTTTAAAGTTCTCCAAGCATTAAAATTCATTAAGTATTATTATTCAAAATTTTGTCCTAACTTCTGCATGTACTGTGATGGTTGCGCCCGCTATGTGGGAAGCCCTGACTCTTTTGTATTGCTTAACGTAACTCGCTACCCGCTTTCGGTGGTCATAATAATAAGTAGTGAATGCTCGTTTGTTGATGACTGCCGTAATTGTATGAGATCAGAGACGACTTTCCGTTGCACATTCTTTTTGATAGGTAACCGTAATGATTGTGTCACAAACAAAAATTATTACACTTTGCTTACGTGCTATTAATACCTACGGGCTATAACGCTTATCGTTTAATTAACCTTATTAATACTATAGTTTTTTCAATGAATTCTCCTATATCTCGCTTTTGTTATACTTTTTTACTTTTTGTGTGTAGGTGTCGTGAATTCCAGACCAAAACCAAAACCAATTACATATCCAGTGTAGTGATTGTGTAGTCGCCACTCAGACGTGGCGACTACGCGACGTAGGGAACTGGTAGGTAGGTAGGTAGGAAGGATGTACTTACAGGGATGATGAGTCAGGAACCGTCGTGCGAGCTGACCACGGGCGGCGAGGCTTGCGGGCGGCGATGTAGGTTGGTTCCTGGCGCACAGTCACTACACTAAACAGTTCACTAGGGGCACTGGTTAAGGGCGTTTAGGTCGAGCTCTTCACTTTAGGTTCAGGAGTCACTATAATAAGGCAGATAGCAACGCGCGTATTTTGTGGGCGTCTCGCGTTAGCTAGCAGAAGACTGGTCGGCGCGCGCGGCTCACCAAGCTAGCGGCGGCGGCTCGCGCAGCGGTGGCGCCGCGGCAGACAGGCGGACGCGGTCGTCAACAACCGCTGAGTCCGTCCCGGCTTTGGCGGGAACATCCTCCGGGGGCCAGGGGGGGCTCATCCACTGGGAGCCTGGCGATCCGGAATACAGGCCTCCGAAGATGTCCGTTCGCGGTGTCCAGGTCTACCACCCGCACGACGCCATCCTTCCCAGGCAGGGTGCGAGCAATGCGCCCCAGTCTCCATTGGAGGGCAGGCAGGTTGTCCTCCTTGATGAGGACGAGCTCGCCAACTCGGGGAGGGGAGGATGGGGACAACCATTTGGAGCGGGTTTGGAGGGTATGAAGGTAGGACTGGGTCCACAGCGTCCAGAAGCGCTGGGAAAGGGCCTGTACCATTTGGAATCGCCTACGTGTGGAGATCGGCCTATCTTCCACGGATAGTTCGGGAAGGGCCGTTAGTGGGCGGCCTATGAGGAAATGTCCGGCTGTAAGCGGCTCAAAGTCTGAGGGATCAGACGAAAGTGGGCAGAGAGGTCTAGAGTTAAGGACAGCTTCGATTCGTGCCAAAAGTGTAGAGAATTCCTCGAATGTGAGGTGCTGTTCGCCAATTACGCGATATAAAAGTTGCTTTGTTGATTTTACGTTGATCTCATGTAACGCACCGAACCATGGTCCCTTAGGGACGTTTAACAACCAAGTAATGTGCTGACCAGCGAGCTTGTGCGCAATCGTATCATTGTTCAAGGCAAGAAAGTTTTGTACTTCGATGAGCTGATTTCTAGCGCCTACATAATTTGTACCGCAGTCCGAGCGGATGAGAACCGGGGCACCGCGGCGTGCTATAAAACGCTGTAATGCCGCGAGGAACGCTTCCGTGCTGAGGTCCGAGACCGGTTCTAAATGAACCGCCTTAGTCGAGAGGCACACGAATATACAAAAGTACGCTTTTAAGAGTTTAACATTACGTAGGGTACTAGATTTAACGAGGAATGGTCCGGCAAAATCGGTCGTGACTTGACTAAATACTGGCTGAGGCGTAACTCTATCGGCTGGCAGGTCGGCCATGAAGGGCGCTTGCGGCTGGGCCCGGCATCGAAAGCATCTAATGCATTTAAAAACTCGGTGTCTAATAATACAGCGCGCGGACAATATCCAAAATTGTTGGCGTAGGATAGCGTGTAAAGTGTCAGCGCCAAGATGGCAGTGTATTTTGTGGTAGTGGTCAATGATAAGGTCTACAAGTGGGCTAGAGCTGGGAAGTATGAGCGGGTGCTGCGCGTCATATCGGATAGACGCATGGGACAGTCGTCCACCAACTCTAAGGAGCTCATCTTTAATGAGAGGTGACAGCCGCTGGAGTCTGACGGAGCAGATTTTGCCAGTTTGAAGGCGGTGGATGTCCTCCGCAAACTCATTGTGCTGGACACTGCGCACCCAGTAAAGTAGGGCCTCTCTTCGTTCACTGACGTACAAGGGGCCTGAGCGTCGCGAATCTGGGTGGTGTCTGCAGTTGTGCAGAAAGCGTTTTAGACAAGCTGTCACTCCGACGAGCTTGTCTAGTGAACTGAACCGAGTGAGCAGGTCAAAGTCAAGACCGGGCACTGTGACCAGTGACGGGACGTGTTTGGGCTTAAGGCCGGGCAGGGCGTGATGGCCCAGAGCTAAGGGCATCGCAGGCCAAGACTCACAAGGCTGTCCAAGCCACGTGGGAGACCACCATAGGTCGTGGGCTGACAGGGATTGCGCAGACATTCCTCTGCTTGCGCAATCTGCCGGGTTGAGCTCAGAAGGTACGTGTCGCCAGGTACATTCTGGTGAGCCTGAGCTGATTTTGACTACCCTGTTGGCTTCAAAGGGTTGAAGACGGTGAGGCGGTGTATTGAGCCAGGCCAGGACTATCGTACTGTCTGACCAACATATGTGTTGTTGTATACTGATATGGGCCGATAACTGAACCGACACACGGATCATGAGCTGGGAGAGTAGAGTGGCGGCCGACATCTCTAACTTGGGGATTGTGAGGCGGTTCTTGATTGGTGCGACTCGCGACTTGGCGACAATCAAGTGTACCAAAGTATCTCCGGAGGCATCGAGCTCATGGAGGTAAACAACGGCGGCAAACCCGGCTTCAGAGGCATCTGCAAACCCGTGAAGCGAGTATGCAGCTGAGCCTTTGCTTGCACAAACGTGCCGAGGGAAGCGAATGCTAGACAACAGCGGCAGATCCTCCGAGATGTGGTGCCACTCCGTTTGCACTTCAGAGGGAGTGGGCTCATCCCATTCCAGCTTCAGTAGCCACAATTGCTGAAGCAGCAGCTTTGCGCGGAAGATAACGGGGGAAACCCAGCCGTTTGGGTCATAAAGTGAGGCTACGGTGCTTAAAATAGACCGCTTTGTGACATGTGTGATGGGGGGCAGAGAGATGCGGTAAGTGAACTCGTCTGACTGAGGGCTCCACTGTATACCCAAGACCTTAATGGACGTGGATTCTGGGTTCATGTCGAAGTCCTTGGGCATGTCACATTGGTTGTCGGGAAATCTCTCGAGCAGCTTAGGCGAGTTAGATGTCCACTAACTGAGCTGAAAGCCGCCTAGGTCTAGCAGACTTATCAACTCGTCCTGAAGTGCTTGGGCGGATTCAACCGTGTCATGACCACACAAGATGTCATCAACGAAGATAGACTTGCGAAGAACCTGAGCGGCTCCAGGGTAGCGATGGCCTTCATCATCAGCCAGCTGGAGCAGGGTGCGGATTGCATGATATGGGCTTGATCTTAAGCCGTACGTGACTGTATTGAGGGCGTAAGTGAGCAGAGGGTGATCTGGTGAGGACCGCCATAGTATCAGCTGATACCGTCTCTGGTCTGGGGCAACCAGCACATTTCTGAACATCCTCTGGATGTCAGTGCTGAAAACGACTGGAAGCGTTCTGAAGGACATGATGATGTCCACAATGTCCTGTTGAAGGGCGGGGCCTGTGTGTAGGCATTCATTTATGCTGACACCATTGGAGCTTTTGCAGCTACCATCAAAAACAATGCGCAGCTTGTCCGACCCTGACTTAAATACGCCATGGTGAGGGATGTAGAAGTGAGGTTTATGGGCGAATGTATTTGGGTGACAGGGAGCCATGTGTCCTAAGTCGATGTATTCGGCCATAAAGTCAACGTATTTAGAACGCAGGGACGGGTTCGCCATTAGCTTCTTCTCAATATTGAGGAATCTGCGTAATGCGATAGGGTGAGTTTTACCTAGTTGAGGGGCGTCCTTTAGAAAGGGCAGAGCGACCGTATATCTGCCTGAGGGATCGCGTGTAGTGGTAGAGCGGAAGATTTCCTCGCATTGTTCCTCCAGGGAATCATTATGAGTGTGAGATTGAGGGAGGGGCTCCTCAGACTCCCAGAACCTTTCCAGACTCTACTTTCCAGACGTATGTCCTGGGCTGATTCAGCTGAGTCTGGTTGTGAGCTGACGACGTGAGCTGAGTTAACCTGCTGCGCCGGCTGCGCATACAAGTCCTCAATGGGTCCTATCAACGCGAAGTCGAAAATCGTGCCAAAGGCTATGGGCTTGCCCGGGCCCAACGAGACCTTAGTCCCGTCCAACACCTGGCCAAGAACGTCCGACCCCAATAAGAGGTCGATCGGGGCTGGTGTGTGGTAAAGCTGGTCAGCCAATGGCACGGGTGGCTGGCCTAGTACGTGGGAAATGTTTGGTACCTTCTCTAAGGGAAGGTAGCCAGTGACGTTTTTTAAAATGTGAGCTGTGGCAGTGATTGTAGGAGTATCATTGTGAGTGGGTCGGCATACTATTGTTATTGCCGCCTTTGACTCATGTTTGTGCTGATTCCCAACTCCTGTAATTTTTAAAGAAGTGGGTTTTAATGGCAGGTTCAAAAGTCGTGCCATGCGTGACGTTATTAACGTCAGCATACTGCCACAGTCCAATAAAGCCCTGGCTGTGTGAAGATGGCCATGTACGTCCGCGACTCTTAGTGAGACGGTTGGCAACAAAATGGGTGTGCCAGTGGGCACAGAAGGTGAGTGAGCTGATTGAGTATCAGCTGAAATTGTATGAGCTGAGTATGTATCAGCTGTGTGGGCATGGGTTGACTGGGCATGGGCTAAATCTACCTCTTCGCTAGGGTGCTCTGTGATAGTAGGGAGTCATAATTGCTGGCGGCGTTCGCAGGGCCTACCTGGCGAACCGGACCTGGGCGGGCTGGCTCTGTGAGCAGAGCTGGGTTGCGCCTGTTTGGCATGTGCGGGTTCGTGCCGCCTGCTGTTTCTGGGACGCTCCCTCGAGTGCTCTGTCAGCTGTGGTGGGGGCACATGTACAGACGACGAATGAGCTGAGTGCGTTGGGCCGTCTGGTCGATGGAGGGACGTGTGGTGGTTCGTACTCCCACAGTTCTTGCATGCCCCCCTTGACCTGCACTCGCTCTCGTAGTGACGGCCGAGACAACGCTGGCAGCGCTCGCGTGCCTGTACGAAGTCCCAACGGCCCTGTGTTGGCTGGGCATTGTACCATCTGCACGTCATGAGCGTATGTCCCCTAATGGCACAATAGGGACAGTAGGGCGTCGAGCGTGAGGAAGAGGACGATGACGATGATGAGGAGCAGCTTTGCTGGTAGGCCGAGTAGACGGGGAAGGGCTGACTGCGAGCCGGGGAGGTGGACGGGCGGTGACGCATTTGCTGCGCTGGGCGGAACGGTTGGTGAGTAGGCTGCTCATGGGCGCGGTGAGGCGATGGAGCTGAGGAACGGCCACGGTAATGGTCGGGTTGTTGCTGAGCCATCTGAGCATAAGTGCGATGGGGCAACTGAGGAGGCGCGCGGCTACGAGAAGGGCCGGGCTGGGGCTGAATGGGTTGAGCCATGGCTATGTTGGAGAACTCTGTCTCCACACAGCGCGCGTGCTCCTCGAGGTAGGAGATAAGGTCCCTTAACGTGGGCAGGGTGTTACTAGACCCGTGTCTGCGTTCAAATAGCGTGCGGAGCTCGCCCTTGAGCTTCCGCACCACTATTGACACAAACACGTAATCGTCTCCTATGGGCAAGTCTAAATTGTTGAGGGCACACTGAGCCGATATGAGCGGCGTGAGGAACAGTGTGCGGATGTTCGAGCGCGTATGGATGCTTGGCAGCCCCAGGATGATGTCCACAAAACTATCAATGAGAACCCGGCGGTTCTCGTACCGCTTGGTGAGGATGTCCATGGCCACGGCAAAATTTTCATTGGTGACCTTTAAGTGGGACACCATACTTAATGCCTCACCGCTGAGACATGAGAATAGGTAGTGGAGCTTGACTGCGTCCGACAGGGTCGCCATGTCGTCAGTCAGACTCCTAAACAGCGCAATGAAGGAAGGCCAGTCCTCCACTTTTGAGCTGAACCTGGGCAGCGCTATCTTGGGGAGGACGGCTGTGGGCGTATTGACGCCGAAGCTGGGCTGAGCGCTATGGGTTGGGGATGACGTGGAAGAGGGTAAGATTTCCTCCCTAGCCACAAGAATCCCAATGTACGCCCCGGAGGCTTTTGTGTGGTTCTCAGTGTATGCCTTCTCGGTCTTCTCGTCCAGGTCCTCCTCGTCAAGAATGCTATAATACACTGAGTCCAGCTTCTCCTTTATGCCCTGTATCTGTGCGAAACGCACGTTAAATTCCGTTATGGAATGTTTGGTGTCGCCAGCAATGATCAGTGATCCCATCTCAAGGAGCTGGTGTAAAGCTTTGGCGGCCTCCCTAAATATCGCGGCTTGTGACTTGGTCGGCATCGCGATGAATAAAAGGAGACAAAAAAAATAATAAAAAATAAAAAATTAAACAAATTTAAAGGCAGTAAAAAGAACAACACCCTGTATATATTCTATAGTTGGGCTGGAGGTATTTGTTTACTAAGGTAAGGGCAAATGGGCTAAAATTAACGCAACAATAAAGAAAGCAAAACTAAGTTGGGGCGCCTTGTATATGGCCTACGGGTGGGCAAACGCGTGTATGTGTAGGTATGTCTGTGTATATGTATGTATGCTTATTGAACGCGCGTACGTAACATTAGCCGACCGCAAGCAAAAAACAAACAAAAACAACAAAAACAAAAAGAATCACGTTATCCGTAGCCCACTGTTGGGCAAGGCGCTCACAATCGGGCAGACCTGTTGCCGTAACTGGCGCGAAGAATGAGTCAGTCGCAAACAAAAAAAATAAAAATAAACTAATAATAAAAACTTAATTAAACTTAACGTGTGTAGAAGCGAAGGCGACGCACGCAAATAGCCGTAAGCGATATAAAAAAAACTGATGAAACTAAATGAAACACACTAAGCTCATGTGGTGAGCACGCACCAAGAATGAGCCGATCGCAAAGGCTAAAATTAAAAATAAAAAAATAGATATAAAATTAACACGAGCGAAAAAATAAAGCACGCTATTTGGCACGCGTGGTGAGCATGCACGAGATCTGAGCCGATTTAACACGACAAGAACATAAAAAATTCCTTAAAAAACAACAATATCGTCGTCTAGACGCGGGTGTGTTATTACGTAACCAAAGTTATATGTGCAACCGAAAAACGTAAAACGCAAACGTAACGCAATAATTTAACTACTAAACCTAACGCATCATTAGTACAAGTAATACACAATTAGTACACTAGCTCACTCAAATCACAAAGACATTGTATGACACCATAAAATCAACATCAACAACATAAACACTAAACTTGTTAGCGTAAATTAACTAGGAGTTAGCACGAATCGGATACTGGTACGAACTTTTATTTAGAACACGATACCCGAAACACGAATTTTTATTCGTGTAGGTAGGTCAACTTTGCAACGACTGTCGTGCAGAAAAGATTTTGTATGGAGATGAAATTATAAATGTTAGGAAGTGAAATAGATATAATTATGAAACATTATTTTTAGCGGACTGTAAATAATTAATCAAAGTTAAGGGCTGATTCGGGGCTGATTATGGTCGAAAGACCATGAAATTTAGAGGTATTCCGTGCTCGATTGGACCAAATGTAGTCGCCACTCAGACGTGGCGACTACGCGACGTAGGGAACTGGTAGGTAGGTAGGTAGGAAGGATGTACTTACAGGGATGATGAGTCAGGAACCGTCGTGCGAGCTGACCACGGGCGGCGAGGCTTGCGGGCGGCGATGTAGGTTGGTTCCTGGCGCACAGTCACTACACTAAACAGTTCACTAGGGGCACTGGTTAAGGGCGTTTAGGTCGAGCTCTTCACTTTAGGTTCAGGAGTCACTATAATAAGGCAGATAGCAACGCGCGTATTTTGTGGGCGTCTCGCGTTAGCTAGCAGAAGACTGGTCGGCGCGCGCGGCTCACCAAGCTAGCGGCGGCGGCTCGCGCAGCGGTGGCGCCGCGGCAGACAGGCGGACGCGGTCGTCAACAACCGCTGAGTCCGTCCCGGCTTTGGCGGGAACAGATTGTTTGCCGTAAAATACGATATTAATATTTTTTATCGGAATGCAAGGGGTCTGCGCACGAAAACCAACTTATTTAAAAGAAATGTAGCATTGAACAACTTTGATATAATATCCATAACGGAGACTTGGTTATTGGATGGCATTGAGAATAGTGAACTTTTTGATGAGCGTTATATAGTGTTCCGGCGTGACCGTGACTACCGCGCCACCGGGCAGCGGTACGGCGGCGGCGTGCTACTTGCCGTGCGCCGGGAGCTCGCCGCCGCCGACCAGCCGGCCTGGCGCTCGTCCGCAGAGGATATTTGGGGCACCCTGTCATTTCGTACTAAAGGTCGGCTTACCACGTTACATCTTTGCACTTTATATCTATGTAATCAGGGATGTGGTAACTCGATCAATATCCAATTGAATAACTTTACGAATAAGCTTGGGGACAACTATCACGCTGCTCCTAATGATCTTTTTATGGTTTTAGGTGATTTTAATATGCCAAATATTAGTTGGAACTTACTAGATAATGGCCCATTGGAGGCTACGGGTGTGTTCAGTGAAGGTCAGCTTGGTTTTATGGATACAATTGTTGAATGTAATCTCGACCAATACAATAACATACAAAATATCAACAACAGACTATTGGATCTAGTATTTTGTAATAATCAAATAAGTGTGCATCCCAGTGACCACCCCCTTGTTTCGGAGGATCCTCATCATAGATCAATCTGCATACAGTTAATGCTAGACATACCCAGTTATTTAACTTAAAATAAGCGATCATTGTTTAACTACAAAATGGGAAATTATGAGGAAACTAACTCAAGTCTATCGGTTATTTAATGGAATGACGTCTTATTGGCTGGTTCTATTGATGATTGTGTTGATAAACTTTACCATATTTTAACTGAACTTTTCTGGTAACACATTTCCCATTTGGTACAATTCCGCCCTAAAAAAGGTATTATAAGAGAAATATAAATATTATAAAAAATTCAAAAAATATGGTAATAACCAATGATATTATATTAATTTTATTGTAACATCATTGGTAATAACTATGATTACAATACTTACTCATTTCTTAGAGACCGGGCCCTAAGATTGGAAAATGAATGTTATGAGTCATGCATAAATAAGGTAGAAAAATCTGTTACAAGCAACCCTCGCTTGTTCTGGTCTTATACTAAATCGCTAAATAGATCCTCACACGCGTTACCTTCTGTGATGAAATATGATGATCACGTTGCTGATACTGGAGTGTCTGTTTGTAACTTATTTGCTAAATACTTCCAGTCAACCTTCCTCGCTCCCAACGCTGACAGTAGTTTGCCTAACCTTGACAATCAGTGCCAAAACCATTCTGACATAAGTGACATAAATATTAATCCAAAAAAGATCGAAAATTTTCTGAAAGCCACTAATTTAAATAAGGGTGCCGGGCCAGACAGTCTAAGCCCCTTTTTCATAAGGCAGTGTGTAAATAATTTAGTCTCTCCCCTTCATATAATTTTTAAACGATCAATAAGTGAGGGTACTGTACCTGCAGTCTGGAAGTCTGCATTCGTAACACCTGTGCATAAAAGCGGTGACCGTTCAAACATTAAAAATTATAGACCTATATCTAAATTATGCATCTTTGCCAAAATATTTGAGAAAATTGTTTACAGTCAAGTTTATGCTGCACTTAAGTCATCTTTTACTCCGGAACAACATGGATTTTTAAAGCAAAGGTCAACGGTATCCAATCTTTTGGAATTTAATGATTACGTCTCGTCACACATGGACTCAGGACTGCAGGTGGATTGTATATTTACTGATTTCAGCAAAGCATTTGATCGCATTGATGACCAGCTACTACTTGAAAAACTATACAAATCTGGTATACACGGGAACTTGTACAGGTGGCTTTTGTCGTACATCAGCAATAGATCTCAAGCGGTTGCAATAAATGGGTTCACATCTGCTTGGATGCCAATATCTTCTGGTGTACCGCAAGGATCGCTGTTGGGGCCATTACTTTTTGTCATTTTCATCAATGACATTGCCTTGTGCTTTAAATACGCGAAAGTTTTATTATACGCAGATGACACTAAAATTTTCATGTCTGTAAACAGTTCCATCAACTGTGATCAGTTACAATGCGATCTAAATAATTTTGTGCAATACTGTACTCAAAATAAGCTAGATTTAAATGTTTCCAAATGTCATGCAATGACTTTTTCTCGTAAACCTAAGCCTATAAATTATCCGTACGTCATCGATAATCAGCCACTTTCTAAGATTACATCTATAAAAGATCTTGGACTAATACAACATTCAAAACTCTTATTTAACAAACACATTGATTACGCAGTTAAAAAAGCCTCAAAATCTCTAGGTTTCATTATAAGATCAACACATAAATTCAAATCTATAAAACCGATAAAGGTACTTTTCTGCGCTTATGTGCGCAGTATCCTTGAGTATGCCTCGGCGGTCTGGAATCCACAATATAACATATATATTTCCCCAGTTGAATCCATACAGAAAAGATTTTTAAGATATTTGCAGTTTAAATGTAAAATAATAGATCATGGTTATGAGGCGAGGTGTAGGAGATATCATTTCTTACCTTTACAGAAAAGGCGACAAGTAGTTGACATAATGTTAAAAATTGCGAGTGGTTCTATTGATTGCCCTTCTCTATTGGAGCAAGTTAACATCTGGGTACCACGCAAACTACCGGTTAGACGAACTCAACCACTAGCAATACCCAGAGTTTATACTAATTATCGCCGTAACTCTTTCTTTATTCGAGCGAGTGCTTCTTTTAATGACCTGTCAGAGAGCAGCAGCGAGTTAGAATTGTTTCGGACTAAACCCAAAAAATTTATTAAGTTTTATACTTCACAATTTTTTACATCCCACTCTGAAAGTGCTGCCGTCACTTAACAATGTTTTATTCCTTTTTAGTTTTTATATTATTTTAGTTTTATTACTGTTTCGTTTTTCTATTATTATATTTTTATATAAGTACTGTTCTGTAGAAAGAGCTTATGTGGTCCATGTAAGTACATCTTATTTCCATTTGCGAATACCTGTTAATAGCTAAGTAGATTTATATAAATGTATCCATATATTGTTTATGTGCTGTTGGTGTTCTGAACAAAATAAAATAAATAAATAAATAAATAAAAATTAAGAAACTAACAAATTATAATAGAAAAAAATAGATAATAAAGTGAATATAGAAAATTTTACATGGGCACTATGAACGCATGTTAATTCCAAGCATTTTTGTCATTAATGTAATCGTTTACAGTATAATAGCCCTTTGCTAAAAGTCTAGCTAGAATAATAAGACTAGCGGCGCGCCCGCGGCTTCGTTCGTGTGACGCGAACACAATGTATCCCGTGTAGTATTCTTTCATAGAAACCTTTCGTTAAAAGAAGAATTAGCCAAGTAGGTGCAGCCGTTCTGAAGTGATACGCGTACAAACAATTAGGCAATTTATTTTTATTATTAATGATTTAATTATAAACAAAGCTCTTTCTAAAGGTCATTTAGCTAACTGTGTTGTCGTAAATATTTCAGGGCAGACCTTGTACCGTAGAGAAGCCTCAAGAAATTTGGAAAGGGCTTTGGACATTTTCCGGTTTTCAAAAGGTCAGTAGGTATTGTGAAATGAGATTGCCTTTCGAATCAAAAGCGGCATTCATGTTATGAATAAAAAATCATACATACATATACACAGGGGTCCCATAAAGAGCGTGCCAAACATGGAAAAGATAGACTGAGGGTTGACAAACAAGATAAAAATATTGATCTCAATAAAAGTACCACCATTTTCGAGAATATTTTTATAAAATTTTACTAAATTTCTGTCATTTTCAAGTGTTTTTCGTTCATCATTTTCATCATCAGCTCATCGCAGTCCACTGCTGGACATATGCCTCTCCCAAGGCGCGCCACTGAGCCCGGTCTTCGGCTCGCCGCATCCAGCTGCTGCCAGCCGCCCTGCGCAGATCGTCGCTCCTAGGGACACGAAAAAAGTATCGATACTTTGTGGTATCGAGTACTTTCCTTTCGATACCGATACTTTTGTACTCGATACTTTGTGTTCGATACTTTTACTCAATGAGTACTTTTTGGCAAGTATCGTATCGAATAAATCTTTGTTTAACTGAAGCTTAAAACATAGGTTTGGTTGACCTACCTACGCTGGCGAAAAGGCTGTATGGCCTAGATCTCTTTGCCTTTCTCAAAAGGGACAAATCAACCTAAAAAAAACATTTTTATCTAATCTATATCATTTACTTGATCCTAGATTCAAGAATATCCATTTTCAGGATGCCAGAGCTTGTGCAAGGGCGATTTCTATGCTAAGTGAACCTGATAGTGATTCTTCTGTCGAAACCAATTATGACTTCTGGAGTCACCATAAGAAGTTGGCTCATACGAAGCGGAACAAAAACACAGGTTCTTCATTACAGCTAGAAAAAAAGGATGAAGTGAGCAACTACTTGTCTGCACAGGTGTCACCTCTTTCAACCGATCCATTAAAACAATGGGAAGACATAAAAGTGGTTTTTCCCAAATTGTTCAAGCTCGCCCAAGAGTATTTAGCAATACCAGCAACATCGGTCCCCTCCGAACATTTATTTTCAAAGGCAGGCAGTACAATAATAAAAATAAGAAACCGGTTAGCGCCAAAACGGTCAGATAAACTTTTATTTTTAAGTGAATGCACAGAGGAAGAGTGGGGCATTTAATAATGTTTATAAAAATAAATAATAAACAACGTTGATTTGTCAATTTATATTTTTTATTATTGTAATAAGTATCAACCATTTGCTTGACCAATTTGTGTGCGCATAATGCGCATTTATATAGTCATAGTCCATGCGAGCGTCATGACATGTAGTTGTGTGCGCCTTCAATGCGCATTGCATTAGGCATAGACCTATTGATGGCGATTCTTTTAAAAGAATATCGATTTTTAAATTGATTCGAATCGCAATCTAATAAATCAATTCACAAAAAAATCGAGTCCTAAAAGATCTATCTCTTCAAAATCGATTTATTTTAGAGTTTGTATTCACAATATTGCTTTAATTTATTAAAAAGAAGCGAAGCAAATTAAGCACACAGCCATGTCGTGAGTTTTTAAGTAATTTGGCGGAAAACTATCTGTAAATAATTTTATAGTCCTTAACTTATTCACTGGATCGATTCAGTACTATATACCGAACTAAAAAATTGTTTTTTTTAGTCCAGTGCAATCGATTATTCGATTAATCGATCTCAGATCGCCATCCCTAGATAGGCCATTAAAAAGTACTCGATACCTTGAAGTATCGATACTTTTGTTTTGATACTTATGCGAATACGATACTTTTTATTCGATACTACTCATGAGTACAGTATCGATACTTTCTATTCGATATCGTGTCCCTAGTCGCTCCATCTGGTCGGGGGGCGTCCCACACTACATTTTCCCATTCGCGGTCTCCACTCTAGAACTCGTTTACTCGGTTATCAGTTCTACGACAGATATGACCAGCCCATTGCCACTTTTGCTTGCTAATGGCATGAGCTATGTCGGTTACTTTGGTTCTCTGTCGAATCTCCTCGTTTCGAATTCGATCCAACAAAGTAACTCCGAACATAGCTCTTTCCATTGCCCGCTGAGCGACCTTCAA
This sequence comes from Scoparia ambigualis, assembly GCA_963921215.1. Lineage (NCBI taxonomy): Eukaryota > Metazoa > Arthropoda > Insecta > Lepidoptera > Crambidae > Scoparia > Scoparia ambigualis. Next base: position 20,411,578 of record OY992524.1, read on the forward strand.
CTTGTGGACTAGTCGCACTGTTAGTTAATGTCCACGTCTCGGCTCTGTAAGTCATTATGGGTAGAACGCACTGTTTGAACACTTTGGTCTTTATGCATTGTGCTATAGGCGACGAGAAAATATGGCGCAACTTTCCAAATGCTGCCCAGCCCAGCTGAATTCATCGGTCGGCCTCTTTTTCGAAGTTGTTTCTACACAACTGCACAATTTGCCTAAGGTCTGTGTACTTATTAACAACTTCGAGAGGAGTACCATCGACGATTATCGGTTCCGGTACGACATGTTCATTGTTCACTGAACATGACCTTAGTCTTGTCCAAGTTCGTCCGAAGACCGACACGCCGAGAAGCAGCACTGAGGGAGTCCAGCATCCGTTGCAGGTCCTGCAGGGTGCTAGCTATAATGATGACGTCATCTGCAAAATGTAGGTGTGATATGTAATCGCCGTTTACATTTATGCCTTGTCCATTCCAGTTCAGTGTCTTGAAGACGTCCTTCTCGTAGTACACTCGCTTTATCGTAGTTTTTCGTTCCTGTGTGTAAAAACAAACAGGTATTTTTCTAATTCTTCCTATTTAATACTGTCGAAAATCAATCTACTAAATGCATATTAAAATAAAATTTGTTACTTTCTGGAACTAACAAATTTTTTGTATCTTGTACAAAACCAATGCTTAATTAAAAAAAAAGCTCAACAATTTTGGTATTTTTACTAAAGTTATTTTTTTCTCTCTAATGTCTAGGGGAGGTCAGCTCAGAGCGGCCACCTTAACTTTGACTTTAAAAAAATACTACTATAGAATCAATTTAAAAAAAAGATTTTTATATCAAAAGAAAGGGAATTTAATAAACTTTCATAACGTGTAGGCACATTTTGCAAAAACTTAAACGGTTTATTTTAATTTGTAAATTAAGAAAACTAGTCAAAAACCACTTTGCCCGTGTTGGCCATAGGGGTAAGGGCAAAACGGTCATGCCTAAATATAACAAGAAATTATTTTTAAAAAACAAAACACCAAAAGTTAAAAAAAAGCTTTATTTAAGATAAAATCAAAAAGTAACTAATTAAGTTTCAAATGGAACAATAATTTAAGTCTTCATACTTTCTTACTAAAATCCATGTACCAAAAGTTCCCCCTGCGTAGTTTTTCTTTTGTAGTTGTGGTCAACAACTAACTAATACTCGTATTACTTAAATCAAAAAATTATAAAACATTCTAATCATAAGTACTCGTAATACACAAAAACAAATTATTAAAGCGGCCAACTTTGCCCTTATTAATTGGCCACTTTGCCCAGGCCGCTTTACCTTTTTCCACCATTTTGTTTAAAAAATAAACTCAGCTCACATTATTTATCCCATGTCGGAAGAAATGTTACACATTCAAAGCCAAATAGGTAAGTAACAATAGACGTGTAATAAAAAGTTTGAATTCTGAAGAGGTTTGATCAAAACAGGTTGAACTCTCCCTGCATTTTTTTAACAAAATGCACAAATTCCTTGCACATGTCACCGCGGCAACGCGTTTACTCCAATCGGCACCGAACGACTGCTTGGTGCAAGGCGGGAGGTTGGCTATAATGACACAAAGGCAACATCGCGCAATCGTTTTTAGTTACCGAAAAATTGGGTGTGGCCGCTTTGCCTTCTATGGCCGCATTGAGCTGACTTCCCCTATCTGTTCCTTAAGTTTGGCACGTTCTTTATGGGACATCCTGTATTACACACGACTATTGTTCTCAAAGGTTTACAGAGATCAGACTATGAGGACCGCAAAAGCATACCTCTGCCATAGTCCACTTTTGACCAAATAGCGACTGCACATGTGTTCGTATTTTCATTATATTTAGGTTAAATAGTACCTATTTGCAGTTTTGTGTGGAACAACTACTTTTTCGCAATTTCAAAGTTGCTTTCAGACAAATAGTTGTTTTTTGCACCTAATAAGAGAGCCGTGAGGGCCTACTCTCTTTCTACGAAACGAAATTTCAGCCGATTTTCGTTTGACATTTTGCGAATTTGTCTTTCTGAGAATCTGTAGTTTTGGGAATCTGTATTATAAAGAATCGTTTTTTTTTGCATTTCTGACCTTTAACGACAAGCTACCAACGTTTGACTAAGTATTTGCGACTCCGTCATTTTGCGAATCTGTCCCTTTGAGCCTAAACCTATCTTATCTCAAACTGTCGGAACACAATAATGCTTTAAACATAGTTGTTATGGCGACTGAGTTAGATAGGATGGTGGTAGCTAGCCAGGCGGACTTAACAGCCCTATCACCAACCAAACCCAGCACACAAAGATGTACCCATCGCTGGGAATCGCACCCTGGACCTTAGGCCTGAAACCGGTGGCTTAGCTACTAGACCACAGAGGCGATTAGTCAGAGACTAGGCAATGAGGACTGCAAAAGCAGACCACTGCCTTAGTCCACTTTTCACCAAATAGCGACTGCACATGTGCTCAGCGTGACAGGTGGTGAGCCCATCGCCGCTCTATGCTTTTGGAAGTATGTGCAGTTTTTAGTCCGTTAGTCGCCTTTTACGACACCCAATGGAAGAGAGGGGGTTGTACCGTTAGCCAAACACCGTGTATAAGGCAGGACGATGGTTATATATTTCTATAATTTTCAATCTTATTACAATTACATAAGGTTCAAAATAATGTGGGTGGGATGGTATATACATCTAAATATAAAGGGCTAAGGAACATGGCTCGGATCATCAGGAGGAGCAGGTTTGGGACCAGCTCTTTATGGATTAGGACTGATAACAAAGAAATACTTTACTTCCTTACTACTATATTTACATCTCAGAATACAGATATACAACTTATAAATACAATTATATTTAGAAATAACGACCCGCTTGCGACTTTGCCCGCATGAACCGCCTCGTATGCGATGACGAATTTCCATAAACAATATTTCGTACAAACCTCAGAATAATAACTAAAACATAGAAGGAGTGCTATGACATTTGAGTGTGCACTCGTTTGGTCACAATTCGAAATACCTTTGTAAGTCGCTTTTGAATTTTGTATCTTTTAAGGTAACCGGTATTTTTTTTTCGCTAGACAATAACGTTTTTGGCAACTTATTTTGTCTCTTTTCTTTCCATGTTTATGGCCCATTTGAAAAATTGAACAACTATACGAGTCTCATTTGGACTCTTTCTTTGCTTTTGTTATTATTTTACAGTACAAACTTTATCCTGACAATTACAAACAAAACATAAAACGAATTAGCCAAAAAGATTAGTCGTTCTGAAGTGGTGGGCGAACATCACAGGCAAACATACGTTCGTGGCAATTTTTTTTTATTTGTAGATAGATGCGGCATGTAAAAAATTTTTGGCGTAATTAAGGTTAACGCAGGTATTACCGCGGCAATCAAAAATCTGCAGGTAAAACCGAGGTATGTAATATAATTGTAGTTTTAAGTAATTACAGGCACTGACAAATTTCGACGGTTGAAAGCCAGACCTCGGTAGCCAAGTGGTTAAGGCAGCCGCCCGGAATGCGGAAGGTGCGTGGTTCGATTCCCGCCTGAGGTTGTCGTCTTTTTTCAGTGTTTAAAATTTTACTTAATTACAGGCATATTTTACTCAAAAAGTTAAACTTTTACGAAAGATCAATTTACATTCGTTTGGATGGATCCGTGGCGGACTGTGCACAACAAAGCAGAAAAACAAAACAACGATTAGTTTTCATCAAACCGGCGCCGGAGCACGACCTCCATATAAACGCGAGTCGCCAAATGTAGGAACACTCAATATTTTACTAAGGTTAATGTGTTAAAAACCATTTAAACAGATTCGAAGTAGGTCACAAGGTGGATTATAGTTTCAGCTATGATCGTAACTATCTAATTTTCGTTTATTTTGCACTATTTTTCGACAGTAAATAAAAATAAAATACCGCGGTGATAGCTTCATAATTTTCTTTTTGAATGTGTTGACCGCGGTATACTCGGTAATAGCATAAATCAGTATCAATAGTTTTAATGAATTTTTTAGAAAATTGTAATTGGCAGTAACCCAAATGATTAAATAATTCGTTTAGGTAATTATGTATTTATCTTAAAAACTATTTTCGCGGTATGAAATTTGCACTAGAACTCTTATTTATTTATTTGTCCTAAATTGAGTCATAAAAATTAACTTTGTATGAGAGCACTAAATTGAATACGAAATGAAACCTTATCTTAGTTTGTATTTTAAAGCGCAGTACTTAATTCAAATATCATGTATATGTTTAGGTAACTTCATTGGTTATCGATTAAACTTTTTTGTTTAAAATAAATAAATTTTTATTCCTCGGAATTACATTATTTACACTTCCACGAATTAAGCTATCACCAATGGTGAAAACAAGCCATTACTCTGTTTATATAACTTGTTTAAGAAGCTTTTACCGAGTGTTATTACTCGGTATTAACTTCACCATAGAAATCTAATACCGACTAATAATAGCATTTATTTTTCAGTTTAGGGTTCTCTAGAAACAATACCTTTATGAAATTCACAACCCTATTTTCACCTATACCAATTACCAACCTACTTTTCCAACCGAGGATTTCATTTTTTTTAGGCAGGCTCTTTTAAAATAAAATAACTTTATTTTTTATTTCTTATTCCCATACATTGGAAAAAAATGGTGGGTAGCTTGATTTACAGCCAACTCTACCTCCTTAACTGGACCATGAACCAGGATTAGGGAGATCAGGTAATCACAGTGGAGCGACTGCCGTCTGATCTCCGTAACTCTGTTAACTGGGGAACCTAACCAGCTTGGATCATGGTTACACATTCAGTTTCCTGAGTGTGCAGGTTTCCCCACGATGTTTTCCCTCATACATAGAAAAAATAAACAATTTGTTTTTAATAAAGATTTGTATGGAACCAAAATTCCTTTTATTTTTCTACCCTCGGTAATAGAATCACGATTCGCGGATTAAACTGCAATCACTTTAGCATACCTCGGTAATAGCTTCATCCGGCTTTTTATTTTTAATAATTTTTTTCTTTACATTTTTCCTCAAAACCTATCTTTTACCATTAGATTCCTAAGGTCCAGATCTCAAAGTATCAGAAAATATATACCTACTTGTAACTGTTTTTACGATCGGAAATTCTTATTTCGAAAGCTTAAACCTTAAGGCCTTGATTTTACCTCGGTAATACCTGCGTTTACCTTATATCGTTTCATACAGTTATTGTCAACGAAAGTTCCTGAACATTATCAAGCATCATGTCATTATAACTTAAAAAGTAAGAGAAAGTACGATAAATATGCTCGGGTCGGACAGAGCCTAGATAGGCTAACTGATGGTTCACCGGGACCCGGTATTTGTCTTTAGGTAATCCCACACGCGGAAATTTTCTCAAAAGTTTATCCGATATTTACGACAAGTCGTGTATTCACTTCCTTAGTTGCTTTAAACAGAGTAGTCTTCAGTTTGGACTTTAGTATTTACCTCATTATTTACTTATTAAGCTATACTTAAGTCTTTACTTTAACTTTATTTTTGTCTTTACTTTAGTCTTCATTTTAGTCTTTACTTCAGTCTTTACTTTAACCTTTACTTTAGTCTTTACTTTAGTCTTTCGTTTAGTCTTTACTTTAACCTTTACTTTAGTCTTAACTTTAGTCTTTATTTCACTCTTTACTTTTCTCTTATTAACAGCGACTTTGATCGTAGGTACCACCAAGCATCACCTGTTCAACATCTCCTGTATTTCAAAGAGTGTCTTTCCCCTAGTCTCAGGCACAAAGAACATAGTGAAGACAAACGCAGTAGCGCACGCCGCGGCGAATATCCAGAAGGTAAACGCTCCTCCTATGCCGGAGATCATGTAGCTAAACGCCGAGGACAACCCAAAACCAAACAGCCAGGCCACACTGGTGGAGACAGCAGACCCTGGACCTCGGACGTTGGTCCTGAACATCTCACCCATCAACGTGGCAGGGATGATGCCGAAACCTGGAAAAAACATTTATCATACTATCACACTAATACTATAAAGGCGAAAGTTTGTAAGTATGGATGGATGTTTGTTACTCTTTCACTTAAAAACTACCGAATGGATTTGGATGATTTTCGGCATACAGATAGTTAATAACCTGGATTAACATATAGGATACTTTTTATCCCGATATTCTTACGGGAACGGGAACTATGCGGGTGAAACCGCAAGCGGCCGCTAGTACATAATATATTCAAGGCTATTGTTCCCAAAGGGTTAGCAGAGATCAGGCAATGATGAGTCCACTGCCATAGTCCACGTTTCACCGAACAACAACTGCACATGTGCTCATTATGACAGGTGGTGAGCCCATCGCCGCTCTATGCTGTTTTATGTGTGTGCAGTATTTAGTCCGTTAGTCGCCTTTTACGACACCCAAGGGAAGAGAGGGGGTGTTAGTATTCTTTCACCGCTACTCGACACGGTTATAAACTGTACACAGAACAATAGAAACAATCGTTAAAACCGCCTCTGTGGTCTAGAGGCTAAGCCACCGGTTTCAGACCCAGAGGTCTCGATTCGATTCCCAAGCTGGGGGTACATCTTTGAGTACTTGGTTTACTTGGTGGTAGGGCTGTTAAGTCCGCCTGGCTATCTATCTATCTACTATCATCTTATCTAAGTCTGTCGCCATTACAACGATGATTATATGTCAGTTGTGTTCCAACAGTTTGAGATAAGATAGCCAGTTCCTTAGTAAGGTAAGGCCAAGCGCTTACCCGTTGTCGAATGAATAAAAGTAAAATAATAGTAGCTTAATAATAATAATGCTAAGTCTAAGTTCTGATTACGATATTTTTAATCAGAATTATCAATTATTTAAAAAGTCATTACAATCATTATAATTTTATCTTTTATATTATCTGCCCAATTTAATTGTATAATTTAATTTATTAATTTAAAAATTTTATTTTTTTATTTTTTATTTCATCGCTATTTATATTATTTTTATACATATTTTTTATTATTATTAATTTTCTATTGCATGTTTTGAATAGTTGATAAGTGTTTACAAAATTTCTAGATATTTATTATTGTGTTTTGTTTTCTTTTTTAAATGCTGTGCATGGCAATAATGGGTCAATTGGCCGATAATGTCAAAATGATTTTTATTACTTATTTTTATTAATGAATTTGTCAATTAGACTGTTACTATTCCTTGTCAAAATAAAATAAAAAATAATAGCCGAAGTTTTTGTCTGTTTATATACACACACGAAAAGGCTGATGATGATAATGACATATTTATAATAAACTGAATATTGTATAGCTCTCATATCGGATTTCAAATTAACAGAGATTGCTAGAATTCCGTTGCGAGAATTCAATAGACATGCAATAAGCCTATAATAATCCAGTATCCCTCTGGCATGCTACGCTTTATACTAAGACCAGACATTTGATATGATTATTAGAAACATTAAAATCATTAATAGAATATAATAGGACATAACGTGCCTAAAGGATAATTTAATAATATTAACGAATTGGTAATAAATACATTACACAAGCGGGATTCTGACCTTTGACATACCGGGTCATTATTGAATTAGCATTTTAGTCTTTCAGTGTACCTAGTTATAATATCGTCGTTGCGTCTACAAAAGTTTCCGCTGTTTTTTTTTAACCCCACATACATTTACAACCTTTATCCCCGAAGGGTTAGTCAGAGACTAGGCAATGAGGACCGCAAAAGCAGTCTTCTGCCATAGTTCAGCATTTGCGCAGAGTGACAGGTGGTGAGCCCATCGCCGCTCTATGCTGTTGGATGTATGTGCAGTCTTTAGTCCGTTAGTCGCCTTTTACGACACCCAAGGGAAGAGTGGTAGTATTCTTTCACCGCCACGCGACACGGTTATTCAGAGTTATTCCTGGTCAAATAATTGTTATTTGCAATTTTATAGAATGGCCCAGATGCGGAACTATTTACCTATGACTAAATAAAAATAAAAAAGGATATCTAAAAAAAATAACCAAAATTACCATTTTAGCTTGCGTTAAGTTGAATAACTTACCTAAATCGAATGACAAAAAGAATAGCATTAGAGTGACGAGGGGCAACCATCCCACATTCGCCACCGAGTAACCAGCGTCATCCAGGAAGAAGTAGATTCCAAGCACAGCCTGCGACAAAAAAGCGAGTTATTTCCGGCTACCTTAGGTAAGTACCTAATCGCCAGCAGGTCAACATACATAGGCTGCACTAAAAGTATCGGGAATGGAATATGTCCAAATAGTTTAAATTATAATGAAAGTTGTCTTTGGTTCTATTTATGGGTTTTAAAAAAGGGAATGTTTTGAAGCTCTTGACTTTAGAATAAAACAAGAGAACGTGTTTTTTACACAGGCTAGATAGATGGTCGGGAATATGTTTTGAGTGATAGTGGTTGTAACGGCTTTTATAAAATATTTTTATGATAACTGGATTTAATATGCTTTATAATTAATTGTTAAGTGAATGTGAAAATATAAGAAAATATTTTTTAATAGTTTAAATATGGATGATTTTAATTAAGCCCCTATTAATTTCAATCCTTAAAAGAGGTTCCCAGCACGCTTTTAAGAGGTCACGGGCCGGTAAGAGAAGAAGAAAAATGTGTATGAAATGAATTGCGTTGGGAACTGAAGAGGTAACAAAACAAAGATGAAGAGGAAGATGGGATGGGAACAATATTGAAGAAAATTGTAACTTTGAGAGGGGAAATAAAGAGAGGAGGAGTGATGCTGTTAGGCGCAGTGGAAATGGAACTAGCGGAAATAGAACTAGTGGAAATGGAATTGGTGGTGAAAGTGGTGATGAAGCTGTTGGAAATAATGAGCGTTGAAGATGTTGGAAATAATGGGAGTTTTGAAGATATTCAGTTGGTGTTGGAAGTAAAGAGAGTTTTTGAATATATTAAGTTGGTGTTGAAAATAATGAGAGTTTTGAAGATATTGAGTTGGTGTTGGAAATAATGAGAGTTTTGAAGATATTGAGTTGGTGTTGGAAATATTGAGAGTTTTGAAGATATTTAGTTGGTGTTGGAAGTAAAGAGAATTTTGAAGATAGTGTTGAATAGAATAATACTTTGAGAGGGGAAGTTAGAGAAGATATAGTAGTTGAAGAAAATTATGAATTAGAGGATGCGCGATAATAAACATAAATTTCAGAGGGGATGACGGAATATAGATTTGGATTTTAATGAGAGGAATTTAGGGGCTTATAATTTAAACTAAGAGGGGATGTTGTAGAAATATGGAATAGTTTGAATTATAATGAAAGTTGTATTTGGTTCGATTTATGGGCTATTTATGGGTTTTAAAAAAGGGAATGTTTTGAAGCTCTTGACTTTAGAATAAAACAAGAGAACGTGTTTTTTACACAGGCTAGATATCTATCTAGCTAGACCTAGACCATCTGGTCGGGAATATGTTTTGAGTGATAGTGGTTGTAACGGCTTTTATAAAATGTTTTTATGATAACTGGATTTAATATGTTTTATAATGAATTGTTGAGTAATGTGAAAATATAAGAAAATATATTTTAATAGTTTAAACATGGATGATTTTAATTAAGCCCCTATTAATTTCAATCCTTATAAAATTTATAATCGAAAACTGATTGGTTTTATTAATCGAATACCATTTATTTATTTTTAAAAAAAGCGGTCTTGTCACAAGGTCTTGTCGAACTTGTAAAGTCGGTGTGAAAATGGAATTGACTTAAGAAAATTCAAGAGACATGATTTATTATGACTAACACGGACCTAAAAAAAAGACTTTGTTTAGACCACATTTTCAGGTCCGTGCTTTCGAAGTGGTTTAACACAAAAACAGTGTGTTAATCGGATGCTTTCTGCATTTGGTGATGAAGCGCCATCTAAAACCACAATTTATCGCTGGTTTGCAGAATTTCAACGTGGATGTGTCAAGCTGTGTAACGATCCCCGTCAAGGTCGTCCAAAAACTGCAATCACCTTTGATCGAAGGCAATCACCCAAGATAACGTTGATGCCGTGCGTAAGCTGATTGAGGAAGATTGACATGTGACATATTGCGAAATCCAGGCAACTATAGACATTGACATGAGTTAAATACAAATATTCTTGCATGAACAATTAGCCCCTTCGTACACAAGGCTACGCAAATCTCCGAAACTCGACGATTTTAGTCTCCAAGCGACTACCGCCATACAAATCCATTGAGGTTCGTACACTAGTCGCGTCGCCAACATTTGTCTCGCGACTCGCGTCGCGCCCGCCAGTCGCGCGCTACCTGCCAGTCGAGATCTTCGCTACTAGTCGCGGCGATTTCCAAGATGGCAAAGCAATCATTAAATATTAAATTTCTTTCTGAGGTGGAGAAATATCCTTGCCTATATATACAATATTAGTATTGGAGATTTGCGTAGCCTTGTGTACGGACTGTTCGCTACTCGATACTCGCGACTTGATACTATTGTAGTATACAACATTAGTATCAGAGATTTGCGTAGCCTTGTGTACGAAGGGCCTTAGGTGTAAAAAAATTGTTTTCCCGATAGATCCCGCATTCGCTCTGTGAGGAGCAAAAAGCGGCTCGCGTTACTTGGTGCGTCAGAACTTTCGAGAGATTACACTGAGGATCTTCAAATGCTGTATACAGCGTCGTATCAGGTGACGAATCCTGGATATACGCATACGAACCCGAAATAAAAACCCAGTCACGAGTTTTGGGTTTCGAAAATGAGTTGAAGCCAACAAAAGTTGCTCGTTCACGGGCGTTGCAAAAAAATGGTGGCCATGTTTGTCTCCAAAACCGGCCATGTTGTGACTATTCCTCTTGAAGGACAAAGAACGGTCAATGCAGAATGGTATGCTAGCATTTGTTAGCCGCAGGTCGTCTCTGAACTCCGTAAAGAGTACTGCAACCGCTGCATCATCCTCCATCACGACAATGCGAGCTCTCATACCGCCCACAGAACAAAAGAGTTTTTGAAGCAAAAAAACATTGAATTATTAGACCATCCGCCGTACAGCCCTGACCTAAGCCCAAATGATTTTTATACTTTCCTCAAAATTAAGAACAAATTGCGTGGTCAACGATTTTCGTCACCTGAAGAAGCTGTAGACGCCTACAAAACGACCATTTTGAATACCCCAGCTTCGGGTGCTCTTCGGTTCGCCTAAAATTGTTTGTCCTAATATGGTTTGGCCAAACCGTTTTGGCCTAAACTTAAAACGTACAATTATTGTTTCGCCTAAAAATTGTTTTGCCACCATTATAGTTTGGCCTAAGAATTGAAAGGCCTAATTTTAGAATGTCTAATGTAAAATAGCCTAAACTATATTGGCATAACTATAAATTGGCATAACTTTATTTTCTAAAATTAAATGTGCCAATAATGTATTGGAATAAAAGCATAGAATTTTATTGAGAAAATAAATTGACAGAAGCGAATCGCTGCAAACCCGACTCCACGTAGTCTTGTCTGCCCTACCCTAGAGTGCAATATAAGTCCGCGTAGGCGCGGAGGGGCGAGGCGGCCCGCGAGCTAAGGAGCAGGTGGGTTGAGCTCGCTTCGGCTTGCCTAGCCTCAGCCCCGGCGGTGAGCGAAAACCATCTGCGACGAAAAGCTCGCGTGGGACCGCCGGAGCCCCGCAGCGCCGAAGCCGTGACGGAAACTATGCATGCTGCATGCCTACATGCATGCTGCATGCCTGCATGCATGCTGCATGCCTGCATGCATGCTGCATGCCTGCTTGCATGCTGCATGCCTGCTTGCACGCTTACATGCTGCATGCGTGCTTGCATGCTTACATGCTGCATGCCTGCACGCATGCTGTGTTTCTGCTTGCATGCTGCATGTCTGCATGCATGCTGCATGTTATGCTGCATGTGTTTAATTTTGTGCGAATTAATATTTAGGAATTGTAAACTTTAGGGATTACGAATTGTTCTGCCAAATGACGCATTTGGTAAATGACAATGAGGCGATAAAAAGTTAGGCGAAGTGAAATTAGGGCAAACACGATTCTGAAGAGTGAAATTAGGCGAAAAAATTTTAGGCTTTTCGTTTGGGTGCCATTGCAAATTAGGCGTACAAAAAATTAGGCGATCCGATAGAGACCCCCCAGCTTCAGAATGGAATGAATGCTTAAATAATTGGTTCCATCGAATGGAAAAATGTGTCAAGTTTCAAGAAGAATACTTCGAAAAACAATAAATATATTTTCCAGTAACAATGTTGTATCACTCCCTTGATTCCCGAAATTTTCAGTGCCTCTACGCTACAGCAAAATGAAAATTTTTATTTAATTTTTAACACTTTTGTTTTCTCAGTAGTTAAGCCTTCTGTAAAGCTCGCCTCTCACTTCGACACTCACGTTTCGATCAAAAGTGACCTTTGTGACGTTAGCGTAGAGTCGAATTTAGAGAATGCAGATTTGATTACTCATTGCGGATTCAGGTTCGAGCTATCAAATCCGCATTCTCTAAAGACAGGGAGAGTTTACAATCGAGCTGTAGGAAACCGACATTTATGTCCAAGAGCTAATAAATAATCTCCACAATAAGCATGTAGTTGTTTGAACAGCCATACCATAAAAAACTCACCAAACTTATAAAAGAGAAGAAGGTAGATCCCAAAAGCAGAACTCTTCTTCCAGCTCTCTCCACGAAGAAAGGCGTCACGCAGCTGGCTCCAAACTGTGTCCCCCCTATCACGATCGTCGATAAATCAGGGTCTATAGACGACCCGGCTAATTCGAAGATGGTCGTTGCGAAGAATACCACGACTACAACCCCGCTCATCTGCTGCAAGATGTTCAGCGTGAGGGTTATGGTCAGTGCTGTCCTGTTGCTCTTCACTGTGAATATCTCTTTCCAGTCGTCGATGGCTGCTGTCTGCTTCGCCAGCTTGACTGACAGCACTTCGTTTACGTCTTCTTCTCTACCGAGAGATACGAGGGTGTCTCTGACTTCGTCATCGTTGCCTAGAACAGTCAGAGTAGATACATGCATTTTATTTTTACAAAATAGTTATTTTAAATCTGTGGATTACAAGATCCGAAACACGGGCGGCCATGATTGAGATTCGTGTGACGTCACATCTCACAAAATAAACAAAAACTATCTGTTTGAAGGGTGCCATCACAGGGCAGAATGTCACATGACCAACCGTTTTTGCACAAAATTTGAAATTATTAAATAAAGCTGTTCCGAGAAAAACAATATTGCAGTAAAAGCGTTTGTAATTTTTGAAATACTTTTCTGAGAACTGTCAAATAGTCATTTGCCATTTTATTCACGAAGGTTTTTGCCCAGCAGTTGTATAACACAGTACACACGGCGTCAGATCAACCTACCCTAAACTGTCAAATTTCTCCAATGAATATTGGTCCTTAGAACCAAAACATAAAGTTCAAAATTGATTGTAGAAATTTGACAGTTTTGGGTAGGTTGATCTGACGCCGTGTGTACCTATAATAGGCTACAACATAAATAATTCCTCAATAAAAATACCTTTTAAAGCATGATAGACGGGAGTTTCAGGGACAAAAATGATCCCGAATATGTAAACTATTGTGATCCCCAAGCCGATATAAGAAGTACCAGCGTACGACACGTAGGGACCGACGGAATAGACGACTAGAGTGCCGAACGTCAGGAACATCCCGGTGCAAGTCAACAGGAAGCCCCTGATGTTTGTAGAACTGGAAAATAGAAAAAAAGTACATAAATACATATAAGTATATAATTATTACATTTCATCTCACATAAGTGCAAGTGCGACTTTTATTAACCATTTGATTATGAATTTTAAAGCTTTTGGCTTTATCATATTAACTCGTAATAACGTATCTAAATCGAACACAAAAAACCTAACTTATCCACAAAAGAAGGGTCTCGATTGCACTATTTTTTTTATGTCCACAATCATGTCTTAGTGCCCTGATTTGTCATTTAAGCTATAGGAAGGTATTGTATTCCGAAAATTATGGAATAAGATAACCTGTTCCTAATAAAATTGGTCTCCTCCTGAAATCCTCAATTTCGGTTGAACAACGCTACCACCTTTGGCCTTCGGCCTAAACACTTACGCTATCTCCCCAAGGTACACCAAATTCGTGACCATTATGATGCCAGTGCCAAATCCCATGACAATCCTGCCGGCGTACATCATGGCCAAATTGTGAGCTGTGGCCAGCAGGATGAACGAGAGCGCCGTGAATAGTCCGCCGAGCAGCAGACTGGCCTTCCTGCCCAGCAAGTTTGAGAGGTATCCTGATATATAAGGACCTGGAAAGAAGTTACAGCATTAGTCATTGTTTTTAGCAAATATTGTCATCATTGGCCTTTGCGCCTGTATCAGTCGATTTAATTCAATTCAATTCAATTCAATTTCTTTATTTGCATTATATGTGGTATGGTACATAGTAAGATGGTATAATACAATAAGAGGATCACACATTTAGCCAAAGTGTTGGCATACAAAATTTTTATAATAAAATGTCATTTAAAACTTAGGTACACAATATTAATTAAACGAATAGGATTAAAGATTAATAGAAAAATTACATTGTCATGCTAAGTATTTGATTTATAATTTAAATATTCGACAATTGAATAAAAAGAGTTCTGTATCAACCATTTACGTAACATAAACTTAAATCTATTGAGGGGAAGGCCTTTTATAAACTCTGGTATTTTGTTATAAATTTTTATGCACTTTGCGTAACAATTTTTCCCAAAACGTGAAATCTTCGGTCTAGCATCCATGTATTGTATTTATGTCGTGTACTGGGAGTACCTTTTTGCATGGCTGTGCAGAACGCTGCGCGAACGACAGTCTTCCGTATGTTTTGGCACCGGTGGGTCGGACTGGAAGGGTTGTAATAATTTGGTGCCTCTTGATAATCTTGTTTTCCAGAAACGAGAACAAGGTGTTAACGTGCACTTTGCGATCGTGAACTGACTGAAATCGTGATCGGTCCTCCCAGCCCTTAAGGTCCATACCAAATGCTAACAATTCCTTCTTAGCGCAGTCTTTGAATCGTAGTCACGGTCTACCTACTGGTCTTTTCGCTTTAGCGATTTCGCTAAGAAGGCGCCAGGCTTGTTCGTCCACTTGGTCAAACTGGGTAGTCAAACTAATTTGTCCAACAGGAATAATTTCTCCCAGTGGTCAAACTTTTCGAATTTTGGAAAATACAGTCCAGCATAAAAGTAAATTATATTATAAAACAGAACTTAATTTTAGAATGTAAAAAACTGAGAGAATTTTGAAAATACGTGGCTGAAGGAGTCAATCGTCTAAATCAAATGGCTAAATATATTATTAAAAAAACATATATTTTATTACAAATGAAATAATTAAAATGGCGTCTATTATGCCTAATTATTATTAATCAATATAACATCCACCAAATTCAGTTTTAAACCAAACGCACTAGATGTTTGCCATTTTTAAATTAAAGAGTAAAAATAAAAGGCTAGTGTAGGCTACCGTAGTTTACCGGTAGGCTACGGAATGCTATGGTAGGCTACGATACACTTATAACTTTAGTCTTACGACCTTAACGCAATTTATCAAGAAAATGACCAATACTTATTTCGCTATGGATTAACTGTAACTGGCAGTTCATTAAAAAATTGGTCACTGCTCATATGCTCGTTTCGGCGCGGAGAAGGTTCGTTGTCATTTTCCTCCATTTTCAATAATGATGACAGCAGGACGCGCTGCTGTAATCGGACGCTGTCTTTTCATAGTCTTGTTCAAATGTGC
Source organism: Scoparia ambigualis (assembly GCA_963921215.1). Classification (NCBI taxonomy): domain Eukaryota; kingdom Metazoa; phylum Arthropoda; class Insecta; order Lepidoptera; family Crambidae; genus Scoparia; species Scoparia ambigualis. The sequence goes on from OY992524.1 coordinate 20,427,350, forward strand.
GTGCCAGCTTCGACCGCATCATTAGTACGGTGCCTTTCGCCGTATACAGACCATTGTGCTTTGACCGATAGTTCTTTCAGACACGTATTTTCAAAATATTTTTATACTGTTTTAGTTTTTGACTCTCTGTGGGGTTTTCCGATTTAATGTACTCCCAGCCGGCGTCAATCATATCTGCAGGTAATAAAGGGAGAGCTGAACATAGCCCTACGATCCTACTTTCAGTTTTAGACTTGAGCTTCATTTTATTTGATCTTTTCCGTAAACTTTTAGTATGATGGTAGTATTAGTGTAATTTTACTATTTTAATATTAGAGAAAATTTCTCTTATTGCGTTACTAGCAGCAATTTCTAAATCCATAATAATATGTATTTTTTCCGGTGTCCATTGTGGTATTTGTGACTTTATCATTTGAAATCTTGCTGCATAACTCTGCTGTGTATTGTCACACATCAACGCGTATGCTACTGCCTTAACTTTCGTACTCAATTGCATATGACAACTATAAAAAGAGTCCATTATCCGAAAACTTTGACCATTGGGAGAAATTATTCCTCTTGGGCAAATTAATTTGACTACCTAGTTTGACCAAGTGAACAAACAGCGCAAGGCGCTGTAACGGTACAGAATGGATGGTATTAAAATCAATATTAATGTGTTGCACTACTATTTTACTAAGCATAAAAAGAGGAAATAGACTAGTCTCGCTTCACGGGTTCGCAGATGCCTCTGAAGCCGGGTTTGCCGCCGTCGTTTATCTCCATGAGCTCGATGCCTCCGGAGATATCTGTAGTACACTTGATTGTCGCCAAGTCGCGAGTCGCACCAATCAAGAATCGCCTCACAATCCCCAAGTTAGAGTTTTCGGCCGACACCCTACTCTCCCAGCTCATGATCCGTGTGTCAGTTCAGCTATCCGTCCATATCAGTATAAAACAACACATATGTTGGTCAGACAGTACGATAGTCCTGACCTGGCTCAATACACCGCCTCACCGTCTTCAACAAGACAAACAAAAACAACAAAACAACAGGGTAGAAATGAAATGAAATGAAATGTATTTATTTGCATTTGAATAAGGTTACACTGTGGATGTTTACAATAAAATTAGATTCATCTTATTCAGCCATAAAAATAGCACGCAAAGTTCAAAGCAGTAACTAGTCAGATTAATTAATTATAAATTACAGAATGTCAAGGAATTATAAAATACAGAATGTCATCAAATCATTAAAATCAGGAAGTCAAAATTATAATAATAACAATCTATAACACCACATTTTCATCATAATCCATACAATAAGAAAATATAAAATATCAACATGCAAGTCAATGGCAATTAGTATAATTCAATAGGTGTAATGTCAAAATTAAACGGAAACAATCTAATTAATTAATAATTGTGAATTTAATTCTTGCACTGTATAAAATGTGTGTTTAATAAGCCAGTTGTGCAAAGTCTTTGTAAACTTATTCAAGGGCAGATCTTTAATATCTTGAGGAATCTTATTATGTATTTTATACACATATTAAAACATTTTTTTTAAATCGGGCACTACGTGGGACAAAATCAAGTACTAACCTATTACAATTTCTAGTATTTCTAGGGAAAACATCTCTAGCTTGTTTGAAGTGACCTAAATGTTGCCTTACAAATTTCGATATTTCAAACAAGCAAGGTAGAGGTAAAACATTTAGGGCTTTAAATAGTGGCTTACATGAATTATCTGGAGCTTCGTTGCAGATAGCCCTCAGACATTTTTTTTGAGACACAAATGCCCTCTGTATATCAGTACTGTTGCCCCAAATGATAAGTCCATAACGCAGCACAGACTCAACATATGCATAGTAGGCTGTAAGTGCTGAAAGCTAAAAGAGAACCTGTTATTTTATTGCAAACATTATCTGCATGTTCTTTCTAGTCTATTGTCAATCTGAATACCTAAAAATCTAGCGTGGTTTTCATTTTTTATTATTTCCCCTTGATAATTAATGTTAAAATCGTGGTTTAAATTATTAAAGTTTATTAAACATGTCTTCTTAATATTTATTTGTAGATTATTTTGTTTAAGCCAGGTAATTATTGTCTCTATTTTTTTTATTTACTTCCATTTCATGATTATGTAGGGTTTTATTTTTATTAGTAGAAACGACTACTGATATGTCATCAGCAAACAAAATGCTTTTATGTGTCATAGTATTTGGGAGATCGTTAACATATACCAGAAATAATAGTGGACCGAGAACGCTGCCTTGCGGAACACCTGAAGTTTTTATTTTGTATTTAGATTTATACTTTTGGCACAAAAATTACTTAAATCTAATTTAGTAACGTCAACCGATTGCATCCTATTGTTTAAGTATGTCTCTATCCATTTTAAGGCTGTTCCTCTGATACCACAATTTTCTAACTTTTGTAAAAGTTTGTTAATGCATACAAAGTCAAATGCTTTTGACATGTCAAAAAACAGTATTGTTACATATTTTTTGTCATTTAACCTTTGTAAAGTCTCATTAACCAAATCAAAAGCTGCTAAGGTTGTAGATTTGTTTTATTGGAAGCCATATTGATTGTTCTTTAAAACATTAAATTTATTAAAGAATGCTGTGAGTTTGTTATGCATTGTAACGGTACAGAATGAATGGTATCCGTCCGTTAGTAAGGAATGTATGGGAGTAGCACTAAAATAAATATTAATGCGTAGCACCATTAATATAATAAGCATGAAAAGGGAATAATAAACTAATTCAGAATAATGGTCAGTGGACTACGGCATTATCATTATTTTGAATTTCGCGGGGACTGCTCTGTGTGCCCTTGCGACATAGGCGCCGTCTAGCGTGAGTTATTTACTTGAGCTTCGTGTTAGGTTGGCAATGGGCTTTATCTTTATTTTGAATTTCGCGGGGACTGCTCTGTGTGGCCTTGTGACATAGGCGTAGGTTGGCAAGCCGGTAGACATACGGGCGGGCGCCACCTATGGTCGGAATACGGAACTTTTTATAATTTTACAAAATACAGGATTATTGGCTTAAGTGGATGATTATTGAGAGGGAATTGTTAATAGAAGGCTACATTTAGATATTCAAGGATGTAATATTGGCTATCTGACGAGATTTGGTTGGATTATGGAAAAACTTTAGAATTGCGCGGCGGGCGACGGCAATGAGCGAGCGAGAGGTTGGGAAAAAGATAGAAAGAGAGGTAGGATGTTATCTCCACGTGGCGCAACGCGAAGTTCGCGTATAACAAATAATAAGCGACGCGAAGGCGAGGCGCATCGAAAAACAGCTAGCGATTGGTTGAAGGGAGGAAAAGCGGACACGCGCGGGCGAATGTTGGGGGCGCGTGGCGCGAAAGTTGGGATGCTTGGAAAAATGGCGGAAAATTAGCGGACATTCAATTTTTGGACGTCGGAGGCGCGGTCCAATTTAAGAGTGCGGTAAATACTCATACGGGAAAGTGAGCGTCTGAGCGATTTTTAGCGCGCTAAGTGATATTCGAGTTGCGATTTTAACTAATATTGGTTGTGAAATTGAAAGTGATTAATAAAGTAAAACTATTGCGATCGCAACTTGAATCCGTTAACGAAATGATGTATTTCGGGGTATATTGGCGGAAACGCATAACGGTGGCAACGAAACCAATATAGCTTTCAACAGACTTCGGTCTGGATGACCTTTGACTGTATTTAATAAGGTCGGCGTTTTCTATTATTACGCTAAATAATACACTATCTTCGACGGAGTAATGGAGGAGAGACAGTTGTCTCCCTAGTGAAAGTTGAAGATAGGTCAGACACCATTTAGCTGGAGGTAGACCCGTATGACCCAGTCCAATTTCGACTCTACCTCCGTACACACAGTGTAGTGATAGGAATAACACACTGAGTATACTGGCTCGACTGATAGTACATTTAGAAGTCAGTTTGCAAGGTACACAAGTAGGGACTGTTAGTTCGACAAAATATAGGCATTTCAAGTGAGGAAAGCTGTAGGAATCTATAGGTAGGCGGTTCTATATAATTGTTGTGAGGAAGTGAGGGGACAGTACGGGGTGAGCACGTTGGGCGTACATAAACTAGGTACTGGAGCCGCCGGGCCAGGCTGGATTAATTCAGACTAATAAGGTAGGGATAATTAGGTTACGGTGCTAAATAAAATTTACGATGAAGTGATGTGGGTCCTATCTAGGCATGTAATCTGTTACCGTAGGCCGATAAAATTCTAATTGTTTTCCTAAAGTTGTTACCAATTAATTATTCCTTTTTAATAATTAACAGAAGTATGATAATATCGTACCATCATTACTTGGAATACCTAAAAGTCTAGACTGGTTTCCTATTACAAGAAAAATACTAAAAATTATAGCAAATAAGCATAGCTGTACTGTGATGTGTGATTTCTAATACTGAAATGACCAAACAGGCATTTTTTAGCTTTCCCTAGGGTGCAATACGGCCTTATATCGCTACACTCTTCAAAGTATTAAAAGTATACATCCGATACCTATTAGTAAAATATAAGCTGATACAAACTGAACAACTAAAACCAGTTTAGAACCTAGGATAATTCGTTGAAGGAAGACATTGCAAGCTATGAGCTTCTAATAATCTGAAACATAGAAATAATTGATTGATAACAACCTGCTAATTAGCCTGAAAGTGGTCTACTAATACCATTTGAATTCACCTTAATGGTCAAAGACCTCTTAAGATATGTAAGTACTTACTTCTAATAATATGAAACATAGAAATATTTGATGGGACCAATCTAAATCAATCAGACTAATACCTAGTACAGTCTAATTTATACCTATTAAAGTGAGTGAAGGATAACTCCTAAGTGTAATTGATTCAATTATTAACAGGGATAATTACCTGATTTACTACCTACTAAAACATACTAACTATGATTTAGTAGGCTATCAAATTAACCACTCAGTCTGAGAGACAGGGGTGGAAGTTAATGGAAAGATAATTAACTTAAGTTCACTTCCTAAAAGTCAAGGATATTGAATAAATTAAACATCCTTTAATAAACTTGAGATGTACTTATACTTTATAAGATCTGTATAATGAACACTAAGAGTAAACCAAAGTAATTTACTTCAAATGATAGTATTCTATTTAAGTTCACTTCCTAAATGAGTAGGATATTGAATAAATTAGACATCTTTTAATAAACTTGAGATGTACTTATACTTTATAAGATCTGTATAATGAACACTAAGAGTAAACCAAAGTAATTTACTTCAAATGATAGTATTCTATTTAAGTTCACTTCCTAAATGAGTAGGATATTGAATAAATCAAACATCCTTTAATAAACTTAAGATGTGATAATCTGCCAATGCAGCCAATCCAATGTAGTTATATTGGAACTTTATAAGACCTGTATAATAAATACTAAGAGTAAATAAAAGTAATTTTACCTGTATTAATAGCATTCTATTTTAGCCACCGCCTGAAGTGGCGTTTGAATAAATTATCCACCCTTTATGGAACTGAATATTAATTTTCTAATAAGACAAAAGGACGGTCAGTTAATATTGTTACATTGTGATCTCTTCATAATGGACACAATAATCAGAGAAATAAGTGTGTCCGGTAGAATGCTGGCTTTCTACCTCTGTTCAATAAGTGAAATCATAAGACATAAGTTATTGCATTGAATAATTAAGTTCTTAATGTGAAAAGGATATTTGGATGATAGCCAGCCTTGAGATAAACTCTATTGATTTATGTGGAATAATAAGAATTTAAATTGCTAACACTAAATAGTTCATAATGTAAAATTAAATTAAATTTTGAGGAGAGATGTAAATTCTCAGTTTTAAAGAATTAAAGGCACAAGCTAATAATTAAAGTTAAAGCCAATGTGACGGAGCCATAGTTAAACAATGAGATGAAAGGCACGCTATAGGGCGGCGGTTGGGGCCCGTAAATTGCACAAGACTATATTTCCACCAGACTTTTATATTTCCACAACACTTTTAAACTTCCACAAGACTCTTATATTTCCACCAGACTTTTATATTTCCACATGACTTTTATATTTCCACAAGACTCTTATAATTCCACAAGACCTTTATGTAAATTGCACAAGACTCTTATATTTCCACCAGACTTTTATATTTCCACAACACTTTTAAACTTCCACAAGACTCTTATATTTCCACCAGACTTTTATATTTCCACATGACTTTTATATTTCCACAAGACTCTTATAATTCCACAAGACCTTTATGTAAATTGCACAAGACTTCTTATGTATCATGCTACTTTTAATAAATAATAATACCTGCAAGCTAAGCTATCATCTGATTATCTCTGAGTGGTTACAAATCTTCCCCGCAGCTGCAGTAAAGGATTTAGGTCACAGTTCAGACGGAGTCATTGCTAGGCTACACATATCTATGTTATGATTTATAGACTGGTAGGTAATTAGGTCAGGAGGAAATAATTTAACACAGGGATAAGCCAATTACTAAACTTTCACGAAAGAACTTGAGTTACTTAAATGCGGTTAACAACGGAGGGTTCACTAGACGATCTGGCCAAAATAGTATTTATTATAATATTACATGCTTGACTGAAATTCACTGCAAATAGAATTAAGATATGCTAAGGTTTCATCATCATACAAACACTACGCACTCCACAAAAACTCAAAACACATCCATTAGATTGTAGGTAAATAAGGTTAAATAGTTTTAAGAATTAGATAATAAGTTAAGTTAAGGTAAAAGCGGCGATGATGTGTGTATGTATTATAAGGTAAAATAGGTTAGAAAATTAGGTAAGCGGGGGGAGAGGTTACAGCATGACTTTCTCATACACCTTTGAAAGAATAGGTCTGATACCTATTCTTTCATGTGATTGGTCTGTAATTATTTAATTCCGTTTTTTCACCTTTTTTACATAAAGGTTTTACCACCGACAACTTTAGTTTTTCGGGAAAATATCCGGTTTCCATAGGTTCGGTCCGGTTCACATATTTATTAGATACGCCAGCACCGAGCTGATTTGATCTTTGCAAGTTTTTATGACATTTGTGCATACATCATCATAACCCTCTGAAGCAGTATTATTTAATGTCATAATTATATTCTATAAGCAGTATTCGTCAACTGGAGTGACAAAAATCGAATTATGCATAATGTCATTAGTAGGAATGTTTACAAAATTCATGTTATAATTTCCATATGTATTATTTGTCAAATTAATAAAGTAATCATTGAAGATATCCGCGATTATTGTAGGGTCATTAATAAAGTTGCCATTATGCACAATTTTGACAATATTATTACTATTTGAAACAGTTGTTGTATGTATCTCATTTTGTACAACTTTCCATGTTGCTTTGCATATGTTTTTACTTTTAAGAACGTATTTATTATTATAATTTTTCTTTGCTTGAAATATACATTTTTTTAGTAGTTTAGAGTAACACTGCTACATGTACTTGTCATTGCTATTTTTCTTTGAGTAATATTTATGTCGTAATGTCCTATTCATGGCACAACTTTTCTTTAGTCCTTTAGATATCCATAATAAATGTGGTTTCGTATTAATATTTATTTTAATAACTGGAAAGCAGAGTTTATATACTTAGTAAACAAAACCACTCGTAAATTTTATTGAAAGCCGTATTTGGATCTTTTTCGTTATATATGTCAAAAAATGATAAGTTTGATAAATAATTTTTAACTTGTTAATATTTTCAATTGAATAACATCTTTTAAAAGTAAATATCGTTCTAGGTACTGGTTGTTTCGACCTGACCTCAACACTTAACATCTGCGCCGTGTTGTGATCAGATAAAAATATAGGGAGTAAGGATCCACTAGCGGTCCTAACGTTACGAGCAATATGATCCAGGCACGATAGACCTCTAGTGGCTTCGGTTATGTGTTGTTTTAAATTGTAGTTTTTTAGGATGTCCAAATATTGTTTTGTCAAACTGTTATTTTTTAAAGTATTTATATTTATATCTCCAACTATGATTATTCTATGTTTATGATATTTATGTAAGTACAAGTTAAGTAAGCGCACCAACTTATCAAAAAAGTATTCAAAATGTCGTTTTTTTGTTGCTGTGGATGATCTATATACACAGACAATTATAATATTATATAAGGAAATATTTATTGAACAACATTCAAAGTGAAAATTCGTCTCTAACCCATTAATAATTGCTACTTTCTTATATGGAACACCTCGCTTTACCATAATACATGATCCTCCTCTTTTTTTATTCCTTGAATAATGTGCTGCAAGATCATAATTTTTTATGTTTACATTTATTTCCTTATCACTTATTAACAAAAGTTTCTGTGAAACATATTACATCTGGGTACAAATTTAGTTCCGACAAAGTAATTTCTATTATTTCTGTCTTTGAGAGTAGGCCTTGTATGTTTTGATGAATGATAGTGAATTTATTTGAATTATTAGGTACGAAAAAGATTATTTGTCACCTGATCGCCCTGTATTAGTGGTGATTTAGGGGTTGTATCTATTTTCCGCAATCAATCAATTTTGTATTTTATATAATCAATTTCTAAATTTAATTTTGAAACAATAATATTCATAAGAGTCATATTTTTATTTATCGAGTAATTAGTCAAGAGTTGAGAAATGTCAAGAAATTTCCGAATTTAGTCTGTCCATATTTAAATAATTATTTTTCTGTATACTAAATAAAAATATTTTACAATTGTTAAGACTACATAATGTATTACAAATGTTTGTTATAGTTGTATAAGGATTTTTATCGTTACATCCAATAGATAAAATTAATATATCATCTTTAGTTAGTGAGTCCTTTAGCGATATACAGCTGCTTAAGACTTGTGAACTTGATGCATACGGCTTCACTATACCCGTTATATTATAGCAGTCGTTCCATGCTCCGGCACGAGACTTCAATAACTGCTCTGCTAGGCCTCGTACTTGTTGGTCGCCGACAATGTAAATATTGTGCTTAGTAGGTAGTATTAACTTGTCGATCCGTAGAGACATCTATCGATTTAAGCGGTTGAGACTCGTAGGTATAGTTGTTTCGGTGTGAAGCATCTCGGCTTTGCAAGTGGCTATCGCCTTTGGCTGTAGATGGCGTTGTACTACAATTATTAAATTGTTTTGTTGAGATGTTATTTTCGTTTTCATATGAGAAGTCTAATTCTGTACATTTAATGCTTTTCTTACTATTTCTCACAGTAACGTTTTTTCTTGAACTGGAGTGATTTATATTAAAAGGGCTGCTTTTGTTTTCATATACAGCTGTATTTTTTTTAAATTTGAATTTTCTAGTAATAATTTTTTGATTTCACATTCGGCGATTTGCAATTTTTCCTGTAATTTTCTATTCTGTTTTTCTAGTTCTTCTATTCTTTCCTCCATGTTTATTTTGCTATTATCAGTATCAGGATATCTGCTATTTATTCTATTGATTGGTGATATTGGAGTATGTATGATCCATATTTTCGTCATCAGATAATGATTGAAAAGAGTTATTTGTTGATAAATTTATTTTATATTGTGGATTTTGTGTTTCAGCCCAGCATTGATCACACTTCCAATTTGTTTTAGATTCTTTTGTCATTAGATAAAATCTTTTAGCTGAAACATTTGTACAATCTAGATGATAATATGATTCGCAATATGCACATTAAAAAAAATCCCTTTTTGTTATAATTTTTCCGCAACTGTCTCTATCTTGCGGTTGTGTGACAAAACACTTGTAGGTTAGGATAGGTTTGAATGCTTGTGAGCAGATGTAACGTGTCAGCGCAGGAGCCCGTTAGATGTCGTTAGCAGTAGACTAGTTTGACTATCATATGATTTGAGTCAGCTGACTTTTTTTGTTTACCTTTCAAATTGATAAACGGTTTTTACAATTGGTATTTGCTTTAATATTTTTGTATTCCAAAAAGTTACTCACTATTTTGTAGCGGCATATCTTCTGTAATACTAAAGCACACAAATCACTTGTTTATTTATTAAATATCTTTTTTGATTATTATCATAAAACAGAATTTTTTAGCTGGCACTTTTATCTTTGTCAATTCACTTTGGTTTTCGTAGATAACATTTGTGGAGCGTATTTATAGTATAACACAAAATATTATAAAACTTTTTCTCAATTTAATCTTCTTTTCGATTTTTTATAACATTTTTAACACAGAGCTGATATAGATCGTGGTCCAGTAGCGCCATCTGTCATAGTTAAAATCAGCTCAAGCTCACCAGAATGTACCTGGCGACACGTACCTTCCGAGCTCAACCCAGCAGATTGCGCAAGCAGAGGGATGTCTGCGCAATCCCTGTCAGCTCACGACCTATGGTGGTCTCCCACGTGGCTTAGACAGCCTTGTGAGTCTTGGCCTGCGATGCCCTCAGCTCTGGGCCATCACGCCCTACCAGGCCTTAAGCCCAAACACATCCCGTCACTGGTCACAGTACCCGGTCTTGACTTTGACCTGCTCACTCGGTTCAGCTCACTAGACAAGCTCGTCGGAGTGACAGCTTGTCCAAAACGCTTTCTGCACAACTGCAGACACCACCCAGATTCGCGACGCTCAGGCCCCTTGTACGTCAGTGAACGAAGAGAGGCCCTACTTTACTAGGTGTGCAGTGTTCAGCACAATGAGTTTGCAGAGGACATTCACCGCCTTCAAACTGGCAAAATCTGCTCCGTCAGACTCCAGCGACTGTCACCTCTCATTAAAAATGAGCTCCTTAGAGTTGGCGGACGACTGTCCCATGCATCTATCCAATATGACGCGCAGCATCCGCTCATACTTCCCAGTTCTAGCCCACTTGTAGACCTCATCATTGACCACTACCACAAAATACACTGCCACCCTGGCGCTGACACTTTACACGCTATCCTACGCCAACAATTTTGGATATTGTCCGCGCGCCGTATTATTAGACACCGAGTCTTTAAATGCATTAGATGCTTTCGATGCCGGGCCCAGCCGCAAGCGCCCTTCATGGCCGACCTGCCAGCCGATAGAGTTACGCCTCAGCCAGTATTTAGTCAAGTCACGACCGATTTTGCCGGCCCAATCCTCGTTAAATCTAGTACCCTACGTATTGTTAAACTCTTAAAGGCGTACTTTTGTATATTCGTGTGCCTCTCCACTAAGGCGGTTCATTTGGAACCGGTCTCGGACCTCAGCACGGAAGCGTTCCTCGCGGCATTACAGCGTTTTATAGCACGCCGCGGTGCCCCGGTTCTCATCCGCTCAGACTGCGGTACAAATTAAGTAGGCGCTAGAAATCAGCTGATTGAAGTACAACACTTTCTTGCCTCGAATAATGACACGATTGCGCACAAGCTCGCTGGTCAGCACATTACTTGGTTGTTGAACGTCCCTAAGGGACCATGGTTCGGTGCGTTACATGAGATCAACGTAAAATCAACAAAGCAACTTTTATATCGCGTAATTGGCGAACAACACTTCACATTCAAGGAATTCTCCACACTTTTAGCACGAATCGAGGCTGTACTTAACTCCAGACCTCTCTGCCCACTTTCGTCTGATGCATTAGACTTCGAGCCGCTCACAGCCGGACATTTTATTATAGGCCGCCCACTAACGGCTCTTCCCGAACTATCCGTGGAAGATAGGCCGATCTCCACACGTAGGCGATTCCAGATGGTACAGGCCCTTTCCCAGCGCTTCTGGACGCTGTGGACCCAGTCCTACCTCCACACACTCCAAACCCGCTCCAAATGGTTGTCCCCATCCTCCCCTCCCCGAGTTGGCGAGCTCGTCCTCATCAAGGAGGACAACCTGCCTGCCCTTCAATGGAGACTGGGGCGCATTACTCGCACCCTGCCTGGGAAGGATGGCGTCGTGCGGGTGGTGGACCTGGACACCGCCAATGGACACCCCCGGAGGCCTTTTTTTTTTTTTATAAAAGAGGGAGGCAAACGAGCAGGCGGGTCACCTGATGGAGAGTAATCACCGCCGCCCATGGACACCCGCAAAACCAGAGGAATCGCAGACGCGTTGCCGGCCTTTAAGGGAGGAATAGGTTTAAGGAAGGAATAGGAATTGGGAGGAGGGGGGGGGGGGGGGAAGGGCCTCCGGAACCCTCACTGGTCGGACGAAACACAACAGCACCAAGTGCCATTATTTCACGCCGAATATTAGTGAGAGGGTGGTATTACGCCGGGCGAGCCGGCCCAATGTGTGCTGCAACGCAGCGTGGCTCTACCACTCAGTTGGTGTCACTCATTTAGCACCACCCAGGGATCACGTGTAGGGTCTCAAGGGTAAACCTACGGACGCGAGCAACTTTGACCCCCCTGTGTTCAAGATTGCCAGGTTCCCTCTGGATGAGCCCACCCTGGGCCCCGGAGGATGTACTCGCCATGGGCGCGACGTCTCATTCGCGCCACCTAGCGTTGTATCGCGAAGTTGGCGCGCGTGAGGAGTGGGAACAAACGACGCGTGCCCGCGCGACACTCTGTCTGCAAGCAACGGCGAGACGGATTTCCCCGCTTAGCGCGCGCGCATGTGACATCTCACCCGTTACAACCGACCAAGCCCTTCCTGCCGCGTTGAACATTGGCGACCCCTAAGAACCCTTTGTGAAGTGACTGTGTGTTGTGCCGTGACCATTAAATCGCCTACATCGCCGCCCGTCAGCTCGTGTCCCGGTGCCAGCGACCCCGTATAGCCTGCTCCCGGTAAGTCCTTCCTGCCTCCCGCCTAACCACTTCACATGTTAGTGCCTCTCGCACCAACAGCCGCCTTAGTGAAAATCGAAGATAGGTCAGACACCAGTCAGCTGATGGGGGACTTGTGTGACCCAGTCCAACTTCAGGTCTACCATCAAACACACAGTGTAGTGTTAGGTTTTACACTTCGGGTATACTGGCCCAACTTTGTAGCTCATTTAGCAGTCGGTTGCTTACAGGGGCGACTTGATCTTCACAACTCACCACACAATTAAGCTTAAATGTGGGCCTTGCCCTAGTTTGCAAAGTGTTACAAGTAGGGACCGATAGTTAGACAAAATGTAGGGAGTTTTCGTGTAGTGTTTGGAATCTGGTCAGAGGAGGGCAGTCTCCTTCTCGGGTCAATCTTCATACCTTGTTGAAGGTAAAGCCAGACCTAACTGGATGTGCCAGGATAGAATTGTGCGCAAGCCGATTTAATACCTGGTGGAGATTATCTTTTGAGAGTGGAGTTTGTCTAGACTGGCAGGGGACAGAATACTAGTCGAAAGCATACTGTAGGTTAGGCAGGCGGCTATAATTAATTATTTACTAGGTTAAGTAGGTACTTATATGTCATAGTATTTCAAATTAGGCAGGCAGTAGGAATCTATAGGCAGGTGTCTATTTAAATTATCAGGTAGATGGAGTAAAACAGTATGTACATACTTAGGTCAACAGTAGGCTAGGCATTGAGGCACGCGTATCTAGGAGTCTAGATCGACTCCAACTATTAACACGTTCAGCCCGGCGTGTACCACCGGTGGAGCACGGAGTATTAGCTGACATGGCGGCGTGTACCACCGGTGGCACGTCTCACTAGACTTTTAATGTACTAAGAAATTTGCGCTGCTTTGAGAGAAAGGGTTTTACTTACCATTGCCGCCTAGTAAAAATGTCAAATTTTCATAGTGTAACTCAGGAGATGGATATTACTTTGAGAAGTTAAAAAACATTATGGTTGAAAAGTTTTAATTATTGAAAATTGTAATTGACTAGATCACGACATTAATTGTATAAAATACACAGACATATAAAAAGAAGATAAAATACAAATTATTTGTGGTGAATTACCATAAGAAAATGTTTTCATTATAAAACTAAATAATAATTGAGAAAAGAAAGCCATCATGGATCGTACAAAATGAATAAAAAAATGAAAATGACATTTGTAGTTCATTCTCAGAGTTTGAATTTTGATTAGTGCGAGGCAATGGAAAACGTTTTGTGTTTGAGCGAACATCAAACATGGATTCTTCACTCGAAAATGTAGCCAATCTGCGACGTCTGATATTATGAGACGGTAATTCATAATGTGGATCTAATACGGAGTCGTCTGAATTTTCTTCGAACACCTCGTCATCGCTCTGCAAATCAGATGCCTCCCCCGCAAGATAATTTCGCTCATTTTCAGAACTGTGAAACGTTGCCGTTACCTCTGGGCAAAAACTAAAAACCAGTGCTTTGCTCTTTGAGCAAAGGTATCACTGAGTTTTTGCCCTTTTGCATCGCTGCAGCACACATGCTACAAACTACCAACATGTTATTTAAATGTTTTTTATTTGTACCTAAGCATGTGTATGTTTTGATGCAAGTTAATGTTTTATCTATCTATCTATCTATCATTTTGTTCTATTCCTTGCAGATTCCTTATATTTTTTGATAATTGCCGAAGGAACGATATTTATTTGTTGCAAACATTACAAAAAGAATTTCGCTTTTGAAAGGGTACGCAGGTACGTACTATACTTACTTTGGTTATACTTTATCTATGTATGATATTTTAGAATGACTATTTTAACAGAGTTGTATAAGTTGTTATAAATATTTTCCTTATCTCCAGGCGGGCTAAGGAGGGAACTACGATTTGAATTCGAATTAAATTATGCGACAACTAAGAACTAAGATTCAAACTAAGTCTACAGATTAAGACTTAGACGAACTAAATCTACCCATTAAACCTACTACGAAACTACACGTAGGGAAACCAGTAACTACAGATCCACCTATACTCTACTACTAGGTACTCTTTTCCTTTGCACCTTTTACTTTGGCGGGAGTCATTTGTATTGGCCAACACCTAAATACAATGTTTAATTGCTTTATCACCTACAACTTCCGCTGCACTATCATAAACTATTGTTTAGCATAACTACACTAAATATTACAACTATGCTGCATATGTAAACAGTAAAACAGCTTGTGAGGTATAATTACTACTTTGCAACAGCAGAAGCAACTAAAACGTTACTAAGAATCGTTTTACTAAAAAAGTATAAAACATTAGGAATGGCGATTCTTTTAATAAAATATTGATTTTAAAAATTGATTCGAATCGCATTCTTAAAATCGATTTACAAAAAAAATCGAGTTCTTAAAGATAGATTTCTCAAAAATCTATTTATTTTAGAGTTTGTATTTACAATGCTAACAAATCATTGATTACAAACGTAACTGTTTTTATTGCTTTTATTTATTAAGAAGAGGCGAGGAAGACTAAGCACACAGCTATCTCGGCAGTTTTTAAGTTATTTCGTGGAAATCTATTATTTCTTTACGTGTGTTTGAGTACATTTAACTAACTGTAAATCATTTTATGGTCCTTATTAAAACTGGAAAAATCGAAAGTCGATTTTCTAATTTGAAATATCGATTCATTGGATCGATTCAGTACTACATATCGATCTAAATAATCAATTTTTTTTTGGTTCCGTTAAATTGATTTTTCGATTAATCGATCTCAGATCGCCTATATAACATGAGGGTAAAACGATTTTATTGTCACCCTACCCACTACACAACTAAGTTGATTTCGGTATCTATTATGATTTGTAGTTTTATCGTAATTCTTAGTAGTAACGAACAACATCAATTTGATGCACATTTTTTTCACGAAAAGAGACAATTTTGTCTTGTCTTATCTTACATAGGTTAAGCGTAAGAAAATGTAAACAAAAGAAATGGAGGATTGAGGGCCCGAATTTTAACAAGGTCATAACTTTTAAACTACAAGAAGTGGTAACCTGATCTTGCTTTCACAAAATTTCACAAATTATTTAGTAACATATAGGATAAGCAAACAGTAGCTGTAAGTTAATGGTTTCATTTTAATTGCGAAATAAACTTGAACGTGTGTGAGTATTGAGGGCCCATTTTGAACGATTATTTACAAAGTAGGACAGCGTTTTACAGTAACATCTTGTTTCCACAAATTTTGTTTGGCATTACCTTAGATTTTAGCATAAAGACTTTTTCTGTAGTGTTCATAGTTTATCCGCTACATGTGGGCCCTCAATCCTCTATGTGAGAAATGAGGGCCCAACTATACAGTCCATAGCTCGCTTATTTGACTCTCACAAAATCTGATTCCAACTTTCACAATTCATTAGGAATGTTCACTAAATCCTAAGCACATTTTCAAAGAGTTTTAACGAAGTGGCCCTCACACCACACGCAAATCAGTCGTTTTCATTTTATTATTTACGTTATGTAGAACGCTCTTTACTAGGTGAAAAACCGCGTGTACCGTGTTTTTATTTTTTTGGAAGCCATATTGATTTTCCTGGATAATGTTGTGCTGTGTCAAAAATGATATAAGCTTTTCATTCATGACCTTTTCAAATATTTTAGCAAATATCGATGTCAGTGTAATCGGCCTATAGTTCGCTACTTCTGATGCGTCTCCCTTTTTATGCAATGGTTTTATTATGGAATATTTTAACTTATTTGGAAAAGTTCCTATTTCTAATGAAAGGTTAATGAGGTACGTTAGTATCCGCAACAATTTATTGTTACAAGCTTTTATAACTTTTGTGTTTATAGAGTCGTAACCTTCCGATTTCAAATTTTTTAAGGACAATATAATTATATGTATGGTTGCTTCGTCTACTGGTGTTATGAAGATCGAGTTACTCGAGTGATTGTGATTGCAACTATATGTCAATTTATTAATCATATTGTTTGTTATGTCAGTTTTGTCGGTGAAACAATTAATAAGCTTATTGGCAATGTCAGATGGTTTCAATATGTCCATTCCATTATATGTCAATTTGTTTATATGTATTCTTGAGTTAAATTGTCCCATTTCATTCCTTATTACTGTCCATCGTCGCCCTTACTGTATTTTGACTGTTTAAAATGTATTTTCTATTCGACAGTTTCTTTGCCTGGATTATGCATTTTTTTAATAATTTGTTATAAATTAAATATTTCTTACGGTCATTTGTAGTTTTACTTGAATAATATTTAAATCGTAGAGTTCTATTCCTTTTGCAACTTTTAGCAAGTCCCCTAGATTTCCATTTTAATTGTTGTGATTGTTTTTTTTTTTTTTTTGATCTTTGGAAAGCAGAGATTATATTGCCAAACTTATGGCAGTCGTTTTCACTGAGGAAACAGAGTGATAGGACGGGGTTGCACAAAAGATCCCAATGGGTCGACGTGCCGCTGCTAGAGGGAAACCTCTGCAGGCCCCACTAAGATAAAATTTATAGTGGCATACTCACATAATTTAATTTTACTCACATGATTTAAAGGAGCAAAAGAATAGCGCCCACACACTTTGTATGTTCTACCGTTGTTAATTTAAAGAAGTAAAAGAATAGCACCCACACACTTTGTATGTTCTTCTTCTTCGTCAAGTCCTCATGACTGAGGGTCGTGACCACCAAAAAAACAGATTTGCGGACCAGGGCTCTCCAGAAAATCCTATCCTGGGCTAGGCGGATAGCCGCCTGCATGTTGCATTGCAGGGTTTCAAGGACTACATCAGTTTACCGGGCAGGCGCTCTGCCTCTGCTTCTTCGTCCCTTAACGGGGCCTACCACAACAAGCTTCTCCAGATTACCAGGCTCCCGGTGTGCAACGTGACCAAAAAAGGAAAACGATCTTCGAGGCAGACAGACGATAGGCGGGTTTTATTGGCAAGCTCCCGAAGAATAGATTTGTTAGTGCGACGAGCTTCCTCGAAATATTCAGCATTTTACGCCAGCACCACATTTTGAACACATCTAAGTATATTCTTGATAAAATTCGAGCTTTTAATGTCCTTGTTTCAGAAGCGTATAGGAAAATGAAGGAAATCAAGGTACGCATTAGTGTAACTTTCGTGCTGCGATAGATGTTACGATTTCTCCAAATTTTTTCTAGGCGTTTTACTGCTGCTTTTGCCATTTGAGCACGTCGAACAACTTCCCTTTCGCGGTCTCCATCATTGCGTATTAACGACCCCAAGTACACAAATTCCTGCGCCGTGTCTAGGTCGCGCAACTCCTGAGATTTAGGCAAAATACCTGCTCTAGCAACGAACATCAATTTAGTTTTGCTCAGATTTATCCGAAGACCGTATCAGCACTCACACTTTCGAGCCTACCCATCAGCTCAGCAAGTTCTCCCATATTGGTGCCTACTAGCGTAGTATTGTCGGCGAACCTTAAGTTGTTGATACGGTGACCGCCGACTCGGATTCCGCCATCCCAGGATGCTAACACTCGACGCATGACGTGCTCGCTTACGATGTTAAATAATTGAGGCGAGAGCATACATCCTTGCCTCACTCCGCGTTCAATCGCAAAAGGCTCAGAAAGAGCGTCCATACAGCCGAACCCTCGATTTGCCCTCCAGGTACAGGTTTTGAACCAGAAATATCAGATGTTCCGGTACTCTCATTTCCTTCATAACTTTGAACATTTTATCGTATCGTATCGTAATCGATAAAGCAGATTACGTTGTAGAACGTTGAATTCCCTGCTTTTTTCTATCAACTGCCTTATATTCAAAATTTGCTCACGGGTACCTCTCCCCCTTACAAAACCAGCTTGCTCTTTTGCTATTTGGCTAGTGATAAAGATTTCCAGTCTCTTGTTGATAATATGGAGGAGAACTTTAGCCGCGTGGGAAATCAAGGAGATGGTACGGTAATTCTCATATTTTTTGGTGGATCCTTTTTTGTGCAGGGGAACCACTATTGACTCGGTCCAGTCTTCTGGACATTGACCAGTCCTCCAGACTTTAAGGCATATAGTGTGTACTACATTCCTTCCTGATGATCCTATCCACTTCATAAGTTGTGCAGTGATTCCATCATTCCCGTTAGCCTTCATTTTTAACCTTCGGATTGCAGCCTCAGTTTCGCACGGCAAGATATCGGGCTCCCGTTCCAGGAAGTCCAGCCTATCGCCCGCAGCTTCAACCGGGTCCACACTGTACAATTGTTCGCAGTACCTTTTCCACCTGTCACGCACAATATCCTTTTCGAACAATGGTTTGCCTTGTTCATCTTCTATCGTCCATGACGTGGGTTTGTGCTCCTTGGTTAGCAGCCTGACACTTCGGAACAAATCTTTGAAGTGGAAAGTCCTAGAGTTCTTTTGATTTACACTGCAGATAGAGTTAATGTGCACATTCCTGTCTTACCTACGCCGCACACGTGAATTAAGCTCTGAATACTGCTGTCGTTTGGATTCTGGAACTCCTTGCATTTTTAGGCCTTTTCTTTCCAAAACAGCAGCCCCCGTTTCATCGCTCATCTAGACTGATCTGTGATTTAGGTGCAACAACTCTGCTAGATTCAGCGATCACTTCCACCGTTTCGGATATTATGGACTTCAGTCCACGCTGTATTGGCTGAATCGAAGGGGTCAAAGTCAGTCTCGTTGATCTTAGACCGTACCAGTTCTTCAAAAGTCTCTTTCAAATTTACGGGCAGCTTGATTACTGATTTTGGCTTAGTTATATTGTTCCAGCAGTAACAAAATTTCTACAAGGAACCAAGGAAGGAAGGAGCGAATGGATACGCCATTCGCTTGCAGCCGGTAGCACATTTGCCACCGGCAAATTTGTATGTTCTAACATTGTTAATTTATATTTCTGAGGTCGTAACTAATTCTTATTGTTCTAATTGTCTTATTTTTGTATTACTTCCAAATATATTTTGATTTAAAGAAGCAAAAGAATAGCGCCTACTCACTTTGTGTGTTCTACCGTTGTTAATTTGTATTTCTGATGCCGTAACTATTTCTCATTGTTCCAATTGTCTTGTTTTCGTTTTACTTTCAAATATATTTATTATTTTTACTTATAGGTAAGTAGTTATTTTATTTTAATCTGATCACATGTCCCTGTTTCTTAGCCGGGCCAGGGAACACTAGACTACAAATTCTCAGGTCGGGTAAAGTGTGTTTTTAATTTATCTATGTATAGCCTGGGTTTGTATTCACCAACCGGCATTTGACAAGCGTTATTAATCCAATAACCATTAATTGTACTTGACCTCATATCAATGATGGCGGCCTTTGCCTTAAACAGTATGTAGGCGATTACTCTACTCTATTTACCAACGACAACTCCTGTGAACAGCATGGAACCCACCCAGGATGTCTGGCCATCGGTGACCGGCTCTGGCAGGGGCGTCTGCTCAGGGTCTTGCAGCTTGGGGATCACTGGTGCCGTCCACCCCAAGGCGTAGCCGACCAGCACCTGGCCTATGTACACTGGAAATAAAACAGAAGTAAGTACATACACACCTACTTTATCGTAATCCCAATTTCAAAGCTAAAACATACAAATGTTTTAAAACAATAATTAACAAAACATTTTATGAATTTGAACCACTGAATCTAATAACAGTTCGGATTTTGGGAGAGCCTTCAACTGAGAAGAAAATGAGCCATAGCAACATGTATTGGAGTAATATGTAAAATAGTATGAATAATGATAATATCATATTGTGTATAACAATTTAATAACTAATAAGCTAAGTCATAGGAAAAAGGTAAAACTAGCGTCATCTAACAAAACCACGTCTGTGAATATAGAGTACCGTATGTTTTACATTCAAATTATTATTTTGTATTTTATGACCTGGTAACGGCATATCTTTTTTTTTGTAAATGTCGTTGCTTCTGTGCGCTGTAGTTTCTTGCGCCCGTTCTTTGCCACAGTTAAAAAAAAGACTTCCTGAATGGGTGGTAGGTTAAAAATTTGGACGATTCAAAGTACTTACTAATTGAGTTTATTGAATAAATATATTTTGAGTTTGAGTTTGAACAAAACGGTTGCATCTAAAAACTAGCGTCGCAGCTTGGGGCTAGCATTGTAATCCGTTCAGTTTGTCCCGGATTTGTCGTAACTAGCGTTGCCAGGCGTCCGGATAAAGCCGGACCTAATTAAACTTTTTGATTGCGTGTCCGGCCAATATAAACGGTGTCCGACTTGTCCGGCTTTTGTTAGACTTTTTACATTTCGCAAACGAGCGAGCGCCGAGCGTGACCGAGCGCAGGCGAGTCGACTGTCAGTCGCTCCAGCTCCTGAAAATGTATCCGGCCTTTTTAGTCAAATGTCCGGTCAAACTGGCTGGTCTATCCGGCTATTTAGTTGGCGGCCTGGCAACCCTAGTCGTAACCGTAGTTTAGAGGGCGTCCGGGGAGCGTTCGGGCGTTTGTTTCACTTGAGTCCAGGGTTCAAAAGTTTTCAAGGCACCGTAATTTATTTTTCGAATAGCGAATTATTGAAAATTACGCAGTAATCTCAAATTGCACTTCTCCCCACCCGTGATGCCCCAAGCGAAAATCCTGGCTCCACCACTAACTACACTTTCGACATGAGTTCGAAGCTCCAAAAGCTCCAAAGGTTTTACGTTTCTCGTTCTTGTTATGAGATTTTAGAGATGGCAACCCTAACTGTAGCGCATGCTGCGCTAGTTTTTTTGTACGTGTGTGTTTTTGCTGGAGTCTGGACACTTGTTGCGTAGCGGCTTATTAAAAGTTCCTTTGGGTCTATTAGTTTATTCTGTGCTCGGGTGTCGTAAAAGGTGACTAACGCACTAAATCCTGCATATACATCCAACAGCATAGAGCAACGATGGGCACCTGTCACGCTGAGCACATGTGCAGTCGCAATTTGGTAAAAGTGGACTATGGCAGAGGACTGCTTTTTGCGGTCCTCATTGCCTAGTCTTTAACTAACATTTCTGGGATAATAGTCGTAATTAAGTATTATATTTTTTGACAAAAAAATATCCATTACCACTAGTGTTGCCCAAAATCGATCTAGGTCTTGCAGTCTTGGTCTTGTTCTTGCATTTTTGCAAGACCAAGACCAAGACCGCCTAATTTTAGCAAAACCAAGACTAAGATTGACCGTGCCAGACTTGAGCAAGAACAAGACTAAGCCTGCGAGACTCTTACTTCTTGTAGTTATGGACTGAGTGTCGTTTTAGGAATTCGGGGTATAGGTACGCTTAGGGACGCAAAAAAGGTATAAAAAAATGAAAAATTGTATTGCAAACAATACCATAAACATACATAGCGAATGAAAATATCAATTTAAAGAAAAAAGAGTGCATCCCTAGTTTTGAACATCGGCACTTTGATAGTGCGCGGCGCCTTATTGCCGGCATCATCAAAGGTCGAATATTGACTTGTCAAAGAAATTTTGTAGCTATTCGGAAGTATAAGGTCAAGATACACGCGCCGGCGGCTTCTATTGAAATCGCATACAATCGTCGCCGCAGCGCCGCACGCACAAAATTTGATATTAGGTGGGTTCATTCAAACCCCACCCGGTGTTAGTTAATTTTTGAATTTCTCATTAAATGTTTAGACATTTATTAATTTGGTTGATCTTAACTATGGTTATGTTAATTCAAGCAAAAAATGTACCTACTCTGTTACGTTGTTCTAAGATTTAAAGTAACGTTTAATAAATAGCAATAGGCTAATAAGTAAGTGCAAGACTTGCAAGACTCTTGTTGCAAGACAAAGACCAAGACTGGAAACGGAATACTAAGACAAAGACCGGGTGTAGTGGCGCAAGACCAAGACCAAGACTGGCTAAGTCTCATCTTGTTCTTGCATTTGGGCAACACTAATTTTACCACTGCGGGTACTGTCTGTAAGTACTGGTTTTTATCCACTACAGGTTCTACCGGAATATAACAATTCTATTAACATGTTGCCATAGCGACATACTTAAAATAAGATGATGGTAGCCAGCCAGGCGGACTTACAAGTCCTACCACCAACCAAACCAAGTATACTAAAATGTACCCGCTAGGAATCGAACTCGGGACATCTGTGCCTAAGAACGGTAGCTTGGCTACTAGACCATACAAGCAGATCATCATCATCAGCCTATAAACGTCCCACTGCTGGGCACAGGCCTCCCACGTGGACAATAGCACGTGGGTATATTGGGCTACTATAACCCACCACGCTGGCTCAATGCGGGTTGGTGGGTTTTAACGACTGCCATCTTACGCCAAAAACCGGGACCAACGGCTTAACGTGCCTTCCGAAGCACGGAGGAGCTCGTGATGTTTTTAATTGGTCACCCATCCAGCGATCCGGCATTGCGAAAGATGCTTAGCGGGCAAGATTGCAAGCCGAACGCGTTAGCCCTTTACGCCATCGATTTTCCTCTACAGGCAGATAATATACCTACTAATTTCTATTCTATTTCTGTTTCTACAGACTCACCGCGTAGCGCGATGGGCAGCTGTCTCACTAAATATTGTTTCATTTTGCACAATCACTGTCACGCAGCTAGTAAAGCTAATTACTTTGAATGAATAAATTGTGTTGGTCCCTTAATCTTGTTGATAAAATTAATTGGGTGATAAGACTATCATATTTATGTATAATCTTAATTAATAATAAGTTCTAAGCCTGAGCCAAGCAAGGGCATTGCAAAATATTAAAATAAGTAGTTACATAGTGTTTTTTGTCAAATACTTAACAGAAAGAATTATTTGCATATCTTCGGTCTCGCATTTCAACAGATTAGCATCTCTTAGACTATCTAAAATGATGACCATGATTGTGAATTTGTTTTAATGAGCACGAGTTAGATCCGAAAAAATGGCTCATTTCTAACTCGACAGTTTTTCAACTCGTCAGATTTATAACTCGATAGATTTTTAAGTCGTCAGATTTTCAAGTAGTCGTCGTTAAATGCATAAGTAGTTGATTACACATTTTCTTAAATGTTTTATTTTAATGTGTAGTGCTCGTGTAAACCTTAGGAAACCATTTGTGCTAGAATAATAAAATGCTGTATTTACACAAGTACCTACTGTTTTTTGAAAAAAAAACATTAAAAAATTCCATGAGCTGGATTCGAATCCACTTAAAAAATATTCTTGTGTTAAAGGACGCCGTCCGGCTATGCGGGTGACTACATAGGGTACGTAAGGTGACTGGTAGCAGATCGGTACCTATATAAGGCGACTGCTAGAAACCTTCAGGGGCTGGCCAGGTCAAGTGTTTTAAACATGATTTATGTTTTTTTTTATTATGTTTATATATGTTTATAATTTTATGTATGTTTTGTTCCTAAGAATGGAATTATTTTATTTGATAGAGTAAACTTTGTGTGTAACTGATGGTTTTTATTATCTATCGATACAGTCAGAAGTCCAGGAAACAATCCGTAGTGCCATGGGACTACGAATAATTAAAATTACCCGTGGACCCGGTTATGGGTCGACCCACCGGGACCACGGGTAAACAGTGGATAAAAATGATTAAAAAGAAATTCGTGCTTTTTTCATTTTTAATTAATTAATTCTTTGTGTGAATTTTCATTACACAGTCTTTGAGTATTTAATTTATTTTACAGCAATAACATAAAAAAAGTAAAATGAAAAACAATTAAAAATAATGATTATATACAACGCGCGGGCAGCGGCCGGTCGTTGACCCAACCGTCTGTTGACCCGTCCGCGTCAGCCGGGCGATAAGTACCTACCTACGTTAGTCTGCAATGAGACCATTTATTTTCCTATTACGAAATGTGCGTATTTTTTTATGTTATTACTTTAAAATAAATTAGATACTCAAAGAATATCCAATTAAAATTCGCAAAATGAATTATTTAATTAAAAATGAAAAAATCACGAATTCCTTTTTTGTCATTTTTGTCATGTTTAAAACACTTGACCTGACCAGCCCTTGAAGTTTCTTGCGGTTTCTAGCAGTCGCCCTATATAACATACACATATAATCACAACTAAGTATTATGCCCGAAGGGTTAGTCCGAGACTGGGCAATGAGGACAGCAAAAGCAGTCCTCTACCATAATCCACTTTTCACCAAATAGCGACTGTACATGTGCTCAGCGTGACAGGTGATGAGCCCTTTGCCGCTCTATGCTGTTGGAAATATGTGCAGGTTAGTCGGCTTTTACGACACCCACCAAGGGAAGAGAGGGGGTGGTAGTATTCTTTCACCGCTACGCGACACGGTTACGCTACGGTACGCTACGGTACGCTACGGTACGCTACGGTACGCTACGGTACGCTACGGTACGCTACGGTACGCTACGGTACGCTACGGTACGCTACGGTACGCTACGGTACGCTACGGTACGCTACGGTCGGTAAATAAAAGTTAGTTAGAGTAAGTACCTACCTACTTCGTTTTGTACTACTTTTGATTCGAATAAATTGATTTCATTTCATTTGAATAAGTAGGTACCTACTTATTTTAGTTTTAATCACAGTTTATTTCATTTTTTCTTCGATAATTATTTTAATTCCTAATTCATTTTCATAAGTCAAACACGGATAGCTGTTCATTACTTTTTTTTTAAAAGTATCGTAGTATTTGATTTTGTGCGTTAATAACGAGCGCTCAAATCAATTTCGTTCGATTCTCACTTGAGGTAGGTAGTTATGATTCACACATCAGTGAAGGCGCTACTGTGCCGGAACCGTGAAAAATATTCTTTCGTACATTCTCTATGAACCTTTATTTTTTTCAAAGTTTCGTTATATTCGAAGACACTTTAAAAAATATTTGAATTGTTTTTCTTTGTAGTCAGTCCTCAGTAGGGTTGCCACCTTTTTAGGACGAATAAAGTATTTTTACATTTTATTAGAACAGAAATAAAATACATAAGTAGCACAAAAAAGAGTATTTATTTATTTGTCTTTAAACGTATTTTTTGTTGCTCTTTGCGATATTTAACAAATATATGACTTTACGTAAATAGTTTTACGTAAATAGAGTATTTAGCGTACTTTAATGGTGTCGTAGATTATAAAGTACGCCTACATGAAAAAGAGGACAATACTCTATTTTAGAGTACGGGTGACAACCCTAGTCCTAAGCCTGGGAAAGTGTTTAATCAAAAGTTGAATCATACATAATTCTGATTAATAGATTACCTGGGTAATCATGATAGTAGTAAGATACAGCCAAGCGCTTTCCGACAGCGGAAATGAAAATATCATTAATGACTTATAAAAGATAATGACCATTGATTGTATCGCTCAAATCTGAGGTATGTCGTAAACAAAAGATGGGAAATCCACCTGTCCAAATGCTAACTTTCCTTTGTCCACAGTCGCAGAGGCACTGGGACGAGCCACTATTCAAACAGTAAGTAGGTAATTAGCAGTGATCGGCGTAGGTAGTGCTATTCTCGGGATTTACTGACTGTTATCTTAATATGGATATGCCTTCTAAATCCCGGGAAATCTTTTTATTCTATGCCCAAATGTTGTTGATTTTATATACATAAATGAATGTTGTTGATTTTCAATATATTTAAATAAATATAGAAGTTTTTTTAAAGATTTGTGGTCGGTGGAGATCATGTTTTGAGGAATTTGCATTTACAGCCGAGTACCTCAAGTGCTGTATATAATAAGACATCATGTGAGTCAATAAGTATTATATTGTTGTACAGTATTATATGGTACCTATAACATGAAAAAGATGGGTCTGAGCAGTCTCGCAACTCCGTTACTTTGTAATATACAGAAAATGATAAATTTATTTATTTTCAGAAACCTTCATCATCACCTCCTGAACCGGACTCAGGAAAAAATATCCCGGATATAATTATTTTAGGACTTGCAAAATATACAACCTAGTACATCAAGTGTAACCCGCAGTCGGGGTCACTGACCACTCGACCACCCGGCGGTCTTATCACTAGTTTTAAAAATTGTGACATTATTTATTGTAATTATTATTATATTTATTTAAAAAATTTTAAAAATGACCTGCAAAGTTTGTATGTTGTTGTTTTAATTACTTATTTCATTTTTTTTTAGTTTACCAAACGGTTCTACTATTTCATGCATTTATTTAAGTTAATGATGTGGCGTCGAAGGCAGATATAGATACAGAGATAGCCTGCCTGGCACTCAATGATAGATAACTTAGCATTCTACTGGTGAAAGACTTTTTAAAATGTAATGAGTATCTTCAAATCTCTTTATAATATAATATTATCCTCTTTATGTATAACATTACTATAGATGTAGGTACTTGAGGTCCCTTGCGTGCCTGAGTTCAGCCCCTTTTATTGTAAATGAGTACGTGAAATTTGTCTGCCTTTTGACCTTATGCTTATCCAATAAGGTGAAATTTTCATCAGCACAGATAGAGAGCTAATTCCAAGTCCAGTAAGATCTAATAGCTTTAGTTATTGTTCTGAGAGTGAGATAACCTTTAGATGACATTTGTCTCGCTCACAGATAACCCCCAATAGATACCGCATTAAGAGAATCAACGCGCTCCTACGCATCTATGATTTTGCACTGATATGTAGTCTCACATAAACGCGCATCGTCAGTGCCGACCAAGAGTCAGACCTGTGCGCGAGAATTTCCAGAGACACTTTTATTTATATTTTAATAGTTCTATAAGCATAAATAAACGTAAAAATGTCCTCTTGTTGCGTGAAATGGTGTGGAAAGAATTCCAGGACATCAAACTTTAAGAAAGATGGCATAACTTTTCATCGGTAAGTAAATTTAAATACTATTTTATTCGCGACGGAGCTCAGGTTACGGTGGATGTTAAAGTGGTTTTTATTTTAAAGGAGTAATAAAAATATGAGCACGCGTTGATGTCTTTTGTCAAATCCCTTTCTCTCATTACCCATTTTACTATATTTATCCCGTTCTGGCAATAGACACGTGTAACAATAGTGTTGAAACTGTATACGAGTCAGTGTGTCGAATTGTCGATAATGCAAAACGTAAAAAAAATAGTGATTGTTTCAACTTCATTTGTTTTAGATTTCCAAAGTGTCCTGAAAGAAAATCAAAATGGATCAATGCCACATATCGCGGTGATGGATGGTTCCCGAGCAATAACAGCGTTATTTGTTCGAGACATTTCACGGAGGATAGTTTTCACTATATGAAGGATAGAAGACGAGTAATGGAAACAGCTGTGCCTACTTTACATTTACCAATTTTGGTGTGTACCTGTACAATTATCGTTCTAAAAAAGGGTGTGATACATCTGGAAATACAAAACACGTTTTTGTTATGTTGCTTTCTTCAATATTTGTTTAGCGTAATTTATACTAGTTTGCCAATAAGTTAGAGGCTTGAAACTTTGAACATAGGTCAGAACTGGAAGGCAATGCTATATTATGGTGTTATAGAGCTGATCTGATGATGGAGCAAAAGTAGGCCACAGGAACTCAGTACTGAAACCATGCAACCCCATTGAGTTTGGGCTCGTTTGATTCGTCTTGACGAGTACTCTGTAGAGAAATGGTGTTCAAGCTCTTAAGATGGAGCAGGAAGAAGGCCAAAGGAACTTTATGATAATACCACACAACCTCATCGAGTTTGAGCTCATTTGATTAGTCTTGATAAGTACTCTGATAAGGAGATGGTTTTCTTTTAATTTTAGCTCGTTGAATAAAAAGCAGAAAATAATAATTTTCTAAAAAAAAATACTTTTTTAACTGAGTAAAAGTATAATATAATTTCACCCGTAAAGATATATAAGCCTATACGTATACAGAAGTTAATATTGTTTTATACTTTTTAGAACGTAAAACGTGATTTTTATATAAAAAATATCTTAAGTAATTTAGCTGGATTATAATTATAACTTTAAGGTTTATAGCGTTCGGGTAAAATTATAAATTATCGTTCTATGTGTAACTTTACAGTAGAGATTTAACTAAAAATTATTTTTCAGGCTCCCTCTACGAATATATCAATGGAAAAAAAGACAGCAAATCCCGAATCTGAGAGACTATTATCCCAATTGGTATGGTTTTTAACTGTTTGGTTTGGTATTTAATCACTTTTTAACTTAACAAGACTCACATTATAATAAAATTTCAGATTCCTAGTTCGTCATCATCACAATCACAACACGAAAAGGCTTCTCCTTCCAAGAATCTTTCTTTGTCCCCTGCAAGAATAGAAACTCCAACGAAAAAAAGAAAAATACTTCCTCTTCCAGATACACCATCAGCTTACGATACTCCAACCAAAAAACGACTTTGTAGAAGAATTATCGAATTAAAAAATACAGTTCAAAGAAAAAATAGAACTCTAAAAAATGTACGAGACTGTAATAA
This sequence comes from Scoparia ambigualis, assembly GCA_963921215.1. Taxonomy (NCBI): domain Eukaryota; kingdom Metazoa; phylum Arthropoda; class Insecta; order Lepidoptera; family Crambidae; genus Scoparia; species Scoparia ambigualis. The sequence goes on from OY992524.1 coordinate 20,456,434, forward strand.
AAGATTGAAAAAACAAATAACATCACTAAAATCATTGTTAGCTGACTTAGAGAGAAAAAATTTAATATCGGAAGAAAATATAAATATTCTTAACTCGGTAGGAGTAAAATGCAGTGAAATTATCAAGCGTCAAATGATAAAAGGAAAATCAGGCACTGTAGTAAGAAAAAAATTTTCTCCGGAGCTTAGAGCTTTTGCTTTAACTTTAAATTTCTATTCTACCAAGGCGTACCAATATGTGCGAAAAACCTTTAACACGTGCTTGCCGTGTGTTAAAACTCTAGGAAAGTGGTATCGTTCTATAGATGGAAGTCCAGGCTTCACAAAAGAAGCTTTTACAGCTTTAAAAATGAAAGCAGAGCAGTCCAAGACGCCACTTTATTGTTGTATAATGTTCGATGAAATGAAAATAAAAGGTAAGGTGGAGAAAACATACGGGTATGTAGATTTTGGAGGAAGTATTGATTCCGACTGTAAAGAGGAATGTACAGATGCATTAGTTTATATACTTGTGCCTCTACATGGAAAATGGAAGATACCCATTGCTTATTTTTTAATTAAAAAGGTTACGGGTGAGACTAAAGCATTTTTGCTTACTAGAGCAATTGAACTCTGCAATGAAGCCAATATTAACATCAAAGCTGTAACCTTTGACGGATGTACATCTAATATAGCAATGGCAAAAATACTTGGATGCAATTTAGACCCGGATAATATAAAGTCTGTTTTTAAAGTAAATAATAACGAAATAGCAATATTTTTGGATCCAGCTCACATGGTAAAGTTAGTTCGAAATAGCTTTGAACATTATGAAAATTTTAAGGACGCTCAAGGTCATAATATCTCCTGGAACTACATTAGAGCACTACATGAGTTGCAAGAAAAGGAAATGTTTCACGCAGCTAATAAACTCCGAGCTGAACATTTGATGTTCAAGAAAAACATAATGAAAGTTAAACTCGCAACACAATTGTTTAGTAGAAGTGTGGCCCTAGCCCTTAAATTTTGTAAAAATACATTGAAATTGCCACAGTTTCAGGATGTAAAAGAAACAGTTGACTTTTTGCTTCTTATAAATGATTTATTTGATATATTAGACTCAAAAGTGCACGGATATGAATTGAAAAGGGCTATTAACAAAGAAAATGCTAAAAAAATAATACAGAAACTCAACAATAGCAAAGAAGTGCTTATGACTTTGACCGTTAATTTAAATAACAAACAGATAAGATTAATCGATTCCCCAAGATATACAGCATATTTAGGTCTATGTGTATGTATAGAAAGTACAAAATTTTTATACCGTAACTTAATAGAAAATGACCAATGCCCATATATATCATTACATCGAATCAGTCAAGATCATATTGAACTGTTTTTTTGTAATGTAAGATCTCGAGGAGGAGCAAATGACAATCCAACAGCAAAACAGTTTCATGGAATTTATAGGAAAATTTTGGTACACGTAGAATTACAAGACACTAACACAGGCAATTGTGTTGCCCTTGAAAAACTTTCTATATTGCATTGTACATCGGCTGTTAAACGTATTAATTTAACAACGGAAAGAGCTGATACGATGGATGCTGAAGAACCTGCTCAAGATTATTTTATTGAAGCTTTACAACACATCACACTATCTCAATTTTCAGAAAGCATTATAGAATATATTTCTGGAGCCGTTGTAAACTACCTAATAAAATCTATAAAATGCAATACCTGCGTTAAAGCTTTAGTTTCACTGGATCAGAAACCAACAAGTTTAATTTATACAAGGGATACGGGTGGACTTATATACCCTTCTAATACAGTTTCTAAAATTTGTAGAAGGTGCGAACAAGTTATCCGAACTTCAATGAAAAATGATTCCCTTTCAAAACTATATTATAAGGATAAGTTACGACTCGTAACACAAACTTTAAAAACGTTTGTTAATGAAAAAATGTTTTCCGAAATATATGCACATCAATTTGATCACGAGAGCTGCAACCATTTGATCGATCTAGCTAAAAGTGTAATGGAAAAGTACATAGACATTAGATTACTTTATCTCACCAGAAAAACTGATCCTAAATCTGCGGTAAGGAGAGTATATACCAAGCTTGTGCATTTTAAAAATCAATAAATATATTATAGTTATACCGCATTTTTTATTGTTATGAGTTTTCTTGGTAGTCGGCAATGGGTATGGGGCGTGGGTCTTAAAACATTTACCCTACTCTTTGGTACCCTAGATAGGGTATTGGTATGGTAGATACTATATTCAGGATTATACAGGTATTACCTAACAGCCTCTCGAAATAACAAGTATGCATGTAAATAAAAGTTTCCGTCATGACTTTTATAATAGAAACATTTATTAACATGCATACTAATAATACTTACTAATATTACTTATAATTTAAATTCAATTTTATGACATAAAATTATACTAAATTCTTAATTGTCCGTAACATAGGTAATTATTGATTTATCGATAAAACTATCGACATTGCACAATACAATTGTACTTCACCAGATGAATGAGTGACCTTGAAATAGCCAATAGCGTCGCTGCAGTTGCGTCCCCCGCAACCCGTTCCTACCTCCTAAAATTGTGACTTTAAAACTAGGACAAAATGGTTAACATGCGGTATCTATTGGGGGTTATCTGTGGTCTCGCTCTATGTCAATATGACAGTAAGAAATTATCATCAGTGTCAATTTACGTGACAATCATTTTAATGACTTACTGTTTTAATCTAAGCTTACTCAGTAATAAAATTATGTTGACGGTTTTTTTATAAATTAAGATACGTAAATTAGGTTTTTAGGTTTAAAGATATTTATTTTCTCATAAAGATTTACAAAAATCACTTACATGAGAAACAGAACACATAAATTTATTTTGTTGGGCTATTTTAGAAAAAATTAACACACAAAACACATCAAGTTCTAAATATCTATCACACTTACAAATCGTTCGAAAACAGTTTATTAATTTTATCTGAACAATAATTAAGGAGGTAGTTCTAAATCCAAAGCAAAACTCGGCCCGCGCTTAACTTTAGCCCGGTCACGGATACCATGATAACACCGACTTCGAAATTACATTATAAAACCTTTATTAAATATTGGTATGTTTTGAGTAAATTTTTTATTAATATTAGTGATAAGATAACGAAGATATCTGATAAAAGAAATTCTTACAATAATAATTATTATTGCTAGTAAGCATGTTGTCATGGCAACCGACAACGTGCGAACGCGTAACTAGATTGTGTTTGGTCGTAAATTTTGCTTAATTTTGTGCTGTACATCGAAAATGGTCAAAAAATGTTGCATTAGTGGTTGCCGAAGTGAATCGTATGGTGGTTGTTGTGTATCTTTTTACGGGTAAGCCAACAAACAGCATTTATGACATTTATTTGTGATTGCTAAGGTGACCATGAATTAATTTCGTATCGTACCTACATTTTAGTAAGACCTTTTGCAATGCTTTTACATGTGTTGTTTATTGTCGTAGTTTCTTAATAAATGAAGAGTTACTTGATGACCCGGTGAACTTCGTATCATCTACATTATATTTGTGAAAAATATGGTCAAAACTAAATAAGTACTAAATTTTTAACACAGACGGACTTCTTGAGAGAATCTGTAAAATGATGTTGCACGGTTTTGTTTTATTTGCTAAAACTCATGCACGTTCACGAACACTTAACAGTTATTAATCCGTCATTAATACACATTAATATTTGACGAAACACAAATTAAAGAAAATGAAAAAAACTGCAGACATGACGCTTCACTTTCCCGCCAAGAAACCACTTTTAAACTTTTTTATTTCTGAATCAGAACTGTTTTGTATTCAAAAAAACAGACCAATCGGGCCTCTAGCTGTAGTAACAGCTATGAAACAGACAAATTTCTGAACGCATAAATATTTGACAACCAAGTGACAATACAAAGTTCTCGCGCACTGACAAACTGATGATAGATTTTCTCGGACCAAATATCACTTGGTCCGAGTAGATTTTAATTCGTCTTGAAATTTATTTATTTATTTTCATTTTTTGACAACCAACTGTCACTTTTAGACTTTAATTATTTCTAAAACAGAACTTTTTTGTATTCCAACAAAACAGACCAAAGAGATCGGAACTCATACTACAGCTGTTATGAAACAGACAAATTTCTAAACGCACCTATAAATATTTCCAACTATAGTCTGTTCAATATAGCATGATACTTATGGCAGGTGTCAAATTGTCATGCCTAGGGTTGAGACATTACAGACGTAATTGAATCAAATGATAATTGAAGTTATAAATTGAATATCATTATCTATCGTTAATCGTTTTTTGCTTCAAATTATAATTTTGGATGCTATTTAGATCACTTATGTAAATAAAATTCGTAAATAGATTTTGAATGTTTTAATAATTAACAAATTCTTAATAATGTATTGGTGTACAACCTAAATCATCACTGTAATTACTATGGTGAGTATGAGTATGAGTGACTATGAGTGAGAGTACCTTGTGAATAGTACGAATAAATATGGTTACGTACGAGTATAGCTGCGCAGTATCAAAATCGTCTATTTTTGTAACATTTTTTTTTTGTTAGGTGTCGATAATTTATTTTCTTCAGTGGTTGCCGTACTCGTAGATGCATCATCATATTTTTCTTTTGAGATGCGAGACACTGTAGCACGCCCTTTACCAAGAGCATCCGCAACGCGATCAACCACTTGCTCTAAGGGTAGTAGAGAACCTTTGTTTAGGCTCTCACGCTCGAAATAATTTCGCAATCGTACTACAAACTCACGACTTTCGCTGTTCAAAACAGTCTTTTTTAACCTTTTAGGCATTGTATCAGTAAAAACAACAAATTTTACGAACAATTATAACAGAACAAAACTTTACAAAGGAATAAAAATAACAAATAATACGTCAAAACTACAAACAGTTACAAATAAACAAAACTCAACAAACGAAAAAAATAGCAAATACTACGATAGGAAAACTGAAAACAAGTTACGTTACGCATACGAGACTTAGGCACTTGTATCAAAACAAGATGGCTTCCACCCCCAACCAAACCGTCACAGATGCAGTAGTGCGAAGTTCATTTCCAATTAGAATAAAACAAAGTGAACATCTAAATGCGACCGCAATTATCGATTTAAATTGAGCCCAATGAAGTACTGTTCCTTTCTAATGTGCCAATTCAATAACTTTAAGTTTTTCATTCCTCATACTCGGAAAATAGGTCTAAAGTTGCATGAGGAGCGGCTGGAAAGTAGTACTATCGATGTCGTAAAAGGCGACTAACGGACTTAAGACTGCACAACCAACCACTACAACCAACAGCATAGAGTGGCGATGGGCTCATCAATATAATACTACCAACCCCTTTCTTCCCTTGGGTGCCATAAAAGGCGACTAACGAGCTAAAGACTGCACATACAACCAACAGCATAGAGTGGCGATGGGCTCATCAATATAATACTACCAAACCCTCTCTTCTCTTCGGTGTCCTAAAAGGCGACTAACGAGCTAAAGACTGCACATACATCCAACAACATAGAGCGGCAATAGGCTCATCAAAATAATACTACCAACCCATCTCTTTCCTTTGATGTCGTAAAAGGCGACTATTTTCTTTAGCTAATTCATGTTTTATTTTTAGTTACTTTCCTTGAATTCGTAATGAAAAGCAAAGTGTTTACCTCGGGTGAAAGACTTATTAAGTCCCTCAAACCCCGTCTCGGGACTAGAATAAGCTACTTTCACACTTTCACCCCTAGGGTAACAATGTACTATTTTAACTTCAATATAATAGTCATTAAACTCAAGATAAATAAGAATAGACTAACAAATCAATTAATGTAGCTAGAATTATAAGTACAAAATTAAGGTCAATCGATTGGTTAAATTTTTCAATAATTCATCAATTGAACTTAAATTGATTTACTATCCCAACACAAGTATTTTTTTGTATTGGAATGACCTTGTGAAGGGGTACGTTTTTTTATTGTAATGTTTAAAAATTGTGTTAAATGTGTGTCATGTGAGTTTATTGGAATAAAACCTAATCTAACGTATAATAAATAGTCACAAAAAGTAATTGTAGTATGTTAAGTGATGGATTATTAAAAATGATATTATTTAAATGTTGTCAAATAAGTTCATACGCTTTTACAAAGTTACGTCGTCGTTTTGATGATACCTGTCACAAGTATCAAGCTATATTGAACAGACTTTATGTGTCAATTTTTTATTTATAAAAAGACGTTTTGTATTGGAAAATTAAATTGTCGTTTTTAGTATTTTCCGTACTTATTATTTATGTTTCTCACCGTTTATAGCTTCCCTGAGCTTCCACAAATATTTCAAAATCGAAATTAGCCATATCGGTTAAGCCATTCTCGAGTTTTAGCGAGACAAACGCACAGCTATTTATTTATATATATATATACATATATATAGATAGATAGATGTAAGTTTGAATGTTCATTGTATGATTTAACCGTTAACGACATACTTTTATGTATAAATGTTGTTTCTTGTATAATATGACGCTCTGGAGTTTCTTGCACTCATTCTTCTCTACAGTTAAAAGACGCCCTGAAATGATCAGTAGACAAAAAAAATTTGATTTAAAAGTATTTTTAAAAGTGTTATGAGTTACTAATTTTTGATTTTCCAAAATGTGTCCATGTTAAAGCCTACAAACGCACGGGAGGAAAAGCGAGGGAGGAGGGCGTGACATCATCGCGGCGAGCATCGAACCGGTTGCCGCGGGCACCCCCCGCTGCCTGTGCCCGACCGGCGCGGCATCGAATACGACGCTGCTTTCGGACAGCTCCAACGACATTCGCGACCCTCTTAAGGGATGATTTATGTTAGGGCGGGACGTGCACGGAGCGTGCCCGTCGTGCACGGCGCCGGCGTAGACACTTAGACGGCGGCGCCACTGATTTGAGACGTTGCATACATTTTGTATGAAGCAGTTCATATTACACCGTGCATGATCCGTGTACCGTCCGGGCCCCAACGGCCCGGACGGGGCGCGCTCCGTGCACGTTCCGCTCTAATATAAATCATCCCTTAATTTACAATCCGCGGTAAAACTTTTGAATCGAGTCGCCTGAATCGGGGGTGGGGTGGGGGTGGAGAAGGTAGGGGTAGAGGGGAGGAGTACTCCCCCACTTACCCCCCCTGCCGCCAACAAGTAGTTATTAAGTTATGTTAATTTTTGTATTTTGAGGTTATGTATCGTAGTAAAAAAATTGAATCGAGTCGCCATAATTGGCGGGGGAAGGGAAGGGGAGGAATAAGGAGTGTCCCCCCCACTTACCCCTCCTGCCGCAGACAAGTAATTTTTAAGTTATGTAATTTTTTTTTTTAATATGGAAATTTACAAAAATGTCGTTTTTGGCGCTTCGCCGGCCGCTCCCGCGGCACGCTCGCTTCGCTCGCTCGGCTCGCGCGTTTTTGGTCAACATACTAACCTAACCTAACCTAATTAACTCTTGAGACTTTTTTCATGGCGGGGGGCTTCGCTCCCCTCGCCCCCCTCGCGGGGGGGCTGCCCCCCCCCGTCCCCCCGCTTCGGTTCTATTACTATGGTACTATAACCTAAAAACGTGTAATTCTTCATGATTAGGTATAGCCGATTTTGACATAACTTTCAAGTGGTTTTTTTATATTTTAACGCAACGGCGGCAGCTACAATGTTAATAAACCTTTATTTAAGAACCCTTAGACCCCCCCACAGTGTTAGTTTCTTCAAATTCAGGCGACTCGATTCAAAAGTCAACCCCAGTCCGCCTTTTATTTAAGCCGCTTTTTACTCTATTCCTTATCATATTCAAGTAATATGTTGGTTGTGGTTTAAACCACCAGTCTATGACATAGAGGTCCTATATTCGATTCCCAGCGGGAGGTACATGTACTTGGTTTGGTTTGTAGGATGTAAATACATAACGGTTTGATGAGACAATGTTTGTACTCGCGGGTCAGGAGACACCGCCGAATACAGCAGAGTAAAGAAGGCAGAGTAAAGATTGTTAGGCGGGAGGTGGAAAGGAACTTACCGGGGTGATGAGTCAGGAACCGGCGGGCGAGCTGACCACGGGCGGCGAGGCTTGAGGGCGGCGATGTTGGTTGGTTTCCTGGCGCACAGTCACTACACGAAACTATTCACTAGGGGCGGTTCGTTAGGCGTAACCTTACACATATGCTATGTACTATGTACTGCTTATTTCGAAGGCTGAGTTCAAGGGCGCGCGACGCGTGATTTCGTCTTGAGATGTCAAGGTGCACTGACTCTGGCGCGACGCCGGCCGTCAACATGGCGGCGCGACGGCTTAGTGCATTCTAATATGTACTCTATTCCGTTGCGCGATGGCGCAAACATCTTCCCGGGGCCTAGGGGTGGTCTCATCCAGAGGGAGCCTGGCAATCTTGAACACAGGCCTCCGGAGGTGTCCATTGGCGGTGTCCAGGTCCACCACCCGCACGACGCCATCCTTCCCAGGCAGGGTGCGAGTAATGCGCCCCAGTCTCCATTGAAGGGCAGGCAGGTTGTCCTCCTTGATGAGGACGAGCTCGCCGACTCGGGGAGGGGAGGATGGGGACAACCATTTGGAGCGGGTTTGAAGGGTATGCAGGTAGGACTGGGTCCACAGCGTCCAGAAGCGCTGGGATAGGGCCTGTACCATCTGGAATCGCCTACGTGTGGAGATCGGCCTATCTTCCACGGATAGTTCGGGAAGGGCCGTTAGTGGGCGGCCTATAAGGAAATGTCCGGCTGTAAGCGGCTCAAAGTCTGAAGGATCAGACGAAAGTGGGCAGAGAGGTCTTGAGTTGAGGACCGCTTCAATTCGAGCTAAAAGTGTGGAGAATTCCTCGAATGTGAGGTGCTGTTCGCCAATTACGCGATATAAAAGTTGCTTTGTTGATTTTACGTTGATCTCATGTAACGCACCGAACCATGGTCCCTTAGGGACGTTTAACAACCAAGTAATGTGCTGACCAGCGAGCCTGTGCGCAATCGTGTCATTGTTTAAGGCAAGAAAGTTTTGTACTTCGATGAGCTGATTTTTAGCTCCTACATAATTTGTACCGCAGTCCGAGCGGATGAGAACCGGGGCACCGCGGCGGGCTATAAAACGCTGTAATGCCGCGAGGAACGCTTCCGTGCTGAGGTCCGAGACCGGTTCCAAATGAACCGCCTTAGTCGAGAGGCACACGAATATACAAAAGTACGCTTTTAAGAGTTTAACATTACGTAGGGTACTAGATTTAACGAGGAATGGTCCGGCAAAATCGGTCGTGACTTGACTAAATACTGGCTGAGGCGTAACTCTATCGGCTGGCAGGTCGGCCATGAAGGGCGCTTGCGGCTGGGCCCGGCATCGAAAGCATGTAATGCATTTAAAAACTCGGTGTCTAATAATACGGCGCGCGGACAATATCCAAAATTGTTGGCGTAGGATAGCGTGTAAAGTGTCAGCGCCAGGATGGCAGTGTATTTTGTGGTAGTGGTCAATGATAAGGTCTACAAGTGGGCTAGAGCTGGGAAGTATGAGCGGGTGCTGCGCGTCATATCGGATAGACGCATGGGACAGTCGTCCACCAACTCTAAGGAGCTCATCTTTAATGAGAGGTGACAGCCGCTGGAGTCTGACGGAGCAGATTTTGCCAGTTTGAAGGCGGTGGATGTCCTCCGCAAACTCATTGTGCTGGACACTGCGCACCCAGTAAAGTAGGGCCTCTCTTCGTTCACTGACGTACAAGGGGCCTGAGCGTCGCGAATCTGGGTGGTGTCTGCAGTTGTGCAGAAAGCGTTTTAGACAAGCTGTCACTCCGACGAGCTTGTCTAGTGAACTGAACCGAGTGAGCAGGTCAAAGTCAAGACCGGGCACTGTGACCAGTGACGGGACGTGTTTGGGCTTAAGGCCGGGCAGGGCGTGATGGCCCAGAGCTAAGGGCATCGCAGGCCAAGACTCACAAGGCTGTCCAAGCCACGTGGGAGACCACCATAGGTCGTGGGCTGACAGGGATTGCGCAGACATTCCTCTGCTTGCGCAATCTGCCGGGTTGAGCTCAGAAGGTACGTGTCGCCAGGTACATTCTGGTGAGCCTGAGCTGATTTTGACTACCCTGTTGGCTTCAAAGGGTTGAAGACGGTGAGGCGGTGTATTGAGCCAGGCCAGGACTATCGTACTGTCTGACCAACATATGTGTTGTTGTATACTGATATAGGCCGATAACTGAACCGACACACGGATCATGAGCTGGGAGAGTAGGGTGGCGGCCGACAACTCTAACTTGGGGATTGTGAGGCGGTTCTTGATTGGTGCGACTCGCGACTTGGCGACAATCAAGTGTACCACAGTATCTCCGGAGGCATCGAGCTCATGGAGGTAAACAACGGCGGCAAACCCGGCTTCAGAGGCATCTGCAAACCCGTGAAGCGAGTATGCAGCTGAGCCTTTGTTTGCACAAATGTGCCGAGGGAAACGAATGCTAGCCAACAGCGGTAGATCCTCTGAGATGTGGTGCCACTCCGTTTGTACTTCAGAGGGAGTGGGCTCATCCCATTCCAGCTTCAGTAGCCACAATTGCTGGAGCAGCAGCTTTGCGCGGAAGATAACGGGCGAAACCCAGCCGTTTGGGTCATAAAGTGAGGCTACGGTGCTTAAAATAGACCGCTTTGTGACATGTGTGATGGGGGGCAGAGAGATGCGGTAAGTGAACTCGTCTGACTGAGGGCTCCACTGTATACCCAAGACCTTAATGGACGTGGATTCTGGGTTCATGTCGAAGTCCTTGGGCATGTCACATTGGTTGTCGGGAAATCTCTCGAGCAGCTTAGGCGAGTTAGATGTCCACTTACTGAGCTGAAAGCCGCCTAGGTCTAGCAGACTTATCAACTCGTCCTGAAGTGCTTGGGCGGATTCAACCGTGTCATGACCACACAAGATGTCATCAACGAAGATAGACTTGCGAAGAACCTGAGCGGCTCCAGGGTAGCGATGGCCTTCATCATCAGCCAGCTGGAGCAGGGTGCGGATTGCATGATATGGGCTTGATCTTAAGCCGTACGTGACTGTATTGAGGGCGTAGGTGAGCAGAGGGTGATCTGGTGAGGACCGCCATAGTATCAGCTGATACCGTCTCTGGTCTGGGGCAACCAGCACATTTCTGAACATCCTCTGGATGTCAGTGCTGAAAACGACTGGATGCGTTCTGAAGGACATGATGATGTCCACAATGTCCTGTTGAAGGGCGGGGCCTGTGTGTAGGCATTCATTTATGCTGACACCATTGGAGCTTTTGCAGCTACCATCAAAAACAATGCGCAGCTTGTCCGACCCTGACTTAAATACGCCATGGTGAGGGATGTAGAAGTGCGGTTTATGGGCGAATGTATTTGGGTGACAGGGAGCCATGTGCCCTAAGTCGATGTATTCGGCCATAAAGTCGACGTATTTAGAACGCAAAGACGGGTTCGCCATTAGCTTCTTCTCAATATTGAGGAATCTGCGTAATGCGATAGGGTGAGTTTTGCCTAGTTGAGGGGCGTCCTTTAGAAAGGGCAGAGCGACCGTATATCTGCCTGAGGGATCGCGTGTAGTGGTAGAGCGGAAGATTTCCTCGCATTGTTCCTCCAGGGGATCATTATGAGTGTGGGATTGAGGGAGGGGCTCCTCAGACTCCCAGAACCTTTCCAGACTCTGACGTATGTCCTGGGCTGATTTAGCTGAGTCTGGTTGTGAGCTGACGACGTAAGCTGAGTTAACCTGCTGCGCCGGCTGCGCATACAAGTCCTCAATGGGTCCTATCAACGCGAAGTCGAAAATCGTGCCGAAGGCTATGGGCTTGCCCGGGCCCAACGAGACCTTAGTCCCGTCCAACACCTGGCCAAGAACGTCCGACCCCAATAAGAGGTCGATCGGGGCTGGTGTGTGGTAAAGCTGGTCAGCCAATGGCACGGGTGGCTGGCCTAGTACGTGGGAAATGTTTGGTACCTTCTCTAAGGGAAGGTAGCCAGTGACGTTTTTTAAAATGTGAGCTGTGGCAGTGATTGTAGGAGTATCATTGTGAGTGGGTCGGCATACTATTGTTATTGCCGCCTTTGACTCATGTTTGTGCTGATTCCCAACTCCTGTAATTTTTAAAGAAGTGGGTTTTGATGGCAGGTTCAAAAGTCGTGCCATGCGTGACGTTATTAACGTCAGCATACTGCCACAGTCCAATAAAGCTCTAGCTGTGTGAAGATGGTCATGTACGTCCGCGACTCTTAGTGAGACGGTTGGCAACAAAATGGGTGTGCTAGTGGGCACAGAAGGTGAGTGAGCTGATTGAGTATCAGCTGAAATTGTATGAGCTGAGTATGTATCAGCTGTGTGGGCATGGGTTGACTGGGCATGGGCTAAATCTACCTCTTCGCTAGGGTGCTCTGTGATAGTAGGGAGTCATAATTGCTGGCGGCGTTCGCGGGGCCTACCTGGCGAACCGGACCTGGGCGGGCTGGCTCTGTGAGCAGAGCTGGGTTGCGCCTGTTTGGCATGTGCGGGTTCGTGCCGCCTGCTGCTTCTGGGACGCTCCCTCGAGTGCTCTGTCAGCTGTGGTGGGGGCACATGTACAGACGACGAATGAGCTGAGTGCGTTGGGCCGTCTGGTCGATGGAGGGACGTGTGGTGGTTCGTACTCCCACAGTTCTTGCATGCCCCCCTTGACCTGCACTCGCTCTCGTAGTGACGGCCGAGACAACGCTGGCAGCGCTCGCGTGCCTGTACGAAGTCCCAACGGCCCTGTGTTGGCTGGGCATTGTACCAGCTGCACGTCATGAGCGTATGTCCCCTAATGGCACAATAGGGACAGTAGGGCGTCGAGCGTGAGGAAGAGGACGAGGACGATGACGAGGAGCAGCTTTGATGGAAGGCCGAGTAGACGGGGAAGGGCTGACTGCGAGCCGGGGAGGTGGATGGGCGGTGACGCATTTGCTGCGCTGGGCGTGACGGTTGGTGAGTAGGCTGATCGTAGGCGCGGTGAGGCGATGGAGCTGAGGAGCGGCCACGGTAATGGTCGGGTTGTTGCTGAGCCATCTGAGCATAAGTGCGATGGGGCAACTGTGGAGGCGCGCGGCTACGAGAAGGGCCGGGCAGGGCGTGAATGGGCTGCGGCTGGGCTACGTTGGAGAACTCTGTCTCCACACAGCGCGCGTGCTCCTCGAGGTAGGAGATGAGGTCACTCAACGTGGGCAGGGTGCTGCTAGACCCGTGTCTGCGCTCAAATAACGTGCGGAGCTCACCCTTAAGCTTTCGCACCACTATCGACACAAACACGTAGTCGTCTCCTATGGGCAGATCCAAATTACTAAGAGCACACTGGGCGGATACCAGCGGAGTGAGGAAAAGTGTGCGTATGTTAGAGCGCGTGTGGATGCTCGGCAGCCCCAGGATTATGTCGACGAAACTATCGATGAGAACCCGGCGGTTCTCGTATCGCTTTGTAAGGATGTCCATGGCCACGGCAAAATTTTCATTGGTGACCTTTAAGTGGGACACCATACTTAATGCCTCACCGCTGAGACTTGAGAACAGGTAGTGGAGCTTGACTGCGTCCGACAGGGTCGCCATGTCGTCAGTCAAACTTCTAAACAGCGCAATGAAGGAAGGCCAGTCCTCCACTTTTGAGCTGAACCTGGGCAGCGCTATCTTGGGGAGGACGGCGGTGGGCGTATTGACGCCGAAACTGGGCTGAGCGCTATGGGTTGGGGACGACGTGGAAGAGGGTGAGATTTCCTCCCTAGCCACAAGTATCCCCAGGTATGCTCCGGAGGCTTTTGTGTGGTTCTCAGTGTATGTCCTCTCAACCCCCTCGTCTAAGTTCTCTTCGTCGAGAATGTTGTAGTACACTGAGTCCAGCTTCTCTTTTATACCCTGTATCTGTGCGAAACGCACGTTAAATTCCGTTATGGAATGTTTGGTGTCGCCAGCAATGATCATTGATCCCACCTCTAGGAGCTGGTGTAAAGCTTTGGCGGCCTCCCTAAATATCGCGGCTTGTGACTTGGTCGGCATTGCGATGAATAAAAGGAGACAACAAAAATAATAAAAAAAATAAAAAATTAAACAAATTTAAAGGCAGTAAAAAGAACAACACCCTGTATATATTCTATAGTTGGGCTGGAGGTATTTGTTTACTAAGGTAAGAGCAAATGGGCTAAAATTATCGCAACAATAAAGAAAGCAAAACTAAGTTGGGGCGCCTTGTATATTGCCTACGGGTGGTCAAGCGCGTGTATGTGTCGGTATGTCTGTGTATATGTATGTATGCTTATTGAACGCGCGTACGTAACATTAGCCGACCGCAAGCAAAAAACAAACAAAAACAACAAAAACAAAAGAATCACGTTATCCGTAGCCCACTGTTGGGCAAGGCGCTCACAATCGGGCAGACCTGTTGCCGACACTGGCGCGAAGAATGAGTCAGTCGCAAGCAAAAAAAAATAAAAATAAACTAATCATAAAAATTTAATTAAACTTAACGTGTGTAGAAGCGAAGGCGACGCACGCAAATAGCCGTAAGCGATATAAAAAATAACTGATGAAACTAAATGAAACACACTACGGTCATGTGGTGAGCACGCACCACGAATGAGCCGATCGCAAAGGCAAAAATTAAAAAAATAAAATTAAAATTTAACACTCAAAAAAAATTAACCCTGCAGCCGATAAACATGGCATGAAAAATTAAAATAAAGGCCAAATAACTAAGCTGAATTATTTTATGCAGTGTTAAATTAGCTTAGCTGTTGTAATACCAGGCACCATACAATTAACTAAATCTGTAGCCAAACGGTAGCCAAACGTAGCATGAAAAAGGCAAAGGTAAAGTAACTGAGCTGAATTATTATTTCAAGCACGAATTAGGCACGACAACATTGTATGACACAATAGTTCTGTGATCCTGGTTCAGAATACCGGATGCATACACGAAAGCAACATAAAAACAACATGCAGAAATAATTGCGTCAAGATAATTCGGATGTTGTGTGGTCGCAATTCTACCACAAACAAATTACATCTACCTCACCAAATTTTTATTGGGGCAGGGTAAAGTTATGCGAACAAATGAATTCCGAAATGATGGCACGAATTAGATATAAGATTCAGAAATAGAACAAGAATATGGGCGGAAATAATTATCTTTAGCGGACTGTATTAAAATTGAAAATTAAAAGAAAGTTAGGTTCAGATTAGGGCTGAACCTTAGCGGTTATTCCGCGCTCGATTGGACCAAAATGTACTCGCGGGTCAGGAGACACCGCCGAATACAGCAGAGTAAAGAAGGCAGAGTAAAGATTGTTAGGCGGGAGGTGGAAAGGAACTTACCGGGGTGATGAGTCAGGAACCGGCGGGCGAGCTGACCACGGGCGGCGAGGCTTGAGGGCGGCGATGTTGGTTGGTTTCCTGGCGCACAGTCACTACACGAAACTATTCACTAGGGGCGGTTCGTTAGGCGTAACCTTACACATATGCTATGTACTATGTACTGCTTATTTCGAAGGCTGAGTTCAAGGGCGCGCGACGCGTGATTTCGTCTTGAGATGTCAAGGTGCACTGACTCTGGCGCGACGCCGGCCGTCAACATGGCGGCGCGACGGCTTAGTGCATTCTAATATGTACTCTATTCCGTTGCGCGATGGCGCAAACAATGTTTTTAAAACATAAACGAAAAGCGTTGAAGAATTTCAAGATGTCTAACCAATACCTCGGTGGTGGAGTGGTCAACGCAGCCGCCCGGATTCCGGAGGATGTGGATTGATTCCCACCTGAGGCAATCAAAATTTTCCAACGTTAGGGTGCGTCCACATCTGGCGAATGCGCAGCTCGCGCGCCGCTTGCGAGCCGCGCGCGCGCTGCACCCACTTCCTCCCGCCCGCGCCTCAAGCCCCGCACCAACACCAACTCACTCGGCGAGCAAAAATGTAATAAAATAGCTGCCGATTCAGCAATTACATCAACAGTAGTCGTGCAGTTCATCTTTTTGGAAAGCAAACGTACAACTGAGGTCCAGTATGAAAGCAAACGGAACGGCAAGCGCGCGAACCGGACGCGCGCAGATCGCGCGCAAATCGCACGCGGCACGCGCGCATTCTACAAGCATTTCATGAGTTGTGCACCAAACAACGGCAGCAACGGCAAGCGCGCGGCGCGCGTGCTGCGCATTCGCCGCGCATTCGCCAGATGTGGACGCACCCTTACAATATCTAAAAATATAAATTATTATAATTAAAGCGTATTTTTGGTTAGTTCCTGATTCGCCGGATTCCTGATTCGCCGGATTCTTGTTTCGTCGGAATTTTTCGTTGAAGGAAAACTATAGAAATATCGCGACTTTACCTATCTATTAAATAAAAGACAGACATTTCGGTACATTAATAAAAATATTTATTTGTTCTTATTTTAATAACGTAACAGATAAAGAATGTTTAAACCCCATTATCACAATTATGTTAATTGGCATAACCTGTTTAAACATTATATAACTGTTATATTTCCTCCGGTGTAGTCATTGACTATGGCCATTTCTTGCTTGCCATGTTAATTCGACGCAACTTTTTAACATCGGGGCAATGTAGCTGCATTTTTCTTATAACAACATCTTGCTGCTGTACTTCGGCTCTGAGTAATTTTATAAATTGGAAAAGGGGTGGTTTTTTAGGGATCCTATGGTTTATTCTATTATTCCATCCCTCAACAGCGTTATTGGTTCGGAGAGCTTTTTTGAAGTGAAAGTAGCATCCACTTACCAAAACACCTGGATGTTCTGCTTTCAAGGCATTTATTGTTGCGATTTCGAAATCGCATTTAAAATTCTTAACATTGAGGGCAAATCTATGCTTTAACAAAGAAACTAATCTCTGATATGTGTTTTCTTCTTTGTTGGGAAGGAAGGCGTATAATATTGGCACAAAACACGTTTTTTCCGGTGACTTGTTTAGGTTTACAAGTAATATATACAACTGCAAAAATGGCGGTGGTGCCACTTTGAAAGTACTATCGCCAAAATATTCTATTTCTTTAGACATAAAACTTCTAGAGCAGCTGGAGGAGCAAATATCAATATTTTATCAACGCTACCTTCGTTACAAATTAAAAAACTTTCAGATAGCACATCCGGAACGACCACTTCATCTAATGTTTTAAATGTACATTTTTCGACTCCAAGCGACTGATTGCGTGCATTATATAAGCTTGTTTTATGTTTTTTCCAGCTAGGTATAAGGGAAAAAGCAAATTCTCCATCGCAATCTTCAACCAAATCTTGAAGACTATTTTCAAATATTGGCTTTACTGGATCCAAATTGTTACATACCTTCCGTTTTAACACGTTTACATGAACCTCGACTTCTATGGTTAGCTATAGCTATGGTTTGACTCTTTAATTACTTTGTCGTTTTTATTTAACGTAATTGATGTTGAAGAAAAAAGCCTGTTCGAACACCGAAAATTTCTTGAACCACTTATATTCTTTTTTTCGAAATTGTATTTAAATCCTCCCCTTAGTAAGATACTTTTAGGACGCCTTTTACTATCGATATCTTTATCGATATTGTTAGTTTCATCAGTCTCCATTTTCAATCAAAACTTGTAGGTATTGAATGCTTATTGAACTTATTATTATGCTCTTTATTAAAAATATAATCTTAAGTAAAATTTTTTACAATATTTTATATAAAAAAAATATATTTACAATATAAAATATTATAAAAAACTTAACCTAGGTTGCCACCGGCAGCGGGGATAGACCCAAGTTACCGGTGGTTAGGGCTGCAGAGTGAGGAACCTCCTGACAATACGTGCCGTGTCAAAGAGTACTGCCTTCTGTATCTGACCCTTGACCCAACCTTTTAGCGAGAGCCTCTCTAGGTGTTGATCGAGGCTCTTAGCTAAAAGACCGTTTGCCGAAACGACTATCGGTACAATAATGGTTGATTCCACATCCCACATGGCGGTAACCTCGTGAGCCAAGTCAAGGTACTTACTGAGCTTGTCCTTCTCGGCTTTCACGAGGTTCTCATCATGAGGTACAGTGATATCAACCAATATTGCCCGGTGCTGAGATCGGTCGACCACCACGATATCAGGCTTATTGGCGACAATAGTCCTGTCCGTGATGATAGAGCGATCCCAGTAGAGCGTTGCATGACCATTTTCGAGAACTGGCGCAGGTGCGTACTTATAGTACGGCACCTCTGATTCAACAAGGCCATATTGAAGAGCAAGTTGCTGGTGAATTATTCTGGCTACTTGGTTGTGTCTGTGCAAATACTCTCCGTTAGCAAGATGAGAGCAACCGGAAATAATATGTCGGAGTGATTCTCCAGGACGGCGGCATGCCCGACAGATGTCGACCGTACCGTCCTTCATAATATATTTCCGGTAGTTATTCGTCTTGATAACTTCATCTTCAATGGCACAGACAAAACCTTCGGTTTCCCCAAAGAGGTCACCGAAACGTAGCCAGTTCACCGAGGCAGGCAAATCTACATCAGGCCCAGTTAGAGCCCGATAGTAGCGCCCATGTAGCACCATGCTCTTCCATATGTCCTTGCGATCGAGAGTGCTTAGCACCACTGGTTTGCGCCAGTTTTCTGTAGCCAAGGAGAGCGGCGTAAAGTGTCTATCAACTGCCACGACATCCAAATGCATCCCGCACTCACTGTTAAGGAAATAATCCCTGAGACTGCACACCTCACGGTTATGTAGGTCCTTGACATTTAAAAAGCCGCGACCCCCACATCCCCGCGGGATGTACAGCCTCATAACAGATGAGCGCGGGTGTAACATTCTGGAAGTCGTGAGCATTTGACGGACTCTTCTATCCAAGGCGTCCAATTCGGTCTGAGTCCATCTTAGTATGCCAAAGGAGTATGTGAGGAGAGGCATAACCCAGCCATTAAAAGCACGCGTCTTATTGCCACCCGATAAAAGACTGTTAAGTACTTTTCTCAGGCGGCAAAAGAATCGCTCCCGTAATGACTGTTTTATGTTCCTGTCCTCAACACCCAAAGACTGTGACATACCAAGATATTTATATGTTTCAACTTCGGAGAGAGATCTGAGGTTTATCGTTTCGGAGAGTTGTAAATTGGTTGAATTTACTACTCTCCCACGCTGTACATGCATAACCGCACACTTATCCACACCAAACTCCATCTTGATGGCACTGCTGAAAGTCTCAGTAATTTTCAGTAGTTTCACCAAGTCTTGGCGGTTTGGTGCGAACAATTTGAGGTTATCCATGTACAACAAATGCGACATAACTTCACCCCCTCTCCGCAGTTGACAGCCTAACTTTGAATTTCTCAACAAAGTACTGAGAGAATTCAAAGCTAGGCAAAACCATAAAGGACTCAGACTGTCGCCCTGGAATATGCCACGCTCTATCCTTATAAGATCCTGCGTGGCAGAAACACTATCTCGACATCCTGGTTGACACAAGACCGTGGTCCACTGCCGCATGCATGACATCAAAAAGGATTTTAAAGTTATATCAATTTTATATAACTCTAAAATCCTCACCAACCATGAATGCGGCACCGAATCATAGGCCTTCTTATAGTCAATCCAGGCTGTAGAGAGAGTCCCTCTGCCACGCCGGACCTTCTGGCATATGGTCATGTCAATGAGGAGAAGCTCCTTAGTACCACGGGACCCAACCCTACATCCATTCTGAGTCATGTCCAAAATATTGTTTGCAACAATGTGCGTGTTAATTTTTGTTCTCAGAATGGATGTAAGGAGCTTGTATAAAGTAGGTAAGCACGTGATGGGTCTATAATTTTTTGGTTCCGTGGTACTTCCTGATTTATGGAGCAGAAAAGTGACACCAGTAGTCAACAAACTTGGGAGTGAGCCGAGCTCTATGGCTTCTTGGAATTGTGTTGCCAGTAACTCGTGTGAACATCGAAACCATTTGATCCAGAAGTTGTGCAATCCGTCCGGTCCTGGGCATTTCCAATTTTGGGCCGTACGGATTGCACAACTTACGTCAGCTGTATTAATATTTATAGGCTGCATGGTCTCGATAGGTTCACACGCGTCACTGACAACACTCATCCATTCACCTTCCGTGTGCTCGATGGGCACCGACCAATGCTGCGCCAGAAATTAGTCATGGCATCAACATCTGGTAGCCGCCCGTCGCTCACACGTTGATCAGCTCCTTCCCAACGTCTGTATACTTTTCTTTGGTCACTTTGAAAGAGGCGATTTTGTTGGTATCGGTCCACACGCACTCTGTAGCGACGTATACGGTTTGCCCACGCATAGACTTTTTGCTTCAGAAAGTCAATACGTTCCGTCACACAAGCCATATAGTTTTCCGGACGAACATCAGTCCCAACAAAGGCTTGTGTGACGAATCGCATGACGCGAGGCCGATTATTGCCATTTCTGAAGCAAATTAGCTTTGCAATGAGTGTCCTGAACTTATTAATACGCCCCTCGATCCTCAATTGCCAAGCAGGGGCAGTCCCGGTTCGCCGCGGTACTCGGGTCAGAATCCTGGAATTTGACACGAGCAACGCGACACACCGCGATGGCCCCACAATAAAGGATCGAGTGGGTATCAATTAAACTTTCACTGGTTCCAAGATAAGGAACCAGTAAATCGTTCAAGGCACTCATTAACGCTAAATTATGTCTATTCGTGGGTAAACAAGGTATACGCGGCCTAGAGTTACGCGTGTCACGATACTGTAGAATAGCATCTTTCAAAGCGTTCCTCATTTGCTCATTCGTCTGTGTACTGACATTCGTATTTATAAAATCTTCATCGACGGGTACCGGATCTACTCTCGCCACCAAAACCGGCGTCACTGCCGGTGATTGTGGGGCAAGGCGATCCTGCACCGAAGAAGAAGCCGCACAAATACGCAGTGACTCCAGGCGTAGCCGATCAAGTGCTGACTGATCCAGCGGGCCGATCGCCGTAATTTTATGACGCATTAGTCGAGTGTACGTGCAGTTCACGCATACGTGAAGTACACGTTAAACGCAAACAACAATTGGTATTGCCTTAAAATAAAACTACGCGTCATCGTCACCTGCACTGCACGTCAACTGCACGTACGCGTGAAACCAGTGTGTGTTGCCGTACGCAAGTTTTAATAATTCTATATCGATTATTCGTTATGTAATCGATTATGTCCACAAATAAAGTTGTTGTTACAGGGCTACATCACGCCTAATAACCTAGGATCTAAGTTTATACTCAAACATAACACTTGATTTTGTTCTAAGCATAGTAAAAATGGTATTAAAACGGAGATATTGAACACAAAATATGGATGTATGGATGAATCCCTTTGCATACCCTCCCATGAAGAAAAAAGCACTGTTGGTTCTGATTGACAGTTGGGTTGACGTTAGGTTTAATTATTAAAATAGGTGTCCAATCATTTGACAAAAAACAAATACCAAATTTTCATTTGAAAAATAACATTTGACAAAATTAGACTTGATAAATGTATCATTTTACAAACTATTGTTTAATAAACTACTCATTAGACAATATACCTATTTACTAAAAAAAAATCATTATGCTAAAACATTATTTCACAAATTGATTATTTTTTAAACATGTTAGTTGGCAAAACAATGTAAAGCATAAATAACATTTAACAAATACTAGCTGCCCTACTCCTGTAGGTCACGTGATAGGTTAGATATTTAAGACAATCGCGAAGCGCAGCGCAGCGGTTGTCTTAAATTTCGAGGTTATTTTTTTATCAGACAACAGAAATACTAGCTGCCCTACTCCTGTAGGTCACGTGATAGGGTAGAAATTTTCGCTACGCTGCGCTTCGCGATTGTCTTTAATTTCGAGGTTATTTTTTTTATTAGACAACAGAAATACTAGCTGCCCTACTCCTGTAGGTATTGAAAAATTGAAATTGCTTACATCCTTGATTATATAATATATCATAGCTAATAAACCATAATTTTTGTAAAATCTATTAAAATAATATTTTTATTTAATAACAGTAGAAATATTTCTTAAGTAAAACATTTGCGAAACCTGTATTATGTCAAATGATTCTTTTTAAAGTAATATGTTTGCGAAAAGAAAGTTTGTCAAATGATTAGTTTCAAACGTTGTTTGTAAAATTATCTTTAGTCATACGTTTTTTGTTAAACAATAGTAAACCATTTAAATAATTGAATTTATTTGTATTTCGCTCGGAGTTATTTTACTTGATAAGGTAAGGTATTGTGTAACTATTGTAAAAGTAAGTTGGCGTTTAATTGGTTTGCCGGCAGTAGTCACAAAGATAATATGAGATTATGACAAGTTTTTACTTTGTAGATTTACGGTTCAAGTTTTGATGGCGACACCATGGCGACACCCAGAAAAGAAATCGTCTCTGAGACAAATTGAGGTATTGGTAGAGTTCCTCGAGAACCATCGGGAACTCGCCATTGGCGTTTCTCGCAGTTTGCTTTTTCTGTGTTGGGTTGGCTTTACTAATACACAACTCATTAACCAATGTGATACTTTTTGCTTTCCATGTTTATAAATTTTTTGTGTATTTTTGTTCATTTCATGGTCAATCTGTGTTCGCTAGCTTATAATTGAAGAGGTATTTACTTACTGAGCATTATGGTAGTGATAATATTTGTGTGTTCATTTGCTTTATATTAACTAAAATGCAGAGGCCACTAAGGAGCTTCCACAATCCATGCGGTTAGAAAAGGTGAACTATCCTTATTTTAATTCAGGGATGCGAAAAGAAAAAGAACTTTTGAGATGTGAAGATTGAATCATCATCATCATCATCAGCCTATAAACGTCCCACTGCTGGGCACATGCCTCCCACGTGGTCAATGGTACGTGGGGATATTGGGCCATAACCTACCACGCTGGCCCAATGCGGGTTGGTGGGTTTTAACGACTGTCATCTTACGACAACAACCCGGGACCAACGGCTTATCGTGCCTTCCGAAGCACGAGATGTTTTTAATTTGGTCATCCATCCAGCGACCCGGCATTGCCAAAGTTGCTTAGCGGGCAAGATCGCAAGCCGAACGCGCTAGCCGCTGCGCCATCGAACTCAACTAACGAGTGAAGATAGAATACTGCTGTTTAAAAATGTATATTTTGCTTACAGAATAAACGTTGCTGCTGTCGTCGTTCTGATGATGAGCTAACTAAGGACTTCCCCTAATATAAGTACCTATGTGTAGAATTTAAGGATTTGTGATATTGTGACAATAATAAACAATTTTTTATTAAATTTTATATTTGTTTTTATTACATAAGGTTTCTCTCGTTCCAAAGCCTTTGAATAGAAGCCTGTTGGACTGTCCTCCCCTACATTAACTCGATATTTACACGCCTATCAACATTTTGTGGTACTTGAGCCACTCTTCTTAACTCTGCCTCAGCAGCCACCCTGCGGACTTGATTTAAAGCCTCACGCTTGCGTTCTTGTAAATTAAGTTGAGGAGCAGGAATTTGAGCACGTAGAGCCATTGCAGCACAGCACATGCATTCACGATTTGCCCAGCAAATACTGGATCGTAGTGAAGCATCCTCGCAGACAAGAAACATCTAAAAAATAAGATTAACATTCACAGCTAAACAGATTTGGATGAAGCAGTATGTAAATTTATTTATGTAAGATGGAGCACGCGCTTGATCAACAAATAAGCTACTTCATATCTCGATCCATCGAGTGGTTACTGTGGGAGAAACAAAATTATGCTACAATCTCAAATCTTCTTGATTAGCCAAATCCAACATTTTGCCAACGCAAATGGTTCTTGCTCAAATGTGCCTGAAAAATTAAGTAGATAGGTATGACATTATAAGTTAGGTAAGTACATTACTCGGTAATTGTGTATGATGCTGTTTTTTTACTATATATCTGTAGGAAATAAAATAAAAGTTACTAACAAGATTTGCAAAGTTAGCAATCCATATACTTCTGCAATGCGTTACCAACACTCGATGAACACTGCAAAGTGACATTACATTTGACATTTATGAAACGTCTAAATTTAGCGCGATACCGTTTTTGTGCGATACAAAACACGCGTAAGTGAGGTTCTAATATGACAATACGGCGGTGCGCTGCGTTGATGTGAGCGTGACATGTGCGTCATTATTTAACTACGGCAATACGAAATCAAACGTTATGACGCAAACGCAGTCAAGACGCGCTGCATAACATTACGGCGATCGGCCCGCAGCAAGTTGTTACGCTGGATCACCCGCACTTGATCCGACAATCGTTGGGCAGACACGTCTATGGTCGGTTCAAAGGCCTGAAACAAAGACAGCATCCTAACACGATACGCAGTAAGGTTAATTCCTCCCTCTGTAGCCCTGTAGTAGGCGCGCATGCAGTTCTCATTTATTTGTTGAGTCCATCGCATGCGGCGCACTACACCACCGGTAGCGGGGGTCGTACGCGGGGCAGATTGCCCCACTGATCCCAAGCGTGCCGGCAGCGGTGGTCGTCCACGTCGCGCAGGTCGTTGTGGCGGCGGCGGGGACGGCGATCGCCCGCTCGCGCTGCTCGACTCGTCTCTGGTGAAGTCATCAGACGAGGAGCTTGAGGTTGGCGGAGCAGGCGATAGTGGAGGGCGTGCGCTTCGTTTGGCTCTTGTTTGCATCCACGGACCTGAAAAAAAGACGGACGGAATGTCACACTATAAAGATGTGAAGCGTGCAAGGTCCTACAATTTCGTTTGTTGTACATGACACTACACTCACACAAATACAGCAGGTCCGACAACCCGCCACCATTTTACCCCGCGTGACAGCGACAGTGACACGTCTTTTTGTATCGACCAAAGAGATTTAAATAGTAATAGAGCGGCTATTGGTCACTATTTCATACAAAAACTTTGAGCTGGTGCTCAAGTTACGCCATCTAACGTTGAAAAGCAAAACCTTATATCAAGAATAATAAGAAGTATACTATGAACAATTAGAATAAGTTTCACCTACCCCACGGTAGGTGTCGCCCTGCAGTAGGGATGTTCCGTTAAAAATTCGACGTACCTATCGATAAGTTTGATGAAGATTATCTAAAATCGGTATAATATACAACATTGGAACAAGCAAGTGACAATTAGGGAAGGAAATGAAAATTCGGGTGTTTCAAATGATTATTTACTAAGTAATAAAGTGTAAAGTTATTAAAAATTCAACATACTTAACTAATTATAAACAAAGAATGAATGAATGAAATAACATAAGCACCTAGCTAGTACCTACGAACAGCATACTGACAACACTCATTTTTGAAGTAAACCCACCCCCGCGATCACTCATCATAAGTAAGGATTATTATACACTCCCGTATACCAAAATCAAGTCAATTTCAAAACAAATGTAACATGGTTGTGTGATTGGATTAACGAATCAATTCATAGGAATGATAAGGTAAAATGGCTGACTTTAACCCTAGAAAGATAACCTACGCCGCAGAGGCACCCGCGCAGCAAACTTATAGTTGTCTCTTTTTATTCTACGCGTGTATTAACTTGTCCTTTTCAGCCAACTTAGTCGTCCGCCAGACCTATCGCGGGAAGGCTGTTTCTAAACGGTAAGTACCATATTTTTGAAGTTATGAGTTTTTACGCGCTCGCGAGGTGTATGGTTATCTTTTATGTAACTTTTAGTGTTGCTTGTTTCTTTTGATTTATTGATATAAAGTGTTATAAAAACATGTTTTTGTTTTGTTTTTAGGAAATATTATTAGCGTAGACCATGGCAAGAAGAAGGGCACTTGCGGAAGACGAAATATGCCTATTATTCGGACCGAGAAGATGAGATTGGTGATACTCAAGAAAGTGATAGCGAAGTAGAAGATCATGAGAGCGAAGATGATGTTCAGAGTGACGTCGAAGATAAGTACATCTATAAAAGTAAAAAAAGTAAGTACATCTATAAGTACATCTATAAAAGTAAAAAAAAGCGATACTGCAGCTACTACACGTCGAAAAAGAAGAGAATGTCAAAAATGAGCTGTGCGAAATGTAAAAAACCTATTTGTGGTGAACACAAAAATGACGTTTGTTCTAACTGCCTCTAAAGCCAATTATACTAAGGTTTTATTGTTTTTTACACTGAATACTCTATAGTCTACTAGTTTATAAGAAAAAAACATGTTGATTTATGATAATTTGTAATTATTTTTTCCTATAAACAGAAAACTGCAAATTTTTGTTATTTTCCATAGAGGTTTCGTAATTATAAGTTAAAAATTACTTTAATATCAACTTTATTAAAATAACTGTTTTTTATTTTTAAAACTCTTTCAAACCTTTCACAGCTTTAAATTAGTGATAATAAATATAAATTATTGGAATATATACACGCATTAGAAAAGTGTGCGCCTCTGAAGCGTATGGTTATCTTTTACGTAATATGTAGTATGGTTATCTTTCTAGGGTTAACAGATTAACACGAGTTGATCCATATAGTGATTCATTTTAAAATACCTAAGTTTACATAGATATTATAGACCACATTGCGTGTTAATGACAACTCGCAATCGCAAGTACAACCACGAGCAAAAATATGTAAACAATTGTAACTCTTAAAACAATGGAATAAGAGTCAAAGTGTATACATATTGGTGCTCGTGACTGTACCTATCAAATTATTTTAGTCGATCTTAGTTGCTTTTTCGGGCATTATTTATGCAACTTTTAAATACACGACATTGTGAACGTGTTTACATTGGCCGTGTTTCAAGCAAAGTAACAAAATAAGAGCTCACTTATTAAGTGCGCTGTTATTTAACGAGCCGCGCCGCGCGCCGACCTGACATCTAGTTGGTATTGTTGATCGAAGAGTTGAAAATAAGTAGTAATATTCTAATTTATTAAACGATCACCGAACGATACTGTTACACTGCATAACATTGCGTTTGGGACGCAATGATCATTGAGTCAGAATATTACTACTTATATAAAACTTAAACTTACGATATAAAAATATTATCTCCTTAAAACATTATTCGATAAGTAAAACGACATCACTTGAACACCACTAAATCATCTACTTCCGCTTCGACAAGTGTGGTGACATCCTAAAAGTAGATACTTTTGCTTTTCACCACTAGAGGTCAGCATAGGGCAACGGTAAATGTTCTAGAATAATTTATTAGAAATTTTGATTATAGTCTGATTATTGGGTAAATATACAAAATATTTACGAAAATAAGCTGTAATCACATTCAGCCTTTTTTCCATATCGGGATTTGCAGTATCGCAATACGTAATTTGGTATATTTTCTATTGTTTAAGTCAAATTTGTTCACGCACAAACACGACTGCACTAGAGGGCGCATAACATCATACTAAGCGACTTGTTACCACTTGGTAATAAGTTGTGGATTAAAGTTTTGATCGCTATGTCCTGTCTATTAGTAATAGTTTAATGTCTTTGGTATCGACGAAAATTTGAAAAAAATGCCGTCTTGTGTGGTGAAATCATCAAAGAACTACATGAGTAAACTTAAAAAATCACAAGGAATCACCTACCACGCGTAAGTTTCGACGATTCGTCATATGTTTTGGTTATTTATGTTTTATTGAATGTGATGAAAATTGTAAACAAAAGAACAACAATGTGGCTACTTTTTTACGGGAAAATTACCCTTAAAGTGGGGAAAATTGTATTTGTTGCATGTGACTCGGTACGATCAGATTTCGTAACTTTTTAGGGTTCCATATATATGTATATATCGCAAAAGAAAATAATAGAACCTATATTATATTTTTTAATAAAATAACTCTTGCATCCTTTTTAATAGGTTTTCTAGAAATAAAAATCGTAGAGATGACTGGGTTTTAATTATTTGAAACTGCAGAGGAGAAAACAATTGGAACCCATCATCTGCTAGTACCGTGTGCAGTGCACATTTTGATGACGTAGATTTTGTAACTACGGCTAAGGGGCTACGGTGTTTGGTTCCGTGTGCCGTTCCAAAAAGGGTTAATATTATTGTGTTTGTAACATTTGTTATTAATTTATTATTTCTTTGGCTGCTTCTTAATTATTTTA
This sequence comes from Scoparia ambigualis, assembly GCA_963921215.1. Lineage (NCBI taxonomy): Eukaryota > Metazoa > Arthropoda > Insecta > Lepidoptera > Crambidae > Scoparia > Scoparia ambigualis. The sequence continues at coordinate 20,484,534 of OY992524.1, forward strand.
TTACTTGCAGTTACTTTCGAACTCTCCAGAAACACAAATACAAAGCACTTCGTTACCTATACTGCAGGTAGTTATTGTTTTTTTTGCACAAGGATTAATTTAATGTTTGATGCTATGTAACATTTAATTTTGTAAAACGCTTTTTAAGATGTCATCGAATGTCAGAGGAATAGCAAACGATCAACAGGCGACGTCATCATCACGCACGATATCGTATTCGTTGCAGGTATTGTGCCTTTTTAAAAATCTACGTAATAAAGTGGTAACAAACCTACTGATTTTAGTAGACTACAGAATAGTAGAATAATATGATATTAAGAATGTGAATGTCTGTATGTTTGTTTGTTTTTTTTACATCTGCCAACAACCATTTGCTCTGTTTGTGTCAAGTCATTGTATACGGCTTATGATTTCGTTGTTGGTATAGACCTAGACCTGATGACTTAATAAAATATCGATGCAGAAATATCAGATGCCAGTAAAGAATCCCTACAACAATATAGATTTGTCGAATACTTCTTCTTTACAGCAGGTATATGACCAAACACAAAGATATCTGAAATTATCAGTCTTTGTTGAATAATTTATCATAATGTTTTTTCTTTAAAACAAACAACGGATCAGAAGCATGTGATTAAGATCAGCCTTGGTTACATGTATCAAGCGAAACTACTTCGTCACAACAAGTATGAACTTTTATTTAACATTGAAAATGTTTTTTCGATCGCTCCGGTAGGGCCCCATTTTCGCTGAAAAGTGTGTTTGCCCCGTGGTATATAGTGGTTTAGGACCATGAGGATGTATGAGGGCTCAAAAGACGTAGAATTTCAATGGCTTTCAGATGGTGAATAAACTTTTTGTAAAAGTCGAAATCTTTTTCGAAAATTGAAAAAAAAAAACAAAAAAAACCTTGATTTTTTAACACCTTTCCTCGGAATATCTTCGATATCTCGTTAAAATCGAAAAACTGAGAGAGACGCCTAGAGATATTGAGACGGGGAACATTTTATAGTTTATACTTTTTTTTGTGGGAGTGATAGGGGGGGCAGTATGCTCCCCCTTAGCGGCGCGTGGAGCGTCGCCGTGCGGTATTACTCGGGCGTCATATCCCTGTGGAACTTCGCAGCTTTGAGATACGACGATCTATTAGGACTTAATAGACGCGGAAAATTAAGGGCTTTAGGATAGTATAAACAAATTTTGGAAAAGTCGATAAATTTTTTGAAAATATTTTTTTTTTCATTAATAATCTATAATAGCTATGTTCATTTTAATGCTTCCTTTCAAGTCGTGTAGAGCACGAGGTCTGTGAATTTATATATAATGCGTTATTTTTTGTTTTGTGTCTTTAAAATTTTGACATTATTTTTCTCTTTCAGCTATCACCGAAAATTGAAGCAGCACCACGACCAACATATTTTTTTCATTTATAGACGCTTAAAAACAGAGTTGAGTAAAGTTAGTATGGGAGTTCGCTAATATCCTTTTATGCCTAACATGATTACTATAGATTTAAATGATTTGAATAAAAAATTAACAGAACTACTATAAAATGAGCTTTTGAAACTAAATTGTGTTAACGGAAATAAAGTACAAATTATTTTAGTTATCTAAGTAATATATAAATTATATGTCAGTATTTCTCTTACAAACATCTCTATTTAAATAGGTACACCCCGTTTTTTATTATAACACATTATGTTTGTGATGGTAAGTTCCTTGCTATGATGGAGAAGGCAAAGTTGTGTATGATTTAGGCGATATCAAAATTCCCAATTTGCTCTAATGGCACTGATTATTTCATCATTATAAATGATTATTTTATTATTATTCATTACTTAATACATAAACATCAAACATTATGTAAAGGAAATAATATATTTATTTATACGTACAAGTAACAATTGTGTTTTCTTTTCTATCACTGTGGTCTTAAAAATGATGTTTGTTAAGTCATCAACATTAAGATTCTAAAGTGCAACCGTTTAAATTGCTGAAATATCGGGAGCTCACAACGAATAAAAACATGGTTTATGCAATGTCACGTTTTAATAAAATGTATATGATTACATAATGTTAACAATGTTTTAGTTTGCGAGATTGAAAAATTAGGGAAATTGATGGTTTATGATGGCAACCCTCAGATTACGCACACACCATAAACGGGCGGCCATTAGCATGCTTCACTCATGATTAGACGAGGTTACGTCCGTCTTTTTTTCAGGTCCGTGTTTGCATCATGTCATTTTCGTAATTTTCATCTCAGAACAATAAGATTTTCATATTAGTTGGTCGTTGACGTGTAAAAGTCACATTGTTTTTCCTTATTTTTGATTTTTTCCAATGTTTTGCAAACATTTTTGTGGTTTTTCATTGTTGTTATTTTCAAACTATATTTTTAAACGGTTGTAAATCAAATTATTGTTAAAAATTGGTTGCCTGTAAAGTCGGTATACGGGCGAAAGTTTTACGTGACAACGACTTTGAGTGGTAAAATAATTTTAATGTGAATATTCATTCGTATAGTAGGAAGAAGGATGAAATAATAGTAACAATTTAAAACATTTATTTAAACAAAGAATTATATTTAAAACATAGTTGAGTGGGAGAGAGACGCAAGGCATTCGGCGGGCCTCTCTCTCGTTCGGTGACTCATCGTAACGTTACCGAGCGTTACACTTTTTCATAAGTGACTCCCAGCCGCAACCTAATTTAAGACGTTGTCACGTCAAAAATCATGTTACAGAAATAAAATAAAATTCCGATAAAAATACATGACGTTATGATGACATTGACCAGAGAGCATTATTATTATTATTATTTATATTATTGAACTTACAATGATTATAATTATTAAAAACTATTTTTACTTCACCAAGACTTTGAAAAGAAATGACATAAAAACAAATGAATATGAATAGATATTGAAGTAAGTATTTAAATAGTGTCCAAGTGGCCAGTCACAGGGCATATAAGGTATTGTCTTAGAGCATTAAACCAACAGGAGACGCCACTGGCAGGCGTTCCCCTCTGCCAAAAGGGCATGCCCAATGGTCATACCCGTTTTATAAAACTAGTTTCCGCGTGTCTCTGCACCATTTGCAAATCACATTTGACGCGTCACGCCGGGAGCAAATAATGCCAAATTGCAGCCTATATTCGTGCAAAAAGCGTCCAGAAAATTCAAATTTACAAAAGTATAGCGTTACTTTTCATCGTTTAGTATTATTTTGTCTTTATAATAATGAATAATGCACTAAATTTGCAAAAAACTGAATAAAATTGTCAATGAAAAAGTGTTGCCACTAAAACAACAAGCTGCAACTTTGCGTAACTTTCAAAGAAGAATGTGCCAACAAAAAAAACTAACCTATATGGCACATTCGTTATTGTTAAAACTATTTTTCACTATAGATGCTTATTAATTGAATGATAGATCACTATTTATAAATTGTTACTTATTTTCATTTTCTTGAATATTTTTTTAGTAAATTGCTCTAAAAATTATCAATACTTTATGACTTTTATGATCGGTCTACTTCATTAATTAATTTATATTTACAGCCCGTTACTTTTCTCGAAATTAGGAAAATTTTATTTTATTACATTTGCACACTGCAACTCAATTAGAGATACGACAGTATAAAATATCGATATCGAATTATCTTAATGTTTGTTCTTGCTATAAATTTTTCAGATTTTCAAAAGATGCAAATATTAGGGATATTTGGATCCGAGCCTGTGGAAAACATGTTTCGTGGGCTCCTAAGCGCACGAGCACAATTTGTTCACAGCATTTTCCTAATGCTTCTTTTATATTACAACTTAATAACAAGAGGATTTTGAAACAGGGTGTCGTGCCAACTTTGAAATTATCAAAGGTGAATTTTATTCCGTCCTAACTTTGACCACTGGCCAAAAATAACTTTTAATCGAAGTTTTAAAGAAAGTACTATTTCAATAGACTTGTTTACTCTTTGCTAGTAATCTACGGTATTTATACTGGCAACGCTCTGGCACCTATGTCAAATGATTCTAACCTATTTCATTAAGTCAACCGGCGACGTCAAAGTAGGGTGTGTAAAAGTTGTGCAAATTTGACTGGCTAAAACTTCTCTGAAGGAGCCGAAACTACTTAAGGGACGTGATTATGATTGGCAGCATAGGATAAACTATTTAAAATAAGGAATATATGTTGATTTCAGTCTAAAAAATGTCTTTTATATTTCAAGTTATGTACTTTGGCAATTTTAGGTAGTGTCGCGCGAAACCAGCAGTGCCAACATTACCCAACGTGATTTGAGTGCTAGGGCTACATTGTTAAAAATTTATTAAGTATTTGACATTATTATTCAAGTCATTAGCATTACTTTTTGTTGTAGTCAGACAGACGCCAGTAACTCAACCTACCAATGGCATTAGGATTATGCTGATATCCACTGGCTTAAATATAATGTCACAAAGAGCCAATACATGGTGTTTGAGGACGCCGGTGCTAAGTGTCCGCAGACCTTACCACCTGTTCGACTTAATGATGTTCCTCTAAAGAGAGTGAATCAGTTCACTTATCTGGGGCATATAGTTACCGTCGATCTCAAGGACCATTCTGACATGGAACGGGAACAGAGGGCATTGTCTAGGAGAGCCAATATGCTGGCCCACCGATTTGCACGATGTTCCCCCGCTGTAAAGATTGCGCTTTTCCGGGCATATTGCACGTCCCTGTATACGTGCAGCTTGTGGGCAAAATATTCGCAGAAGGTATATAATTCCCTCCGTGTCCAATTTAACAACGCGTTTAGAGCGGTTTTGGGGTTGTGTCGTTTTTGTAGCGCATCGGGCATGTTTGCAGCAGCGAACACCGACTGCTTTCACGCAAGCATGCGCAAAAGAGGAGCCTCCCTAGTCACTTGGCTGCAGTGAGCACTTACCTAAAGATAAAAGGTATATCGGTTGATAAAAAAAATATTTGTTTACAAATTGTACCTACTATTTTGGCCGCTACTTTATTTTCCGACAAGTAAAATTAGATAAATAACAAAAATACTAATTACCAAAATGTCCACGGATAACAAACGCCAAACGCCCACACCAAATCGCATAGTAATCCACGCATCTACGCTCATCTCTGCCACATGTTCAGCATTAGTGCTGCGCAGAACATAAAGTCCAACGATCATAATACACAATGTGAAGGATTACGCGGGATTCTGCTGATTTAGGACTACCGTTGGTGGTCTGCCACCCCGCATACGCTTTTTTTCCATCGTGACATGCGGTGAAGAGCAGTTGAGAGGTCATAACGCATCTGTTATTGTAGTTTCAAAAGTGTTGTGACGTGGGAACCCTGCGCACTAGCGCAGGGTTCAGGCCAGCTCCAACGCCGTTCTAGCAATGATTGCCAGTAGACTGGACTGTCCCTACATCCGACATTGCTGTGAAAGACACATTCTACAATGTCGGATGGAGAGATTTTTATAAATGATTATTTTGTATGTACCTTATTTAATTTGATTTTTTTTTCTATAATGATTTTTTTTATGATAACTATGTAATTCTAATTTTAATAATTGTATATGGGTTTTAATCACCTGAAATAAATTTATTTTATTTTTATTTTTTATTTTTTTTATTGTGAATCAATCAATATCGATTTGAGAAATTTGACAGTTTTGGCTAGGTTGACCTGCTGGCGTGTGTACTTATCTAACTATTGTGGTTCCGTAGATAAGCTAAGGTAAGTAGGTAGGCTTCAACAATTTGGTACTGGATATCCAGCAAACAAAGTGTATTTTCCTAGTATTCTAAAGTGATTATGAGTGAGTGAGCCGAAATGTTAGAAATATAAGTTGAGTCGGTAAAGAACAAAACAATTAGGTACCTACTTAAATATTTAATTTCATAAAAATGTTCGAAATTTATATAATTTATTAAAATTAATTAATTAATTATCTAAAATTTAACTACATTTGAGTCAGGCCTGTTTCCCAAATATTTTTGTATGAAAATTCTAAAAATAGTCTACCTAACTTTGCCCACCTAACTAACTCACGACGACACGGTACTAAATGTTTGATCACTTTTAGTATCACGTTCGCATCTTTGCCTAGTTATAAATGTTGGCTCCAAAAATCGCAACATAAATCTTAAAATGGCTTAAAAATTTAATGGTGGCAAAGCTGGGTACTTTTTCACTTTACTTTGCCCGCGTTTTCCTTCTTCATTTATAGAGAAACTTCAAAGAAAACAAAGAGATATCTTTGTTTTCTTTAAGTTATATATATATATATATAGCATATATTTTGGTCCATAAATTTGTTTTCTAAACTAATATTGACCTAGGTGCTGTTTGTTTGCCGTACGTCTTTGTCAGTGATGGAAAAAGTGAATATAGCGGGCAGTGTTGTAGGGTATGACGATACACGTGTGATCATTCAGAAACATGCTAATTTGTAGATGAGTATTGTATTGTATTTTTATTTGTTTTGTTTGTATTTTTTGATTGGTATTTGTAATTTTAAAATGAATGTTTGGCTCTCAATCTGTTAGCTATGTAAAATAATTCCTCTTATTAGATGTAGGTAGTGTAAGTTTTCTAACTGGCTCCATGTAATCTCTTTTTCCGATACAGTTGTAAAACAGCCATAATGTTCGAATAAATTACGAACTAACCTTATAGTCTAAGATCCGAGTATAGAACGACCTTCACCGAGTAGGTTAATGAATGAAAAGTATTTTATACCAAATTTAATATGTTAAATAATATATCGCGAGTAGGTTGGCTGAAAATTTTCAGTCCAGTACCATTAATAATTAATTTAATATTAAAAAATATATTTTTTTTTACATTGCACTGGTTTGGTGTGTGTGTGTTTGTAATGAGCTTATCTTTATATAAACATAAATTTTATTTATTTAACCAGACGGTTGCAAATTACTAATATTGACTTGCCTGTTTACACCTGCCTACCCAATGTTATGACAGGAAAAAAATAGTCAACCTAACGTTTGCATATTCTATAGGCTTCATACTTTCGATTGGTTCCTATGTAATTTATCTATTATCGAAACAAGTGCAATATTTAAAAAAAAATATTTTTAAATATTTATTTAATCATATACTGGACTGAAATTTTTCAGCCAACCCACTCGCAATATATTTTTTAACACATTAAATTTGATATAAAATACTTTTCATCCATTAACCGCTCGGTGAAGGTCGTTGTATACTCGGATCCTCTACTATTAGTATATGAAATGGGTCAAGAAAGAAATGGATATTTTGACCTGAAGTGGGATCCAGAAACGATGTTGAAGGTTTAGTCAAAACAACAGTCAAATTCCTCAGCCATGGCTAAGTTTGCCTTTGCAGCGTCACATAAGTCAAGGCTTTTACCTCAACTCCAGCATCGCTAATCAGAGTTAATGTATTCGTGACTAGCTGCGCTTTTTGACTACCATTAGTCCTTTTTACCAAAAATAACCAATGGGTATCTTAAATATTTCGTTTATCCCAACAAGCAACTTTTGGGATATTGCGATGATTATCAGTCACGAAATCAAAGCCATGTTTAACATATCCGTATACGTAATCACACATTGCGTTTTGGGATCCCTGATCCTGATTCTTTATGTTGCATTTTTTTTTTTTTTTTTTATATATAAAAGAGGGAGGCAAACGAGCAGGCGGGTCACCTGATGGAAAGTAATCACCGCCGCCCATGGACACCCGCAAAACCAGAGGAATCGCAGATGCGTTGCCGGCCTTCAAGGGAGGAATAGGTTTAAGGAAGGAATAGGAATTGGGAGGGGGGGCGGGGAAGGGGCCTCCGGAACCCTCACTGGTCGGACGAAACACAACAGCACCAAGTGCCGTTATTTCACGTCGAATATTCGTGAGAGGGTGGTATTACGCCGGGCGAGCCGGCCCAACGCGTGCTGCAACGCAGCGTGGCTCTACCACTCAGTCAGTGTTACTCATTTAGCACCACCCAGGGATCACGTGTAGGGTCTCAAGGGTAAACCTACGGACGCGAGCAAATTTAACCCCCAAAATGCATGATTTTTGTCTCATTGAATATCAGAGCAACAGTAAATGTTGTCAGGACTTTTTCTGCTGTCATTTTTATAGCATTCAGAGCTTCTTTTGTAAAGCCTGGTTTACCGTTGATATTGCCGTACCACTTTGACAGAGCCTGTGGGAGGGGTAAGCACGCTCTAAAAGTTTTACGTAGATTATTTATACGCCTTTGGAGAGTAATAATCTAAGGTAAGTGCGAAACACCCTAATTTAGGCGAATACTTTGTTCGAGGAAGTATATCGCCTAAAATTCTTCGTTCTTCCTGTTTTATTAAAGACTTTTCACTCAAATCGTTACAGAGTTCAGTTAAATCATTTACCTTGTTCTTTAAATATCAATTTCTTGCTTGCAATCTCTTGATCTTTTTACTTTTGTATTCCAGTTGTTTTTAAGTTTTCTATTCCTAGGAGTTTATTTAGATAGGTTAAGCTTTAAAATAAAACACGAAATAAAACCCTTAATTGTAATATTATTTTATTTTTTTTGATTTGTCTTTTGTTGAGAACAAAAATTAAATGTAAAGTATTAGTAGCTTAGTCATAATATTGAAAAAACATTACAAAAAGGGGTAACTTTGGGTTTTTTTCTCTCTATCGAGTGAAGTTTATTGGTCTTGTAACTGAATGAGACTTTGAATAGATTGGATCCTTAACTAATACATACTTTTTTTTTCCAGAATCTAAACCATTATTTTCTATGTCTCAGATGGTTTGAAAAAACTCAAAGCGCGATCTATCTAGCCTTAACTCGTAATCCCTACGCGCGCGCGTACACCCTGCGCTCCTGATCGTCGAGTCGAGGACGTCAAATCGATATCGAGTCGGCTGTGCTTATCGGAATATGAACGCTCGGGTCACGCGATAGGTTTCGGTTTCGCGTGGAGGTCGTTGGAGGGTGAAACCTTCTGTACGGTAGTAATATTAGTTATTCTGTGCTTGTACCAAGACGAAAAACGAAACAATTTTAAAACACACAAATTTATGCTTATTAATTTTTTGACGTTTTTTTATGCTTAAGTTTTTATATAAAAAGATATTTGAATGATTAAAATCTCAACCTTATTGGTTAGGTACTAATGTTTTCCAAAACTCATTTCAGCCGTTACTTTATTTTACTTTCTCTAACTCCAATTTCTATTACTTACCACAATATCAATACGATAATTGGAAATCATATTTAATTTTATTCCATTAAGTAATAACTTAAGTTAACAATTCATTATGATTTATCATTTTTCACCTTTCATGCCAAAAAAACGATAAATTACCTATGAATTTTAGCTGTTTGTGTTGCTAGGGGAGAGACACTTGCCCGCTATTTTTTTTCTCGTACCAGGATACGTATGTTTACACAATTCTATGACCACGGCTTATATATCGGTTCGACGCGATTCTGTTTCGGCGTGCAGTGGTACTGGGGGTATCGATGCGCATTTGTCTGGCACAGACTATAATAGCTCGTTAGATTAGTTGTTAAGTCTTAACTATAAGTTAGTTAACTGTTTTTTTATTATTGTTAGTATTGACGTCAATAAGTGCCTGTAAAGGTTTACATTGAATAAATAATTTGACTTGACTTGAATCATCATAATACGTATTTTGGAAGGATGAATAGTTGTTAATAAATGTTTTATATAGGTACTACATAATATAGTTTAATCGTCTATTAAGAATGCTTTAATATCATGCTCTAAAATAGATAGATAGATAAAGATTCATTTGGCATTTGCGCAATAAATAATATTCCAAAAAATACTTTTTGTTATTATTGACATCTTTGTCTATTTCTTATCGAAAAAAATTAATCGATAGTGTCAACCTCTATAGACGTTTACATAATTATGAGATGACGTTAGACCTGTGCACGGACAGATAATCTCTGTGTGTGAATATAATAGTGTGCGTCTATTTTATGCTAGTGTTCAACAATGTTGTCGTTTGCGTGCGTAGCGACGTCATTCAAAAATGCATTAGTGTGTTAACAATGTATATGTGTGTTTCCTTCCCCCCGCAGGAAATGACAGACTTTTTTGCATAGAAATTAGTGCGCGTGTCGTCTCCTGGGCCCTGATTCTGTATGACAACATTACGATTCCTTGTTTCAAAACCACGTCAATTCCTTAAAATGTTACAATATCTTTCAAAAACGTATTCTCTAAGACAATGGGCGATTTTCCGAGATCAAAAAAAAAAAAGAAATTGGTTCGTAAATGACTTCATAGATGGCGCTTAGCATAGATTAGTATGGCGCTTAGTAAAAGGCGGGTTCATGAGGAGCACGTGTATGGCTGCGTAATATTTATTCTATTCCAAAATAGAAATAGGTTCTGGATGTCCTGAATATAAATAGGTAAGTAAATACTATTTTTTTATTCTTTTGGTAGACAAGTAAAAGTGTAGAATTTATTGCAGCCCATAAGTAGCCCAGCTTTTATAAAACGACATCTATCGAGTGTTTTTGAACTAATTTTTACTTTTTAATTTGGGCTGTCAGAAAATCGCCCATTGAACGAAACCTTGCGGTATGAACACGACGTTGGCGTGACTAGAACTGTCAAAAATTCCACGTTTGTTTACCGCGCGGAATCATTGTGACTAGTGATTATTTCGGTATTTTATCACAAAACTCTGCAAAAAAACTTGAAAAGATTAACAATTAGTGATATTTTGTAACAATAAACACAACACAATACTTGAGTAAAGTGATACAAATAACTATAAATGAATGTAAGTACATATTTTGTGATCCTGTAGAAATAAAAATCTTGCAACTATTTTTCGCTTTTTCTTTTTCTACATTTTATTGACGTGACAACGTCTTAAATAAGGTTGCGGCTGGGAGTCACTTATGAAAAAGTGTAACGCTCGGTAACGTTACGATGAGTCACCGAACGAGAGAGAGGCCCGCCGAATGCCTTGCGTCTCTCTCCCACTCAACTATGTTTTAAATATAATTCTTTGTTTAAATAAATGTTTTAAATTGTTACTATTATTTCATCCTTCTTCCTACTATACGAATGAATATTCACATTAAAATTATTTTACCACTCAAAGTCGTTGTCACGTAAAACTTTCGCCCGTATACCGACTTTACAGGCAACCAATTTTATTTTTAAATTACTAATTCTTTTTATATCCAGGTACATACACGATATTTGATTGTAAAATTATTAATTGTAAAAGTTTTTTTAAACTTTCAATCATAACAATCAAACGTTCAAAAACCGTCTTACCTCTTAGTTTTATGTGAGAGTATTTCAAAGAAACTTATTTTAAAAGCAATTGGTTTGACTTTTTATTATAAACCTTTATACATGAAATAAAACGCATAGTTACAAATTATAACAACATTTTCATCTAAAAAAACATGTTTTTGTCAAGTACCAACATCATGGTCAGATAAACTAGAGTTTGATTTATGAACGCAAGTGTGACATCGTAATGTTCCATAGCCAAAGTGTCTTGGATCATACAGAAATTTACAGAATAGTGTTATCTAGATTCCTTACCGTGGCAAGACGTAGGCAAGACACGAGAATGACGTGGTTTGTGTGCGGTAAGATTTAGGTGTGGAATCTAGTTTGCGATACAGAATCAGGGCCCTGTTGGTTTAATGCTCTAATGCCGGCACTTCACATGGCGTATCGTGTTCGTGTATTTGCATTATTTGTCCGAACACGGCAATGTGTAGACGGTCTATTTGAATATATTTGCTTTATTTGCACGAATAAGGCAAACAACGCAAATAGCGAATATGCGTTTCCATCCACTTGTCGGTTTTTGATCACACATCAAAGGAATCAAATACGTTAAATATTTGCGTCGGCCGTCCACTCCACACTTGGTTCTGTTCAGCGCGTGCGGCTGTCCTGTTCAGACGTGTTCAGTTTTTTATACGTAAACATATAGTAAAATGGATTGGACAAACGAAACCGTACTGCGATTTTAGAATTATACCAAATGCATCCTAGTATTTGGGACCCCAAAAATGCCTCTCATAAAAACAAAAACCGAAAACGTTGCATGGATCGATATTCAAAATAACTTAGGAGAACCCTGCACAATAAAAAAAACAGGTGTTGGCAAGCCGCATTCAGGTAAATGTAATAAGCTGCTGCCACTGACACGTCCATCACTGTTGCATTCAATTTGTTTGTGAACAAGCAAATATTGTGAATATTTACGTTGTTTGCCCGTATAGTCCATGTGTGGATGGCTTGTTTGACGCCAAGTGATGTGCCAGATTATTTGGGCAAACACAACGATATCGCCACACGAACACGATACGCCAAGTGAAGTGCCGGCATAAGGGTATTGTACGTCGTGTTGTTCTTAGAATGATAAGAACCTCTTTAGAATCTTTTTATCGTAGGTGCCGACTGTCGGTAGTAGGTACTTATTATCAAACCGCGTTTAAAAAGGAATTGAGCTCATATGTCATTTTTGAGTTAATGAACGATATGACATTGTTAGTAGAGTGTGCACATAAATGAAATTGTATAGAAAATGAGTGAATATTATTATAATATGGATAGTATTAAAAGGAAAATCGTCATTTCCTTGAAAATATGAATCAAACCCATTTCTAAGTAGGTAATTTAAGTTATGTCCGATAGTAGCAACAAAATAGTAATTCATACAATAATAAATATAACTACATATTTTTTTTCTTTACTTAAGTGATATTATTGTATATTAACCCATTATAGACTGAGTTTTAATGAAGTGTCAGGTTTTTGTTTTTTGTTAATATGTTGTTGATTATGGTCTACTCAACAATATACAAGCATTTAAAAATTGATGTAAGGCTTAGTTTACACAAAAAATGATGGTACCATATGGTACCGCTAGCCTCTTACTTAACATGTCGATTATTCAAAATGTAACTTTGACCTTTATAAATAGTAAATTAGTACATCCATCCACAAGAACAGGTATTAAATAAACAGAGTTGGGAAATAATGTATTATTTATTATTTTTGAGACGATTCATTATGAAAATGGTCATTACATGCAGCACATAGTCCTACATCACATTTCATGCACGCCAATCTAGTTCGGGCTTTGCAGTTTTCTACAGCACATCTATGGCGGCTCGAAGAAAGAACAAGCAGGTGATCACGACCTTCAAACCTCATGTTATAACTGATGCGATTGTCAGTACGAGAATGCTTCGTAGACTTTGGCAGTCCTCCGCTAAGAGGAAGGTTTTGGAATCGAGTCAGATATAAACAACGCAGCATATCTATTTGATTGATCAACCAACAAATTGATTTCTGTTTCTCCCCAAAACAACTCGAACATTTCTACAGGATATTTTTTCCCTATACTTAGAGTAATCTCCTTCAGGAATTGCAGGCAGCTCCTTCGATTGATCATCTTTCACCCAGGTACGTGAGGGTAGTTTTGTTTTCTTTCGTACTGGTTCATCGATATGCGAACTATTTAAATCTTCGCCGGAAGAACTAGAGCTTGATGACTTAGCCCTGGAACTGCTAGCGTTGCCGCGTCCACGTCCATTAATACGGCTGACATACGACCACGTCCAGCACTACTAGACGCACGTCGTTCATGCAGAAATCCTCCCGCGAGTTTCCATTTGTAGTGAAAATACGTTACGTGTTTTCTCACAACATGTAGGTACGATGTGGTCGTGAGTTGTTTGTCGCCAATATTACCTCACAAGGGGCACTGAATTGTCGACCACTGAGGTTATTTATTAATGCACCAGTGTCTGACCTCTCCTGAAACTTCATCTGAATGCACGGCGGGCTCCGAAGGTTCTATATATATCTGCTGAGGCTCGAGATCCTGATCTTCTTCCAAAATAGCCAGTGCTTCGTGAGTATTGCATCTGAACAGAGGAGAAAAAGTGTTTACTTTGAGGAATTTTGCACGAACGAAAGAACAAAAAGGTTTTTAATATCAAAAAAGTAAAAAATTGGATAGACACGGTGAGCGGCTAGGGGTACCGTATGGTACCAGCAAGTTTAACAAACAAATTTTTCGACATAATTATCAATTGAACTAATTTAACTAAATCACACGATCTAAACACTTATAAAGAACACATAATCGTAATAATATTGTTGTTTTGCTATGAAATGAAAAAAATATAGATACTTACTTGAATATCTCGTCCAATCTCTCGAGAAATTTCTGACACTTTCACTTCTACAATCAATTTCACTCCACTAAAAACAATAATTGTCAAAATCGAATTTTCTACAAATTGGCTAATTAGCGTGCATGTAACATCACGCGTCTACGTACAGCGTCCATATAAAATGCGCTAAAAAATGGTCCCGTTTGGTACCACTAGTCTATAATGGGTTAATATTTGCCACGAAACAAAAATCCGGTGAATCAGGAACTATTCGTATTTTTGCTTTATTTAAACCCATTAAATCCAGTATCAAGGGGCCTCAGTAACGTAAATTGTCTATTTAACTCCATGGTAAATAAAAATGGATTGTCACCTCTTTAGAAAGTGACAAAGGCTATCTAATTAGTGCGGTCTCACTGGGCTCGTAATATTGGTTACAGTGCGCAGTCCTATTTGTATATTACGTCCATGGTTAAATAAACGTCCAAAATAAACGTGTTGGGCACTAGTAACAAGACTCCGCTTAACCATGTATTCCAATGCACCAAAAGGAGTAGGGAAGATATGGACGACTCGATCACCACTCAGTTGGCTGATATTAAAGTAGGAATGAAAAAAATGATGACACTTTTTGCAACTATTTTTAACAGATAAACTCGACTCTGAAAGAAATTCAACTTTCGAATAGCAACAGAGAGCACTGTTACAGTCTTAGCGGCTCAACGTGAAGAATTTAAGAAGAAAATAGATCTACTAGAGAACCAAGTAAAAAAAGACAAAAAGTATAATACACTTCTGGACACATCTATTGGCCCACCTTGCATTTTCAGTTTCGTTTAGTCCTAGCTAAAAATTTATATTAGGTCGAGCAAAAAGTTTTTATACAGTTTTGAACCAGGCACATTCATAATTTTATTCAATAGTCATTTTTTAAATTTCGAACACACAATTTAAAGAAACAAAAGACAATTTGGAGCCTGTTCGTTGATATCAATTAATCGAATATTAAGAAAACTTGATTTTATTGGTTTACTTGGATTTAATCCTTGAAAGTGTGATTTTTCTCTTTGGTTTTGCAACAAACATTACTTATTGAGGTTATTGATATAATCTATGGATACTTCGCCTGAAGTCGCCGCCCAAGCTGTGGCACTTATCCAGGCCGGACACAGCCAAAGAAATATGAGTGCTCAACTTAATTTAAGTCAATCTGCGGTCCGAAATGTTTATCGGAGGTACCTAGAGACTGGTGGCTTTGTTGGTCGCCAAGGAAGGCCACGATCTCGGGTCACAACTAAAAGGCAGGATCGATTCATCGTGACGACCAGCTTGAGAAATCGTCACCTTACCTCCATTGAGATACAAAACCAACTTCGCGACTTCCACGGTGTATCTGTGAGCGCTCGAACTGTTCGGAGAAGGTTAAAAGAACGCGATATGGTACCACACAAGCCAGCTAATGGCCCCAAACTAACGCGAGCCCACCGAACAGCGCGTCTTCATTTCGCGCGCATTCATTTAAATTGGACTTAGCAGCATTGGAGCCGTGTACTCTTTTCTGATGAGTCTAAAATTGCGTTACATGGCAATGATAGAAGGAAGAAGGTCTATCGACGTAAGGGAGAGCGTTTTGCACAATGCTGCTTTGAAGAGAGGGTTCCTTATGGCGGTGGCTCATGGACTGTCTGGGGCGGTATATCCGCGAGCGGCAAAACTCAACTTGAGGTTATTACGGGACCACGGCTGCCAACATTAAATGCTAAAAGGTACATTCGTGAGTGCTTAGAACCTCACGTGATGCCATACGTGGACCATGTGGGCCCAAATTTCCTTTTTAAGCATGATAATGCAAGAGCCCATACGGCCGGCATCGTCAAGGAATATCTTCGAGATGTGAACATCACAGTTATGGACTGGCCAGTCAGAAGCCCAGACATGAACCCGATTGAGCACATGTGGGACGAGCTAAAAAGACGAGTTAGGGCTCGTCAGCCAGTTGCCCAGACGATGTTTCGGCGTGCAGTGGTACTGGGGGTAGCGATGCGCATTTGTCTGGCACAGACTATAGCTCGTTAGATTAGTTGTTAAGTCTTAACTATAAATTAGTTAACTGTTTTTTTATTATTATTAGTATTGACGTCAATAAGTGCCTGTAAAGGTTTACATTGAATAAATAATTTGACTTTGACTTTGATGCAGGAGTTGAAAACTGCCATAGAAGAGGAATGGGAGATGATCTCTCAAAATTTCATAGAGCGGTTGATAAACTCTATGCCTAATCGTATGAGAGCTGTCGTAGATGCCCATGGAGGCAACACGCGTTATTAAATTAAACCTTTATTTGATAAAACATGTTTTTTATTCGAAAATCAACTGCCTTCGTCAAGGCGCATACCCGACTTGTCTTAATTCTGAATTCAAATTTGAAATAATACGATGGAAAAAGATGGTAAAATGTATCAGGTTTAAAACTGCATCAATAGTTTTTGTTCAATCTAGCAATCATATTTAAGTAGGGGCCATAGAAACCTAAACTCTAAGGTGGGCCAATAGAAGTGTCCAGAAGTGTTTATTATTGGACAAGAAGATTGAGGACATGCAACAATGATATCGAAAAGTAACATAGAACTAAAAAATGTGCCAAAGAAAAATAATGAAACTAAAAAAGATCTGTTTAAATGGTAATGAATTTATCACAGATTATAGACTGTAAGATAGATAAATTGGATGTTATGGATATTTGTAGGGTACGTGAAAAGAACACTGAAAAACAAAACACTCCAATTGTTAAAGAAATTGGATCTACGCTTATTAAAACTGAATTTTTGAAAAAGGCGTAGGTCTTCAACACAAGAAATAAGACCAAATTGTGTGCTAAGCACTTAGGCTTTAGAGTCTAAGAAGAGACACCCATCTTTCTGTCCGAACATCACAAAGGTTCTTATCTGTACTTCCTCGTCAGGGACCTTGTCAGATCCAATGCCTATAAATTTTGCTGGACTTCCTACGGCAAAGTTTATGTACGGAAAGATGAGCGCACTCGCCGATCATCATCATTATAAGTGAAGATCAAATACATCAGCTTCCCTTAAAACAATGACTACTCTTACTTAAGCCTTGTTTACAATATCAGTTTTTAAAGTTTATGTTGAGTCTAGATAACCTGTCTTTGCCACAGACATATAATAGAAGCAGACCAAACATTATTTCACAACTACATAGATGAGAATAAAACAATATTTCTACTTCTTTCTCTCTAACCACAAATTAATGAGACTATCTCGTTTCTTTTTAATGTCGCAACACTTCCACACACATAGACAAACTGGACCGTGAGGCAAAACGCCATCTTGACAAGCTACAAATAAGCTACAAACACTTTATCTATGGCTACAAATGTCTTCCGAGACTTGTCAACAAAGGACGTATAGGAGATTGTTTTCGCTTATTTTTTGTGATCTAATAAAGTTTATGAGCCAAAAGTACTAAAATAAAATGGTGAAGTGTAGTGCGCCCTTGTGCGGCAACTCTTCATTTAGAAAAACACCTGAAATTACGTTCCATTGGTAAGTTTTGTTGTGCCATCTAATCTCATAATGTTTTTTTCAGTCATTGTGTGATTATTATTAATCTTTCGGCATTGTAGAAGTAGTGAATAATTGTCATAAGTGCAAATCTCGTGAAATCTTAACGTAAAGTAGTTTCTGAAAGATTCTTGTGGTAACAATAATCAATTATATAGTAACTCTGATCTCGTTTGACGTTTCATGTACTTGTACAATTTTAAGGGGCCGTATTTAGGCTCCAGTTTTGTTTAATAGGTATATTTTTGAAGGTTGATTAGATTTAAGTATGCAATATATTTTTTCATTAGGGATAAATTAAATATGAGTAAATTATTTTTATAATATTGTTTCAAGAAACGAGCCTATTCCTTCCTTAAAGGCCGGCAACGCGCCTGCGATTCCTCTGGTTTTGCGGGTGTCCATGGGCGGCGGTGATTACTTTCCATCAGGTGACCCGCTTGCTCGTTTGCCTCCTTCTGCTATAAAAAAAAAAAAACTAAAACCCTATCCTACCCCTTTAACCCTATGGTAGTCGTAGGGATGTATTTTTGTATGAAAATATGCATAAAATAATAACTTTTTACATTTGTTTTTCAGAATTCATCTAAATCTTTACTAAAAGGTTCGGTAAGAAGCAATGCCAGTAGAGATCATGTTTTGAGGAATTTGCAAAAATTACAGCCGAGTACCTCAAGTGCTGTATTAACTACATTAAGTGAGTTAACTTAAGTATTATATTGTTGTACAGTATTCTAGGCTATTACATCAATAAGATGAGTCTGCGCAGTCTCTCAACTCTGTTACTTTGATATACAGAAAATGATAAATTTATTTGTTTTCAGAAACCTTCTTCATTACTTCCTGAACAGACTCAAAAGTATCCCGGATATCATTTTTACGGGACTTGCAAAATATACAGTAACCCGCAGTCAGGGTCGCTGACTACTCGACCACCCGGCGGTCTTATCACTAGTTTAGAAAATTGTGACATTATATATTGTAATTTTTATTTTTATTAAAAAATACCAGCAGAGTATGTATGTATGTTGTTTTTAATTACTTATTTCATTTTTCTTATTTTACCTAACGGTTCTACTACGAGTATTTCATGCATTTTATTAAGAGATCTATTACATCTTAAATGTGATTTTTGCGTAAAATGCGCATTTTTGCATTTTGTAGTAACTTGTTTAGTTGTATTTATCGTTATTATCAAAATAGGATAATAAAATCATGCTTAATATTACAAATCTCTTCTCTGCGAGAATAAGCTGAGTTCGGACGGCCGGCATATCGTATTTTGTAGTAATTTTGCAGTTATATTTATCGTTTTTATCGAAATAGGATATTGTTCCCGCCAAAGCCGGGACGGCCATTCAAACCATACCGCCATCTGTATGGCGGTTGACTCAGCGGTTGTTGACGACCGCGTCCGCCTGTCTGCCGCGGCGCCACCGCTGCGCGACCCGCCGCCGCTAGCTTCGTGAGCCGAGCGGGCGACTCGTGTGTCTGCTAGCTAACGCGAGACGCCCACAAAATACGCGCGCTGGTATCTGCCCTTATTATAGTGACTCCTGAACCTAATGTGAAGAGACCGCCTAAATGCCTATTGTGTAGTGTAGTGACTGTGCGCCAGGAAACCAACCTACCTCGCCGCCCGTGGTCAGCTCGCCCCCCCGGTTCCTGTAAGTACTTTATTCCCTTATACCTCCTGCCTAACCCTTATTTCGCCGCTGTTACTGCGAACGCCTTTCGCCGTAACAGATATAAAATTCATTATACAATCTTTATTTCTCAAGAAGTAACAATTATTTTAGTATAAATTTTGCTCAATAATATCGTAGGTAGAAGAAATTCACAGTTAACTTAAAGCGATTTTCGAAGTTTTTTGGTTTGTAATAAGATTTTTTTCTATATAAAATCAATGATATCTAAAAATTCCGAGGGCGCTACGCACTATACGACTATATAATAGATAACATACTAATTTTTTTTTCATTTCTTTAGAACAATAGTTCAATCTAGGAGCTCAAAAAAGTGCCTTAGCGCATTTTATGAAAACCTTCATCAATTTTGGGTTTCATAAAAAAGTTAAGCAAAATTTACATAAAGCGAGGCCGCTACGAACTATGCCAATAGCTATTCTACATTATTCAATAAGTCAAAACTGGTGATGTATTTTTTTTTCTTGGATCAAGAACACCAAAATTGGCCATTTTACGCAAAAATCACAGTCGAGATGTAATAGGCCTATTAAGTTAGTGAGGTGGCGTCGCAGCCAGATACAGATACAGACAGCCTGCCTGGCACTCAATGATAGATAACATAGCATTCTACTGGTGTTTTTTTTAATTTAATGAGTATCTTCAAATGTCTAAGTATAAAATATAAAATTACCCTCTTTACGTATAACATTACCATAGATGTAGGTACTTGAGGTCCCTTGCGTGCCTGAGTTCAGCCCCTTTTATTGTAAATGTGTGCATGAAATTTGTCTGTAGGCGTAATGGGCACGCTTTTTTGTTGTAATGTTTGGTCTGCTTCTATTATATGTCTGTGGTCTTTGCATAGTGTAATAATCAGCATTAGATGTTTTAATTTTGTTCTATCAGTACTTATATAACACACACTCACTCTTGCTACATTTACGCATGCATATTTTATAATAATATAAATAAACAACACACAATTTACTCGTATATAAAAAGCAAATATGTGAAAGGTAACATTAACCTTTTAATAAATTTATTATTAAGTTTACTTCCTCTCGCTATCACAAGCTTTAACACCTATGACAAATAACGCATATAATAGTATGATATATATAATTATTTACGTACATAGGTAATATATTGTTAGATGGGCGAGTCCTTACAAAACATAGAAGAAATAGACAAACTAGAAATAGCTCGTACTCTTGAATGTGACACTCTTAGATAAATGATTGGTCTCGCTGCGCTCGACGAGATACCGCGCTACCTACAAACCACAGCTCCGTAAATGCGGCAACTCATTATTGTAGTGTGTTTATGACAATTTGCAAGGATGCTAGTGTGCGTGAAGAATTTGTTGCCAGCTGCTCAACTGTTACCCGAGTTAATGGGAAAAATGTGGGAAAAATATTTTATGCTGTGATGTATTAGTTAAGTTGCTGGTTTTAGATGTAGCTCAGAAAATATTTAAAAGTTAACAATTCATTAAAAGCAAATATATGTCAATATAATTGTAAATATTATTATGTAGGTTAGGCGTAGTTTTCTTCTGTAGAAAAATGGTAGGTATGTATAGCAATGATTAGACCTCATTTGTTTAGTAGTTTTTTTTTATTTACATGTAATTTTTACAAATTATCATTATCATGTGGAAAATAAGGTGTTACCAAAATAGTGCTTCCTTTTCTATTCTACCAAACTTTTTCATATATTATTTAGTACCTACTTATACATATACCTTTTTAAAGTCAGTCTTACTTAGGTTACCTAATTTACAAATTAATAGTCGTGTAGACACGAACATTTTAAATAAAACCATATTCTATACTTCTATTACTAATATTAAAAAGAGGTAATGTTGGTGAGTTTGTGAGGTTGTAGGGGGTAATCTCTGGATCTTCTGAACCCATTTTGATTATTTTTTTTACTAATATAAAGCCACGTTATTTGTGAGGGTCATAGGCTATATATTAACCCGAAAAATGTTTGTGGGGTGTATGAGATGTTCATGCGGACGAAGTCCAAGCGGGCCGTTAGCACCCGCTAGTCACATTTTACATAAGTATTATAGTTTTACCTACTATAAGGACCAGTCTGTTCATGAAATACTAAAATTTATTATTAATAATTAAAAATTACATTCCACTAATTTGTACAAGTTTACGATACATTTGTCTTTTCGAATTTACACATTTTTTCAAGCTTTCTCTTTTCGATATTTAATTTATTAAGGTTAAATTATTAAGGTTGCTTCACACATAACAGTGAAGTCACAGTTCCGATACAGTAGGTACCACAGAATAAATAATAGTGTACCGGCACAGTGAAAAATATTCTTTCATACATTGTCTATGAATTTTGTCAAAACGAATACGTCTGTGATTTGCCGGTGGCGACACTGACACTGAGAGCATTATCACTGACAAGTGGGGATGCGTTCATAGAGAATGGATGAAAAACATTCATGTACTGGTACTGTGTCGGAACTGTGGCTTCACTGATATGTGTGAAGCAACCTTTGACCTATAATATTACCTGTTCTCAGTTTCATTAAAATCCGTCCAGCGGTTTTTGTGTGATGCGCGTCAAACAAACAGACAGACAAAAATTCCAAAAATGATTCTAATGTTCACGTTCTTCAACCCCTACATTATGTTTTTCGCAAACATTTTCGATGTAAGTATAGACAAGAAAAGTTTTCATTTCAAGAACATAGGTCAAAACGAAAAAAAAAGCTTTTCGTTACTTGAGTCAATCAGCTGATTGCGCATATTGTATGGGAAAAAAAATTTCTAAACATGTTAAAAGACAATAACAATAAATTCACATAATAAAAATCTCAACCACGGGACTTTATTCTTGTATAAGCGGCAACACTGTATGACGTTTATGGTTCATATTATTTTATGATGAAATTTCCAAATTATACGAAACTTACTGATTCAAGATTCAAGATTCAATATCATTTATTCAAGTTAGGCCATGTTTTGATTACAGCACTTATGAATGTCATTATGCCATCGGTTCGTAAGTCTAACTATGGGGCGGGAGCCTTGTACTGAGAACACAGACCACTTATGGTCTGTGACTGAGAAGAACCGGCAAGAAACTCAGCAAGGGCATTTCTTTTCTCCCTTTCTTTTACAGCGTCAATTAGAGTTGAAAAATGCCCTCTCTATCATAGAAGGGCACTTTCCATTACAATAATAAAAACATAAAACAACTACAATGACATAAAAATAAAAAATATATTAATAAAAATAAAAAGTTCAGGTATTCATCAATATAAAATAATCAATGTAATCAATGTCTTACAGTACAGAAAAATAAAAGTAAGACTACAACTACTAATATACTAATAATAAAAATAAGTTAGCAAGAGCAGACCAGCCTCCACAGGCGGCACCCGTTCACGAGTATGACATGTGAATCAGCCATCGCTTTGCTCAACCATGTTTAAGGGAACGTAACGACCCGACGCACATGCCATCACCGCAGAGACACTTTGAGAGAGCATGACACACTCGAGCAACTCCAATGAAGCAAGCAAGAAAACATTTAGGCAACGCAACAAAGTTTTGAGTAGGTACCTATTGTCTGCAAGACACTGCTGATAAAAGGCTATCATACCAGAGTAAAATGAGTTAGTTACAAAGAAAATGGACTTTAAAATATAATGTGATTATTTTATAATTACCAGGCTGTTTTGTCTTCTAAATATTCCTTAACTGTATAATAACCTTTCTTAAGTAAACAAGATTTTACATGATTTTTAAACTTATCTAAAGGTAATTCTAGTACAGTACTTGGTATTTATTATAATAGTGTATACCTTGCCCCAAGAAAGAGCCGAGAACCTTCTGTAACCTGAACAGGGGCATCATAAGTTTTGACTTATTTCTAGTATTGAAATTGTGTACGTCACTGTGTTTAGTGAATGAGTTAATATTGCAACGCACAAAAACTATACAATTATAAATATATTGAGATGCAGCTGTAAGAACACCAACTTCTTTAAAAATATCTCTTAGAGAAGTTCGTGAGCTTAGTCTATAGATGGTTCTTATCGCCCGTTTCTGTAAAATGAATAGTTTTAACATCAGCCGCTGTTCCCCACAGTAGGGCGCCATATGATATGACACTGTGAAAATAACTAAAGTAAACCGTTTTAGTAGTTTCAACGTCGGTTAATTGCCTAATTTTTCTAATGGCGTAAGCAGCAGAACTGATGGTATGAGATCCCAGAATCCTTCTTATTTTTTGAAGTATTATTTTTACGCAGTTTAACTACGCAAACTGGCATTTTAGTTTGAATTATGCGCAAAATTTAATAAAACATTCAGCACGTACACTTCACACACAGCTGTCAGTGAGACTGGCTCGGGTACGCCGATTTCGGCGTAGTATTTGTTGCCGCATTTTACAAGTACGACGGAGGTATCTAGTCGAGCGCAGCGAGACCAATCATTTATCTAAGGTGACACTGTTGATTTGGTCGATCACATACATGTAAAACGGAATGATCTAACAATCATCTCACAAAATATACGAAGTATATATTGTAACTTCGATGATTTTTTAATAACTGTCTCAAGCTTCAATTTTAAACCAGATGTATTAGTTCTAACCGTATGTAGACTTGATGATAGAGAGGCTTATTCGTCTTAGGACAGATTCTGGTTTGGACAGATTCTGGTTACGACACATTCTTGTTACGGCAGATTCTTGTTATGGCAGAATTAGTACTGTCGAGCCTATTCCACAAATACCTATATATGATTCATATTTTACTACTAATCAATATAATCAAAATGATGGAGTTACTATTTATATTAAGTCATCATTGAAAGTTATAGTGAAGGAGATAAAATTTTCACATGCCTCTTGTGTTCAGGTAGATATATTTAACAATATACAGTTGTGTATCTCTCCTCATGCTGAAACATTTTTGAATTCTCTTAGTGCGCATCTTGATGCAATTGTGAAGCATAAGAATGTTGTAATAACTGGAGACATTAATATCAATCTTAGGCCAAAAGATCCAGAGCCCGCTCAGGAATACAGGAACAGAGTTAATTATCTTAACATGCTTTCAAAATTTGTATACTTCCTTTGACCAGGAAGTTAAAACCATTACCTACTAGAGAACTCTCATGTCTGTCACCACTTCATGTTGAAAATTGATCAAATAAATGTTTCGGCATTTATTGCAATGATGCATACAACTACCACAGACAACCTAACAACATTGTTATGCTTGTCCAAAATTAAAAACTCTTTTAAACCAAACAAGACCAAAACTTTAATAGACTTTGAAAAAGCTCAGAAATATCGACAAAAGTAATGTACGAGTAAGTTATAAAGTTATGAGTATTACCCGAGTTACCTTCTGCAATGATCCTGACGTGATAACTGATCTTCTATTGCAAAGACTGACAAAATCCATCACATGTAAAATACCAAAGAGCAAACGTATTATAAAACCGTGGATTACCACAGTTGCATAAATAATAGACATAAATTACAAAATCATTTTAAAAAAACCGGCCAAGTGCGAGTCGGACTCGCCCATGAAGTGTTCCGTAGCAGCATAAAAAATCTTGTAGTTTTTTGTAACTTTGATCGATGTTTTAATAATAGTGTATTTTCTTTTAATTTATTAATTTATGACGTATTAAAAAAAAACTACTTACTAGATCTCGTTCAAACCAATTTTCGGTGGAAGTTTGCTTAATGTACATCATATATATTTTTTAGTTTTAGCATTCTCTTATTTTAGAAGTTACAGGGGGGGGCACACATTTTACCACTTTGGAAGTGTCTCTCGCGCAAACTATTCAGTTAAGAAAAAAAATATATTAGAAACCTCAATATTATTTTTAAGACCTATCTATCCTACCTATATATCGTATGGGTTGAATGAAAAAAAGATTTGAGTTTCAGTTCTAAGTATGGGGAACCCCCAAAATTAATTGTTTTTTTTTCTATTTTTGTGTGATAATCTTAAAGCGGTTCACAGAATACATCTACATACCAAGTTTCAACAGTATGTTCTTATAGTTTCGGAAAAAAGTGGCTGTGACATACGGACGGACAGACTGACGAATCTATAAGGGCCCCGTTTTTTGCCATTTGGCTACGGAACCCTAAAAAGATCCACATAATGTAGTTCTAAAAATAACCTATTCCAGATATAGAAATTATTGTAATAATTTAGTAAAAAAAATAAAACGAAAATATTAAAAAGAGCTACTTTCGAAATCAGTCTCTGACAATAAATCATCTATGATCCATGATCCATGATCCACTGGCTCTTCGGAGAGACGTTGCGTCTCTCTGTTTAATGTACCGCATATATCATGGGGAGTGTTCTGAGGAATTGTTCGGCTTGATCCCTGCCGCTGATTTCCTACACCGCACTACACGCAATCGACTATTGTGCGTTTTTCACGAAATTTCTTGCCTCGAACTACAGTGTTATGGAGCCAGCTCTCGGCGGCGGTATTTCCGGACCGTTACGACTTAGGGATCTTCAAGAAACGAGCCTATGCCTTGATCTTCAAAAAACGAGCCTATTCCTTCCTTAAAGGCCGGCAACGCGTCTGCGATTCCTCTGGTTTTGCGGGTGTCCATGGGCGGCGGTAATTACTTTCCATCAGGTGACCCGCTTGCCCGTTTGCCTCCTTCTGCTATAAAAAAAATCACTTTGGAAGAATATAAAAAAAAAATTACATAGACAAATGAAACTAAAACAAAGAACACAGACTTATTGAATGTCCAAAATTCACCATCTGAATCAGCACACTTTGTTAACGATTTTTTTTGCAATTATTGGGAAACAACTTGCTCAATAGATTCAACCTATTCAATTGGTGTACTTTCAGTAACCCAACTAATCCACAACCTACACAGATAAACTCAATTGTTCTTTTAAACGCAGATTGTCAAGAAGTTGATAGTATCTTGATGAGCCTCAAACCTACCTAATGGGTTCCCTATTTTATTCCGAAAGCCGTTTTACCGATTATCATTTCAACGAAAACTATTAACCGATCACTCAATTGAACGATGCCTTATTTGTACGAAACTTTAATTTACCGATGTAACGATTCACCGAAAAACCAATTACCGAAGTTCATTTCAGCGACCATACAAATAATCGACACATTATTTAACCGATGTAACATTTCACCGAATTTTAAGAGTATGTAGGTCAACGCTTCGGTGGCCGAGTTGTCAAGTGCTTGACTCGATATCCGGAGGTCCCGGTTTCAATTCCCATATCGGACAAAGTGCGTTTCGAATTTGTCGAAAGAATTTAAACAAATTATAACAATTTAATTTAAAAAATATATATTTAGTTTATGACACCATTAAAAAAAATATGATGTCATAAACGAAATAATATATTTTTAACTAAATTGTCATTATTTACTTAAATTCTTTCTTCTTTATTCTCATAAAAAAAATAGTAACATTAAATTTAAAAGGCATGTAACTACATAATACATACAATGTAACAGGACACTCGGTCCTGCTCTGTGTGAACGCTCCTCGCCAGTGATGCGCTGGCGGGCACTGTAAACGCGCGCTATTCCTATTACCAATATATGGTACTTATAAACTAATGGTTATTTTATTTGGAAATCCTAACTACAAACTAATAACTATTAAACTGGTGACCTTCCGACATTTAAATAAACAGAAACAGTGCTACGCCGTATTGCGTTATAAATATAATAATCGCGCTAAAAATAAAAATAAACCTAAAAATAGACTTAATATTATTGTGATCGTCGTATCGTGATTGTGCTGTGAATTACTGCATAAATGACTGAGCACCAGGATACTACTACAGCTGTCATTATGCAACCAAGTCAAGACTATGAAGTGGCGCAGATTACAGTATCCTCGCGCATACCGGACTTTTGGGAGGACCAGCCTCGCACCTGGTTCATCCAAGCTGAGTCCGTGCTGTACAACCAAAAAGCTATCAGATGCAGCAAAGTACCATTTGGTGATAGCAAAGCTGGGGAAGAATGTCGTCCAACAGGTTACCGACATTCTGGTGAAGCCTCCAGCTGAAGGCAAATACGAATTAAGACACTACTACAGCTGTCATTATGCAACCAAGTCAAGACTATGAAGTGGCGCAGATTACAGTATCCTCGCGCATACCGGACTTTTGGGAGGACCAGCCTCGCACCTGGTTCATCCAAGCTGAGTCCGTGCTGTACAACCAAAAAGCTATCAGATGCAGCAAAGTACCATTTGGTGATAGCAAAGCTGGGGAAGATTGTCGTCCAACAGGTTACCGACATTCTGGTGAAGCCTCCAGCTGAAGGCAAATACGAATTACTCAAGTCGACCTTGCTTGCCCTATATACAGAGAGTTGGAGTGTCGCCAAGTGCAAAAGTTGATTGGCGAAATGGACCTCGGGGACCACCGGCCGTCGCAGCTTCTACGCCGTATGAAGAAACTGGCAAGAGACAAGGTAAACAATGAGACACTTAATATTTTGTGGCAGAACCATTTGCCACCTTCTGTACGCGCAGTGCTCGGTGTCACTGATACAAAGGACTTAAATATCCTTGCTTCCGTCGCCGATAAAGTAATGGAGACGATCAGACCTGTCAGCGTCGCAGACTGAAACTAAAATCGAAATAAGTTAAGTATAATATATATACATATATAATCATTTTAAGTTGTATTAGGCAGGTGATTCTTTCAGCGCGTAGGAGATTTTCTCACGTTTCGTGGAAATTACCTCATCCCAAGGTCTGTTACCGTACGGCTACGCGGCTTAAATGATACAACTTGTAGTTATATACTATGTAATTTCTTTTATTTCTTGTAACTATTGGTGAGAGTAACAATCATATACTTAATCGTGCTATCAGGTTTGCTAATATCAGTGTGCGTTTTTAGTAATATGTTATTGTGTAGGTACTTACCTAATATGTTAACTTAACTACTTATGTGTTTGTTATTATAATAAACCGAGAAAGCAAGATTGTATTAAGAAAAATATAAATAAAATTAGTAAAACAACTGTATTCTAAATTATCAATCTGTGGTTACAGCTTAACTTTAATATTAATGGATTTGTGATGAAGTGATAATTGTACGTGCGACTTTATTCTATTAGATAAATTATAACTATTGTACTAAATTAAATACGTATCTATACTTTACAAACTTTATATGTTATCTACTTATGTACTTTGAATTTTTTTACAAAGACTAAGTAAAATAACTATGTTGTTAAAAAGAGAAAACTAATGTTCTTACGTAGATGTACGTACTTACTATGTTCTAATATACCTAAGTAACGTTATTGCATATTTACTACTTAATTACTTATATTCTTATTGCATTCCTAATGCAACGGAATAATGTTGTTGTATTGTAACTTGCAAGTAGGTCATCGCTTCGAGGAACACATTGTTTGGTTCAGCAATTTATTGTCAGTCGCACGAACGCGAACTCGAGATGCTTCTGTTATCAGTAGTTACCTAGGTACTTACATGTAGTCTGTATTTATTTAAGTACAGTCATTGTCTTTAACTTTTGTATAAAAGTTTTATTATTATTTTTTCCTTTCTTTCGTATTATTATTTTTTTGTTGGGGGGGGGGGGGGAATGGTGTAACTACATAATACATACAATGTAACAGGACACTCGGTCCTGCTGTGTGACCACTCTAAACGCGCGGTATTCCTATTACCAATATATGGTACTTATAAAGTAATGGTTATTTTATTTGGAAATCCTAACTACAAACTAATAACTATTAAAGGCATTTGATTTATCACACTTTTATTCATTTACTATAATTATGAATAATAAACGTTTCACTAGCCGGGCCTCAGACCTAAAAAAAGGAAAGTACAGCCTGTATAATGTCCTACTGTAAAGGTAAAAGCCTCCATCTTTGAAATCAAGTCTTCGCTACAATAGACTAGTTGACTAAATTTTAAAATCATATTGAAACGGTACCTGTTTACCTCTTTTATCCTAAAAATACATTATTTTTCAAAAAAACGATTATTTACAATATTTAATTTGCGTTTTTATATTCCGATTTTACCGCAAAAACGCTTAAGACCGCTTTGCAAACGTGAATGACGTCACGCCATGCCAAACATCTGTATCGTTCGAGGCTTGTTCCAGCTTGTTCTTTAGAAATGTCACAACAATAAAATTAAATTTGGCGAGGCGTGACGTCACGACTTTTGATTGGCGTTTAATGTCATATGACTGAATGCGTATTATTGTCGATTTTTTCCTTGAAAAATATTAATAATCCCAATTTTTTATACTTAATGAATATTTTAGATATTATGTTTATATATTATGTTTTATAAATCATAATTGATTATTATAAAGGCCAATCCACCCTATTTATTCTTAGTGGACACAAGCCTATTGATGGGTATTGGCTTAATCACCACCCTTGCCAAATGCGGGTTAGTGATCAATCACAATTAACCTGGGCTAGGAATCAACAAATTCGAAACGCACTTTATCCGACATGGGAATTGAAACCGGGACCTCCGGATATCGAGCCAAGCACTTGACCACTCGGCCACCGAGGCGTTGACTTACCTACATACTCTTAAAATTCGGTGAAATGTTACATCGGTTAAATAATGTGTCCATTATTTGTATGGTCGCTGAAATTAACTTCGGTAATTACTTTTTCGGTGAATCATTACATCAGTAAATTAAAGTTTCGTACAAATAATAAGGCATCGTTCAATTGAGTGATCGGTTTAGTTGTGTACCTACGCCTGGCGTACTCACCATGGAATTCTGTTATTTCAAGAATGCCAAAAAACTGTGCCCAAATAGTACCAAATAGTGCCCAAAGGAAATAAATAGAACCCTTATGTTTCAAAAGTTATAGACATAGTTTGGTGAGTACGCTAGGCGTAGGTTACGCCTAGCGTACTCAGCTCAGTTTGGGAAATCTGTGTAAGCTACAACTTTAATTAGTATGTCAAAAAACTGTACCCAAATAGTACCAAATAGTGCCCAAAGGAAATAAATAGTACCTTTATAGTTTAAAAGTTATAGACATAGTTTGGTGAGCACGCTAGGCGTAGGTTCTACGCCTAGCGTACTCACCTCGTTTCGCGAAAACAGAACCAGCAATGGCTCTCATTTCTATCTCAATAAATAGTACCGGAAATAGTACCCTCTAAGAGTGTAATTGTTATTTGACTTTTACACTAGAAAGTCATTAAATTTGATAGCAAACTTCTACATACAAAAATTACGTGTGGTACAGTCGAGCACAGTGAATGGTAAAATATTATTTCTATTACCAAAGGAATTAAGATTGGAATAACTATGGAGTTCATTAATAGACGACGACCTAAAATAATATAGGTACATATTTAATAACAGTAAACCAAGGGTGGCCAAAAAAGGGGGGTCTTGAGGTTGGTGTCTGTCTTTGGCACCGTAGCTCCTAAATATCCTAGATTTGGATTCGGATTTTTTTTATATGAAGGCTGGTTTTTAGCGGTGATTCTTACTTCGACTATAAATCTAGTGATAACTGTTATAAATCACAAAATTTGTAGTCGAGGGTGAATGAGACCCACTCCAACTTATATCTATGTATCAAGCATTGCTTATTTATGATTTGTTAATCGTGAATGACAGCCCGCCCGCAACTTTGTCCGCGTGAACCCCTTACCCCGTGACGAATTTCCAAAAATGTTCATTTTTATACAAACCTTGTCCCGACAATTACAAATACAACAAAAAAGAATTAGCCAAATTGGTGCAGCCGTTCTGAAGTGATGCGCGTACAAACATTTTGGCAATTGATTTTTATTAATATAGATACACACCTACATAACTAGCGACTGCACATCTGCTCAGCGTGACAGGTGGTGAGCCCATCGCCGTTCTAAGCTGTTGGATGTATGTGCAGTCTTTAGTCCGTTAGCCGCCTATTACGACACCCAAGGGAAGAGGAGGTGGTAGTATTCTTTCACTGGTAAGTACGCGACACAGTTAAAAACTTTATACAGTCCAGAAAACTAAGAATATGATTAATTTGTTTTTCTACGATTAATAAAAAACAATAACGTATTTCTGTAGGTAAGTATATATAATATATTCAAACTGAGTAGGTACCTACCTAGCTAATGAAAGATCAACTGCAAATCGACATGAACATAAAATGCTATTACAGATGAAATATACATACACACATCAAAAGTGTCTAGGGATCAAGCATTTTTATGCGGATTTCTTGAGATTGAGATATGGCTTTGTAATAAATTTATGATTTTATAAATTTATATGGATCCTTTTTGGTGCATTTCATAATTTGAAACAGGAACTTTCAATCAATTTCTAGTAAAAGATGAAAATCAGCTGTCAATATTTTCCCTATAAAAACATACAACGCATTGAAGACATTATTAGTGCTACTGTTTCCCTACTACTGATTAAAACCAACGTTATTATGGAGCGGCGACGTCATTTAAGCAGGGAAGAAATGCTCAGAGCCGTGGGAATGATAGAAGCTGGTTCCCGGCAACGTACTGTGGCTTTAGCTCTGAATACAAGTCAGAGTGTTATCAGTCGACTTTGGACACGTTACCGAAGCACTGGTACCGTGGCTGAGCGCCATGGAGGACGGTATCGCTGCACCACACGGAGACAAGACCGATACATTCAAATCACAACTCGAAGAGCTCCAACAATAACCGCCATGATGTTAGCCGTGAGGCTTCATCACTCTTCAGGGAACTTAATTAGCGACCAAACAGTCAGAAACCGCTTGCATGAAGTGAACCTTCATTCCCGAAGACCGCTAAGGGTACCACCTATAGCAATGCACAATCGTAGGATTCGATATCAATGGGCTCTTGAACACAGAAATTGGGCAGAAGAACAATGGCGTTTCGTGTGCTTTTCTGATGAGTCTCGTTTTGGTATGAGACCGGATACAAAACGTATACGACACTGGAGAACCCCTGGACGCCAACAGCGATTAAAATCCTGCCAGGAAGTCCATCCTTATAGTGGTGGAACCATCATGGTATGGGCGGGTATTTGGATCGGCGGAAGAACTGAGTTGATTTGGATCAGAGGCAACCTCAACGCTCAAATTTATGCTGAGACGATTGTATCAGACGTCATCGTTCCTCTACAAGTGCAAATCGGTCCCTTATTTCAGTTAATGCATGATAATGCACGACCGCACACCGCAAGAGTTGTAAGACAGACTCTCGCCGCAGCTAACATCAATGTCATGCCCTGGCCTGCTCAGTCGCCAGACTTGAACCCGATTGAGCATGCATGGGATATGCTACAGAGAAGAGCTCTGCCGAATATGGAGGGTATCCAGTCGCAAGAAGACCTTTTTTTGTTGTTGCAACGAACATGGGCGGCCATTCCACAGCGTGATTTGGATGAACTCATTTTGAGTATGCCAAACCGATGTTCTTGTGTTGTTAGTGTTCGCGGTAGAAACACGGATTATTAATTGTTTAAGTTACCCAATAAAATTTTAAAGAAAACTGTTATTTCAGTCTTTTTTTCGAACTTTAATGTTAGTGGTTCAAATGTCAAAAATCCCTTTAATAGGAAAATGGCAAATTTTTTATTAATGCAAAGGTGACTTGGTTTATCGTTACTGTAGACAAACGAAAACACTTTATTTGATGAATCCTTAAAGAAAATTTTAATTAATATCAATCAGGAGAAAAGTTATTGCAAAAATATATGTTGATCCCTAGACACTTTTGATGTGTGTAGTTACTTACTCATTTAAAGATCACTCTTATCACAATGAAACAAAATTCACAAGTTTTTTCATTAATTGTTTCACAAATTAACTATTCGCATCGCAAACCTTTGCGGTTGCGGTGGCAAGGCAAAGTAAACGGCTAAAAAAATCCGTTCCAGAAAACTATGCGTTCCCACCGCGGCGTCAAGCAAATTGTTGTGAATTGCAATATTGATCTTTAGCACTTTCATAATACAGGTCAGTTTGTAAGTAACTAAAGTAAGAAGTGTGATAAGCGCCATCTATTGTAACTTGTTCATACTAAGATGCATCGCTGTCGTGCGTCGATAAGTTGCACTATGATCAACAAAAGTAACAGATTGTTCTCGCACAATATTGAGCTTTCAATTTCAGACATAAGGCAAATAGTTCCTTATATAGAAGGTGCTTTTACTTTATGAAATCCGGCAAAAATACGATAGTCAATATTTTGGAAAACATGGATCTTATTTATAAGAAAAATAATTATAATCAATTATATAACTGATATTAAACTTCCTCGTTACGTATACAGGGTGTCCCAGATATCGACGTCAAGCCGAAACCGGGTGATAGGCCAAGTTATAATAGGTATCAGAAAAATATTTAAAAAATCTAAGACAGACAATCTAAGACGTATTTTCAAAACTATAGACATTTTTAAAAAATATCCAAAAATCTACATCCAGTGACGGTTTTTTACCTCCTGTTGCTGCAAATCTTAACTTTTTAAAATATTTTTTTTGTCTTGTAATCCTGAATAACGCTTCTGTATACACTATCCTAAACTTTATAGCCAGCTGCTCAAGCTTGGAAGGAAATGTCACTTTTTACCCAACCAAATATTCAAAATTATTATTTCGCCCAGCTTTAACATACTGTACTGAAAAAAAAAATTCTATGGGAGTTTGGCAAGTAACTTCAAAAGTTGGCGCATTTAATAAGGATTCCAAAATGGTACGATACATGCTAGATTATTTCTTAAACTGTAGACAATTTTATTTTTTGTAGAGACACTTAGTTTTGAACAAGTTTTAATTACTTATTTAAAAATGGTTCTATGGTACCCCTGGCTCTCTTCAAGGTCGTAACTTTAAGATTCTAGTTTGAATGAGACGGGGACATTCATTTTCCGCGGTGCGACAGAGAGAACAAAAACAAAATTAAAAAAAATGACTAAAAGAATTAAAAAAAAGAATAAATAAAAAAAGATCAAACACAAAAAAAAAAGAAAATGTTTCCTGTCGCACCCCCAACCTGACCCGGCGGCACTTAGCAGCCACCTCGACGCCCGCACCGGCCATACGGCCGAAGAAAACATCAAGTCAAGACATTCATTTTACGAAGTGTGAGTGAGACATAGTGAAGCTATTAAATTAAATACTCACAATTGTTTAAAATAAATTATTTAGATGCTAAGATTTGCAACAGATGTTCAAACTTACTTCCTTTAGCCGCAATGCAAGCTCGACATCTTCTTAAAAATGATCGGTTTATCAGACGGGCGAATTTTCCGTTGTTAACAAGCTGCTCAGCTGCTTCCGTTATCTTTTGCCGTAGCTCAGCTACAGTTTCAATTGATTTCAAATAAACTTTTTCTTTCACCGCTCCCCAGTAAAAGAAATCTAATGGATTTAAGTCAGATAAGCGGGCTGGCCACGAAATAGTTCCAGATCGCTCTATCCATCTGCCCGGGTATTCCATTTTAAACATCTGTTGTAAATCTTAGCATCTAAATAAAATGATGATAAACAATTGTGTGTATTTAATATAATAGCTTCCCTATGTCTCACCCACACTTCGTAAAATAAATGTCCCCGTCTCACTCAAACTAGAACCTTAAAGTTACGACCTTGAAGAGAGCCAGGGAGTACCATAGAACCATTTTTAAATAAATAAGTAAAACTTTTTCACAACTAGGTGTCTCTGCAAAAAATAAAATTGTCCACAGTTTAAGAAATAATCTAGCATGTATCGTACCATTTTGGAATCCTTATTAAATGCGCCAACTTTTGAAGTTACTAGCCAAACTCCCATTGTACATTTTTTTTCAGTACAGTATGTTAAAGCTAGGCGAAATAATAGTTTTGAATATGTTGTTGGGTAAAAAGTGACATTTCCTTCCAAGCTTGAGCAGCTGGCTATAAAGTTTAGGATAGTGTATACAGAAGCATTATTCAGGATTACAAAACAAAAGAAAACATTTAAAAAAATATAGATTTGTAGCAACAGGAGGTAAAAAACCGTCACGGAATGTAGATTTTTTGATTTTTTTTAAATGTCTCTAATTTTAAAAATACGTTACTTAGATTTTTTATATTTTTCTGATAACTATTATAACTTGGCCTATCACCCGGTTTCGGCTTGACGTCGATATCTGGGACACCCTGTATACACCTATTAATTTCAACAAAAGTAAAAGTAATATGTATGTAGTAGGTTCTTAATACGAAATGTAATAATATTAAAATTATTATGAGTTCGCCTGTACCTCATGTCAATGTATGTAGAAGTTTGCTATTAAATTTAATGACTTTCTAGTGTAAAAGTCAAATAACAATTACACTCTTAGAGGGTACTATTTCCGGTACTATTTATTGAGATAGAAATGAGAGCCATTGCTGGTTCTGTTTTCGCGCAACGAGGTGAGTACGCTAGGCATAGAACCTACGCCTAGCGTACTCACCAAACTATGTCTATAACTTTTTAACTTTAAAGGTACTATTTATTTCCTTTGGGCACTATTTGGTACTATTTTGGTACAGTTTTTTGACATACTAATTAAAGTTGTAGCTTGCTCAGATTTCCCAAGCTGAGGTGAGTACGCTAGGCGTAACCTACGCCTAGCGTACTCACCAAACTATGTCTATAACTTTTGAACCATAAGGGTACTATTTATTTCCTTTGGGCACTATTTGGTACTATTTGGGCACAGTTTTTTGGCATTCTTGAAATAACAGAATTCCATGGTGAGTACGCCAGGCGTAGGTACA
Organism: Scoparia ambigualis; assembly: GCA_963921215.1. Classification (NCBI taxonomy): domain Eukaryota; kingdom Metazoa; phylum Arthropoda; class Insecta; order Lepidoptera; family Crambidae; genus Scoparia; species Scoparia ambigualis. Next base: position 20,520,787 of record OY992524.1, read on the forward strand.
CTAATAGGTGTTTTTCGTTGAAATGATAATCGGTAAAACGGCTTTCGGGATAAAATAGGGAACCCACTCCGATCACTGATAATGACTGACGAAAAAATATTGTAGTAGGTGTTAAATTACAAAAATATTCTCCCAAACCAAGTTTTGACCAAGGTTCAAGTTTCAAAAAGATAAGGCTTTACATCAGTAAAGATACAGATACTTACTTTGAAACGGATTAGTAATGTATCACCAAAAAACGTTTCCCAAACTATTATTCCCAAATTTACATTTGGCAAAAAAAAATATTTGCAATTTTACAGATAGCAAAACTATTTTTGGCAAGTTATTATTCAACAAATAATTACTTACATGGCAACGTTTCACTTTACTAAGTATTATTAAAATTTAGTCAAATGTATAGTTTGGCAAACTTAAGTAGGACTTAGATAGAACGACCTTCACCGAGAACGTTAATGGATGAAAAGTATTTTATATCAAATTTAATATGTTAAATAATATATCGCGAGTGGGTTGGCTGAAAAATTTCAGTCCAGTACAATTAATAATTAATTTAATATTAAAAAAAAAATATTTTTTTTACATTGCACTGGTTTGGTGTGTGTGTGTTTGTAATGAGCTTAGCTTTATATAAACATAAATTTTATTTATTTAACTAGGCGGTTGCAAATTACTAATATTGACTTGCCTGTTTACACCTGCCTACCCAATGTTAGTACAGGAAAAAAAATAGTCAACCTAACGTTTGCATATTATAGAGGCTTCATACTTTCGATTGGTACCTATGTAATTTATCTATTATCGGAACAAGTGCAATATTTAAAAAAAAATATTTTAAAATATTTAATTAATCATATACTGGACTGAAATTTTTCAGCCAACCCACTCGCAATATATTTTTTAACACATTAAATTTGATATAAAATACTTTTCATCCATTAACCGCTCAGTGAAGGTCGTTGAATACTCGGATCCTCTACTAGTACCTTTCCCAAAACATTGCATAGTACCTATACGTTTTACATAAGAGTCCAAATTCACTGTATTAAAAAAAACTTGGCCAATTAGATCCTATTTCACAACAATGGTTTCTGTCACGGCTCCGGCTGTCCGGCTTCATCAGCCTTTATTTGGTTGGTTCGGGCGTCGAGGCTGGGCGGATCCGGACCCGTGCTTCACCTAGGTTCTCCACCTGGGTGAAGCACGAATACTTATAAGGTCCCGTGCTCCAACTGATGATTAGGTACAGTCAAGTAATTAAGAGAAACACATAATTTAAAGTAGGATACAAGTAGTACCAAGACACTTCAAACCTATCTTCTTTTTAGATTCACTGCACACCCAAAACTGGTTACTTACCATTTTTATAAGTCTTGTGCTTATAATATTGTAAACCATCATAGATAAGTACGAACCCACCTTTTCTTTTTATGAAAATAGGCTGTTGGGAACTCGCATTTTCCAAAACTTGCTCCTGGGACAACATGTTTGTAAAATTATTCCTGACAACTTCATGGACGTAATACAAGCAGACGCGATGAATTTCTTTTTAATTAGTTATAAGCACCGAAAAGTATTGCAACTATTACTCAAACTTTTTCTGTGCACCACAAATCTTGACAACAATTAAAAAATATAAATAACTTTTAATAATCAGCATATAAATTCATATATAATATAGAATTGTTTAGATGTTTTGAATCATATAGGGAAAATAATTTACTGATTCACTGTACAATTACGTCATCAGTTGCAGCACAGGAACGGGACCATATAAGTCCCCGTGCTTCACCCAGGTGGAGAACCTAGGTGAAGCACGGGTTTGGAGCCTCCTTGCCCGGGCTTTTTCTCTGCAATATATAGGGTATTGCAGGATCACGGTGGGGGCACGACAGTGTGATTTTTTTTTGTATTTTCTTTATTATTTTTGGTTGTCCACTACTGTCGTGCCGCGGGGCGGTAGCCCCCGTAGGACGTGCCTCCCTTCCCCTTCCCCAGCGCAGCCCTCGGCGCGGGCAACCCACCAGGTGAGACGGCTAGGCCGAGGCCCGGTGAGCCGCCAGCGAGCAGCCCCTTACTCTCGAAACCGATCGCTATTGGATCGGATTGGTATTGTGAATTTTCGTATTTTTAAGTTACGACACCAGCACTAATTTGGATTCATATTTGGGTGAACTAAATGGCATTGAGTTTTGTATTTTTTTTCACTAAATATTCACGCAATATGAATCAATATTAGCTGTGGTGTCGTAACTTAGAAGTACGAAAATTCACAATACCAATCCGATCCACTAGCGATCGGTTTCGAGAGTAAGGGGCCAGGCTGCGGCTTAGGGGGCATAGGTCAGTTCGGTTAGCGAGTCGTGGAGTAAAATGTATGTTGTTTGTTGCATGTGCAGTGCAGGCGCTGTGTGTGGCGCCGTGCGCGTCCCTCGTCGTCGCAGATGGCTTTCGCTCACCACCGCAGCCCAGCCTCAGCTACGGCGGCGAGCGTTAAACCCACCTGCTCCTCAGCTCGCGGGCCGCCTCGCCCCTCCGCGCCTACGCGGGCTTAAATCACACTCTAGCATACGGCTGACAAGAAAGACTACCTACGTAGAGTCGGTTTTGCCGCGATTCGTTGTATACCTACATTACCTACTCCTGTATGGAACAAACATCTTTTTAAAATATAATATTTGACAAAAGAAAACCTTTGCTTAATGTGTATTTGACTTAATAAAACTCGACCAAGTAAAACGTTGCCAAATGATTACTTCGCTCAGGAGCAGTTTACCAGATTCTTAATTCACCAGATTCGCATCTCACCAGATTCACAACTTACCAGATCCGTAACTAACCGGATTTTGTACAATCTAACAGGAAATGCGTAACGGAAATGTGTAACTATGATAAATGAATAACTACACTTACGTGCAAAAGTATGGAATCATGACCAAGTGAATAAAATGCGAAGTATAAATTTAGATAGGGTTTTAGGGAAGTAAAATTTCTTTTATTCACGTTATGTCCTATTACCGTGCCTAAAAGAAATTTTATATATGAATGTCCAGTCAGTTCGTTAGGTCTGTTTCCCTGAACGTCCATTTACGTGAACATCCACTTTATTAAACGTCCGCTTCCTTGAATATACACTTCCCTGAACGTCCACTTTCTTGAACGTAGTGTACGTTCAAGAAAGTGGACGTTTTAAAATGTACACTTTTCTGAAGGTTTCTGCTTTCTCCACGTTAAAACCTTTTTAAAATTAATTTCATAGGTAACACTCCAACTGAATGATTTCTTTTATTTATTTTTTTATTTACCTATAGATATACTTCATTTTTTTTACATATACATTAATCACGACTTAAGGATTAGTCAGAGACTAGGCAATGAGGACAAGAAAAGCAGTCCTCTACAATAGTCCACTTTTTACCAAATAGAGACTGCACATGTGCTCAGCGTGACAGGTGGTGAGCCCATCGCCGCTCTATGCTGTTGGATGCATGTGCAGTCTTTAGTCCATTAGCCGCCTTCCCTTAGGCTGAGAACGGCAACTTCCTAAAATTACAACATTTTGAATGTCAACTTCCAAAAAGGAGAACTTTCTAAAATGACAAGTTCCTAAAATGACATTTTAGAATGACAACTTAAGATACAGTAACTTGACACCCAAGGGAAGGAGGGTTGTAGTACCTACTCGTATTCTTTCTTACCCGACACGGATAATTTTTTTTACCAATATTTTTGTTTATTTTTTATTTTTTTATGCAAAATAAAATTATAATACCTGGTAAGTAATATAGTAATTATAATTATAATAAAAATAAAATAGCCTTTATGTAGGTACCTGGATAAGGCCGTTAATTCTGCCACTTTTTTTGCTTTCCTTGTCTCCTGCCTTTTTTTCGATGTCTAAGTTATTTACAGGTTTTCTATTAATTCAGACCTAAACATAATTGTACTTAAGTAAAATTTACTATATAATTACTATATAATTGTACTGGCAAAGTAGGCCAGCACTTTATCACCACCAAACTTGGTAAATAAATAAGAAATAAAAACACACAATTCAAAAAAAGGACATTATTGTCTATGGACAATAATGTCCTTTTTTTGAGCGACTCGAAAATTCTTAACACTGAAACGGTTTGCGTTTATAATTTCCAAGATTAATTTTTAAGACTATTATTGATTAAGTTTCTGTTATTCTAGATATTATAACCTTATTCACGTGTAAAACTAGTTTTTTTAAAGTTTTAATTTATATCGGACATATTTTTATTATGTAACGAATTTTAAATTTTATGTAACGGAGCTGCCGCTGACTTTTTAAGAGATAGATATAGGATTCATTTTTGCACACTCTTAACACAGCCGCAGACTGTCATGTTGTTGTCGATACATCGGCGACCATTTTGAGACTTAGTCGACATTTGTGTGTGGATGCGGCTCAGAGAAACTCTGAAGGATGCGGTGACGTCGTCACATTTTCACGACCACGTTTTTTTGAAGAAATATAAGGTAAGGGTCCTTTTTTTACCAGAAATTAATCCATAATTATATATTCAGTCATGAGTAATCATACAGTTATCATTTCAATAATAAATATTGTATTTTTAGTGTGTTATCGTTGATTTGTGACGTAAAATTTTGAGTTTATATCACGTTACGTAACGCTTATGTAGCGAGTTACATAAAATTTATGTAACGTTACCTAAAATAGATATAAAGGCTAGTACGCATGACATTGGTATTACAGTCGTGTCAGTTTGTTAATTTTACCGTCGATCTTGGTAATTATTAATAATAACCAATTAGTCACATTTTCCGTAACATATGTATGTAAAAAAAACCACAGACATATACTTCTTATTATATGTCTGTGAAAAAAACGTAGAAACTTTGATATTTTGTGACTTACGTACGAATTAGAAAGTTATTTATTTGACTAATTTGTTCATGAGACTTATGCTTTACAATTAGGTAAAATTTTTGACGTGACAACGTCTTAAATTAGGTTGCGGCTGGGAGTCACTTATGAAAAAGTGTAACGCTCGGTAACGTTACGATGAGTCACCGAACGAGAGAGAGGCCCGCCGAATGCCTTGCGTCTCTCTCCCACTCAACTATGTTTTAAATATAATTCTTTGTTTAAATAAATGTTTTAAATTGTTACTATTATTTCATCCTTCTTCCTACTATACGAATGAATATTCACATTAAAATTATTTTACCACTCAAAGTCGTTGTCACGTAAAACTTTCGCCCGTATACCGACTTTACAGGCAACCAATTTTTTTTTTGTTTGTTACGTTTATGTTATCGTTACATAAAAATTTTATGTTATTTTTGTGTTACATGTGGCAAAAACGGCGGTCTTACCCACCTACGTTCAGAGGAAAGAACGTTCGGAGATGTGGATATTTGGGGAATGCACGTTTAGTTGAGTAACCGTCTGTAAGTGGACATTTAAGGAATGGACATTTGGGGAATGTACGTTCAAGGAAGTGGACGTTCAAGTAAGTGTACATTCGAGGAATGGACGTTCAGAGAAACAGACGTAACGACCCGAATGGTCATTCCGGTAATGGGACCTAACGTGCCTAAAGATTAAATTGGACGAAAAATATTTTCTATAAGAATACAAAATATTAAGAAACTTGACTATAATTTATATGCACACTAGCTTTTGCCGCAGCTTGCTAATGTAAATTATGTCGATCTAGTACACATTCGTCTGATTCTTTTTGCGTCAGAATAAATTACAGGCTGTTTTGTTCCTGATCAAAACGGAATTCCTCTTATGTCAGAAAAAACTTAGGTAATGTTTTTTGCTGACCAAAACGGAACTCCTCTTAGGTCAGAAAAAACTTAGGTAAATTTTTACAATATATAATTGTGGTTTAGTAGGCTGATGCTGATATCACCTGAGTGCATTGAGTCTACCAAATAGTATACGTAATTCATCTGCACATGGGTGAATTAAGTCCTTTTTTTGTTAAATGGCAGATTCTGGAAACGGCAGATTCTGTAAATGGCAGATTCTTTAAACGACAGATATTGTACAGTCGTCAGCTAAAAAACAAAAGTTATAAGACGAGTTTTTTTGTAAACATTGGTTTTGACCAACAACTAATTTAATATTAATAACGTTTTGATGATGCTATAACTTTGTAGCTTTTCTCCTTTTTTCTATGATTCTCCAGAAGACGTCCACTTCACGAAACTTTTTGCAAAAGCCAATGCCTGATTTTGGCGCCTTTTATTCGCTGTTACATCGACTAAACCTATTTATTTCAGTTCAGAGTGATGTAACCAACACAACTTATTACAACAACTATACCTCTAAACTTAGTCCGAGCGGAGTTATACATGTTGGATGTTTGAAAAATATTTGAAGAGTGAAAACGTGATCCTATGATTTTACATCCGATCGAGCGTTCGATTAGCACACTACACATGCGTCGTTTGAGCGTTCGGTTAGCATACTACACAGCGTCGTTGCCACTAAAGAAAATAACAAAAAAAACTAAAATAAAACTAAAAAAAAACACAAAACAAAACGTTCGCTCAGCACACTACCTAAAGAAAATAACAAAAATAAAATACAAAATGCAACAAATCAAAATATACAAAATAAAATTCACACTGTCGTGCACTCGTGCCCCCACCGTGATCCGGCAACACCCAATTGCTGAGAAGAGGCACGGATGGGGGCACGACAGTGTGGCATATTTTTTTTGTTTTTTTTTGTATTTTTTTGTATTTTTTTTGCTGACAATATAATCCTTTCCACTCGCACGCATGTGTTTGTTCATTTGTTTCAATGTAAGTTAGTTGAGTGAATCACTGAATCTGTCCACCCACACCACAAGGTCCGAAAAAAAAAGCCAAATCGTCGTATTCAAAAAAATAAGTATAGCGAATACAAAATAACACAAGCCACACACTTTCAGCACAAAGGAAGAGCAGCGAGTATAAGTATATTGTTTGTATACAGCGTGTATCAAGCGGAGCCAGCCATAATCCAGGATTTCAAATTATCCCTAGTATAGACCCTTTCTATAAATACCCTAGTAAGATAAGCTCAATTTAATTTTTAGCGATTGTTCGCTTTACGACAGATTCGCTTTATGACAGATTCGCTTTAAGACAGATTCGCTTTAAGACAGATTCGCTTTAGGGCAGATTCACGTTACGACAGAAGTACAGTGGTCTAGAAAAGACAAAAGAAACAATAAGAAAATAACTAAAAAAAGTTAATTGCGATGGATAGGCATAGTTTTTCAGCAATGTGATAGAAGTCTGAATATTGATAGGTTAACTCCCGCCAGGACATGATTATTAAAAATAACAGAGCTTATTTGAAAAATTCGCCCATCGCCGCTCTATGCTGTTGGATGTGTGTGCAGTCTTTAGTCCGTTAGTCGCCTTTTACGACACCGAAGAGAAGAGAGGGGTTGGTAGTATTCTTTCACCGCTACGCGACACACTATTGTGACGTCATAGTACGACTTGAGTATTGTGTGTGTACTAAATAAATATAAGATTCCGCTTTTGTCAGAAAAAGGAATCCGGCGAACCAGGAACTAATCAAATTACAGCCGACATTTTATTCCGACGAAAGCGGAATCCGAACTAAAGTCCGTTTTCGTCAGAAAAAAATAGCCTATATTTTTTTCTGACGAAAAAAGAATCTGACGAATGTATCCTAGATCATTGTCACAGCACCATCCCTTTCTAACTTTACTCAAGCAGAGATTTGAGTGTGAGTTTGATGTTTCAACAAGAAAAATAAAACAAAATTACTTGTTGATGGAAAACAGCATAAATCCATACAATTAATAATGCGTACCTATATATCTACGTATTTCTATATTTAGTGAAATGTGGCGTCACAGGGCAAAATGACGTCAATTATGAAATTAATGAAAAAAAATATGTAATTTAATTAATCTGTTTGTCGATCGATACAGGAATTGAACGCCACCGTCGGATATGGCAGACAAATGAAAACGTGCCCAACATGCAATTTTTCTTTTTGGCTATACACGACGTGGCCCGTTGAGCACGCTTTCATTTGTCGGCCATATAAGTATAAGTTATAAACTATATTTCTGCAAAGTAAGAAGCAAGTCCGACAACGCAATAAAAAGATTTAAACCAAGTTGAACACCAGTTTATTACATCCAATCTGGGTCAGTTCCCGTCTACACCTGACATCATCTTGCACATGAGCTGCTTCACCTGACTGGACAAGTGTCCTACGGTGCTGCAAAGCTGGTGTATAGTGCACAAGAGAGCTTTGCTTTGGGTCTCCTTACATAGAGAGACGGCAGAATCGGAATAGCATTTCTTGCAGTCGTTAAATTCGCCAAAACTATCCATTTTGATGTTCACACCAGAGAAAGCTGCAATAAAAGAAAAAAAAATGAGAACGAGTATTCTAATACAATCATAAACAACTTTGAAGCTATTCAATCATTTACCCGGTGACGACAGACAAGAGCATGATCTTGTTTTTCCCGATTGAATACTGTTCTTTGACTGTCCCTGACTATCGTAACTGTTCTGTGCGCCCCAGTTACCACTTCTTATGGGCGGAACACGATTTTTTTTCTTATCTCGACCACCACATGGGCTCCCTGTCTCCGTACAGCAAATCTGTGATGGTGATGGTGACCCTGCTAAGGCTTTGGTACTGGGCCCTGTCAGGCGGAGGCTAGGCGATATAGCTGGACTACTTTTTCTGGGAGATCCACGACTCACACTGTTAGAAGGAGAATAAGTTCTCCTCGGTGCGATCGATCGATCTTTGCGATCTTTCTTGCGCGACCGTAAATCAGATTGCTCGTCTTTATACGTCAGCTCTTTCCTTTCTTGTTTTTTTTCCTTATCTGGATTTGAAAATCTTTGCCCTGAAGAACTTTGCCTAGAAAGCTCTCTGACGGGAGACTTTGGGCCTTCTATTAGTTTTTTAACTGGCTTAGGCGGCACAGGCTCACACGGTGCGGGCAATCGCGGAATATCTTTGGCTTTGTTGGTACAGCATGGTACCTTTGGTAATACAGGTTCAGGAGCTTTGTTGTTGCAGGGTACCTTATTAGTTTCAGAGCTTTTTTTGCCACTGGATGGACGTGATTGAACGAATGGACGTGGTTGACCTGATTCCAACGGCGGCTCCGGCGGCTTTAGTCCGTCAGGCTGACACCCCGAAGGACACGTGTCAACTACAACGGACTGGCATTTGCCCTTTAGAGCAGGACAGTTCGATGCAGATTTTGGCAAACATTCAGTAACTGGACCCCTGTTTGTAGGGCAAGCGTTGTTGTCACATTTGGGCATAATATTTGCAGGACACATATCATTTTCGCATGTGTATGGAGGATTTGTGAGAAACTCTTTAGGCTCCGCTGTGTTGCATGTAGGGCAAGGGCAGGTAATTGTGATGATACCATTCTTTATGTCATGAATTTTTCCTGGTGTGTAGTTCAAGCAGGTAAAATGGGCCCATCTCTTGCAAGCGCCTTTGCATTGCACGCCCGTCTTGTTGGTTACCGTCTGTAGGCAGAGTTTGCAGGGGTTCTTTACTCTTGTACACTTCTTCATTTTGACGTGGCTGTTTTGTTAAATGCTTGTGTGAGACATCGTTTAGAATTTAGATTAGGTTAGAAATAATAAAATTTAAAGTGGTTTATCTACATGGTGTTCCATTCGTTTTTTAATATTTTACCATTTTACATTGCCTTCGATCGTCATTGTATTCTGACAATCACAATTATGTCATTTTCCAAAACGTCGCAAGACAAACAAGAACATTATTGCACATTAATTCTTCTTAAATTACTGTACACACAAAAGAGGTTTTAATTCTTTTTTCTTAAAAGGTTTTTGAACCAAACAATAAATTAATACTTAAATTATTACCACGTAGACTATAATATAATATGCAGTGTGTTTTTATTAGTAGTTATCTTTAAAAAAGATTTAGGTACCATTTGAATCAAATGCAACATTGATCAAGGCTAGAGATCCAAGTCGAGAGGCGCGGGTCCTTATAAAACGCCTAAACAGATCGTACCTACCGTTATCAAAATATATGATTAAACATTGCGTAGAATATCGTTAAAAACATATTCAGAAGCTTGACAGTTAGAAAACCACTTCACAGCAAGATATTTTCGAAATTCTTTCTTAACTCAGCTACAAAATCCTATCCTATCCCACTAATCGAAAGTTTGTAAGTATGGATGGATGTTTGTTACTCTTTCACGTAAAAACTACTGAATGGATTTGGATGAAATTCGGCATACAGATAGTTTATAATCTGGATTAACACATAGGATATTTTTTATCCCGATATTCTTACGGGAACGGGAACCACGCGGGTGAAACCGCGAGCGGCCGCTAGTGGTCAATAATTCTACTTGACTTTTTTGATTGGGCTATAACCCACCACAGCTGGCCCAATGCGGGTTGGTAGGTTCCCATCCCAGTATAAATGGAACGTATTAGTAGGTACGTTTTATTTATACTGGGATTCCATTTATACGTATTAGTATACCTACGTATTAATATTCTTTGCTGATTGCTTTAATCATTAATGTATCTATCACTATATTTCAAAAGAAGATGATGGAAAGAGGCCATAAGTATTTCGTTACAATAATAGGGTTTTAACTACAATTGAAAAATACACCCAATTTTCATTCTAAACGTGTAAAACAAAATGATGTAAGTAGCGTTATTGTTTCCGAATTTCATGATCGAATATATTCCTTGGTTTCATTAACTTTACTATTACTGAACAACATGGTTTCATCAATCGATTTAATGTCGACCTCCGTGGTCAAGTGGTTAGCATTGCACGCCTGTCCGTGCGTCACGTCCCGGGTTCAATTCCCGGTCGGGTCAATTTAGAGAACAACTGTTTTTCTAAATTGATTTCGTGTCTGATGTTTTTAATTAAAGTAGATAATTGGTGTGAGCGCAAACAAATTTATTGACGTCTAACTAAGCCCCTTCGTACACAAGGGTACCTACGCAAATCTTCGATACTCGACGATTTTAGTCTCCAAGCGACTATTACTGCTGCGCATAGGCCTCCCACGTGAACGATAGCACGTGGGGATATTGGGCCATAACCCACCACGCTTGCCCAGTGCGGGTTGGTGGGTTTTATCGGCTGCCATCTTGCGACAACAACCGGGACCAACGGCTTAACGTGCCTTCCGAAGCACAGAAGAGCTCAAGATGTTTTTAAATTTGGTCACACATCCAGCGACCCGGCATTGCGAAAGTTGCTTAGCGAGCAAGATCGCAAGCCGAACGTGCTAGCCGCTGCGCCATCGAGCTCCTCAATGGATTGGTATGGCGGTAATTGCTTGGAAACTAAAATCGTCGAGTATCAAAGATTTGCGTAGCCTTGTGTACGAAGACGCTAAGCCCCTTCGTACACACGGAACACACAGTGTGGGCAGGCCTCCAACAAGGTGGTCCGACGATCTGGTGCGCGGTCGCGGGTAGCCGCTGGGTGCGAGCAGCACAACTCCGCGAGTGGTGGAGATCCTTGGGAGACCTTTGTCCAGTAGTGGACGTCCTCTGGCTGATGATGATTCAGCAGCGCTTATCAATTAAGTGTGTGTGTGTGTGTACGTGCATGTGTGTGTGTGCGTGCGCGTATCGTACGGTTGAGCAGGTTCTCGTCCATGAGCACGGCGGCGGCCACCGCGGTGGCGCGTGGAGCCCTTGAGGTCGTAGCGCGCGGCGCGGGGCCCGCAGCCGTACCACACGTTCTCGATGACGAGGATGCCGTTGCCCGCGCCGCCCACGCTGTGTACGAAGGGGCTAGGCTCCGCAAATCTTCGGTACTCAACGATTTTAGTCTCCAAGCAACTACCGCCATACAAATTGAAGTCGCAGGACAAATGTCAGCGACGACGCGACTTGTGTACGAACCTCATTGGATTTGTATGGCGGTAGTCGCTTGGAGACTAAAATCGTCGAGTATCGAAGATTTGCGTACGAAGGGGCTTAGAGTATAGAGTAGCAAGCGCTGGTGGATAAAGTTTACACGGCATTCGAGAAAACGTCCGACCGGGTGGACGATATTATTTTTTTACATATACATACTTATTAATGTTATTTTTTATTTTTATATATATTTTTAGTATGTATATTTTTTATATACATACTTACATATATATATATTTACGACTAAGGGTTAGTCAGCTATAGGTAATGATGACCGCAATATCAGTTCTCTGCCATCATAGTCCACATTTTACCAAATTACTACTGCACATGTGTTCATCTTGATAGGTGGTGAAGCCAATCGCCGCTCTATGCCGTTGCATGTACCTATGTGCAGTATTTAGTCCGTTAGTCGTCTTTGCGACACCCAAGGGAAGAGGGAAATTTTGTTGTATTATTCCAGTGAGCCGGCACGCGGCTCTGTTATTCTATTTGGGAGGATAAATGAGATTGCTATACGCGGAAATCTACTTAGAATGACGGAGTTTTATTTGCGCAATCGCTCGTATGTGTCCATAGATAGCGTTCGTCCGACTTCGTTAATATACCGTCTGGTGTGCCGCATGGCTCCACCTTAGGTCTACGGTCAACGTGGCACTGTGTCATAGTTACAATAATATATTATCCATAACAATATGGCATTTGTTATGAATATTGACTGTCCTGAACTTATGTCTAGAGTTCTGTGTTTCTGCTGTCCGAAGACTTGTTATATTTATGCCTCGTGTTTACCGTGAAATCCTTTTAGTTAGAGAGCATTTTTCACGATAAAAACAAGCATTTAAAAGAGCCATAATTATTCAATTTATTCACAAAAAAAGGAACATACACACAAACAGGCATAAGCAAATAAACACAAATAAACACAAACACGAACACGAACACATAGGCATACACGAATAATCAGGAAAAGGACAAAGCCGGTTGGATCTGCATGCGACGCTGTCGCACCTGGGCCCCAATTCTCATTTTTCGAGATGTAGTCTCGAATCGAGTTTTGATTCCTCTATTGCAATCAACTCGGGATGCGTTCCGTTCCACACGTTTCATCCGGTTTTAAACCGGTTGCAACTATGTACTACAAATATTTTTACTGTAAAGGTATTTAAATGTATTGAACTTGCTTTTTAGTTAAAGAAGTAAATTTTTAATAAGTATCGAAAAATCATTATATTTAATGTGTTGTGATCAAATTTAATTTCCTTAAACAACTTGTATTGTTTAAAACGTGACGTATCGTCGATAAATTTTATGTTTTTTGTTTGTGGTTGTGTGCTTGTTTGGTGACGAAACGATCATTTTAGTATTCACAAGACACACACAATGTCACAATGTCAAAAAATAATACATAACGCCACAGCAGAAGCAGCTTCTTCTACAAATGTTGGAAGCCGGTATACAGTTAAGGAGTGGAAAGTTTTCTTCCACCTTTTAAAAAAAAGAGAGCGAGCTCTCTCTATATTTTAAATCACTTCCACGACAAAATTGGAAATTAACTCCTCCATATCCACAGTACCTAATTTCGCCGCTATTTAATTTTGACGTTTCATTAGCTTCTCGTAGTCGAAATTACGTCTCGACCACTGCCGACCACTCGAAGCAATTCGAGCGGCTCTCCTTCGAGAAATGTCGAGTTCGAGATGTTCAGAATAACTAATTTGGATTACCACTCGATAAAGTTCGAATTCGAATCAAACTCGAAGTCGATTAGCGCTGAGAATACGAGATTCGTGAACAAAATGTTAATAACGAGATTTTATGGTCGAGATAGAGATCGAAATCAAAACTCGAATCGAGACTACATCTCGAAAAATGAGAATTGGCCTCCTGGGCGCTAAATGCGATAGACACTTTTTATCTTTGCACGTTAGTGGAAGATTTTTGAGGAACTCTTTAGGCTTCGTCGTACAGCAATTCGAACATGGGCAGGTAACTTTGAGAATGCCTTTCTTTACGTCATCGATTTTTCCTGGTGTATATTTGAGGCAGGTGAAATGGCCCCATCCCTTGCAAGGGCCTTCGCATTGCACTCCTGTCTTCTTGGTAACTTTCTGGAGGCAGATTGAACAGCGGTTCTCCTCTTTATTAAAGATCTTCATTTTGAGCTGGTGTGCTATAAATGCTAGTATGAGACATGGTTTAGAGTTTCGATTTGGTTTGACGTGATACAATTATTATAAAACTGTTTATCTACATGGTATTTAATTCACTATGTAAGTACATACTTAGTTTACATTCCATTCGATTGTCATTGTCAATGTTGTCAAAATGATAAGAAGAAGCAAGACAAAAAATAGAACATTGAATCACTATGACTCTACTTTATTGGCTGTATAACATCGATCAAGTTTTTATATGTAACTAGAGGCCGCTCGCGGTTTCACCCGCGTGGTTCCCGTTCCCGTGGGAATATCGGGATAAAAAGTATCCTATATGTTAATCCAGGTTATAAACTATCTGTATGCCGAATTTCATCCAAATCCATTCAGTAGTTTTTACGTGAAAGAGTGACAAACATCCATCCATACTTACAAACTTTCGCGTTTATAATATTAGTAGGATTGCTGCGTTCTGGTTTGAAGGGTACGAGGTGCAGTGTATTTTTTTTAATGTGACATACATATATATATATTCCCGACTATTAAGGGTTAGTCAGAGACCAGGCAATGATCAGCAATGATCAAAACTCGCGTTTACCTATGTATTAAATTAAACGCGATTTTTGACCCGTAAAAAGTGTTTAATTTTAAAAGGAAGTTGTTTTTTGTGGATTATGTACCTGTAAATTATTGAGGTACTAGGTAATTTAGTTTGTGTTTACTTGTGTTTACAATCGTAAGCCTATAAATGTCCCACTACTGGGCACAGACTTTCCAACGTGGGTAGATTGGGTCATAACTAAGGCTCGACGGAAACGAGTTTTTCGTTCACGGCCGAGACCGAGACCGAGAACGAGAATAAAATAAAATCTCGGCCGAGACCGAGAGCCGAGACCGAGACTAGACAAATCGTGAAAAAAAAATGCTGTTAGGTAACTGTTTAAACTGTGGTTACTGTTTATTAAAAACTAACTGTTTCAATAACCAAAGTAAAATAACTTTCTATCGTAGCATAAAAAAGCAATTTTTCGGCATTTTCACCCTTCAAAGAGTGTCTGCCTCTCATTGTACAACTGTCCAGTTTTGCTACACTAGTACGCGGCGCTGATAAAACTTATTGCTGCAGGCCTAAGCACCTTATGAGGTGACGGAAACCAATACTCAACAATATAAAAGTTTCTTTGCAGTCTTAGCTCTATAAAAAAGCTTTCTAGCGCTATTTTAATCACAGAACTTAAACTGTTTTCGTCATTGACTCGTCTTCCAACTCTATAGACTCATGTGCTGCCCATGAGTTGGATTGCTCTGTTGCATGTTTGAAGAGTTATCCAAAAATTTTAATTCCATTCCTTACAAAGTTACAGTCTCGATCAAGGCCGAGAAACTCGGCGATTTTTAGCAGAGAACCGACAGATTTCTCGGTCAGATTTGTAGCCGAGAATGCCGAGACCGAAACCGAGACCGAGATCTCGGTCGAGCCTTAGCTATAACCCACCACGCCGTTCCAATGTATGTTTATTTATTTATTTCAACCAACTTAGTACTACCATTACAGATAAAAACCCAATGCGACAGTAGATACATCACTTATAAAACTGGGTATGTGGATTAATAGTAATTACTACAGTTTTAATGCGTAAATTAACTTGTAATTGTAGGTGTACCAATATACCTTTTTCTATTCGTTCAACGCAATTACTTCACTTTCCGCGTAATACGCGTAATCCTGACGTATAGTTACGTATAGTTAGAAAAAGCGAAGCAATTCCATCCTGCCACGAAGGAGGGTGTCGGCAAACAAATAGTGATGCGACTGTACACAATATATATCGACAAGCGAATTACGAAGGCTACAGCCGTAGGTCTTAAAAAAAACGAAAACTGATTTTAAAGAATATAATTAAAATATAAAAATACAATTTAATTCTAATTGCTAAAACCTAATGACCCGATCGATGCAAGATTCAAAAGTGTCGGTCGATGGCAGGCACGCAGCGACGGCGGCGTGCGGGGGCTCGGTGTTGCTTGCGCAGCAGGTCACGTAGTTGCAGACTCGGCATTTCCTTCATGTTGCAATATTTAATGCACTCATTTAGGTATTGCGGTGTCAGCGGTCTTCGTAGTGCCAACATATGTAATTTCTCCCCCCTCAGCTCAGCAACTATTTGAGAATTTTGAGAGCAAATGTTGCTGGTGTATCCCGGTTTCCAGATGTTCCTGGCTTTCTTGGTTCCGGGGGATCTGGCTTTGCATATTGATGATAGGTAGGGTTGGCCGGGTCGATGGTGTCATTTTTCTTAAGGCTCCGTAGTCCGTAGCGTCGTAGCATCACTACGATCGTAAGTACAGTCGCACCGAACAATATACTGTAGAAAGGTATCGTAGTATGGTACAATATTCCGGTTCCTTGTTGCTCGTCGATTTCAATCGGAGTCTGGAGAGATATTTTATCTTGGACGTCGTGAAGGCTTCTCAGGTCGATCGAATGTAGACTGATGCGTGTAGGATCTACATTCCTCATATCCAAGTCGGGAATCTTCATAATCTTGAGCGGTTGTCCTTTCACTTCGCCATTGTCGTTTGTGATAGTGAACTCAGGCGTGCGTAAGATACATTTCAACGGGATGGTGACTAAGTAACTTCCATGCAGCTGGGTGTAATCTTCGCTTCCACAGGAGAGTTGTACTTTTGTTTCTCGAGGCAGAGATATTGTGTAGTGTTGGTCATCTAATTTCTCCATCGCTTCTTTGAGTAGTGTGACGGATGACAGCTTGCAGGTCTTCTCCAGAGATTGCTTCGAGATGAGATGCTGGATGCAGTCAGGTACGGTACGAATTTGATGGTTTACTCCTTCTTCACAAAGATAGCCGTTACTTAGCTTCGGGCATTCAGCCTCTATATACACGAATGCGGACTCGCTAGTTGCCATAAAGGGATAGGAAGGGATGATAGCCTGGTGATTGCTATTAGGTACTACTGCTAGCTTATAAAGATTATAATTTTCCTCAGTAACGATCGGGATCCTAAAAACTAATGTTATATCTTTATTTATGTAATAAAAAGCGGGTTTTATAGTGTCATAAAATTCCCGTAACTCTATATCTAATATGTTATCTTGCTTATATAATTTTCTTAGCCTATCTATCATATTACGTAAAATATCTATTTTAAGCATTGCATGATGCGTACTTGACGCACGTATGAATGCTAATATATTTTCTATACTAATTAACTCATTGCAAGTGTCTTCTACATTTTCGCTAATGATAGTTAGCAATTGAGCAAACTTTGCATATTTTATGAGGCTAGAATCACGGAGATAATTTTTATCTAATAGCAAATGTAAAGTGTTATTTATAAGGTTTTGATTTTCTACTATCTGAGAGATAATGCCAAAATGCCTTGTCATCCATTCTTTACTATAACTTATATGGTTATTTAATTCAAATGCTAATTTTTCCTCATTGCTATGCAAGGTTTTAATCGCGGCATCATACTTTACTGCGTCATCGTAATCTAAGTTACCGGTTATGCTTTTTATTATAGATCCAAATGCATTTACTAGACCTCTTTTAGCGCGACTCGGCTCCAAACTAGCTAACTGTATAAAGGACTTTTCTATCTTACTATTCAGATAGTTAATTTGGATTTCATAAAGTTGATAAGTATCGTTAGGAAGCCTAGCCTTAAAAGTCTGTATTTGCGTCTGTAGTACGGAGAGTTTATTTTCGATATCATTTAAATGAATACGCTGTAGGAAAGTATGGTAATGAGTTATAAGTTTAGTCGGCCCTAACTTGAAAGGTAATAGTCCAGGTCCATCGTCGAGCGTCTCAAGTCTTATCTCCTGTGGGCTTGCCATCTGGATCAGAAGCATCAGAATCCTGAAACAATTTAGCATTTTTGGGCACACGTTTCAGTCTAGATTTGGCCACGGGGCCACGTTTCTTAGATGTATATATGTGAATCGGTAAATCGGCTAAAACGCGGTATCCTGGGTATATCTAGGAGCGACTTTTTGTCTGGTAGCCATGGGATTTCTTATGAATATTTGTTGTTGAGGGGTGTACTCTATTTCAGGTTCCCGGGTCTTATTCCTGTTTTCTATCAGAGACTTACGATTTTCTAAAGAAGTTTGGTTAATTAGTTCATAGACTGTACTCATTTGTGCCTTGTGATTTTGTAGATATTGTTGTAACAAGTGTGGGATAGGGTCAATATCTATGGGGTCCCTGGGGTCGAAGTGACCTGTTATCAAGTCGAAAGGTTTACACTTCGTAAAACTATGGATCGAGGAATTATAAGCAATGATAGCGTATGGCATCAAATTTACAACTGGCTCGTCTTTATGCTGTAACTTTAGTATGCGAAGGTGTTCGAGTAAAGTCGAGTGAAATCGCTCGATATTGCCGTTGTCATTCGGCGCGTGCGCTAAAGTTCTATGATGGTTAATCTTATGAAGTCGCACGAATTCAGCGAATAGTTGATTTGTGAACTCGGTTCCATTATCTGTTACTATAGTGTAAGGTATGCCATGGTGGGTGGTGAATTGTAATAGCCCTTGTAAAATGCTAATCGCTGTACCGTCTCTTAATAGGTACGCTTGACCATATTTAGAAAAGACATCTATGAAGGTTAAATATTTCTCGGATTGGGCAGTAAATAAGTCAATATGTATTGTTTCAAAAGGTTTGGTTGCAGGAGGCACTATGTTAAACTGTGGTCTCACCGGGTTCCTATCATATTTTGCCTGGCCACAAATCGTACACTCGCCTATATATTTTGCTATCTGTTCCTTCATTTTTGGCCAAAAGTATTTATTCGAAAGAGCTAGGTAACATTCGTTAACACCCCTATGGTTTGTTTTTCCATCGTGGTAGTTACGAATTATTTCTTGCTGTCTAAGATATTCTTTAACGTTTTCTATCTCCGATTTTACTAAGATGAGGTTCATAGATGAACTTTTAAATTTATCTTGAATGACTGGAATGATGGAGTACATGGCAAGAGGTGGATTCAGAAGCAATGCCGTTTTAACTTTAGGGCTAACATACTCTTTTATAGCAGTGACTATGTCATTTTCTAAGTTGCATTCGCTCACTTGTATTGAAATACGAGTGTGCGTATCGAATGGTTTCGTTATCACGGCCTTACGTTTTACGCCCGGTACGATAGTGATGTGCAACTGTCGATGGAATTTATTTAGCGGCTCGTCAGTTATCGGTACTTCTAAAATAGGATTTTCGTGACTGGTATGTACGGTTTCGGTTTCGGAGTTAGATAATAAGGATGGTGGTTTCTCCGAGCAATTCGCGATTATTGAACTTATCTCCTCATTGTGAATCTCGATTCTAGAAAGAGCATCGGCGTTGGTGTTGCTTTTACCCTTTTTATAGATAACGGTAAAATCGTATTCGCTAAGTCTTAATCTCCATCTAGTTAGTCTCGAATTCGGTTCTTTCAGACTCATCATCCATTGCAATGGTTTATGGTCTGTAAGTATCTTAAATTTACGACCGAATAAGTATGGCCTAAAATACTTTGTAGCCCAGACGATGGCTAACAATTCCTTTTCTATAGTGCTGTAATTCACTTCGCTGTCGTTGAGTGTTCGCGACGCGAAAGAAACAGGTTTATCCGATCCTATTGGTCCCTGAGATAATACGGCTCCTATGGCGACGTTAGATGCGTCTGTCGTCAGTACAAACTCACGGGTGAAGTCGGGATACTGTAGGATAGGGTCATTCGTCAGGAGGGTCTTACATTTCTCAAATGCATTTACGTAATCAGAGTCTAAAGTTATCTTTTTACCCTTTTTTAAGCAATTGGTCAACGGTTTGGTGATACGGGCAAAATCGGGAATAAACTTACGATAATATCCAATAAGTCCTAAAAATTGCTTAATTTGTTTGTTAGTTTCCGGGATTGGATATTTTTCTATGGATGAAATTTTATCGGGGTTAGGTTTTATACCTTCCCTCGTTATGACATGGCCTAAATAGTTAGTTTCTAATTTAAGAAATTCCGATTTGTCCATTTGTATTTTAAAGTTGGACTCGCGTAACCTCTGTAGTACTGTTTCTAGGTTATTAATGGCTTCCTGTAAAGAGGTACCAAGGACGACTATATCGTCTAAATAAACTATACATATTTCGTTTTGGAGGCCTCTAAGGACGTCATCCATCACTCTTTGGAACGTAGAAGGACTATTCTTTAAACCCATCGGCATTCTCAAGAATTCATAGTGCCCGTGCTCTACGTTAAAGGCAGTTTTCGAAATATCGCCCTCATTCATCTCGACCTGGTAAAATCCAGATGCTAAATCCAAGGTCGTGAAGTACATGCATTTACCTAACTTGTCAAGGATGTCAGTTATGTTAGGAATCGGGTATTTATCGTCTATTGTCTTTTCGTTCAACTTACGAAAGTCTACCACTAAGCGCCACTTTTGTTTTCCCGATGCGTCTGATTTCTTGGGCACAACCCATATGGGTGAGCTCCATGCGGAAGTGGAAGGTCTAATTATCCCTTGCTCTAACATCTTAGCTATCTGATCGCGAACTTCGTTACGATGTATAAAAGGATAGCGGTAGCTTTTCGTATAGATTGGAAGTTCATCTGTCGTATTAATGCAATGCTTTATTTTATTTGTAAAAGTCAATTGCTCGCCTTCTAAATAAAATACGTCGGCGTAACGTGAGCATAAGGCCTCGATATTAGCTTTTTCCTCGGCGTTCATGTGATCCGTCCTGAGGCGCGATAAGACGTCGCGTGCGCGTGACGTAGGCGGCGGCCTGGTGCTTGTGCACTCTATGTTTAATATCTCCGCTTGCGCCGGTCGGTCTAAAGAAAATATTAAGTCGTTATCGGTTAAGTTATAGATTTCTAATATTCCACGACTATTTTTAACAGATGTTACGCATTCCTGAATAAGACAGTTACAGATAACTTGCTCTTCTACAAGTACATCGCCATCCGGGGCGTTAATTGGAATTCGAACCATCTTAGACGAGCGAGCCGGTATAATATCCTCGTAGAGGTTTACATTACAGGAGTTATGTAACTTTATAGGGTTGACTGCGTATTGTGTGGCTAATGACTGATTTTTTAAGTCTATTTTCGCTTCCCATTTCGTAAGTAAATCTAAACCTATAAGGCCGTCGAAATAATCATGAAAGCGGTACACGAATAATTTCATTTGGTCTGTATTATTAAATTCGGAAAAACACGGGAGTGTTATGGAATACTCATTGCGACTAGTCCCATGAACATTAGTGACCTCAAATGGATCGTAATTTAAAGGAAAGTTATGGAAATATCTATCTACGCATTCCGGGCTAATAAATGACTGATTAGCGCCCGTGTCTATTAATAGCTTTAAAGGTGGATTTGCTATTTGAATGTAGGGCAGCTGTTTTTGCGTTTGCAAATTGAGCTCTATTTTAATTTGTTTGACGGGCCACTCTTCTGAAAATCCGACTCGGTATTAGAACATGACGCTTGCGGCTCGTCGCTCGGCTCTGCGCTTGTGGTGGGCTCGTAAAACTGAACTCTATCGTCATACTCATACGTCGCGTACGCGTCATAGTTATTACAGTCACTTACGTCATTATAATAATCTGTGTCGTAATAATTGTCTTGGTAATACGAATCGTCATACGCGCATTCATTTAAATTGATTTCCCGCGATTTAAAATAATTGTTCGGTGGTGGGTTCCCGAATCTACGCCAATCGTGTCCCGACAAAGTAGGGGGTAACGCCTTCGGTGTAAAATGCTGTACACCACTCATAGGTCGCGGGTTCGAGTACTGGGGTTGATTCCTAGGTGGTAGTCTAAAATTGTTACTTTGCGGATTGTAACGCGGAGGCTGTGCGCCGAACATCTGCTGAGTGCGAGATGGCATACGCTGTTGGAAATTATAATTTGGCGTATTGAATTTAAAATGTTGCGATTGCACGGGGTAGCGCTGTGCTGGGGGCGGCGGCATAAACCGCTGCACTGGCTGATTCGCTATGCTATGCATGGGTACATTAAAATTATTTATAGGTTTGGGAGTTGAGAAACCTATAGGTACGGCAGGTTGTGGGCGTAGTCCCACTTGTGGTCTAGGTAAATTGTCAGTACGTTGCTGCTGGTATAGAATATTTAACTCTTCCTGCACATACTCCAGAGCTTTCTCAATAGTATCTGGCCTCATGCATCTGATACGAGATCCAAGTGGTTCCTTTAAACCTCGCACATATGCTTGCATGGTCAATTTCTTATAAAGCGCTCGTTTGGCTTCGATAGTGGTTCCTATAGTCTCATGGAGTGTGACATAGGTCATTATCGTGCTAAACAGCGTTTGGCATTGGTCGTAAAATTCCTGAGGGCTACTATTGCCTTGCCTAGCTAAAGAAAGGTCATTGTACAACGCGGTTTCATCTCTTTGATCCGCGAAATTATTTACTAAAGTGTTTCTTATGCCGGTCCAACTATCAGGGATTCCATTTGAATTTATAATAGTGGCGGCTGGTCCGGTAATTTTGTTAAGGATTCCATTTAATAAAAATAAGTTATTTAATTGGCTTTTTTGATCATCTCTCAGAAATTCATTACATAATTGATCGCAAATTCTTATAAACCTTGTTAAGACATTCGCGTTCCCGTCGAAATCGGGAACAAGGCGTAAGGCCTTATGGATCGTGTCCGGGTTATTTTCCATTTTTTCTGGAATGCTATCTAGACTAATATTAAACCTATTCGTATCTACTAATGCTCTCCTGCGAGACTGCTGATATGAAGCAGAAACGCTGGACCCGGAGTTTTTCGGGTGAAAAATGGTGAATAAAATTAAATGACTTAAGGATAAGATAGGAGGCAACACGAGAACGATTCAAGTGTACTCACATAAACATTTCGGCGTATCGATGTCTGGATACTGGACCTCTTGGCTGCTCCTTCAGGTTCGGATATTCGAAGCGCGACTTAGTAGCCACTCGGGCGGCTCGTGCGATTACGGAAATCTTCCCGGATGAAGCGCGAAACCGACCGCGAATATCCTACCGACTGCGCCAATTACGAAGGCTACAGCCGTAGGTCTTAAAAAAAACGAAAACTGATTTTAAAGAATATAATTAAAATATAAAAATACAATTTAATTCTAATTGCTAAAACCTAATGACCCGATCGATGCAAGATTCAAAAGTGTCGGTCGATGGCAGGCACGCAGCGACGGCGGCGTGCGGGGGCTCGGTGTTGCTTGCGCAGCAGGTCACGTAGTTGCAGACTCGGCATTTCCTTCATGTTGCAATATTTAATGCACTCATTTAGGTATTGCGGTGTCAGCGGTCTTCGTAGTGCCAACATATGTAATTAGCGTTAAATCGACAACTACTATTTATTTACTACTTAAACATACGTACAAAGATTGAATACACTCACGGTTATTTTTAAAGGGTTAGCCAGAGACTAGGCAATGAGGACAGCAAAAGTAGTGCACTGCCCATTGAGGCCACATGTGGTCAGCGTGACAGGTGGTGAACACATCGCCGCTCATGCTGTTGGACGTATGTGCAGTAAGGCCGGCAACGCGTCTGCGATTCTTCTGTTTTGGCACTCCAGGGCGGCGGTGATTACTTTCCATCAAGTGACCCGCTTGCTAGTTTAATTGCCGCCTTATTTTACATTTTAAAAAAAATTGGACCCTTCGTCATCTTTTACGACACCCAAGAGAAGAGATGGGGCGGTGGTATTCTATTAATCAGCCGCCACCTCACAGCTCACACAGTATGTTAATCATTGATAAAACAACTCGAAAAGTGATGAATTTTGAAGTATCTGCGTCTCAGTAAGGCCTTATCTTTCTGAAACATGAACCTCGGTCGACACTTGGTTTGGGAGAATACTTATATAATTTAACACCTAGGTACTTACCTACCAAAATGTTTTTTATTTGGTCACCCATCCACCAACCAGCCATTGCAAGAGTTAAGAAAAGCAAAAAAAGAAAAAAGAGGGTAGACTTCACAGTGACGTAATACCGCTGGCTTGCAGCGTAAATCAAACTACTAGGAAAATTTCAACGAGTCTTCTGGGGTCTCGGTAGCTCAGCGGTTAGAGCAGTGGACCGGCAATCCAAAGGTCGTGGGTTCGAATTCCAATCGAGCTTCCTGAGACTGGTTGATTTTTTTTTCTAGTAAACATTTTATCCTATATCTATATAGCATTGTGAATGCAAAATTTTAATAATAAAGCAAGAAAAATTATTGGCGTACATATTACAAACCAAAAAAAAGTGAAATAATACCAAACATTTTTTTCAAAATCTTACAGCCATATTCAAACCACGACAGAGTTTTATATACTTATTCAATTTGATGACATCATCTGGTGTTCCGACATTGGTTAAGTTGCTTCACTTGCACAACTTCAACTTTTTAAATACCTAATAAATAAATAACTTTTCCACTTTTATACCAATTATCGAGCCCAAGATAAGCTTCTTGGTGTTTATTGGTTAGATACCTAACGGATAAACATACTTATTATACATAGAAAACATCCAGACCCGAAATCAATTTGGCAAAACAGTTATTTCTAAATTGCAAGGCGAAGGTCTCCATCATTGAAATAATTATAATGGGTATTGGCTTAATCACCACAATAGCAAAACGAAAGAAAGAAAGAAATAATATTTATATAGGACAAAACAGTTCAGTTAACACAAACAAAAAGAAAAATATACAAAAGAATGTCCCAAAACGGATTTTTTTTTTTTTTTTTTTATAGCAGAAGGAGGCAAACGAGCAAGCGGGACACCTGATGGAAAGTAATCACCGCCGCCCATGGACACCCGCAAAACCAGAGGAATCGCAGGCGCGTTGCCAGCCTTTAAGGAAGGAATAGGCTCAGCAAAATGCTGGCCTTACAGTCAGCGCTGATCTTCCGACGGAACCGGTTGCGAGTTGTTGATCACAAAGCTGTGCTTTGAAATATGTGAAAACACACTTTACCGCACCTGGGAACTGTACCAGAGACCTTAGGATATCGAGTAGAATTCAAATCGAACCCGATCTAACGGATACATTCATAAATTTTCATCGATAATTTCCATTTTCATGTTCTGTTTCACATCACTACGTACAATAGGCGATTCTAATTAAGCCCTTGATACGAGGGATCCTTATTACAGTATTTTTTTCTGAAATGTTATTAATTGCTAGATTTGTTGTGGCGCGCACCTTCTGTGTAATCACGACTAAAATGTAGGTATATGATACCTAGCTTTTGTCCGCGGCTTTGTTCGCGTAATTTTTTTTTAATTAGGTTTAGCCAGGGCCGTTTTAACATAATAAATCTCAGTTTTTATGAATTTTGTTACAGAGATTTATCTCTATAAAAAAATCATCAAAACCGGTCAAACAAACTGCCTTTTAGATCGAATGTATGTTCGCGCGTCACTTCAGAACGGCTGCACATATTTGGCTAATTAATTTTTTGTTTGTTCGTAATTGTCAAGAAAAAAAAAATTAAAAAAAATGTCTTTATTTCCCAATATCGATTTAACAATATTTTGAGTCATCCCAGGGGGTAATATAATAAACGTGTTGGGGTTGACTCGCTCTTTCCCAAGACAGTAGGTAGGTGTATAATTACTTATAATAAATTGTAACAGGCCGATGTCTGTACATTGAAGATATTGAAGAAAAACTAACACGGGGAATCTTTATTAGAGCAAAAGACAATTTTTTTTTTAATTTTTGTGTGTACGCGGTTGACGCAAAAACTACTGCATGCAATTATTATGTAGTTTTCACCGATGTATTGCTAGAGGTCTAACTTAAAATATAAGCTAAATTTTATTTTGATGAGGTGGTGAACCATGTATGAACATTTTTATTGCGTCGTCCGATTTGCTTCTAACTTTGCAGAAATATTGTTAAAAACAAATAGTCAAAGCCTGCATTTTTTTTTGGTTTTAAATACTCCTGAAAACAGGTCAAACTAAAGTTAAAAAACATTGACACAAAAGTACACAAATATATGTATTACGAGATTGGGGAAGGGAAATTTCGGATAGCAGGGTTCGACAGGAGCGTCATGCTCTAGTCTGGCAGGAGAGCGGCAAAAAAAAACAAAAAACAATTTAATAAATAAACGCCCCTGCCAGCCACCTAAGCTGACCAGACACAGCAAGTGTGTCTAGATGACGCCCGGGCAAAAGGTACAAGAGGGGCTCGATCCGGCTCACCGCGTTTGCCAAATGGCTCGTTGGTTATTACAAACCCGGGCTATGCATCGAAAAATCCGAAACACATATCTGCCGACCTAGGAATTGAACCCTTCAATCATCGTTATCAGGCCGAGCACATTTGGGGGTTAAAGTTACTCGCGTCCGTAGGTTTACCCTTGAGACCCTACAAGTGACCCCTGGGTGGTGCTAAATGATTGACACTGACTGAGTGGTATAGAGCCACGCTGCGTTGCAGCTCGCATTGGGCCGGCTCGTCCGGCGTAATACCACCCTCTCACGAATATCCGGCGTGAAATAATGGAACTTGGTGCTGTTGTGTTTCGTCCGGCCAGTGAGGGTTCCGGAGGCCCATCCTCCCCCCTCTCACAATTCCTATTCCTTCCTTAACCCTATTCCTTAAAGGCCGGCAACGCGCCTGCGATTCCTCTGGTTTTGCGGGTGTCCATGGCGGCGGTGATTACTCTCCATCAGGTGACCCGTTAAGTGGTAGTTTGTCCTTCATATGTTCAGGTAGGTTATTGGAAATTGCTCGATCCCAAGAATCCTTCGTTCATGGCAAACTACGGCGTTATGGAAGCAAGAAAAAGCAGAGCTACAAACTGCTTTAAGAGCCTGTGGTGTGGGTATATATTATGTAGTGTGCAGTCATATTAAATACTTAGGTAATATTAAGTGCCCACAAGCCAATGATACGCCTTTTTAATATATATTGTTTTCTAAGGTTTACGCGAGCACTACACATTAAAACGAAACACTTTTTACTCGTGGCCCGCGTCGCTTACACCCACCCGCGCGGGCGGTCAGCGTGACTCTGAAACCAGCCTTAAGCGCTGCAGCGGGTGCAGCGAACTTTAGGTCTCTCATTCCAGAATTGGAAGAAATGGTTTCTATGAACGTTCTTGTCTATACTTCTACGTCAATGGTTCTGAGATACATCACACAATAATATTGGCTAAGAGTTCCATTTTCAAAATTTTGAACTTATCATTATGGTTTGCAAGTGGCCAGTTCTAAAAACTTTCAGTGTCGCCTTCGTACTTTAAATAGACGTACCTACATTGACATCTCAGAATAATATTATTCTATGATTGACATTCATACACAATAACATTGGCAAAGAGTCCCATTCTCAAAATTTGAACTTATTTTTTTATTTTATCGTTTACAAGTGGCCAGTTCTAAAAACTTTCAGTGTCGCCTTCGTACATTACAAGTAGAACCTCGGACCAACATTTGGTCCGAGGGTAGAACTACTTCTATTTTCCTGCCGTTTCGAACCCTTTCCGTGGTCACAGAGAGACTGAGGCGTTGGTCGTCTCTATTTACGCCTTTAGCACACCGAATTAAATCTAGTTATTGGGTTTTAGCTCTAAATTTATTTTTCATGACTACACGTAATATGAAGATTTGAAATCCGATAAAATATATTACGTACACCTCTGACTATTGCCCCGAAGTGTTAGACGAGACTAGGCAGTGAGGCTGCGAAAGCAGTGCGTTGACACATTCCACGTTTTGCCATATAACACCTGCACCGACGCGACGCCGCGAACCGCGGTAGCGAAATTGCGGTAATCTGTCTACACACATTAAAATGTATCGCGTATGTTGCGTCTCGCTCTATCGTCTGTGACTACCTATATTTGCGTCTCAGTTTGTATAGTATCGCTGATACTCGCGATACATGTTTCACACGGACGCCGGTGTACCGCCACTTTAGTTTCGCCTATTGGAGAGAAACGACGTGGTTTGTCTTTTTGGACAGAATATCGCTGCGAAACAAGATGGCGGAAGCAGAAACTGAGGAAATTATAATTGAAATTCGAGATTATCCAGAAATATATCTCATAGGGCATATAGATTATAGGAAATCTTATAAAAAAGAAGTAGCATGGCGAAAAATTACTTCTTTCTTTTTTGATTAATTTCAAAAACCCATATATTTTGTCTTTTTCTTAATGTTGATACAAGAAGTAATAGTTCTTCTTCTTCAGATTTGGAAAGAAACCAGTCTGGCTCAAACGAATTATTATTATTGCATTCGAATGAGTTGAAAATAACAAATTTATACAAGCGATATTCGAGTAGGTGTGAAAACGACCGCTTGAATTTCGCTTATTTACCGCATTTTCGTGTTCGCTAAGTTTTCGCTACCGCGGTTCGCGGCGTCGGTGTGCTAAAGGCGTTAGAAGTTATTTGCTCACCGTCAATCATTTTTATATTTAACCGGGTGCGTTCAGGTTTACGAAATACGAGCTAACAATATTTTTAAGTCTTGCAATGTGTTGCTGTTGGGGCTGGGATTTTATGACCTTTATGATGGGGTCCAGTTTAAAGCATTTGGTTGAATGCTCTAAGGGTCCAGTGCAAGTGGTAGGTAAATTAGAACCATCGTCTCTATTGAAATTTCGATGATTTTTAATTATTATTAGCCTCGCGTATCATCCTAGGTCTAGCGTTTTCTATGACGAAGCCGCGGTACTTGCAGTTTGTTATCCTGTAGTACATGCTTGACATGTATAAGTTCAGCAAAGATTTCCCTACAGTAGCCAACTGTCTAGGATGGTGGTGAGAATCACCATTGAGGTACCCATCTGTATGGGTTATTTTACGAAACACGGTATGGCTCAAACTATTGTCAGGATTCCTGATGATTAAAGTATCCAAGAAAGCTAACTTATTGTCTGCCTTGAACTCCATTGTGAACTGTATTTTAGGGTGTATGGAGTTAAGATGACCTAGAAAAAATGATACTTTATCAGTTGGTAAGATAGTGAAAGTGTCATCTACGTACCGCTTAAAAAACCTTGGGGTTACGTGTGCTGTGCTCAGGGCCCGCTCTTCACACAGGGTGAGGTTGGGTGACACAGGGGACCCCATAGCAATACCCTCTATTTGCAAGTAGTAAACTTCATTCCACAAAAGGTAGCCAGATGTTAGACAATGCTCTAATAGTACTGTATATTCATTGGGCATATTTTGTTCAGCTAGTCTTTTCTTGGTAATTTCAATGCAATCCTGTACTGGTAAACATGTAAATAGGGACTGGACATCAAAACTAAGCATGGTTTCATTGTCAACAAGATGTAGGTCTTTAATTTCACCGACAAACTGGTAAGAATCCTTCACATAAGCTGTTGTATTTTGTATTACTTACCTCTTAGTGAGAAAAGTATTTTTGCTACATGCCTGGCCAATAGGTAGGTATGTTGCCGAGTCGATTTGGCTTACAATCGGACGCAGCGGAGCCTCGAGTTTGTGGATTTTCGGTAATCCATACAGCTTGGGTGGTTTGGCAGGAAGGTATTAAATAATTAGTGTCTTAGATTTAACGTTTCGGAGTGTTGTTTGACAAGATCACTGGTTTTCTTTAATATTTTTTGGTTTAATCGCATTTAACGCGTTTGTAGGTCTTGCATCCGATAAAAGTAGAGTTATTTATTCGTTATAATGTGACCTAAGTGTGACGTAGGTATATAGTTCCTAGGATGATACGCGAGGCTATTGAAATTAAAAACGTCGAAGTTTCAATAGAGAGGATGGTTGGAATTTACCACCTGCCTGCCCATTATACAGGTCATCAAATCCCAACCCCAACAGCAACACATTGCAAGACCTAAAAGTAGTAAAAATAGCTCGAATTGTGTAAACCTGAACGCACCCGTAAAATATTTTGACGGTAGGCAAATAACTTCTAACTATGAGACGACCAACACCTGTCTCCCTGTGACCACGGACTATATAAAAGGATCGAAACGTCGTCAGGAAAATAAAAACTATGTTATTTAGTAATACAACGCGAGTTTTGATCCGTAAAAAGTGTTACAACTTTTTAAGTCAAGGAAAGACTGGTGAACCAAGCTGCCTCCGCTACGTACCGGCTTCAAGGAAATAAGACTGGTGAACCAAGCTGCCTCCGCTAGGCTTTTACGTGAGTCGCCCCTTCAAACAAAATTTTTCTAGGAGGACTAAGCCGTATAAAGGGCTTCTATGACAAAATATGGATATGGACATGGGCTTCATTTGACATTTGAAGCCTATATTTTGTCCTTATATGGGCATATTATGGACTTCAAATGTCAAATGAATGTCTATATTCATATTTTTTAGCCGATAGGGTAGCTGGTCTGCTCTTGCAATCTTATTTTTATTTGTAATAGTACCTACCTAATAGTCTTTCTTTTTCTTGTTACCAAGATACTGTAAGACATTGTTCATATATTCTTTTGTATGTGTTGTGTTGTATTGTAATCGTATTAAATGTTTTTTATGTTGTAATGGAAAATGTCCTTCTATGATAGGGAGGGCATTTTCCAATTTGTATTGCCGCTGTAAAAGAAAGGGAGAAAAGAAATGCCCTTGCTGAGTTTGTTGCCGGTTCTTCTCAGTACAAGGCTCCCGCCCCATAGTTAGACTTACGAACCGATGGCATAGCGATATTCATAGTGCTCAATAACTGTAGCCTAAATTGAATAAATGAATTTGACTTTGAAACAGAACTGATTGACAAAATCTATGTGAATGCGAGTGAAGACGCGGGCAAAAACTAGTATTTAGGTAGTGAGTCACTACATATATTTTACAAAAGCATTAGGTAAGTAAGTATGTATTACTCAATTTTAATAATAAAAACCTGAATCATCACAATATCAGAAACTCGCTGATATAACACCACAAGATTGTGTTAGTAAGCAAACAAAGATAACGCCGTCCAAAGATAACTACAACTGCATTCAAATTTATACCTTGTCACGACAGACAGTCAACTCCTAATTGAATAGCATTGATTTATTATCAGAAACAATAGCACGCTTTTCACAGGTATACACATAAAAATGAGGTCACGAATTACTCAGTAACATTAAGTATTTGTCACTCTGTGGTCTAGTTAAAATGGAATCGTGAAAGTTAAAAAAGCAATACGGTTGGTATTGCTATAAAGTAAAGTGTAATTGGGTCTTATGAAAATTGAAAGAAGAACCAAAACGTAAGCGCAATAGAAAAAAATATTATGTGCAAATTGGAGACACTTAACTTGCTGCAGTTACATAAATAGACAATTGTGAAGGTTGCAGTCGTGAAGAGTTAATTGTAAAGGATATAGTATCAACATACAATTGTGAATGATAAAAGTTAAAAAGGGGCAATAAAAGATTTACGTTGGCGAAAGAGACAATTAGTGAAGGGTTGCAGTGGTAAAGAGACCAATAATAAGGGTAATAACAAAGAGAGACATTGTAAAAAAGTTCAAGGATCAAAATCAAGGTAAAAGGAAAATATAGCAGTAGCGAAGAGAGAAATATTCAACGTTGCAGCTGCAGAGACATTGTTAAATTGTTACTTACCACAGACAGGCAAGGATTAATTAGCATATAATTAAACAAAGATGTGTTGTTCGTGTTCTTGCGGCTGCGGTTCGTGTGGAAAGATACTGAGATGTCTCCTTTGTGTCACTCTTTGCGTATTTCTGCTGAGAATGTGTGGGGTAGATGTAGGCGACGACTGCTGCGCTTGTGAGGGCGAAGATTGAGTGAAAAGTTGTGTCTTACACAACTTATTATTAAATAATTTTAAGTAACTAATTGTTATTATAACTAAGTTTTAATTAATAAATAATTAGTGTTACGTATATACTTTGAATTTAAGAATAATAAGTAAGTACATTATTACATTTTAAATATTTTTGAATTTTTACTTCAGCTTATTTGGGAAACAAACGATTTAACAACTCCATAATTAATTACTTACCTAGTAGTATGTACTCTGGTCACCTTATACAATAGTAATTACAAGTTTTCAAAACAGTATAATCACCATCATTAAAAAAAATAGTGTTATGCTTAGGTCTTATGTAGATAAGTAAGTACTTTTATTTTTATGTAATTTAATGTTCTTGGTTCATGTATTCTTTTATTACAACTAAAACCAGTGAGTTTTGTCAACTTAGGAAGGAACTGGCTTTTGTAACACAAGCATATTTTTTCAAAAGCCAAGGCTTCATTAATATGTAAATTGGTGACTGTTGCAATAGACATTTTTTTCATCATTAGACGTCAAACGTCCCACTGCTAAGTACAGGTTATCCCCTTAGAACATTAAGGCTGGATTCGACCAAA
This sequence comes from Scoparia ambigualis, assembly GCA_963921215.1. Taxonomy (NCBI): domain Eukaryota; kingdom Metazoa; phylum Arthropoda; class Insecta; order Lepidoptera; family Crambidae; genus Scoparia; species Scoparia ambigualis. Next base: position 20,553,257 of record OY992524.1, read on the forward strand.
CTGGAATAAGACTTACTCCGAGATTAGTCTATACAAATTCGGCGTTTAATCTGGGTATAAGACCTTATTCCAGTTTGGTCGAATCCACCCTAAGTATGCTCTAAGGTTATCCCACATGTAAAACAACAAATGGAAAGAGTGAGTTGGCCATAAAGAACCACGCTCGCCCAATACGGGTGGTGGTTCTAAAAGACTGCCATCTTTTGCTTTACGTGTACACAAATACAAAAATATAAAAATGCCTAATTTATGTAATGTCGTCTGTAAAAATCCTTTACAGTGTTGACAACTGTTATCAATACAACACGAGTATTTTCCATGTCATTTCACAGTATCGCCTAAATCCATTTGTAAGATAGCTTATCTTAATGTTAGGCCGGCTACACACTACACCATGCGACTTTTTGTACGCTGTTGCATCACTAGCGATTGTATCGATGCTAACGTGCGTCTATATTGTATCGAGTCTATGTATCGATGTAGACAAGTGGGAAAACGAAAATAAATTATTAATTTGCTTAATACTTACATGGTTTTACATTGATGTTGAAACTTAAATTCAAATAGTATGTCCTCACTTTAACTAATGTGTCATGCTAATAACTGTAGGTAGATGTAGGTAACAAAAACCAAAACAATAAATGTCATAATCATGTCAATAAGATAAATTACAAATTATAAAATGTCTTGCATATTATTCAGTTTAAAGTATATTGTGCATGGAACAAACTGCGTACCGTGTATAACCGTGTCGAGTAGCGGTGATAGTATACTTCCACCCCCTCTCTTCCCTTGGGTGTAGTAAAAGGCGACTAACGGACTAAAGATTGCACATAAATCCAACAGCATAGAGCGGCGATGGGTTCACCGCCTGTCACGCTGAGCACAAGTGCAGTCGCTATTTGGTGAAAAGTGACTAAGGCAGAGGACTGCTTTTGCTGTCATCATTGCCTAGTCTGACTAACCCTTCGGGAATAATAGTCATGATTGTAATGTCGCGGTTTCACCCGCGTGGTTCCCGTTCCCGTGGGAATATCGGGATAAAAAGTATCCTATGTGTTAATCTAGGTTATAAACTATCTGTATGCCGAATTTCATCCAAATCCATTCAGTAGTTTTTAAGTGAAAGAGTAACAAACATCCATCCATACTTACAAACTTTCGCGTTTATAATATTAGTAGGAAGTAGGATAGGATGTATGAACAAGCTGTGTATAGAAGACGCGTCTACATCGCTGCTTATAGTCTCTCTGTGTGTATAGGGCCTTAGAACACCTGGGCCCTTATCCTGTAACGATTCCTTGTTTCGAAACCACGTCAATTCCTTAAAAATTTACGATATCTTCCCAAAAACGTATGCGTTTGACGTTTGTGCGCGGTAAGGTTTAGGTGTGGAATCTATAGATTGCGATACAGAATCAGGGCCCTGCAATGTTTTGATAATATATTGACGTTATATTAATATAATAGTCCTACACACGTACCCATATAAATTATCTTAACATCAAATAAAACATACTTTGCTGCTATGTTGAATAACAATATTTAGATTTATGCAAAAATAGTCTTTACCATGATGACTTAAAACTCATATTACTTAAATTTGAATTAGCTTTTGACCTTGTAAGGCAGCTTAAAAAGTATAAAAGCTGCAGCGCGCAGGTAGACAACTGCCTATGAAAGGATTTAACAGATTTCCCAAAGGATACATTTACGCGTGAAAAGGTGTGAGTGGGGCCGGCCGCTAGTAGTTTATTCTTCGGATACTTTTAAGTGATCGGAGAGTTTATCCCATAAAAAGCGGCCAAGTGTGAGTCGGACTCGCCCATGAAGGAACCCTTCAGCAGCAGTAGCAGCAAAACATTTTTGAGTTTCTGTTCTAAGTAAGGGGAACCCCCAAAAATTATTGTTTTTTTTTCTATTTTTGTGTGAAAATCTTAATGCGGTTCACAGAATACATCTACTTACCAAGTTTCAACAGTATAGTTCTTATAGTTTCGGAAAAAAGTGGCTGTGACATACGGACGGACAGACAGACATGACGAATCCATAAGGGTTCCGTTTTTTGCCATTTGGCTACGGAACCCTAAAAGGCGTTCCAAAATTAACGAGGTGTAACCAACTAGGTAGATAAATTACTTATTATTTATTGATGTATTAAGCTGTTCACTATACTTAGGTACTATTACATTCAATTATTAGTACAAATTAATAAAATAAATAATTAACTTCAATTATTAACTGAGTAAAGGATTAAGTACTTAAGTTTTATTTTTGTCTTTTATTGACTGTACAGTCGACATCGTTATTATCGACGAGGACAATCGGTCAAAAATACAGTATAATGGCCTTGACTGTACTTTTGATTACATAAAGTAGGTAAATGATAAAAACAAAACCCATTCATTCGGAGGAATGGGAAAAAATATTCCCGCTCCTAGCAATCGGAGTTTCGATCGGAGGACTGGGAAAGACCCAAATAAAATGATTTTTAAAGGGTCTTTTATTTTATAAACCTTGTCGCGGAGCGGTGAAAGAATACTACCACCCTCTCTTCCCTTGGGTGCCGTAAAAGGCGACTAACGTACTAAACATACGTCCGACAGCATAGAGCGGCGATGGGCTAACCACCTGTCACGCTAAGCACATGTGCAGTCGCTAGTTGGTAAAAAGCCTTAGATCAAAACAAAAAGGGAAGACACGGCATTAGCATCTCGTAAATGAGCCGCCAAAATTAGGCCTAAAGGCACAATTTCACTTCAGTCACAATTTGCCGAGCGAACAGGCTACATCGCACTATTGCGGACATTCTACTGTGTGAAAAAGAGAAAGACGCTACTCCGCAGTGGCGTCGGAATCGGTCGTACGACTCGTCTGTTGCCGAGACGTCAACGCGCTACTCGCTGACTCCCTCGCGCTGACGTTAAAACTTACCGCTTTGTCTCGCGCGCTCGATTTTCACTTTATAGGTGTGCGTGTGTGAGTGTTTGCTTAAGTAGTTGAGTAGGACTATATTTTGAATGACTACAAGTAGGAGCATGCCGTATCTTCCCTTTTTGTTTTAATCTAAGGGTATGGCAGACTGCTTCTGCTGTCCTCATTGCCTAGTATCTGACTAAGCATTTGGGATAGTAGTCGTAAAGAGGGTTAAGCATTTCGGTTTCCCATACAAACTTCCAAGTCGAAATTTTTAAAAACCAATATACCAATTTTGGTGAAACTTTGTACGCTAAAGTAAAACACAGGAATCTAAATAGTTTGTTGAAAACATTTTCAAAAAAACGTTTATTTAGCCGAGTTATTGCGATTTAAAGTCGACTATAAAAAAATAGTTTAAAATCGCAATAACTCAGTTAAATAAACGTTTTTTAAAAATGTTTTCAACAAACTATTTAGATTCCTGTGTTTTACTTTAGAATGCAAAGTTTAATCAAAATTGACTTACTTATTGGTTTTTAAAAATTTCGACTTGGAAGTTTGTATGGGAAACCGAAATGCGAAAACTATTGTATGTATTTTTATGAGCTATATTTTTAAATTTTTCGCTAAATCTCTCTTTTTTTAGTTGTTGTTTGTTGCTGTGTACAAGTAAGCAGGTATTTTAAGGTAGAAGTAAATTTAGTAAATTTATTTTTATATTAAGTACTTAATATTTGCTTGTCTCTGGTGCACTGCTTGTCGCTCTCTTTCTGTTGTCCTATACCGCAAATGTTGTCTGGAAGAGATCGCTTTAAGCGATAAGACCGCCTATGCCCACATTATTTTTAATAAGCTTATTTTATGTTTTCTGTATTTTTGTGTGTGCAATAAAGTGTTTTATCTACCTATCTATTTTTTCTTATTCTTCTTGTTATAAGAATTAATCTAAGTATCATATTAATATATTTTTGGTTGGTCCCCCTTTAGTCTACCTTCTCCTTAAGTTTGGCATGCTCTTTATGGGACACCCTGTATAAATCGGCATTGAATCAAGTATATTGCGGAGCTTCTGCTCAGAAATTAGAGAATAGAGTGAACCTTGTAGAATAGAATGTTTACAATAACTTACAGCCAACTATTGCCAACCGGTTTTATTAAGTACTAGCGGCCGCTCGCGGTTTCGCCCGCGTGGTTCCCGTTCCCGTGGAAATATCGGGATAAAAAGTATCCTATGTGTTAATCCAGGTTATAAACTACCTGTATGCCAAATTTCATTCAAATCCATACAGTAGTTTTTACGTGAAAGAGTGACTAACATCCATCCATACTTACAAACTTTCGCGTTTATAATATTAGTAGGATATTTCATTTTATTTTCCGGCTTTGCCATATATTGCGATTATTTCGTATTTTGACTGAGATTAACTTTGACTTTGACCTTGAGTCGTTAATGTTAGGATAGAAAAAGTGTTTACCCTGTAATAATACCAAAATTACAGGCAACTTAAAAATTTTGCTAATTCTATAATAAAACGGCATTTGAATAAAAAATATTTTTATTTAATGTTGACTACACACAGCTGCTCGAATTAATGCCACAGTCGGATTATAAGTCTACAAAAGGATACCTTCATTTGTAGACATTGTATGATACATTAATTTGATTGTATGACACTGCGTTGATGTAACGAAAGAATCAGCCACGCAAGAATGATGTAACTTCAATTCTTCCACTTGATGGACTGCAAGAGAAAAATATTAATTTATTTAATTAATTCATTAAATAAAAATTAATTTAAAATAAAAATTAAAAAAAATTACAACAAACAAGTTACTAAGCAAACATACTTAGATAGATAGTTAACACTTTGTAACAGTTTACTTTTTCAACACGAAACTTAAAAATACAAGTACAATACACAGTTACAATTTGGCGGTCTCATCGTTATAAAGCGATTTCTTCCAGACAACCAGTCGGATGGAGAGAACTTATACACGCTAAAGTCGGAGGTGGAAACATAATTGTAAAAATTAAGACAAATGTGTAAAACATATGTAAGTACCTACATATTAAACTTACATATTTACTGTCATAAATTATCTTAACATTTATACTTTGATCAACAATACCAACTAGATAACGCGTCACATACAAAATCAAAGCTAATTTCTGTCCACGTGAATAAATACTTTTTCTTCACTAAATGATTACTCCTGTCACAAAGACGTCAATAACATTTAGTGGTGAAATCAACCTTAAGGGGCAACAAATCAAGTACTTTTTTCCTGTTATTGCCTTGCGAGAAAATAAGAGCTCACTTCTCAAGTGGGCTGTTATTTACCGAGACATATTTTTAGCGCCGACCTGACATCTAGTTGTATTGTTGATCGAAGCATTTATATACATAAATATATCCACGACTAATATCCCCAAAGGGTTAGTCAGAGACTAAGCTATGAGGACTGCAGAAGTAGTCCCCTGCCATAGTCCGCGTTTTACCAATTGACAACTGCACATGTGCTCAGCATTATAGTTGGAGAGCCCATCACCACTTTATGCTGTTGGATGAATGTGCAGTCTTTAGGCTGGACTAAAGACTGCACATTCACACACTATTGTAGTTCAGGTTGGATTCTTCATTCTCGCAAGTAAAATACGTAATGCCGGACCACTGGTCACTAGTGATGTACAAGCCTCGAGTCTTTGAGTTCTAATTTTGGAGACACAAGCCAGATTTGCAGGGCTCTGTAAGCTTGATAGGCTCGGAGTCCCGAGTCTAGTTGAACGCGAGCTCTCTGAGCAAGAACTCGAGCCTTCAAAAGAGGTCGAGTCTTAAAATGAACTCGAGCTTTCAAGAATAACTGGAGTTTAAAAAAATTACTTGAAGCTCAACGCTGAACAAAGGCTCGAGGCGAGATTTCAGATGAATTTTAATTAAGTAATTAATTAATCAATAATATTTTATTTCTCTGATTTTCATAATCAAATTCAAATTTTATGATTCAAATAATTGTGAATCAGAATTATAAATGAACAATCATTGCTTTTTAAACAAACTCATCATTGTTTTGTATTAACATGCTAACTTTAAAACATCAAATAACTCATCACAACAAAATACTAGAGCTCAAAAAAGACTCGATCTCGAGCCCGAGCTCTAATGTCACGCTCGAGGCTCACGTCAACTCAGAGTCGTCGCGAGCTCTGTAAACGACTCCGAGCCCTAAGTAATAGGACTCGAAGAGCTCGAGTCTTGTACACCACTACTGGTCACCGATAACAGTTCAACTTAAAAAGATCTCGACCTCTTTCCTGTATCGGAAGCGGAACGGAAGGCACTTTAACACATTGGTCCCGATTGTGGCCATGAAGTGGCAGTCCACCAGTAGTGGGTTACGGACCAATCACACCATGTCCTATTTTTTATGTAACAATGCCTGAGTCTAGGGATTTTTGTAGCCTGATGATGTGTGGGTGTTTCTTGTCGCAGCTATCGTTGTAAGTTCGTGGCTCGGGCGGGCGTCGGCGATAAATGCGGCCACTCTGTCAAGCGGGTCCTCGCTGGCCTCTCTAGATGTTGATAGAGACTCTAAACTATAGGACCGATTTCCGAAACGACTATCGGTACAATAATGGTTGAATCCACATCCCACATGGCGGTGAAGTCGTGAGCCAAGTCAAGGTACTTACTGAGCTTGTCCTTCTCGGCTTTCACGAGTTTCTCATCATGAGGTATGGTGATATCAACCAATGTGTTGTGTTTTGGTTTAAATTAAATGTTTTTTTGTTGTAATGGAAAATGTCCTTCTATGATAGGGAGGGCATTTTCCAATTTGTATTGACGCTGTAAAAGAAAGGGAGAAAAGAAATGCCGTTACTGAGTTTGTTGCCGGTTCTTCTCAGTACAAGGCTCCCGCCCCATAGTTAGGACTTACGAACCGATGGGATAGCAACATTCATAAGTGCTCAATTATTGTAGCCTAAATTGAATAAATGATATTGAAATTTGAAATATTGCCCGGCGCTGAGATCGGTCGACCACCACGATATCAGGCTAATTGGCAACAATAGTCCTGTCCGTGATCGATGTGATCATAGAGCAATCCCAGCAGAGCGTTGCATGATTATTATCGAGAACTGCCCCGTTGAAACCGATCCCAATCGATTGAGATTATTGTGGAATTTCACACTCCTTAAGTTACAACACCAGCGCTACCTTGGATTCATATGGTGCAGATATTGAGTGAACTAAACGAAAACTCAATGGCGTTTAGTTCACCTCCCGGTTATATATTTAATACAAAAAAAATATCCATACACTGTCTCTCAAAGTGTTCTCCGCTAGTATATAGACCTCCGACTGCGGATTCAATGTCATCTTGTAATTAGTTAGCGCTATCCTGTCCTTCTGTTTCGCTAGCGTTTCGATGACCACGGCTTCTATCTGTGAAATGAAATAACATATGCTGTGGATAGAGTGCCACAAGCGGCATTCTAGTACGATCGGTTACGATGCCGTAATTTGACGGCATCCTAGTACGAAGCGTATAGAGTGCCACAAACGGCATTGTATCTCAATCGGTTCGGGAACCGTAACATATTTTTTATTTGTCATAATGTTCAGACGACATAATATTCAAAATAAATTTTTGTATGGAGTTACATTTCTGTTGTCTAATAAAAAAAATAACCTCAAAATTCAAGACAATCGCTAGATTGTCTTGAATTTCTAACCTATCACGTGACCTACAGGAGTAGGGCAGCTAGTATTACTGTTGTCTAACAAAAACTTTACGGCAGCTTAGGCGGCGTCACTATTATACCGTAAAACTTACGGTTCCCTAACCGATGGCGATACAGTGCCGCTTGTGGCACTGTATTCACTTCCAATAACATAGATTCACAACGGTAGTCTCTGACTAAGCAATGGGGACCGCAGAAGCAGTTCACTGTTAAAGTCCACGGCACACCAATTTATAACCCGCGCCAAACTTCTAACTCGCTGTAAACACGAGGCGATTCGCGTCGCAATAGCACAATATGGGTATCAGCGGGACGTAAGCGGTTAGGGAGGGCGGGGCACACCCCCGCCCACCCCTGCGCTGTACCGCGCTCGCCATGTGTATTTTTTTGTTTTGGTTTAGCAGTGGAAAGTACAGTCACGTGTGTGTGGGTGTGTGTTTTATTTGGTCGCGTCGCGATATTAGATTTTTGTTACGAATTATAAAAGGTTTTAATTTAGCTTTTGAAAGGCCGTTAATATGCCTAGAAGTAATACCGTTTTACGTCGGCAAGCTAGAAAAAATATTTATAAGAAAACACAGTTTCCACAGCTTCTTAAAAATGTTATTTTTTTAAATACATGTATGCTTATAATTTAATTGTTTTTATTAATTTATCCTGGTTAATTTTGGGTATTAAAATACGCTTAGTTTATAAATTATCTTGTTATATTATTATAATGTAATTATATATCATTATTCTGTTCCATGAATAATGCGTACACCTATAAGTGGCAATTGTACTAGTATAAGTGCTGGAAATTTTTAAATATTATTGTTATGTACATTTTGCTGTTGGTGTTCCAATAAATAAATAAATAAATAATTTATCCTGGTTAATTTTTTTATCCTGGTTAATTTTGGGTATTAAAATACGCTTAGTTTATAAATTATCTTGTAGTGTTATTATATAATTAATATAACACTTTAATTATAATGTTGCTAACTGTACACTTGCGCGTCGCAACTTCAGAGCGAGCTAGAAGTTTGACACTACCTATACAACTGCACATCGCCTCTCGACAAGAAAAGTGTCACAACACATATTAAATACAAAATGACATAATCACAGCATTAAATAGCGCGTATTTCATTTGTTCGGCTTTTCGATCAACAATACCAACTAAGTATCAGGTCGGCGCTAAAAATGTGTCTCGGTAAATAACAGCTCACTTGAGAAGTGAGCGTTTATTTTGTTTAGTTTGCTTGAAACACGGTCAATGTAAACACGGTCATAACGCCGCAATGTGTATTTAAAAGTTGCATAAATAATGCCCGAGAAAGCAATTTAACGGCCGGAGTGTCTTACTTTCGGTAAGTACATGTAGAATAAATTATATTATAAGCTTTATACTAACAAATAACATTAAATTTTGTACACAATTACCGATTTCAACCCACGCTACAAATGTTTGGCCAACGTTGACCAATAGACGCGCGCGCCAACATTTGTGTAACAGAGCAGTGGACGCATGGAGTGAGCGAGAGAGAAATACTTACAAGATTTGTGACTTTATTACTGGGTGCCATGGCTGTAATTAGGTTAAACTTAAACTGTTTGATAACTATTGTCTCAGTTCGTTAGTAAAGAAATGTAGCTGTATAAGTATATATTCACGTGGACAGAATTGAGCTTTGATTTTGTACGTGACGCGTTATCTAGTTGGTATTGTTGATCGAAGGTTCGGCTGCAAAAACGTCGTTATTATGTTGCGCATAGTTACCGCTAGATGGCACTAAGTTCTCTTTTTCACGGAGCTGTTTCGCTCCGATCACCGGCGTGAACAGTGTCACAAATTGTGTTCTGTAGTGTCTTAAGTGTGTTAATACAGAGTAGACGTGTACTGTGTGGCATGAAAAGCGTATTAACATGTGATGTGACTTTTTATCGGTAAATTTTACGTTTAAAAGTTAGGCCAAAACTTCGAAAGAATTTCGTTTTTCATGTTTTTTATTTTATTTTATTGAGTAGTTTATAATTTGGTTACTTTTTCTTTACTTTTAATTAATATTGAAACCTTTTAATAAAATAAATAGTGACTACAAATTTTTTTATCGAAAATAGAGTCATAATATCTTTGATCAACAATACAAACTAGATAAAGCGTCACGTACAAATTCAAAGCTAAATTCTGTCCACGTGAATAAATACTTTTTCAAAGCAATAAATTACTCCTGTCACATAAAAAAGAAAAGACGTCAATAACATTTAGTGGTAAAATCAACCTTAAGGAGCAACAAATAAAGTACTTTTTCCTGTTATGCCTTGCGAGAAAATAAGAGCTCACTTCTCAAGTGCGCTCTTATTTACCGAGACACATTTTTAGCGCCGACCTGACATCTAGTTGTTTTGTTGATCGAAGCATAATATACATAAAATAAAAGTTTCTTTAAAAAAAATACAATTTTGCTGTTGAAGAAGCCCTATAATATACATATAAAAAAGCTATTTACACATAAAATTTCAGTAATCTATTATAGTTTTTTAATTATTGTCGTATAAATGAACAAAAAACTATTAAAGTTACATTTTCTCAAAACAGCTATTTATGTATTGTGACACTTTTTTTTCCAGGAGGCGGTGCTCAGCGTGACAATTAGTGTTGTCGCTAAATTAATTAATAAATAATACATACAGCCTCTGTGGTCTAGTGGCTAAGCCACCGGTTTCAGGCCCAGAGGTCATCCTTGTGTAGGTAATCGGTTTGGTTGGTGGTAGGGCTGTAAGTCCGCCTGGCTAGCTACCACCATCTTATCTAAGTCTGTCGCCATAACAACGATGTTTATAGCATTGTTGTGTTCCGACAGTTTAAAATAAGATGGCCAGTTCCTCAGTGGCTGAGGATTCCGGGTGAAGCGCGCTTCCACCTTCGGCCTTATCGTCACTTACCATCAGGTGAGACGAAGGCCAAGCGCTTACCCGTTGTCGAATAAAAAAAAACATAAGTACATTTATATTTTTGCCACCTTTTCAACCTTAACAATTCCTGTAGTGAAACCCCCCTGGGTAGGAGTGACATTCCCTTACAGGGAAAATCACTCCTACCCCTGGGAATCAAACCCGGGACCTCTGGGTATAAGACAAGGACCACAGGGGCGGTTAAAATCGCGGTAAATATAATTTAGGATTTAAACACATACCTTATACATGTGTGCCAGCCGCAGCCTTTCGTCGGCGGCTGTGATTTTGTTTACACACGTCGCCAACAGTTTTTTACTCGCTTGCAACTCGCTCAGGCGAGCGAGCAAAGTCTCTATCGGTATGTGAGACGATACAGTGGTGCGACCGAACCAATCCTGCGAGTAAGGCAAGAAAATAATATTAAGAAAGTTTGTTTTCGTTCTTAAAATAAAACTTTAAATATTTTTATTCAAATAAACTTATCTTACTAAGCACTTTTTAATCGTCCAAATTTTTTTTGAGACGAATGGGCACAAGTAACTGCAGAGCTTTATCAAGAAGTGACGACTTACAAAAAAAATTGTCGTTACCAATTAATAAAATGTTGTATTATAAATGTCTGTTACATTTATAATACATAATTTGAAAGCTGTGGAAGTGGTTGAATCATTTCATTGAATGGAGAGTGCCCTTTCTCTCACTTATGTCACATAAGTTGAACAAACATTTATAACAAAAAAAAAAACCTGCATAGTCATGCAATATCCTTATGCATTTATTACAATTATAAATAACACACAGACTCAGACGGTAGTCCCACTCAAAACCACACACAACATACCCCTCCCACCCCACTTGGAATCGAATACCTAGTTCTAAGTCCGGTTGCATTACCTGCACACTATAGAGAAACATTAGAGCAGAGAGAAATGCTTACAAAGTGTAAGAACACAAAACAGCTTGGGTTTAAACTGCTCCAACCACTCGCAACAGCTGTTTCTATTTTTGAATAAATTGTTTAATTGTACATAGGTAACGACATAATATATTAGACTCCGGGGTATGTTGGGCCAAGTGTCAGAATGTCCAAGGTGACATAATGTCGGGATGTTTTATAGACCTTGTAATGTTAATATCGTTACTTTAACGTAAAGCTGCCTGAATGGGTGATAGGTAAAAAATGTATATGGACGAGTCGAAAATTTTTAATTATTAAGTTACTTGAATAAAGGGAAACGGTAAAGTTTAAAAAAAATCTTCAACAAAAATTTTGTTGTATAACAGCTTTGTGAGAAGTGTTTTAGAATACTGTAGTGTTGTATGGCGTCCACATTATGCAGTCCACTGTCTTAGAATAGAACGAGGCAAAGGCGTTTTCTCTGGCACTTATCTTACTCTATTGGGATGGGTAACAGAAAGTATTTATATGATGATCGCCTTCGTCATTTTAGAATTGATACCTTAAAAGTGCGCAGAGAGATTTTAGAGTTGACGTTCCTTTATAAGTTACTGCGCAATAAGATGGACTGCTCGCAGCTTCTTCAAAGAATACGGTTTAAGATTCCGGTCCGATATCCCCGTTACAGTATTACTCTCCTATACCCACCTCTCAGAAGATCAGTACTTGGCGCTAATTCTCCTATTGCACGACTATGCAAGCTAGCGAACGAGTGCGGCGGAATTATGGACCTGTTCGCGGATTCACTACCACAGTTCCGCAGGAAGGTCAATGCGTATCTGACTGATCGATAAACGAAAAAAATCGATGTACCCTACATATGTGTATGTTTTGAAAATTTTTCTTTGTTTTATTTAATTATATTGTATTGTCCTAATTACAGCGCATGCAGTGTTTGCCTGTAACTGGTTGTGCATTTGTTGTAAGCTATAGTAAAATGTATAGACTTTTTTTGTAAAAAAATGTAACAACCGTTGGTAAACCAAATAAATAAATAAATAAAAAATAAAAGGGACTATGAAGCTATGACTTATTCAAGCTACCTTCTTGGTAAACAGCGACTCCACAACGTCCCATTTCTCTGTCTTAGCATGCACGTTCAAAACCACCCAGTCGTACTGCAACGGCGGTATCTGTAATTTAATTTTACATTAAAATGTTGGTAAACAAAATGAACAAATACAGATCAATAATAAAGCTTACAGAAAAATAGATAGAAGAAGAAGAAGATAGAAGAATAAGCCCTCGGAAAAAATTGGGTAGGTATTATAATAACTAATCCTCAAACTTGCAGCTAAAGGAAAAGGCAAGATCTTCGTGAACCGCCCCAATCAGTTTAGACTTTGGAGCTTGGCAGCTTTGTAGGCTACCTACTGCGATGTCCGTTGTTAGTTCTATTACTTGTCAAGAGATGGCGCTGTGTTTATTTCGTTCCGCGTTAATTGAGTGTATGTGTATCTCAATAAAAATTAACTAACTGTTTGGACCTCAATCCACCGCGCTGGTCCAGTGTGAGTTGGTGGATCGCCTGTGGCTCGTTTGTTTGTCAGCAGACAGAGTACACCACAAGGTTGGTTGGTGTACCGTGATATATGTAGTTTTTGGAACCCCTTTTGTACGTATATATCAATCAAGGAACTTATACCTAATCTAGAAAGTGCATGGGCAATTTGACATCGTTTAAAAATAAATCTTATTGTTACGAGCCTCAAGTTCTATTACAAAAATCACTTCCACAGAAACGCGGTCCGAGTGAGATACCGCTTGCGAGAGCCGTGAGTGTCTTTCTATATAAGTCACAGAGTGTCATTGGTCATGTTGATTTGTCTTGGCCCAGTCAGCGTCTATCTGTCTGCGCATATCAACCTGATGAAAGAGACACAGGGCACTAGCGAAGCTAAATCACTCGGATCGTAAATCGGCAGCTCGTTCACATTTCTGTTTAGGTATAAGTTCCTTGGTATGATCTCTCTCCAATCTCTTCCCTTGGTTTTTGTAACTGTTTCTTTCTAAGTGTGCAGTGTTATTATTATATAACTGTGTCACGCATCGGTGAAAAAATACTACCACCCTCTCTCTTCCCTCGGGTGTCGTAGAAGGCGACTAACGTTTGACGACCTCCTTGGTCGAGTGGTTTGTACACCGGTTTTCATGGTGTCGCCATCTGTGAGGTCCCGGGTTCGATCCCCGGTCGGGTCAATTTAGAGAAAAACTGTTTTTCTAAATTGATTTCGGGTCTGGGTGTTTTTTCTATGTTTATGTATATTTATCCGTTATCTTACCATATAAACGAGTTTCACAAGAATACTCATCTTGGTCTAGATAATTGGTGTGAGCGTAAACAAAATTTATTTAAAAAAAAAAACGTTCTAAAGACTGCATATACATCCAACAGCATAGAGCAGTGATGGGCTCACCACCTATCACGCTGAGCACATGTGCAGTCGCTATTAAGTGAAAAGTGGACTATGGCAGAGGACTGCTTTTGCGGTCCTCATTGCTAAGTGTCTGAGTAACCCTACGAGGATAATAGTCGTTGTTACGCCATCTTGAACAACCCAGTACCTTATTTCGATATATACCTCCAGTTATCTAAATAGGTATCTGTTTACACTATCATCACAGGTTATTTAAGTTTAATATTTGATATTTAACCCTTTTACGGGCACAGCATGATGAAATTTTTCATTGGTTTTCGACCTTGTCTCAATTGCATAAAGTTCAAAATATGGTGGCAATTAGACATGGGCGCCGAATAAAAAAAAAACCAGCGGCGGCGCGCCTTAAAAATATGCTCGGCGGCGGCGTGACGCCGGCGGCGTGGAATTTTTGAAGTTGTTTTTGGTTATGTAGTTAAAGGTAGAAATAAGAGTGATAAATAAAACCAACACTTCACAAAGATTTCAACAACAAAACATTATATCGTCGCCGTAGAGCGAAAAGTCACTAAGTAATTAAAATTGATAATGGGGTTTCTCCTTGCGTCGTGTTCCTCAATGCTGAGGGTCGTGATGACCTCCCTTCTGCATCACTTTCTCTCTTATGGTTTTCCTCCATCTGTTTCTGTCTCTGGCGGTGTGTAGGGCGCTGTGAACTAAAGAGTTAAGAGTGGTGCAGATCTGGTCAGAACAACGTATTGGGCTACGTCTTCGAGGCCGTTTCCCGTCTACTTTGTCGGTCGCGATGAGCTTCTTGAGGTTGTCACCGTCTTTCCTTGCAATGTGACCGAAGTATTCGAGAATTCTTCGTAGACATCCGAGAATGACAGCCGCGAGAAGATTTTGAGTTCTCGCAATATAGAGACGTTAGTCCGAAATACTTTCCAAGGAATACGGAGCATCTTTCTCCAGCACCACATCTCAAAAGCGTCGATGCGTTTGCGGTCTGCTGCTTTTAGTGTCCAAGTCTCAGCGCCGTATAAAAGATCGAGATGACAAAAGTCTGTAGCAGTCTGGTTTTGGTTATTACGGAAATATTGCAATCTCTCCAGATTTTTGTTAAAAGTTGTCCACTATTTCTAGGTCTAATGCGCCAGTGAGTTCCAACTTCCCAGATTTTTAATAGGCGAAATCCGAACTGGCAGTCACTGAGGAGATCATTGGTCTCAAGGTATGCCAGCAGTAGAGAGTTCAGTACACGTTCCACAATCTTACAGAGTATGGACTTGACTGAAATCGTCTTACAGTAAGATGGATCGGCACGGCTACATTTTTTGGGCACAGGCTGCACATTAGCCAGCTTCCACGACTGAGGAACTAGACCAGTCTCAAGTGAGAGACGATACAGGCGTGTTAGAACAGTAGACAAATTAGGTGCACAGTTACGTTGGACAATGGCCGGGATTCTATCAGGACCACTAGTCTTATTCACGTTAGAGTACGGAGAGCTTTGAGAATCTCTTTGCTGCGGATGTCAGGTTCTCCCATGGAGAGGTCGGCCATAGGCAACTTAGGTGGCACCTTGCTAGCGACTTCCAGACGTGAGTTCTTTGTAAAAAGAGTGGCAAACAAGTTTGTCTTCTTAGCTGCAGTGTGGGCAAGTGAGCCGTCAGGCTTTATCAGCGGTGGAAATAAAGGTATTTCCAAAAGTTTAGCACCCATTTGTATTACCTATAGCCGACCCCTCTATGGAGGAGCTTAAATTCCGCGGCGGGGAGATACTCAAAGCTCTCCGTGGAAATAAAGGTATTTCCAAGTGGGTGCGAAGCATGTTTTACAACCGATGCGGCCGATGTGATGGAATCGTGCCTTATGTAATGTTCTTTAACTCGGGCTTTCTCAGGGTCTGGGTACCCGACGATTTGCGCTCTCGAGCATCAGCCCAGGCTAAGAAAGCTGACGGGGTTGCGGTTACAGTTACAGCAGTGTGCCATACGCCACAACATCCCTAAGATACTATGCCAACGCGTTGGTGTGGACGTCTTAACGCTAGGTACGTTCACGAAGTCCCTAAACAAAGGGCGTTCTTCTGATTCTTCTCCCTCTTGATCGGAAATAGGGTCGTCTTCGTCCTCATCGAACACCTGAGCTGACACCCCCGCGCGGCGCCCGCACGGCCCACATGAGTAAAGAATAAACTGAGATAATGTTACGAGAGTCAACACATTGGAACAGTCTAGTCGGCGCGAAATTTTGAACAGTCGGCGGCGGCGGCGGCGCGCCATACCTAAACGGCGGCGGCGAGCCACGGCGGCGCCCATGTCTAGTGGCAATACATGTGCCACTGCCTTATAAAGGGTTAAAACGTTGGTAAACGTTCTTGCGTTCTTTCACTCACGGTTGTAGCTGAAAACCAGCGATTCGCTCGCAAGGCGATCAAATATGACGCTGAGCTGCCACCCTTTTGCTGCTGCGGCGCACACACGCATATTATTATTTTTTTGTACTTATCATGTTTTGTTATTGTGATTTTGTGTATCTACATGTGTGTCTTTTAGCAGTAATAACGTTATTATCTATCTATCTATCTATCAGTCGTCCATAGATGGCGTTACAATCGCGTCGCGTCGGTAATGATGGGTGACTGCTGTTGCTACCAGGTACTCAATGTACATGTCATGTCAGATTTTTTATGTTATGCATGATGGCTTCTCCATCTTTTCCAATATTAGCAATAAAATAAATGTGTCATTAAAATTTTGAGAGTTCTTTCGCTTGCCGTCCAACAGTCGTGATTATATGCAGAAAAATTTAAATATCGGCAAAATTTTATTAGATCATAATTATTTAAATTATAGAGTAAGTTAATCTAGAGCTACAGATTTAATGTAATTTTTTAAAGTGAAAAATATATACACTAAAATTGTTCAAACATATCCACAAAAATACCGTTTATCATGGAAATTGGAATTCTTTGCCGGCGCATGTGTTTCCCAGCTCCTACAGTCCCGGGTCTTTTAAGCGGGGCGTGAAACGGCATTTATGCAGGCCGTCATGAATAGGTGAGCTCGTTATCGTGCTTATTCCACGGTGGGGAGCGCTTTCATTATTTTGGACTGCATCGGCTGCTTACCATCAAACAGGATGCAGTCACTTGACGAGCCATTATAAAAAAAAATAAAAAAAAATCGACCGGGACCGCGAAATTGAGCTCTAACACATTACGATACCAGGCGGCCGGACGGATCAATGCACTTGCACTGACACGTGACCTTTCATTCGCCCGGTATCCAAGAGTTATTTTTTGTTGTGCCGTCAAATTAAATAAATAATGAATAATAAATAAATAAATAAAAAATGATGTCTATCAACGTTACTGAATGATATAAAAAATTATGCGCACTGATAAATAAGTTATCCTGTGTATGAATTGGCTATTTGACAGTTGTAACAATTAAATATGAAATATATCGGAAATGGTAGTTTTTATTATCCAATAGTTTTTTTTATTAAGATCATTTGTAAATATTTTATTTAATAAAAAAAATTGTGATTTTTTTATCTGTGGATCCGATCCCGACAAGACCCGAAACACGGGCGGCAAGGGGCGGCCATGATTGAGCTTCATGTGACGTAACATTTAACAAAAGTATCAAAAACTATCAGTCAGGTTTTAAGATAAGTTTCTATATGTATTGAAATGTGACGTCACAGAGCAAAGTGTCACGTGACCAACCGTTTTTGCACGAAATTTGAAATCTATAAAGAAAAATATGTTTTTTTCTGTTAAATAAAGGTTTTTTCGAGAAAGAAAATATTGTACGGGGTATAAAATAAGCGTTTGTAACTTTTTAAATACTTTTTCGAAAACTGTCAAGTGGCCAATTATTATTATTATTATGAATCATTGCCTACCTGTTGCCTCTGACAAACGGTCATGGGTGACATCATGTTCCCGGCCGTGTCAGTCCAATGGCGCGCGCAGCAGTAAGCGAGGCAGTGCAACGCCGACTGGTTGTGCAACTCCGGTTTGCTCGACAACTTCTGCCATTCTGGTGACAAGCGCACGACACAAGTTTTCATCAACAATTTGTAGGATTCCGTCCAGGATTTGACTGAACGGTGATGAACCTGACAGTGACTTGGAGTGACGGATTTCAGAAGGTCAGTTGTTCCAAAGGAAAAAGGTTGTGGCCTTTTTTTCAACTAGATAACATGCCGTCTTACGTATACACCGAGGCCAGGGGCGACGTCGGGTTATATTCTTCCTTTCCCCCGCTCAGTTAAGATGGCTATTCGAGCAATATATAACCTACAGGCTGGTGACTCTCTCAGAGAGAGATTTAAGGATATAAGTATAATGGCAGTTGCATCACAATACATTTATGAAAATCTGATGTATGTTCATAAAAATATCGAAATGTTTTTAAAAAACAGTGATGTTCACAAATTAAACACTAGAAGTAAGAACAAATTAGCAGTACCTTATACTAGGCTCCATAAAATAAACAATTCTTTTAAGGGTCTGTGTGTACGATTATACAACAAAGTACCAAATGATATTCAGAAATTAGATCTTGATAAATTTAAAATCAAAATCAAAGAAAAGCTTTATAAAAAATAAATAAATAAACTTTTCTACATTCACACCAATTATCTAGCCCAAGAGAAAATCTATATATCCATCGACAATAGAGACACATGGATGCGCTTAGAACTCGACATAATATGTCAAAAATAGACTTAATTGTTGCTTATCTGTGGTATTTGCGCATGCTAGGCCAACTATAGGCCTTGCATGCGCCACACGAGATATGTCGCGGACGAGAGACGACAAATCATTTTAAGTTGTCATGTTGAGGTTTGTAGACAAAAATACTACAGTTTATGGAAAAACTACTATTAAGTCATTCACTGCCGTCGGGTCACAATAAAAATAAAAAAATTAACCCGCGCGGCGTTGAATGTGTGAAGTCTATTTTTGACATATTATGTAGACTATTAAGCGCATCCATGTGTCTTTAGTGTCGATAGACATTAGAGATAAATTAATAAAACACGAGAAAACGGGTCGAGAAGAGTTCTCGTGTTGCGCATGCTAGGCCGGCTGGTCAGTTATTGTGTCGTATCGTGTACAGTCGGCGGCAGATCAACCTACCCAAATCTGTCAAATTTCTCCAATGAATATTGATACTTATAACCAAACAGTAAAGTCCAAAATTGATTGTAGATATTTGACGGTTTTGGGTAGGTTGATCTGCCGCCGTGTGTACAAGTGTTTCCAAACTTGAAGAGCAACAGCTCGTGGTTGTAGCGCGGCGTGGTCGATATAGAAGGAGCGCTTCTTCCTTCTCCGCAGTCCTGAGGCTGCTGATGGGACACTTGCAGTAAGTTCTAGAGTTAAGATTAGGCTAGGCATATTTATCGTGCCATCTTAGACGCCGTGAATCGCGGACATAAGGACGCACCGGCGTGTTGGCTGAGGTTAGGGCAACGGGCTTTCTGTCCTACACACGACTGGCTGCATACTATACAAAAAGAATCAGCCAAATCAGTCGAGTCGTTCTGAATTGATTTATACAGGGTCTAACAAAATCAATAAGCGAACGTTTAAGGGCGGTATCTTTACATCATTGTGAATACAACGACAAAAAATGGGCTCCAGTTTTATAGTGATTTTTCAAAGTTATCTTTTCTAACAAACTAAATCAATTAAAATAATGCCCCTCATGAAACATGCTGTATCTTTACTAACACGCACGCAAGCATCAATAAAAAGATAGCTCAGTATGCTCCAAAGTTAGTGTGCATGTTCGGCTATCTTTGCGTGCGTGTAGTACAGCTGTACGGGTTTGGATTTTTTGGTGAATTATGATAAACGGGTTTGGAAAGGGTGTATTTTTTGGTGAATTATGATAATGTTTTGTTGATTATCTCGGTAACGAGCCTGTAGTTTTGGACCAAATTTGGTGAGCATGCTCACTGTGATGTGTAGATGCTCCCCTTAAACGTTCGCTTATTGACATTGTTAAACCCTATATAGATACATTGAGTAACATAGCAAATAAATTTGTTCTGCAAATAGTTATGGATCTATTGGTATCAGTAGGATCGGAATTCAACGTCTTGAAACATAGCTAAAGATAGCTTACCCAAGAGCTTCACATAATCGGCCACCATCTTGGCCTGGTGCGCGTCCGCCCCTGGCTGTGAGAGGTGGTTCGCTAACAGATTGGCCAGTTTGCGCAGAAGGCTTTCCACATTGGTGCCTTGGCTCTTCACGGTATGCTGGAATTGGTACATCTGGAGAGGAAAGTAGGATTATTGTTACATACGTACAAGACTATACTTAACTGTGTTGCGTGGCGGTGAAAGAATACTACCACCCACTCTCTTCCCTTGGATGTCGTAAAAGGCGACTAACAGACTAAATAGTGCACATACATCCAACAGCATAGAGCGGCAATGGGCTCACCACCTGCCACGCTCACATGTGCAGTCGCTATTAGGTGAAAAGTGGACTATGGTAGAGGACTGCTATTGCGATTCTCATTGACTAGTCTCTAACTAAAGGGTTAGTTAGTAGTCAGACTAGGCAATGAGGACAGAAGGTCAATACCAGGGTCAGATGCACTACCAACTATGATATCATGACCGGTCTTTTTGTATGACTCTTAAAAATCTTTATATTTATTTTAATTTATTATTTACATTCACTTTAGTTTATACTATTAAAAGTATCATGATACATACATATAATCACGACTATTATCCCCGAAGGGTTAGTCAGAGACTAGGCAATGAGGACAGCAAAAGCATTCCTCTACCATAGTCAAAATTCATTATAAGGAATAAAAAAATTAACTCACAGCAGCTTCCGGACTCCTTCCCAGCATTCTGTAACAAAAAAAAAACTAAATTGACCTATAGTTTTACTTTAATTTTTTTAACGTATATAAGGCGACTGCTAGAAACCGCAAGAAACTACAAGGGCTGGTCAGGTTAATAGATTCAAACATGATAAAAATGACTAAAAATAAATTCGTGCTTTTTTAATTTTTAATTAAATAATTCATTTTGTGAATTTTAATGACAGTATTTTTTTATTATTTTTTTTTAATACACACCATTGATACACACTAGATATAATAAATAATAAAAATTCTTCGTTAAATAAAAGAGTTACGTACTTACATTATAGTTATTACTAGTAGTCCCTAAACTAGGTAATTCTGTCTATGGGGACTTACATTTGGTGCTAAATATGGTTTATCTATTGCTAAGTGTACACTAAAATATGTGATTGTAACCATACTAGTAATATCACCTAATAGGTACCCACAAATTATAAATTATACGTTTATACGACGCAAACACTGAAGGCTGGCCCGATAACACCCACCTTAAAATACCATAACTTACTTTAGCCCTACGTAAGAAATTCCTTACTTGGGATCAGTGTCAGTTCAGGAAAGTGATATTAACACTGCTAAAGGCTTTTTTATTATCGAGGATTTGTCAGTAACAATTCTGTTTCGTTATAGCTTAGAGAAATTAGCCAGTTACTTAATATAGATTTAGCAGTAGTTGGGTGGCTACATTTAAAATCACATTTACTTACTGCCTTGTTATAAATAAATGGGTAAAGGAAGTCGCAGTGTCTTTTAGCAAATGTGGTGAGAGGTGGTGGCACTGGGATTTTAAATACACGTCTTTTAAGGAGATTTTTATAATCATTACATTTGGTAACTACTTCATGCGTTGTCAGCACTGCTTTAAGGATATACAACTTGCGAACACTCAGAACATGACAATCTGCGTAAAGGCTATCTGTTGGGTAACGACGTGGAACATTCAGCATGACTTTTAGCACCGCTCTCTGCGCTCTCTCAATCCGCAACATGTAGGATTTATCTGTCCCACCCCAGGCCGATATGCAATAACCTATGACCGACTGACAGAGACTAAAGTAGACCATACGGAGGACTGATGTGCATGCTACACCACGGAGCATATACATTATGTTTATTACTTTGCGAACACGGCTCGCCAAGGCCGATATGTGTTGGTGAAAGTTCAGCTTGTGGTCAATAAGTACCCCGAGATACTTTATGACATCCACCTGACAAAACTGTCGCATGCACACATGGCTGAATGTTGATTGGTTGCATTAAATGAACAAAGGCTTTTATGAATTTTGATACTCGGTATCATTTTCGGCTTCGAAAGTGCTGTTTTATGAAAAGTTAAAAATTTCGTTTTTAAAATATTAAGTGAAAGAAGATTATTCTCTAACCATCGTGCCACAGTCGCTAAACCTCTCTCTGTGTCCAAAAATATTTGTGGCCATGACTACCCTGTAAATAAAATGACCGTTTCATCGGCGTAACAAATTATTTCAGCATTTGGCAAAGAGATAGATGGGAGGTCATTAAGATAAATATTAAATAGAATGGGACCCAGCACACTGCCCTGGGGGACCCCGAAGCAAATCGTCTGTGTATCACTCATAGAGCCGTCCACCCGAACGCACTGTTTGCGGTCCGTGAGGTGACTCTTGAACCATGCCACCTCTGACACCAGTTTTTTCGAGCTTAGATAAAAGAATAGGTACGGAAACTGTGTCAAAAGCCCTGGCAAGGTCCAAAAACACACCAACGCAATGGCGTCCGGAATCAAGGTATTGAGTGACGAATGATGATAAAAGATTCACAGCATCCTCCGTGGAACGGCCCCACCTGAATCCGAACTGTCGATCTGCAAATAGGTCATAATTATCCAAAAAACTTATAAGGCGCTTCTGAACAATTCTTTCTAACAGGTTAGACAAAATGCTCAGCAAGGAGATGGGCCTATAGTTCTGGGGTGTGTCTTTCGACCCTGACTTATAAATGGGGGAGACTACTGCGACTTTCCAACAATCTGGAAATGCCCCATTTGATAGACTGAGATTTAAAACATGTACTAAAGGAGCTAATATAGATTCTCTATTTAGCTTAAGAAAAGGGGCCGTAATTTTATCAACTCCAGGGGCGCTATCATTCTTAAGATTACGGATCAGAGAGTCGACCTCTGAAGCATCGGTTTGAGATAAAAAGAAGGACTCAGCTGGACTCATTTTGCATTTAGATGTTTTTGCCAAAGATTCTTGTGTCGTATTAAGCCTGGAGAGTGTGTCATTTGCCAAATTCTCGCCCATAAGTAACTGTTACAAGTGGAGAGAGATTTTTCTTTAGTGTCAGATAGGGTCAGTAATTCACTGGATTGGGTTTTTTTTTTGGCTGTGTGGCAAATGTCATTCACTGTTCTCCATAAATTTTTAGAGTTACTAAGGTTTTTTTTGATTTGTTCTGCATCGTAGTTATTTTTTATTTTACGCAGGAGATCGTTACAGTAATTACGATAGCGGGTGTAGGTTTGTCTCAAAATGGGATTATTTGGATCGTTTTGTAATCTTAAATGAAGCCGGTCGCGGTTGTTTGTGCAGCGGATAAGACCTGGGGTCATCCAAGGCTTTTTAATATGACTTGGACGACTGCTGTGTAATTTACGTGTGTGGCGAGTTATAACTGATTTTAAGGTGGACGTAAATATAGCTGCCGCAGTGGAGACATCGGTAATATTTATTACGGATGACCAGTCGATTGTTTCAACTTCAGCTGTTGCTGCTGGGTGATTTAATTTTGTAACGTACTTAATTGTTGTGTAATCATTTGCCAGGTAGTGAAAGACCTGCCATTGCCAACGAATGATCTGTGAAGCTACTTGGACATACAACACCAATACAGGGATGGTATGGTCATAAAAATATATGATCTAGACAAGATTTTTGACGTGTCGGTTTGGTTATAGCTGGGAAGAATCCGTGTTCCGCCAGTAGACACACACAGGTAAGTGTTGTGTGGACTTACTGTATTACAGGATAAAATGTCAATGTTGATGTCTCCAGTTAATAAAACATTTTTTTTATGTTTCAGTAAACAAAGATTCTGGTCTAGTAATTCGATAAATTTGTCTGTGTTTTTCATAGAGGGGGAACGGTATATACCTAAAATCGTAATGACCCCCATTAAGTCAAACATTAAACAGTTTGCCTCACCCCCAAAGTCAATCTCAGATGCCGTGCCACTTAATGTGTCCCTAACATAGATCACAACACCTCCCGCCTTATTGATGTTCATATTTGTTTGGAAGTTATTATAGCCATTTTTAGCCAGTTTTACGTTTTTGAATTCATCAAGCCAGCATTCCGTGAGTACTATCACGTCGTAATTTACATTAATCTGAGTAAGCATGAGAAGCAGATTTTCAAAATTTTTGTTCAAGCTTGTAATGTTATACGTCAATATTCGTAAATCCCACTTAGGTGTATTAATGTGCGTCGTACACTCCTGCAACCGGTTCACAACAGTACATTCAATATTTAGCGAGTCATCAATTTCATCAGCAACACTACCTATATTTGGCATGTTAAATGGAGATTATTCCGTGCAAGAAATAATCTCCAAGATATTTTAAATAGTGCAAAGTAAAAATAAGAAAAGTAAAATAAATATTTATGTTCGTTAGTATTTGTAGTCGATGACTCTTAAAATTGTTAACAATTGTGACACAGAGAATACTTAACATATTCATTAATGTTATGTTGGAACCAGATAAATGAGATAGAGATAGAGTTCTTAGAAGGGGGAAAGCCCATGATATGGTTACAATTTTATAGAGAATATAAAGACACTTTTGAATATGACCGTAGATACATTTTGATTCGTGATTAGTAACGTTTACATAAAGTGCAAATATTAGAAACTTAGTAAAATTTATAAAATTATATAAAAAATGCATAATAATATGAGCATGCTTATAGAGTTTCCTTGGAACTTGTGCCCTCCTTTTGAAAAGGATCATTACTGTTTCCGAATATCCTTGTAAGGTCAGTTGTGTACTTAATAGCCTTGGCGTGGGTCCCTTCAGAGGCTCGCACATAAATTGTTCCACTTTTTGTCCAGCAGTATTTGAAACCCCGATCTTTGGCTTGTTGCCTAGCGTCTCGAAACAAACCACGATTTGTAGCGGTAAGCCTTTCATTAATATAGATAGACATCGTCCGTACGGTGCTAGGTTCATTCCTAGGTCAAGCAGTGTTTCGAATTTTTCGACAGACATATAATACACAGACATGACTCGGACTACGACTTAAAAGATACCTGCTTTGATTGCGTGTGAAGTCGCCGCAACAAGCAGTAGGTACTAAATAAAATAAAGTTATTTGCCAGCTCTGTTTAAACAAATACAAAATATACAGTCGTGGTCAACTAATTAGGGACAATCTCTAGTTAAGCCAAATTGTGAATTTATTTTTTATTTTCCAACGAGTCTTAACAATATTCCATATCTTTTACACGTAAGTATAATTAGTCATTGATGTGCCCGATTATACAAACAATAACAACTTCTTAAACATTAAACCTCTTTACAGTATAGCTGATAGATTATCAGTGTGCTATTTGTTCAAAGAATGCTGGCTGGCCATTTAATTAGGGACACTGAGATATTGCGTTCTATTTTCAAAATTTGAATCTCAATACTTTTTTATTTCTTCTTTTATTGTTTTGTGGTAGTTTTGGCGGCAATCCAGATTTTTAATTTTAAGTTTTGAGAATTATTTTGAAGAAATATGGGCAAAAATAAAAGTTGCGATCCAACACTACGAACAATTATCATGAAGTTTGTCGAGCGTGGTTGGTCATACCGAGGGATAGCAGAACATTTAAATTGTTCAAAAACTATGGTATGCAATGCAGTGCAACATTTCAGGCGCAATAACACAGCTTTAAATGTGCCCAGGACAAAAAGATCGAGAAAAACAACTCCGCAAGAAGATAGAATGATAACCAGGTTAGCTAAGAAAGATCCGTTTCTAGGCTCTATTTTAATTAAACACGAAGTGTTTGGGGCAGACGAAAGAGCCGGTGTATCAGCGAGGACCGTTCGACGACGCCTGGTAGAAGCAGGGTTGTTCGGAAGAGTGGCTCGCAAAGTACCGTTGTTGAAGAAAGAACATAGAAATGCTCGTTTGGCGTTTGCACGTAAATATGGACATTGGACCTACGCCCAATGGCAACATGTATTATTCTCTGACGAGACCAAGATTAATTTAATTTCTTCAGATGGAAGGCAATACGTACGGCGTCCTGTAAAAGCGGAAATGAATCCAAGATTCACAAAAAAGCAGGTGAAACATGGCGGTGGAAACATTAAAATTTGGGGTTCATTTTCTGGACGTGGAGTGGGACCTGTGAGAAAAGT
Organism: Scoparia ambigualis; assembly: GCA_963921215.1. Classification (NCBI taxonomy): domain Eukaryota; kingdom Metazoa; phylum Arthropoda; class Insecta; order Lepidoptera; family Crambidae; genus Scoparia; species Scoparia ambigualis. The sequence goes on from OY992524.1 coordinate 20,579,502, forward strand.
TCAGGGTAACTTAGACCAACATCAATACAAAACAATATTGGAGGAAACTATGCCTCCCTATGCTGAGGAGCATCTCCCTATTATATGGACGTTTCAGCATGATAACGACCCGAAACATACCGCCCGTTCAGTCAAGTCGTTTCTTACCAGTCAGTCAGTATCGGTGCTAGATTGGCCAGCAAATAGCCCGGACCTCAACCCAATTGAGCACCTTTGGCACGAAATCAAGAAAAAAGTTTCAACTTATCGTACCACAACTTTAGATCAATTTAATCAAGCTTTTTGTGAGGCATGGGCAAACATTCCTATCGAAACATGTCAGAAACTGATAATGTCTATGCCACATCGGTGTCAAGCGGTAATTACTAACAAAGGTTTTGCTACTGGGTACTGATTTTACACGTAATAAAATGGAGCTTTTAAAAATATTATAATACTGGAGATTATTCGTTTTGTTTAACTCTATTCATCATTATACTTTACTGTCCTTAATTAAATGTCCAGCTACATAATTATACCTTAAAATTTAATACATGTTCAACCTTTGATATTAAATACTTTTTTCTATTTAATTATTCTCTTATTTACAGCCATTTATAGTATAGTAATCGGACCAAATTATGCAAATAATAGGTGCTGAAAAATCAATAGGGTTTTATATTTATATTTACATAACCGGTTATTGCTCTTCACTATCTTGAATGTCCCTAATTAGTTGACCACGACTGTATATTTTAATAGAATTATTTAACCGTGTCGCGTAGCGGTGAAAGAATACTTCCACCCCCTCTCTTCCCTTGGGTGTCGTAAAAGGCGACTAACGGACTAAAGACTACTTTCAACAGCATACTTTCAACAGCAACAGCGATGGGCTCACCACCTGTCACGCTGAGCACATGTGCAGTAGCTATTTGGTGAAAAGTGGTAGAGGTGGCTGTGGCAGAGGACTACTTTTTTTTATAAAAGTCGGAGGCAAACGAGTAGGCGGGTCACCTGATGGAGAGCATGGACACCCGCAAAACCAGAGAAGTAGCAGATGCGTTGCCGACCTTTAAGAAAGGAATAGGGTTAAGGAAGGAATAGGGATTGTGAGGGGGGGGGGCCTCAGTTGTGGTTTGGTTGAGATTATTTAGCGTGATCGCCCCCCAAATCTTTCATACGAGTACATAATAAACTATAATAGGACTTGTGACTTTGACTATTGACAAAAAACTTACGTGAGCAGATCTGTCAGTTCCGTGATCTTGCCTTCGTTCTGCAAGAAACTGATGTAGTGGTTGAGGGCGACGGGGCGGGGCGACAACAGTTCGTAAACTAACTTCTTGTTCAATGTTTGTATTAAAAACAATACCACCTGAAAATATTACATACATACATATAATCACGAATATTATCCCCGAAGGGTTAGTCAGAGGCTAAGCAAAGAGGACCGCAAAAGCAGTCTACTAATATAGTCCACTTTTTACCAAATATCGACTGCATAGGTGCTCAGCGTGACAGGTGGTGAGCCCAATCGCTATGCTGTTGGATATATGTGCAGTCTTTAGTCCGTTAGTCGCCTTTTACGATACCCAAGGGAAGAGAAAGGGTGGTAGAATTCTTTCACCGCTACCACCTACGGACGCGAGTGACGCGCTTTGCCCACGAGAGTGAGCGCACGCACCTAGCAATAAAGGATATAAAAAGGAGGCAGAAAATTGTATTTTAACTTAGATTAAAACAAAAAGGGAAGATACGGCATTAGCGTCTCGTGAGTGAGCCGCCAAAATTAGGCCTAAAGGCACAATTTCACTTCAGTCCATTGAGTTATTATGTACTACGTACTAGAGAAGACATCTCAACTAGATTGTTTGTAACACGCGTTAGAGCCAGCTCGCTCCAACTGTAGTAGTCTGTAGCAGGCGCTAGACGCAACAATAAGTGTGTATTCTGTGTTCTATTTTATTAAAATATACCTTTATGTGTGCTAAACAACTCAGGAAATACAAATAAAACCAAAGGAATCACTTTTCACCTAGAAATACGTACTAAATTATCGATGTAACATGCATTTGACTAATTATTTTATCAAATCGCCGAGACATGAAGCGGCGGCCATGTTTCGGTAAAATGCATATAGAGTAACAATATTTCTGTTTTGTGCAGAAGTGACACTTTTAACGCTTTATGTGAAATAATTACTAGGGTTAAGATTGTGGCGGCAGTTTGATTGGGGATTTCGTTATAATTAATAAACTTACCTAAAATACTTTTTTATTAATGAACTTGACCCTTTTTTTTTGATCATTAGATATCATTAGATATATTAATAAATATTAGATATTTACCTTCGGGGTATCACAGGATTCACACGGCGTGGAAAATAACTTTATACTTTAGCTCCGATGCATCGTTTCTGTGATATTCTTATTTATATTTTAATACCTACTACCTAGGCAGAAGAAATAGTACGTATGTATATAAATGTATTTGGTCATAAATAAACGCAAAGAGTTTCTTTCATTTTATCAAACCATAGTATTGTCTGTGGTTTAATCTGAAATAATAAAATGTAATAAAGATTGAATTCTAATTAAAGATAGGTAGAAAACATGCACAACAACTATGTCCGTTCTGCAGTGTAAAATCTATTATCTGTTGTACTACGTTGAATATGGTTGAACATTCACATAGTATTATATCCTTATTAATGGCTATCGGGTGTAGCATTAAGCCAATTTCAAGTGTTATATTTTTTAAAAGTTTATTTATTATTGTACGGTAGATAGAAATAAAATGGAGTCTCATAACACGTGTTGTTGCTAAAAGAACACGGGAGAAACGCTGTTTAGTCACTTACCAGCGATTACGTTGCCTATATAATTGTGAAGAATAGGAGTCAAGAACAATTTTTTTCAAAAAGTCGTGTCCTATTTTTAAATAAAAATTGGAACGCGACTTTTTTATTTTACTTTATGGCTGTAAGTAATTAAACTAATATTCGTAAAATAAGTAATTCAGATGAAGCGGGCAGGACTCAAATACGATTTTTAATCTCATCTCAATAATGCTTGAATAATTTGAGCATCTGAATATTTGATACTCAGTAATATTTTTACACGTAAGTACCTACTTAAATAAATATTTTTCCAAAACAATTGATAAAGATTTTATTAAAAAAATTTTTTGATAAATGTTTTATATTTTAGCGTTTTATTAACGCTTAAATATACTTAAGTATTTTTTTTAAACACTGAAAAAAGACGACAACCTCAGGCGGGAATCGAACCACGCACCTTCCGCATTCCGGCGGAGATTTTTATTATTATTATGAAATATGTACTAACTAAATTATTAACTTACTTTTATTTTTGGCATTAATTCACTTATTTTCATTTCAATATTACAATTACAACAATCAATAAATATAAAAACTAACATATTAGTTTTTAAACAACATTAACTTACAACTTTACAACTCTGTAATAAATCTGTATGAACAGTGTTTCGCATCTGCGCTTAGACATTTCTATGACAACTAGGTAAGCCCCGCACCACGGTACAAGTATCATTGTAGCTGTGCACAACTGCACATTTATTGTATGGGACGTCTACTCTAGTATATTTACCTCAATGCTTCAGTCACAATTTGCCGAGCGAACAGGCTACATCGCACTATTGCGGATATTCTACTGTGTGAAAAAGAGAAAGACGCTACTCCGCAGTGGCGTCGGAATCGGTCGTACGACTCGTACGACTCGTCTGTTGCCGAGACGTCAACGCGCTACTCGCTGACTCCCTCACGCTGACGTTGAAACTTACCGCTTTGTCTCGCGCGCTCGATTTACACTTTATAGGTGTGCATGTGTGAGTGTTTGATAATTGATTAAGTAGTTGAGTAGGACTATATTTTGAATGACTACAAGTAGAAGCATGCCGTATCTTCCCTTTTTGTTTTAATCTAAGTATTTTAAAAAAGAAAACATTCATTATTTATACGTCAGATATTTTTTGATTCCTTTTTTTACTCCATATTTGCTTTTGGCGGCGGGTCCAAAGTTAGCCCTGTATTATAAAGTAATGCCACCGTTATCCTGTGAATGTAGCTCCTCTTTATTCTGTAAAACACGCAATGAATTTTCACGTGGTTTACACTAATAGAATGAAAACTGAGCATGGTTTTTGCACCATGGCACCGACCGCCCGGGTACGTGCCGTACCAAATAGACGACGCGGTGTGCAAGGGGTTTTGACCTTTAGACTGGTAAAGCGACGGAGTCCGCCATTGTACATTTGTGGAAAAAAATATGGCAAAAGTTTGAGTCAAAATATTTAAAAAAAAGGACGAAACTTCTTGCAAGATATTTCTGAAGGGATGAAGAAAATATACTCCTGATTAGAATTAGATATCACAAAGACCGAAAATACTTCCTAAAATTGTGTAACTTAAAAAAGTGGACTATGGTCAGTGCTGCCATATTTACAGATTTATCTGTATTCATACAGATTTTTGAACCTTTTGCAGTTATCAGATTTAATACTACTTATATACAGATTTTTTTGAAAAAGTGGCTCCAACTGTTTTATGTCATCAGTCTACTCGATAATATCACGATATTACCGTGCCAGCCGAAATTGGCTGTACTCCACATTAAAAAAGGAATTTATTCAGAACCTTCTGTGTTTGCCGCACTGTACGGCGGCTGTAGAAATTCCTTTCGTTTATACAGATTTTTTGCACTAGTAGCACAGATTCATGCAGATTTTCCTTGATTCCGTTCTACAGATATTTATACAGATTTTTTACACTAGCAGCACAGATTTGTTAAAGTAACATGTGGCAGCACTGACTATGGTAGAAGACTGCTTTTGCTGTCCTCATTGCCTAGTCTCTGACTAACCCTTAACCCCCGGAACAGGCCAGGGGGCTATTTTTATAACTTCAATAAGCAATATATTTCCGGTAGAAATGCAATGCTCCGTATTTTTGTTTATGTTAATGGGTCAAATATCATAAGACCGCCGGCGGTCACGAAACAATTGATTCAATTGTGTCTGGTTTTACAGTGCTCAAGAGGTTAAAATTAGTCTTTAATAAGCACTAGCAATGCAACATTGCTTTGCTATGTTGGTTTGCTAATTTGATATGTTTATACTTTTAGCGAGTGGGGTTGAAGCGAAACTTGGAGAGAAATTATACTCAGGATGGTCAGTCGTAGAATGGATACTTTATTTTAGTTAGTGATCATATATATTACAATTATTATATTTACAAACATAGGTTGCTTAACTTAGTCACTTACGCAAAAGAGAGAGGAACAACGGGTGTCTCATTCACACCCGCGGTCGCTATGCAACGCGGTGCGGGGAACACGCGGCGCGGGGCTTCGCGACGCGGGGAAACACGCACGCGACAAAACTGGCGACGTTCGTTGCGCTCGGCCATTTCGACGGCCGACAGACCACGGAGCGGACGCAGTGAAGATGCGAGGCGTGCGAGGTGCGGCGATGGCGATAACGTGGCGCTGTTACGAGTGATGTGTACACGCAGCTGAGAATGGTGGCGAAGAATGAAGATGCTGTTTGCATGCTGACGAAGCTCCATTCCTATTTCATTACGACAGCCCTTTTCAGTGCTATGTTCCTGTTTCATATCGATCTATTCTTATTTCATTATGGCAGCTCTTTTCAGAGCTATGTCCCTGTTTCATATCGAAAAGGCTTCCGTCTGACATTCTATTAAATGGATTTGCTTTACATCTTCTGTGCTTGTTATTGTGAGTGTGCGGCTACAGTGCTCCCCCTCAAGCGAAGCGTACAGGTAGCTTGACGACTCGGCCGGATGTGGTTCGCTTATCTGCCGGTTGTGTCGTCTTGCTGCGGCTTGGTAACGGTGTTGGTGGTAAAATGGTAACTGTTTTCTGTATGGGTACGTCGAAGTTGAGTTCTTGTTCTTGTAAAACGTATGCGGGCTTCAACCGGTCTATGGATATGTTTGCTTCACGGTGAGGCAGCTTGATGGTAAAAACTTTGCTGTTCCGATCCATGACTTGGTAGGGACCTTCATATGGTGGCTGTAGTGGCTTTTTCACGGCATCTGTTCTGATAAACACGTGCGTGCATGTACTTAGGTCTTTATGCACAAACATATGTTTATTGTTGCTATGGTGTGAAAAATCTGCAGTCGGCTTGTTTGCTTGAATGGTGTCGCGCAATCTTTCGACGTAGGTATAATCCATCGCAGTAGGTATGTTAGTACTTGCGGTAAAAAATTCGCCTGGCAATCGCAAATGGTAACCGTAGGTAAGTTCGGCTGCGCTGACTGCCGTGTCTGTGCGTAAGGCTGCTCGTAAGCCTAATAGAACTGTAGGTAGTTCATCTGTCCACTTAGTTGAAGCGGCGACGAGTCTTGCGCGTAATGCGTTCTTGAGTGAGCGGTGCCAACGTTCGACTATTCCGTTTGCCTGTGGGTGATAGGGCGTTGTACGTGTTTTCGCTATTCCCATTTCTTTCATTAGGTTGGTGAACAGCTGACTCTCGAATTGTCGACCTTGGTCACTTGTAAGGGTTTCTGGGCAGCCGAAGCGTGTGATCCAGTGTTGGTAGACGACTTTCGCTACTGTGTCTGCTGTAATGTCGTCCGTAGGTATTGCTTCGGGCCATCGGGTCGCTCTGTCTATCATCGTGATTACATAACGTTGGCCGATTTCTGCAGTAGATAATGAGCCAACGATATCGACATGCAAATTTCGGAATCTGTCAGCTGGCGGGAATGATGAAATAGGTGAAACTGTATGACGTTGTATCTTGCTCTTTTGACATGGAATGCACGCTTTTGTCCATTTGCCGATGTCTGCGTTCATTGATGGCCAAAAGTACTTCTTTGCGACGAGCTTGCGTGTAGTACGGGTGCCGGGATGACTCACGTTGTGAATAATGTTGAAAACTTGCCATCTATGTTCTGTAGGTATATACGGGCGAACGTAGGGCGTAGACGTTTCACAATATAGGTCGAGATCAGTGTCAGGGATAGTTATTTTCTTGATTGAGATGTTGCTTGAGTTTTGAGATGCTAGTTGCGATATGTTGCTGTCTCGCTCTTGCGCGTTGGCTATATCTGCGTAGGTTATTGTTTCCGGGCACGATATTGTTTCTATGCGGCTGAGTGCGTCGGCGACTACATTTTCTTTGCCACTTATGTGTCGTATGTCTGTGGTGAATTCGCTTATGAAAAGACATTGGCGAGTCCGGTGCGGCGTTTCGTTTGCCGTTTGCGTTTTAGACATAGCGTAGGTAAGCGGCTTGTGGTCGGTGAAAATAATGAGGTGGCGGCCTTCAAATGTTTTTCTGAAATGCTTGACTGCCATGTAGATAGCTAGTAGCTCTCTGTCGTAGGTCGAGTATTTCTTCTGCGCGGTTGAAAATTTCTTTGAGAAGTATCCTAATGGTTGCCATTGGTCGTTGTAATGTTGTTGTAGCACGGCACCGGCTGCGTTATCGGAAGCGTCGCAAAATAACGCGAGTGTCGCATCGTGGGATGGGTGTGCGAGTAAGGCAGCGTTTATAATGCTTGTTTTGCAGTCTATAAATGCTTCCTCCGCTTCGGTATTCCATTCGATGGTGGTCTTGTCGCGTTTTTTCGTATTGTGTAGGTACGAGTTTAATGGTGCTTGTATGGCTGCGGCGTTCGGAATATGTTCACGGTAAAAGTTTAACATTCCGAGAAAACGCCTGAGTTCTTCTATGTTCTTTGGCTTCGGATACTCCGTGATGGCTTGGACTTTGTGCAGCGGTGGTTTTATGCCTTCTTGTGATACAGTGTATCCTAGAAACTGTACTTGCGTTTGGCCAAAGTTGCATTTGACCGGGTTTACGGTAATGCCATTGTCTTCCAGTCTGCTTAAAACCATTCGTAGGTGTTCTTCGTGCTGAGTTGGTGTTTCTGATGCCAGGAGTAGGTCGTCGATGAAAGGAAACACGAAGTGTAGCCCTCTTAGAACTTCATGGATGTACCGTTGGAAGGTTTGACCTGCGTTCTTGAGACCTGGGCACATTCGTGGAAATTCGAACAGTCCCATCGGGGTGATGATTGCTGTTTTCTCAATGTCCTCGTCACGTACTGCTAATTGTTGATACGCCCGGTTGAGGTCAATTGTACTGAATATTGTTTTCCCAGTGAGTTGATGTGTGAAATCCCTTATGCGTGGTATTGGGTAGCGATCGGGTTTCGTGACTGCATTAAGACGTCTGTAATCTCCGCAGACTCGTAGGTCACCATTTTTCTTCGGTACGATATGGAGTGGGCTTGCCCAAGGACTTTTGCTTGGTCTGCATAGCCCTTGACTGATCATATTTTCGAACTCGATTTTGACTTGATCATAGCGATGTGGTGGAATAGGTCGAGCGCGGCAGTGAATAGGTTGACCAGTTGTTTCGATAAAATGTTCTACTCGGAGTTTGGGGTTGAGTTTCATTGAAGTGAGACGGGTGATACCGGGGTACTCTGATAGTATGTTGTGGTACGATTGCTGGACGTCGATGCTGCGTACTGTAGGTATGTCGGTGTAACGCCCACTGGTGTCGGTACCGAGCTTCGTTGTGTTGTCTATAAGTCTTCGGTTCTTCAAATCAACTAGTAGGTTGTGATGTTTAAGGAAGTCTGCTCCGATTATCGGTTTTGTAACGTCGGCCACGATGAAACGCCATTTATAAGGTCTTCGTAGGTTGAGGTCCAATGTCATTGTTTTTTCACCGTAGGTTGGTATGATGGTGCTATTGGCGGCGTACAGGGTAAATGGAAGAGGTTTCGCAGATGTTCCTTTTCGCTTCGGCAGAACGGAGATGTTGGCGCCGGTGTCGATTAAAAACGATAATCTGGAGCTTTTGTCGGTGACGAATAGGCGGTATGACTTTGTTCCGACGACGTTGGGTTCCGCCTTTGCCAACGTGTTTGCCAGTTTTCCGATGTTTCTTCATTGTTGAAAGTACATGGTGTTGTGCAGCGTTTTGCATTTTTCCCAAAGCGACGATGATAGTAGCAAAACGGTGATGGCGTGGCAGGGCGAGAACGGGATGATCCGTCGCGGTTGCGAGACGGAGACGGCGAACGGCTGGTATTTCTTTCTCTTGCATTTCGATGTGGATGTTGTTGTGCGTAGTGATAGCGTGCATGTGGTGGTGGGCGAGGGTACGAGTAGTTGTTTCTAAATGCTCGGAGTTCTGCAACTTCTAAATGGAGTTTTCTTATCTCGTCGGCCAGGAACTGTATGTCGACGTGTTTTTCTTGCCGGGTTGATGACGAAACTGAAGCTATCGTGGAGACTTGACGATTTTGTTCCAGCATCTTGTCAGCAAGCTTGGCTAGCTCGTCCAGCGCTGTGTCGTTGCTAATCGCATCGCTAACGATGATCACCGAGTGCACGTGCGGTGGCAGGAGGTTCATCCACATCAATCGGAGTGTACTGTCAGGAACCTTGTTGCGTGCGAGGGTTCGCATGCGCCGTAACAACTGGCTCGGCTTCTGATCGCCTAGGTCCATGTCGGACAACAGTTTTTGTAGTTGCTTTCCATCCGATTCTTCATAGACAGAGATTAGTCGCTCTTTGATGATTGAGTAGTAGCGTTCGGCTGGCGGCTCGTAGAGTAGGTCGCATATTTGCTCTATGTCTTCTTTTTCGAGTTGTGCGATGACCATCTGCGCCTTTTGTGCTTCGCTTTTCTTTAGTTCGCTAGTTGCGGCTTCGAAACTTATGATCCAGAGACGCGGACGATCTCGCCAGAATGGTGGTACACGCATAGAGAGTGCAATGCCGGAGACTTCTTGCAGGTGTTGTGCTGGAGGGGTTGGTGCTGCTGGTTCTTCGTTAGCCATTTTCTTCTTTCTGGATTGTTCTGAGTAGGGTCTTCTGTGTTCTGACTGGGGTCACCACTTTAGCGAGTGGGGTTGAAGCAAAGCTTGGAGAGAAATTATACTCAGGATGGTCAGTCGTAGAATGGATACATTATTTTAGTTAGTGATCATATATATTACAATTATTATATTTACAAACATAGGTTGCTTAACTTAGTCACTTACGCAAAAGAGAGAGGAACAACGGGTGTCTCATTCACACAGTAAATGGCGACTACCGGACTAAAGACAAAGACTGAACATACATCCAACAGCAGAGAGCGGCGATAGACACACCACCTGCCACGCTGAGCACATGTGCAGTCGCTATTTGGTGAAAAGTGGACTATGGTGACAGCAAAAGCAGTCCTCTACCGTAGAGGAGTGCTTTTGTTGTCCTCATTGCCTAGTCTCTGACTAACCCTTCGGGGATAATAGTCGTGATTATATGTATGTATGAATAATTTAATTTTATTATTATAGGCTTCACGTTTAGCATTAAGTAAATTTCAAGTGATATATATTTTTAAAGTACATTTAGTATTATATGGTAGATTGAATTAAAATTGAATCTCACAACATGTGTTTTGTTGCTAAAAGAGAGAAACAGAGGAGAAACTCCTAATTTAATTATAATGAAATAAGTTACACACATTTATAAAGACAATACTCACTGTCAATATAGCATTTCCATCCCCGATCGCTATAGCACCGTCCAACAACTCCGTTTTGCTCTTCAAACTGCGGTGTATGTGAAGGGAACAACTTCTTCCCAGTATGAGTCTTTTTAGTGTCATCGCTACCGTTTGATCACTGCTACTTTTAGGTTCCTTCCCTACATCTTTGCCAGATTGTGCCAGGAGTACTAAAACAATGAATACATTTCGAATTCGAAATTTTATCTCAGTTCAACTGCACAGATTAATATTTATAAATCAATTATTTTAATTTATTGTTTTCTAAGAATTAGGTACGTGAACACTACACAATAGAATTAAACATTTTTATTTCATTTCATTCATATGAAATGAAATGGTTTATTTGCTTTAAAATACGGTATACAATATTTAACCTGTATACCACAATTATAATAAATAATAAATAAGTTTTATTCAGTTATAGCAGGTATATAGTACATGTAGGGGCTGGTGACTCCCGTCAAGCTTGAAAGGCCTGTGTTAGGAGGCACCGCTCTTCCATTAACAACAAGTTGTGAATATTATCTAATGTACATTTAATTTATTACAAAAAAGAGAAAAAAATAAATGAAAAAAGACTAACATTAAGTACCTACATAGTTAAATACCCGTATGTGTGTGTGTGTTTGTTTTAAGTACTATACGAGGACGTGGGCCTGAATACACAAGGCACATCCGAGGACGTTTTCAATCCGAGGACTTTTTCGTGGGTCCTCGGTTTGACTTGACTACGGCATCGTACTCTACGTGCGATTGTGAACCTTCCTGTATACTTAATAAAGAAAAGTCAAGGAATCCTCGGATTGGTCTTGAAAATTTCGGTTCACACACCGACAGAGTGTGAACACTAGGCGGCGCCACTATCGATTTGTACACACTCGCTATACACTCGACTCATGTTTGTTGTACTGTGTGAGGACTTATGTGTAAATTTTACACTCAAGACCTCGTATTGGTGTCAGTACCTGACAGTGTGTATTTAGGTCCTCATATGGATACATTTTCACGTCGTAATCAAAGAGTGTTGTTTTTCCGTCTTTGTTTTGTAAGAACGTAAGAAAAGTAAGTATTTTTACAAGCTTTTATTTAGTTTCACCTGTCCGTTTGCAAATTAAATTTCATCCACTTCCCGGTTACCGATAGAGCTGAAATTTTGCATACTTGTGTAAATCGCGTGACCATGCAATATTATGATGACATGGTGCTGATCTGATGATAGAGCTGAAAGGTGGCCATAGAAACTTTGCAAAGAAACGACACAATCTCATCGAGTTTGGGCTCATTTGAATCGTCTTGACGAGTAGTTTGTCTTTCAATGGTAACCACGGTCTGATGATGGACCTGGAAGGTGGTCATAGGAACTCTGTAATGAAACGACGCAACCCCATCGAGTTTCGGCTCGTTTCATTCGTCTTGATGAGTACTTGGTTTTTAGATTGTTACCAGGGTCTGATCTGATGATGGAGCTGAAAGATGGTCATATGAACTCAGTAAAGAAACGACGCAACCTCATCGAGTCTCGGCTCGTTTGATTCGTCTTGACGAGTACTTTTGTGCTAGATGGTAACCAGGGTCTGATGATAGAGCTGGAAGATGTCCATAGCAACTCAGTAATTAAACAACATAACCCCATCGAGTATGGGCTCGTTTAAATCGTCTTGACGAGTACTTTTGTGCTAGTATAAGTTTAATACTAACTAATAATAGGTAACGTACCTATCTCACGATATGGGATTATTGTGACGTAGACGAATATGGTTAATTATCGTTAAAAATTGCAATGTAGGTACTTACTTATACAATGATATTTTTCTTATCAGGTTTAAATTATTATTTTATAAAAAGCATTTTTTCTTTAATTTTAAACGGTTTTATTTAGCTTGCCCTGTTTATTTCTTTGGGTCAAATCTAGTAATTAAAATTAGACCCACTTCCTGTTGAGGGATTGATCTGAAATTTGGTACGCACCTTTGGTTTTAATAAGAATATAATTTAATTCATTTGGTATCATTGTAAATCCAAGATGGCCGCCGCTACAAAATGGCGGATTACATATTTTATCACTACATCCTCAATAGGGGTATCAAATGAAAGGGCTTGATTAGTAGAACAGAGTTAAGATAAGATAAAGATAAAATATTCTTTATTGTACACCAAATTAACAATAAAAGGACAAACACAAAGTAACATACAATTGGCGGCCTTATCGCTAAAAAGCAATTTCTTCCAGGCAACCGTGTTGGACTGGATAGAAAGTAAAATTTTAAGGGCAGTTATGGTGGTTCAATATAAATTAATTAGACATAGATAAACAAATAAAAAATAAATAATCATGCTTAAGCATATCAATAACATACATAGATAGTTACATAAATAAATACTTATAAAGTTTTCTATCTAAATATACTAAACTCATAAAGACGTTGACAGTGACAGATAGTGTTCTCTAACCAGTCGTTTAAAGCTGTCCAAGGATTGGGCACGCTTAATATCTGTAGGCAATGCATTCCACAGACGGGCAGCTAGAACGGTAAAAGACTTATCGTAAAATCTGGTGGAGTGCATAGGTATTTCCAACTTCAAGTTCTCCGATGATCTCAATACACGAGAATGCGTGTCATCAAGGAAGTTAAAGCGTTTCCTGAGATAAGGGGGGGAAAAGGGATTGAACAGAATACTGTAAAGCAGGGAGACGATATGTAAATTCCGGCGAAGGCGAATTGGCAACCACTTGAGCTTAGTACGAAATTCGGATACGTGATCATATTTGCGTAAACCAAATATAAATCTAATACTAAAGTTCTGAAGACGCTCAAGCTTATTCAGTTGCTCTTCAGTGAGGTCTAGATAGCTGACATCGGCATAGTCTAAGACGGGTAGAAGAAGAGATTGTGCTAGCGCAGTTTTAGTGGCCATTGGAAGGAAATTGCGCAAACGTTTCAGGGATCCGGCTGTTGCAAACATTTTTCGGCTCACCTGTTGTAGCTGCGGTGCCCATGTTAGATTTTTGTCGAATAACACGCCCAGGTTTTTAACGCTGTCAGTAGGAGACAAAGAAACGCCATCAAAGGTTATAGAAGGCAAATGCGACCAGTCAATTCTACCTGTCATTGTGGAGCTGCCTATGAAGATGATTTGAGTCTTGGAAGGATTTACTTTCAAACCATATGACCTGCTCCACTCGCAAATCATGTTTAAGTCACCGTTGATGATATTGATAGCCTGAGGAAGCTGGTCAGTAGAAGCTTGCGTGTAAATTTGCAAATCATCTGCATAAAGGTGGTAGGACGAAGTTATTTGAGAGGAAATGGAATTGATAAAAATAGCGAAAAGTAAAGGAGATAAAACGCCACCCTGCGGCACCCCAGCGGAAATGTCACAAAAGGTGGACAAGGAGTCCTCAATGCGAATCCGCTGTCGGCGTCCAGACAGGTAACTATGAAACCAGTCAATCACCGCTGGAGATATGTTAATAGAGCGGAGTATGCCGAGCAGTACATCAAAGTCGACAGAATTAAAAGCATTGCTAAAATCTAGCAAGGCAAGAGCTGTTACTTTACCGTTTTCCATGCCTGACCTGATATCATCAGTGACATTCACTAGTGCCGTGGTAGTACTGTGGCCTGTACGAAACCCGGATTGGTATGGATTAAGGAGCTGGTTTTTAAGAAGGAAAGTGGACAATTGGGTATGGACAAGGCGTTCCAGAATTTTAGAGAGGAATGGTAGAATAGAGATTGGCCTATAGTCGGAGAAGGATGACGGTTTGGAGTTTTTGGGTAAGGGAGTGACTTGAGCATCTTTCCAAGTGCTTGGAAAGACACCTGTATCGATGGAGTAGTTAAGGATATGAGAGATGATGGGAAGGATTTCGTCAAGTATGAGCAAAATCATTTTGCGACTGACACAATCATTGCCAACAGCACTAGAGGTGATTGACATTATGCTCTTCTTAACATCACAGTCGGTGAATTGACGAAAAGAAAATGACGAGTAATCTGGACAAGGGAGAGATGAAAGAAAATTCAGAGTATCAACTTTTCTCGTTGGATCGAAGTCATGTGAAGCACAAAAGTGTTTATTAAGCAGATTGATGTCTAGATCTTTACAAGTAGAAGTCTGACGTTGCTTCCCAATGCCCAGGGATCTTAAGAATTTCCAAACTTTCGCTGGATCTTCGTTCTCTACTGAGTTGTGAATATATTGGCGTTGTGCATTTCTACACACCTTTTTGCAGTGATTGCGAGCTTTAACGTATTTCTCCCAGTTCCATAGAGTAGGCTGACATTTATACCTGCATTTAGCGGCATTTTTGCGCTCACATATAGTTTTAATATCTCTTGTGAGCCATGGAGATGGACGGTGTTTGATTTTGACAGGACGCACTGGAGCATGAAAATCGTACAGTTCGACCAGGGTTGAGACGAAAAGTTCTAGTTTCCGGTCAATTGAGTTGCAATCAAAGATATTTGACCAATCCTTACTAGCGGCATCTTCACGAAGATTTTCAAGATTAATGCCACTAAAATTGCGCTGCAGAAGAATTTTGGCCTTAGGTTTAGGGGGACGGGACATAAACGAAACATAAATTAAATCATGGTAAGAGAAGGCATCAGCTGACAGTTGCCCATGTTTGGCGATATGTTGAAGAGAAGAGACAATAGCGAGGTCAAGAAGGGAGGGTAAACAATTTGGAAAATTATGAGTGGCATTTAATGGTGGTAAATATAAATTACTGGACTGAAGGACAGAAAGAAAATTTGCCGAACGGGAGTCGTTTTTAAGAAGGCATGTGTTGAAATCTCCCATTAAAATAGTATGACTGTAAGAAGGACAGAGAAGTTCTAACTTGTTTTCAAGAGAAGAAAAGAAATTTATCCGAGAAGAAGGACAGTAGTATACACCAAGAAGGACTTTGGTGTGTCGTAGACTAACCTCCAAGAATATGTGTTCGCCGGCGTTTGAAGGTGGCGGCTGCGGTGACATATCGACTACACTAAAAGGAATATGCGTACGAAGGTATATGGCTACACCACCACCACCGCCCACCGTGCGATCATTCCTTATCAGGTTAAAGCCCGGCAATGAGTATGAAGTGGAAGGGAGACATGGTTTGAGCCACGACTCGGAGACAAGGATAGCATGGATATTCTTACAGTCAAAACTTGCCAGCATATCGGTGAAATGAGCCGGAATGCTTTGAGCATTTATGTGAACTACATTGAAGTTGCTTGAAACATCGGAGAAACATGAGACAAGAGAGTCGGAGAGGGAAGGAATACTGAGAAAACTATCATTATCACTACTACTATTAGCTGAAACAAAACTATCAGAATCACTATTATTATACGATAAAGACATGCTAAGATAAATATATACTTATAAGTTGCTTTGCAGCAGATACATACTAAATTTAAAAAAATAAAATAAAATAAACAATTAAATAAATTAAAAACACCACACTAACCACCCGCTAGCGCTCAAACAGAGTAACAATTAACATTAGAGTATGTTTTATACTCTAAGCAATTTACACATCTATTAAAACAGATACAACGGTACACAACGCAACAAGTCAACAAAAGAAAATTAAAAATTCAATAGTTATAAAACGTACATTGCAATAAAACGGAAAACAAAAATAATAAAATAACTCATGGCTGTATAAGCTGTGGTTTCTTTGCCTACCTAAAAATTCAGAAAGACAAGAACAGTTTGACAATTGACATTGACATTGACAAATGACGACATTTGAGACAGTAAAACAAAACAAGACAATGGTACGGTACAACAAAATATTAAATAAAAAAGGTAGAACCTCGACAACAAAGTGCGTAACGGTAACTACAACCCACCATTGGCTTTTTCAAACAACCAATCACTTCTTCGCGGCTGTACCTCGTCTTGTCTTCGGAGCAGTCTTCAAAGTAGCGGCCGGCGTCGGCGGCTTAGTCGACTCGATCTCCAACGAACTGACCTCAGCGATGCTAGTGAGACGAGTCCGACTGTTGTTTGGACCGAGGACATGTATGACGCCCTCCGAAGTCCAGCATCTGTTGACACCGAATTTCGCCCTCGCCGCCATGAATGCGCTATGCCGGGACTGTGTTAAAAACTCGGACAAAGTTGTATTAGTGCCTTTTAATTTAGTCTTCGCGAACCAAACTTTATCACGAGTGGTGGCATCTTGGAATTTGGCTATAATAGGACGAGGCCTGTCCTTTGTGGCAACTGGGCGCCCCAATCTATGGCACCTCTTGATGTCAGTTTGTGCAAAGCCGCCTATCTTGAGGTTGTTTGAGATAACCTTTACAACCAACTGTGAGGTGTCTTCATCTGCATGCTCTGGCACACCGTGGAACATTAAAATTTTCCTACGGCTCTGCATTTCGAGCTTATCTACCGTCTTTGCAAGAACATGTATTTGTGATTGTAGACCGTTTAACGATGCCAGTATGAAAGATTTGAATGTAGCATATTCAGAAACCAAACCTGTGGTGCTTGCGGACGGTGTTTTCTGCAATTCGGCTTCAAAGTTGGACATTCTGCTCTGAAACGTCTCCATCAATTCCGAGAGTGTGTGCTGAACTTGCTCCATTCTGTTTCCAATAAACTTGTTGCACTTGTAAGGAGATAACACTAGAGCGGGTGAGTTACAGTGCTAGCAATAAGTTTTTATCATAAACATGGACTTATTGTTATTTATTGTAAAAACAAGCAATTTAAATTGCAGAGTGTTAAATTAGCAACTTGTCACTCCAACTACCCACAATTATTTTTTGTTGAGAGTTCTCTATGAAATAAAATGAGAATCCAATATGGCCGCCAAAAAAACAGCAGGTTCATTTTTCTAATGACAACCCCTTCAATATGGGTATTAAATAAAAGGTCTTGCCTAGTAGAATAGATTACACTATGAAAAAAATCTTAATCCAATTTGGCCGCCAACAAAATGGCAGGCAAATTTTTTTTTCATTACCTTCAATATGGATATCAAATGAAAGGACTTGAGTAATAGAATACTGTTTAAAAGTTTTGATATATTTTTAAATCTAAGATGGCCGCCGGAAATGCCAGATTTCATATTTGTTTCAATAAGGGTGATGGATATCAAATGAAAGGGCAAGTTGAATGAATTAAAAAGAATGAGAAGTACGATATACTTTTCATTCTTTTTAAATCGTTATAACTAAATTAAAATTAAAAAAAAGATTAAAATGATGTAGACAATGTACTAAAAGCTAAAACATAATTCTGTAGGTCCTAGGTACCAGTCATCAAACTACTCTCCTCATCATTCTAGGGCATTGATCAGACAAAAAAATAAAATCGTTGGGCGTGTGAAATTTCTATCAAGTGAAGGATTTTTTTTTTTGTCTGATCAATGCCCTAGAATGCCCTAGATTGATGAGGAGAGTGGTGTGATGACTGGTACCTAGGACCTACCGAATGCTTTTTTAGCTTTTCGTACATTGTCAACATCATTTTAATATTTATTTTTAATAATAACTTCAAAAATTTCTTTACTATTTTTTTTTAAATAGACGATCATAGATTTTAGTTCAATCTTCATTATTGACGACCGCTCTAGTCGAGTGGCTCGCACGCCGGCGGACTCTTATGTCGCCATCTCTGAGGTCCCAGGTTCGATTCCCGGCTGGGTCAATGCAGAATCAGAGCAATGTATGTGATGTTGTCTAATATTTTTAACGGACTTTTGAAAGGAGTAGGTTATCAATTTGGTTGTATATACTGTTTCTTTAATGTATTTTCAGGTTACACTAATTTGGATGATTTTTTTTTGTATCGATAGGTTTTAATCGTTACATTTAAAATATGGTGAAGATATGATGAAGACCCTTGGCGACAGGCAACAAAACTCCTCAATGACGAATGATCAAGTTGTGATTGGTTATTGTATTAAATACAAAGAAAGTAGCTGGTACCTATGAGTAGACAAGGGATCACAGACTTCCTAGATACCTTGTGGAACTCCTTAATAACCGACTTACATATATTGTGATTGATTGTTATGTTGAGTAAGAAGAAAAGTAACTGATTCGGTAACTATCAACGAGCTAAGTATTCCCAGACTTCATAGATACCATATGGAACTCCTCAATGACCGACAGTACACATATTGTGATTGGTTATCATGTTGAGTACGAGGAGAAGTAGCTGGTTAGGTAACTATCAATGAGCAAAGGATCTCAGACTTCACAGATACCATATGAAACTCCTCAATTACCGACAGTACACATATTGTGATTGGTTATCATGTTGAGTACGAAGAAAAGTAGCTAGTTAAGTAACTATCAATGAGCAAAGGATCACAGACTTCACAGATACTCTATAGAACTCCTCAATGACCGACAGTACACATATTGCAATTTGTTATAATGTTGAATACGAAGAAAAGTAGCTTGTTAAGTAACTATCAATGAGCAAAGGATCACAGACTTCAGAGATACCCTATTGAACTCCTCAATGACCAATAGTATACATATTGTGATTGATTATTATGTTGAGTACGGAGAAAAGTAGCTGCTTATGTAACTATTAATGCGCAAAGGATCACAGACTTCAGAGATACCCTATAGAACTCCTCAAAGACTAACATTATACATATTATGATTGGTTATTATGTTGAATACAAAGAAAAGTAGCTGGCTAGGTAACATTCAACGAGCAAAGGATTCCAGACATCAGAGATAGCATATGGAACTCCTCAATGACCGACAGTAGACATATTTGGATTTATTATTATGTTGAGTACGATAAAAAGTAGCTGGTTAGGTAACTACCAATGAGCAAAGGATCCCAGATTTCAGAGATACCCTATGGAACTCCTCAAAGACCAACAGTACAGATATTGTAATTAGTTATTATGTTGAATACGAAGAAAAGTAGGTGGTTAGGTAACTTTCAACGAGCAAGGGATCCCAGATTTCAAAGATACCATATGGAACTCCTCAATGACCAACAGTACATATATCGTCATAGGTTATCATGTTAAGTACGAAGAGCAGTAAATGGTTAGGTAATTATTAATGAGCAAAAGATCTCAGACTTTACAGATACCATATAGAACTCCTCAATGACCAACAGTGCACATATTGTGATTGGTTATCATGTTGAGTACGAAGAAAAGTAGCTGGTTAAGTAACTATCAATGAGCAAAGGATCACAGACTTTACAGATACCCTATGAAACTCCTCAATGACCGACAGTACCCATATTGTGATGATTATTATGTTGAGTACGAAGAAAAGTAGCTGGTTTTCGTACCTATCATTGGACAAAAGATTATAAAGTCATAGTCAAAATATGTTTATTTAATAAACTCAATTAATAAATACTTTAAATCGTATAAATCTTTTTAACCTACCACCAATTCAGGACATCATTTTTTAACTGTTTCAAAGAACGGGCGCAAAAAACCATAGCGTACAGAAGTAACGACATTTACAAAAAAAAAGTCGTTACCAGGTCATAAAATATAATACATACAAAATACAATAAGTATATAATAGACTTCAATGGTAACTTATGGAACCAAATAATTGGCTATTGTACAAAATATATAACAACGTCGGTGGTTAGGTACCTAGCCGTAGTCAACTAACAATCACTACGACGAAAGCATATGCATAAGTTCGCAATGTAGAAAACAACAATGCTGATAACATAGTCGTCATGGCGACATACTTAGATAAGATGGTAGCGGTAAAACTGGTGGTAGAATGTCATAGCCTCTCATAAAAAATATCAACATTTTTATAATTTTAACAGCCTCTGTGGTCTAGCGGTAAGACCTTAAACCATGAGGTCCCAGGTTCGATTCCCAGTGGGGGTACTAACTGTACTCGGTT
Source organism: Scoparia ambigualis (assembly GCA_963921215.1). Classification (NCBI taxonomy): domain Eukaryota; kingdom Metazoa; phylum Arthropoda; class Insecta; order Lepidoptera; family Crambidae; genus Scoparia; species Scoparia ambigualis. The sequence continues at coordinate 20,599,940 of OY992524.1, forward strand.
TGGTTAGATGTAGGTGTGGCGGCCTGCGTCGCCACATAATTTATTATCCTCACGTATGGTTCAAGAGTTTGTAAGCGCATTCCTAAACGCGTGTAGATCCGATAAAGATAAGACGGCATACTCCCTCCAACATCTACGTAGTATAAATTGTCTTGTATGTTTTAGAGACAATAAGTTATTTATAATGTAGGCACTATAAATATACAACATCACATAAAGAGACGCAGTCGTTATTAACCATCACCATGGAACCTTCCATCATCACAACCTCCTATAACTCGCCAGACGGAACAGTAGGCCTTGTTCTAAGTCCGCCTGGCTATAGCTACCACCAACTTATCCTAGTATGTCGCGTCGCCATAACAACAATGTTATTAGCAGTTCGAGGTAAGATAGCCAGTTCCTTAGTGGTTAAGGATACCGGGAATAACGCGATTTCACATGCCTTATCATCACTTAACATAAATCAGGTCTGGTCAAGTAATAAGCTTATGTACATCAGGGCTACATCGAATGTTAATTACAAAATAAATGTTCTCGAATGGTACTTAAAACATGTTATGTTTACACATTAGTGGTCCTCGCTTTGTACATGCGGGACTCGGAAAAACGTCCTCATATTGTTTCTGTACAGTCAAACACACGGTCCTCGAATTGTATTGGATTCAAGAGAAAGTGTGTGAAAATGAGTCCCCGGATTGCCATGTGTAGTCAGGCGATTGGGTCCTCGAAAGGTACACACAAACGTCCTCGGAAAGATGTCTCCACAAGCGTTGGCAGTGTATAATAAGTCCACGCATTGGTCAAGAAAAGTTAATAAATAAAATGCTGCAATAACGTTAGACAAATAGACCTGATCATTAACAAAGTGATTTCTGTTTCTTTCTATCGTTTTAAAGTAACAATACAAGGTCATTAACATGGTTTTTGAGAGAGTCCTCGGATGGGTCATATAAAACCATAGTCCTCGAAAGGCCGTCTGTACAAACAGGGGTGTGTGTGTGTGTGTGTGTGTGTGTGTGTGTGGGGGTGTGTGCGTGTGTGCGTGTGGGGGTGTGTCAGTGTGTGTAAGTGTGTGTGCGTAGGTGTACAGCTTCCATCAACTATCCATTAAATCCTCAATCTCACTATATGATTTTGTTTCCAGCCATTTACTAACAAGTTTTTTGCATATGTAAAATGGTTTGGGGTACAGATCTAACTCTTTGTCCAGTAAATTGTACAGTTGGGCCGCACGTCTTCTGCACTGTCTCCTAGCGGAGGTAGTGTTTGTTCGTGGCACATTCACGGCAAAGTTTTTCCTTCTCCTGTGAGTAGTACTAGGGATATATGGTAGGTTCTTATGTTGTTTTAGCACTGTATTCGTAATGTATAGTTTCCTAACTGTTGCTAGTTTAGTCAGCTGATACAAGCTTTCCGTTGAAAATCTCCATTTTTTAAAATACATGATTTTAAACAGGTTACGTTGGGCACGTTCTACTTCTAGGAATTTGGTTTTTGCCGCACCACCCCAAACAGGAATACAGTAAGTTATGATTGACTGTACAAGCGCTATGTATATTATGTAACCATACACTTTAGAGATTTTTTTAGTCATGCCATTTCAAACTTTTTACATGGTCCATGGTCTTGATTAATTTCAATATTAATTGCCTAAACCATAAGCACCTCGAAGGACAGATCATTCACTCATAGTCAAATGACACAGGTTAACACGTTGTCTGCCACATAACCAGAAAATGTATTGTTTGTCAGTCACCGGTGACTGACATGGCGCTTAAACTGTTAAATATTAGTCTGTCACTTAAATTTTTACTTACACAAGTCCATTACTTTTGGGGATATCAAACTATTCAACGGCAGCAAGTTTTTGGTGCTACTAACTGTGGTGCCGGCAAATATGTTGTCTTCCTTCTGCCCCGATGAGGGTTTCTGGCCAATTGCGAGAATTTCTTGCGGTGACAACTGTATGGAAAATATGTAAATTAAATAAGAGAAATAAATAACAATAGCCGTATGGGTAGCGGCTCAACAAAAGAATGGCGATTAATGGAATAAAGACTGCAAATACATCCAACAGCATAGAGCGGTGATAGTGTCAATACTTATCACGCTTAGCACATGTGCAGTTGTAGTTTGGTGAAAAGTGGACTATCACAGTGGATTGCTTTTGCAATCTGACTTACCCTTAGGAGATAATAGTTGTAAATTTATGTGTTTGTAAACTATAACATTTTAAAAAAGTTTAACACTTTGTCATTTTAACACTGTGCCAAGAGATATAATGCTGGTGAAAAATTTACTAATTTTTATAATGAGATTCAGTTTCTTTGTGTCAGAAAAATGTGAAATGTTTGTAGAGATATTGTGCCAAGTCAAAATAAGATTGGGAACAGGCCAGGGGGCTATTTTTATAACTTTAATAAGCAATATATTTCCGGTAGAAATGCAATGCTCCGTATTTTTGATTATGTTAATAGGTCAAGCATCATAAGACCGCCGGCGGTCACGAAACAATTGATTCAATTGTGTCTGGTTTTACAGTGCTCAAGAGGTTAAAATTAGTCTTTAATAAGCACTAGCAATGCAACATTGCTTTGCTATGTTGGTTTGCTAATTTGATATGTTTATACATAACCGTGTTGCATAGCGGTGAAATAATACTACCACCCCTCGCTTCCCTTGGATGTCGTAAATGGCGACTACCGGACTAAAGACAAAGATTGAACATACATCCAACAGCAGAGAGCGGCGATAGACACGCCACCTGCCACGCTGAGCACATGTGCAGTCACTATTTGGTGAAAAGTGGACTATGGTGACAGCAAAAGCAGTCCTCTACCGTAGAGGAGTGCTTTTGTTGTCCTCATTGCCTAGTCTCTGACTAACTCTACGGGGATGATGGTCGTGATTTTATTTAAATGTATGTATGTTAAAACAGGGCTTCACATTGTATGGCTTTTGCTTTGTTTTGTGCTGATAAAGCTTAATATTTATTTAAGTATCTAGTTGAAACCACATTCAACATAATCAAACAAATCAAATGAAGTCGGCCGATTGATGTTTTGTACGAGCTTACGAATAGAATAAAATCACTCACCACATCATCATTAAAACTAAAGGCCTGAGATTTTGTTTCACTAGAGTTCCAATAATCTTCTTCATCCATTTTATAAATTTATAAGATTTTCATTTCCTTGTAAAACTACATAAAACATCAACATTCAGATTAAGTAATAAACAAAAACAATAATTATAAGTGACTAGAAAGACATAAATGTAAACAAAGTTTCTTGTTCAGAGATAGGGATGCTACTACTACGGATGCCGATCTGAGATCGATAAATCGAAGAATCGTTTTTACGGGAAAAAAAATCAATTTTATCGATATGTAGTACTAAATCTCTGCAGTGAATTGATATTTCAAATTAGAAAAACGATTTTTTTCAGAATTTCAAATTATTTTCAGTTTGTTATGGACCATAAAATGATTTACAGCTAGTTGAACGTACTCAAACACATGTATAGAAATAAAAACTCACGAGATGGCTGTGTGCTTAGTTTTCTTCGCCTCTTTTAATAAATAAAAGCAATTAAAAAAGGTACGTTTGTAATTTTTGACATGTTAGTATTTTCAATAGAAACTCTAAAATAAATTGATTTTTGAGAGATTGAGAGATCGATCTTTTAGAACTCGATATTTTTTGTGAACCGATCTTTTAGAATTTGATTCGAATTGATTTAAAAATCGATCTTTATTTAAAAGAATCGCCATCCCTAGCTACTACCAACACAGAATAAATAATAGTACTACGTACAGAAGTTGCACTCCTTTGATGTTGAAGAAAGCCGCCGTTTTAATAACCTACAATATTATATAGGCACCGTGTGCATTCAAAACGTACCTACGCCGTCGACTCGTGTGTTAGGGATGACAGCAAATAGACTAAATAAACATATCTACGCAACCTTAGTAAGTAATTTATTCTGTGATTGCACACCAAGTAAAATGTAGTTCTGTAAGTTACTTACTAACCTATTTCCTTATTTAACAAACAAGCACTCAAAGTCCTAGAAACAAGCAAACACTGCACGATATGACGAGTTGACGATATAACGAAAACAAAACGGAAACCACATTTTATTACGTTATATATATTCTATTACCTACATCATGATAAGTACTGGCGGTTTTAATTCTTATGAACTCACTATAAATATAAGTTACGCAGGTAGGTTAGGTATCTTCTACATCACAACAGTCACAGCACCAGGTCACAGACTCACGATCGCACGGCAAAATAATTTACATAAATAAGTAATGACATACATAGCTACCTTTACTTTCGTATTACCTATTTGTTCTGAAAACAAACTTAAGTTTAAAATAAATAAAATATAATTATATTTATAGGTACCTTTCAGAATGTTACGGTATCATAAAAAAGATAACTTCGAATCTTTCTGTTTATTTTGACAGCCTTTCACACAACAATTATTATTGTTGCATTACACCATTATTACGGAACTTGTAGATTAAATGATATCGGAGAGGTAGTTATTTTTAAACAAATCGAAATTGCTATCCAAAACCACTTCAAACCATGCCTGTGGGCTGTGCGTGTGCTCGAACGAAAGCGCGCTGGGGCCCCTGAGTCCCTGACCGATTTACAACGCCGCGTTATCGCGGGCTGTAGGTGCATTTCGCGGTAGGTATGACGGAGTGCAAGATGCCTGCTACCAATAACAAATCAAATTCGATAAGTTTGATGTTTACAGATGGAACAAAATTTAATATTGATTTTGTTTTCAACCAAAACATTCTAGGGGGTCAGCTAACCTCAATTCGACGCTATGCCATCATATTTAAATAATAAGATTAGCCATAATAATTATTGTTAAACTTTCTAAAAACAAGGTGTGTGTCTATAACGTCAGTCGGAAACGGGGTATTACGCCGAAAGGAGGGTAAAAGATACATGATAGTAAATAACTTCGTCTAAGAATGTTTCCTAAAAAATCGATAATTTTAGATTAACAGCTGTTTTAATATTTCATAAAAATGTCGCTGTGGTAGCCCTGGCGGTCAGCTGTTTTGAGAGAGAGACAGATTTGAGTTCATTGAGTTCATTGCCGGGGTTAACAAGTTAACAAGGCGTTAGCCCCGCCCCTATTCAGGGTTATACATTTTTTATTAGGTAATATGCATAAAATATCGATGTTTTTCGCAAAGTTTATATTTGCAATATAACAGTTGATAGTAGCACTTTCAATTGTCCGCGGCTAAGTACCCCCTTTCCGACTAATGGGTGTTTTGTCTGATAAATATTTATTAATGATAGCGTTAGTTTAAGAGTAAGACTAATGAATGACTGACGTGTTGATAATTTTTCTTGGCGCAACACTGCCACTTTTTTCTCTTTGGAGGTACACCTCTACAGAGTTGTAGACCCCAAATGGCAAGATAAGGTGAAATATAAAATATTATGTCAAATAGATTTGATAATATTGATTTTCATTATATGGATTTAAGAAGCATAGACATTTAATCGATTCAAAGTATCGATATAAATATTGTTCAATACTGACATCACTACTAAGACCGCAATGTCAAAGTGACATCTGTCAAATAGTTTTTAATGGCAGAGGGGTCTAATCCATAGAGCCAAACTTTATAAATGAGATTTAATTTTATGAATAACCAAAGACGAATAGTTTATGATTGAAAGATGAATGATGATATTATGTCCTCTAGTTTCAACAAAGATGTGAGTCTTCACTAAGACCTCACGACTCTCGGGGACTTTGGAAAGCTGTTTCGCTGTTTTATTTAAATTATTACCATTAAGTGTATACCATAACGAAATGGAACCACACCCCTTAGAGCATTCAACGCTCTAAGCCACACACCTAATGGCTCGCTAGCCGCGACGCCGGCGCCGACGCCCCCACTGCTCGAGCCCGCCAAGGCACACCTTGTCTTCAGTCAGGCTTTCACTCACCGGACGCAACGCAACACAACAGCAACGAGACAGTATCACTCATTGAGCACCACCCAGGGATCACGTGTAGGCGGTGTAGGGTCTCAAGGGTAAACTTACGGTCGCGAATGACTTAAACATATGCATCCGTTGTATAGGACCCACAGTACGGTTAGGGTTGCCAACCATACTTTATAATAAAGTATCCTACGTTATTTTCGATAGATATACTTTATACTTTTGCATGAAAATAAAGTATGCGAAAATACTTTATTTTCAATCTTTACTGAGCTGTGATTTGATGCGTAAAATGAAACACTCAAACTACAAACTTAACGATATTAGTACTTTCTACTATTGGTTATATTTACTTCTAGCCATTGACACCCTTTTACTTAATTGGGAGCAAATATGTAATTATTTTATAAGTTTATGTGATGGTTGTCCAATAGTTATACGAGAATTATTAAAGTTAAGTGACCAACAGGATCAGGAAGTTGTTGAAATTTATCAACACTTTACAAGCCACATGCTGAATACAGGGTTGTTTGGTGCATGCATCGTGTGCCAAATGGAATGGGGTGATTGGAGGGGTCTTTGGCTACCTCTATAACCCCCATTAAAAAATCTTGGTACAACTGAAATTTTTTTGCTGATTTTAATTTTTTTTGGGTGAAAATTTATAAAAGTCTACACTAAACAAATTTTACCTGTTTCAAACAAACAACAGGCGGTTTACTATTCACCTTATGAAAAAGACAGAAAATGTAATCTGCCTTGAGAGTGTTATTATCGCAAAACCATGTTTTTATTTCAGCTGCAGAATATTGAAAAATTGTACACAAAATTTGCAAATATGTGATGTTACTAATTAATTTTCATGGCATATTGCACACCATTAGAAAGGGGACAGTCCAGAGATGTTTTAAAGAAATTGGAAGAGCTAGGTCACTTTTAGTTATTTTTTAATTGAGATCGAAAGTTGATGTTGAAAACTTTGCGGGGCTGTAAAAAAAACTAGACGTTGCTGGTTAGTAATTTTGGTATCGATAGAAGCGTACAACGTTACAAAATAAAGATTTAAAAAAAAATTGAAGGTAGACCTAACTTTTTTTTTGTATTAAAATTTAAATGTAGACTTTTATAAATATTTACCCAAAAAAATTTAAAATCAGCATAAAAAATGGACCAAAATTTTTTTATGGGGACTAAAGAGGTAGCCAAATACCCCTCCAACCACCCCATTTGATTTGGCACACGATGCACCAAACACCCTGTATATTTAATAAAATAATAAAACGTTTAGAAGGAAATACGGTAACTATACTGGATGTCTAAGTATAATGTTATGGATGGTTTATGAAGCTAACTAAAACAAAGAAAAACTTAAAAGTACTTTGAAAAAAAACAGTTGGAAAATTGCAATATGTGCTTTGTAAAAGTAGGTTTGAAACTTTGAAAGATAACAAAAAACTGTTAGCGTTTGCTAAAAGCACCCTAAAATATAGTTTTAAAGCAATAGAAACATAAATTTGAAAAAAATACTTTTTTTTCTTCCAAATACTTTATTTTTTCCTATTCTAAACATTTGATACGTTATTTTTCTCAAAAATAGTTGGCAACCCTAAGTACGGTACTCATATTAAACGTGTACATAATAAATTTATCAAAAGATACATTATAAATTTAAAAACACTTTTAAAAACTGTTTGAAGCCTCTGTATAGCCGTAGATCAATCAGTTCGGGATCAACTTTTTCTTTATAAATTAATACTCAGCAGTGGGAGGTTGATTCTCCTTATTTTCTAAGTCGCATTTCATACATTGTTCTAAACTTAACACATGCTCACCTAAGCCTTCTAGAATCCCATTTTGTAAAACAAACTAATGCTAAAAATAGCTTCCTTGTTCGCGCATGTAGCAACAATAATAAAAAATTCAAGGACATTGATAACATGTTTTATGAAAAAATTGCTTCATTTAAAAGAAAAATTGAAATGAAGTCTATTTCCCCATAGTGATATGTACTGTATCAATGTGTTCAGTTTTTAGTATATAAACAGTTGTTTTATATTGCATCTTATTAGTCTGCTACACTTATAAGGAAACTGTATTGGCATAAGCACTGTTAAGTAACCAAGGTAAGTACCTTGTCAAAATATGTATATGAAGCTGTATGTTTCCTTTAAGAAATAAATAAACACCCAGCGTGCCTTCCCGAGGAGCTCGATGGCGCAGCAGTTAAGATGTTCGGTTTACAATCGTCGCAAAGCAACTTTCGCAATGCGGGATCACTGGATGGGCGACCAAATTAAAAACATCGCGATCGCGAGCTCCACCGTGCTTGTAGGCACGCTAAGCTGTTGGTCCCGGTTGTTATCGTAAGATGGCAGTCGTTAAAAACCCATCAACCTTGGGCTAGCGTGGTGGGTTATAGCCCACGTGAGAGGCCTGTGCCCATTAGTGGGACGTGTATAGGCTGATGATGATGATGTGCCTTCCGAAGCCCAGAGGAGCCCTAGCGGGTTGGTTCTTAGCAATTACCAAACGGTACAAGATTTTAGTTATACCTAGTATTTTTAATTGAATACCTTTTTTTTTTTTTTCCCAGAGGAACTCATTACGAGTACCGGGGCCTTGAAGAGGCACCCAGTTATGTGGGACGCGCCCGTCCGCCTTTCCGCACCCACTGACAAGGAGAGAGGCTCCAGGTCAGCTGCCGAGCTAAGTCCCGGCTGGGAGGGCGAGACGGAGGGGAATACCCACTAAACCCCTGGGGGCCCAACAATCCGAAGCTGAAAGCTGAGGTGGATGTCGCGATACATACCACTAGGGATTAACCCGCGACGGTCACCCCGTCGCCCGTGTGCCAACCTATGACCGCAAGCGGTCACGCGCCGACACACGGGCAACTTCGCGCACGGCACAACACAAAACAGCGTGCCCACCCTCTAATGGGCATGCGATCCCCCAAAATAACAGATACAAGGACAGCACAGGACAAACACAAGGCAAAGACACATTGGTCCTCCGACCCTTGGGCTTTTGGGGAGGTATAGTCATACCCACACCAAAGCCCAACCCCACTCGCGCTTGCTTCCGCAAGCGCCCCACCACAAACAGGCAACACCACAAACAAACACACAACAAATAGCGCGGCCTTCCACCAGCCCGCCTTATCCTACTCGGCAGCCCGGACCCCGACTCAGACCCAGAAACCGCCCACGAATCTGGCTCCGACTCGGACCCCTAGCCCCACAAACACCTACCGACCCTCGTCCTCGGGCCCTTGACCCAAACCCCGGAACTCGGAGACGGACCCCCGGTAAAAACCAGGAGGTCACTCCATGCCCCGACGATTCCCGATGTGGCGGGAGCCTCAACCAGGCGGCCCCCCCCGTATCTTTCACGGCCTACAGAGGTGGACAGACTCCGTCAGGCCCGCTACTCCACAGTCGCTCGCGAACACACACCGGGGGCTCGAGCCCGACGCTCAACTCCCGGTGCCCGAGGCCGTATCCCACACAAAAACATAAACGCCCCCAAGGACGGCGCTCAGAAGGAGCGCCGCCGAAGCTCAAAGCCGCTCAAAAGAACGGCGAGCGTTTTAAGTGCGCGCCCACCCCAAGCCGCACACTCGTGTAACGGGGGTTACGAGCGCGCGGCCCGGAGCGGGCACGCACCGCCTAGAATTCGGCGCCCAGAAGGGGCGCCAGGGATTGGCATAAAGCCCCTTGTCCCAGGGTGGTGGGAAGAGGCCTTACGACAATCCCTACAACAAGCGAGGTCTTACCCCGCACACACAAAGGACGGCGCTCAGAAGGAGCGCCGCCGAAACCCCAATCCTCAAAGCCGCTCAGAAGGAGCGGCGAGTCATCAAGTGCGTGCCTACTCCGGGTCGCACGCTCGCATAAGGAGCTACGACCACGCGTCCCGGGTAAGGGGGACGCGTAAGGGGGGACGCGTCCTCTCGGGCGTGGCGGCGGTTCTCCTCGCCTCCAGGCCGTCCAAACGGGCGTTCAGCGCGCCGACTGAGCTGAGGAGTAGAAATAGAAATTGAAATTATTTATTTGCGATTTATTAGACTCTTCAACTCAGTCATAGCGCCGGAAACGGCGGCCACTCTTGAGGGAGGCAAGCTCAGCTCGCAGGACCTCTACCTCATTCTGCAGTCTGCTGTTGGCGAGGGACAGTCGCTCGACCTCGTCCGACCTGCACCGCGATGCCAGGTTGGCCAACGCGCGCTGCAGCGTGTCCGCTGCACTGTTGAGCGTGCGTTGGCACGTCCCCCTCAGGTGACCCGACTTTCGGACGACTTCGCGGATCGCCTGCGCACTGACCAGTCCCCTCTCCTGCACTTCCACGGCGGTAAGGCCGGTGGGATCCGCGCTCCACGGGATCTGTACCTCTGCTGGATTGGGCACCGGACGCTGTTCCTCCAGCCCAAAATCGCGAGTGGCGTTGCGCTCCGCCTGCTTCCTGCGCGCCTCTCCCCTCTTTTCTAAGAGCAGCACAACAGCTGCTCGGTAGCGACTCTCCTCCGTTTCGGGGTCAATCCCGTCACGGAGCTCCTCGTACCTATAGACCTCCTCCTTCAGGTCCGCATCCAGCTCATCGTTTTCGTCTTCCCTCCGACGACGCTCCTCCCTATCAAAAGCAGCTCTGGGAACGTTGTTGATCCCAGAGGTACCCGGTCGACCTCTCCGCGCCGTACCTATCTTTATCTTCGCCGGATTCGAGTTTGTCGACTCGTACCCCGAGAATTCGTCGGAGTCGCCATCCACGGCCCGCGACCTCTTCCGGCTGTCGCCAGCCCCACCACCCACTCCGTACCTAGTACAAGGCTCGGGAGTGGCGTCAGAAAAGTTAGGTTTATTAGAGTCCATAGCTGATCCCACGAGTATGGGGCAAAAACGGACCACCCGCGCAGAGGCCCCTGTACGCGGGCTACGCTATGTACTCCAGAGGTCGGGCGGTGTCTCCCGGGTGTTATAGACTTTTCCTTGTCGCGGCCGGCCGGTGAAGGCAAACCCTCGTGCCCCTCCCTGAACAGCTCCCCCACAGACGCCTCGAGTGGGATCATTGCTGCCCAGTTCGGGGATTACGATGCTCAGGGGCTGGCGTGAGGTCCCTGGTACACCCCTTTCGGGGTGCTCCCCATTCCCCCCCATGGTCGCTAGCGGGTGGGCTGTATCGCCGCCCACCAACCCATCCGAAGACGGGCGCCCGTCGCCACGTGTCCCATCGACGGAGCCTTTGCGATGAAAACGACGCCCAGAAGGGGCGCCGGACTACCCCATTCCCCCCCGTGTAACGACGCCCAGAAGGGGCGCCGTCAAAACTCTTCTCAAAGCCGCTCTAGAGTGAGCGGCGAGCGTACGGCCCAGAGTGGGCACGCACGTGGAGATCCCCCCCGCAGGTCCGAGTGACCCGCTGTGCGGTCCAGAAGGGACGCGCGTTGAAGGGGGTGCAATGCCCAGAAGGGGCACCGCCTACGTTATTCGACGCCCAGAAGGGGCGCCAGGGATTAGCATAAGGCCCCTTGTCCCACGCTGAACGTGGGCCGAGAGGCCTTACCCCAGGGTGCACCACGAGGAGGTTCCCAAATTTACACCCCAAATAAGGAGATAACTCCCTCAAAAGGGGAGTCTATGCACCTCGCACAGACTCCCCTTTTCCCTCTGCAGTCGGTGGAGCCCCCCGTCAGGGACTCCACCGAGTGCTGCCACTACCCCTCAGGCTTCTCCTCTCGGGCTTTTACGTGGCGCCACAACCCCTCAGGCTTTCCTCTCGGGCTTTTACGTGGCCTTAGACTAGTCCGAGTCGTACACCTCCGACTCCAAGGACTGTCTTCTCATCTCCTTTTGGGACGGCTGGATCGTCGAATCCGATGACTCGTCCGCTTCCTCCTCAACCACCCCATGTTCTTCCCTCAAGCCTCTCCCTGTACCTCTCGCCGGAGAGGCATTGGGGTTAGAGGTCGGGGAAGGTTGCGCCGAGAGCGGGGCGTCTGCCTCCTGCATCTCGGCCTCCTCGATTGGCGGTCTCTCCGCCACCGTCTGCGCCGTCGCACGCGCTCTGGAGTAGTCGCCCCGCACCCTTTTTACAGGGGGGGCGCACGTCCGACTCCCCATGACATGCCCCGCTGGCCTATCTCTGTCCGCGCAGATTGCGCAGTGTGGCGCCGTCTGCGTACATTCTGCCATTTTGTGTCCCGGAAGGCCGCAACGGAAACAGATCCCGCTGCGGTCAACTTCCGATGGACACCGCGCTCGGGTGTGACCCACGCCCATACACTTGAAACAGCGTAACGGGCGCGGGTCAAGAAGTGTATTTGGGGCTGCCACCCAGCCCACCAGCAGCTTTTTTGCCGCCACCAACTGTTGGGCCGCTTTAATAGGGCACCGGACCAAAACTGAGGAGGAGCCGCCAGGGCCAGATCGCGGCGCTCCCACTCTCACCCGCTCCCGCAGGCAACCTCCCTTTGCGGACACTGCTTGCGCCACGTCCTCCGCACTAACCGTATCGTCAAGGCCCGAAATGCGAATAGCCGCGCACTTTTCGGGCCTGACAACCGTCACCACGTCGCTGAGCTCCTCAATAAGCCGCGTAGCCAGGCGGTCAGCCGCCTCCCCACTGTTCGCACCCGGGATCACAAACAGTCGGGCGCCGGTAATGGATACCCTTGTCTTGAGCCCGGACACAATGCCGCACTCGGCCAAAGAGATGGCCGCCTTAGCCCGCTGGATCACGTCGACGTAGGTTTCACCGCGCTCGACGGCCTCCGATGTTAGCTGAACGACCACTGCCGTCGAGCGGGGCCGCTTAAGCCGCCTCCTCTTCCTTCGTCTCCTGCCCGGAGCTGCTGGGGCAGACTGGGCGGGGGGTCTCTCCACGGGCGGTCGGTGGGCGACTTGAAGTCGTGTCCGCTGCCGTGGTCCGCGGACCTCTTCGTCGCCGGCGGCGAGAGCCAGGTGTCGGTGACTCTCCCACCGGGGGCACAGGGGCCCAGCGTACGTGCTGGGGTGGCGAGGCAGGTGGAAGCCTCGGATTTGCCAGCAAGGTCGGCCTCGTTGCAGGCGCCGGGAGAGGTGGGAACTCCTCCACCCTCGATCCCCGCACTGCCTGAGGCGGACGCAACCTCTGGGGCGGCATGGCGGCCGTCGTCCCCGACTCCAGCCCGTTCAGACGGGAGTTGAGCTCACTGACTGTGCTGAGGAACAGGTTCCTCAGCTCAGTCACCGCGCCCGCTACAGCGCCCATCTCGGACCCTTGGGGTTGGGGAGCGGGGGCAGTCTCCGCACGAGGAGTAGCCCTAACCTCGCTCTTGAGAGCGGCAAGCTCTGCCCGCATGGCGTCCAGCTCCTTTTGAAGCCTCGCATTTGCGAGAGACAGCCTCTCTACCTCGTCTGACTGGCAGCGCGACGCTAAGTTGGACAGCGCGCGCTGCAGGGCGTCCGCGGCGGTGTTTAGTGTGCGCTGGCAGGTTCCCTTCAGGTTTTTTGACTTCCTGGAAACCTCCCGAATCGCCCGCGCACACGTCAGACCCATCTCCTGGACCTCTTCGGCTGACGGGCCATTAGGAGCCGCAGTCCAGGGGATCTCCTTCTGCTTAGGTTTTGGGGCCGGTGGGGCCTCCGGCGGCACCTCTGTGACGCGAGCGGCGTCTCGCTGCGCCTGCACTTCGCGCACCTCCCGCCTTTTGGTCCGGAGCTGCTCCACAGCTATCCGGTAGCCAGTTGTGTCGTAGATGTCGACCTCGTCTCGCGCCTCCTCGCAGACCTGCAACTCTTCGGCGAGGTCTTCGTCCAGCACCTCGTCACCCCGCTCAGCGTCCAGCTGGGCGTCGAGCTCCCGGAGCTCCTGCATCCGGACCTCCTTCTCCACGTATGACCAGGATAGGTTCCGGGTCTGGGGGAGGTGTTAACCCCAGTTAATTGAATACCTACCCCATTGGATGCCAACCTACATACATACATACATACACATAATCACGACTATTATCCCCGAAGGTCCCGACAGAGACTAGACAATGAGGACCGCAAAAGTAGTCCTCTGCCATAGTCCACTTTTCACCAAATAGCGACTGCACATGTGCTTATAGCGTGTCAGGTGGTGAGCCCATCGCCGCTTTAAGCTTTTGGATGTATGTGCAGTCTTTAGTCCGTTAGTCGCCTTTTACGACACCTAAGGGAAGAGAGGCGTGGTAGTATCCTTTCACCGCTACGCAACACGATTTTCACAACTCCTCCACCCTCGATCCCCGCACTGCCTGAGGCGGACGCAACCTCTGGGGCGGCATGGCGGCCGTCGTCCCCGACTCCAGCCCGTTCAGACGGGAGTTGAGCTCACTGACTGTGCTGAGGAACAGGTTCCTCAGCTCAGTCACCGCGCCCGCTACAGCGCCCATCTCGGACCCTTGGGGTTGGGGAGCGGGGGCAGTCTCCGCACGAGGAGTAGCCCTAACCTCGCTCTTGAGAGCGGCAAGCTCTGCCCGCATGGCGTCCAGCTCCTTTTGAAGCCTCGCATTTGCGAGAGACAGCCTCTCTACCTCGTCTGACTGGCAGCGCGACGCTAAGTTGGACAGCGCGCGCTGCAGGGCGTCCGCGGCGGTGTTTAGTGTGCGCTGGCAGGTTCCCTTCAGGTTTTTTGACTTCCTGGAAACCTCCCGAATCGCCCGCGCACACGTCAGACCCATCTCCTGGACCTCTTCGGCTGACGGGCCATTAGGAGCCGCAGTCCAGGGGATCTCCTTCTGCTTAGGTTTTGGGGCCGGTGGGGCCTCCGGCGGCACCTCTGTGACGCGAGCGGCGTCTCGCTGCGCCTGCACTTCGCGCACCTCCCGCCTTTTGGTCCGGAGCTGCTCCACAGCTATCCGGTAGCCAGTTGTGTCGTAGATGTCGACCTCGTCTCGCGCCTCCTCGCAGACCTGCAACTCTTCGGCGAGGCCTTCGTCCAGCACCTCGTCACCCCGCTCAGCGTCCAGCTGGGCGTCGAGCTCCCGGAGCTGCAACTCTTCGGCGAGGTCTTCGTCCAGCACCTCGTCACCCCGCTCAGCGTCCAGCTGGGCGTCGAGCTCCCGGAGCTCCTGCATCCGGACCTCCTTCTCCACGTATGACCAGGATAGGTTCCGGGTCTGGGGGAGGTGTTAACCCCAGTTAATTGAATACCTACCCCATTGGATGCCAACCTACATACATACATACATACACATAATCACGACTATTATCCCCGAAGGTCCCGACAGAGACTAGACAATGAGGACCGCAAAAGTAGTCCTCTGCCATAGTCCACTTTTCACCAAATAGCGACTGCACATGTGCTTATAGCGTGTCAGGTGGTGAGCCCATCGCCGCTTTAAGCTTTTGGATGTATGTGCAGTCTTTAGTCCGTTAGTCGCCTTTTACGACACCTAAGGGAAGAGAGGCGTGGTAGTATCCTTTCACCGCTACGCAACACGATTTTATTGGATGCCAACCACTGCGTTCTATACAGCAGTTTTAGGTACCTATAAGTATACCGCGCAATTTTAGGTAAGTAGGTACCTATAAGTTCACCGCGCCTTGGTGTAACAGGGTAGGTAAGTACATGATAGTACTAAAGTGATAAGCTACCTTTAAGTGCCTTTGAAGCCAACTGTTCCCTATGCAAATAATGTTTCATCATCTTATTAATCATCTGCAGCCTATCCCAAGTCCCACTGCGGGGCACAGGCCTCCCACGTGGACAATAGCACGTGGGGATATTAGGCCATAACCCACCACGCTGGCCCAATGCGGGTTGGTGAACGGGTAGTAAACTAAGTAAGAATAGGATAAAATAAAAATAGGGCATTTAAAGATGCAATTAAAATGTATTAGACAAGTAAAAGTAGATAGGGCACAAAACGTGCAACAAAAATGGAAATAAAGTACCTAGTTGGAATTTGTATAGCATTTGAGCAGAAATAGAAAAGTAGGATAGGGCACATAAACGAGCCAAGGAAATGTAGGCGTAAGCCACTATTCGAATAGAGCTGATTTAGACTAAGATTAAGAACGTCTCTGTCTTTATAATCCACATCAGGGGACAAGATTAATAAATAAATAAAAAAATGCGGGTTGGTGAATTTTAACGACTGCCATCTTACGACCGGGAGGAGAAGCACGGAGCAGCTCGAGATGTTTTTAATTTGGTTAATTGCGAAAGTTGCATAACGACTTAAGAGCTAAACTCTAAGCTAAAGCCAAACGCATCAACCGCTGCGCCCCATCGAGCGTCTCAAATGTAAAAAATAATGTTTTTGTATTTTGATTTAATTTGATTTGTTTAGCTCAGCTTAACATAAATCTGTAAATCTAGGCAAGCTACGCAACGCATCATACGCTAATAATGTGAAGCTTATGTATACTTACCGTATTTCAAATGAAATAAACAGTCTAATTGTCTTTGTGTTACTTTGTAAGATTATTTGTTAAGATTTATCCAGTTTACGCCGTTAAAACTATTAAAGTACTAATCTAGATTAGCTTGTAAACAATAAGTAGATAAAACCGTTTTATTAAGATTATCCCAGTAAATCATTTACCTACATAACATAGTACAGTCACGAGCACCAATATGTATACATATATCGACCACTCGAGCTTCTTGAGACTGGTTGATTTTTTTTCTAAGTAGTAAACATTTTATCCTAGATCTATATAGCATTGTGAATGCAAAATTTCAATAATAAAGATATTTATAAGCAATTACGTCTTTATCGATTGTTAAATACTTTCAATAGTATTTCTTTCGACTGTGAGGGTAGACTTCACAGTGATATAATACCGCTGGCTTGCAGCGTAAATCAAACTAGGTACTAGGAAGAATTGAACGAGTCTTCTGGGGTCTCGGTAGCTCAGCGGTTGCCGGTTAGAGCAGTGGACCGGCAATCCAAAGGTTCGGATCCCAGTCGAGCGTCCTGAGACTGGTTGATTTTTTCTAGTAAACATTTTATCCAATATGTATACACTTTGACTCTTATATTGCTTACATATTTTTATTCGTGACTGTACATAAACGTTGAGGCGTCGTCGGTATCCGAGCGGATAGATGCTCGGGTTGAACGCGAGAAAATCTCCGTTAGACTAACTGACGTGAACCCACTCCGACACAGTCATTTAGATTAACAGGATGGGCTAACAGGACTATTATTAATGTGATAAACGCACATGTATTTAATAATAATCTTTATAAAAAAAAATTGTCATTAACATCGAAAGATTTTGTACAGACGCCATCACATCATCCACCACAAAGTGTCATATTTTTTTCAATGAACTTTGAACATAACCGCGTCGCGTGGCGGTGAAAGAATACTACCACCCCCTCTCTTCCCTTGGGCATCGTAAAATCGACTATCGGACTAAAAACTGCACATGCATGTAACAGCATAGGGTGGCGATGGGCTCACCACCTGTCACGCTGAGCACATGTGACAGTTTTTGCTGTCCTCATTGCCTAGTCTCTGACTAACCGTTCGGCGATAATAGTTGTGAATTTGTGTACCTACTCTAAGTAATTTTTAAAAAGGTACGTACACTGTGCCAAGTGAACTAACCGCTTGTTGTGAAAAAATATTTAAGTACTAACTTTTATAAACATGCAGTAAAAGAGTACCTACTTACATAATACGTGTACTTACGTGATTATAATACCTACTGATGTAAGTACCTAACTATATACCTCAATCGGCAATTGAGGTCACTCGTAAGTAAGTACCTACCTATTACAAAAAAATAACAGCAATAAAAACATCGAACAGTTTTTTCCTTTCTTTTCCTGCTAAAACTACTATCTCTACTCTACTATTATTATTTATTACTTACACAAAAATACATGATATTTCACACACTTGTGAAATTCTAAATCTCCTAATGTACTTATGAGATTTAGTATCTCTAGATGTTGACGGTTCATCAAGATATGAATTTATAATAATTACTTAATTATATAGATAAATCAATCAATTTAAAATTAATTTGTCGCAATCACAACTGTTAAAGTTTCATAATTTTATGTAAATAACATTATATTATTGTTATTAATAGGTATGTACTTAGTCTTCATTTAGTGGTTAATCTTTTCTCTTCACTTACCTTATCATTGAAATCTTGCTATTGCATTAATAGCCATCAAATTGTGTAATCCATTTCACTATCTACGTCAAAATTAAAGTCAATCAAAGCAGAACTTTGTCAGGGACGTAGCTTTAAGGAAAGCTATGGGCTTTGCCTACACCCTGGGAAACAGGGGCATTGCCAGAGTTGCATCAATTACTCTTAGTTAGTTAGAGCAGTACCTATTCATTAATGGAATCAGGCGTTACTTTGCGTAAATCCATGATATACAAAAATGTAATGAAGATATATAGTGTTAATCCCGCTATTTCACTAATTTATTAAGCTTGGATGCTGCATGCAAGCACCAGCCTCCCGCCCGCAATGTATGCACATGCAAAAGGAGCGATGGATGCTAAATAAGGCATGCAAACCGAAACCCGACACGACCGTGTTGTGTTTCACACCTAAGCAAACTCCTGTACGAGTTTTTCATAGTAAGATTGAAAAGTTTGCGCAGCGGCATGGTGGCAACAAATTGGATTTCGTTTATAAAAGGTAGAGGCGGAGCCACATTAAAAACTAGTTAACCACATAGATATTCGCGTAGTTTATTTTGGTTATAATCAGATAGTGTTTTGGGATTTACAATAAAACAATCTTATACTTTACTTATTATTTTGCGATATATATGTGAGTAAGATAACGATTAGATTATGGTTCCGCATCAGTTCCGCTAAGGTGCGTTGGGGTAAGTTTGGAAGTGGAAGAAGAACGTATTTGTTAAATATATTCCGAATTAGGAGTTATTTTTGTAATCTGGCAAGAAAGCGTGAAACGCCATTTTGTTTTGCCCCGCATTCTAGTCCATGTTGGTTGTTCCGACGCATCAGTTATATGAGTTATGCATTTTTTACTGGAAGTGTCACCATATAGGTAGGATAATTTACGAAATCCAGATTTACCCCAGGCAACATTTTGCTGGTTTTCTTGGTGAGTATTAGCTATTTTTGCAAATATTAAATCTTTGAGTAATCAAGATATATGGTGTCTTTTGATATATCTGCTTAAAATGGGCTAAATAGGGTTGTAGGCTGAGATACGTTCTTTTTTTTTTGACTCGTCATAGTGACTGCATCCTGCCTGATGGTAAGCAGCTGATGCAGTCCAAAATAATGAGAGCGCTCCCCACCGTGGAATAAGCACGGTAACGAGCGCACCCATTCATGACGGCCTGCATAAATGCCGTTTCACGCCCCGCTTAAAAGACCCGCCCCCTGAGTACGGATCTTTTATCGACCGATAAAGTGACATTAGACGATAAAATTTGACAGTTCTAGTACTGCTAATGTCAATTTGTCGACGTCTAATGTCACTTTATCGGTCGATAAAAGATCCGTGCTCGCACTGCCGGGACTGTAGGAGCTGGGAAACACATGCGCCGGCAAAGAGTTCTAAAACCGAATGGTCTTACAGAGGAACGACATGCCAATTTTTTTGGTACGAGTACTGATAGTCTATACAGTATGATGGTGGTTCCTAAGACCAGCACGTGTAGTCCGGGAGAGGAAAGAAGAGGGCGGGATAAGATCAAAAGTTTTTCAGAACACTCTCCGTAGTAATTCCGGTAGAAGACACTGAGAGAAGCAATGTCTCTACGCAGCTGGAGGTCCTCAAGGGAGGCTGTAACCTCAGCATCTCCAATAATGCGTACCGCTCGCCTTTGCAGTCTATCAAGTGCATCGAGGAGGTATTTAGCGGAGCCGTCCCATAGATGGGAAAAATACTCCATAATCGATCGCACCTGAGTTTTGTACTTTGTAAGCTTTTTTGGGGGTCAAAGTTGCTCGCGTCCGTAGGTTTACCCTTGAGACCCTACACGTGATCCCTGGGTGGTGCTAAATGAGTGACACCAACTGAGTGGTAGAGCCACGCTGCGTTGCAGCACACATTGGGCCGGCTCGCCCGGCGTAATACCACCCTCTCACTAATATTCGGCGTGAAATAATGGCACTTGGTGCTGTTGTGTTTCGTCCGACCAGTGAGGGTTCCGGAGGCCTCTTCCCCCCCCCCCCCTCCCTCCTCCTCCCAATTCCTATTCCTTCCTTAAACCTATTCCTCCCTTAAAGGCCGGCAACGCGTCTGCGATTCCTCTGGTTTTGCGGGTGTCCATGGGCGGCGGTGATTGCTCTCCATCAGGTGACCCGCCTGCTCGTTTGCCTCCCTCTTATATAAAAAAAAAAAAAAAAAAAAAGCATTTTGTATTCAGTTCCCGGCCGATGTCCATGCTAAGAATCCTGGTCTTTCCCCAAGCAGATTGACAGGTGAAGTTTGGACTATATAATCGGATCTTAAACTGGAGTGAAAATGCATGTGGTTGTCAAACTTCAATAGCTAAGACTGATAGCTAAGACTGATTAGTATTATAAATAAGCAGTTTAATAAAAGTTTGATCTGAAATAAATTGTAAGGTTTATTTATTTAACATATCCAACACATTAAGTATTCATTACCTATCCAATCATCAATCTGGAATTCAGAAAGTTCCGAACACGAAAGTTTGAGAGCCACTGCAATTTTAGATTTGGTATAGTGGGGTAAGATCAGATATCTCTCCGAATTGGTCTCCAAACAGCAAACTTTAAAAAGGAATCTATGATTGAAACAACATGCGATAAATCGGGGGGACTTTAAGCCCCTTCGTACACAAGGCTACGCAAATCTTCGATACTCGACGATTTTAGACTTTTCGACAAGTCGCTTGGAGACTAAAATCGTCGAGTATCGAAGATTTGCGTAGCCTTGTGTACGAAGGGGCTAAGGGTCTCCATTTTATTTTCGTCACAGAACTACATTGTCGTCTAGAAGTGTCTAAATATGTTTTACAAATATTTATTTCGAAATGTAAATTATAATATCGTGCATACATGCAAATAGCCGTCAACAACAATAAAATTGAAAAGTAGATTCAAAATGTTGTAAAAATTTAGAACAGAAATTCAATATCGTGTTATTAAATAATGTTGTGCGTGTTTTTCATGTATATGAATACTATTATTGTACTTAATTAGTTTCTTAAAAAACACGTAGTAAGAAAATTAACTTATTACGATTTGAAAAATTACAATACCACCCTCTCACGAATATCCGGCGTGAAATAATGGCACTTGGTGCTGTTGTGTTTCGTCCGGCCAGTGAGAGTTCCGGAGGGTTCCTCAAATTTTTATATACATATAATTTAGGCTGTGGATAGAGTGCCGCTAGCGGCATTCTAGCACGGTCGGTTACGATGCCGTCATTACGGCATCCTAGTACAAAGTGTAGGCAGTGAATAGAGTGCCACAAGCGGCAACATAGTACGATCGGTTACGATGCCGTAATTTGACGGCATCCTAGTACGAAGCGTATAGAGTGCCACAAGCGGCATTCTATCTCAATCGGTTAGGGAACCGTAACATATTTTTTATTTGTCGTAATGTTCAGACGACATAATATTCAACAACAATCGCTACGCTGCGCTTCGCGATTGTCTTAAATTTCTAACCTATCACGTGTCCTACAGGAGTAGGGCAGCTAGTATTTCTGTTGTCTAACAAAAACTTTACGGCAGCTTAGGCGGCGTCACTATTATACCGCAAAACTTACGGTTCCCTAACCGATGGAGATACAGTGCCGCTAGCGGCACTCTATACACATTCTATAATTTATTCAGACTTATTTATGGTTTAAAATAATACAAAATTGTATATTTAAAAACAATATTATAAAGAATTACGATTAGTTTTAAGGTTAGCTCCTAATGAGCATCAATCTGTGATGATTTATAGTTGATTATCTGTGATAATAAAAGATCTGCATTTTTTTTTACTATTTAGTTTTTAGATTAGTTCCTAATCACAGACCACATGTCTGTGTTCCTAATGAACACCAAACTTTGATGATTTAGAGTTGATTACCTGTGATAATTATTGTCTGTAATTAATAATAATAACCTGATGCTTAATAAACAGTTTTAAATTAATTATTTGTCTTTTATTAAGTTTTCCTTTTTAAACGTCAGTCCAGTGACTATACAAGACTCGCCTACACAACATCTTGCTTATTCCCTTTTACTGCAAATTCGTTTTAAAAATCGACCATAAGTGGTAGATAATAGGTCGCAAACTGAAGCTTCTGACAGTACAGACAGCTTTTGGATGCGCTGGGAACGTTTTTGTTGAACCTTCAATTTCGTTTGGGTGCAATGGGAACCGATGTATGAACTTTCATTTTTCGAAAACAATGGGCCTTTGGGTGCATGGGAACGAGCCAGTTGTGCACAGTGTTGGCATCACACAACTGGGCGCAATGTTTTGTGTTTATTATTTTTATTTTTTGTTTTATAAATTTTTCATTTGTGTGCTTGTTGTGTGATGTCAATAAACGTTTTTTTAATTTCAATTTCAATTCGCTGCAGTCACGGCTGTCGTCAAAGTCACAGTTAATAGTAATACTGTGTCAAAGTTGAGGCTGTTTTACTTAAAGTACAGAATACCGATTTTATACGTCAAAGAAGTGATTTCATATCACGCCGCTTATGCCGTGCGGAGCTAAAAACGTTGAATATTATTTAGAAGAATACCAATGGTCTCACCGCTGCACGCTGCTACCAAAGCTTTAAAGATGTTTGCGCTTAGAGAATGCACTACATACTGTACGTTAGTCGCCTATTACTAGTACCTACCTACTATTAGTTATTCTGTGCTATAACGACGCCCAAGGAAAGAAAGGGGTTGATGTATTCCTTTAGTAAGCCGCTATACCACACGACTCAATAGTTTATAATCTGACTACTTATAATTCTTTATTGACATGAAGAATCACTTTTTAACAGTTGATACAAATCATGCAACTCATCATCCGAGGCGTCGGTAGTCGAGCGGATAGATGCTCGGGTTGAACGTGAGAAATCGTGATTAGGGTTGCCATACGTCCGGAACTTTCCGGACAAGTCCGGCAATATATGTTTTTGTCCGGAATGCGGGGGGAATCTTAAACCGTCCAAAATTTTTACAATTAAGTGAAGTGAATGAAATTAAAAATTAAATCAAATCAGGCGACGCGACGGGGAGGCGCTTCCCCTTCATCGCCTCTTCTGCGCCCGTGTTCCATCATAGTGACAAGATCGGCGCGCGCGCCAGTGAAGTGAAAATTCGAACGAAAATTGTTTTTTCACATGCATGCATAACGACAGAAAGTCCGGAATTTTCATCTAATGTCGGGAACTTTCTCTGGATTATTGATTTTTTTGACCTGAGAACCCTAATCGTGGTTCAACCCCCATACCTCCGTTAGACTACTGTCATGAACCCACTCCGACACAGTCATTTATTAACAGGATGGCTCAACATGACTATTGCTAACCCGGAGGGCTGGCAGCTACTTTTGCCGACGAGTTAGTAAGTTACTTAGCCATTCAAAAGGGCGACGCTGTATGTCAGCCATTTGGGGACTTTGCCGCGCGGCAGCGGTTATTTTTTATTTTTAGGATATTTATAGGTTTTTAGTTTTTAAGTTATTTTGTTTCAGTTTATAGGTTTTTTTTCTGTTTTCTTATTATAAACCAAAAAACTTCGGAAATCGCTTTAAGTTAACTGTGAATTTCTCCTATCTACGATAATATTATTGAGCAAAATTTATACCAGAATAATTGTTACTTCATGAGGAATAAAGATTTTATAATGAATGTATTGTCCTATTTCGATAAAAACTATATATACAACTGCAAAATTACTACAAAATGCGATGCGCCGGCGGCCGTCCAAACTCAGCTTATATTCTCGCAGAGTGGAGATTTGTAATATTAAGCATGAATTTAGTATTTGATAGGATATAGGCGAAAGCGACCTACGGAGTAAGTTCATAATTTTGCGAAGTTAGTAAAAGGCAGGCCCGAACAATCATCGGAGGCCTTACTACGGGCGGGCACTATGCCACAAAACAAATGCTCCATATAATGCAACTAGGTATAGCAACAAATAACATGTGAAGGGCATGTGGAGAGACTATGACTCTTTTGCCAGGAAAATAATCTCCTGAGATCGGCCTACGCTAAACCAGATGATTTTAGGCTTTTCGTCCTCAAAGACATTGCCAAGCCTAAGCTGCAATGAGCTTAAGGCGGTCTTTTTCATTAAGGAGGCAGAGGACTACTGCGAGAGAGAGACTTCTGCAGGCGCTACTAGGATAAGATAAGATTAACCATAAATAGGTTTTTTTTTCTACAACGGGTAAAGCTTGGCCTTCATCTCACCTGATGGTAAGTGACCGTAAGGCCGAAGGTGGAAGCGCTTCACCCGGAATCCTCAACCACTGATGAACTCGCTATCTTATCTCTAAACTTAACTCTTGTATAATTACGCTCGTCTTTTAAAAAAAATCTTGGAATATTTCGGAGCTGCGAGCCACGGTATCTGTTTGAGAAACATACAGTCTCCAGAAAGGAAATTAGATTGGCAACATACTAATGAGCTACCCCAAACATAGTTTATTTAATCTTTGGCACGGTAACAAAAATACAAATGAACCTTTACAATATAATATTTGCATATTACACAATATCAAATTTTCATTTCGATGACAAGACAACCGAGCACAACATTCAAATTAAATGTAAGTACTATTCTAATTAATTACAATAATATTTTTTGTGTTTACTTATTACATAAAAACAAGCTAATATTCTTCGAACACTTGATACTTCTCAGAAATGATGAAATATATCAAGGTTCTTACATATATGATTATATTTTCTGCACATTCGTGGTAGTTTCCGCTATACTATTACAAAGTAATAGAATAATATACCTCACTCCTCAGCGTTAAGAAATCTGTACATTCTTTTAAAGTAAGCATAGGAAATTAGCTTTAGCCCGCGTCTTCGCTCGCATAAAATGTAGATTTTATCCTATTTTATCTATATTTTTTTCTTTTCTTCTTTTATTTTAACCGCCTCTGTGGTATAGTAGCTAAGCCACCGGTTTTAGAACCAGAGGTCCCGGGTTCGATTCCCAGCGGGGGGTACATCCTTGTGTACTTGGTTTGGTTGGTGGTAGCCTAGGGCTGTTCAGTCCGTCTGGCTAGCTTATTCTTCTCTATCGGCTGTATCGATATCTAAATAAGATAGCCAGTTTATCAGTGGTTGAGGATTCCGGGTGAAGCGCGCTTCCACCTTCGGCCAGGTGAGAAGAAGGCCAAGCGCTTACCTTTTCGATTTCGATTTTTTTACTCCATAACGGTCCGTTGTACGGTCGTTTTGTAGTTCAAAAATAATTATATTGTGATTTTCTTTTGCCAAAAGTTTTAAAATGTAAGTAAGTATTGTAATGTTAATAAAATTTCAATCTTTCAACTATGTTTCCATTATAAGTAATAGTTATTTATAAGTATTATTATTATTTTTGTTCTTCGTCTCGTTGCTTTCGTTCACACCTTTAAAAAAAATCACCGGAAGAGGCTATAAGTAGCCGTCTCCAGGGCCTCATCTATTTCTATACCTAAGTACCAAGATTCTTTTCAATCGATTTGACGGTTTAAGCACAATATTATACTGTGGTTTAAGCGTGAAAGCGTCTAGACAAACAAACTCACTATTGAATTCTTAATATTAGTTAGGATATCCTTTGAGCAGCAGATAAGACAAGACATCTACTTATGTTATTATGTTAAGCAGGCTGCTCTTATCTTTATTTATCTTTATCTAAATCTTTTAAAGATACCTACATATTTATATAGCTACTAAACTGATTTTGGTTTTAAATATTTAACATTATTTATTTTCTATAAGGATAACAAAAAAAATATTGCATAATAATAAATAATGCTTAATAAACAAACTTATGTTTTTGCAATAATTTACAAAATAGATAGATAGTATAATTACGAAATTCATTGTTATGTTACAACTATCAGATTTTATGAAATCGACGCAGGATTTTCGCAAAGATTTGATTTTTTAAATTATCCTACTACATTTACGAATATCTACACTTATCGTAATAATCAATTAGGCAACCTAAAGCAAGAAAACAAACAATGATGGCTGTTAGTTAAATTAAACTACGGTAAAATAATTTTATCGTAACTTATCATAACAGTGGCACGCACACACACTTCACTACAAACTTCACTTCACTGAAGCTACTTCTGTGCTGAAGCGAAGCTTGTCGTAGCAAGCAAGTTCCTAGCTATAAATAGGATTTTAGTTATTAAATTATTAACTTCACAGAAATATATCAAGGGCTATGTCGAGTACCTACTCGACATAGGTAATGCTATTCTTTTCAAAGCGAAGCAAAGGAAGTATGTCAGAATCGTAGCCATGGAAAGCTGTCAAGCGGCGTGATGTGTGTAGGTATAACTATATTTACTATCAAAATAATTCTCTCTCTTTGCCTAGGCCACCTTGGATGAAAAGTCAGAACAATAAAGGGTAGGTATGGTACCAGGGAATAAAGACAAGACCGAACTTAAACAACAACAACAAACCAATTAAGGGTGAGTTCCACCCATGAAACTGAACAACTTTCCCCAAGAAACCTATGTGCAAAAATGACAAAAAATTTCGATCTTCCATACTATTGTCGTCAGCTGATCGGACAGTTTTGTATGGTAGGTCGAATTTTTTTTGTCATTTTTGCACATAGGTTTCTTGGGGAAAGTTGTTCAGTTTCATGGGTGGAACTCACCCTTAATTGGTTTTGTATAAGAAAAACTAAGGCTGTTTATCTATACAAATAATACATTGGACAAAGGAGTTGGTAGCAGAAGAAATCAAATAACTTCTGATCGCGAAAGGACTTTGAGTTGGAACTCATAATATAATTTTAGAAAGAGGGTTCCACAAGTGGACGGCATGGACAGTAAAAGAAGTAGGACAAGAAGTCGGTGAAGTGTTGAGAAATATTAAAGGAGAGGTTAGAAGAAGAATGCTGGACCAAAATTTGAAGTAGAAAAATGGAAATAATGATTTAAGATAAGATGGGGAAGTTGTTAGAAAAAGTCCACACTTTTCCTATTGACTTCTCCACCGTTAATTATATTTCATGGAAATATTTTTATTGCATTACTTACTTGCATTACATTGAATACCCTCACTGTGCCACAATTTTAAAGGTACTCACATTTTTTTTTGTTATTTTTTTATAGTTGTAAGTACTCAATATTTAAATATTGTTGAAAACTTAAATAACTCATATGAGTTTATTAAAAATAGGTAGTATTTAAATTTCTAATTGCGAGTTTTCTTTTACGAAGACGTCACTCGCGCGACTCGCATTAATCTTACAAAAATAAACAGTTTTATTTTTATTTTTGGAACCTATTAATATTTTATAAGTAAGGTATTTTATACTCAAATTATATTTTTAGAGCAAATCTAGCGCGAATCATATTGCATCATATTGCGTGCGTAATTCGATACAGTTTAAATATTTTGTCAAAAATTCTTTATCAAGAATGTTCTTATTTTATTTTGCTGATTATTTCGACTGTGATTTTTGCGAAAAATGGCAGTTTTCTTTTACGAAGACGTCACTCGCGCGACTCGCATTAATCTTACAAAAATTAACAGTTTTATTTTTATTTTTGGAACCCATTAATATTTTATAAGTAAGGTATTTTATACTCAAATTATATTTTTAGAGCAAATCTAGCGCGAATCATATTGCATCATATTGCGTGCGTAATTCGATACAGTTTAAATATTTTGTCAAAAATTCTTTATCAAGAATGTTCTTATTTTATTTTGCTGATTATTTCGACTGTGATTTTTGCGAAAATGGCCAATTTCGGCGTTCTTGATCTCAGAAACAAAAATACATAATTTTGACATAGTGAACCAATGATATGTGAACAGTGTAGAATAGCTATTGGCATAGTACGTAGCGGCCTCGTTTTTTGGAAATTTTGCTTAACTTTTTAATTAAACCCAAAATTACAGAGAAAGATTTTCATAAAATGCGCAAAGGCACTTTTTTGAGCTCCTAGATTGAACTACGCGGCCTCGGAAGTTTTATATAAGTATCATTGATTTTATATTTTTTTTGATTGATCTAACCAAAAAACTTAGGTTAGATTAGGCGTTATTATTCTAAGTTTGAATAATTTTACTTCGATTAATACGAATGTCATTATTATTGTTGAATGGCGTTGTAGAATGCAATGACCTTTTTAATATCATTGGTAGAATGTCATTGTTATTGTTATTGTAACACAGTAGTATTTTGTGAATTTAGTCCACGGCACAGACCTGGGTTATGTGGTCTGTGGTCCATGGTTATTGGTTATTCCATTGATAATACTAGAGAGCAGGTCTCGTGGGTTTATCTTTAGCACCGTAACTAAGTAGATAGTTACGAACGAAGAAACTTGAATTAATGTATAATAACTTGAATAAATGAATAAACCCAATACTGTCTTTAGTGCACGATTTGTAATAAGGTGGGGCATGCTTCAACCACTGGGTACCAGTAACAAACACGTCATAATTCTTCTTACTTATGTACAAACATTAATAACTGCACACAAACATTGTCAAGGCATATTGAACATTATTTCAACTGTTTTAAGTACGGATAAGTATCAGTTTCGTACGACAGATGTACTCTTCAATATGCCCTTGACAGTACCAACCACCTACCTAACAAATGGGGAACTGCGAATTTCACAATACTGGTTTGATTACCTCTGTATTCGAGCTTTGTCTACCATCATCATCGGTACTCTCGCTTTAATTATCTTCCGTTGCGTGTTTAGTTTCTATAAACACAATTGGAGTTGAACGAACTAAGCAGTGTACGCTGCTAAATGTTATTTGTGAGATTCAAATCGAAAGTTACGGATGCTTATCGTTTGCTGTCGATGTTGTCGCGTTACGACTGTATGCTTTAATTTATAAGGGTGATAATTGAACAGCAATCATTGACAAGTATACCGAAATCGGTGAAACACAATTTTTATTTATAAGTAAGAGTTGCTAAACCATTTTAGTTTAGAGTTGGAGAGGTGCTTCTGTAGGACGGTCGCGCGTAATGTGTGGACTTTAAGTACCAATTAATCGTACTTTAATTGATTGTTATTGTTGATAATTATTTAATTGAGTGGAAAATTGTAAACAGTGAAAATGTTTCAAAACATATTCGACGGGCCAGTGATGAGGCAGTATGCGGTAGTTATTATAGGTATGTTCGACACGTAAAATCATTTTGAGGACTTGAGGAAATCAAAGCGTGGTTTTGGTTATAATAAATATAAGTAAAAACGTACCTAAGTACTAACTTAGGTACGTTTTTACTTATATGGTAACTTGTGGAACACGCATATAGGGTTAACATCCAGACTCTAGTCCGGATTTAGTCCGGCTCTTTAATTTGTCCGCATTTTGGAATATGAGTAACCAAACTACATTTTAAGTAATATCAAATAAGCCTTCAATCTTTATTAACTTCTCATTTATCTAAAAACAAAATATAAGAAGTATAAGTAAGTACATAATGTTTCCATTTTGTGACTGAAAAGTCCGGACTTTTATCGAAATGTCAGGCTTTTTGCCAGGACTTCTCAAATTCCTAAATGGTAACCTTACACGCATAGCGAACAGTGACGGCCATTAAACGTCCCACTGCTGGACTGTGGCACAGTATAAATATAAGCAAAATATTTATACTGTGACTGTGGCCTTCCCACATGCTGACACATCACATGGGGCGTTTCGGCAATAACTAGGGTTGCCACCCGTACTCTATAAAATAGAGTATTGTCCTCTTTTTCCTGTAGGCGTACTTTATAATCTACGACACCAATAAAATATACGCTAAAATACTCTATTTACGTAAAAGACAAATATTTGTTAAATGTCGTAAAGTGCAACAAAAAAACGTTTTAAGGACAAATAAACAAAAATGCTCTTTCTTTTATGGTATGTACTTTATCTTGGTCTAAAAAAATGATAAAATACTTTATTTGTCCTTAAAAAAGGCAAGGCAATCCTACCCATAGCCCACCACTCTGCTGGCCCTTTACGGGCCGTGGGTAATATTATACAATGTGATAGGGGTGGTACTTCTAACCTGTTAAGGCTAAGTACTACATCTAAATTCATCGACAAAAAAAATAATATGGACTTATAAAAAAGTGATTTTAAATCACAAAATAATTAAGTACTTAATGATTTTTTTCACACCAAAATAATCTCAAACTTACGAAACAAAGTCATTTATTAGTTAGCCAGTGTCATTAGCTACCGTTTGCATTTTTTTTCATGTTTCTCCGACGTATGAAACCTTTGATATCGCATAAAGTAAACATGGTCATAAATCATAGGAGGAGGGGGTAGGCCCCCCATATTATTTTTATTTTGTTGATGAATTTAGATGTAGTACTTAGCCTTAAGGCTAGGTGTTAGTGTAAAATTAAAATAACACGTTCTTAGAATTACTTCTTGAAGTAGTAAACAGTAAAATTAAAATCCGCGAAAATTATGAAATATTGTTGAGGCTTTATTCTGTGAAATACATCCGATGGAAACACAATTTGATAAAGTTGGCTCGATAGAATAAATTCACAAAGTTACATATTTTTGTGTCATTTTATCTTCTTTTCCAGGTTTTATTCTTAAAATAAGTGATTTGATATTATGAGTCATTTACCAAAATGAAGTTCATAAATAACTTGAGAAATAATAACTGATCGTTTTTTATTTATTACATCTATAATTTTTTTAAATTATAAAACGCGATTATTCGCTCTGCTTCGCTGTTATACCCGTCCCTTACCGTCGTACCGTCGAGAAAGCGAGAGAGAAGCGTTCGAAATACCTCCCCTTAACGGGTTAGAAGTACCACCCCTATCACATTGTATAATTATTCTTTATTTGCCGATGGTCAAATCAAATCCATGTCGTAATTGTTCGGGGACGGGTACTTCAGATATTCTCCTCATGTGGGAAGGTCTGTGTGCCCAGCTGTGTGATGATTATCAACATCATTAGCTTATAAACGTCCCACTGGTGGAAACAGGCACAGTATAAACAGGTCTTCCAAAATTGAGGCATCAAAGTAGATTGGGCCAAAATCAATGGGAAATATTAATGTATTTTTCATTGTTGCGTGATAAATGTTTTTCATTGGAATGTTATCGATAATCTGGAATAGTTTACCAACAGATGTTTTGGTATATTGATTTAGTGTTGACAAATAGGTACTTATTATTAGCATTGTTAGTCATAGTCATAGTCGTAGTTATAAATTATTTATCCAAATGAATTTAAAAATTAAGTGTTTTTGAATCGTCAGAGAATTTTTATTATGATAAAAAAATAGTACTTAAGTAAGTATAAGTATTAGAATACAATAGTATTTACAATATTATTTATTTGACGACCTCCTTGGTCGAGTGGTTTGTACACCGGTTTTCATGGTGTCGCCATCTCTGAGGTCCCGGGTTCGATCTCCGGTCGGGTCAATTTAGAAATTATTGTTTTTCTAATTTGTCTCGGGTCTGGGTGTTTTCTATGTATGATTAGTATGTATTTAAGTATTTTAAGTATGTTTATCCGTTGTCTAGTAACCATTTAACGAGTTTCTTCGAAGCTTCTCTTGGGCTAGGCCATTGGTGTGAGTGTAGGAAAGTTTATTTATTTAATAGTACTTAAACTTAACTTAACTCGAAGATAACGAAACGTTGAAAACATCTCTACCTCCGGGAATCGATCCCGCGTCCTCCGCAATTCGGGCGGCTGCGTTGACCACTCCGCCACCGAGTACCGGGTTAGACCTGACAATTTTTTTTAACGCTTTTGACATTAAGTTTTTATAGCAACAGTGTCTTATCAAACCTCTTCGAACGCGTGTTCGATTCCCATCTGTAGGCCTAGCATGCGCAACACGAAATAATGTCGCGGACAAGAGACGACAAATAATTTTTAAAAAAACCACATTTTATGTAAAAACTACCATTAAGGGGAGGTATTTCGAGCGCTTCCCTCTCGTTCTCTCGACGGTACAACGGTAAGGGACGGGTATAACAGCGAAGCGGCGCGAATAATCGCGTTTTATATGTAAAACAAATTGATAGATGTAATAAATAAAAAACCATCGGTTATAATAAC
Organism: Scoparia ambigualis; assembly: GCA_963921215.1. Taxonomy (NCBI): domain Eukaryota; kingdom Metazoa; phylum Arthropoda; class Insecta; order Lepidoptera; family Crambidae; genus Scoparia; species Scoparia ambigualis. The sequence goes on from OY992524.1 coordinate 20,632,147, forward strand.
TCAAGTAATTTACGAGCTTCATTTTGGTAAATGACTCATAATATCAAATCATTTATTTTAAGAATAAAACCTGGAAAAGAAAATAAAATGACACAAAAATATGTAACTTTGTGAATTTACTCTATCGAGCCAACTTTATAAAATCGTGTTTCCATCGGGTGTATTTCACAGTATAAAGCCTCAACAATAATTCATAATTTTCGCAGATTTTAATTTTACTGTTTACTACTTCAAAAAGTAATTCTAAGAACGTGTTATTTTAATTTTTCACTAACACCTAGCCTTAAGTCCATTTTTACATATTATGTAGAGTTATAAGGGCATCCATGTGTCTTTAGTGTCGATAGACATTAGAGATAAATGAATAAAACACGAGAAAACGGGCCGAGAAGAGTTCTCGTGTTGTGCATATTATGATATGTGGACATTTTTTCAACGTTTCGTTACTTAATTAGCATACAAAATATATTAAGGTGACTGCTAGAAACCGCAAGAAACTTTAAGGACTGGTCAGGTCAAGTGTTTTAAACATGACAAAAATGACAAAAAAGATTGCAGACTAACGTAGGTACTTATTGCCCAGCTGACGCGGATGGGTCAACAGACGGGAGGGTCAACGGCCGGCCGCTGCCCGCGCGTTGTAAATAATAGTTAATTAATTATTTCATTTCATTTTTTTATGTTATTTCTTTAAAACAAATTAGATACTTACTTAAAGACTATCCAATTAAAATTCACAAAATGAATTATTTAATAAAAAATTTAAAAACACACTTTCCTTTTTTGTCGTTTTTGTCATGTCTAAAACAATTGACCTGACTAGCAGTCGCCTTATATAAGGTGACTGCTAGAAACCGCAAAAAACTTCAAGGGCTGGTCAGGTCAAGTGTTTTAATGAGAAAAAAGAAATTTGTGTTTTTCGTAGGTACTTATCGCCGAGCTGTCGGGGGCAACGGCCGGCCGGCCGGCCGTCTGTTGACCCGTCAACGTAGGTACTTGTCAGCCAGCTGACGCGGACGGGTCAACAGACGGCCGTATGCTTTAAAACAAATTAGATACTTAAAGACCATCCAATTTTGGGGGTTAAGTTGCTCGCGTCCGTAGGTTTACCCTTGAGACCCTACACGTGACCCCTGGGTGGTGCTAAATGAGTGACACCAACTGAGTGGTAGAGCCACGCTGCGTGCAGCACGCATTGGGTCGGCTCGCCCGGCGTAATACCACCCCCTCACGAATTTTCGGCGTGAAACAATGGCACTCTGTGCTGTTGTGTTTCGTCCGGCGAGTGAGGGTTCCGGAGACCCCTCCCCCCCCCCTCACAATTGATATGGCAGCGAACTGTAATCTAGATTTACCCCAGGGGGGTACCGACACATCCAGTGTCAGAGAATCCCCCCCTGAGCGTTCTCGCTCAGGCTGCCCTACGTATTCTGGGGAGGGCAAAAGTTTGCTCGTGCCAAGGCATGCTGCAGGCAGGAGAAAGGCGGGACAATTGGCACCCCCTCCTACGCTTCGCGTGGACTTCTGCAATATCAGGGGAATCCACTCTAACTTGAGCGCCGTCCATTACCACCTCGAGACGGCGAAACCGGCCTTGCTCTTCCTCACCGAGACGCAGATATCTCCCCCTCCTGACATCTCGTACTTGCGCTACCCGGGATACAACCTGGAACATGCATTTGTGCCACGAGCCGGTGTTTGTGCCTATGTCAGGGAGGATATGTGCGTTCGTCGCCTTGGCAATCTTGAAGATAGGGACCTCTCCATCTTATGGCTGCACGTCGACTGCGGACGTCATCCTCGCGTCTACGCGTGCCTGTATAGGTCCCACAGCGGTAACATCGGAACTGACCAACTCATCGAGACCGTCCAAACAGCGACAGACTCCCTTCTCCAACGGATCCCCTCGGCCGAGATTGTGGTATTGGGAGACTTCAATGCTCACCACGTCGAATGGCTTGGTTCACGCACAACTGACCACGCGGGTAGAGCCGTTCATGACTTCGCTTTGGCCTACAGTCTGTCCCAATTGGTAACCGAGCCAACACGGGTTCCAGATGTGGAGGGCCATGCACCTTCTTTATTGGACCTTCTGCTGACCTCGCACCCAGACGGCTATCAAGTTTCTGTTGATGCACCACTAGGCTCATCAGACCACTGTCTGATTCGCAGCACTGTGCCTCTCACAGAAACTTCAAAACCGCAACCAGCGGCTAGCCGTCGAGTCTGGCATTATAGGTCGGCGGACTGGGATGGGATGCGAAGCTTCTTTGCGTCCTACCCGTGGTGGCGAGTTTGCTTCTCGCTGGATGATCCTGATGTCGCCGCTGACTCTGTCGTTGATGTGATACTGCAGGGAATGGAACTTTTCATTCCAAACTCTGTGGTTCCCATTGGCGGCAAGTCCCAACCATGGTTTGGTCGTTGCTGCAAAATGGCGTCTCGCCAAAAGCGACAGCATTACCAAGCCTGGGCTAATGCGGTGTCATCAAAGGATCCAAACACCAGTGCGCTCAGAAAGAAGTACAACTTTGCCGCCAGATCCTTTAAGAAGGACATTGCCAAGGCGAAGTCATCATTCATAGGTAGAATTGGCGAGAGGCTAGTGCGTCTTCCTTCGGGGACGCGTGCGTTCTGGTCTCTTGCCAAAGCTATCTTAGGGAATTTTTGTCAGCCGTCCCTACCACCATTGCACAAGACCGATGACTGCCTGGCCTATACTGCAAAGGAGAAAGCCGATCTCTTGGGCTCTCTTTTCGCATCAAACTCGACCTTGGACGATGGGCAAAACTCTCCACCAACCATACCGCATTGCGCTTGTACAATGCCAAACGTTCAGTTCCTGCAAAGGTCAGTTCGTAAGGCTCTTTTTTCCCTTGATATCCATAAGGCGAGTGGGCCTGATGCAGTTCCACCCATTGTGCTTCGGACGTGTGCTCCTGAATTGGCACCAGTTCTAACGCGCCTTTTCCAGCTCTCTTACACCACTGGCGTCGTCCCGAGCTCTTGGAAGACAGCCCTTGTCCACCCGATTCCAAAAAAAGGCGATCGCTCAGATCCGTCGAACTACAGGCCAATAGCTATTACCTCTTTACTCTCCAAAGTAATGGAGTCCATTATAAACCGCCAGCTCTTAAGGTACCTAGAAGAGAACCAGCTACTAAGTGATCGCCAGTATGGTTTTCGTCGCGGTCGATCGGCTGGTGATCTTTTAGTGTACCTTACTCACCGATGGGCGGAGGCAGTCGAGAGTAAAGGGGAGGCACTGGCAGTTAGCTTGGACGTAGCGAAAGCTTTTGACAGGGTATGGCACAGGGCTCTTTTCTCTAAACTTCCATCATACGGGCTTCCTGAGAAATTGTGTTCATGGGTTGCCAGCTTTCTTACTGGGCGTAGCATCAGAGTCACAGTCGACGGTTCGTGCTCCGACATGAAGCCCGTGAATGCTGGAGTCCCGCAGGGGTGTGTGTTGTCCCCTACTTTGTTTCTTCTGCATGTCAATGACATGCTGCATAACAACAGCATTCATTGCTATGCGGATGACAGTACTGGGGATACGCTCTACACCGGGCGAGCTAATATTTCTCTGGAAAGCGTCATCGAGAGCCGGAATAAACTTGTGACTGACACCGAGAACATGTTAAGTCATGTCTCGGATTGGGGCCGACATAACCTAGTCCGCTTTAACCCCTCCAAAACACAAGTTTGCGCATTTACCGCGAAAAAACATCCCTTCGTCGTACCTCTGAACTTTGAGGGAGCTCCTCTTGATACCAATCCGATTATTGGAATCCTTGGCGTCGATATTTCGAGTAACGTTCAGTTTCGTGGTCATTTGGAAGGTAAAGCTAAATTAGCTTCGAAAAAGCTGGGTGTGCTTAATAGAGCGGGTCAGTATTTCACGCCGGCCCACCGTTTACAACTGTATAAAGCACAGGTCAGGCCGCATATGGAATACTGCTCCCATCTCTGGGCTGGAGCACCCCAATACCAACTCCTTCCATTTGACCGCATTCAACGCAGAGCTGCTCGAATTGTGGGCGACGTGGTTATTTCAGGTCGGAACGATCCACTGGCTCTTCGGAGAGACGTTGCATCTCTCTGTATATTGTACCGTATATATCATGGGGAGTGTTCTGAGGAATTGTTCGGCTTGATCCCTACCGCTAATTTCCTTCACCGCACTACACGCAATCGACTGTCATTCCATCCACATCACCTTGATGGATGGCGGTCTACTACTGTGCGTTTTTCAAGAAATTTCTTGCCTCGAACTACAGTGTTGTGGAACCAGCTCTCGGCGGCGGTATTTCCGGACCGTTACGACTTAGGGATCTTCAAGAAACGAGCCTATTCCTTCCTTAAAGGCCGGCAACGCGCCTGCGATTCCTCTGGTTTTGCGGGTGTCCATGGGCGGCGGTGATTACTTTCCATCAGGTGACCCGCTTGCTCGTTTGCCTCCTGCTATAAAAAAAAAAAAAATTAAAATTTACAAAACTAATTATTTCAAAATTAATTTTGTAAATAATAATTTTTTTAAATGAAAAAAACACGAATTCATTTTTTGTCATTTTAGTCACGTTTAAAACACTTGACATGATCAGCCCTTGAAGTTTCTTGCGGTTACTAGCAGTCGCCTTATATGTAAAGGAAAGTAAAGTAAGTTTATTAAGTAGGTACCGTGTTAAAACTGTCCCACTGCATGGCAAGACTTCCATCATTTAAATTAAATTAAATTAAATTTTTTTACGCTCACACCAATTAACTAGACGAAGATGAGTATTCCTTTGAAACTCGTTAATATGGTAAGATAACGGATAAATTATACATAAACACTCAGACATGAATCAATTTAGAAAACAGTTTTTCTCTAAATTGACCCGACCGTGAATAGAACCCGGGACCTCAGAGATGGCGCGACGCCAGACCCGGCAAGCTAAACACTCGACCACGGAGGTCGTCAAAGTCAAAGAAATCAAGTCATCATCGCTACAATTGATGGATTGGCTTTATCAACACGCTTGCCGAATACGGGTTGATGATCAATCAGATCACAAACTCGGGCATCGAAAAATCCGAAACACACTAAACACCCGCAATTTTTATTCGTTTAAATGAAATTAAGGGCGAGTTCCACCCATGTAACTGAACAACTTTCCCCAAGAAACCTATGTGCAAAAATGACAAAAAAATTTCGACGTCCCATACTATTGTTGTCAGCAGGGGGGTTACTCTCGAAGCCAAACTCAATCTTAATACAATTCCAATGCAATTAATATGTATCGATATTGGGATAAGTAAAGATAATTCCGGAACGCCATCTCGATAATAATTTGTTCAATCAATTTCCACGCAATTAATTTCCAATGTGGCGCTATTGTCGCTTACAAAAGTGCCATTTGACATTTTTTAGATTTGTGATTGGAAATTGATTAATGCAATTCTGTTTCAAGAGTAGCCTACCTGATCGGACAGTTTTGTCACAGAATAACTAATAGTACCTACTACCAGTTTTGTATACTAAGTATAGTTGCTCGAAATTTTTTTGTCATTTTTGCACATAGTTTTCTTGGGGAAAGTTGTTCACTTGCATGGGTAGAACTCACCCCTAACTTCTTTTAAAAATTGAACCCAGAACTTTCTGATATGGGAACCAGCAATTTGCCACTCGAAGACCGATACATATTATCAAAATAATATAAACATCTACATAGTTAATGATCTCCACACCACCACATAGGTAGGTGTAGTCTCACTATTAACGTATTTTACCATTACTTTATCGACTAAACTATGCCAGAAGAGTCATTGACTCGATCTTACATACATACATACATACATACATACATACATACATACATACATACATACATACATACATACATACATACTAGCGCGTTCGGCTTGCGATTTTGCTCGCTAAACCACTATCGCAATGCCGGGTCGCTGGATGGGTGACCCAATTAAAAACATCTCGAGCTCCTCCGTGCTTCGGAAGGCACGTTAAGCCGTTGGTCCCGGTTGTTGTCGTAAGATGGTAGTCGTTAAAACCCACCAACCCGCATTGGGCCAGCGTGGTGGGTTAGCCTGTGCCCAGCAGTGGGACGTTAATAGGCTGATGATGATGATGACGCAATGAGGACCGCAAGAGCAATCCTCTTTTCACCAAATGGCGACTGCACATGTGTTCAGCGTGAAAGGTGGTGAGCCCATCGCCGCTCTATGCTGTTGGATGTATGTGCAGTCTTTAGTCCGTTAGTCGCCTATTACGACACCCAAGGGAAGAGAGGGGGTGGTTAGTATTATTTCACCGCCACGCGACACGGAAGGCATTGATTGACTCGATGGAGTTTATTTTTTAAACTTTTTATCGTATTTTTATTTAGAGATAGGTACCTGTTATTTTGGTATTTGGTGAATCTTCATATCTAATGCTTACGTAGGTACTTATCGGTATAAAATGTTGTTATCTTCTCTTGATGGTTCTTACATTTTTTATTTATTTATAAATACACGTAAAGCCGGCAGTAAGAAATAGCTAGCAATAAATAGCACTTTACAACTTCATACATGGTATAATCATAGTAGAATTCTACTATGGTATCGTGAGTTACGCTGCCGTAATTACGGCATCCTGTACAAAGTGTAGGCCGGCAGTGATAGAGAGCCACAAGCGGCAACATAGTACGATCGGTTACGAATTTACGATGCCGTATTTTACGGCATCCTAGTACAAAGTGTATAGAGTGCCACAAGCGGCTAGTCTCTTATTTCTCCGTGATTTGGCTATTACATGAAGTTTTTTTGTCAAATACTTACAATTTTTTTTTTTTTTCTTTTGGTCTCTTATTTCTCCGTGATTTGACCGTGAAAAGGCCGGCAATAATCTCAATCGGTTCGGGAACCGTAAGATATTTTTTATTTAAGTACCATGTTCAGAAGATGTTCAGAAAGATATTTTTGTATGGAGTTAGATTTCTGTTGTGTAATAAAAAAAAATAACCTCGTAATTCAAGACAATCGCGAAGCGCAGCGTAGCGATTGCGTTTTAAATTTCTTACCTATCACGTGTCCTACAGGAGAAGGGCAGCTAGTATTTCTGTTGTCTAATAAAAATCTGTACGGCAGAATAGGCGGCGTCCCTACCCTATTGATGATGATACCCTATGAACCGAAGGAGATACAGTGCCGCTTGTGGCACTCATATTACACCACATTAGTAAAAAAACCGTGTCACGTAGCGGTGAAAGAATACCACTCTTCTCTTGGGTGTCGTAAAAGGCGACTAACAGACTGAAGACACATAAATCCAACAGCATAGAGCGGCGATGGACTCACCACCTGTCACACTAAGTACATGTGCAGTCGCTATTTGGTGAATATTGGACTATGGTAGAGGACTGCTTTTGCTGTCCTCATTACTAGTATTTGACTAACCCTTCGGGGATAATAGTCGTGATTTTATGTATGTATTATACTAAATGATAATATATCTTTGGCCTCTTAGGATGTTTTGATAAAATCAATGGTTACTTCAAATAATATATTCAACTAGGTACACTTTTGAAATGCAACACTTTGATTTGAACAAATCCACTCTCGTACGAAACGTTAGCCGACTTCAAAAAGAAGGAGGTTCTCAGTCTATACAACCCTATTTTTTCTTTATACTAAACCAATTAAGGGTGAGTTCCACCCATGAAACTGAACAACTTTCCCCAAGCAACCTTTGTGCAAAAATGACAAAAAAAATTCGATCTCCCATACTATTGTTGTCAGCTGATCGAACAGTTTTTTATGGGAGGTTGAAATTTTTTGGTCATTTTTGCACATAGGTTTCTTGGGGAAAGTTGTTCAGTTTAATGGGTGGAACTCAGCCTTAATTGTTTTAAAAATAGGGTTGTACATTATTATAAGGTTTTTTATTAACGTATGTTTGCGCAACTTTAACCGTGTCGCGTAGCGGTGAAAGAATACTAAGGACTAGGTACTCTTCCCTTGGGTGTCGTAAAAGGCGACTAACGGACTGAAGACTGCACATAAATCCAACAGCATAGAGCGGCAATGGACCACCACCTGTCACGTTAAGCACATGTGCCGTCGCTATTTGGTGAAAAGTGGACTATGGCAGAGGACTGCTTTTGCTGTCCTCATTGCCTATAGTCTCTGACTAACTCTTCGGGGGGTAATAGTCGTAATTATAGTATGTATATGTATGTATGTATTGTTGTTGCGCATATGCATCGATTCTAATGTACTTACATTTTTTTTAATACATTTTGCTAGCGGTTTATTGTTAAATCGAGGGAGCCGTTCTCTAGTTTATAATAACAGGGTGATCAATCCAAATGGGTCATCATCATCATCATCATCAGCCTATAAACGTCCCACTGCTGGGCACAGGCCTCCCACGTGGACAATTGGACGTGGGGATATTGGGCCATAACCCACCACGCTGGCCCAGTGCGGGTTGATGGGTTTTAACGGCTGCCATCTTACGACAACAACCGGGACCAACGGCTTAACGTGCCTTCCGAAGCACGGAGGAGCTCGAGATGTTTTTAAATTTGGTCACCCATCCAGCGACCCGGCATTGCTAAATTTGCTTAGCGAGCAAGATCGCAAGCCAAACGCGCTAGCCGCTGCGCCATCGAGCTCCCCAAATGGGTCAGTAGGGAGAAATCAAAAACTATAAGAGATAGGGAAATCTGTTCATAAAACCATGGCGTCGATTTTAAATTTATAATAAAAACTGCATTATTATTTTTTTGTTCAGTCTCAAACGTAACCGGTTGTTGAACCCGCGGTCTCTATCTCTGTAAACAATATTAATTTTGAAAAATACATATAAATCACGACTATTATCCCTAAATAGCGACTGCACATTTGCTCAGCGTGACAGGCGGTGAACCCTTTCGCCGCTTTATGCTGTTGGATGTGTGCAGTCTTTAGTCCGTTAGTCACTTTTTACGACACCCAAGGGAAGAGATGTGTTGGATGTATTTTTAAAGACAATCATACAAAAAAAATTGTCCCTGTCCAAAAGGTCATTGGCGCTAGATATTCTAAACTAAGAATAGTCATGCACGAGCACGACGATATAACTTCACGGCCGCGGCCACACAGAAGGACAAGCAAATGATAACAAAAACCTATTGTTTATTAAACGCATTTATCACACACGAGAGTTATTAATTATTGATTAAATAAGTATAAGAAGCCATCTATTGTTAAATAATTGACATAATAAGAGTTGATAACATGACTAATTATGTAGATGAAATAGCCTTTTCTGTAAATCAAAAGTGGGACCACAGGGGCGGTTAACCTTTTAATAATAAAATAATAATGTAATAGTCATTGTACTACCCTAATCTTTTATCCTACCTCTGCACCTTTTATTATTTTTATTATTAAATTAATTATACCTACCGTTCTATAACAACGTTTCGTTAAAACCTCTCAGTTTACGAATGTCCACACTCCATAATTGTAGCGAATACTTACTGGATTTCAATGATGATTGTTAGTAGGGTTGCCACCTTTTTTTAGGACGAATAGGGTAGGTATTTTTTTCATTTTTTTAGACCAAAAATAGAGTACATAGCATAAAAAAAAAAATATTTATATGTTTTTAAAAACGTATTTTTTGTTGCTCTTTGCGAACATTAACTAATATTTGTCATTCTTGAAGATATTTACAGCCTCTTTGCAATCAAAATTTAGATTAAAATATATAATTAACTCGTTTTTTATTAAATTTAGGGTTGCTCTCTTTCTTTCGTCCCTCCACTTTACATTCTTAGGGGAGAAGACTCCTCTCAGTGAACGCTGAAGTACTCATAACCAGTAACGTTTAGTTTTTCGTAAATAGAGTATTTTAGCGTACTCGATTGGTGTCGTAGATTATAGAGTACGCCTACATGAAAAATAGTACAATACTCTATTTTAGAGTACGGGTGGCAACCCTAATTGATGATGATGTGGATCTCGGCTATACTTTACTTTACTTCATGTTCCTGAACCTAATAGCAAAGAGGATAAGGCTTCAAGTACCTAAACTGTAAATGTAACACCAGTAGCAATGCTTGAAGGAAGTGACCGATTTAAACACCAATCATTCCGCTATTGTGTCCGGTTCCACAATAGAAGACATTTGTGCGAATTGTGTAATGCACTTTAGGAGGGGATTGCCCTATATTTGACTCCAGCATCTATAAAAATGTTTGTAGGCACATCACTTCAGAACGGCTCGACCGATTTGGCTGATTATTTTTTATTGTACAAGATTTGTGTGAGATATTGTTTTTGGAAATTTGTCACGTGACAAAGTGTGTTCACGCAAACGAAGTAGCGGGCGGGCCGCTAGTATTTTATATTTTACAAGGGGGCAAAAATGACAGAAAGAATTTCGACCTGACATACAAAACTGTCCGATCAGATGACGACAATAGTATGGGAGATCGAAATTTTTTTGTCATTTTTGCACATAGGTTTCTTGGGGAAAGTTGTTCAGTTTCATGGGTGGAACTCACCCTTAATTGGTTTTGTATTAAGAAAACTTAAGGTTGTATAAGCTCTATTAACTTATAGTAAGTATTTCCATTCGACTAAACTTCTCCACTTGCATTTGCAGTGAATCTCAGCGTGCTGATCACCGGAATGGGGCTGGCGTGGCCGTCCCCAATGCTGGTGAATCTCAGCAGCGCCAACCAGACGGTGCTGGACCGGCCCATCACCGCAGACGAAGGGTCGTGGATCGTATCCGTCGGCCCTTTGAGCGCGGCAGTGTGTAAGTCATTAACGTCATTATCAAAGTCAAATTAAAAAATTCTTACAATGTGGAAAAAGTTGAAAAAAAAATTAGGCTACCGTGGCGATTGGACGAGCTCCTGACCCGGATTGTCAGAAAGGTGCAGATTCTAATCCTGCACGTGGAAACCTTTTCAACATTTTCCAAGTTGTAATTTGTTTGCAACACAAAATTTGCGTCCAAATTATGTAAAACCTTTTAATGCTTTATATATAAAACATTCAAAAACCTTTGTTCAAATAAACTTTTTTTTAAGTGCTTTTGAATCGTCACATTTTAAAAAAAAAATTAATTAAATCATACCACGCTCTACACGAGGCGCTCCAATGCGTTAGGTTTGCGATATTGCCTGAATTACCATGAATTATCCGTCTGTACGGATGATGTAAATAAAATACTATTATTATAGCACTCTAATCACGTCTAGACTCAATAATCAGTGTTATTAATCTGTAGCAAACTTTAATAATATTTAGTAATAAGACTTACCAACTAAATATTATAACAATACCCAAGAATGTGTACGACTATACTTTAAAGCACATTTAATTAACCGGATTAATACCATATGCCAACATCTGCGAGATATGATTATAATAACTAACTGTGGAATAAGCCGTAATTTTTCATGGAGTCGCAAATTAATTCTAGAAGCAAGAAGTATTTTTGGCTCAAAAAAAACGATTGTAAATTATTGTGGGCGCAATCTGTATCCGGAATGGGTACTGATAGCATGAAATAAGAAAAGGCTTATGCGAAGCAATGGCTAGAGAAAGGCCGATAGAGAAAGGCGTCAGGATGACACTTTTCGTGGAATCTCACATAACACGGGGCTGCTCCTGAGCCCGATGTATGGTACAATGGCATTTTCCCTTGTAAAACAAGTTCGTTTGTTTTACTCGCTCAACATATAGCTCCAGCCCCAAAAAGTGCCCGTAAACAATTCACCTTTCTTGTTCCAGGCAACTTCCTGCCAGCTGTCCTGCTGGATCGCATAGGTCGCAAATATTGCATCATCCTCGGGGCCCTGCCAAAAGTGGCGGGTGCTTTCATGCTGACCTTTGCCAACCAGTTCTGGATGGTGCTTGTGGGCAGAATACTGTGCGGCGCCGGTGACTCCCTAATCTTCACTGTGGTGCCCATGTATGCCTCGGAAATTGCAAGTGTAAGTGGAATTTTATACCACTAAGGTGGCAGAGACTTTACGCTCCCAAGCGTTATAGACCCTGTAAAAACCTTCTCACAAATTTTTTTAAGAACCCTATGCTATACTCCTTTGAAAATACCCTAATGTAATATAATATGATCCCAATAAATATTTTTTATTTAACATCATTTCAATAAACCGTGCACTTTCTTCTTTCTATTGTGGCTCTTCCCTCATTATGGTTGGCTGCTAGAATCCCAAATCTTCTCAGTCCATTGCGAGGCGACATTTTGACGGTATTGATCCTGGTGCACCCTCTAATAATCTGAAGTTTATGGGTGGATTAGGATAATATAACAACGGTACTATGTACAAACGCTTGATGATCAATCTATTCAAAACTGTAAAATTTTCTAAACTGTAAAACAGTGAAATGAAACACTTTTTACGGATTAACTCGCCTTTAATTTACTATTTACATAGGTTTTATATTATCCTGACGTTTCGAACCCTTTACAGGTAAAAAGTGTTTCATTTCAATGTGTATTGCTCGCTTAAACCTCAGAAAACAATATGTAAAACAGTGACAAAGCTCAAAATGTGTTGAAGAACTTTGACATTTTATGAAAGGTTGAAGGGCTCGTCTGTACCTTCTAACTTAACATAACTTAAAATCACGACTATTATTCCCCAAGGGTAAGTCAGAGACTAAATAATGAGGACAGCAAAAGCAGTCCGCACATGTGCTTAGCGTAACAGTATGTCCAGTCTTTAGTCCGTTAGTCGCCTTCTACGACACCCAATGCAAGAAGGAGGTGGTAGTATTCTTTCACCGCTACGCGACGTACTTTTTCCTAAATTAAAACGACTTGGTTATCTTCCAGTGCGAAGTCCGTGGCGCCTTGGGCACCATACTCCAGGTGATGAGCTCCCTCGGTATCCTGATTATGCTGAGCGTGGGCCCGTTCGTCTCATACCTGGCCATCAACATCCTGTTCACCAGCGCCGTGATAGTCTGCGTTGTGCCTCTCTTCTTCTTGCCTGACAGCCCATACTTCTTGTTTTCGAATGGTGAGTGCTATATAACCATAAATATATATGTTATTAATTAAGCCCGGCAAATTACTATTTTTTTTCTACAACAGGTAAGCGCTTGGCCTATATCTCACCTGATGGTAAGTGACGATAAGGCCGAAGGTGGAAGCGCGCTTCACCCGGAATCCTCAACCACTGAGGAACTGGCTATCTTATCTCAAACTGTCGGAACACAACAATGCTTTAAATATCGTTGTTATGGCGACAGCCCTTCCACCAACCAAACCGAGCGCACAAAAACGTACCCCCCGCTGGGAATCGAACCCGAGACCTCTGGGTCCGCGAGGGTGAGGGAACGCACCTAGATATGATATAAAAAGCTGGCAAAAAATTGTATTTAAAAAACTAGAAAACGTTCATTATTTTTACGTCATATATTTGCATAGTAAGATTAAAGTAATACTTTAAACCTTTAAACTTTGAACCATTATTTTCTATGTCTTAGATGGTTTGAAAAACTCAAAGCGCGACCTATCTAGCCTTAACTCGTAAACCCTACGCGCGCGCGTAAACCCTGCGCTCCTGACTGACGTCAAATCGATATCGAGTCGGCTTTGCTTAACGGAATATGAACGCTTGGGTCACGCGATGGGTTTCGGTTTCGCGTGGGGGTCGTTGGAGGGTGAACCTTCTGTACGGAAGTAATATTAGTTATTCTGTGCTTGTACCAAGACGAAAAACGAAACAATTTTAAAACACACAAATTAATGCTTATTAATTTTTGAAGCTTTCTATGCTTAAGTTTTTATAAAAAAAGATATTTGAATGATTAAAAATGTCAACCTTATTGGTTAGGTACTAATGTTTTCCAAAACTCATTTCAACCGTTACTTTATTTTACTTTAAAAACTCAATTATTTCCAATTTCTATTACTTACCACAATATCAATACGATAATTGGAAATCACATTTAATTTTATTCCTTAAAGTAATAACTTAAGTTAACAATTCATTGTGATTTATCATTCTTCACCTTTCATCCTAAAAAAAAACGATAAATTACCTATAAATATTAGCCGTTTGTGTCGCTAGGGGAGAGACACTTGCCCGCTATTTTTGTCTCGTACCAGGATACGTTTGCTTACACAATTCTATGACCACGGCTTAAATTTCGGTTCGACGCGATTCTGTTTCGGCGTGCAGTGGTACTGGGGGTAGCGATGCGCATTTTGTCTGGCACAGACTATAGCTCGTTAGATTAGTTGTTAAGTCTTAACTATAAGTTAGTTAACTGTTTTTTTTATTATTATTATTATTGACGTCAATAAGTGCCTGTAAAGGTTTACATTGAATAAATAATTTGACTTTGACTTTGACTTTGACTGCTCCAAGAATTTGACGTTTTCAAGCAGATGATGAGAGCCGTAAAGTTATGATACTGTAACTCCTTCAAGTCAATCTGTTCAAGTTCAATTTATTCCAAGGGGCATAAGGTTCATTATTCAGTGGCAATATAGTTGCCGTTGCCTTCAAAAGGGCAACCTCTGTAGTCAAGTGGTCAGCAACCCCCGCGCCGCGCCGGTTTGTTGGAGGGAATATCACTTACCAAACATTTCTAACATCCTTAATAATTTCTAAATTCCATCTTGGCATTAACTAAATGTGAAAAGCTCATATTAAACATTAACAAAGATAAATAACAATAATAGAAAATCCATCAGGAAACCGATATATGCTAATACTGATAAAATGATGATACACACGTAATACTCGTGGTAATAATAATATATTTATATTAAATCGCCACTAAATAAAATCAGTGCGTAGTTATCGAAACATACATACGGACGGATCGTGATAAAATTATTATCATTATACGAATGCGACATCCTGTGATTATCTAATATTACATTATAGTGTAGTTTAGTTAATAAAAATAAATTAATAGTTAGCTCTCTGATTCTGTTACTGCGCCCTTGCAGGTCGTCATTCATGTAAGGTATTACCTTTTGTAAGATCCGTCTAATTTTGTTAAAATATGATTTGAATTAAAAATGCCAGCCTTATATTCCTCGATCACTCAAATCTTTAACTTTAGCGGTGAAAGAATACTACCACACCCTCTCTTCCCTTGGATGTGTTAAAGGAAGTGCACATACATCTAACACCATAGAGTGGCGATGGGCACACCACCTGTCACGCTGAACACATGTGCAGTCGCTATTTGGTGAAAAGTGGACTATGGTAGAGGACTGCCATTGCTGTCCTCATTGCCTAGTACCTGACTAACCATTCGGGGATAATAGTCGTGATTATATTAAGTATATTTATTATTATTATTGAAATCTTTAAATTTAAATATGTGGATTTATAAATACCACATTAGCAATAGGTAGGTACTACTAAAAACAACAGCTATCAAGTCAACTAAAAACAATTTCGTATTTTTTTTTATTGTCTTAATGTAAATACGTCAGTCAGTTTACACTAGCCACGGTAACGGGCGCTCTGTAGTAAACTCAGAATGTTAGTTACTTTTATAATAAGGTAGTAAACAATAATTAACTATAGAATTGTGACACGTTGTGCAATCATACCAACTGCCCTCAAAAAAATTAAATGGACGTCTCATCTTGCTTACTGTGAGTGGTGGGGTTTTTAAGCTTTTTTTGTTGGAAGTCAGAAAAATACATCAGCATTCATCAGCTGATAGCCCAGTGTATAACACTATGCTGATTTGTTACTTGTTCGCTACTTGTCAACAAAAACTTCATTATGGGGATCTAATTATAACAATTTGAAAATCACCAACCAAAACACATGAACATAGAATTAGATAACATAGGCAATTTACAAAACATTTCTTTAAATCCACAACTGGAAAGCATTTGACACATAACCACCTACTAACACATCGCTGAAGATCGAAGAGAGCTCCGCCCGTAATTCCCAACCAAACTGTCTGAACACAAAAATGTTACTACCAACTTGCTATTAAGGCGACACACTAAGATAAAAATGTTAGTAGCCAGCCATTCGGACTTAAAACAAGACTACCACCAACCAAAACAGAAGTCCACCTGGAACTTAAACTCTTTGTCTGTCAGAGATCAGCGTTCTAACCACTAAACCCGTATTATAGTAAAGAAAGTAAACAAATTATTTCTACCATATTTTTCGCAGGTCACACTGACGAAGCACTGAAGGTGCTGACATTCCTCCGCGGCTCGGAGACAGCTGCAAACGCTATACTAAAGGAATACTCTTTAGAGAACCAAACGGAGACAGTCAACAAATTGCAGCTGCTCAAAGAAAAGGTGTTCTTGAAGGCACTGGTGCTGGTGACAGTACTCGTCATTGGGGCGCAGTTTATCGGCTTCAACGCTGTGTCCTGGTACTTGCAGACTATATTGGAGTCTACCCAGACGAGCATACGGCCAGAGATTGCGTCTGTCATTATCGGTTGCATCCAGTTCATCGCTAGTATCGTCGCTGCGACGGTGTCCGACAAGTTTGGGAGGAAGCCCATTCTGAGTGTGACGCTGTTCGGAAATATGGTGGGATTGGTGAGTTGCGAGTTGCTTAATTCGAACACTTCTGTCTAAGTATATAAATTAAAATCAATTGCCACAAATGCACAGAACAGCTGCACATAGAATATAATGGAATAGAATAGAATTCCTTTATTGCTTAAACTGTGTAACAAGTTCTTAAAAAAATATATAGTATCAAATAATATATTATATTATATATTTGGTACATTATTTTTTTGTTGTGTTTGTGATTGCCAAGACAAGGTTTGAATAGACTTTTTGTGGAAATATGGAAATCTCCCTTATTTATATACTTACATAGATTACCTACTTGATAGTGTTTATAATTCCTTTCATTATTCTTTCAGATCGGACTTGGGACATTCTTCTACGTCACAGAGAGCGCTGATATCATCGCTGGCTTCATGAACTTCTTGCCTTTGATATCCCTTATCCTGATTGTGTTCTGCTTCAGTGCAGGTAATATATCTGAACAAATAATGTTACATTTACATCTGAATTTAGTAGGATACAGACTCTTAACTCAGTAAGGGCACAGCATTTTTAAATTTTTCATTGGTTTTGGAGCTTACGTTTAGGAGTTATAATTTAAAAAATGGTGTCAATAGGTAGTCTTATAAAGCGTTAGAATTATTTTGCATTACGGTGTCCCGTACAATTGTTTTTAATAGTCAAAATTATTCAGTTTAATTATTAACCTACTTAGAAGCCAATATTAATCACAATTTCTTAAAATTACATAAATTCAGTTGAATTGAAGTTTTATTAAAAGCTCTGAACTTTAATCTATAGATGTGATTCAGGTGTTAACTATCTCTCTCATGTTCACTAGTGTGGCTACAAAAACGCAATTTCATCATTTCTCCTTCTCAATTTCCAGGACCAGGGTCGGTCAACTGGGCGTTATCAGCAGAACTATTTGACGGACCTGCCAGAGCGCTTGGTCTGTCCATAACCACGACTCTATCGATGGTCGCAGCATTCTTCCTCACCAGATACTTCCCATCCCTAATGTCATCCATAGGACCGGCGGCAACGTACTGGGGCTTCAGTGTGAACTGTGTGCTGCTCGGTGCGTTCATACTATTCTTAATCCCAGAGACGAAGGGGAAAACGTTCACAGACATCCAGATGTCGTTAGGAGCTAAGAGGCCAGTTGATGACGAAGAGAAAGCGGAAAAGTAAAGGCTGTGATAAAAAAGTATTTAAAAGACTTACTTTAATGTAGTTAATATAAATGTAAATGTAAGTAGTTTAAATGCCACGCAGCAACTTCAAATATAGTGAAATACGTGCAGATCTTATAATAATATGTAACCTTGATAGCTGGCTTGCTTAAACAAACAAACAAGATTGCTGAGATCTCAGACGATAGACTTAGACCGAATAGAGACACAGAACAAGTCTTATTCTGTGGAAAAGATCCACTATTTATTAACATCAATGATATGTATTGTACCAAACTCAAACTAAATATATCAGAAAGTAGATTTAAAAGCCACAACTCCATTTGAGGCAGCGCACCTCTGATCTTCGTCTCCCTGAGTGTGTCTTAAGCTGCACAAAATCCATGCAACTCCAATTGAGCAGTGATGAGACGGTAGCCATCAACTTGAGGCACGGTTCTCAGTAGTCTAATCAGTAATCGGTCCCGTCTCACACCGAGGCGCCCGCATTTGAGCACGGAAAAAAACTGACAATGTGTAGATAACCGCGAGGCTGCCTCACTTGGCTCACATCGCGACAACGTCTCCGCGGTTAAGGCGCACAGTCGCGATGCGTTGCCTTGACCTGAGGCTGCCTCAAACGGAGATTCGCCTTTATAAAGTAGGTCTTCCCGCTAGAATAAGTTGACAATGGGAAATGGAAACTGTCTTGGACACTTTGATACATATTGTTATGTATTTAATAAAAAGTATAATATCCCCTTGTATATAATGTTCTGCATAAACTATCAGAGTGCTGAGTTCAAGTTTTATTCACCACTTGGTCACGTTAATAACAATTTGCAAAATTGCTAACATACCTCGTTTCTTACCAGAATATCGATTCTCTAAAGCTCGTTTGTAAACTCGCCTCCCACTTCGACGTTCACGTTCCGATAAAAAGTCACCTTTGAGACGTTAGCGTAGACTGTAGAGTCGAATTTAGAGAATGCGGTTTTGAAAACTCTAGCTTGTATCCGTAGTTAGTAACATTTAATGGGAACGTGAGTGTCGAAGTAAGAGGCGAGTTTACGATCGATCTTTATTGTGAACATACTAATTCTCGTTTTCGTCATAACATGTTCTATGAATAGGTACTTATTAAAACTTGGACTCCACAGATCGGAATAATGTGTGCGTGGCACCAGGCTCTCTATTTGAATAGCGATTTATGCATGGTTCTATCTACTCTGAACAGAGCTCTTAGACAGGTGGTAGAACGCTCGTAGAATAGAATAATAAAATTGTATGAGATTAACATTCATGCCAACGATATTTAATGAGCTTATTTATGTAACATCTTTCTTTATTGAATTATATATTTATTGGTAGCTATCGAATAGCGCGTGTATTGGCCAAATCTCTTCAAGCTTGTCTACTAATTTACTATTGAAAAACGCTAACTAATAGCCATAGAGCGTTTACTATTTGTCTGGGGGGGCAGTTCTTCCTTTCATAAGGAGGTAATCATAATTGTACATACTGTAAGTATAGGTTATTTAAAGAAATTAAATATAACTGTCGCACTTGCATGCTACATTACATTGGTAATTTCTGGATTAATTATGTAAACAACAAAAAAAAAACTGATTTTATACCAATATGGGAAGTAAATATTGTGTGATGAATGGCATAAATTTATGAGAAAGACTATAGGACATTAAGTATATCGCTTTAGCGTTCTCGCCTTCAATCATATAGTTCTTGCAGACAAATTATAATGAAAGCGGTGTCCGTTTTTTGTCCGTGAGAATTGAAGAATATTAAATGTAATCTTGCGGTTAGGGCAAGAATAAAGGCGGGTCTCCTGCGACACTGTTTTGTGTTTTATAACACCTAACATCAAACATCTAATAAATATGGGCGTGGCCTACGTACATATTTTGACATGTTTTGTTAGATGTTAGGTGTTAGAAAACGCAAAACAGTGTCGCAGGAGAAGCATAGCTTGCCTAGTGATAATGTTTTAATAATAAGTTAGATACCTATTTAATTTGTGTAAGTATACCAGTAATTTTAGCCTTGGCTAATTTATTTATTGAAAAATAAAATGTTTCCTTAAAAGTTTGTTTACTTCCTTGTTTTAATTTTCTATTTTTAGCATAGGTACCTAAAGGCTACTTGACTCATGGACATATCACTCCATCAATATGTCCATGGTAATATTATGTCCATGACTAGTAAAGTCATGTTTCAAAATTTGTTTCTTTTTGTATGTCCAGTCTTTAGTCCGTTAGTCGCCTTTTACGTCACCCAAAGGAAGAGATGGGTTGGTAGTATCCTTTTAATTAGCCGCCACCACAGCTTCGAAGTTTTTTTGTATTATTAACAATATAAGTAGGCTCAAAGTCACGTAAAGAGTTACGGTTAACGGAGTTACTCAAATCTTTAAATTCAAATATTTGTCAAATATGTGGATTTAAAAATATAAGCAACTATCAAGTCAATTAAGAACAATTACCTAAGTATTTTTTTTTATTAATTGTTGTAATGTAATTAAGGTCAGTCACGTCACGGGCGCTCTGTAGTAAACTCAGAATGTTAGTTACTTTTATAATATGGTAGTAAACAATAAAATTACGGATAAAATATTTAACTACAGAATTGTGACACGTTGTGCAATGCGCAATCATACCTACCAATGATCTTCAAAAATTAAATGGACGTCTCATCTTGCTTAGCTTACCGTGATGGTGGGTTTTTAAGCTGGTTTTTCTCATCATTATGTAGGTACTTAGTCGAATTATTAAGTATTTTTTGTTGGAAGTCAGAAAAATACATTAGTATTCATCAGTTGATAGCCCAGTCTTTAACATTATGCTGTTAAGTGATCTGTTACTTGTTTGCTAGGTACTTGTCAACAAAAACTTCATTATGGGGATCTAATTATAACAATTTGAAAATCACCAACCAAAACACATGAACATAGAATTAGATAACATAGGCAATTTACAAAATATTTCTTTAAATCCACAACTGGAAAGCATTTGACACATAACCACCTACTAACGCATCGCTGAAGATCGAAGAGAGCTCCGCCCGTAATTCCCAACCAAACTGTTTGGACACAAAAATGGTACTACCAACTTGCTATTATGGCGACACACTAAGATAAAGATGTTAGTAGCCAGCCATTGGGACACAACTAACCAAAACAGAAGTACACCTGGAACTTAAACCTTTTGTCTGCCAGAGATCAGCGTACCTATATCCAATATTTAGTCCGTTAGTCGCCTTTTACGTCACCCAAGGGAAGAGATGGGTTGGTAGGTAGTAGGTAGAAAAGAAGCGGGTAGTCCGCGTAAACAGATCAGCTGATTCGTATTTACTGTTAAAAAAATAGTTTATAGAGATAAAAACGAGAAAAACTAATCAAATATAGCAAGTAATAGTGTAATTGCGGTGTGGAAGTGTTATCCCCTCAGCGTGAACCCGATAAGTGCGAAATCGACTAACGACAGGAACTCCGAACATCTTAACGATTAAACATTAAAATAGTACAACAATTACTGTACTGTACTGGACAGAAGGGACTGACGCGAGCCTGTGATGCATAAAACCGGTTAGTGGTCTTTATATTAATTAAATTGGATGAAATTTTTTTAAAATATTATTTAATAATTGTGTGCAGTGCCATCTGCTGAAGAAGACATTCATTACACTCAATATCCTAGACGTCATCTATTAGTGTGGCATCGAACTAAGACCTTTAACATCAATAACTGCTACTTGTCGCATCAACATGACTAAGTGTGGCGGTTGCGGCAAGTTTCTGTCAGGTGGCGCCTCTTGTACGAAATGCAAGGCAATGTTTCGTCGACAATGCGTCAGTCTCACTACTACGAATCAAACACCTAAGAACTGGTTGTGCCCGTGCTGCGTTGTCAATGCACCTCGGAAAGACAATACAAACACACCTCTAAAAGAACTAGCCGAACAGGAGTCGGAGGAGTCTCCTCTGCAATGTAGCGAAGGTAACGAGCAGCTCCTACTACTCGAGGAAATACGTGCTCTTAGAAATGACATGAGTGACTTCCGGAAAGAGTTTGAAAGCTTCCGCACGGAAGTACGTGACGAGTTGAGAGACTTGAGAGAAATGTATCAGAGCTGCAACAGCAGAATGGATGCTCTTGGCGAGCGACTAGACCAGCAAGACTTGAGGCTTAATCGGCTGGAGGCTAGCTGCGAGGAGACATATGATCTGAAAATTCAATTGCATGTTCTAAAGCAGGAATTACATAGTAGGGAACAACTAGCTCTACATAACGATATCAAGATCAGTGGCGTGACCGAGACCGGTGGCGAAAATACTATGCATATCACAGGGCTGATAATGAACAAAATCGACGTGAAAGTAGACGAGCGTAATGTTGTAATAGCCCGCCGGATGGGCCCGGTCCGTGTAGGTGTAACCTCCACCCTCGTCACCTAAGTCTCTACCTTATTCTACCTTATAATACATACACACATCATCGCCGCTTTTACCTTAACTTAACTTATTATCTAATTCTTAAAACTATTTAACCTAATTTATCTACAATCTAATGGTTGTGTTTGGAGTTTTTGTGGAGTGCGTAGTGTTTGTATGATGATGAAACCTTAGCATAGGTTAATTCTATTTGCAGTGAATTTCAGTCAAGCAATGTAATATTATAATAAATACTATTTTGGCCAGATCGTCTAGTGAACCCTCCGTTGTTAACCGCATTTAAGTAACTCAAGTTCTTTCGTGAAAGTTTAGTAATTGGCTTATCCCTGTGTTAAATTATTTTCTGACCTAATTACCTACCAGTCTATAAATCATATCATAGATATGTGTAGCCTAGCAATGACTCCGTCTGAACTGTGACCTAAATCCTTCACTGCAGCTGCGGGGAAGATTTGTAACCACTCAAAGATAATCAGATGATAGCTTAGCTTGCAGGTATTATTATTTATTAACAATAGCATGATACATGAGAAGTCTTGTGCAATTTATGGGCCCCAACCGCCGCCCTATAGCGTGCCTTACATCTCATTGTTTAATTATGGCTCCGTCACATTAGCTTTAACATTAATTATTAGCTTGTGCCTTTAATTCTTTAAAACTGAGAATTTACATCTCTCCTCAAAATTTAATTTCATTTTACATTATGAACTATGTGTTAGCAATTTAAATTCTTATTATTCCACATAAATCAATAGAGTTTATCTCAAGGCTTGCTATCATTCAAATATCCTTTTTACATCAAGAACTTAATTATTCAATGCAATAACTATGTCTTATGAAATCACTTATCGAATAGATGTGGGATGCCAGCATCCAACAGGACCCACTTATTTCTCTGATTATTGTGTCTATTTTATAGATGTAACCTTATTAACTGACTGCCCCTTTGTCTTATTAGAAAATTAATATTTAGTTCTATAAAGGGTGGATAATTTATTCAAACCCCACTTCAGGCGGTGGCTAATATAGAATGCTATTAATACAGGTAAAATTACTTTTATTTACTCTTAGTATTTATTATACAGGTCTTATAAAGTTCCAATATAACTACATTGGATTGGCTGCATTGGCAGATTATCACATCTTAAGTTTATCAAAGGATGTTTGATTTATTCAATATCTTACTCATTTAGGAAGTGAACCTAAATAGAATGCTATCATTTGAAGTAAAATTACTTTGGTTCACTCTTAGTGTTTATTATACAAATCTTATAAACTACATTGTATGGGCTGCATTGGCAGTTTATCACATCTTAAGTTTATTAAAGGATGTTTAATTTATTCAATATCCTTAACTTGACCATTACCTAAGGTGAATTCAAATGCTATAAGTAGACTGTATTATCAGGCTAATTAGCAGGTTGTTATCAATCAATTATTTCTATGTTTCAGATTATTAGAAGCTCATAGCTTGCAATGTCTTCCTTCAACGAATTAACCCAGGTTCTAAACTGGTTTTAGTTGTTCAGTTTCAGCTTATATTTTACCAATAGGTATCGGATGTATAATTTTTTTAATACTTTGAAGAGTGTAGCAATATAAGGCCGTATTGTACCCCAGGGAAAGCTAAAAATGCCTGTTTGGTCATTTCAGTATTAGAAATCAAACATCACAGTACAGCTATGCTTATTTGCTATAACTTTTAGTATTTTTCTTGTAATAGGAAACCAGTCTAGACTTTTAGGTATTCCAAAGTAATGATGGTACGATATTATCATACTTCTGTTAATTATTTAAAATGAATAATTAATTGGTAACAACCTTAGAAAAACAATAAGAATTTTATCGGCCTACGGTAACAGATTACATGCCTAGATAGGACCCACATCACTTCATCGTAAATTTTATTTAGCACCGTAACTTAATTATCCCTACCTTATTAGTCTGAATTAATCCAGCCTGGTCCCGCGGCCCACGTACCTAGTTTATGTACGTACAGCGTGCTCACACCGTACTGTCCTCCCTTAACTAACAGTATATGAGACGTCTACCTATAGATTCCTACAGCTTTCCTCACTTGAAACACCTATATTTTGTCGAACTAACAGTCCCTACTTGTGTACCTTGCAATCTAGGCCCAAGCCACATTTAACTTAATTTCGTGGTGAGTTGTGTAAGCCGAGTCGCCCCTGCAAGCAACAGACTTCTAAATGGACTATCAATCGAGCCAGTATACTCAGAGTGTAAAACCTAACACTACACTGTATGTAAGGAGGCGGGACGGTTTTGGACGGGGTTGTACGTGCCCACCTCCAGCTAATTGGTGTCTGACCTATCTTCAATTTTCACTAGGGAGACAACTGTCTCTCCCCCGTTATTCTCTCGAAGATAGTGTGTTATTTAGCGTTTTAATAGATAACGCCGGCATTATTAAATACAGTCAAATGCCTCCAGACCGAAGTCCGTTGAAACCATATTAGTTTTTGTTGGCACCGTTATCCGTGTCCGCTAATATGATCCAGAATACTTCATTCTGTTAACAATTATTCGAGTCGCGATAGCAAGAATTTTACTTTAATATTCACTTCTATTTCACAACCAATGTTAGTTAAAATCGCAACTCGAATATCACTTAGCGCGCTAAAAATCGCTCGGACGCTCGTTTTCCCGTATAAGTTTTTACCGCACTCGTAAATCGGACCGTGCCTCCGACGTCTCAAAATTAAATGCCTCGCTAATTTCCCTCTCTTCCTCAAGCATCTTAACTTTCGCGCCACGCGCGCCTAACATCCCTCCCCAACATTCCGCTTTTCTTCCCTTCAACCAATCGCTAGCTGTTTCCCGATGCGCCTCGCCTTCGCGTCGCTTATTATTTGTTATACGCGAACTTCGCGTTGCGCCACGTGGAGATAACATCCTACTTCTCTTTCTATCTTTTTCTCAACCTCTCGCTTGCTCATTGCCGCCATCCGCCACGCAATTCTAAAGTTTTTCCATAATCCAACCAAATCTCGTCAGATAGCCAATATTACATGTTTGAATATCTAAATGTAGCCTTCTATTAACAATTCCCTCTCAATAATCATCCACTTAAGCCAATAATCCTGAATTTTGTGAAATTATAAAAAGTTCCGTATTCCGACCATAGGTGGCGCCCGCCTGTATGTCAACCGGCTTGCCAACCTACGTCTATGTCGCGTAACCCAAGTAAATAACGCACGCTAGACGGCGCCTATGTCGCAAGACCACACGGAGCAGTCCCCGCGAAATTCAAACTAAAGATAAAGCCCTAGACCATAGTCAAACTAACAATCTTACGCGAAGCTCAAGTAAATAACTCACGCTAGACGGCGCCTATGTCGCAAGGGGCACACAGAGCAGTCCCCGCGAAATTCAAAATAATGATAAAGCCCTAGTCCACTGACCATTATTCTGAACTAGTTTATTATTCCCTTTTCATGCTTAGTATATTAATGGTGCTACGCATTAATATTTATTTTAGTGCTACTCCCATACATTCCTTACTAACGGACGGATACCATTCATTCTGCACCGTAACATAGGGCAGGACGGCAAGCAGCGCCCGCGCCCTATAGTGATGCGCGTGACGCGGCGAGCGGTGACCGAACAAGTGCTGCGCGGTGCGCGCACCCGCCGGAACATTTCTACCGGTGACATCGAGTTGTCGGGAACACCGCGTCCTATTTACATCAATGAGCGGCTTACAAAGGAGAACAGACTGCTTTTCGGTCGGGCCCGCACGCTAACTAAACAGAACAAATGGAAATTTTCGTGGACGCGCGAAGGGAAGATTTTTATTAGAGAAGAAGATGGAGAACCCGCCTTTCGTATCCGAAGCGAGCACGATCTTGATATAATTTTTAAGCTGCGCTCTAGCATTGCTAACTAGCTTTATCAATATCTCCTTAAATATTATATATTATACCATAAGCCAGTGGCAAAATATTTGCCATCCTTTGTGTCTTACATTACTCGTTAGTGATATTATATTTGGCGCAATCACAATATATAGCATTTGTATCAATTGTAAGGAGAAGCGGCTCTCTTCCCTAGTTAGGGTAGCTGAAGTCAAACTAGCACATAGTTCTTTAATTTTGTCAAATAGTTGTTTTATTGTATCTGCTTTTTCTTCGTATGATGTAAAAACTATGGTGAATTTCGCGAACACTTAAAATACTGCTATGCGTTATATTGGGTACAAATACACACTTTTCTTAAATACACAAACACACCCATATTCAAACATACACTCACACTCCATTTTACTGATTTTACTACACAACATCTACACTACAAGAACACATTTCAATCAAAAATTTCTATTATTCACCTTAAATAAACAAATACTTATAAAAAGTGGCTAATTTAATTTATAAACATTTGAGACTTGGTCTTCTTAACATACGCTCTCTTAACACAGGCAGAGACGAATTAGAAGCAAGTGTGGAGACTAATAAACCTGACATACTAGCACTTAATATGACGTGGATTAGGGAGGGCCAAGAAATGATCGCTCCGACTCTTCCCGGTTATATACTAAAACATAGAGCCCGTAAAACAAATAAAAAGGGTGGAGGCGTAGGGTTCTATATCAAAAAAGGCATACGCGCGCGAGTTCATGCTCATCCAAGTTTTCAACTAGAACAATTATGGTTAGAGATAGCACTCCCAGGCGCACGAATGGCTATTGGTACGGCTTATAGACTGGAAAGTGTTAAGGTCACCGCTGCTTTGGATGCCTTAAGTGAGTCCTTGAGCACATTTGCCCACTGCGATTACGTCTGCCTGTTGACTGACTTCAATGTGGACCTATTAAAACCTGACTCCCTGAAGGCTCGTGAACTAGTAACGTTCTGCTCACAACAGAATCTTGTTCAGCTGATAAAACAGTCCACTAGAAGAACAGATGGGTCAGAAAGTCTAATTGACCTCGTACTTACGGACGTGCCTGAAAGATGTAAGAGAGTTACGGTATTGCATAACCAATGTATGAGTGATCATGCCCTAGTATTGTGTAACTTTAATATTAAAAAGCATAAGCCAGTAGCTCGATTTTTAATGACTCGTTCAATAAATGAAATAGATCCTGATTTATTTGTCTCCGACCTTAAATCGGTAGAGTGGGGGGATCTTCTAAATATGCAAGATGTTCAATCTAAAGTAGTAATGCTTAATGAAAAACTTCTTAATCTTTTTGATTTGCATGCGCCTTTAAAGCAAATACGGGTTAGAGAAACCCCAAAGCCATGGATCACTAACATGATAAGGTTTATGATGTCTCTTAGAGACAAAGCTCTAATAAGAGCACATAGTAAGAAAACTGATTCGTCTAAAAATTATTATAAAAGTTTGAAAAATTTAGTCTCAGGTGCAATAGAAAGAGAGAAATCAGCCTTTTTTACTCAATACATAAATAAAACCTGCACTACCCAAAAAAAATGTGTCTGTACTTAAAAAAAGCTAAGACAATTAATAATAATATTGCAGCACCTATACCTGATAACTTAATGAAACCAAATCTAATAAATAACCATTTTCTAAATATTCCCGGCGATGGATCAATTGATTACGAGACTTATCTATTTTTTAAGTCAAATAAAAAAACAAATAAAGTATTTTCTTTTCGCCCAGTGTCAGAGGAGGTTGTTAGTAAAGCTATTTCAAGCATAAAAACAAACGCAACTGGTCATGACCTCCTTAACGCAGAGATGATAAAACTTACAATGCCTGAGATACTTCCAATAATCACAAATATTATTAATTGTTCCATCTTGACGAGTACCTTCCCTGAAGCCTGGAAGCTAGCCCTAGTCAAACCAATTCCCAAATCCAACAATGTTGAGACCTTAAAAGACTTGCGACCCATCAGCATACTTCCAGTGTTGTCTAAGGTGTTGGAAAAGGTTGTATTAGCTCAGATGGAAAAGTTTTTGTGCCAAGAAGATTTAATACCTAAATATCAGTCAGGCTTTCGAAAGAGCTATAGTACAGAAACAGCGCTTCTACAAGTTACGGACGATTTACTTACCGCATCGGACTCAGGACTCAGCAGTGTACTGGTTCTATTGGACTTCTCACGTGCATTTGACTGTTTAGACCCTAATCTTCTGATAGCTAAGCTCTCATACTACGGTTTTTCACAAGACACTTGCAAATGGTTTAAAACTTACCTCATTGACAGAAAACAGTATGTAGAACTAGAAAACCAAAACGGAAATAAAAACATCTCTACTGCTGAAAGAGTGCCTAGAGGCACGCCGCAAGGATCGATCTTAAGTCCTATCCTGTTCTCGATTTTTACGGCGGATATGCCCGATCATGATAAGATTTGCAATTACCACTTGTACGCAGATGATACACAACTCTATCACAGTTTTAAAACTGAGGATACAATTATTGCTATCGCGCAAATCAATAAAGATTTAGACGAAGTTTATGGATGGGCTAGTCGTAACTCACTGATTCTTACCCGGCCAAGTCAAAAATGGTGATCCTAGGCACAAAAACACAAGTTAGTAAAGTCTTGGCTCATAATCCTAAGCTAACTGTTAACGGGATAAATATAACTATCGACACCGAAGCAAAAAAATTAGGACTTATTATTGACAGTGAAATGAGGTTCGTTAAGCATATAAATATAAAGATCAAGAACGCGTTTTATAAACTCAAAGCACTGTATAATGTTAGAAAATATATTTCGGAAGAGGTGAGAATATAACTATGTGATCTCTTGGTGCTCTCCCCTTTTAACTATTGCAGTGCTGTGTATGGACCTAGGCTATGGGCTGGAACAGAAAATGCCATTCAACGAGTGCAAAATGCATGCGCTCGGTTCTGTTTCAGTATACCTAAGAGAGAGCATGTCACTCCATATCTTGTCAGTAAAGGTATACTTAACATGAAGTGTAGAAGAGAGCTTCATATAGCATGCACTACACATAAAATCATTTGGAATAAGAAGCCTGAATACCTTTTTGAAAAAATATCATGGACCAAGGATATCCATCAATTAAATACCCGATCCAAGTTCACTAATGCTCTAGTTATACCAAAACATAATACGGTACGCTTTAAATGCTGCTTCAAATATCGGGCGTCGAAGATCTGGAATAATCTCCCACCACCTTTGAGAAGAATAAATTGTTATTTTACATTTAAAAATCGATTTAAGTTAAGCTTACTGGTTCGGCAAAAAGATAATTTCGAAGCAGCTTTTAAAACACAAGGGTAATTTAATACACGCACATCACAAACATTACAATTCACCACTCGCAGCTCACCCGCACCACAAACATGACATGACACATCCCATATACACAATTACACACACACAACACACACGCTCACTCACATTTTGTCATCTGTGCCCTTTCTCTTCTTTTCTCTTCTTCTTTTTATTTTTTATTTTATTTGTATTATTTTGTGTCTTTTATTTTTAACTTAATCCAGTTTTGATCGAGTCGTACATGAAATCCATTATTGTAAACGCTTCTTTCACTTTACCCCGGCAAAGACCTGCCCGGCACAGGGATAAATTGAAAAACAGCGCAGCGTGCACATAACAATGTGACCGCAGCAAATGCTGAATTTACGCCTTTTGCCCTCCGAATAACATACATATAAATTTATAATAAATTAGCAGCAAGTATTAATAACATAGTTTAAGTTCGTTTGTATAATATGTGTATTCTTAGAATTGTGCAGCTTGTAAATGTATGTTGTGTGTTTTTTGGTATGGCAATAAATAAGTTTTTTTTATTTATTTTAGTATTCTTTTAATGAGCCAACATCACACAGCTTCGAAGTTTGAATCGTATTAACAACTAGCGGCCGCTCGCGGTTTCACCCGCGTGGTTCCCGTTCCCGGGGGGAATATCGGGATAAAAAGTATCCTATTTGTTAATCCCGGTTATAAACTATCTGTATGCCGAATTTCATCCAAATCCATTCTTTATTTTTTACGTAAAATAGTAACAAACATCCATCCATAGTAACAAACATCCATCCATACTTACAAACTTTCGCGTTTATAATATAAGTGTAATAAAACTCCAATAGACTGGCACTGTACTTTATTCTCTGATTCCACTACACACTGTATTCACTCTAAAGCGTCCCGTTCAAGAATGTTCTTACCAAACTAAAACTACCTTACAGCAAATCGTTATTAATCCCACTACCTACTAACATTATTTCCGACATCCGTTTCCGGGGACTTAATATTTGAAGTTGACAATATCACGCTATTTCCGTTTCCGGGTGACTTAATATTTGAAGTAACAAAGACAAACTTATTTTAGACAATACCATACTTCTTACACATTTAAAACAATCTTATTTTCATAACAAGAATAAATTCTAATGCTAATTTACAATTCCAACTAATTTATTACATTTTGTTGTATTTAACATAGGCTACTTCAGGTGAACTGATTGGCAAAACAAATTACAACCATTTCAATACTAACTTCCGCTTAAATTATTCTAATTTTAAACAATATTATCACAAATCACAACACTCGGCCATCCACAAGCGTGCTCCTCCGGAGTACGCATCAATCACAACACTCGTGAGAAAACAATTGTGTGTTTTATTTTACATATTCTTAATAGTTTATAACAATAATCAAATCTAATAATTTTCTTAGAGAATTATTAATGGTAATAAATAACTACGTATCGTACAATTTATTTTTTTTACACACTGTTTACTTATCAGATTCTACATTACTATCAGAGTCTGATGAACATGATTCGGAACCAGAACCTTTGTCTAACCCTAGTGCTTGGATGTGAATCCAAGGCCGCATTCTATCCGAAGCTGCAACACTGTCGTATCCTCTGTTGTTGTTGAAACCTGGCACATTTACAATT
This sequence comes from Scoparia ambigualis, assembly GCA_963921215.1. Taxonomy (NCBI): domain Eukaryota; kingdom Metazoa; phylum Arthropoda; class Insecta; order Lepidoptera; family Crambidae; genus Scoparia; species Scoparia ambigualis. The sequence goes on from OY992524.1 coordinate 20,663,225, forward strand.
TCGTAGCGGTCATTTTCTAAGCACTTAGATATTTTATAGGGGCCAATAAACTTGGGCATTTATTTCTTACTTTTTCCGTCGTTATAAAAGTTAGTTTTTGTTATTTTAACTACATCCCCCACCAAATATCTGACTGCTGGGGACCTCTTGGAATCATAATATTGTTTCTGACGTTTTTTACTTTCTGTAATATTTGCTAGGGCCTCGTGTCTAATGGCATCAACAGACGATGTTGATGGATCATTACCAGAGATGTCTTGAACATTATCGATTTTTACCATGTTATCAGAAGGACAATTTAATTTGACCCCAAACAACAGTTCCGATGGACACTTTTTAGTAGTAGCATTAATGGTATTATTTATGCCCCACTGAACTCTTCCTAATTGCTGATCCCGAATGCGTTCGTCTTTTCAAGAGTTTTGGGTAGCTAAAGAGGTGAGTATGGTCTGGTTGAACCTTTCCGCTTGCCCATTTGCCCTGGGACAAGCAACTGCGTTAAGTATATGCTTGACTGCATTCGTCTTACAAAACTCTTTGAACTGACTAGATGTGAAGGCAGTTCCTCTATCAGAAATTATTCTAAGTGGAACGCCAAAATCATTAAACTTTGTAAAAATTTTATCACATTCTTTGTTTTCGTATCTTAAACCGGCTTAGCAAAGACGTATTTAGTAAAAGCGTCTACTATAGTTAAAATATAGCTATTACCAAATCTACTTTTAACAAATGGACCTGAGCGGTCCAGGTGAAGGGTGTGAAACGGTTTTTCGACCTTTTCAATTTGGTGAAGAAAACCTGTACGCGTCTTACCGGAATGAAAATGAAAATGAAATGAAAAATGTTTATTTAGCAAAAAACATAACTTAAGCCGAGATACAAGATTGATCAGTGACTCCCACACAAGGCTAGGCCTGACTCGTGGGAGTCAATTATTTTACAAAGCAATGTATCTGAATAGTGGATAGTCGTCATGAACAATAATAGTATACAAAAACAAGTACAACATTATACAATGACCATATATATAAACTGGACCATGCAAAGCGCGAATGCGGAGTGCGAGTGTGAAAGTGTAATGGGTAACCCTGCGATTGACTCTTGGGATCGGACAGCAGCGACAAGACTGCCACGGCTGTCCATTACCAGTTGGAAGGCCTTGTTATGCCGTAACCTTAATAATTTCCTCGGATTGCGCGTAATCCCAAGTTAATAATAGGGACAGAACCTTAGATTTGGCTTATTGGTGTAGACAATGCTTTAAATCGCAAATGTTGACCAATTTATTGTAGAGGCGAGGAAAAATAAATTCTCTAAATCTTTGTGCAAATGTGGTTTTCACTTTAGTTGTGGGGACCTTGAAAGTTCTCTTTCTAAGTAGCTCATTATACCTTGGTAAACTTACAACTTGTTTGTGCATATACATTGAAGCTCTTAATAAAAACAATCTACGGACACTTAAGACTTGGGCTTCTTTGTAAACATCCGATGCGGGGTATCGCCTTGGTCTTCCCAGAGCCACCTTCAGAACCGCTCTTTGTGCTCTTTCTAATACTATCAATACGGAAGGGGCAATACCTCCCCATGCAAGTATACAATAGTTAATCACGGATTGGCACAATGCCAGATACACTGACCTGAGAACATTTCCATCAGTGATCTCCCTTAACTGTTTCATTGGTTTAGGCGCAGAATGTCCAATTCGCAAAATGTCCAGCGGTCGCAAAAAGTTCAAGTCGTCATTATTTATTTAATTTGTCCGGCACAATAAAACGGTATCCACGAGTTATTTTTATTGTGCCGGACAAATTAAATAAATAATGACGAATTGAACTTTTTGCAACCGCTGGACATTTTGCGAATTGGACATTCTGCGCCTAAACCGTTTCATTATGTGGATTAGTTTACGTACCCTGGCTGAGGTAACTGAGATATGTTTTTTAAAGTTTAGGTTCTCGTCAAGTGTTGTACCAAGATATTTTAAAAAAGGGGCTCTCTCTATATTACTACAATTACAATTTGGGTTTGCGGAACCAGTTTCCATAGCTGTACAGTTAGAATTGTGAACTGGAATACTTTTAAAAAGTAATGGAGGAGGCTGCGATGCTGCCGTTTTATGAAAGCACAGAAATTTAGTTTTGCTTGCGTTGAGAGTTAGAATGTTATGATTTAACCATTTCTGTATTTTCTGCATACCTAATACGGCATAAAGGTGGGCCTCACGCCAGGTCTGACCGTAAAAAATAATGGCTGTATCATCAGCGTAACAGACTACGTCACTGTTCTGGAGTTGAATAGACATTATGTCATTTATATATGAGACAAATAGGGAGGGTCCCAAGATGCTTCCCTGAGGGACGCCAAAATTTACAGACTGGACCTCGCTTATAAGATCACCAACCTTGACACATTGCCCTCTTTCTGATAGGTAGCTGGTAAACCAATTAAGCGCGCAACCTCGAATCCCGTACAAACTGAGTTTTTTAATTAAGATGGGAATCGATACTGTGTCAAACGCCTTTGTCAGATCAAGAAAAACACCGACACAGCATCGATCTTGATCAAGGTGAGATACAATTTTGTCGGTTAGGAGAGTAACTGCATCCTCCGTTGATTTACCTTGGTGGAAACCAAATTGGCGATCAGAGATTTTACAATTGCCTTCCAAAAATTTGACCAAGCGCCTATTGACTACTCGTTCTAGAAGTTTAGAATACCCACTAAGTAAAGATATTGGGCGGTAATTACAAGGATCATCTTTGGTTCCTGACTTGTGGATGGGAAGTACTGCAGCTGTTTTCCATTCACTAGGAAAGACACCTGAAGATATGCTCAAGTTAAAAATTGCTGACAAGGGTTTGGAAATTACATGAGCAAGGGATTTAAGTAGTTTATTAGTAACCCCATCAATTCCCGGAGCACTATTTGCGTCAAGACAGCGAATGAAATTCATAACTTCATGCGGGTCAGTGGGTTCCATGAAGAAGGAGTTCTGAGGGAGAGGATCGGGAATGTGGACTTTGCTAGCAAGAGATTCCTGAGTTTCATTTAGCTCTGACATGATCGAACTTGCCAGCGTGTTACCAATCGTCGCGAAGTAAGAGTTACAAAAATCTAGAGATTCCCCTGCGGTTGTCTTAATGTTAGTCAGTACTTGATTCGAGGACACGACACGCTCAGTATAAGTAATGTGTTTGATTGTAGTCCAGAGCTTTTTAGGAGTGGATTTGTGATCATTTATTTCTTTACTATAGTGTTCAACTTTTAGTTTCCGAATTAGACTAATGTAAAAGTTTCTGTATCGAGTGTACACGAGCTTTTTAACAGGATTATGGGGGTCTTTACGAAGTTGAGTATGCAATTTGTCCCGATGCTTAGAGCATCTGATGAGACCTGGAGTCATCCAGGGTTGCAAGATAATTTGAGAGCGACTAATGGTTACAATTTTGGAATGTTTCGAAACTGACTCCGCGACGGTGTTAGAGAAAAACCTAACCGAGTCAGTCAAAGAATCACTGATCAGAACAGGGGACCAGTTAACCTGTTCCAGCTCAGATATAACCGAGTCAATGTCTACCTTCACTTTAGAGCGAGACGGTTTCGATTTCTGTTGATTCTGCGACTTGAGCATGATTCCCAACGCGGTTATGTCATGATCGGTGAGATCATTTGAACTGACGAAAGATTCCGCATAGCTTTTAGAAGACACGAAAATATGGTCTATGCAAGTCTTGTCATGGGTAGCTCGGTCTATGCCAGGGACAAGTCCGTGCTCCGCCAGTACACTCAGATATTCCGATGACGAGCTACTATCAGCCGCCGAGTCAAGAATATTAATATTCAGATCCCCTGCAAGGATAAGATGAGGCGAGGAATTAATAGATTTTAAGCTATAATCAAGAGAGTGAATAAAATTTTCTGGGTTTGAGAAGCTAGGTGACCTGTATACGGCTATGACTGAGAACTGGTTAGGTACCTCTGCCAGCACACAATTAGCCTCTTCAACGTTCGGTTCAGAAAAATGGGGAGTCCATTTGTCTCTTATATAAATCGTCACTCCACCGGACTTATTAATGAATTTCTTAGAGAAGAATGAAGCATACCCCGGCAAATGTCTAAAGGTCGTGTTTTCGTTCAACCAGCACTCACTAAGGACTATAACATCAAAGTCAAGACCAAACCTCTTAAGTACAACAAGGAAACCATCAAAGTTTTTTTGCATGCTCCTAATGTTGATATTTAATATTTTCAGTGAAAATTTTGACAGAATCTTTTCACCATCCTCGGGAATAGTTATATTATGGCACTTAATCTGATATGAGTTATCTATATCATCTAATAAGCCTAAGGGAGCCATGGGTAGATGTTAAAAAGTAATTTGTAGTTTTTCGGAATAGTGAGTATAAGTGCCAGACTAATAGTAGTTTTATAATAGAGTAGATATATGCCATTCCCAGCGAATTTCGAGAGGTTATGATTATAGATTTCACAAGTATGACTGTGAGTGAGTTCATGAGAGTTTGAGTTTGAGTAGGTGTATGAGCATATTGCATGCCAAGAAATTAAGATTAAATACATACGCCATAAAAAACTAAGTATGAAAAATACAAAAAATGGAAAACTGAACAAGCGACAGGTAAGCAAAAATAACATACAGTCCTTATCCCGAGGCCAGCACATGAGAGGAGTGTAACGACTCCACTGTGGCTGTTGGTGTAGATTGTAACTCCTTTGAGTACCCTGGTCTGCGGAGACCATTGAGATCTTCTTCCGATCTAATACGAATCGCAGGGCTTCCTTCCTTAATATCCCGTTTCCTGACATAGATACATCCATTTCGCAGCCAGCAATACTTGTAACCGTGCTCGTTCGAAAACATCCTGGCGGAACGAAATAAACTGCGATTGGCGCTAGTCAGGCGTTCATTAACATATACCGAACTATCGGGACCGTGGCCCACTATGTCTTTGTTTTTCAGAAATCTTCTAGTTTTAGCGTGTTTCATGAATTCATCACGTTTTGCTCGACGAGTGAAAGCGACCACTAAAGGACGTTGAAGCACACGGTTCTCACCTGAGTTCACTTTGAGGGTTATTTTATTATTTTTAGGCCCAACACGGGATACGTAGTCCAGATCAGTATCTTGGAGCTCAACTCCCAGTTTGGCGGCAGTCGTAAGCACCAAATGAAACGGATTTTCATTTGCTGTCTCTTCCAGACCACATATTTCCAATTCGTTGCCTAAGGCTGACTGAGCCTGGATGTTAAGCTGGGATTGCAAGTTTGCAACGGTAGCTCTAAGGATAACATTATCATTTTCCAGCATTTCAAGAGATTTGAGTCTCTGATCGTATTCTGACAACCGTAAGCTTATGTCATCGAAGCATTGGCGAAGATAGCTGATGTCCTCTCTGATCTCGGCGCTCAAACCAGACAGCTTAGACTCAAGGAGCTTACCAAATTGGTCATATGTTATTGAGCCACTTGCCTGTGCAAGCGATTTGGGGGGATTCGAGGAATTTCCATGTATTTCAGAGCAACTTGTATCTTCAACTTGGGACACTATTTCGTCACATGACATGTTTGATACATCGTTTGACGACGGGGAGAGCTGTCTCCGCACTGGGGTGTTGTCCTCCTTGCGTCGAGTGACCCGCGAGCAAGACTGGCATTTCCAAAGTTTTTTTAAGCTAGCTACGTTGTCTTTAAAATAAGACGATGTCATGTTATAACATTTGTAGTGGTAACATTCTTTGCACGCAGAACATTTTAACTGCTCTTCAGGGCGAACAATTTTATTGCAAGCCAAACAGTTCATTATGTATACAAGCACCGGGGCTGCGTCGGAGCGTGCAGGAGCGAAGACCGTAGCAGCAGACGTAGCAGTGGTCGTAGCAGCGGCCGTAGCACGGTCGCCTCGGGCACTCGAGTCGTCGTCGGTCGGCTATCTTCGTGTCGTTACGCCGGCAGCGCTCAAGGTCACGGTAACACTCAGTGGGCGACGTTATAAGAATGATTTTTGAGGTAGGTCAGGTTCGGGTCCGATAATTAATAATTTGAAAATACTTTTCAACACTATTCTTCAAGCGAAAAAGTTATTGAAAAACGGATTTCGACACTTTATTGCACTTGATGTTGGCTTCAAAATGATATAACAAATGACTATAACCACACGTTTAATTCACAACTTTTTGAGTGATTAATGCGGAGCGATAAAAATACCGTGTTGACTTATCAGTTGCGCACGCCGAAAAGTATAAGAATTATCTTTATTATAAGCGCAATCGATACAAGCAGCAACATACTTTTTAACAAAACGCCTTAGTTTAGGGAACCAGTATTGGCCTTGAATACGTTCAAGTGTCTTTGCAAACCCAAAATGTCCAATGTCGTCATGATTAGCCCTACAAACCTGCCACCTGGCACTTTTAGGAACGACCAATCTTTGTTCATCGCCTACTATTCTATATATGGCATGATTTTTAATTGTTTAGTTCTTTTTAATATCTATTCTCTCCTGATCTGTGCTTGGTTTTAGAGTTCTAATAACTCGTTGTAGTTCAGGGTCTGCAACCTGTAAAGTCACTATCCAATTACCGGTAGTGATATTCATAGTTTTGAGAGAATTAGGTGTACTATCAGTAGGTGTTGGGTTTCTGCTAAGAGCATCTACGTGATTCATACGGCAATCAGGACGATACTGGACATCAAAGTCGAACTCACTGATTTGAAGCCACCATCGTGCTATGCGGGGAATTAGATCTCTTTTAGTAAGTGTGGTCCTCAATGCATTACAGTCAGTGTATACCGAAAACTTAAAACCTAACAAATATGGGCGAAATTTCTTTAAAGAGCAAACCACAGCTAACGTTTTTAATTCATAAGAATGAAAGTGTCTTTCTTCTGATGTAGTTTGTCTACTAAAATATGCCACCGGTTTCAACGTTCTCGGTTGAGACTGCCATTGCAAAAGAATACCACCTAAACCCAGAGAACTAGCATCGGTATGCAACGCCGTGTCTAGATTTGGATCATAAAGGGCCAGAATGGGACGGTCGACTAGCTTAGACTTTAATAAAGTAAACGCATTATCTTGATCCGCCGCCCATTGCCACTTTATGTCCTTCTTTAGAAGTTGAGTAAGTGGTCTAGCTACTTCACCAAAACCCTTTACGAACCTTCTGAAGTAGCTAGCCAGACCAAGAAACTGTCTAAGTTCGTGTGCATTGGATGGGGTAGGAAAATTGCTTACTGCCGATATTTTTCTTGCGCTAGGTTTGATACCCTCTGCCGAAACTTCGTAACCTAGATACCTACTCAATTTGTCTATCAAAGAAGCGGCACTTTGACACTCTAAGAATAAGGCCAGCCTCTTTTATTAATTTAAAAATTTTCTCTAGTTTACAAAAGCCCTCATCAATTGTAGTCGATGGGATAAGAAGGTCATCCATATATGCGAGAGCTGTATCAAATCTACGTTTCCGTGCGGTGACGGAGAAAGAATACCAATCGCCGCCCCTCTCTCCGTCCGGTGGGTGTCGTAAGAAGCGACTAACGGACTCTTTCGAGCGATGATCTGCTCCACTGGTGGTAGGGCTTGACCCGTCTGGTTGGTGACCACCGTACGCATGGTGTAAAACCCGTCAAGTGACTGCTTGTCGGTCGCGTTTCGGGATCAGCCAGCGTATAACCAGAGCTCGAGAGGATGATGCTGCGATGTATTTGGTCTGTGGAGGCTTCCGTCAAACCAGTGCCAGTAGGACTTCGTTAACCTGCCGACCAGGGAGACCCGTAGAAACGGTTGTCCCGCTGGCCGCCCGTGGCACAGTACAGGGGCCCAAGCGAGCCTAACCAGCTCGTGAGGCTGCCTCACCATGCCATGCATAATCTCGGGGTGGTCCGTCGTGCCGGTTGGTGACCGTTGGTGGAAGGTGGGGTCCCGGCGGCCATTCCCGGGGGGGTTCGGGGGCCCTTCCGTTCGGCAGGTTAATAATACTCGTCTGTGGGCAAATTCCTGGGGAAACAGGCCACCACACTTTGACCATTCGCATCGCGGCATCATTTTCTCGATTCACGCCTCTCTCTTTCCACTCCTAAAATGACAGCGCCTAACAACAAAACTGGTTCTACAGCGATGCACACCCCCACCACAACCTTACCGTTTGAGGTGGAGTTCGCTAACATCCGCGGACTCCATGCAAACCTCAATGCCGTCCACCACCATCTTGAGACGGCACGGCCAGCAATGTTGTTCATGACGGAGATGCAAATAATCCGCCCAGCTGACACCACCTACCTGAACTATCCCGGCTTTGTGCTTGAAGAATCCTTCAAAGCCAAAGCCGGAGTTTGCTTATTCGTTCGGGCGGATGTTTGCTGTCGCCGTCTGCGCTGTCTGGAGGACCCTTCCTTCTCCCTCCTAGTGGTACACGTCGACTTAGGCTCTCATTGCCGTGTCTACGTCTGCGTCTACCGATCCCATAACGGCGACATGGAGACAACTCGACTAATTGAACATCTTAGTCGGGTAGCAGATGATGCGCAGGAGCGGTTTCCATCGGCGGAACTGGTGTTTTTGGGGGACTTCAACGCCCACCATGAGTTGTGGTTAGGTTCCTCCAAAACAGACCATGCTGGTAGAACTGCCCACGCATTCGCTCTCACGCATGACCTGACGCAACTGGTGAACCAGCCCACCAGGATCCCAGACATAGTTGGCCATGCGCCCTCCTTACTCGACCTTCTGCTGACGAGTCGCCCAGCTGGATACCGGGTGGAGATTCGAGCTCCTTTAGGTTCCTCGGATCACTGCTTGATATCCAGCACAGTGCCCTTGGCATCGCGCCCGCCAACAGCGGTTTCGAAACGCCAGATTTGGCACTACGCGTCGGCAGACTGGGACGGGATGCGGGAGTATTTTGCATCCGTCCCTTGGAGGCAGCGCTGCTTTAGTGGGAAGGACCCGACTGCTAGCGCCACTGCCGTTGCTGATGAGATAGTATTAGGAATGGAATACTATATTCCACACTCCTATGTCATCAGCAAAGGCAGACGCAACCGCTGGTTCAATCGCGAGTGTGCCAGCGCTGTTGAGAGCAAACAGACGGCATACCGCGCTTGGATCAGAGGTAAAGCTCATGGGGCTCCCGAAACTCGCTCGCTAAAAGCAGCCTATAATAATGCCACCAAGTCGTGTAAGAGGGCCTACATTAGAGCGGATGCCCAGCGCGTTGCACGAGTAGGCCAAGAACTCCTGACGCATCCTACGCGCAGCCGTAGCTACTGGCGTCTGGCCAAAGCCGTGCAATCCAACTTCTGCCAACCCTCGCTGCCACCACTGAGATGTCTTGACGGAACTTTAGCTCACAAGCCGCAGGAAAAGGTCGATCTCTTGGCCAAACTCTTTGCGGCTAACTCCCGGATCGATGACTGTGATTCACAGCCACCCTCAATTCCTCACTGTGGCCACACAATGTCTGATATTAAAATCAGGCAGTGTGATGTCCGTGCGGAAATGCAGTCAATCGATGTCCGGAAAGCTAACGGTCCTGATGGCATCCCAGCAATAGTCCTGAAAATGTGTGCAGCGGAGTTGTCCCCTGTGTTAACGCGTCTGTACCGTCTCTCGCTCTCTTCGGGTTGTGTGCCGGAATCTTGGAGAGAAGCTAATGTGCAACCGATCCCTAAAAAAGGAGATCGGTCAGATCCGACTAATTACCGCCCTATAGCCGTAACTTCAGTGTTGTGTAAGATCCTAGAACGAATATTGAACAAACAGCTTATTCGATACCTAGAAGATCACTCCCTAATTCACGATCGTCAATATGGGTTTCGGCCAAAACGGTCAACGATGATCTTCTAGCGTACGTCACACATCTCTGGGGTGAGGCTATTGACAAGCGTGGCGAGTCACTGGCAGTTAGCCTTGACATAGCCAAGGCTTTTGATCGGGTCTGGCACAAAGCTCTTCTCTCCAAGCTCCCGGCATACGGTTTGCCCGCTCAGTTCTGTACCTGGATTGCCAGCTTCCTGCATGAGCGTAGAATCCGTGTCTTTTCGGATGGATGCGCTTCGCGGTTCATGTCAGTGAACGCTGGTGTTCGTCAAGGCTCCGTTCTATCCCCCACGCTGTTCCTTCTGCATATCAATGACATGCTTCCTCTTGGAAACATTCATTGCTATGCAGATGATAGCACAGTGCATGGGGGATATAACGGGCACCCAACGGCTGGGCGGGTAGACACCGAAATGAAGCGAGCAAATCTTGTCATTGAGCTCGATCGGATGTTGGACCTCATTTCTAAATGGGGCTCCGATAATCTGGTGGAGTTCAATGCCAAGAAAACACAGGTGTGCGCGTTCACAGCGAAAAAGTCGCCATTCCTTCCCCTTCCCTCTCTTCAGGGTACATCTCTAGGCCTGCAGAGCAGTATTAACATGCTCGGTATGGATATCCGCTGCGATCTGAACCAAAAGGACTACATCGAAACCGTGATTAAAAATGCCTCACGTAAACTCGGTGTCCTGAACAAGGTGCGGCGATTCTTCACGCCTGATCAGTTGTGTCTATTATACAAGACACAGGTGCCGTCTTGCGTGGAGTATTGCTCTCACCTTTGGGACGGCTCCGCAAAGTACCTCCTCGATGTCTTGGACAGATTGCAGCGCCGCGCTGTGCGCATTATCGGCAATGCAGAGGTCACTAAAACTCTCGAGCCTTTGCAATTGCGTAGAGATATTGCGTCACTCAGCGTCTTTTACCGTTTATACCATGGCGAGTGCTCTGAAGAACTCTTTGATCTCATCCCTCCTTCTCCCTTCCTCCATAGGAGTACGCGTGCTGCTCTGCGGAGTCACCAATTTACAGTCTCTAACATTCCATCTCGCACAAAGAAATTTGGTGACTCGTTTCTTTGCCGCACTTCCAAAAGATGGAATAGTCTACCAGCACACGTATTCCCTCCTACCTATGACATAGGGTCCTTCAAACGAGGCGTGAAGAAGCACTTTGTGGGCCGGCAGAGTGAGGATGACTGATGCTACGTCTCTTACGCTGCACCAGTTGTCCTCGCGCCTGGACCTCATTTCCACTTAACATCAGGTGGAGTGGGCTCATTTGCCGGGCTTAGTAAAAAAAAAAAAAAAACCTTGACCTAGCAAATTATTAATCATCTTTCGGAAAATTGCCGGAGAATTTGCTAACCCGAACGGCATACGCTTAAATTCGTAATGGCCGTCCGGGGTAACAAACGCAGTTAGGTGACGACTTTCTTTTCCCATTGGTGCCTGATAGTAACCTGAAGCTAAGTCTAGGGTAATTAAGAAATTATTACCACTTAAATTTGAAATTTGGTCATCTATGAGTGGTAATGGATATTTGACCTTGACCGTCTTATTGTTGACCGCACGGTAGTCTACACAAAGTCTAGATTCTCCGTTCTTCTTTTTAACTAAAAGAATAGGACTTGCATAATTAGACTCTGATTCTTGCACAATATCATTGTTCACTAAATCACTGACCATATCTCTTACCTTTTGGCGTTCATTATGAGACAATCTATATGGCCTATATACTACCGGGGTCTTATCATGAAGTTCTATGTTCATTTCTGTATTCTGGGTACACCCTAATTCGTTAAGATTCTGAGCAAAGCAAACTCTGTACTCTAATAACAGATTTGTCAGTTGTATTCGCGGGTCAGAAGACACCGCCAAATACAGCAGAGTAAAGAAGGTTAGGCGGGAAGTAGAAGGGAGCTTACCGGGAGCAGGCTTGACGAGGTCGCTGGCACCGGGACACGAGCTGGCGGGCGGCGATTAAAGGCGATGTGATGGTCACGGCACAGCACAAAGTCACTTTACTTGATCACAGGCACTATCATCCCAGGGTCACTATCTATAAGGTCACTTCATCTAGGGTTAAACTTTCACGGTCAGGCTGTTGCGTGCGCGCGGTAGCTAGCTTGCAGACGAGTGGCGCGGTCCGCTCACGAAGCGAGCGGCCGCGGGTCGCGCAGCGGTGGCGCCGCGGCAGATAGGCGGACGCGGTCGTCAACAACCGCTGAGTCAACCACCTTACAGCTGGCGGTATGATTAGAATGGGCGTCCCGGCTTTGGCGGGTCGTATCATCTATACCTTGACCAATTTTTATTTCTGATACATCAAGAGGCGTTAATTCTTTATGAATATCTACAGCGTTTATGACTAGTGTTCTAGCCTCCACCAAAGAATTTGCTCTAGCTATTAAAGTACCTTCTTTAAATTTTAAAGGAGCTGTTGTCAGGGAAGTTACAAATACAATTGCTCTACTTTCATTTACCCTATAGCAAGTGGTATTCTTGTTCAGGACTCAATCTAGTGTCTCCATCGAAATATATGTCGCCAGAGAAAGGTTCCTTACAACATACTTCTACCAAGCCCCCCTTGATGATAGTAGTATCCTTCTCCACGTATAACTTAATCAAGGCGTTATTTGAATATTCATCTAGAAGTGCATGATAAAAGAATAATGTTTCATTGTCCTTCTTAACAATGACAGAAGGCAGTTCGGTAAAGTCCTGCCCTATTAGTAGTGAAGCTGGTAAGAGCACGTCATCGACAGCCAAAACGATAAATTCAGTGTCTATTTCATCTATTGTAACTGTAACCTTAGACTGGAACTGTGGTTTAGTAACAGAGTTTCTAAACCCTCTTATTACTGGCAAATTATCGGTATTTTGTTCAAGGTTTAGCATTTCCGCAACCGAACATTTAACAAGGGTACATTGACTTCCGAAGTCAATGAAAGCGTTTAAGGTTTCACCGTTTACACAAACGCTTTTGAAATATTTTCTATTTGCATCACGAGGCACGTTCACTGGACGAGAATTTTTAATAATAGATAGTTCGTTAGTTGTACGATTATTAACAGTTAATGTTTCATTTGACTTAAACTCTACGTTAGAAGTTGGTTTAGCGACAGGAAATATTCTCATTACGTTTTTATCAGTGGATTGATAGAGATTTGGCTATCGTGTGAAAGAAGAGGTTTTCTAAAGCAATTATCAAAGTTGTGGCCGATTCTACTACATTTGACGCATTTAATAATTGGCTTTGTACAATTCGTATAATAATGACCACGTTCCTGGCAGTTAAAACACGTTAATTCACTTCCTCTTATAAAGAAGGTCTACTCTGGTAATTAGATGCATTACGAAAATCTCTCTTTCTAAATAAAGTACTAGCTCTCGAATTATCTTTGATTGGGTTATATTGTTGAGAAGCTAAAAAGTTCAACAAATCTTCTGGTTCCTTACATTTAAGAGCTTGTGCGCCATTACGTACAGAGTTATCGTAAATTCCATAGATGATACAATCAACTGCCGTACGACCGTAAATTTCACATCTGTTAAGCAATGAAAGTTTCTCGTAGAAGTAATCGTTAATCGAGATTTACGATTTAACATTTTTTCTAACAATTTACCAAAATTTTCTTCATTGGGAAAAGCCCTTTTTAATTTACATTGCCATTCCGACCACGAGAAGTTGAGCGATGGAAGCATTTTTTTGCAAGCCCACTCAGTTTTTGTAGGGCATAATGAACAGTATGTTTTTCATTCCAATTATAAATAGCAGAACATTCATTTACTTTCCTTAACCATCGCTCAACATCCTGTGATTTATTATTCGGGTCGAATTCTGGGATTACATTAGTAGCATTCATACTCTTACTTGGACCATCTTGTATTACTGCTATCAGTTTCAGTAGATCACTTGCTGTCAGGCATTCCGTAGATCGCTTGCTTTTTGCAGGTATCTCTTCCTCTTCACTCGAGGATCTTCGTCGGCGTCGTCTACTGGGGCGTGGTGGCGTGGACCCGTCTTCATCACCTGAAATACATTTTCCAAGCACTTCATATCCTTTCTCATAAGCACTTAAGCATATTGATAACCTATTTCATAAATGCTTCATACAGGTTTTGACTCATGCAGCGCACGTACATAACTGAACATACGAGTACCTACCCAGCGCACCCACCTACATGGCTATACCTACACAGTCCACCTTCATGGCTGTACCTGCACAGCCTACCTACGTGGCTGTACCTACACAAATCACTTACATGTCTGTATCTAGACAGCCACCTAGATGGCCGCATCTATACAACCACCTACATGGCCGTATCTATACAGCCACCTACATGGCCATGCCTACACAGCGCACCTACATGGCCGTGCCTACACAGCGCACCTACATGGCTGTGCCTACTTGGCCCACCTACATGGTCAAGCTTACATAGTTACGTATATGGTAGTATCTACACAGCGCACCTACATGGCCGTGCCTGCACAGCGCACCTACATGGCTGTGCTTACTTGGCGCAACTGCATGGCCAAGCTTACATAGCCACCTTCAGGGCAGTATCTACGCAGCGCACATACATGGCCGTGCCTGCACAGCGCACTTACACGACTGTACCTACACAGCGCACCTACATGGCTGTGCCTACTCAGGGGATACGACCCCGCGACACAGGTAACGCTGTCAGTGATTAGCGCTGGTCAAACGCGTCGTATGCAACAGGTTAAAGTATCACCAAACTATCTGAGCTACATTACTAATAACCTTTATCGATTACTCTGTCGGAACGTAGCCCCGACCAAAAGCATCAAAAACGATTTACAAACTATCGTAAGACGAGCGTAGCCACACTATTAGAGAACCTGCATCGATTACTTTGTTAGAGAGTTGCCCCAACCAAAAGAATCAAATGCAGCAAAGCAGAATTATCGAAGAGTTGCTTCGACCAAATTCCATCATAACTCCACAATGTAACCACGCTGCGTCATTATCGTGACAAGTTGCAATTTAACTATTAATTTGCAATAAAACACAAAAGTAAAAATGTCGTTCGGAGGAAGAAGAGGAAGAAAAACTAATCTTTGTTCACTGTCTCTTAATATTTAGTTAGCAATTTTAGCAGAACTATATTACTTACAGTTTCCATTAGACATGGCGGCTCGCAGGCAATCCCACTTCTGAATTGTAATAAAACTCCAATAGCAGTCTATTGGAGTTTTATTGTGCACTGTACTTTATTCTCTGATTCCACTACACACTGTCTTCACTCTAGAGCGTCCCGTTCAAGAATGTTCTTACCAAACTAAAACTACCTTACAGCAAATCGTTATTAATCCCACTACTAACATTATTTCCGACATCCGTTTCCGGGGACTTAATATTTGAAGTTGACAATGTCACGCTATTTCCGTTTTCGGGTGACTTAATATTTGAAGTTACAAAGACAAACTTATTTTAGACAATACCATACTTCTTACACATTTAAAACAATCTTATTTTCATAACAAGAATAAATTCTAATGCTAATTTACAATTCTAACTAATTTATTACATTTTGTTGTATTTAACATAGGCTACTTCCGGTGAACTGATTGGCAATACAAATTACAACCATTTCAATACTAAATTCGACTTAAATTATTCTAATTTTAAACAATATTATCACAAATCACAACATAAGTAGGAAGAAGGAAGTAGGACATAAGGGCTCAAAGTCACGTAAAGAGCTACAAAGAGAGCTATGCTCGGGTTTTCTCTGCGAACCAACATTTTTTTTAATTTTATTCTACAACGAGTCTCCTACATGCTGTGGGACAAGGCTAAACTTCTTATCTAGACTGCGGTAGCAGAGTCCACACCAAAGGCAGACCAGCGTAAGCGGCAACACTGGATGACTGACAGTACTCTTAGTTTAGTTGAAGAAGGGCGTAAAAAGAAAGCTGAAGGAGCAGACACAAGGACAATTAACAAATTGTCTTCTGAAATTCAAGCATCCTGCCGACGAGACTAACATCTGTGAAGAGATTGAGTCTCCCGCTGGAAGAAACGAATACAGAGAAGAAGAACGAATACCCGCCTAAACTTGAGCAATTGAGGATGAGAATAATCAAGTGGTAACAGAACTAGACGAAATCTCTGAAACATGGAAGAGTTACTGTCATTCCTTATTTCAAGACCCGCGCGCTCATGTGATTTTCCCAGTACAGACGTCGACAGCGGACATTTGGAACCCGACATTTTTCTGTCTGAAGTGAAAGCCGCAATAAAGCATCTCAAAAACAGAAAGCCACAGGTAGAAATGCAATCCCTATCGAAACGATACGAGCTCTAGGAGAACGCGGCGAACATATCTTCCACGCTATTTGCAACAAGGTGTGGCAGACGGGAGTTTGGCCTGCTGAATGGACACACGCAGTGTTTATCCCACAGATATAGATTTATTTATCCCCTTACACAAAAAGGGCTCCACGAAGAAATGTAACGACTACCGCCTAATTGCTTTAATTTCACACGCCAGCAAGATTTTGTTTCTTGTTCTAAACGAGCGTCTAATAACACACCTGCCTAAAGAGATTCCTCCAGAACAAGCCGGGTTTGTGAGGGGTATGGGCATTCGGGAGCAAATTCGCATTGTACGCCAGATTATTGAGAAAGCACGAGATAGTTCAACAAGCCGGCGTATATTTGCTTTGTTGACTTCTCAAAAGCGTTTGACTCAGTGAAATGGCCGATGCTGTGGAAGTGGAAGACACTTTTGGAAATGGGCGCACCTAAACATCTTGTCCATCTTTTGCGACGTCTGTACGAAGATGGCACAGCTTCAGTACGCACAGATAACGTTCTGTCTGGCAACTTCCATCCAAGTGCTAGAGTCCGCCAAGGTTATATAATATCACCGTTCTTGTTTAATGTATACACTGAGTTAATAATGCGTATCACTCTAGAGGATTGGATCTGTCCAACCATTGGTATAACCATTGGTGGATACAAAATTACAAACTTACGATATGCAGATTATACTACTCTGTTTGCAACTAAGGCCCAGCATATATTTTTTTTTGTCTCATAAGGAGGCAAACAAGCAGGCGGGTCACCTGATGAAGAGCAATCACCGCCGTCCATGGACACCCGCAAAACCAGAGGAGTCGTAGATGCGTTGCCGACCTTTAAGGAAGGGTTAAGTAAGGAAGGAATAGGAATTGTGAGGGGGAGGGGGGAAGGGGCCTCCGGAACTCCCACTGGCCGGACGAAATACAACAGCACCAAGTGCCATTATTTCACGCCGGATATTCGTGAGAGGGTGGTATTAACCCGGGCGAGCCGGCCCAATGCGTGCTGCAACCCAGCGAAGCTCTACCACTCAGTCAGTGTCACTTATTTAGCACCACCCAGGGATCACGTGTAGGGTCTCAAGGGTAAACCTACGGACGCGAGTAACTTTAACCCCCAAATAGAAATGTATGTAAGAACGTATGAAGGATGTATGGAAAAACTGCTACAAAAAATAGAACGTGTCAGCCTTGAGTTCGGATTGAGGATTAACCACAGCAAGAACAAGATGATAATTGTCAACCGCGCCAACGTAACACGCCAGAAGTCACTAAAATTGCGAACTGTGACGTGGTCCAATCATACGTATACCTTGGCGCCTTATTTTCGAATAATGGCGGATGTATCGACGAGATAAAGCGACAAATGGCTATTACGAGAAAAGCAATAGACAAAATGAGAAAAATATGGAGGAACAGAATCATCACAAAGACAACAAAGACCAGACTTCTTCGTACGCTTGTCTTCCTCATATTTGTCTACGCAGCTGAGATGTGGACACTACGAGAAGTGGAAAGGAGGAAAATAGACGCTCTTGAGATGTGGTGCTGGAGAAGAATGCTTGGAGTGTCATGGACTGAATTTCGAACAAATGTCTCGATACTACAAGAACTCGGCATCACTCAGCGCCTATTCTCCGTAGTACAACCTCGTATCCTGGCTTTCTTTGGACACGTTTCCAGGCGAGAAAACTGCTCCATAGAACGCCTCGTCGTCCGGGAGAAGGTGGAGGGTACTAGACCGCGCGGAAGGTCACCCATGTGATGGACCGACCAGATAAAGTCAGTTGTAGGCGGATCCTTGAATAAGTGCAGCCGGATGACCTCCAGCAGGAAGAGATGGCCGACATCGTGAGGCGAATAACATCTGCCCCCTCCGATAGTACTACGTAACGAGCACGACCACTCTGCCAAGAGCGTAACGACAAAGAAGAAGAAGACAACGGGTAAGCGCTTGGCCTTCATCTCACCTGATGGTGTATATAATATATTAAGGCCGAAGGTGGAAGCGCTTTACCCGGAATCCTCAACCACTGAGGAACTCAGAAATGAGAAGATACGTAGAATAACTAAGGCAACCGACAAAGCCCGAAGTATTGCCAAGCTCAAGTGGCAATGGGCAGGTCACATCGCTCATAGAACCGACGGCCGTTGGGGCAGAACGGTTCTTGGGTGGCGGGCGACCGCGCACCGGTAGACGCAGTGTAGGCAGCCTTGCAACAAGGTGGACCGACGATATGGTTAAGGTCGCGGGTAACCGCTGGATGCGAGCAGTACAAGACCAGCCGCGGTGGAGATCCTTTGGAGAGGCCTTTGTCCAGCAGTGGACGTCTTTCAGCCGATGATGATAATTAATAATAACTTTAATTAATTAAAGATAAAAGATAAAGCTACAATATTCTTTAATGTACACCACAAAAACATAATTAAGTACTAAAATACTTAATAGTAAACTAAAAACTAACTACCTAACTTTAATAATTTAAATTAAATTAATTATTTATATTAAATTATTAATTATCTTAATTATATTTGTTTAGGCTCACACCGATTATCTAGGCCAAGATAAGTAAGTATTCTTTTGAATTCGTTAATATGGTAAGATAACGGACAAATATACCTGCATAAACATAGAAATAACACCCAGACCCGAAATCAATTTAGAAATACAGTTTTTCTCTAATTTTACCCGACCAGGAATTGAACCCGGGACCTCAGTCAGATATGCTTAAGGCCCCAGTACACAGTGGCGTGTGATGGGCCATGCTTGGCCACTGCCGGCCATCGCCATTGTGTAGACGGGGTAAATGGTGTACAGTGGCGGGCACTTGTCAATAGTAGCGCGCAATTTACCCCGTTTACACAATGACGATGGCCGGCAGTGGGCCAGCATACGCCACTGTACTGTACTGGGGCCTTTAGATTTTAATGATTTGGTAGTGTAACTAAACCACAGACGTAACTATACTTCTTATTATACGTTTGTGAACTGAACTGAGCAAGGAGAATGTAAGTTATAGACTGGCAGAATGTCAAAGATCTCAATGACACTAATATAATCACACAAAATTACTTGTTGGAGTCAATTGTTGGAGTAGATACATTTAAATTAATCAGATAGTTTAAACAATGAAATTATTCGAGTGTTATCAAAAAACATTTCTACTGATTCAACAAATTAGACATTTTCGACCGTAAGTAATAAAATAACATTATTCGGCATAATCAAAGTATTCGGCATCAATTAGTCTAATCGTCCTAAACCTACGTACGAGCATGTATGAAGAATACTTAATATGAAAGTTAATTTAGCGAATGATCAACACCTAAAGAGGCTCTCGCTTAAAGGTTGGGTCAAGGGTCAGATACAAAAGGCAGTACGTCAATAAGTGCCTGTAAAGGTTTACATTGAATAAATAATTTGACTTTGACTTTGACTTTGAGTACTCCTTAACACGGCACGTATTGTCAGGAGGTTCCTCAGTCTGCAGCCCTTACCACCGCCGATAGCTTGGGTCAATCCCCGCTGCCTGCCGGTGGCAATTGCAACCTAGGTTAAGTTTTTTATAATATTTTATATTGTAAATATGTTTTATATAAAATATTGTAATTTTTTTTTCTTAAGATGTATATTTAATAAAGAGAATAATAATAATTATTATTATTATCATGAAAGACGGTACGGTCGACATAATTATGTCGAGCATGCCGCCGTCCCGGAGAGTCACTCAGGCATATTTTTTCCGGTTGTTCTCATCTTGCTAACGGCGCGTACTTGTACAGACACAATCTGTAGCCAGGATCATTCAGCAGCAACTTGCTCTTCAATACGGTCTTGTTGAGTCCGAGGTGCCGTACTATAAGTACGCACCTGAGCCAATTCTCGAAAATGTTCGTGCTTTACTCTATTGGGACCGATCGGTTATCACGGACAGGACTATTGTTGCCAATACGCCTGAAATCGTGGTAGTCGATCGGTTCCAGCGGCGGGCAGTGCTAGTCGACATCACCGTCCGACATGATGAGAACCTCGTGAAGGCTGAGAAGGACAAGCTGAGCAAGTACCTTGACTTCGCTTACGAGGTTACCGCCATGTGGGATGTTGACTCGACTATCATTGTCCCGATAGTCGTATCTGCAAACGGCCTGCGAAGAGTCTCGACCAACATCTCAAGAGACTCTCGCTAGACGGCTGGATCAAAGGCCAGATACAGAAGGCGGTACTTCTTGACACGGCACGTATAGTCAGGAGGTTCCTCTCTCTGCAGCCCTAACCACCGGTAGTTTGGGCCCTGCCCCACTGCCGGCGCTACGGCGCCCCCGGTTTAGGTTTTTTATAATGTTTAATGTTTAGTAGTTTTGTTTATTATTTTTATATGGAATATTATAAAAGAAACCATGACTTAAGAAAAGAAATAAATACGAGAATAATAATAATAATAATTTATTTATATCAGTTAACAAAGATCCATTTTTGTTAGTAACAATTTTACTTATAAATAGTAAAGTATTTTTAAATCATATATAAAATTACAATGCAAGTAAGTACATTTTAAAATTACAATATTCTATTACAGTTTAATCCATTACTTAAATAACATATGAAAATAAATAATTTAATAATCAACAATGATAATTAACAATTATATTTAAGTTTATTATTAAGAATGTTTCTTTAAAATAAATGATTTCCTTTAAAGCAAAGCAGCTACCGATATTCCTCATGTACTTACTACAGTGGTTTAGGTACTCGCGTCAAATCTACTTGCAAACATGCTTAGTATGCCGTTGGGGCTGGCCCAGATCCTGCGCCCCCAGGGATGTGCACCGCTTGCGCATGGTGGTGTAGAAACAATCCACCCGCGCCTCAGCGAACATCCCCGACGCGCTGCAGAAACGGGGCAGCCCCACCAGCACTCTAAACGCGTTATTATACTGGAGTCGGAGGGCGCTGTGTTGTTTTTGTGTATAATTAACCCACAGGTTGCTTGTGTAGAAACTGGTGCTATAATAGGCTTTAAAAAGGCAGATTTTACACTTGTTGAGCAGCGAGCAAACTTGCGAGCAATCATGTTTGCTCTCACAGACAACGCCCTCCGCTCCCTCTCAATGTCCAATGTCTTTCAGGTCAGAGGTTAACCAATGTCCGAGATATTTAAATTTATCAAGTCGCTGTAGCTGCGCACCTTAAAACTTATGGCAGGCATTGGTGACGGACATTTGTGGCCCTCGGCCTGGAAGACCATGCATTCACTCTTTTTAACGTTATATTGTAAGCCATGTAGGTGCACATACTTTTTACAAATACTTATCATTTTTGATAAGCCGCAGACTGAAGCGCTCAGCAGCGCCATGTCATCCGCATAACTAATGTAATTGACCGCGACTTCGTCAATATGGCATCCGGCACGAGCCCTGCTGAGCTCCTCCACCAGCGTTCACGTACAGGTTGAAGAGCTTGGGAGAGGTCAAACCCTCCTGCATCACCCCGCACTCCAACCTGTATGGCTCCGAGTATGCGTCCGACCACCTCACGACATTGACCTGGTGTTGGTACCAAAACCTAAAAATATCCTTTACTTCTCTAGGCAACTGCATGGCTTCGAGTTTTTGCCACAAGATATCGTCTGTACTTACCCGTGGTACTACCGGTGGTCCTACTGGTAGTACCACGGGAATATTTTTTTGCCCGTGGTTACTACTAGCCTGTCTGGTGGTACTATTAATCAATTTAATATTCCCTACAAACGTATTTTGAGTTATGCATAAGCTTGAAAAATCGAGTGTTGTAGAACCTTTTTTTTGTTTTGTTTTTTTTGTTTTTTGTTTTGTTTTTTTTGTTTTTTGTTTTGTTTGATACTACATATATTTTTTTAAAAAGGTTCTATAACCTTTTGCAAATATGTAGGTACTGGTTAGCTGTGAAAGTATAAAACAAAAAAAAAACAAAAACAAAACAAAAACAAAAAAACAAAACAAAACCACAAAACAAAATACAAAAAAAAACAAAACAAAAAAAAAGGTTCTACAAGCTTATGCTTACCTCGAAATACGTTTGTAGGGAATATTTAATTGATTAGTAGTACCACGGGTAATGTAAAATCTCCCGTGGTACTACCAGACAGGCTAGTAGTAACTACCACGGGCAAAAAAATTCCCGTGGTACTACCAGTAGGACCACCGGTAGTACCACGGGTAAGTACAGGATATCGTAACTAACCAGGTCAAATGCCTTCGAGAGGTTGAGGAAACAGTTTGTAATGTTTGTCCCTCCGGAAAACGGACTGAACCAGCAAACGCGCATTTGCGTCAGCCTGATGGAGAGTGCTCAAAGCTGCCAACGTAGCACATGAAGTTATGAACGTTTGCCACACCAAGTCCCTTAATTCTGATGCTCTTTTTTTGTTATCCTAACTGTCCCACCGCTGGGCAAAGGCCTCCCCAACTCCTTCCATCTATCAGTCAGTAGGTGCCCGTGTCACGTAGCGGTGAAAGAAAACTACCAACCCCTCTATTTCCTTGCGTGTCGTGAAAGGCGATTAACGGACTAAAAACTGCACCATACATTCTACATAGAGCGGTGGTCAGCTCACCAGCACCACCTGTGACGCTAACCACATTTGCAGTCACTGTTTGTTGGAAAGTGGACTATGGTGGACTGCTTTTACTGTCCGCATTGCCGGTCTCTGACTAACTCTTCGGGGATAACAGTCGTGATTATGTGTATGTATTTGTCAGTCACACCCTGTTATTTCACTGAACGTAGGTAGTGTTCACGACACGGCGTTTCATGATCATCATGAGAGTACCCTCCAAACCGAAACACTGTAAGTATCTAATGCAAACAAAGTTGTATGGCGGCAGAAACTAGGCGGTTATAACCATCCAATTCACCAACCGTTTTTTGCGTCTATTCTTCTCAACAGCAAAAAGATTTTCTGAATGGGCAGTAAACAAAAATATAATTAAGAGATTTAAAAGGACTTGAAAAAAGTGGAGTCCAGGCGCGAGGACAACTGGTGCAGCGTAAGAGACGTAGCATCAGTCACCCTCACTCTGCCGGCCCACAAAGTGCCTCTTCACGCCTCGTTTGAAGGACTCCATTCTGAAGGAGGAGGGAATACGTGTGCTGGTAGACTATTCCATTTTTTATTATAGGTTGATGGTCATTTCATTTCACAGAAAACAACGACCGCGTCATTTAATATGCTTCAAGCAATGGACAGCCCCGATGGTAATGGAGATTATACAAAGTGCTATCAACTTGAAATGCCAGATAAGTGACACCCATAATAAAAGGATGGTGAGTGAGTGAGGATGGTTTTAATTTAAGAGATACACTCCATAATATGTTGCTTAAAAAATGTATAATGGGGGTTAAAGTTACTCGCGTCCGTAGGTTTACTCTTGAGACCCTACACGTGACCCCTGGGTGGTGCTAAATGAGTGACACTGGCTGAGTGGTAGAGCCACGCCACAGTATAAATATGAGCTAAATATTTATACTGTGGCCACGCTGCGTTGCAGCACGCATTGGGCCGGCTCGCCCGGAGTAATTTTTATTTTATTGATTTATTTATTATCAGGCAACAAAGTTACAATATAACAGGCCCATAGATACATACATAGGTGCCTTATAAACTAACACATACATAGCTTATAAACATTTATTATACTAACAATACAACATTTATTATAATAACTTAAAACTATGTTAGTAATTTACTTAGCACTGGCTTGTGCTGTTCGGTAGTGGTGGGCAATCTCCAGCGGAAACGCCGGTACACCACGCCCTTCGGCCAAAAGTCCTCCTTCATAAATGTGTCGTCCAGCTTGGCTGTTGGGACTCGCACCACAAATGTCTTAAAACTGACAGTAATACCACCCTCTCACGAATATCCGGCGTGAAATAATGGAACTTGGTGCTTTTATGTTTCGTCCGGCCAGTGAGGGTTTCGGAGACCCCCCCCCCCCCTCTCAAAATTCCTATTCCTTCCTTAACCCTATTCCTTCCATAAAGGACTGCGCCTGCGCCTGAGATTCCTCTGGTTTTGCGGGTGTCCATGGGCGGCGGTGATTACTCTTCATCAGGTGACGGGCCTGCTCGTTTGCCTCCTCTTTTATAAAAAAAAATACTTAAATAGCTATAGTCTAGTAGTGCGAGTGTGATTCACCGTTCGATCACGTTAACGTGTGAGGATCATAAATGGAAAACTAGTCTCTGCTTACCTACCCCTCCGGAAAATTGGCAACGGGCTTGGTGTATAAATGTCGGTACGTATAATGGAGGCGACTCATTATTGAACAAAACCCAACTCTCTTTCGGATGTCGTAAAAGGCGACTCGTACCTACATCGAACAGCTTGAAGCGGCGATGGGTTCACCACCTAGCACGCTGAACACATGTGTAGTTAGTTGTTATTTAGTGGAACGTCCCCCAGCCCCTGTGGCAGTACACTGCTTAAGGCCGGGTTTCCACTGAGGCGGAGCTGAGCGGAGCGTAGCTGAATTGACCAATCACGATGGTCGAAATCTCCGCTCCTCAATATTTCGAGCATCGTGATTGGTCAATTCAGCTCCGCTCCGCTCAGCTCCGCCTCAGTGAAAACGCACCTTTAGTGGTTCTCATTAACCTCAACCTCACTAACCCTTTGGGGCTTATAGTTGTAACTATAATAATATGTACATACATACCGAGAACTTGATCGACTGCACATGCAGTCGATCAAGCAGAACACTTTTAGGACGATATTCGCTTGTAAGCTCCATTCCGACTGCGGGTAAGTAAGTAGCGTGCGCGTAGAAAGCGTCGATAGTGTGCAAGCGAATATCGCCGTAAAGTGGTAGACCGGGGACTCGATGTACAGATGGTATACCGTTAATGTCTCCAACTCTAGGACATATTGAAGAATGCGAAGGTGATGATACTGCAGGAGGTGAACGAGCCAATCCTCAACATGGCTGTCTCGAAGGCGGCGACCTTCCTGGGAGCTTACGACGTTAACATAATCGACCACTTGATCTGGGACAATGACTACGTTGGAAAGTGAGATAAAGATATATGAGATAAATATAATTTATGTATAAGGTCAGTATTTCACATCACAGATCCAGTGAAGTGCAGCGTACCTAAGAACTGAATTTCTGACAAGGTTTTCGTCCGCTTATATAAAAATTACAATGAAATTCCAAAAAAAAACTTTCATAGAATGCTTATTTTCTTTGCCCTGCATTGTGTTTACCTGATGATGGATGTGTCACTGGGCCTCTTCGTGGCCAGGTCGACGCCCATGTGCAAGCAGTACTCACCCATAGGGACGTTAGTAGTTATTTATCCTTCTTTTGATCTCTTCGCAGTATTCTCTCTGATGATGATGACAGACGTAATCTACGAGGACGTTGACGCACATAGCCAATAACAGCTACCTACCTCAATTGTGGTTCATATTATTTTATCTTTGGCAGAGTATTCTCCCTGATGTCGGACGTGATCTTCGTGGCCACCTCGACGCACATGTGCGTGCAACGCTTCGCGAACCAGGCGACGGTGCCGGTCCTTTGCATGAGGTCAAGGACACACGCCAGTATACAGTCCATGGCTACTGTTATGGCTATTATTGTAAGTGAATTGAGACCTTAGGCCCTTTGTCACCTTAGGCGGTATTACTTTAATCTTACTACCTATTTGCATAGTAATTAATACTAGATCAGTATCATGAGATCTAGATCAGTATCATGACCATTCCAATTCCTATTTCTGCCGAATAGCAGCATTGTTTTGCAAAACTGCTTTCGCTTAAAAGAGTAGGGGAGATAGGGGGAAGGGGGAATGAGAGTCATTGGGTAATGCGGGTCAGTTCAAAATAAGCAAAACAAAATGCGGCACAGAGTATGGCTATGTCGCACGGGGGCCCCCTTCCTAGTTGCACTTGCGTCTTCGGCAGCGAGGCACTTGTGCCTCGCTGCCGAAGATGCAACGTAGAGTGACAAGTCACAAGGAGGAATTTGATGTAATATTTTCGAAATTTTTATCTAAAAATTGAGTATTTACTACATTAGGTTTTAAGTTTAAAACTGTTTTAAGTTTTTGCATCATGGTTGAACTTAGAGATAGTGGCTCGTATGATTTGAATTTCTAATGATTATTGAGTTGAATATTGAATCAGAATCGAAAACCGTCATTGGGGTAATCAGGGTCTGGCGACTCCTATTACCCGCACTGTCTTATAGTAGTATCAGTTGATGAAGAAATTCCTTCCAATGAAAGTGGTGATAACGATTTAGAAAATATTGAACCATCAGCACCATGAAAGCACGTGGAGATCAGTCTCTGTGTATGATATGGCTTGAAGAAGGAAAGTAGAGAGAGATTTGATACCGTTGCTGTCTCTTTGGTGGGCCCATGAAGCAATGCTCCGGATATGATGATCCAAGTCGGTATTATTCTGATTATTGCCAAAAATAAGCTATTATATTAATATAAACCTTATTGATTGTTAGAAGTCATTTAAAACTTTATAATTTGCTGACTTTTTGTTTAGAATTTTTGATTCTGATTACCCTAAGGATCGACTCCCATTCATGTGTAGGTAATTGTAGTCAAATAGAGTGGTAGATTTAGATCAATCATATTCAATTACATTCACATCACTATCAATCGAATTAGACTTGTACCGATGCTACGTCCCTAACCTAACTTCTACTACCCTCATCATTTTTTATCCTCGATCCTATGGGGGTAAACCAATATCGCGTCGTGTCGTGTCGGCCATCTTCACTTCCGATCTAGCCTGCCTACGCGACAGGGCCTTTGAGTCGAGCTCTCGTGTTCCTCATTTATCGGTCAAGTCATAACATCTTCCAAGTGATCGCCGCGAGTTTACTACTGTGATCACGAACTTTTGCCGTGGAAAGTCAGGAAAGAGTGAGACGCGCGTCCACTACAGCCAGCACGCGGAAGCAACGTCGAACCAGGTTAGCCCCCTAAAACCCCTCTTCTTTGATCGCCCATGTTTTGGTCCTTCGTCCCGATTCCCATCTTTTCCGTAAGCATCGGAACATATTATATTCAAATTTCATTAATTGCATAAAAATCTATTTTTAGTAAATATTTTTTTGCATACCTTCAATAGTTTTATAAAATCTATCTTGGGGATATCAATTCGCATACTAGCAGCACTGAACATCGTTCAATTAAGCTGTCAACTGTCAAGTGTCAGTCATCTGTCAACTGACATTAATAATAATCTCTAGTTTGTTTTGTTTATTTTTACTTGCGAAATAAAATAACTTATCAATTATGGCGAATGAATTGAAAATAGCCACTGTTAAATTCAACATGGCTTATGATTTCGTATGCGAGCTTTATAAACTGGCTACAGTGCTTGTGCAAACTATTCCTACAACTCCGCAGGAATTGAGTAAATTTCGTGTTCGTTTCGTTGATCTAAATCAGATGCGTGAACAGTTTGATACTAATTTTACGTTGTTAGTTGCTGCTTCACAGCCCGAAGAACAGAGAGGAACTATAGAATCTTGCTTTACAACGTTTTACGAGAAATATTACTCAATTCAAAGTATTTGGTCTGACTTAGGTGTATTGGATTCCAAAACAACTAATGGTCCTGTGACACAAGAGGTAGTTTCTTAGTCTAGTTGCGAATCAAGTCGTTTTCATTTATATTACCTAAAATTACATTAACACATTTCAAAGGCATTCACACTGAATGGCCCAATTTTAAATCAATATTTGACAGTTTAATTCATCAAAACAATGAAATATCTTCAATACAAAAATTCCATTATTTATTGAGTGTTTTAGAACAAGAACCTCTTAACTTAATTAAACATTTAAGCATAACTAGTGAAAACTATGGTGTGGCCTATAATCTCTTACAGGAACGTTATGAAAACAAGCGCTTAATAGCCGACAAACATTTAGATTTGTTACTTTCAGTTTCATGTTCCAACTTAAAGAATTTAAAACGTTTTCCCAACACTTTAAAAGAAAACACACAGGCATTAAATACTCTTGGATTTGATGTCAATTCTTGGAGTTTTCTTTTATATCATATAATATCTAAAAAGTTACCGTTGGACTTAAAAACTAAATTTGAGTTTACATTACAGCAAAATGAGATACCGCGCTTTAGTAACTTGTTGACATTTTTAGAACACAATTTAAGGGTTTTAGAAGCAACTAATTTCACATGCGTAAACAATAATCCCAAAGCGTTAATTCCTCATGTAACTAATTCAACTTGTTATTATTGTAGTGGTGATCATGCAATCTATCAATGTTTAGAGTTTGAGAAACTGAAAGATAAGAAATTATTTTTAACTGAAAAAAGACTTTGTTACATTTGTCTGAGGCCACATAGTATTTCACAATGTTTATCTAAGCATTGTTGTCAAGTATGCAAGAAACGTCATCATACAAAATTACATAATGAGTTTAAAGCAGCAGATTCCTTTGTGAAGCCCGAACCCTCCTCTTCGAAACAGGTGTTACTTAACCGGCCTCTTAGGTACTGCTCTTGTTGGAGTCCAGGACGTTGATGGTCAGGTACATGTCGTTCGTGCGTTAGTAGATCCTGGTGCTCAATCATCTCTTATAACTGAATCTTTAGCACAGCAACTTCGACTGCGACGTCGTAAGTCCTGCGATCTGTTCGGTGTCGGTGAACACCGGCAAGCTACCCATGGAAGGGTAGATTGTTCAATCTTGTCTCTCACAGACGATTCCGTTCCTGGTTTGTCCACTGAAGCCATCGTACTTAAGCGCATCACGGGATATCAACCTGCAGCAATGGTCAATCCGATTGTGCCAGAGAAATGTAGCGACCTTCAGCTTGCTGATAAGACTTTCAACATTCCGGGTAAAATCGATCTACTTTTGGGTGTTAATCTTTTCAGTGACATTTTTTGATGTCCAAAGTTAAAATTAGGTAATGGTTTACCTACAGCTCATTCATCCATCTTTGGTTGGGTCATTATGGGTTCGACCCCAGTGACTACAACTCAGTATCAAAATATTAGCCTACTTACCAACGAGTCTAGGTTACAACTTACTATAACTAAATTCTGGGAATCAGAAGAGTCTCCTTTGCCGCCGATTCCAGATCCTGATGACATCATATGTGAAAAGCACTTTGTCAACACACACAATAGAGATCCCGATGGGAGGTTTGTAGTTAGGCTGCCGTTCAAGGTAGAGTCCTCTCAGCTTGGTGATACTCGGTTAATTGCGTTAAAACGGTTTCACAATTTAGAGCGTAAACTTATAAAAGAGCCTACACTTCGTGAACTCTACGTTCAATTTATAAAAGATTATGTAGAGTCTGGACATATGAAGTTAGTACCTTCTCATAGTGCGGTTGACAGGTATTATATTCCTCATCACGGCGTGCTCAAGGAGAGCAGTAGCACTACAAAGTTGGGAGCTGTCTTCGATGCATCTCTACCTAGCTCTACCGGTGTTTCCCTCAATCAAATTTTATTGTCAGGCCCTAAACTACAACAGAATATACAGGATATCATTTTAAGGTTTAAAACTTATTTAGTGGTCTTCACTTGTGACATCAAACAATGTTATCGAATGGTCAGGTTACATGATGATGATCAGCGGTTCCAAACTATCTTCTGGCGCGAATCTCAAGATCAACCGTTGCAGGAGTTTGAGTTAACAACCGTCACCTACGGCGTCACTAGTTCTGCATACCTGGCTATCAGGGTGATTCATGAGTTGGCGAATCTTAACGACTCTACATATCCTGAGGCTGCACGTGTCCTACGGGAGGACACCTTCGTAGACGATATCGTGACTGGGTGTGATACGCTAGAGGATGCTAAGACGCTACAGCACCAAGTCACTGACGTGTTGGCTCAAGGTCGTTTCCTTCTTAGGAAATGGTCTAGCAACTCTGGTGAGCTACTCAATGGTTTACCTGCAGATCATTATGAAACACCTTATCGATTCGAGAATTCCGGTGACAATATTTTCAAAATCTTAGGTATTGAATGGAACCCCTCATCCGATAACTTTCTCTATCACGTCTCTAACATGAGTAAGACTCTAACCAAACGAGGTGTTCTATCGAACATCGCTCGTCTCTATGATCCTTGTGGCTTTATCACGCCGGTAACATTTTTCGCTAAATCTTTTATGCAGCGTTTGTGGCTTTTAGAGCTGGGTTGGGACGATGCTCTCCCTTTCGATGCCCAGCAAACTTGGCTGAAGTTTGTTGACGACTTCAAATCTTTAAATCAAATACGGATTCCACGCCACGTTATGGGTGATCCTCATTCTAAATATCAACTTCACGGTTTCAGCGACGCATCGGAGCGCGGATATGCCGCATGCGTCTATTTACGCTATGAAAGCGGTGACGGTGACAGCGTTCAAGTTCATTTGTTAATCGCTAAATCTAGAGTCGCTTCAGTCAGGCAAAGGCAAACGATCCCTAAGCTCGAGCTCTGTGGAGCAGTCCTGTTGGCTCGCCTTATGGACCATGTGTGTAAAGTCTTGCACTCCAAATTAAAATCCATACCAATAATTGCATGGTGCGACTCTAGCATAGTGCTAACTTGGTTGCGAACTTCACCGCACAAGCTTCAAACTTTTGAAGGAAACAGAGTTTCCCAGGTTCAAGGCATCATTCCAAACGCTACCTGGCGGCACATTCCTTCACATCTCAATCCAGCGGATTGCGCGAGTCGAGGCTTGCTTCCTCGCGACTTAGTAGTTCATCCACATTGGTGGAGTCCTTCTTGGCTCAAATCTGATTACAGTTCATGGCCTTCCACATGTCTACTGCTTGACCCTATGGATTTGCCAGGCGTGAAAGTAGGTCCAGTTGCTGCACATGTCGTGCAAACTGTCGACACGAAAACCCACACGGACTCTACATTTATATTTACTCCTCCTGTTGCTGCACACTTAGTGCAAACAGGCGAGACGGGACCGGATAAGCACTCTACATCGGCTGTTGCACCTTCCTCAGACGAAGTTGTCCAACAAGTCATTGTAGAGTACAGCTCTCTATCCAAAGTTACACGAGTACTCGGTTGGTGGCTTCGTTATATGCATAATGTTCGCTCACCAAAGGATAAACGAGTAGGTAATTTGACGATATACGAATTAAAATCGATGTTGTCAACTTGTATCAAATCGGTTCAATCTACAGCGTTTGCCGATACTATAAAATTGTTGCGTCAACGTAAGACTATCAAGGGCAGCCTACGTCGCCTCCATCCCTTTCTCGATGATCTAGGTTTTCTTCGAGTTGGTGGGCGACTGGTCAACGCCAACTTGCCTTTCGATAGTAAACATCCATTTTTGTTACCTCAGTCGCATCCTTTCACAAATCTTCTCATCGATCATTATCATCAGCTCTACGGTCATCCAGGTCCTGCTATTTTAATGGCTATCCTATTGCGTAGGTATTGGATTGTGTCAGCTCGACGTGTAGTGCGGCACAGGATTTTTCAATGTCAACGCTGCTATAGACTAAAGGCGAAACCTATGAATCCATTCATGGGCAACTTACCTGCCGATAGAGTCACTCAAGCTAGGCCCTTCCAAAGGGTTGGGTTAGATTTCGCCGGACCGTTCAACGTCAAGGATTCCAATGCTCTCAAACCTAAAATCTTTAAGGCTTACCTATGTGTGTTCATATGCTTTGCAACTAAAGCGATGCATTTGGAAGTAGTCTCCACCTTGTCTACTGACGCGTTCTTGGCCTGTTTAGATCGATTCGTTTCGAGAAGAGGGTTATCTTCTAACATATATTCCGGCTGTGGCACTAACTTTTTAGGCGCACGCAACTATCTTATGGATATTTATCTGCTTAAAGCTCAAATCGATAGAGACTCAGATAAAGTTCAATCTCATCTAGCATCTCATGAAATTCATTGGCATCTTAACGTTCCCTCGGGACCACATCTTGGTGGCCTCTGGGAGAATGCAGTGAAGTCTTCTAAAACATTACTCAAGCGTATCATAGGCGAACGTGTATTAACGTTTGAGGAACTAAGTACAGTGTTGTGCAAAATCGAATCTACATATATTAAATTCACGACCTATCTGTTCAATTGGTAGCGACCCAAACGATTTAAAAACTCTGACGCCGGGTCATTTTTTGATTGGACAACCGCTTCTTGCCTTACCGGAGCACGATCTAGAGCACATTGCTACTCATCGTCTGAATCGTTGGCAATTGCTACAGCAAATCACCCAACATTTTTGGAAACGCTGGCACAGCGAATATTTACACACGCTGCAGCAACGTGATCGTTGGCTTAAGCCTGAACGTAATTTACAGATGGGTGACTTGGTGTTGTTGATGGAGCCTAGTACACCTCCGTTACTCTGGAAAAAGGCCAGAATTACCAAACTTTATCCGGGGAATGACGGTATTGTCCGGGTCGTAGACATTAAAACAACCAAAGGAGTTTTCAAGCGTCCTATAGCCAAGTTATGTCGCTTAATTCCCGAAACCTAGATATTTCAACATTTATCAATTCATTTAGCATGTAAGTAACTAGAGTAGGATAACATTTACACTTTTTCAATCAGCTTTCAGTTAACTTATTATCAATTTGTCTGTTTCAATTAAAAGAGCTAAGCCGCTCTTTGGGGGGCGGTATGGTAGATTTAGATCAATCATATTCAATTACATTCACATCACTATCAATCGAATTAGACTTGTACCGATGCTACGTCCCTAACCTAACTTCTACTACCCTCATCATTTTTTATCCTCGATCCTATGGGGGTAAACCAATATCGCGTCGTGTCGTGTCGGCCATCTTCACTTCCGATCTAGCCTGCCTACGCGACAGGGCCTTTGAGTCGAGCTCTCGTGTTCCTCATTTATCGGTCAAGTCATAACATCTTCCAAGTGATCGCCGCGAGTTTACTACTGTGATCACGAACTTTTGCCGTGGAAAGTCAGGAAAGAGTGAGACGCGCGTCCACTACAGCCAGCACGCGGGAGCAACGTCGAACCAGGTTAGCCCCCTAAAACCCCTCTTCTTTGATCGCCCATAGAGTTTATTGTTTTTTTTTAAATTTTTGTAGTGTGTCTGATGACGATAGCCAAAAATCCTCGATACCTCATTAGTTATAGATTTATAAAAAAAATAAGTAATTTATGAGACTGATTGTTTGTGACTTCTACAATGAGTTTTTCTTAAGTGACTCTCATTTTCCCAACTCCCCTACTAGATTAAGTCAAATCTATATAGAAATAGAACCATGGCTAGCTAAAGACGGAAGTCGTCATAACGAGAACAGAAGAACAGTGGAGCGGAAACGTGGATATGGTGATAAGGCTGGTTCAATAAGTCACTCAACGAGCTATGGAAAGGACTATGCCCGTCGGATTTGAAACTAGGTGATCCGACAGAAAACCAATGACCGTTAGGGTAGACGGTTCTGTAGTGGAGACTGCGTATCGGCAAGCGTAGCGTAGGATGCTCTCAGCTTAGGTGGAGGGACTATCTTCGCAAGGTGGCTGGCAAGAGCTGGTTTAGAGTAGCTGCAGAAGTGGCATGCTCTTGGAGAGGCCTACGTCCAGCAATAGACAAGTATTGGCTGATGATAATGATGATGAGAAGCAGCCAGCGGCGTGGTGGGTTATGGTATTTCTATGTGCTTCTGTCCACGTGGGAAGGCCTGTGCCCCGCAGAGGGGCGTTTGTATGAGGATGTTGATTTATTTATACCTTCGCGATTCCAGGAAGAATACGGCACAATGCAGAACGTGACTGTCGCTTACATCGGTCACCCGCATCCAGTGCTCAACTCTTACCTGCTTCTGTGCCCAATGTTGGGGGCTCATATAAAATTCAAGTGTTGCTGTAATAAAGAGGTAATAGGCTACGTGACAGCAGTACCATGGCCTGCGGGATGGGAGACGACAGGTTGCGGGGCGGGCAAGAAGAGCGCGGGCGGTGAGGCCGCGTAGTAAGGTACTACCGGGTAACAAGGCCCACTTTTTTACAAATTGAAATAAAACCTATATTTTATCATTTAGAAAAAAAGAGTGTTTACAATGAAAGCTATGAATATTTCAAAATCCAAATAAAAGTAGTTATTGAAGCTACAATGATAATTAGATAGGTTTTTAAACATTTTTAATAAACCTTTTTTTGGGCTTTACTAAACTGGTGTGTCCAATATGGCCCGTGCCGTTTTTAGATCTTTTGGAGCAAAAGTAAGCATTAAAGACCTTATGGATATGTACACATAAAAATTGTAACATTCATAAACTTCGATAAAAGCAATCGGATACTAAAATGATCAATATTTTGTTAAAAAAAAATACTTTTCCACTGTGTTATAAAACAGCCGAGGTATCGAATTTTTAAGTATATTGTATTAATATTAGATTTTACTTATACATTATTGTTATTTATGCTAAAATTAAGTAATTATTGTTTATATTCCTATTAAGCCCCAAGCAACTACTTCGTTGGGCCTTCCCAACCGTTGTGGGCTTTACAACACAAATTAAATATTTACAAAATAAAAAGCTATAAAATCGCACATGTTTATGTAAATATCAAAAGATTAATGATCAAATAAACACACTAAATAAAAATCTACAAACAAATCGTAGTATAAACAAGTAAAAACTGACGTTATTTAGGAGCCAAAATTAGTAATATGAGCGGCCGGGACCGATGTCGGCGAACTACCGAGTGAGTCCGGGTGTCACTGACGAGATGGTGGCCGCTCGCTGTCCGCTGCTGCGTTTCGGCGTTCATATTGATATGTTTTATGCATGCTCTGAAGTTGGCACGGATCAAATGTAATAAACATAGTTTTCTGCGCTTGGGCCTTGGAAAACGGTGGGCCTTGTCAGTGTCACCCGGTTGACCCGGTAGTACTTACTTAGGAACGTCCGTCAGTGTGTGCAGATTTCATTCTTCCTCCGTCGCCCGCTGACCATAGAACTGTCATGAAGATACGAATTTGCCAGCCTAGTCCTACTAATATTATAAACGCGAAAGTTTGTAAGTATGGATGGAAGTTTGTTACTCCTTCACGTAAAAACTACTGAATGGATTTGGATGAAAATCGGCAAACATATAGTGTTACGGACAGAAGTCTCGACTTTATAATATTACATAGTTAGATATAATACGGCTAAATTTAGGTATGTGTATTTGCATAAGTAGATTAAGTCTCATATGTGTAAAGGTTTTTTGATAATAAATAATTAATTTTTTGTGTTTCATTTAAACAAAAGGTAAAAGTTATTAAACAGGTAATGGTTTTGACAAAGGTAAGGGCCAAGTATACGTGCCCAGGGGCCTTACGCCTCTCTAAGGTAATTAAAGTTAGGAAAGTAAGAGATTAGCTTTCGTAATTATAGGTTTCTATTGTTATGAATATCAATGTAACTAGGAAAATAAATATATGTAGGGTATCCAGATTACGAGTGATACCGTAGGGTAGGTAACAAATTTAAGATAAAAAGAGAGGTCCGAACAAAAGGGACAGCTGCACAAATTACGACGGTTCATGTGGGTAGTTAGTTATGGTAAAATGTAAAACTGCCCACATGAGCCGGCAGCTGTCCCACAAGGCTGCTAGTTGCCAACCCATAATGTGTTTAAGTCACGGCCGGTCAGAGCAGAATTTGTAAGCTCTCCGGACCCCACCTAGAAGAATAAAGAAGCACTAATCAAGAACCGAGTTTTTATTGAAGAACCTACAGTCCACATCGAAGCACAACGGCTAAACTGTTCGGCGACTACACCCGTCGGGAACAATTTCTTTGGACCTTCGGAGCCGGATTTGAAGAACTGAAGCCTTCGTCCATTTGAAGATAGAAGATCAACGTGACCACCAACGTGACCACCAACGTGACCACCAACGTAACCACCAACGTAACCACCAACGTATTGTAACCACACCACTTGCGTTCTGCAACAAGTGCTAACGCGGGCGGACCGCGGCTCAAAACGTCACATCACCTAACGGTGCCAAACGGTGTGCGTTCTGAGTAAACGCCGTTCAAGGCGGGACGACTTATCGGACGGGGTCGTCAGTTTGTCCTTTTTAGGGCAAGCTTAAGAGTCCGGCTACGCCAGTACGGTTTGTCGTGGAGCGGGGGTCCTTTCTGTAGGCACTGCCTAAGCTGTCGGACACTCCAGCCGATTCGCGAGCGCCCCGTTGTCCACGTCGACTCTCTGCTGGGTAGGTCCTACCTTTCCACTCCCGCACGTACTCCATCCTTGGACGGGCTCCCCACATAGCGTGCCCGTTTGAGATTGTTAGGAGTAGGGGCAGCAAGAAAGAAGATGCCGACCACCCGAAGACAAAGCCAAGCCGAGACGACAACGGGACTACTAACGTTCGACAGACCACCCGCATCACCCTCAAACCTTGCCTCAACCGTGACGCCAATGGAACCGCAACAAGAGACCGCTGAACGCGGCATCACCGCCACTACGGAAGTTAGACGCAACGACGACGCACCCCCACCCGACGCGCCCAGAGCCGGGCCGCCGTCGGTACGATCGACAACGAGCGTCGCCTCACGAGTGAAACAAGCGCAACTTCAAGCGGAGGAGCGGCTCGCCGAAGTACGTCGGCGAGAGTTACAATTGGAAACGGAAATGATTAAGAAGAGACTTGCATACGAAATCGCCGTTATTGAAGAAGAAACGGATTTAGAACCGGAGAGCTTACCCGCCGATATTGCCCAACAGAGAGTGGATGAATGGTTGGATCGGCGTCGGAACGTGCATGAGCCCGACACAGATAAAGTCGGAAATGTGCGACAAAGACAAAAGGATGCGCGCGCAAGTGAGATAGACAGAGGTCGCCACCTCACTGATTGAATAATACCTGTCAGTTGTCACTGACGTTAACGTGTTTTTATTTTTTTTATTTTATTATTTGAGGCAAAAGGTTTTGTTCATACTGCCATCTTGTCATACCTTTTTATTTTTATTTATTTGTTTCTTGTTTTGATTAGTTTCAAAGTTAAGCCTTAATTAAGCACATTACATTGTTTTTTGTCTAAATTATTTGTTCTAACTGTTTTACTATTCTGTAATATTCTTTTTATTATAATGTTTTCCTACTTGTAAACGGTCTACTGGCGGGATGTGTGGAGTTTTGGCAGTTGCCATTTAGTTTTAATTTTAATTTTTTTATTAATTTTTTTTATTGTAGTGTTTTTATATTATATTTGTATTTATCTTAGTCCTTAGTATATATTTCAATGTCAGATTCTGATGATTACGTATCTGCTAGCGGTAATGACTCTTCATTTCATTCTTTCGACGATACCATCGATGACTCATGCGGCTTAAACAATTGTCTTTCACGTGAACTAGGTTGCTGCCCTGAGACACTTAACGTGTGTCACATAAATGCTCAGAGCGTTCAACAACACTATACTGATCTCCTTAATTCCTTCTCTTCGGATACGGTTCATGCCGTACTAGTCTCAGAGAGCTGGCTTAAGCCGTGTCTAGATTCCTCATCATATGCCCTCCCAGGATTTAATCTTATCCGCAATGATCGTGTTGGCAAAGGTGGTGGTGGGGTGGCAATCTACTTATCCAACTGCTTATCTTACAAACTTTTAGCCTCCTCCGCCTCCCGCCACGGCTGCATGGAATATCTTATTCTTGAAATAGACGTGAAAGGTATTAGGATTGTCCTGGGAGTAGTCTATTGCCCTCCTTCTATTGAATTTCACTCTGACATCGATTCTCTCCTTAACTCCTTTGCGACAGACTATTCCCACCACGTCATCATGGGTGATATCAACACCGACCTCTTAAAGGTATCTGTACATTCTCGCAGGTATCGATACATAGTCGAGTCAGCAAACTATCATATCCTTCCACTTGATCCAACCCACCACAATATAACCACTGCTGATTCCTGGATTGATCATATTATAACCTCTTCGCCTGCTCATGTCATTAAGCATAGCCAATTTTCTGCTCCTGGCTTCTCCAGGCATGACCTAATTTTTGTAGCTTATAAGGTTAAGCCCCCTAAACCCAAACCTCTTCTTGTACGAATGCGAAATTTAGCTAGACTGGATGTGGAGAAACTGAATTGTGACGCGCGCGCTATGGACTGGTCTCCTGTTATTGAGGCTAATTCTGTAGACACCATGGTTGCGTATCTTAATAGTTCGATATTACGACTGTTTGATAAGCATGCGCCTAAAAAACTTGTCAAGCTGCGTCGGCCACCTGCGCCGTGGATTACACCTGGTGTACGCATGGCCATGCGCAGGCGTAATAAATGCTTTCGTATTTTCAAAAGGTGCCGAACGGAATTCAACTGGGATGCTTTTAGAATCGCCAGGAATCGCTGCAATCGGATGGTGAGAGCTGCTAAACGCCAATACATTCATAAAAATATATTAAATTCAAATCCAGCCGATACATGGAAGTTCCTTCGCACGCTGGGGTTTGGTCGGACACCAACTCCGCATAGTTCATCTCACTCTTTTAATGACCTCAACAATCATTTTACATCTACTGCCTCCCTATGTGACTCTGTAACTCTCTCTACTGTTTCCGCAATTACTTCCAGGGCTTCCCCTACTAGTGAATTATTTTCTTTTCGTCCGTTAGTTGAAGAAGATGTTCGTAAAACTGTTATTTCCATTAAATCCAGGGCGGTGGGATGTGATGAAGTGGGTAGATCCATGATCACACTGATCCTCGATTCTGTACTCCCTGTTCTTACCTTCATTCTTAATTACTCTCTCTCCTCTTGTACGTTTCCCTCCGCTTGGCATAAAGCCATTGCAATTCCCTTACCCAAAATCCCTAACCCCTCTTGTTTAAATCACTTTCGACCAATTTCCATGCTACCATTTATTTCTAAGATCCTCGAAGCTGCTGTCCACACCCAACTCTCCTCTTTCATCTTTTGACATAATCTCTTAAGTCCTTTCCAGGCTGGGTTTCGACCTGGACATAGCACCACTACCGCTCTTGTTAATGTCTTGGAGGACGTTCGCAACGGCATGGAGAGTTCGTTGTTGACTGTGATGGTTCTTATAGATTTCTCCAACGCTTTCAATACAGTCAACCATGATTTTTATTTATATGGATTTTTATGGATTTTTATTCTAGGTACCCAACAATGCGTGGGTCTTTCTTCTGCCTTAATGGTTTCAAGAGAAACATCTCCTTATGAAAAATATATAGTCACGGCCGAAACTAAACCTTTTGCACTAAGCGTCGAAGTCTTAAAACGATACCAGTCTTTAAGGCTGAAGAATGGAGACAAATTGATAATTGGCGTTGGTGAAAATGATACTGATTTAAAAAAATTAATAACTTTATTAAAATCAACTTTTGAACAATTTTATTTTTGTGACATTTTCTTATTAAATGTATTTAAAAATGTTAGCTTTCATAAAACACATGTCAATAATGTGCTCAATAATTTATGTAATCAATTTAATTATTGTTATTTCGTTCGGTGTAATAATTATAATTTAATTGACATTTGTAATTCGATTAATTACGCGATTAATTATACAAACTATAAAAACAAATATTTAGATGTTGCAGCTCTCAAAAAATTTATATTAAGAAAAGAATTAAAACCTGTTCAAGATAGCTTTGTGAAGGGTACAATTCCATATTACTTTGCCCAAAAAAGGTCGGTAAATAATGCAAATATTAATAGCAGTGCTTGTACAGACATGATGCCCCATGACAGCAAGCCAATCGAAAACAAAAGAAGGACTATACTTGACTATTTTCCCATATCAAAAAAACAATCATTTTTTCGAGACTAAACAAACATCATTTAAAATACTTCACCATAATATTGCTAGCATTCTCTCAAAACTAGCGTTATTGGAATTAACTCTACAAGAGTTAAGTGAATCGAATAAGGATCCGGATATTTTTTGCCTTACAGAAACATTCATTAAGTCTGGCTATGATAGATTCCTTAAAATTAAAGACTACCAGTTGGCAGCATTTTTTTGTAGAGAAAAACAAAGAGGAGGAACTTGCATATTGGCAAAAAAAAGTATATCCTACAAAGAACTGTTTTGGATAAAAAGTCATGCTTTACCAAAAGTATTTGAAGTGTGTGGCATTGAGGTTCCCTTTCACAGGTTGGTTGTTATTTCTTTATACAGAACTCCATCCTCAGACCCTAATGTTTTTCTACATAAATTGGATACATTGTTATGCAATGTATATAAAAAATACAAATCTAATGTAAAAGTTGTTATTGCAGGCGATCTTAACATAAATACGCTAAAAAAGAGTAAAATAACAGAATACTTACAGGATCTATGCAACAATCACGATTTAAAAATACATTTAAATGAACCTACTCGAAAGGAATCGTGCATAGACCATATTCTTAGTAATATCAAAAAAGCTGATGCAAGCGTATTACCTTTATTCTTATCCGACCATGATACCGCACAGCTACTTAGTTTCAATGTTAGACGGAAACCGTTAAAACAAGAAAACTACTGCATTTATAAAAAAGATTATTCTCTCGAAAACATAGAAAAGTTTAAGAAATATTTAGGTAATCTTTCATGGACCGACGTTTATGAAGAGGCTGATTTTAATATGGCTTTTACGGGGTTTTATGAAATGTTTTGCCTTTTGTATAATTTGTGGTTTCCTACAATAAAAATTAAAACCCGAAACAAGACATTAAATAATAGGTGGATAAGCAAAGGGCTGAGAACGAGCTGTAAAACAAAAAGATTACTTCGATATCGCTATTATAAACATAAAACAACAATCAATAAAAATAATTATTTAAAATACTCTAAAATATTGAGAAGGGTTATATTTAAATCAAAAAGAAATTGTAATATTAGGTTCATCAATAATAGTGATAATAAATGTAAAGCGACATGGTCTGTAATTAGGAATGAAGTAGATGCTTTAAATTACAATGTTAATGATATATCCGAATTGAAAATTCATAATAAAACGTTAATTCATCCTACAGACATAGCCAATTCCTTTAATAATCATTTTGTCGATGGCCAACCTTACACATCTACAAATAGTATGAAACGACAGCATATGACAACAATATCCAATACAATGTTCCTTATGCCGATGACCGAGAAGGAAGTGAAAATTGAAGTGTTAAAACTAAACAACACAAACGCTGAAGGCTGTGACGGAATAAGTACTAAAATAATAAAAGCCTGTGTTGATGAAATACTACCTGTTCTAACCGATCTCATAAACAAATCGTTTTCTTCGGGAATTTTTCCAGAAGCTCTAAAACTTTCTGTTGTCAGGCCATTGTATAAGAAGGGTGAAAAGGAT
Source organism: Scoparia ambigualis (assembly GCA_963921215.1). NCBI lineage: Eukaryota > Metazoa > Arthropoda > Insecta > Lepidoptera > Crambidae > Scoparia > Scoparia ambigualis. Next base: position 20,704,715 of record OY992524.1, read on the forward strand.
AATGTAGAAAACTATCGCCCTATTACTCTTGTTCCTATTCTATCGAAAGTTTTTGAAAAATGTATGTTTAAACGGTTAACTGATTTTTGCAAAAAATACAATGTTATTTATAATCACCAATATGGATTTCAAAATTCTAAATCTACAAAATTAGCAATCTTTACTTTAATTAATACAATTTTAACTAATATCAATAATAATTTTTGGACAACAGGATTATTTTTTGACTTAACTAAAGCCTTTGACTATGTTTCTCATGACCTATTATTGAAAAAGTTGGAAGCTATAGGTGTAAGAGGAGTAACCCTTCACTGGTTAACATCATACTTAACTGGTCGTAAACAATATGTTGTTGTAGATAAAATAACAAATAATGAAATGATACAGTATCATTCCAACTGCCGTGAAATTAAAAACGGTGTCCCGCAGGGAAGTATTTTAGGCCCTCTTTTATTTTTATTATATGTAAATGATATGTCTAGCATTACCAATCATAAATGTATTTTATACGCAGATGACATTTCCATAATTGTGACGACTGAAAAGAGGAATAATTTATTGACTGATCATGAGATGGACATAAACAATACTATTGACAATTTAACTGAATGGCTCGAAGCAAATAATTTAAAAATTAATCTAGATAAATCTGTATATATCCAATTTAATCAATCAAAACATAAGAAATATAATTTTAATTTAAATATCACTAAAATCAATGAGGTTACAAACGTAAAATTTTTGGGAATTATTATAGACCAATTTTTAAACTGGAAATTACAAACAGAGAATGTTTGTAATAAAATAAACAAATTTGTTTATGCATTAAGTCAAGTCACAAAAGTCACAAATAAAAAAACTGCAGTTTTATCATATCGTGCTTATGTAGAATCCGTGTTGCGGTATGGTTTGATGATATGGGGTAATAGCACAGATTGGAACAGAGCATTCATAGCACAAAAAAAGTGCATTAGGGCCATATATGGAATTCTACCTGATGAATCATGCAGACCTATATTTAAAAGTCTAGGTCTGCTGCCTCTCCCATCGCTTTATTTATACGAGGCTTGCAATTTTGTTCATCAACATAAAGATCTTTTTGCAAAAGCATCTGATGTTCAAAATTCCAGAGTACGAAGAGACACACATAAGCTTGTCATAACTAAACACAAAACATCTAAACATAACAAGAGTTGTCTTGTAATGTGTGTCCGAATATATAATAAGATTCCTAACGAAATGAAAGAACTGGGTAGTCTTTTGTTTAAAAAAAGATTACTTAAATGGCTATATGAAAAGAACTTTTACACTGCTAAAGAATTTTTTGATAAGTAGTTCTGTATACTGACATTTATAGTGAACTTTTGTTAGCGATTGTAAAGTGTATATAATTATTTTTTTTTAGACTTATTCGAATAATAATAGATTGACATTGACATTGTTACTTTTTGGCATGCTATTTTGATAGTGAGACATGAGCACTTTTGTTTCGTTTTATGTAACCACCATTTTATACCATGTTTTTTGCAAATAAATGATTATGATTATTATGATTATGACATTCTCCTAGCTATCCTTTCCCATAATGGAGTATCTTCTTCAACTACGGCATGGTTTTCCTCATATCTTCGCGGACGTCAGCAAGCTGTTCGGGTCGATCAGTCTATGTCTGACTGGTGCGAGCTGACTGCTGATGTCCCGCAAGGCGGCATACTTTCTCCCCTCCTTTTTTCACTTTTTATTGACTCTCTCACTACTCGACTTCATTCTTCTTACCATCTGTATGCTGACGATCTTCAATTGTACGTTCAAACCGATAGAAATAGCCTGAATCAGGCCATCGTTAGCATCAACGAGGATCTTGTTAGGATTGCCGAATGGTCCGACTGTTATGGCATTTCCGTCAATGCTGCTAAGTGTCAAGCAATAATAATAGGTAGTTCTCGACAGATGTCTCTTGTCGATTTGACCTCTGTACCTGATCTGGCGTTCAATGGGAATTGCATACCATACCAGCCCCGAGTAAAGAACCTAGGCCTCCTTATTGACTGCTCTCTTGGTTGGGAAGATCAAGTCAACGAGATCTCTCGTAAAGTGGTCAATTCGCTACGGTCCTTGTATAGGCTGAAATTTTTTCTCCCGTCCAGCACTAAAATCGCGCTAGTACAGGCTCTTGTTCTCCCCATTCTCGACTATGCTGACGTCTGTCTCTCTGACGCTAATCAACATCTTCTTAACAAGTTGGATCGTCTGCAAAACAGCTGTATTCGATTTGTTTTCGGCTTGCGTAAGTTTGACCATATTTCCCACTACAGGACTCAACTTAAATGGCTGCCTATCCGTGAGCGTAGGAACCTTAGAGTTGTGTGTATGCTTTTCAATATTTTATACGATCCACGTACCCCAGAATACCTGAAATCTCGGTTTCAATTTCTGGGAGCCTCTCATAACCGTGACCTTCGCTCCAGTAGCAACCTCACTCTTCAAACCCCCGCTCATCGTTCTGGCTTCGTCTCCAGTTCTTTTACCCTATCTGCTATCCGTCTCTGGAACGCTCTACCATTGCACATTCGTCGTGCCAAGAGTAAAATGGAGTTCAAAAGACTAGTCCGTGAGCATTATTTTAACGCGATCTAAATTGTCACACAAAGTATCTGATTTGTTGTATTTATATATGTATAAATATGTTTTTATTTATGTATAAGTATGTATTTATTTATGCTTAATATTTATGTATCATATTTATATAAGTAGTTTATAATATATGTTGTATTTATGTTTTGTATTAAGAAATTACTTATCTGATTTTACTTTAACTATTTTGTTCCATCGCCTTACTTCTAGTCTCCCACATCCTTACCGGTTGACTGGTAGAGAATGCCATGTGGCGTTAAGTCCGCCTTTTGCAGTTTTGTTTTGCAAAGAAGATTAAATAAATAAATAAATAAAATTCGCCATATGTTGAAAACGAAAACGTAGTGAAAGAGGCAGCGAACCGTGATCAAACGAGCAAAGACGACACGGGGATGGTTAAGCTCGCACTTACACTAGAGAAAATGATGCATAATCGACCGGTACCACGACAGGCGCTGGATTTGCCTATATTCAGCGGCTCGCCGGCCGAATGTTTGCCGTTTAAAGCGGCGATGCGGGATACGACTAAACAATTTAACTTTAGCAAAGCCGAGAACTTGGCACGATTAAGAAGCTGTCTTAAAGATGAAGCAAAGGAAGCGGTGTCCGCTCTTTTATATACGGCCGTGGATCCGGAAGTTGTTATGAAAACACTCGAGCAATGCTTCGGACGGCCAGAAGTAATAATTGATCAAGCGCTGGACGACATTAAGAGGCCTATTACATCTCGAATGTGATTTTTGCGTAAAATGCCTATATTCGAATTTTATAGTAATTTTGCAGTTGTATTTATCGTTTTTATCAAAATAGGATAATAAATTTGTGCATATTATTACAAATATCCATTTTGTGAGCATAAGTTGAATTCGGACGGCCGGCGCATCGCATTTTGTAGTAATTTTGCAGTTGTATTTATCGTTTTTATCGAAATAGTAATTATAATATTATCGCAGATAGGAGATATTCACAGTTAATTTATAGCAATTTTCGAAGTTTTTTGGTTTAGAAAAAGATTTTTTTCCTATATAAAATCAATGATATCTAAAAATTCCGAGGCCACTACGCATTATTCGAATATATAAGAGATAACATTATATTTTTTTTATTTCACTTGTTTTGAACTGTAGTTCAATCGATGAGCTCAAAAAAGTGCCTTCGCGCACTTTATGAAAATCTTTCTCTGCAATTTTGAATTTAATCAAAAAGTTAAGCAAAATTTACAAAAAGCGAGGCCACTAAGCACTATTCCAATAGCTATTCTACACTATTCAATAAGTCATAATTGTTAATGTATTTTTGTTTCTGAGATCCATAACGCCAAAGTTCGCCATTTTACGCAAAAATCACAGTTAAGATGTAATAGGCCTCCTAAGAGACTGCCGCGTCCCGGCACGACGGCCAGTGAGTTGAACACGTTCGCGATCAAACTGCAGAACATTGTGTGCATACTCGATAATATTGACAACAGAGGGTACTTACGAAATCCAATATTAACGCGAGAAGTGGTGGACAAGCTCGGACCGCACCTACGCTCAAGGTGGTGCGACTACGCAACTGACTACGGAAGCTATGCCGAGCCTGAGATCGTCACGCTATCCCACTTTCTCATGAGAGAAGCCGACAGAGCCCTACAGTATGCATACGTGAGCTACAACCCTACGCGAAAGAACGTTATTACGGAAACACGAGCGAACGTGAAACAACGAATCGAGCGAAAGAAAAATACGGCTGTATAAGCAACAAGTGATGACGTCATAAACAAAGAATGTCTATGTTGTGGAGGACGTCATGACGTGCCGCAATGTGATCGCTTTAAAACCATGACGGTTAAACAACGATGGGAATGGATAAAGAAAAGCGGAGTGTGTTTCCGTTGTGCGAATAAGAAACACCGTCGCCTACAATGCGATAAACGCGATCTGTGCGGAGTTGATGATTGCCGCCATCCCCACCACGCCTTGCTACACGAACACCGCACCAGGCCGAACGAAACCGAGATGGTGGCGTCGGTTAATCACTCGACCGATGCTACCAAGGTGTTACTGAAAGTATGTCCCGTTACATCAAGGGACCAATGGGGTCAATCGACACATACGCCTTGCTCGACGAGGGGTCGACTGTAACGCTAATCGACCAAGACCTGGCGGACTACGTAGGCGCGGACGGGCCGGCGAACGATTTGAAAATACGAAGCGTGAATACACAAATGACGTGCGAAACCAAGACGGTGAATTTAAAGTTAATTGCAACTACGAATAAACGACAATTCGAGATTAAAGCTAGAACGATGAAAGATTTATCACTCAACGGACAGACGGTGCACAACGACTGTTTGAGATACACTCATATGAAAGAGTTATCAAACAGCAACGTCTGCTACGGACATGTCAAGCCTCGAATACTGATTGGGGCAGACAATTGGCATCTCATAGTCACACGAAGATTGCTACAGGGCAAGCGAGACGAACCGATCGCATCGCTCACGAAGCTGGGCTGGGTAATACACGGATCAGCGCCACGGTCAAGCGTGCTGATGGAGAGTAATACGGCTGCGGTGTTATACGTAAACACGCCGCAGTGCGCGACGATCTCGCGCACTCTCTTACCCGACAACGAACTCCATGCTATGGTAAAGAAGCACTTCGAAATTGACTCACTGGGAATAACAAAGAAGGAGCGAGTGAGTCCGAGTGATGCACGCGCCATAGAATCGTTTAGAACGACGACAAAGAAAGTCAACGGAAAATACGAAGTTCGATTACCGTGGCGACGTGATGACGTCACGCTGCCGCCAAGTTACGAGTCAGCATTGAGACGATTTAAATCCATAGAACGGAAGATGGACAAGTCTGACGAATTCAAACGAGCTTATACGAATCAAATAGAGAATCTATTTGATAAACACTATGCCGAGGAAAGTAGCGAGAGCGATTTGTTGAGCCCGCATTTATGGTACTTACCTCACTTCGCCGTAACAAATCTGAATAAGCCCGGAAAACTACGAGTTGTTTTTGACGCGGCCGCTGAAGCAAACGTAGTTTGTCTGAATGACGAGCTTTTGGAGGGTCCCGACTTACTACGCGACCTGGCGGGCCTGCTACTACGATTTCGCGAACGAGCTATCGCAATTACGGCCGACATCCGGGAGATGTTTCTTCAAGTTAAGATATTTAAAGGTGACCAACCCGCTCAGATGTTCCTATGGAGGGGCGCCGACCGAACGAAGCCACCTACACGCTACAAGATGACGTCAATGATATTCGGAGCTAAGAGTTCACCTTTCTTAGCGCACAGCGTGAGAGATTTGAACGCTGAAACGCACGCTGCCGAGTATCCGAGCGCATACGAAGCAATTACGAGAAACCATTATATGGACGACTACGTCGACTGCTACGACACCGAGCAAGAAGCGATTGAAACGATAAAGGAGGTCGCGAAGGTTCACGAGCAGGCAGGATTCACGCTGGCCGGTTATAACTCTAACGGACCGTGCGTGTTGCGTGAGCTGCCTGCAGAAAGCCGTGACACATCACGTCGACAGCTCGGCGCTAGTTTTCAGCAATGGGGCAGAACGCTCGGTTTACTATGGGACGCTGCTACAGACGAGTTGGCGTTTAACACCGAGATGGTTCGCGTGCACGACGACGTGAAGCAAATGAGGCGCGCTCCTACTCAACGAGAGGCGCTGAGTGCGGTTATGTCAATATTTGACCCACTCGGACTGTTGAGTTATTATACTATACGAGCGAAGATATCTTACAAGGCATATGGCGGTTAAAAATAGAATGGGACGAGGTCTTACCCGATTACGAGGCCGGCGAGTTCCATGAATGGTTGAACGGATTGAGGGCATTACGTAGTCTGCGTCTACCCCGGCGTCTACATACGGGGGGAGTGACGAGAAAGCAGCTACATGTTTTTTGTGACGCCAGCGAGGTCGCTTACGGCGTTGCATTATATTGGAGAATGAAGGGTAAAAATGGCGAAATACAAGTCGCACTCGCCGCTGCTAAGGCCAGAGTGGCACCGATAAAGCAACAAAGTATTCCGAGAATGGAGTTGCAAGCGGCGTTGATAGCTACGCGACTAGCAAACTCATTATTGAATGAACAAAGATGGCAACCTGAGAGAGTCGTATATTGGACCGATTCACAAACAGTGTTGAAATGGATTAATAACGACACGGTGCGTTACACCCCCTATGTAGCGCACCGCTTAACTGAGATCACAGAAACGACGATGCCGTCACAATGGCGATGGGTCCCTACGGCTCACAATGTCGCGGACGATGTAACGCGCGGCAGTGAGATTATGAAAACGAAGAATGATCGGTGGTTTGTCGGACCGGCATTTTTATACGAAAACGAAACCGAATGGCCCACGAGTGACGTCATCAACAACGAACACAGCGCGGAGAGTGAACACTGCGTGACGCACACGCACACGTGGCAGAGTGATAGTAGCGTAGTGCCAGACGCTAAACGCTTCTCTTCCTACGAGCGTTTAGTGAGAACGATGGCGAACGTGCTACTATTCACTCAGAGATGCCGCCGCCGCGCTAGTAACATGACAATTGAACATATCAACGAGGCCGAGCGCCTACTAACCATTGAATCGCAACGAGAGAGCTTCGCAGACGACATTGACCGTCTCAAAGTGTTCTGCAAACTACGCGCGGGCAGCAGATTACGGCGAGCGAGCTTATCTACAGACTCGGCGATTATGGCTCGTAGCCAGCGCTACGAGAATACGCGCTAACGCAACGCACCGAGTGGCGTTACATTTCGCCAGGCGCGCCACACCAAGGCGGCGCATGGGAACGGCTGGTGAGAATAGTCAAGACGGCGCTGCGCACTACGTTCAACGAGAAGTCACCGCGTGAAGAAGTACTTAGGACGCTACTAGCCGAAGCCGAGCACACTGTCAACGCTCGGCCTCTAACACACGTCCCTGTGATTATCGACGACCCGGAAGCGCTGACACCCAATCACTTCCTTGTGGGTAGCTCGAGCGGCCTGCCCACCACTGGGCCGCGCGAGCGCGCCGACCGAAACACATGGCGGGCGGCGCAGGCGCTGGCGGACGAGTACTGGCGACGCTGGCTGCGCGAGTATCTACCACTACTCATACCGCGCGGCGGCACGCGCGCCTCCGAGCGACGCAACGTACGAGAGGGCGACGTGGTCATAATTGTGGATAACACACTACCCCGCAATGTATGGCCTAGAGGCGTCGTCACGAAGACATTTCCTGGACCTGACAACGAAGTACGCAACGTAGAGGTGCGCACCAAAGGCGGCACGTTCCGACGACCGACGACGAGACTGGCTGTCCTGCCGATGGAGTGAAGAGGCTACGCGGATGCTGCGCCGGGGGGAGCCTGTTACGGACAGAAGTCTCGACTTTATAATATTACATAGTTAGATATAATACGGCTAAATTTAGGTATGTGTATTTGCATAAGTAGATTAAGTCTCATATGTGTAAAGGTTTTTTGATAATAAATAATTAATTTTTTGTGTTTCATTGAAACAAAAGGTAAATGTTATCAAACAGGTAATGGTTTTGACAAAGGTAAGGGCCAAGTATACGTGCCCAGGGGCCTTACGCCTCTCTAAGGTAATTAAAGTTAGGAAAGTAAGAGATTAGCTTTCGTAATTATAGGTTTCTATTGTTATGAATATCAATGTAACTAGGAAAATAAATATATGTAGGGTATCCAGATTACGAGTGATACCGTAGGGTAGGTAACAAATTTAAGATAAAAAGAGAGGTCCGAACGAAAGGGACAGCTGCACAAATTACGACGGTTCATGTGGGTTATGGTAAAATGTAAAACTGCCCACATGAGCCGGCAGCTGTCCCACAAGGCTGCTAGTTGCCAACCCATAATGTTCGGCGACTACACCCGTCGGGAACAGATAGTTTATAACCTGGATTAACACATAGAATACTTTTTATCCCGATATTCCCACGGGAACGGGAACCACGCGGGTGAAACCACGAGCGGCCGCTAGTAGGTTATTTAATGTTATTCCGTTCGGCCAAACTTTTAATTTAGACTAGAGTCACAAACACACACCACACCACACGGTTTGTTCGTCACTAGATAGGTATACGGCGCATTCGCGACTGATGCGTACCAAAAGCAGATCAAACGCGAGGTGCGTACCTACGTAGATATGCTATGGCTCGCTTTTCAACCGCATGTATCTAGACAGAACACTGGTTGCTTAAGGGAGGTTAGGTGATCAGCAAATTTTTTTGGAAATCCAAATCAGTCAAGAAATCGAAAAGGTATATAAGTCCTATAAAATCATAAACCTAAGTGTTTATGATTTTAAACCTACGTATGTGTTAATATCCCCACGTGCAATTGTCCACGTGGGAGGCCTGTGCCCAGCAGTGGGACGTTTATAGGCTGATGATGATGATAATGTATTTATGATTTTATAATAATTATTATTGTAAAACACGGTAGTAATTTGCATTTATATGAAATTTTAGAGGTAACTTCGGGATTTTTTTTCTATCGAGCAAAATGTTTCCAATCTTGTTTTGGAATCAAAACAAGAACATCCCCTCAGCCCCTCACACATAGGTACGTTCTGTAATACATTTTGAAAATTTTAGTGCGAAATATCTAAAATATTTTGAATAGATAACAGCTAATAGAAAACAGCCAATTTTTCCGTTTTCGCTGCCGAAGCCCCCTTAAGGGAAGGCGTTGATAGTATTATTGAGCCGCTATTCCACAGACCAGTTGTTTGTAACTTTATAAAAAAATAACTATCCAGACAGGTGTCTGCCCCCTCCTGTTCAAAGCCAGTGAGGATATGACCAGCCAAAGCCACACGGAGTCCATACAGTGCATGGAGACTGCGCAGACGTTAAAGAACGCGTCTGTCATCATTGCTGGGCCCACCTCAAAGAGGAAGGAGGACGTTAAGGAGTATAAGGTCACCGTACAGGTGGGTTAATGGCAATTAGATTTTGGGGGTATTCATTCGCGCCCGTAGCTTTACTCTTGAGACCCTATACGTGACTCCTGGGTACTTTGGGTAGTGTTAAATGAGTGGCAATGTCTGAGTGGTAGAGCAACGCTACGTAATACCACCCTCTGCCACTGGGCCGCACGGCTCGCCCGGCGTACTACCACCCTCTCACTAAATATCGGCGTCTACAATGGTACTCGTAGCATTTGCGACTCCTCTAGTTTTGCGGATGTCCATGGGCGGCGGTGATTACTTTTTTATCAGGTGACCCGCCTACAAGTTTGCCTCCTGTACGCCAAAAAAAACAGCCTATGTGGTCTAGAGGCTAAGCCACCGTTCTTAAACCCATAGGTCCCGAATTCGATTCCCAGGGAGGGTACCTTTGTGGACTCGGTTTGGTTGGTGGTAAAGCTTGTTAAGTGGTTTTGGGTTATTCCATTTATCCCCATTGAGTTTCCCCATTAATGGGGATTTGTAGACTTTTCTTCCATTAATCCCCATTAGCTGTTTCCTTTACCTGCCCTGCCAATGCCAATTTTAATGTTAAACGCCTAGTAAAAAAATAACAGCAATAACTTCTAAACAATTTATTGCTATTTTATTTTATTTAAGCAGGCGTCGTTAGATTGAATCAAAATGACAAAGTAGTACCTACCGTAAATACTCATGGACTCGTATTAAGTTTACCATAAACGTTGCAGGTTTGAGGCTTAGGTGAATCCAAGGTTTTATGTATGTACATTGGAAAATTTCTCCTTTTGGAGTGATGATTTCAATTTTCTACAGGACATTGTCTGTTGGGTCAACTAGTTTATTTATACATTAAACATTCTAGCATAATATAAATGGGGGTTTTCAAATACCACATTATACACTTAAGTCTATTATCCATAAAGGGTTAGTCAGAGTCTAGGCAGGAACGCAATAAAATTCCACTGCCACACTCAACGTTTCACCAAAAAGCAAAAGCACATGTAGTTATACTCACTCAACCATGTCGCGCAGCGGTGAAAGAATGCTACCACCCCCTCTCTTCCTTTGGCTTGGGTGTCGTAAAAGGCGACTAACGAACTAAAGACTGCACATACATCCAACAGCATAGAGCGGCGATGGGCTCACCACACGCTGAGCACTTGTGCAGTCGCTATTTGATGAAAAGTGGACTATGATAGAGGACTGCTTTTGCGGTCCTCAATGCCCAGTCTCTGACTAAGCCTTTGGAGATAATAGTCGTGATTATTGTACTCAGTGTGAGAGGTGGTGAGCGAGAGCCCATCACAGCTTTATGCTGTTGGATGTCTGTGCAGTCTTTCAGTCTGTTAGACGAGTTTTACGACACACAAGAGAAGGGATGCCTCTGCCATAGTCCACTCACCAAATAGCGACTACACATGTGCTCAGCGTAACAGGCGGTGAGCCCATCGCCGCCGCTCTATGCTGTATGCTGTTGGATATAATATGTGCATTCTTTAATCCGTTAGTCGCCTTTTAGACACCCAAGGGAAGAGAGGCAGTGGTAGTGTTCTTTCACCACTACCTAACATGGTTATTAATATAATTATAAAAGTATTTTGTTGATAGGATATCTGCAAAAATACAGCATGCCAATGGGTTTTCTTCCACACTTGCCCCAGAGGTGAAGAGATTGACAACTGCCTCTTTGACCACTGCAACGCACGGACTCTAAAGTGCTTTCATAATATGCAGTATATCACAGCGGCTCTCATGGCGAACGCGGTTAAAGGTTACAGGTTTTGATATTTAACAATTTTTAAGATTATTGTGAGTTACTGTTTAATAAAATGAATTGTCAATTTACATTAATTTGTTTTATTATAACAACATTTCAAAATACATCTAGTTCTATCTATAAATATAACTATAATTATCATTATTATTAAATAATGGATACAGAATGTATTGTTTTGAAGCAGTTCTTGTCCCAATCATTATGATCTACATTAAGTTTTATAACAATGTGATGGCATTGTTAAAATTATCTCTAACGAAGGAACACCTTTAAATTAATAAATTCTGTCACCATTTTTATAAAATATATTATCTATCTGTTGCGTTCTTGTACTTTCCTCTCATGAACTTGGGCAAAGGAACAACACCAGGACAGGGCACCTGACCATAAACTTCGCATATACATGGCCGCTCGCAACCAACACCAAAGTTAGCCGGATTGTCTTTCTTTTCAGCCATAATGGCTTCCGCTTCGAGCACCATCTTAGATTTACCAACGGTGTTGATGAGATGCTCCAAAATCTCCTCCTTAGACTTATTGTCTACATCGACCAAGATCTTCCTGCCATCATCAAAGTAGCACTTTATGAATGGAGATGGCGTCAAGTTTTTCAAAGTGGCCACTTGCACGTTCGGATTTTTGTACTGGATCTGAGGTAGATACCAGAATACGAACTCTTTTGCACCATTATTGTTCGTCCCTTCGATGTTATAAGCGACTGAAAAAATCTTCACTTTGTCCTTCAAAACCAGTCTGCCAGCCTTTAGGTAGTTTAATGTGCGGCGAATAGGAGCTCTTCCTTTCATGAAAGGCATCTTGGGTTTGTTTTTATTAAAACTGTGTTCAATTCAATTCAATTTCTTATTTGATGGCTCGCTAATAACCTGTGTTTGAAACTTTACAATACTAACTAATAACCTCAAATTCAAAACAAAAGACAGTCAGTCAGCTGTCAGGCCTGACAATTGACAGACGTCCGTTACTTTTTTTTTTTTATATATATATATATTTGTTCCATGAAGGAACAGGCTAAGGTCTGAGCCATACTGCCTAGTCATTAGTTTTTTATTTGTTTTTTTCCCTTGATGATAATGAGTGGTGATTAAGATGAATGATAAATGATGTTCCCCAAACCCCTTGAGTTCTCAGTAAAGATGTGGGACTTTACTGAGGTCTCACGCGGACTACTTGAGAGAATTTGAAAAGTGATGTTGCACTGTTTTGTTTCATTTGCCAACACTCATGCACGTTCACAAACACTTAACGGTTAATAATCCACTATTATTTCACATTAATGTTCGAAAAAACACAAATTTTGGAAAATAAAACAAAACTGAAGACATGACGCTTCACTTTCCCGCCAAGAAGTCCACGTCCGTTACGTTTGACGTATAATTGACGATGTTAAAAATTTATTTTAGACAAATAGCATTGATACCATGCTGCCACCGTTGATGATATGATTAGAATAGTAATTCAAATAAATAAAGTTTAAAATATTTTTATTTGCCAAAACAAGAAAAATTTAATTAGAATTAATTAATTATAAGAGAAAAAAAAGAGTAACACTTAATATTAAAATAAAAATATTTACAAACTTACAAAGATAAACAGAAAATTATAAATATCTATAAATAAAAGAATTGCCCCAGATCATCCCTATCAGGCAGTCCCAGTATACTAGCCGCATTGCCTCGTTGGATGGCGAGGCTTAGGCGTTGACCCAGATAGCTGCTGGCTCTAGGGTCACGAGTGGCTTCCACCAGTTTTTTAGAAATATCTCTAAAGAGCTGGTGGGCACCCAAACCCCACGGTTCTAACGTCTCTACCTCAAACGGCTCAAATATGAAATCTCCAGTCAGATTGTCATACTTGCGCCGTTTGAGGCCCTCCGCATTAATAAACAGAAAACTATAAATATCTATAAATAAAAGAATTGCCCCAGATCATCCCTATCAGGCAGAGTACCATACTAGCCGCATTGCCTCGCTGGATGGCGAGGCTTAGGCGTTGACCCAGATAGCTGCTGGCTCTAGGGTCACGAGTGGCTTCCACCAGTTTTTTAGAAATATCTCTAAAGAGCTGGTGGGCATCCAAACCCAACGGTTCTAACGTCTCTACCTCAAACGGCTCAAATATGAAATCTCCAGTCAGATTGTCATACTTGCGCCGTTTAAGGCCCTCCGCATTAATAAACAGAAAACTATAAATATCTATAAATAAAAGAATTGCCCCTGATCATCCCTATCAGGCAGAGTACCATACTAGCCGCATTGCCTCGCTGGATGGCGAGGCTTAGGCGTTGACCCAGATAGCTGCTGGCTCTAGGGTCACGAGTGGCTTCCACCAGTTTTTTTAGAAATATCTCTAAAGAGCTGGTGGGCACCCAAACCCCACGGTCCTAACGTCTCTACCTCAAACGGCTCAAATATGAAATCTCCAGTCAGATTGTCATACTTGCGCCGTTTGAGGCTCTCCGCATTAATTGCAGCCGAGCCAGCGTTGATGCATGAACTTAGAAGATGGGACGGTGCAAGCGTGTCGACACATGTAGCATCTCACACCAGTGCCCGTCCCACCCTCCAAGGTACCAGGGTCATGCCGTCCGGCCTCTTGCCATCATCGCGTGCCAGGCCGGCGGGCTCTAGTACGGCAGGTACTCCAGCGGTGACTAGAGCTCGACGAATGATGTCATTCAAAGAATGATGGCGGGCAATACGGCCAGCGCTCCGTGCACAGGACAGCCCGTGGTGGCCGAGGGTTTCTACCGGTGCGCCACAACGACATTGATGGGGGACGATACTGGGGGCGCCAAGACGCAGGGCAGTGGCAAGGCATAAAGTACTGCGGTCAAGCAAAGTGCCCGTGCTCAAAGAGGGTAGTGCCTGCAACCAAAGACCCGACTCCCATCTCCCTACAGCTAAAATCCGGGCACGCTCTGCGGAACTAGAAGACGTGTTTACAAGATTATTTTGCAACAGTTCGCAGAGGGGCCCGTCCCAAAGCCTTTTTTCAGAACTCGGGCAAGCTGCTCTCCAGGCGGCCTTGGCCTCGTCCATGTAGGGTATCAATAAGGAATTTGAAGCTCGTTCCAGTATTTTGTTAGTAAGTGGTAGGGAGGTATGGATCGAGGACAAGAACGCCGGGAGGGAAACGTCAGTAGTTTTACGGATACCCAGGCCACCGAATCTAATTGAAAGTGATGCTTGGGTCCAAGAGCGGTCGCTGAAGCTAATGTTTAAAATGGAAGAGAGTGTATGTTTTATGGTGCTATCTAAGCTGACAAGAAGGTCAGGGAACTTCCACAGCTGAAAACACCGCAAGACATACGTGAACTGAGGAACGAAAAGGCAATAGCGTATTATAGTTATAGTGAAAGCCATGTGACAGTTAATTTTGAAAAGGCGGTTTAGACCGCCTTTTCAAAAAATGACATTATTTAGTGATACCTTAGTCTAATGTATCACTAAAATTTTGTAATTTTGATGTTATGAAATTTTGGAAGGAATCTTCTAGAATAGGGGACCCCAGGAGGTGAAGGAAACTCTTATCAATCACATTTAGACGACCTCCTTGGTCGAGTGGTTTGTACACCGGTTTTCATGGTGTCGCCATCTCTGAGGTCCCGGGTTCGATCCCCGGTCGGGTCAATTTAGAAATTAATGTTTTTCTAAATTGTCTCGGGTCTGGGTGTTTTCTATGTATAATAAGTATGTATTTAAGTATTTTAAGTATGTTTATCCGTTGTCTAGTAACCATTTAACGAGTTTCGTCGAAGCTTCTCTTGGGCTAGATAATTGGTGTGATTGTAGGAAAGTTTATGTTTATTATTACATTAATTAGAGGTCTCTGAAGCGCGATATTATGTCGTGCCTGTCGACGCAACTGTCCGATATGTACAGCTCGCACTTAGCAGTATTAAGCTCCAGTCCTACGGCTTGGAACTCGCGGACAAGCATTAGTAGGTCCGAAAGAACAGTTGACGCGTCGCCGCCTAGGGTCCCATCATCCAGATACCACACATTAAATTTTGAATTTAGTTGCTCGATGACCGGGTGAATAGCGAGACTAACAATGGCTGGGCCCAGAGGGTCGCCCTGTTGGCATCCTACGGCAGAAGAGATGAGGTTGTTCTTATATAAAAGTTTGGATGGACTTTTGTAGCACTGCATTAAGAATGGAAAGATTGCAGGAGTTTTTGCTTGTATTTGAGCCCCCAAGTAGCAAAATGTGGTCATGTAAGTATCCTAGGGCCAAATATTTTTTAGTCCTATAGAAATCCTATTAACGTTTACAGGACCGCATTTGGGCGCACTTTACAGGACTATTGCGACCTATAGTTATTTTGTAACAGTCTGGTAAAGTGTAAATTGATTTTATTACTATTTTATTAAGTGCTTCTACAAGATCGCTGTGTCCTATAAAGATCAGGTACACGCACTAAGCTAGCGTGGTTAGTCCTGTAACAATCTGGCGTATGCCGCTACTGGTGTAATTTATCCAACAGTGGTAATTGTGATGTCATAACTAGAGCATTTATTTTTCATTAATTTTTAATGTCCACCATTAAAACAAAAAAAACTAATATTGGAATTGCAAAGGGTAATATTTATTACTATTCATTGTCATAAAGGTTGATAGCTTTTTGTGTTTTCACTGTTATATAAAGAAATTAAGTTGCGAAATAAATTTTATTGAAAACGGAACGCAAGAATTTTCGTTCGTCGTGTCGGCGATCTTGATTTTAAGCCATCATCTATTTTCTTTCTCTTTCTCACACTTGAATAATGAGGAAGACAGCAATAGCATACCAAGTCATTGTATCTCAATGGCATAAGTTAGTATTGTTTTTGTGCTCCGGTTTCGGTCGGTTCGGTTTGTTTTTTCGGCTGCGCTGTTTCGTAGGATGTCATTCGGCGAACGGCGTCCGGGCGCCCCGTCATTTGAATTTTACTAAGAAGTTGGTACCTAAGTAAATTTATCTAAATCAAATAACTTAATGCCTATTTAACTGATTAGCTTCAAAAAGTTTATGAAGGTTCATTATAACTTTTTAATAGGTACTTATTGATATGAAACAAGAAACTTTGGTTCATTTGTAAACAAACAGTAACGAGTGAGCGGAGCTCAGAACGGACCTACCGGCCGGCAGCCTAGCCGTAGAGCGTAGTAGAATTTGCTGTACCACCTACTTATTTGGTTTTGTAAGGTTTGTTTTTACGGTGTCCAATAATACGACCAAAGCTAAGGTAAGTAGATTAGTATCTACTACTACATAGTTGCTTTTCGTTGTGATTTTAACAGTAAGAACCTACGAGAGGCGTTCAAAATATTCTCGGTATGTGGATAAAAACAAATAAGTACGAAAAGTTTGATATTTTTATTTTTCAATATACTCCCCCCCTATGTTCATACACTTATAAGATCGATCAATTATTTCTTTTAATCCCTCATAAAAATATTTTTTATCTTTGGTGTAAAAATGCTCCTCCACGGCCGTCTTCAACGCTTCATCGTCAGAAAATTTATTTCCACGCAGATCCTTTTTAAGATTGGGGAACAAAAAGAAGTCGCTTGGGGCTAAGTCCGGACTATAGAGTGGATGAGTAACAGTTTCAAACCCACATTCAACAATAGCTGCCTTGGCAATATGAGCAGTATGGACAGGGGCGTTGTCATGCAGAAGCAGAACACCTTTGGTTAACTTTCCTCGCCTCTTTTCTTTGATCGCATCTCTTAATTGACGTATAACGTTAGCGTAGTACTGCCCTGTGATATTTACACCTTTTTCTTTATAATCGATAAGCAAAACTCCTTCACAATCCCAAAATATTGTGGCCATGACCTTGCCAGCTGACGGGATTACCTTGAACTTCTTGGGATGAGCTGAACCCTTAATGTGCCACTGCATGGACTCCTGTTTGCTCTCTGGGTCATAATGATGAACCCAGGTTTCATCTCCAGTAACTATTTTTTGCAGCACCTCATCGGGATTTTCACCACACAGGTCGATAAAATCTGAACAGCAAGCCACACGCATATCCTTTTGAAGAAGCGTCAGCATTCGCGGAACCCATCTTGCACTTACTTTTGACATATTAAGATGGTCATGTATAATGTCATGTACGGTACCAATAGAGAGATTGGTTACTTGAGCTATAGATTTTACCTTCACTCGGCCGTCTTCCAATATAAGTTTTTCCACTTTATCAATATTTTCTTGTGAGGTAGCCACTACAGGCCGGCCAGGTCTAGGGTCATCTTCAATACTCTCCCTTCCACGCTTAAATTCGCTTGACCATTTTTGAATAGTAGATAAAGAAGGAGCAGACTCACGGTAAACACAATCCATTTCCTCTTTTATGGTTTTTTGATTTTTACCCTGTTTTGTCAAGAATTTTATGACGGATCGGTGCTCTAATTTCGTTAAAATTGTTAATTCGCTCATGGTGTTCATGTTTGTTCGGCAATTGCAGAAAAACAAAAGAACATCTCGGTTCCAATTTTACTTTTTTTTAATGTCAATGGATGAATCTTAGCGGCCAGTAACAAATATATATATAAAAGAGGTTGGAGGAACGTATCAATACCGAGAATATTTTGAACGCCCCTCGTACACAAAAGAGTTAGCTAAAAAACCCCAAATTCGACAAAAACTTTTTATGAGTGACGAGTGGCATAGTACCCACAGACAGTTATAGGTTCATGCCTACAGACGACAGCAGGCCAAACTACCACAAAATGTCAAATTACATACGTTAAAAATTTTTGAATTTTATTGGTAAAGTGTAAGGAAGGATCAGAAAGTTGACCTGCTCAGACCTGCTGGCAGCAGGCTGCTGGGTCTAATCTGTGCAGTTGGCGTGCGTGTGCACTTAAAAAATGTTTTTTACTCTAAAATATTCACTTATAAAAATCATAAATCATTACATATCCTTATTATTAAAACTATGATATTTCCAATAACACAATAATAACTTGTATTTATTAGACTGCTAAGTAAGTTAGGATGATTTCACAGTCACGCGTTTGATCAGCGCCAGCCACATAGTAGTTGCGCGTTTGAACTGCGTGATGACTTTGAAACGCAACTACTATCTAGTATAATGGGCGATTTTCTGACAGCCCAAATTAAAAAATAAAAATTAGTTCAAAAATACTCGATAGATGGCGTTTTATGAAAGCCGACCCGTTCCTGCTTAGGGGCTGTAATAAATTCTACACTTTTGCTTGTCTATCCAAAAAATAAAAAAATTGTACTTACAAATTTTTATTCAGGATCTCCAGGACCTATTTCTATTTTGGAATGGAATAAATATTACGTAGCCATACACCTGTTCTTCATGGACTCGTCTTTTACTAAGCGCCATACTAATCTATTCTAAGCGCCATCTATGAAGTCATTTACGAACCAATGTCTTTTTTTTTGTGATCTCGGAAAATCGCCCATTGTAACCGCGCGCGTGTGGCCGGCGCAGGTCAAACGCGTGACTGTGAAATCAGCCTTACGCACGCCTGCACATTTACACAAACTGTCAAATTTCTTTAATAAAGAAGCTTATGACCTCGATGTAAAGATTATTGTCAATTGGAGAAATTCGATAGTTTAGGAGTTTTCTTTTTCAGGTTTACCGATATTCGATTAATAATAATATTTATTACGACTCTTTCTAAGATAAAAAAAAAATTGTCATTTTTCTACAATTTAATAAGTTAATGTTACTTTTCTCATGAAAATGTTACTTTTTGAGCAGCCTTGTGTTACTTTTGACTATCGGCCGCTGGCAACACTGGACAGTATTACCTTTATCTGAGTGAATTTCTCAGGCGAAAATTTTACGCGTCTGGGCTGAAAATGCAGTACTACTTTACAGATGACACCACGATTTTTTTTCCTCAAAATTAAAGAGACATGTATATAAATGAAGTCACTTAAATTATACTTGTAACACTATTAGTTTTTATGAGAAAAATCAATAAATGACGAATTGTCAATTACTGTGTCTTGTCCACAATTACTTTCATACACAATATTTACCTCTCAGGGAAATAACCCCCAACAAATATAAAAAAAGTATTTTAATTATGTTATTGTATTAGTTGACCTACAACAAGATAATTAAATTTGAATTTTTAGACCTATAGTTATATTAAATACATGTCAAGTTAGTTTTGTCCGAGCGAAAGTAGCAATTTCTATGGTCATTTTGTTTCGCCGTTTATACGTTCCACTGTTAAGTATATACGGACAATAAATACCTGCCCAGCAAGGATCAGCCGTGCGCTGACGCGCAGTGGGAACGATTGTGCACCATCTCGCTGCGTCTTCCCGCCAAAAATGTAAGTACGTGATTTCAGTTTACTCGGAACGAAATTTTGCAATCTCTGTGGTCAGGTTTAAAATGTTTTTATTTTGAGGTAAAAAAATGACTCTTATGCATTTTAATGAGCCTTTATGTACATGTTTAAGACAACAGAGGTAAATAGTTATAACCTTGATATTTTTTTGTAATTTAATAAAAAACGCTATCTTTCCAATTTCTGTGGGCCAATTTCTGCGGTTTCCATGGCTTCTGAGTGTCCACGGAAATTGCAAGATTCCACAGAAATTGTATCAACCAATTATTATATTATTATTGAGAACTTAGGTACTTACTGATACCCAAATTACTTTGCAAGAAGTTACTTTATAGGATAAAATGTTTACTATAAAAAAAACAACCAGTCTCAGGAAAGCTCGAACGGGATTCGAACCCGTGACAGTGCAGTAATTTATCATCGCTTAAAGGAAAAATAAAATCCCAGTCATTCTGTACTGTGAGTGAATCTTTGCGTCAAGAGGCGTCTGCAGTATGGGCCTATTTGATACCAATTTTGCAAGAAATCGAAGCTACTACACCTCATATATCAGTTCTTCATCTCATATCTGATTCTCCGTCAGCACAATATAGAAACAAAAAGTTTTTTTATATTATATCGCGGCTTCAACTACACTTGCCAGATTTGTCCCGTGTGATATGGCATTACTGCGAATGCGGGCATGGAAAGGGAGCACCTGATGGTGTAGGCGGCGTTCTTAAAAGATCTGCATATAGCCTGGTTGCCTTTGGCAAAGATATAACCGATATCAATTCTCTAGTGCAAGGTCTCCATACAACTGTAACAGGGGTTAAAATTAAGATTGCCAATGACTATGAAGTCAACGAAAAGGATTGGCTTTTGCCAAAAAACCTAAAATGTTTCCCAGGGACTATGAAGATTCATCAGATCGTTTGGGCAAAAACTTCGAAAGCTCTTGCAATGCGATCATTGTCATGTGTGGATGAAAACTGTCTATACAAACCTATAAAATGCACTCACGGGAAACATTTAGGTTTTTATGAATTTCCAATTCAAATACAGGATTATGCATCGGTCGTTCCTCCTGCAACACAATCAGCATCGTTTAGTATGGATTCCAGTAATAAACCATCAACAACTCACAGATTTAGAGGATCTGAATTATTTTACTTGAAAACCAAGAATTTACCTCAAGATAAGGCCATCGTATCAGCTGACGCTTCGCACGACTTAGACAATATAGACTATGACAATCTAATTCCATCAGCCTCATTTTTCCAAAATATTAACAGTGATATAATGTCGAAATTTGAAAAAACCATTGAGACTGATAATGATGCTAACGTTGAAGAAACCAAAAAAATAGATAATATAAATTATATAAACTTATTTGATAGTGACGACGAATAATTTTCTGAATTATTTTAGTGATCGTTTGATTTACATAATAATTCTCAATGTCTTTGTTACCTAAACGTTGACTGATGTAAACATCAGTATTTTTTAAACATTATCTATAAGTAGCTTCAGAGCTATGGATCTTATTGGGCTGCTCTTATGATTATTAAATTAGTTGTTAATTTCTCATTTTGATACTTAGAATATACAGTCGTGGTCAACTAATTAGGGACATTCAAGATAGTGAAGAGCAATAACCGGTTATGTACATATAAATATAAAACCCTATTGATTTTTCAGCACCTATTATTTGCATAATTTGGTCCGATTACTATACTATAAATGGCTGTAAATAAGAGAATAATTAAATAGAAAAAAGTATTTAATATCAAAGGTTGAACATGTATTAAATATAATTATGTAGCTGGACATTTAATTAAGGACAGTAAAGTAAAATGATGAATAGAGTTAAACAAAACGAATAATCTCCAGTATTATAATATTTTTAAAAGCTCCATTTTATTACGTGTAAAATCAGTACCCAGTAGCAAAACCTTTGTTAGTAATTACCGCTTGACACCGATGTGGCATAGACATTATCAGTTTCTGACATGTTTCGATAGGAATGTTTGCCCATGCCTCACAAAAAGCTTGATTAAGTTGATCTAAAGTTGTGGTACGATAAGTTGAAACTTTTTTCTTGATTTCGTGCCAAAGGTGCTCAATTGGGTTGAGGTCCGGGCTATTTGCTGGCCAATCTAGCACCGATACTGACTGACTGGTAAGAAACGACTTGACTGAACGGGCGGTATGTTTCGGGTCGTTATCATGCTGAAACGTCCATATAATAGGGAGATGCTCCTCAGCATAGGGAAGCATAGTTTCCTCCAATATTGTTTTGTATTGATGTTGGTCTAAGTTACCCTGAACTTTTCTCACAGGTCCCACTCCACGTCCAGAAAATGAACCCCAAATTTTAATGTTTCCACCGCCATGTTTCACCTGCTTTTTTGTGAATCTTGGATTCATTTCCGCTTTTACAGGACGCCGTACGTATTGCCTTCCATCTGAAGAAATTAAATTAATCTTGGTCTCGTCAGAGAATAATACATGTTGCCATTGGGCGTAGGTCCAATGTCCATATTTACGTGCAAACGCCAAACGAGCATTTCTATGTTCTTTCTTCAACAACGGTACTTTGCGAGCCACTCTTCCGAACAACCCTGCTTCTACCAGACGTCGTCGAACGGTCCTCGCTGATACACCGGCTCTTTCGTCTGCCCCAAACACTTCGTGTTTAATTAAAATAGAGCCTAGAAACGGATCTTTCTTAGCTAACCTGGTTATCATTCTATCTTCTTGCGGAGTTGTTTTTCTCGATCTTTTTGTCCTGGGCACATTTAAAGCTGTGTTATTGCGCCTGAAATGTTGCACTGCATTGCATACCATAGTTTTTGAACAATTTAAATGTTCTGCTATCCCTCGGTATGACCAACCACGCTCGACAAACTTCATGATAATTGTTCGTAGTGTTGGATCGCAACTTTTATTTTTGCCCATATTTCTTCAAAATAATTCTCAAAACTTAAAATTAAAAATCTGGATTGCCGCCAAAACTACCACAAAACAATAAAAGAAGAAATAAAAAAGTATTGAGATTCAAATTTTGAAAATAGAACGCAATATCTCAGTGTCCCTAATTAAATGGCCAGCCAGCATTCTTTGAACAAATAGCACACTGATAATCTATCAGCTATACTGTAAAGAGGTTTAATGTTTAAGAAGTTGTTATTGTTTGTATAATCGGGCACATCAATGACTAATTATACTTACGTGTAAAAGATATGGAATATTGTTAAGACTCGTTGGAAAATAAAAAATAAATTCACAATTTGGCTTAACTAGAGATTGTCCCTAATTAGTTGACCACGACTGTAGGTATTAATAAGAACTTTACATGAAACTTTAATATTACTTGAAACTTACTAAAAGTAATGCTCACGGAATATTAGTAAAGTACCTACTTAAGTATTGCTAATGTTATGTTTGATTTTTAGTTTAAGTAAAATTATGTCTACAAAGATTTATTTTGTTTAAGTTTTGTTTGGATTAGTTTAAAATTTAATCAGATTTCGTTCATTCCAAGTTGTTCATGTTACATTAATTTTGTTATTTATATTATTAAGTTAAAACTATTTCTGCAGAGATAATATTTATTTTAGTTTCGTTAACAATTATTTTTGTAATGTAAGTTTAATAAATAATTATAAGTAAAATTTACCCTATCATAGGAGTAAATAAACATTAGTTCCTTGATTGAGGATTGAGTGAAGACTTGAAGACTGATTTAGTAAATGTACAAACCGTTGTAATTTTTATAAATGCTTATTAAAATGATTCGGATAATGTTGCTGTTTTTTAATTCGTTAATAATGTTAAAAAATAATTAACAAGTAATTTTGACAATTTCAGTGAACATATAAGGTGACTGCTAGAAACCGCAAAAAACTTCTAGGGCTGGTCAGGTCAAGTGTTTTAAACATGACAAAAATGAAATTCGTGTTTTTTAAATTTTTTATTAAATAATTCATTCTGTAAATTTTAATTAGATTGTCTTTGAGTATCTTATTTATTTTAAAGCAATAACAAAAGAAAAATAAAATGAAAAGCAATTAAAAATAACGATTATTTACAACGCGCGGGCAACGAAGTTCAACGAACTGCCGGGAGGCCGTCGGTTGACACGTCCGCGTCGTCAGCTGGGCGTTAAGTACCTACGTTTTACGTTAGTCTGCAATCATGAGACCCCATTTATTTTCCTTTAATTGAAATGTGCGTAAGTATAAGGTGCAGTTAAGTCCAACGACTACATCAAGTTGAGTCGATTGCATCAAGTTATGGCCACATTTTAACTGTAATTATGATAAGTGTTATGTATGAGCGTAAATTCAACTCAATCCTACCCTACGTCTTACAAAAAAAAATCTATCACACATTATGAGAAGATAGGTACAGCTACCTTTCCTTACAAATGAAAGATCAAATGTAGGTAGTTATCTAAGGTACGACCAACGACCGAACGATGACCTTTCATGTCTACGACAACTAAACTAAAATAAGTATGTACCTATTACCTATTTTGTGTTATTGTTAGTCAAGCGTTGTTTCACTATTCAGTTAAGTTAAACTAATGTATCGCATTAAAGGCAACGTTGATACCTAAACTGCTGCGTAATTGATAGGTAGGCAGGTACTTACGTGGTGTTATAGAGCATTCCAGTTTATTACATTAGCGCACAGGAAAGGTGATAAGCTTCCCACTGTCAAACTAATGTAATAATGATTAAATAAAAGTAAAAACCTGTGCTAAAATTTCGTAAATAAATTAAAATTTACTAAAGGATAAACTAGAACAACTTTTGTGATCGGCACATAATTATTATTACACTAATTCGGCGTGCTTTAGGCATTTTTACGCACACGCGACGCGAATGCACCAGACAGAATGCATAAGTTGACTGCCGAATAAAATCAAAGATGCAAGATGCGCAAGCGAGCGACACGTAGACGATCTGCTGTCTCTTTCCAATTCTATGAATATGAAAGAGACAGAGTAAATTCTTATCGCTGCGGCAGGCGGTGTACCAACGTTACGGCTTTAACTTAGAGAATCGCACTGTGGCACTGCTGTGCTGAGTCGAGTCACTGAACTCACTTGAGTCTCTTGCGCAGCGCAGCGCAGCAGGTGTGTGCAGTTTCCTCGGGAAAGTTTTGGAGTGTATGTGAGGTGCATTTGTGTGTGGGTGATTAAACTAATAACTAGTATGAGTTAATTAGTAAAGGATTAGTATTATTATGAATAGGCTACCGTGAATAAAGTAATCAGTTCAGTAACAAATTAATGTTTTGTGTAACAAATGGGTGTTAAGTCGTATTAGACTTGTAAGTAGAACAGGTGGTGTTCTTTTAAACACGTTAAATAAGTGTAATAATAATGTGCCGATCACAAGAGTTATTTTAGTTCGTCCTTTAATAAATTTTATTTTATTTACGTTATTTTGGCGAAGGTTTAATTTTTATGTAATATTACGTTAGTTTGACAGTCCAAAGCCTGTGAGGTGTGATGGGAAGCGTATCACCTTTCCTGTTCGCTGATGTAATAAACTGGAATGCTTCTAACACCATGTAAGTAAGTACCTACCGACACCTATTAATTACGCAGCTTTTTAGGTATTAACGTTGCCTTTCATGCGAGACATTAGTTTGACTTAATTTAGTGTAAATAAATAAGTAAGACTGAATAGTAAAATAACCGCTTGAATAACAACAACATAACATAGGTAACTTATCACAATGCTTTAGGCTGTTTAGTTGTCGAGGACATGAAAGGTCATCTGGTCATTTGGTTTGGAGTTAGCGGCAAGTGCTTAGCGTGCGGACGCGATATTAGATAACTACCCAACTACCCATTGATCTTTCATTTGTAAGGAAAGATAATTGTAACTTCTCATAATGTGTGGTGTGATAGATATTTACTAGGATTGAATTGAAATTACGTCCATACATCATAACACTTACCATAATTACAGTTAAAAAGTGGCGTTGGACTTAACTGCACCTTATACTTACGCACATTTCAATTAAAGGAAAATAAATGGGGTCTCGTGATTGCAGACTAACGTAGGTACTTATCGCCCAGCTGACAACGCTTACGGGTCAACAGTCGGCCGGCCAGCCGTTCGTTGTAAATAATCGTTATTTTTAATTGTTTTTAATTTTATTTTTCTTATGTTATTGGTTTAAAATAAATTAGATACTCAAAGACCATCTAATTAAAATATACAAAATGAATTATTTAATTAAAAATTTAAAAAAACACGAATTTCTTTTTTGTCATTTTTGTCATGTTTGAAACACTTGACCTGACCAGCCCTAGAAGTTTTTTGCGGTTTCTAGCAGTCACCTTATATACAATTTCTGTGGCAAAAATAAAATTTCTGTGGCACGCCAATTTCGGTGGCCAAAATAAATCTCTATGTAATATAATTATATAATCCCCTTTTAGAAAATATATGTTAAATGTGGATGTTTTGCGCTTCAATATTAAAGTTTGTCAAAAAACCTAAAAATGAAAATGACCACGGAAATTAGGAAAAAAATCCAGTTGTTGAAATTGACTCATCTATGCCTGTGCCGTTGCCGTCACAATTCAGCGTTGCCAGACGTGCGATAATTATCGTAGATCCACGATAATTTGGAGGGGCATGCGATAAAAAATAGTAATTAAGTATCGCACGATAATTTGTATAATTCGTCGACTTTCCACGATATTTTTTGTCAGTTCTACGATAATTTTGTGACAAACCTGGTTTAGCATCAGTTGTTCAGTGACAGTTTGGAAATAACGAAATTTAAGGTACCACAGTCCAGTCCTTTTTCTAGGTGATAAGCTTTTTTTTCTTTTTTTTTAGCTCGTGACGTCGGATGTTACCATATTTGGAGTGCCCGGTCGTATAAAAACACGATAATTTTGCAGTAAATCTAGGATAGTTTTGACCTACGGATCTGGCAATACTGTCACAGTATAAATTTAGGCTACTGTGGTGTGTGGTGTCGTCGGGTCCGCCAGTGTCCGCCATATTGTGACGCGCTGGTACTTACGACTTCGCTGTGTTTACAAAATTAAGTTTTATAAATTTCTATGATTGTGCTGTGATTGTGGTAATCTAAAGTTAAAAAACAATACTGCATAATGCCTAATAAGTGCAGCATACTATATTGTGGTTCAACATTAAGCCGAAATCGGCCAAATTTAACATTTCACCGGTAAGCTATTTATCTGTGCTTTAATGTTTTTATTAGCCTTGTCATCACAGAAAACACTTGTCATTTTGTAGATAGTGGTAAAAAAACAGATAATATTATTTTATGTAAAGTATTCTGTCTAACTTTCTTAAAAATGTTAGCATTTCAGTTTTGTGTAGATTCAATTTGTTTTGATTGACTAGTGATGTTCTTGTTGTATCGCACGATTTATCGATTTGTTGCAGACTTCAGTATTTTAGACCATTTTTTTGTGTAAAGCTTCTTGTTTTATATTATATCATTGGTAAAGCCCCTTCTAAACTTAGAAAATTTCAGAAAATAAAAGCTAATTTAAATGATGATATAATGTAAGTTTTTTTTTTAGACTTCCACAAAATAAACATAAAAAAAGAATTTGGTTGGAGACCATTAGAAAGGAAAATATAAAATCTGATTTAAAAAAAATCTACATATGTTCTTTACATTTTCATGAAAGCTCATTTAACAGAACACTGGATGTTATTCGATTAAAAGATGATGCAGTACCATCTCTGTTTTTAAGGGTGAGAATAATATATGA
Source organism: Scoparia ambigualis (assembly GCA_963921215.1). Classification (NCBI taxonomy): domain Eukaryota; kingdom Metazoa; phylum Arthropoda; class Insecta; order Lepidoptera; family Crambidae; genus Scoparia; species Scoparia ambigualis. The sequence continues at coordinate 20,732,217 of OY992524.1, forward strand.
CAATTCTTTTGTTTAACCCTTAAATAGGCAGAATATATTTATAATTCTTTTCATATTTCAGTTTATCAGTGATTGGAGTAGGTAGATTGATTTTGTGTGTATTATAAATTCTCATAGAAAGGGGGATGTGGATAAGCCATTTTATTACTATTGGATCCCATTTTTTACTTTAAAGCTTCAACCATATTTTTGTAATAAATGGTCATTAACAATATTTAATTTCTCATTTTGATTCAATCCCAACGTCCCTTCCAGAAAAAAAACCAAGCAATTCCAGGTTAATAGCTATATTCATATATTATTTATGTTTCAGATTATTGATAACATTTGTCTGTTTTCAGCAACCTTTAACCCTACACCAATCGGCTCTTACAGCCAGAGATGGTAATGTGAATGCAGCCAGTCAACAGAACCATGAATTGGTGAGTTAACCGGGTACATAATTTGATTTTGCCGTGGGTTACTTTCTCTCAGTACTTGACTGGCCTGTTAATGTAGTCAGTAGTAATACTGCCTTCTATGCTAGAGGTTGTGCCTAGATTGAGATCAGCATAATATGTCACATATATTTACATAAAAATATTTGTCCATATTTTCATTCATACTGATTCCCTACGAATGAACACCACCACAATCATGAATGTGCAGCTCAAAAACAATTGGAAATTTGAAGAAGTACTTAAAGTAAAAGTTATAGAGAATATTACAAATTTAAACTCTAAAAAGTTATGTACATAAAGTGGTCATTTGTCTGGTTTCAGCAACCTTTTACCCTACACCAAGCGGCTCTTACAACCAGAGATGATAATGTGGATGCAGCCAGCCAACAGAACCTTGAATTGGTGAGTTAACGGTACATAATTTGATTTTGCCTTAGGTTACTTTCTCTCAGTATTTGACTGGCATGTTAATGTAGCAGTAGTAACGTTGCCTTCTATGCTAGAGGTTGTGCGTAGATTGAGATCAGCATAATTATATCACATAATTAATTAAAATATTTGTCTATATTTTCAATTGATTCCCTCGGAATGTGATGTTTTACCAACTACCACAATCATGAGCATGCAGCTCAAAAACCGTTGGAAATATAAAGAAGTACTTAAAGTTATAGAGACTTTTACGAACTTAAATTTCTCTAAAAGGTTATTTACATGAAATTTATACTTTCTGAATTATGCAAGAAGTCATAGGAGAAAATTTTTAGTCTTTTTTTTTAAAGTTCCGTTTAGAAAGGAGAACCGGCATTTTCCATAGAAAAAATGCTAAAATTGTATGCAATTAATCGTGTTTAGTCCCGTTAAACAGGTTTTAATGCAATAGAATTTGGTCATAAAGCAAAGCTAATATTATTTGCTACCTAAACCAAGTTATGTTTTATTTTTATCGAATCGCGGATAAGAGTTATTTAAATATTAATATTTTTTATGCTTTTAAAAAAGTGAAATGTCAACAATGCCGTCATGTCATGTTTGATTTAACAGCTAGCGGCTGTACAACTGTCATCAGATATTGCCAGATTATGAAGGTCAGATTAAAAAATTCAAAAGTATACGACTTAAGCATAAAACGCCGGTTCTTCTTTATTAGCATACCTCGTGTTTGAATTCAGCACTCCAACCTACCTTACAACTTTCCTACAAAAAGCATAAGCTCCCTGTATTTTAAATTTAAATGTTCAATTTAGCAATTGAAATCTACTCATTAGTCCTGACTATTACACATAATATAATACACATTATATTATAACAGCTAAACATATTTTCTTTACAGGATCAAGCGCTTAAGGAATTAAATCGATTGCAAGAGAAAGTTTCTAATCAGAAAAAAAAAATTAAATGCTTGAATGAAACTATCCGTCGGCAAAAAATTAAAATGGCAACGTTTGAAGAAGTTATTAAGGAGTTAAAAGAAACTAATCTGAAATCTCACGAAAACTGCATCCTTCTAGAACAGTGCGCTGGGCCAAACGACACCTCTAGAACCCCAAGCGGTCGCATTAGACCGCACTGACAGTTCGCGCCATTCCGTCAAACCCCAAGCGGTCGCATGAGACCGCTCTCTCCCGCTTGACTTTGTACCGTGTTTTCATAGTCTTACAGACTACTTTAGTATGAACGAGGTCGATTATTTCGGTTCTGTGGTACATTTTATGCATTGTCATCGCAAAACATCGCATAGTCTGTGCTCGATTCTGTCATTTTCGACGTTGACAGTTGCGCCAATTTCTGTGTCGGAATGAATTAGTCGCTGAGTTTTGTGTGCTATTTTTATTGGATTTATCTAACGTAGTTAAATACTGTTTCTTATTAGAAAATAATTATTGAGACTTTAGATAATGAATTGTAAGAAATACATCGTTATTACTACTAGATAAAGCGTGTAAAGTCCGTTAGCATATTACCGTTTTCCGATTTTTGGAGAAATACTATAAGACAAATAAACTGTTGCAATCATCACTTTATTTTGATACCTGATGGATAGGAAATATATCAGTTAGTATATTGTTGTTTACAGAACGACAAAATATGGTTTGATTTTAGAGTAATATTTTTTTTGCAAAAGGCGGGAATTGTGACGTCATCCGCAAATTCAAAAAAATTATGGCGCACAGCTGTCATTATTTTTGACATTAAAATTCCAAGACTGAGGGGTTATATTATGACAAATTAGTAAAGCCACAGGCTTACCTGTAGAAAGGCAGTATTCGGAGGAAGTTAGAAAATTAGCCCTGACATTAAATTTTTTGTCTCCCAAAGCATACGATTTTGTGCGCACTTCATATGATTTGTGTTTACCACATCCACGCACGTTATGCAAGTGGTACAAACATGTGAATGCCGAGCCCGGATTTTGCAAAGAAGCTTTTGACACTCAAAGCCAAAGTAGAAGCTAATAAGGGGACAGTTATTTGCGCATTGGTTCTAGATGAAATGACCATAAGAAAATCTCTTTCTTGGGATCCTCGATCTCAAAAATATTATGGTCGCGTTAATACGGGAATCGACTTCGAAAGTGATTCTGTCGAAGTGGCTAGCCAAAGTCTGGTCTTTTTAATAAATTGTGTTAACAGCAAATGGAAATTACCAGTCGCATATTTTTTTAATAACCAGCTTGAGGGGTCAACAAAGAGCTGCACTTATACAAATATGTTTGCAAAAATGTAAAGAAGTTGGGGTGAAAATTATCAGTGTTACTTGTGACGGACCTGCTGCTAATTTCAGCATGTTTGAACACCTCGGATGTGACCTAATGCAAGCCGGTGTCGGACGTACATTGAATTCGAAAATGATAAGGTTTATTGTTTCATCGATCCATGTCACGTAGTTAAATTGATTCGAAACACCTTCGGTGATCTTAAATTATTCTATGATATGTTTGGTCGTAAAATAGATTTTTCTTTATTAGAACGGCTGTTAAAATTACAGGAAAGCGAGGATTTGCACATGGGTACTAAAATCACAAAAGCTCATGTATACTTTGCTAAGCAAAAAATTAAAGTTCGTTTGGCAACTCTCAGCCAAACGCTCAGTAGTTCTGTGGCAGATGCGTTTGAATTTTGTAGCACCGAATTGAAACTTGATGGTTTTGAAGACTGTGATGGAACCATACAGTTCTTACGTCTAATAAACGACGTGTTTTATGTTTTGAATAGCTGCTCTCCACCAGGTTGGAAAAAAGCTATATGCCCCAAAAATATTGGATTGATTCAGGCTTTTTTTAAAGGGGCCACCAATTACATTAACAAATTATAGTTTCCATCTGGACATCTAGTTGTGGAATCGAAACGAAACACTTGGTTTATTGGACTTATAGTAGATATTAAAAGTGCTTTAGATATTTTTCAGTACTTAGTCACAGAAACAAAAATGTTGATGTATCTTCCTGTATATTAAGTAAGCCAGGATCATGTAGAATTATTCTTTTCTGCCATTAGAGCCCGTGGTGGATTCAATAATAATCCGAACGCTATTTAGTTGAGAGCTGCATTCAAACGTCTCTTGATTAGAGCGGAGATTCGCGATGGTGGCTTAGGTAATTGCATTCCTCTTGAACAAGTAAATAGTTTAACGTGTTCAATCAGAAATGATCCTGTTACAAGTATCAATGACTTGACAAATAAAAAGTCTTTTAAAGAGGTACCGGAGGATGACAGCAGTTTATTCGAGGAATACCTAGACTGCCTTAATAATAATATTACAAATTATGCAGAAAGTGTCGTCGCGTATATCGCTGGCTTGTAGCCAAAAAATTATCCCGTACTATCAAATGTGAAAATTGTGCGTCAATGTTATTTGGTGATATTGAAAATCATTGATAACTTGTAAAACTCGAGGTGGCCTCGTTTATCCATCCAAAGACGTTGAGGATCTCTGTAAAAAGACAGAAAAAAAATTAAAAGTTAATTTTCATAAAACAAAGGACAATGGTCACGTAGTATGAAATTTAAACCCAGGCCCGGCGCAAAAGAAATGTACCTCAAAATACTGGTAATGTTGAGTAATTAATTACTGCATAGGAGACACCGCCGAAATATTTTTCTAAATGTATAAAATTGCTATTGAAAGTTTTACAGGGGTCATATTAATGTTTTAGTAAAAGGATCATTAAATTGCTAAAATGGGTGTTTAGCCGTGAATAATAGGGAGTATAATCCAAATATTTTTCTACAGTATATATACTCGTATTACCACCACTACTATTATTAAAGTAGTAGCAGAAGTCATCAATGTATAAAAATAAAAAAAATATTTTTTTGGTAATATACATTATATAGGTATCAGTAATAATCACATCACACCTAAGTAATGTTCTAAATGTGAAAATAATGATGGTTTGATATTTTAATGTTTGGATGTTTTTCTGCTTTTACGCCTCAATGACTGAACTGATTTGAATGAAACTAGGTAGGTAGGTAGATAGATAAGGACCAGGATTAACACCGCTGACTGAACCGAAGGCGGAAGCTAGTCCGATATACCCACAGACCACTTATCCCATAGACGTCGCTTTCAGCGAGTTTTACTAAAAGATGCAATCGTAAAAATGCAGGGGGGTGCGGGGGTGTAACTCTGGCTGTGATTGGATATTTAAAGGTCAAACTAGTGACACGTAACACACCATTATCAAATGTATTCGAATTAGTAATGTGGTAGGAGTCGATATTGATATCGATGGACTTTTTTCGTACTTGATGATTAATATAACGGTGTTAATAAGTTAATAAAACAATTCTTCTTATTTAATAGGTACTAACTTTTATATCAAAACTCAAGTTAAGATAGGTATTATATTTTGTCAATGAATCCGTTTGCCATAATCACTTTCGGAGTAGTTTAAAAAAATAAATATGTAATGGCCGGTTTTTCAAAGGTCAGACAAAACTTATTTGGTGGTTAAAGTTAATACAACCATTTTGAAAATGTTTTGTCATAATATCATGTCTTTCAGTGTTTTACAAGACATTTTTAGATTGTTCGCGTAATATTTTATCAGACGGATAAGTTTAACAATTAAGACGCTTGTATCTTGGACTGCTAAATATAAAACATATCTCTAACAAATCGGTATTTGTACTTGGTTGGTTAATTGCTTGATGTTTTATAGTTTTATTATTGGAGAGAGAACTATCGGAGATAGGCATATCTGAAGTCGTTGGTATTTCTTGATAATTTTGAGTACAATCCTGCAACAACAAGTATAATGAAAGTTTTAAAGGTATCAAAAAAAATAGAAGTTAGATTAGATATAGGCTGGTACCTTAAGTGACAAAGAAGATATCATCGATGGTCTATGCTGTAAGGTGGTAACTGGCCTCACTGGTGAACAATATGAAGTTGTGGCTGAAGCAAATTCACCTTGTGAAGAACCCTAAAACATTAAAAAAGGTTAATATGAATATTCACCTAGTCGCATTATATTGAAATGCATATTTAAATTGTGGGTAGTAGGTACCTCATAGTTAGTTACTGATCAAATTACTCACCACAGTTGGAAGCATAAGCGTGGGTTCAGCATTACTAAACAACAGTCGCCGCTTTTTCATTTGTTGATAGCTATCCGCGGCAAAATGTCGTGAGCATATAACGCTTACTTGGAAACCAATTTTCTTCTTGTTTTGTAGCTTCTATCCATTTTATTTTCAAGTTTGGGGATTTTGGAAACCTTTTACAACAAAAGTTTGTTATTTTTAAATAATAAATTAAAATAAAGAAGTTAAAACAAACAGTCATTATTGAATATTTTGATAAAAAGATAATAATAATTTTAAACCAACTTAAATTGATTATACAATGCCAATAACAACCTAAAAAACTTTATTTTTAGTACATATACACTAAACCTTCGGTTTGGTTACGAAAAGTCGAGGTATAGAAATGATATTTTGCTAGAAATTGCTAAAGTCAACTTTACATTTTACGTGAATGCTTCTTATTGTTATATTTGAATTTACCAAAATACACCAGCGAATTTTATTTCGTTCTCATAACCGAATAATGTCATAATGGTATAACAAAGTTCTAAACTTAATAAAAAATTATCGATATTTGTAACAAATTTATCGACAAGTTGATAGGTTCTAACTTGGGCAACACTCACCAAAACAGAGGGAGATAGTGCTTTATGCATTTACAACAGAATGAAAGGGACTTTTTAAAAGACATCAACGCGTGCATTTTTCTTAATTTATAATTGAATTTTTACACCAATTTAAAATGTATCTTTTTACGTCATAAAATTGTACTTACCGATGAAATGAAATATTATCTTTTTGTAAGCTAGAAGTTTTGCTTCACTTTCCACACAATTTTACAGCGCAATACGGCATATTTATATTATTAATAGATTGTGATATAGTGAATTACACTATCAGCACGTACTCAATAGTACGTGATAATTAAGGTCTTCCTGATTGACAAGGCGTCCTTCCTCTAGTCACGTATAGATGTGATGTTAATTAGTATTTAAGATGATACACTAGAGGATAAAAGAGAATTGATTCAACGCAAGAGATTGTTTCATTTCGGGTCTCCGTCCCAACGCCATTACATGGCGACCGTGACAGGACGTCACAAGTCCGCGCCGCGAAATCGCTAGTTGAAGTCTACAAAATATCAGGAAAATAGTGCTACACGGGCCTACAAGAAGGACGAAGGAAATAAGAAGAAAAACTTTAAGCCAAAATTGTTTAACTATGGGAAACCCACAATCTAAAGACAATATTATTGTCAGTCAATCACCAACTCAATCGGCGGCAGCATCAACTCCCTTGGCCGTTGGGATGCAACTTTCAGAGATCTTTTTACTGACCATCGTCGTTGTACTAGCGGGCTATATAGTACTTAGGCTGCTACGTTACTTCAACGCACGACTATTAGAAGAGGTAGAACGCAGAGCGGTTCGACGGGCAATTGGACCAGCACAGAACGTGTAAGCCAGCACGAATTAATATAACTATGCTACCAAGAATCTATGTGTGTGTGTGAGTGATTTTTTTTTCTAAAGTGTGTTCATGGCAAACCTGTCAGAACTCTTGAGTGAGCTTAAGGCTATTAGAGACTCTATTATTAAATTAAGTAAAGACAAACGTTATTCCGCTCAGGGGCAGAATAAGTTTTTAAGAGCAAAGGAAATTAAAAATATTTTTGAACAAATATCTGCAGACTTATGTAAAAAAGGGATAGATGCTGTAGAATTACAAATAACAAAAGCAATATCGTCAAAGTTTTTATGTAATTTTGAGGAAATCGAGTCACTCGTTAACCCGCATCATTCAGAAACGATCACAACCATGGCCACGTTCGATCTAAAAGTCGCGCTCACGCTCCTCCCAGTAGTAGATTGCGACGAAACGCAAATTAACCAACTAATAGACGGAATAGAGTATTATAGTAGTACCCTTAGAAACGAGGACCAGCCTCTGTTAATCAATTTTGTTTTAAAAACTCGTCTTTCTAGCAGTGCTAAAACAAAAATTAATAAGTCTTATGTGTCTGTGGCAGACCTAATAAAAGATATAAAAAATGTTTTAATTCCGATTAAATCATACACAGCCATTTTAGACCGAATGCTACGATGTAGGCAAGGAAACAAGACCATAGAAGTGTTTGGTAGTGAAATCGAAAAAATGTCCAACGATTTAAGTACAGCACAGGCTAATGGAGACGAGTCGGCATATAATTTATTAAAGCCGATTAATGAAAAAATGGCTATCAAGCGTTTCGCTGACGGCCTAAACAATGCTCGTACAAGCACTATAGTTACGTCTAGGTCCGTAAGCACAGTTAGGCAGGCAATAACTATAGCCTTAGAACAAGAAGACTCGGTAGTGAAACCACCAATAAACAATTATGTTAACTATGTTTCGAACCAGCGATTTGAAAAGATAAATAAAAACTATCATCAACAATATAATAAGTCACGTAACAACAACGCGACGAGTCAGCAAGGTCGGGGTCGTGCCTACTATAACTCGAATAGGTTTCAGGGTCAGCGCAACACCAGGTTTACGTCACCTCATAATAAACGTAGGAATGTACATTTCTTAGTTGACTCAGCAGAGCAGTCTAATGACGAGAACGAAAGTGAACGTCAGAGTATACGTCAGAACGAACATCATAGCGATGATTTTTTTCGTTCTGAATAGCGCTGAGGTAGATATTTGTAGTTATGGTAGTGGTAATTACGTTTGTTTTACTTGTAGTCAAACTCAAATTTCTCTATTAGTAGACACAGGAGCAAGCATTTCAATTTTAAAGTTAGATTGGTTAAATAAACTCCGTAGCGTGTCCCGCGACGCAAAGCTAGTAAGGGATGAAATTAAGATTAAAGGAGTATGTGGGGATTTAGTATCAATAGGTTATGTTTATCTAGACTTATGTGTTAACAATTATAATTTTAGGCATAAGTTTTATGTGTTTAGCAACTTCCACTGTAAAAATGATGGAATTTTAGGAGAAGATTTTTTATTAAAATATAGTTGTAAAATTAACTATGAAAATAAGCTGGTTACATTACAGGATAAGATAAGTCTAGAATTAGGCTTAGGTAAAAACATAATAACGACTATTCCAGGGAGATGTGAGGTCGTAAAATATGTTTCGTCAGAGATAAAGGGCGAATGTGTCATTTTAGCGGAGGAAGTTATTGCAGGCGTATTTGTAGCAGGCGCCGTGGTAGTAGGAGACGGGAAAAAGATTCCGGTGCGATTTTTAAACACACGGGAAGAAGATGTAAAATTAAATAACTTTAGCCCGAAAATTAGAAAATACTCGGATTATTTCGTATGCTCTTTTGATACGGAAAACGGAAAATCTGTCGAGAGGGTTAAACAACTATTCGATTTTCTTAAATTAAAAACATATCTTGGTGATGAAGAGAGACGGTCTATTGAGAAAATATGTGCAAAATATGCAGATATCTTTCATATGCCGGGTGATAAGCTATCCGTTACAAACTTATACGAGTACAACATTAAACTGCAAAATGACGCGTCTCCTGTTTATGTCAAACCGTATAGAATACCGCACGCTCAGAAGGCTGAGTTAATAAAACAGGTAGGTAAATTGTTAGAAGAAGATATTATCGAAGAGTGTACCAGCGAATGGTCTTCTCCATTATTATTACTTCCGAAAAAAGCTGACAGTAGCGGTGAAAAAAAGTGGAGAATCGTAATAGATTATAGACTTTTAAATAAAAAAATAGTAGACGAAAAGTTCCCGTTACCAAATATACAAGAAATTATTGACTCACTTTCGGGATGCTTATACTATTCTCATTTAGACCTCAGTTCTAGTTATTACCAGCTAGGGTTATCACCAGAATGTAGAAAATTCACTTCTTTTACAGCTGATAAGCAATATCAACTGAAAAGATTACCTATGGGTCTCAAAACGAGTCCTAGCGTATTTTCTAAACTTATGTCTATGGCTCTATCGGGTTTAAATCACGAGATATGTTTTCTATATCTCGATGACGTAATAGTTTTCGGGAAAAGCCTATCGCAGCATAATACAAATTTAATGAGTGTATTTGAGAGGTTTAGGTCAGTTAATTTAAAACTAAACCCTTGTAAGTGCGAATTTTTGAGGAAAGAAATTAATTATTTAGGGCATGTTATTACGCCAAACGGGGTGTTGCCAGACAACAGTAAAATCGAGGTCTTGGAAAAGTTCCCAGTACCTAAAAATGTAAATGAGATTCGTCGTTTTGTGGCTTTTGCGAACTTTTATAGAAAATTCATAAAAAACTTTGCCACAATAGTGTACCCACTAAACCGTCTTTGTAAGAAACATGTCGAGTTTCAGTGGACGGAAGAATGTGACGTGGCATTTCAGACCTTAAAAAAGTCACTTAGTTCATTTCCTGTCTTAGATTATCCAGATTTTGGAAAAGATAATGTTTTCCGGTTGCAAACCGATGCGTCAGGGGTAGCCTTGGGGGCTGTATTATCAAATGGAAATAATAAGCCCGTAGCTTATGCAAGCAGACAATTAAACAGTTCAGAAATAAACTACCCAACCATTCATAAAGAGTTATTAGGGGTAGTGTGGGCTATAAAACATTTTCGACCATATTTATACGGACGAAAATTTAAAGTATTAACAGATCATAGACCATTGGTTCATTTATTTAGCATAAAAGATCCTAGTAGCCGTTTAACTAAGTTTAGACTTTGTTTAGAAGAATATGATTTCGATATTGAATACATAAAAGGTTCCGAAAATGTAACGGCAGATGCCTTATCGAGAGTCATTATAACATCAGACGAGTTAAAAAATCTAAATTCAAATTTTTTGGGGGTAGTAACCCGTTCAATGAAAAGAACCATGGAGAAAAATAATGAACCCGCTACCTCTGGAAGTAGCAGGGTTGAGCCCCCTGTTGATCATAGGCAACCAAGAGTGGTAGATATTATGCAGAAATCACAAAATGATGTAAGGTTAGATATTTGTTCGTATGAAAACTTCGTGAAGTTGAGGAAAAAGAAAAGATACGTCTCACAGACGGGTGATATGTTATTTAGTGACTCTACTATTTACATAAATCAGGAATCTCTACTAACGGAGGCGCGCCGAGACGCAACGATAGGAGAACTGAGTGCATTATGTAAAAAATATAATATTGTAGAAGTCGTTGTGATTAAAAATGGGTTTAATAAAAAGTTTATTAAAATTTTGACCCAAACTTTCATGAAACATAAAGAATTACCGCGGTTATGTATTATTAATAACCAAGTTAAACATGTTACAAATAAAGACTTGATACGTGTTATACTAAATGATTATCATTTATTGCCGACAAGTGGTCATGTAGGCATAAATAAAATGACTAAGAATATTCGAAAAAAATATTTTTGGAGTAATATGCAAAAAGACATAACTGAATATGTGACTCGCTGTAAAGATTGCCAAAAGCAGAAATTTTGTAATAAAAATAATAAAGAGAAAATGGTAATAACCACTACAGCATCTACTTCTTTTGAAAAATTATATTTAGATATTGTGGGGCCGTTGGAGGTCGATAATTTGGGTAATAAATACATATTAACAATACAATGCGAATTGACAAAGTTTGTAGAAGCTTACCCAATACTTGATAAGTCAGCTGAAACTGTTGCTAGGGTTTTTACTGAAAATTTTATTTTACGATATGGTACTCCCAGGGTTATTGCGACTGACTGTGGAACGGAATTTATTAATTCCACGTTAGAAACAGTATGTAAATTGCTAAATATTGATAAGTTAAATTCAACACCCTATCATCATGAGAGTATAGGTTCGCTAGAAAACTGGCACAAACATCTCGGATGTTACTTGAGTATACAAACACAGAATCAGTCGGCAAATTGGAGTACCTGGATACCATATTGGTGCTTTGCTTATAATAATTCTGTAAATACTAGTACCAAATACTCCCCTTATGAACTAGTTTTTGGGAAAACATGTAACGTACCTAGTAATTTAGTTAGTAAAGTTGATCCCTTATATGTATACGACAATTATCCATCGGAGTTAAAATTTAGATTGCAAAAAGCTCATAATGATGCCAGGAACAACTTATTAATATCAAAACAAAGTAGAAAAACTAATTATGATTCAGATTGTAAGGAAGTACACTACAAAAAAGGTGATCTACTCTTGTATAAGAATGAAAATTATAATAAATTGAATGACTTGTATTTAGGTCCATTTGAAGTTTTAGAAGAGCTAGGTACTAATGTAAAAATATTAAAGAATAATAAAGAATATATAGTTCATAAGAATAGGACTAAGATATTTAGAAAATAAGAGTTTACTTTTCAGGGAAGGGATGCCTAGCCTTTTCAGGGGAGGTGTGATATAGTGAATTACACTATCAGCACGTACTCAATAGTACGTGATAATTAAGGTCTTCCTGATTGACAAGGCGTCCTTCCTCTAGTCACGTATAGATGTGATGTTAATTAGTATTTAAGATGATACACTAGAGGATAAAAGAGAATTGATTCAACGCAAGAGATTGTTTCATTTCGGGTCTCCGTCCCAACGCCATTACAAGATTTTTGAATTTTAGCGTGCCGCGGCGCTGTCAAACTATGACTGAATCTAGGTTTGGGGGCGTGTCACTTACTTATGCAATGGATTGCGTATGTAGTATGAGTGACATTCCATAGACTCCGCATACGAGGGCGTATGCGGAGTCTATGGGATAAGTGGTCTGTGGATATACCCAATCATTTTACTAATTTTAATTTAAGTATTTTTTTCAATTTCGAAAAGCAGTTTCACACTTTTAAAAAATATTTCGGCGATTCAAACTATGCAGTATTTAATGAAACATTTTTAGTAAAAATCTGAGATAAGTTTTATTTCCGCCGGGCCTGGGTTTTTTTGGCCATTATCCTTTTGAGAAATATTATTTGTATATTTTTTCTTTTCTCATGGAAGATTGTGGAGAAAATAAACAGGGTTTTAAAACTGATTCAAGCGGTCATGATGCCAGTCACAAATATTTGTTAATTAAAAGTGTGATAAAAACATACAATTAAGATCTAAATATTTTGGAAAAGAATCGACGGAAAAAATATCGTTTCGAAATTATCTAAACAAAATTGTTCTTTTTAGAAATAAATAATTTTTTTGGACATTGTTTTATTTAATTATCTTGTACTAGTTTCTAATTATTGTTTCATGCGTGCGTAAAATTAAGAAAGTTTTCGGAAAAATCTGTTTTAGATGTACTTAATTAGGTTTATGTATTGTTTGTTATTTTTTAAAGAATTTGTTTTAAATTTCAACAAAGCTATGCTATGCTAGCTATGACCTTGTGCAATGATCAGGCTAACTTACATAAGTTCTTTTAATGCATTTAACTAATTCAGCGCATAGTACAAGTGATTTAAAAATACGTAAATTTTCACAATTTCGTGCAGGACCCCCTTAATGTAAAATCTTACTTATAACTATTGCTATAACAACACCCACACCAACAAACACTACAGTTTCATTACTTTACCTAAGATAGTGTGGTCATTATTCATACGGACCGGGAAAAGTAACTAGTTATGCAGTTTTAATTACATTGCCCAGTTGCTGTGGGGCTTATTACACGGGCCGGCCTTTATTCATAGTGATCAGATTTTATAAGTTGCCTATAACAATATTGAAAAGCGAATTAATGTAAATACTTAAATAAATACAGGATGTACAATTTTTTTTTTTTTGCAGTACCTATCCCAAACGATATCGGTCCTTCTCAAAATACCTATTGCACTGGTACCTGTGTACCATATTATATATACAGTGTTCTGTGATATACAGTATGGCAGAAAGTGATGGGCCCTGTAGGGAAACTGCCTTAAAATCCTTTAGCTAGATCATTTTACTCGACGGAAACATTCTTTTATTTTAAAAAGATACAGAACTGTAATCAAAGATTTCCTAAAATTTTCTTTCATGTTGTGTACTTCGTATGCAATTGAAGATAAAATAAATGTTAGCGTTTACGTTTCTTTTATTTCAAAGACTAAATGTTTATTAGAGAAATAATATCCTGAAAAATAATGCTATCGATTAATGCAATAAATGGCGAGTTATTTTTTTTTTTATGTGTAGACGGTTTGATTCCATGGTGGGGTGATTAAGCAAAATTTAAAAAATCATTGAATGCGGTTTGTTTCTTGTTAAAAATAAAGAAATGTTTCCTGTAAATTGAGCTTACTAAAGGATTTAATGTAGTTTACCTCCAGGGCCCATCATTTCCTTCCACCATGTTATTTCGACTAATACTTAGATAAAATATTAAAAAGATTAAAACATAGGAAGTGTATTGAGTGCCACAAGCGGCACTGTATCTCCATCGGTTAGGGAACCGTAAGTTTTGCGGTATAATAGTGACGCCGCCTAAGCTGCCGTAAAGATTTTGTTACACAACAGAAATACTAGCTGCCTTACTCCTGTAGGTCACGTGATAGGTTAGAAATTTAAGACAATCGCGAAGCGCAGCGTAGCGATTGTCTTGAATTTCGAGGTTATTTTTTTTATTAAACAACAGAAATCTAACTCCATACAAAAATATCTTTTAAATAATAAGTCGTCTGAACAATATGACAAATAAAAAATATGTTACGGTTCCCGAACCGATTGAGATATAATGCCGTTTGTGGCACTCTATACGCTTCGTACTAGGATGCCGTCAAATTACGGCATCGTAACCGATCGTACTATGTTGCCGCTTGTGGCACTCTATTCACTGCCTACACTTTGTACTAGGATGCCGTAATTACGGCATCGTAACCGATCGTACTAGAATGCCGCTTGCGGCACTCTATCCACAGCCTAAAACATAAACCCACTATGACTAAGGTAATGTCAAAGTAGACTTCATTCAGTACGAAATCATTAAGCTTCATCTATGGTTTTATCGACAGATAAATGACGAAATCGATAAGTATACAACACTAAGCCGCCATGTTTAGACGAGGTAATACCTATTAAGGCTGATTTCACAGTCACGCGTTTGATCAGCGCCGGCCACACGCGCGCGGTTACAATTACACTAGATAGGTAGTTGCGTTTCATAGTCATCACGCAGTTCAAACGCGCAACTACTCTGTAGTGTAGCGCGCGCGTGTGGCCGACGCTGATCAAACTCGTGAATGTGAAATCAGCCTAAGTATACCTACACGTTTTTTTCGTAGGTAATGCAAATCCATTTGAATAACTAATCTAAGCTTTTACCAAATTACAATTCCACTAATGGCAAAATACAATAGCGATGGGTAGCTCGCGAGTGAGTTGTTAAAAAGAGCTAGCTCACCTATTCTAGCTCAACGTATATCTAGCTCACTCCAGTTCAATTTAGCTCAATTAGCTCAGTGTTCCATCAGAATATGTCGGCTCGGAATAAAGAGTGGCTCGCCTCGATAGACAAAAGGGTTAGGGTGTCACAAACGGGGTGCAGGACAAAATTTTCTGTTGATTTCTATATGTAGCCTTATAACTTAAAAACTTAAAAAAAAATTAAGGTAGGTACCTAACTTTTTATAAAAACGCGAATATCTCGAAAACGGTGCGTCGTAGCTAAAATCTAACGAAATTGCCCCCCCCCCCCCCCCCCCAAAGTAAAACACCGCAGGAACCTGAGCGGTATCCGATGTACTTATCAAAAAAAATTTTTACTTACTTTAAAAAAATATCTTTTTTTGTATGGAGCTACATTTTTGTTGTCTAATAAAAAAAATACCTCGAAATTCAAGACAATCACTACGCTGTGCTTCGCGCTATTTCCTGAACAGTACACTTAAACGACTCAAGAGCCTTTTATCTTCATGCACTACATACACTTAGCTAAATGAACTACAGAGCTAGAAGAGCTATTGTCTCTTGATTGGGTAAAGAGCTATATAGCTCGACAATGGGCGATTTTCCAAAATAAAAAAAAAAAGAAATTAGTTTGTAAATGACTTCATAGATGGCGCTTAGCATAGATTAGTATGGCGCTTAGTAAAAGGCGAATCCATGAAAAACACGTGTATGGCTACGTAATATTTATTCCATTCCAAAATAGAAATAGGTCCTGGAGATCCTGAATAAAAATTTGTAAGTAAGTACTATTTTTTTATTTTTTTGATCGACAAGCAAAAGTGTAGAATTTATTACAGCCCTTAGGTAGGAACGGGTCGGCTTTCATGAAACGCCATCTATCGAGTATTTTTGAACTAATTTTTATTTTTTAATTTGGGCTGTCAGAAAATCGCCCATTGCTTCAGATCAATAGTTCTAGCAATATCATCATTATTTTATGTTTCCCAGTCCCAGCACTATCAGAAATCAATAAATGTATGGAAATGATGAATCATCGAACTTGTCTTAATCTAATCTAATTAATCTTATAACTTGGCTCAGAGCAATCCTACAACTTTTGTGCCATATTAACTATTACTCCAAATAGCTACTTCTAACAATACGTAAATTTTTTTTTGTTGGCCGGCACTTTCATAAAAGGCCCTAACAATGTATGGAGCCCCAATGATCTGCTTTGGTGGACATTCTTGAAGAAATTTCTATTATAATATTTGATTTTTAATAAATAGGTGTGATTTTGAGTACTTACTTAAATAAAAACATAAAAAAAGATTTGTTTTGTAAAAAAAAAGCAAACAAAACAAGGTGAAACAATTAGTGCAGAAATAAAAATAAACTGTAAGGGACAATGGTAATAATTTTACCACTTACATCTCGAATGTTGAAGTTCTAGATGGACAATGGTAAATTATTTACCACCAAAAAAACCCCTCATCCCTTAATTTTTTTTTAAATTTTCATTGCCAAAATTGAAATCTGGGATCATCATTTACCCGGAATCCATTGTCATTTTCTTAAGGTACTGATTTAAAGAGGCAGTTGTAAATAGCGGTTTTGGTAAGTTAAAATTTATAAATGACACGTTTTATAACTAGTTCAGCAGTTAAAACTAAGCAGTTAAGTAAACAAAAATGAGTTATAAAAAATAATGAAATGGATCAATGAATATATAATTGAGCAGGAAAATAATTAAATGGGAGGTAAAAATTATTGAACGAGCGGTTACGTGTGGGCAGTAATTAATCAGAATTTGTCGGTAAGAAATCTCATTCTAAGCAATTCTATAAACAATGAGGTGGTGAAGTAGTTTTCGAGATATAGCGGTGTGACGGACGGACGGACAGACAGACGAAGTCGCACCATAAGGGTTCCTTTTTACCTTTTTGGTACGGAACCCTAAAAACAGTACTTAAATTGTAATGAAAAATTAAATTACTTTTGCTTTGTCTGAAGGAATTAAATAAAACAAATTGTATAATAATAATAGGAACTTTTATTCGTAATTCGAAACATACTTAAGTAATTAAAATGACATAGAATTTGCTTAGTAGCAGCTAAAATAAACGTATTGTATAATAAGAGCAGGTTTGGCTTTCGACGGTCTGCCTCTCTTCCTTTTTTTGTCAGAGTGGAATGTTTTTAGCTTCAACTGGAGGTACGGCGTACTTCAAGCGTATGGACAGGCCAATTATATGTGTACACATATACATTTTATAAAAGTTTGGGCAAGTACATGTTCCTTGAGTCCATTCTTCTTTAAATTGCGGCAATATAACTTCCCATTTATTGAAAAATTGCTCTTTAAACTCATCAAATTTTTCTGGTGGATTTTCAAATATTGCGCATTCTTTAGCTCTCTACATTTTTTATTAATTAATTATTTTTAAATAATATAAATTATTTATTAAATTAATATTATTAATTAATTTCTTATCTTTAGGAGGATTACCCCCTTTCTTAGAATTTTTCCCAAAATGAATTATAATTCATTTTTTAATTAATAATATTTTTTATTTTATAATTTTTATTCTAATTTTTTCGAGACTAATTTTATTATTCTTTTATATTCGTATTATTTATTCTTCAAATAAATAAAATTAAAAAAAAAAATTAAAAAAAATATATATATATTTTATTTTATAAATTTTTTATCATTTATTTCTACTTATTTCAGGAATAATTATAAGAACTTTTTTTATAATGCAGGTACTTGAGAATGCGTCAAATTATCATTATCATTATTAGGTATGATTACAATCTCTTTCGGTAGTTTGGCCCAATTATATGAATCTGTCCAGTCTTTCAAAGTTATTTCCGGCAATTTTGCAAAATAGCTTTCAGATGGATTCTGTGTATACTTTAGGGACCACTACTATACTTTAGGGTTCACCATTTCTTTAGCTAGGACCAAGAAGCGTGAAAGCTGTAAACGTTCTCTCAGAGTGTTGCTGTCTTTAATTACTTTAATAAGCGCTAATAAGCTCCGCCCAACTAACGAACATTTACCTCTCTTTTCAATGAATTTGAGTTCGGGTGTCACCGCTCGCTATGATCTGACGAACTATTTATCGAACCGCTCATTCCATCATTTTTACAGCTCATTCAGTTATTGGACTGCTCAATTATTTTTAGAATTGACATTGTATGATAAAATAACCGACTAATTGATTTATTATTACTGTTCATGTTTTACTGTCGCAATAATTAATCAACCGCCATTAAATTAAATAACTGCTCATTATGTTTTTCAACTGATCATAATAACATCTCGAATATGTAAATAAAAGCTCAAAAAATTAGTTCCCTTTTCTTAATATCTCATCCAGGGAGTCGCGTTTGTTTAAGGGTTAAACTCTTAGAGTTAATTTACGTAAAATCATTCTACATTTATATTCAATATAATTATTCAACGTAATTAACAAAAACGTAATTAACATTTATATTCAATATAATTATTCAACGCCTCGGTGGCCGAGTGCTCATGCGCTCGGCTCAAGATCCGGGTTCAATTCCTAGGTCGACCTTATTATTATTTTTTTGGATTTTTGATGCATAGTCCGCGTTTGTGATCACCAAACCACATTTGCCAAGCGTGGTGGCCAGAAAGTTACTATACCTAGGTATATTCATTATATTGAATATAAATGTTAATTACGTTTTTGTTAATTACGTTGAATAATTATATTGAATATAAATGTAGAATGATTTTACGTAAATTAACTCTAAGAGTTTAACCCTTAAACAAACGCGACTCCCTGGATGAGATATTAAGAAAAGGGAACTAATTTTTTGAGCTTTTATTTACATATTCGAGATGTTATTATGATCAGTTGAAAAACATGTTGAGCAGTTATTTAATTTAATGGCGGTTGATTAATTATTGCGACAGTAAAACATGAACAGTAATAAAAAGTCAATTAGTCGGTTATTTTATCATACAATGTCAATTCTAAAAATAATTGAGCAGTCCAATAACTGAATGAGCTGTAAAAATGATGGAATGAGCGGTTCGATAAATAGTTCGTCAAATCATAGCGAGCGGTGACACCCGAACTCAAATTCATTGAAAAGAGAGGTAAATGTTCGTTAGTTGGGCGGAGCTTATTAGCGCTTATTAAAGTAATTAAAGACAGCAATACTCTGAGAGAACGTTTACAGCTTTCACGCTTCTTGGTCCTAGCTAAAGAAATGGTGAACGAGTGGTCCCTAAAGTATACACAGAACCCATCTGAAAGCTATTTTGCAAAATTGCCGGAAATAACTTTGAAAGACTGGACAGATTCATATAATTGGGCCAAACTACCGAAAGAGATTGTAATCATACCTAATAATGATAATGATAATTTGACGCATTCTCAAGTACCTGCATTATAAAAAAAGTTCTTATAATTATTCCTGAAATAAGTAGAAATAAATGATAAAAAATTTATAAAATAAAATATATATATATTTTTTTTAATTATTCATTTTAATTTTATTTATTTGAAGAATAAATAATACGAATACAAAAGAATAATAAAATTAGTCTCGAAAAAATTAGAATAAAAATTATAGAATAAAAATTATTATTAATTAAAAAATGAATTATAATTCATTTTGGGAAAAAATCTAAGAAAGGGGGTAATCCTCCTAAAGATAAGAAATTAATTAATAATATTAATTTAATAAATAATTTATATTATTTAAAAATAATTAATTAATAAAAAATGTAGAGAGCTAAAGAATGCGCAATATTTGAAAATCCACCAGAAAAATTTGATGAGTTTAAAGAGCAATTTTTCAATAAATGGGAAGTTATATTGCCGCAATTTAAAGAAGAATGGACTCAAAGAACATGTACTTGCCCAAACTTTTATAAAATGTATATGTGTAAACATATAATTGGCCTGTCCGTACGCTTGAAGTACGCCGTACCTCCAGTTGAAGCTAAAAACACAACAAACACGTAACCGCTCGTTCAATAATTTTTACCTTTAATTATTTAATTATTTTCCTGCTCAATTATATATTCATTGATCCATTTAATTATTTTTTATAACTCATTTTTGTTTACTTTACTGCTTAGTTTTAACTGCTGAACTAGTTATAAAACGTGCCATTTATAAATTTTAACTTACCAAAACCGCTGTGGCGATATAATTATATAGCCTATATAAATGTATGTAAATTGTAATTTTAGTTTTACATACTATATACATACATACATAATAAAATAATAATATATACGCACATTATATATATATATGTACTTAATATAAATACTTTGTATTGTTAAATATAATTTAGTAATGTAATTTTAAATTGTCAATGTCACGCACTGACAAACAGATTTTATGTGTTATACGTAGTTCTGTGGAATGCGCGCGGGCAGGTGCAGGGAACCGGTTGGCGGCCGGCTCACCCGCCGCCGTCCTTCGCGCCCACGGAGCAAAAACAAAGAGGAGGTGTTGTAACAACTTTTTTCATATAATAATAGTGTCTCAGCTGCGCGGGTTGCGGGGGGAGTCCAAATAGAAGAAAACCATCTAGTGACCAGTAGCCAAAGCAAGTACCTACCTAATTTACGAGATTAGCAGAGTTGTCATAAAAGTTCTGCCATATTTCACTAGATGTCGTGTATGTCGTAACTTTATTTGATGAAGTATAAATTTAATTTAAATATTACTTACGAGTGGAAAGATATGTTTATTTCGTTTAATCTCGTTTTATCCGTGTAACTACTACACGATACAACACAGCACTTCATGCTAACAAAAAGTTCGGGTCGAGAATTTTTTATAATTCTTTAAAAGACTGAATGAGCCACGAACAACCTATTCGTCAGCCAACGAGAGTTGTACTGACGAAAGCGACACCTGGTCGTAAGTAGTTCAACTACGGTGTGACGTCAGGACTACATTGATAGTTGCTGGACTACATTGATTGCAACACCTCCTCTTTGTTTTTGCTCCGTGTTCGCGCCCCTTCCCCCGCTCGAGCGCGGAGCTCACTCGACAGGCGATCGCAGACCAGTCACAATTAACTCGCTTGACGCACAGCCGTACCGCTTTAACGCTCGCTTCCCACTGCTTACGCGCCTACAATATTAGCCTTAGAATATCGCTCGCTGATAAACCTTTTGTGTGTTTTTGTCTTTCCGCCTTCTATAGCTATAAACTTCTGTGCCGTGCCTTCTTTCTGTTTGTACTCCTTCTATCGTGTGTGTGTGAATAAACTGTACAGTGTCGTAAACGGACTAATCATTTAACTCCAGTTACCCACCGTAAGTCAATATCTGTTACACCACACTGGTGACCCCGCTTCGAACATGAGTCAAGCTGGAAAGAGTCCAAGCAGCATCGTGGATGGTAGCCCACCAAGCGACGTACATCGGGTTGGCGTGAGGGTACCCCCATTTTACCCAGAAAAACCGGCGCTATGGTTTGCGCAGCTGGAAAGCCAATTTTTCCTGGCAAATATCACAACAGACGCAACGAAATATCATTACGCCATTAGTCAGTTGGATTCAGCCTACGCGTCAGAGGTCGAGGACATTATATCGGCACCACCAGGACCCAACAAGTACGAGCGACTAAAATCGGAGCTTATCAAAAGGTTGTCTGCATCCAGGGAAAAGAAGGTGAAGCAGCTCCTGATCCACGAAGAACTAGGTGACAGGAAACCTTCACAATTCCTGCGACACCTGCAGCACCTAGCAGGCCCCGCTGTACCAGAAGAGTTTCTGAAGACCATCTGGACCAGTCGATTACCCAGCAGTACGCAGTCGATCATAGCATCCCAGTCGAAGGCGTCATTGGAGGAAGTCGCAGAGCTGGCGGACAAAATCCATGATGTTGTTCCACCAAGCCCGCAAGTAGCATCAGTAGCAGCAGCAGCAGCAGCAGTCGTTCCCGTGCCCGGAAGTTCTACCGCCATGACAAGCCACATTGCGGAGCTCACGCGGCAAATTCAATATTTGAAGACGAGGGTAGAAAGGATGTCACGACCGCGAGGAAGATCTGACTGCAGAGGCCGCTCCCGTGAAAGTTCGCGTTCCAATCGTTCCCAATCGAATTACCGGAAGTTTCCACTTTGTTGGTACCACGCGAAATTCGGTAGTCAAGTTAACAAATGTGTTAAACCGTGTGACTTTTCGGGAAAAGTGTAGGGCAGAATGTTATGGCGACCGACGCCTGTCCTAATACCGGTCGCTTATTTGTAACAGACCAGCGAACTAAAATACAGTTTTTAATTGATACTGGTAGTGACATATGTGTTTTCCCCAAATCATTAATCGCCGAGCATCGTCACAAAACAAATTATGAATTATGCGCCGCTAACGGCTCGATTATTAACACGTACGGGTACGTTCATTTTGTGCTCAATATAGGTTTGCGCCGTGACTATGCTTGGCGATTTATTGTTGCAGATGTTACGCGGGCGATAGTAGGGGTGGATTTTTTATCCTATTATAATTTAATCGTAGATGTTCGTAATCAACGCTTAGTAGATGCTAATACTACGCTTTGCACCGCGGCTTTGCTTGCAAAAAAATTAAATGTCTGTTCGGTCAAGGTAATGTCTGGCGACATGGCTAATCATCGCATACTAGCTGCATACCCTGACATCACTCGCCCTTCTGGCTTACACAGCACAATTAAACACAGCACAGTACACCATATTAGACATGGGCGCCGAGTAAAAAAAATCCGGCGGCGGCGCGCCTTAAAAATATGCTCGGCGGCGGCGTGAAGCCGGCGGCGTGGGATTTTTGAAGTCGTTTTTAGTTATGTAATTAGTGTTAAATAAAACCAACACTTCACAAAGATTTCAACAACAAAACATTATATCGTCGCCGTAGAGCGAAAAGTCACTAAGTAATTAAAATTGATAATGGAGTTCCTCCATGCGTCGTGTTCCTCAATGCTGAGGGTCGTGACGTCCCTTCTGCATCACTTTCTCTCTTATGGTTTTCCTCCATCTGTTTCTGTATCTGGCGGTCTGGAGGGCGCTGTGAACTGAAGAGTTAAGAGTGGTGCGGATCTGGTCAGACCAACGTATTGGGCTGCGTCCTCGAGGCCGTTTCCCGTCTTTGCCGATTGCTATGAGCTTCTCGAGTTTGTCACCGTCTTTCCTTGCAATGTGACCGAAGTAATCGAGAATTTTGCGTAGTTTGCAGCTTTTAGTGTCCAAGTCTCAGCGCCGTATAAAAGATCGAGAAGACACGAGTCTGTACCACTCTAGTTTTGGTTTGTACGGAAATATTGCGATCTCTCCAGATTTTTGCAAGCTAAGACATGGCGCTCTTAGCCATGCCAATTCTCCTGCGCACTTCCTTCTCGCACGAACCATCGTTACTGATGTTGGAACCCAGGTATATAAAGTTTTCCACTATTTCTAGGTCCAATGCGCCAGTGAGTTCCAACTTTTCAGATCTATAATAGGCGAAATCCGAACTGGCAGTCACTGAGGTGATCATTGGTCTCAAGGTATGCCAGCAGCCGAGAGTTTAGTACACGTTCCGTATTCTTGCAGAGTATGGACTTGACTGAAATCGTCTTACAGTAAGATGGATCGGCACGGCTACCTTTTTTGGGTACAGGCTGCACATTAGCCAGCTTCCACGACTGAGGAACTAGACCAGTCTCAAGTGAGAGGCGATACAGGTGTGTTAGAACAGTAGACAAGTTAGGTGCACACTTACGTCGGACTATGGCCGGGATTCTATCAGGACCACTAGCCTTATTCACGTTAGAGTACGGAGAGCTTTGAGTACCTCTTTGCTGCTGATGTGAGGTTCTCCCATGGAGAGGTCGGCTATAAGCAACTTAGGTGGAACCTTGCTAGCGACTTCCAGACGTGAGTTCCTTGCAAAAAGAGTGGAATTACCTTCTCAGCTGTAGTGCGGGCAAGTCAGCCGTCAGGCTTTATCAGCGGTGGAAATAAAGATATTCGCACCCATTTATATTACCTATAGCTCAGGCTAAGAAAGCTGACGGGGTTCCGGTTACAGTTACAGCAGTGTGCCATACGCCCCAACATTTCTAAGATACTATGCCAACGCGTTGGTGTGGACGTCTTAACGTTAGGCACGTTCGCGAAGTCCCTTAAACAAAGGGCGTTCTTCTGATTTTTCTCCCTCTTGATCGGAAATAGGGTCGTCTTCGTCCTCATCGAGCACCTGAGCTGACGCCACGCGCGGCGCCCGCACGGCCCATATGAGTAAAGAATAAACTGAGATTATTGTTACAAGCCAGCCAGTTAACCCACCAACCCGCATTGGGCCAGCGTGGTGGGTTATGGCCCAATATCCCCACGTGCTATTGTTCACGTGGGAGGCCTGTGCCCAGCAGTGGGACGTTTACTACACATTGGAACAGTCTAGTCGGCGCGAAATTTTGAACAGTCGGCGGCGGCGGCGGCGCGCCATACCTAAACGGCGGCGGCGAGCCACGGCGGCGCCCATGTCTACACCATATACGGACTACACCTGGACCATCAGTAGCTTCCTCACCCCGTAGATTGGCACCGGATAGGCTTAAAATTGCTAAGGCCGAATTTGAGGCCATGTTGCAGATCGGTACCTGTCGGCCGTCGGAATCATCATGGTCTTCTCCACTTCATCTGGCACCGAAGAAGAATAGTGGCTGGCGTCCTTGTAGTGACTACCGCATGCTGAACGCAAGGACTATCCCAGACAGGTATTCAATACGCCACATTCAGGACTTCGATTATAACCTGTGTGGATGTACAGTCTTCTCTACAATAGACCTGGTAAAGGCTTTCAACCAGATCCCTATTAATCCTGAGGATATTGAGAAGACCGCCATCACAACGCCGTTCGGCTTATACGAATTTCCATTCATGACGTTTGGACTTCGTAATGCCGGACAGACGTTTCAACGTTTTCTCGATGAAATGCTTCGGGGGCTTGATTTCACCTACTCCTACGTTGATGATATTCTGGTCTACTCGAAAGACCAGAAGACCCATGAGACCCACTTACACCAGGTATTTACTAGGTTGAAGGAATATGGTATGGTGATCAACACCGCTAAGTGTGTGTTTGCAGCTCCAGAAGTGACGTTCCTAGGCTATCATGTCTCAGCCGAAGGCGTCAAACCACCACCGGAGAAGGTAGAAGCCATTAAAAGCTTCCCTGCTCCAAAAACCGTTCGAGAGCTGCGCAGATTCCTCGGAATGGTAAATTTTTACCGCCGGTTTATCCCTCATGCTGCACAACATCAGGCACCTCTGAATGCACTGTTAGTGGGTTCAGTAAAGGGGTCTCATCCCATTAACCTCTCTACTGATGAACTAGCCGCCTTTGAAGCTTGCAAAGAAGACCTGTGTATGGCTACAATGCTGATACATCCTGACAGCAATGCTCAATTGGCCTTGGTGACGGATGCTTCAGATACCGCTATCGGCGCGGTCTTGCAGCAACTGAAGGATGGTGTCTGGCAACCCTTGGGTTTCTTTTCTAGAAAATTGAGTCCAGCTCAGGTCAAGTATTCTCCTTACGATCGCGAACTTCTCGCTATTTATGAGGCAATCAAGCACTTTCGTCACATGATAGAAGCGCGCAATTTTGTGATTTATACCGATCACAAGCCTCTGACATTTGCATTTCATTCTAGAAAAGAGAACTGCTCACCCAGGCAGTTTCGACATCTTGACGTAATATCGCAATTTTGTACAGATATAAGGCATATTTCTGGCAAAAACAACGTTGTCGCCGACACTCTGTCGCGCGTGAACGAAGTCGTTCAGCCGATAGACCTATCGAAATTAGCCACAGTACAAAATACTGACAAAGAGTTAAAACATCTTTTGTACTCCGATACTTCACTCTGTCTCAAGAAAATGAAACTGCCCGGAGCTGATGTCAGTATATTCTGCGATGTCAGAGGTGACATTATACGTCCTTTCGTCCCCACAGAAATGCGCCGTCAAGTGTTTGAGAGTTTACACTCACTAAGCCACCCAGGCACAAGTGCAACGGTCAAGCTTATCAGTGATCGCTTCGTATGGCCCGGTATTCGCCGTGACTGTAGGGAGTGGGCTCGTGCCTGTATAGCCTGTCAGAGATCCAAGGTCACTCGTCATGTGTCTGCACCTATCGGAACATATAATCTTCCATCAGCCAGGTTCAGGGACCTCCATATCGATTTGATTGGACCACTTCCCTTATCTCAAGGTTATCGATATTGCCTCACCGCCGTCGACCGCTTTACGCGATGGTCTGAGGCAATACCGTTGCAGGACATCACAGCAGAGACAGTGGCAAAAGCCTTGCTCAGCGGATGGATAGCACGTTTCGGGTGTCCCACAAAAATCGTCACTGACCGTGGAAGGCAGTTTGAGTCTGCATTATTTAAATGTCTTTCCCAGATTTGCGGCTTCCAACACAGACGAACCACTGCATATCATCCATCATGCAATGGATTAGTGGAAAGGTTCCACCGGCAACTGAAAGCTGCCATAACCTGCCACGCTGATAGCAGTTGGGTAGAATCTCTCCCTCTCGTGTTGCTCGGGATTCGGCACCTACAAAGAAGATTTAAAATCTTCTGCGGCGGAGCTGGTATATGGCGAACCATTGCGCTTGCCAGGTGATTTTTTTCAATCAGACGCCGATGAAACGGTTGACATGACAGATTATGTCGCCCGTCTACGCAATTTTGCAAATAAGCTGCAACCTTCTCCAGCATCACGTCATGGCGCGCAACGATCACCTTTTATTTTTAAGAACCTAGCCATGGCTTCTCACGTCTTCCTGCGTGATGACGCAGGAGCCGGCTCCTTCAAACCGGCTTATACCGCACCCCATGAGGTTTTACAACGGGACACTAAGGTTTTCAAACTGGCAGTTAACGGTAAGTTTATCACGGTGTCAATCGACAGATTGAAACCTGCCTACATACTGCGTGAGTCAGACACAATTCCTCCCACACCTCAACCATCAACTCACACTCACCACCACTGGCCCACACACTCAACAACAGTATGCAATGACGCACCTGTTTCCAATGACCTTCCAAGCAAAACATCTCGGTCAGGTCGAAGAGTAAGATTTCCGGACTATTATCGCCCGTAGGACGGTCTCTGGAGGGGGGTGATGTGGCGATATAATTATATAGCCTATATAAATGTATGTAAATTGTAATTTTAGTTTTACATACTATATACATACATACATAATAAAATAATAATATATACGCACATTATATATATATGTACTTAATATAAATACTTTGTATTGTTAAATATAATTTAGTAATGTAATTTTAAATTGTATATGTCACGCACGGACAAACAGATTTTATGTGTTATACGTAGTTCTGTGGAATGCGCGCGGGCAGGTGCAGGGAACCGGTTGGCGGCCGGCTCACCCGCCGCCGTCCTTCGCGCCCCTTCCCCCGCTCGAGCGCGGAGCTCACTCGACAGGCGATCGCAGACCAGCAGGGGGGGTCAACTTTGTATGGGCGATTGGCGAAATACCTATTGGGGATTGTTCTGTGTTGCTATAAACAAGGGATTTTTGAAATAGAAGTTTTATATTCACTTTTTGTCACTAAAGTTAAATAAATAATCCAAATAATTTGAAAAATGTACGTGAACGACGGAAAATTGAATTTGTTGGTTATAATATTTATATATCCATTAATAATTACATATTTGTATCTGTGTAGTATGATATTTTTGTAAGATGTTGGCAACACTTTAATTTTCTTCAGAGAATTTTAAAAATGGCGTTTGTGTTTGTTGTTGTTAAATTATTTTGCGTTCGATGCGGTGTTTAAAATGTGAAGAAGTCTCAGGCATTAAGTTGTATAGATTCCCAAATCCTACACTAAATAACATGTTGCGGTAAGTACAGCACGCAAAATGCGATAAAAGTTTTTATATTAACTTCGTTAGATATTTTTTTGCAGCTCAGAAGTCAGTTCGATTTTTTTTAATAGTTTCAGTATTACATAAATTAATACACTTTCGAACTAAACTAAACACCTAACTATAACGCCTACACTCGTTACTAATAGTACAAAAAGTTCTTGGATTAAATTTTTGTTGTTTTTAGTAATTCCAATTTATCACCACGCAAAAACAACTTGAGCGATCATGCCCTTGTTACTGCCACATTTAATATTAAAACCATAAACCACAGTCATGCTTAATTTATTCTATAAGAGCCAATTTTAGTAAACGCTGAAGCAAAAAGAATAACTGCCCAGTGATGAGATGAACACTTACTATTTTTCAGCAAGTACCTGATCCATCCCAGCACCCTATAGAGCTTATGTCGGGTCCATCAACATCAAGAAATGAATTAATATATACTCAAACAGCCATCACACCTACTACATAAGGCCTTTACAAATATTGTACGAGTTGCCAAGGTAGGTACCTATTTACACATCATAATTAAAACAATGGAACTATTAACGCCTTACTGACCGCAACATGCAGTGTAACCAAACACAATAGAAATTCAATTGTAAGTTAACATCAATAGTTGTTGCAGTTGGTAACGGGTCAAAAACTTAATTTTGTCTGTGAACAAGCGAAATTGATTTAGCCGTTTAGCAATTAATCATTGATTTTTTTTTGTTTTTCAGGAAGTACCAGATCCATCACAATCCCCCATAGAATCTGTGTCGGATCTATCAACATCAAAACATAAACTAATAGAAGCTCAACCAGCTGGCAAGGTACCTATTTGCATGTTATAATACATATATACATAATACGTATAAATGTATTATCGTTATTATATTATAATCACGATCACGACTATTATCCCCGAAGGGTTAGTCAGAGACTAGGCAAAGTGGACAGCACAAGCAGTCCTCTACCATAGTCCACTTATCACCAAATAGCGATTGCACATGTGTTACAGGTGGTGAGCCCATCGTCCGTTAGTCGCCTTTTACGACACCCAAGGGAAGATTGGTAGTATTCTTTCACCGCCACGCGACACGGTTAATGTTATAATGGGTTGTAAGCATTATTTAAAACAGTTTTTGCCTGCAACACAACATTATATTTTGATGTGGTTCGGAATATTCACCATACCTTCAGTTATGACTGGAATAAGATGAACCATGGCTTAGATTCAACGATGCACCCAAGCTACCAAATTGTAAAAACCTTTTCAAAATCCGTTTGACAAACATTAATTCTTAAAGAGAGATAAAAGTTCTGTAACAAACGTTTATTTATATAGAGAGATACAAGTAGGTAGTTGGGTTCAAAGCCTTATAAAATAATCAATCATACTTAGTTAGTTTTTCAGAAGTTTAATTTCATACACAGACAAACTTCATAACATTTTCATAATTATGTAAAATGTATCATGTCACCTACTTGTATTATCATTATATTTCATATTTATAATTATGTAAACTCAAATTTTAGTATTAGGGCAATAGTAGTAGTAGTAGTAATAATAATTACTATAAATTCAAAAGCTAAATAACGAATGACTCTGTACACCACATTTTTGAGATCCCTCTAACCTTTCAATTCTTGTGTGTGTGTGTCTGTGTGCGATGTAAGCAATAACAAGACAGTATATCTTAGTATTTTTATTTCAGATTAGTACCAGTAATCAAGCAAAATCAAAAAGAGAAGAAGAAAAATATATATGAAAAGGATCTGGAGTTGTGGTTGTGGGACATTACAACAACATTATTACTGGAAATGAACTTGATACCTACTAAAAATTCTCTAACATTCCCATCATTATATATTTTTGAATTATATAAATTTACCCGAAAAAACCCTAATCTATACACTCATGCACAGGATTTAATACTACAGACTCATAATCTTCGTTATCACACAAATTAGCAAGACCGTTCACCAAGCTGCACTTATATAGTAAGCTAGCAATGCGATTCTTTGTTATAGCACAGAATAAATAATAAAGCCTTGGTAGCACCGGCTGCCGCAGCGCTGAGAATTGACTCTGTCTCTTTCATATTCATAGAATTGGAAAGAGACAGCAGATCACAGCCATGCGCGCAGCGTGTATGTGTCGCAAAGAATCGCATAGCAGGTGCCCAACACATGTCAATAAAAATGTACAACAAGTTACCAAATCATTTAAAAGGTATACAATGTAGCACAGAGTTTTGTAAACGATTATAGGAGTACCTAATAAAATAATGTTTTATAGCCTAAACAAATTTTTAGGCAGAATTATATAAAGTAAAAAAGTTATACCCACTTATACTTAATATAAATAATAAAGATAAATGCTGTTAACTGTTTTTAGTATAGTGTGTAAATATTTTATTTTATTTTCTTTATTTGGTTCTCCAACAATTAGTACATTTGTTTTTAACTATTTTACATTGTAACAAAATAAATAAGTGCTGAAAGTCTCACTACTTATGAACACAACATGCACAGTAAATATAAATATAGATTGTTTAAAAACGTTAACGTTAAATGTTTGTTGTTTAGTTTTAATTAATAATATAGCTAAGCATAGATTTAATATAGTAAGTATTTAATTTAATATTGTAATGCCCTTTCAGGGCTCATTTGTTGTCATATTACCTAATCTAAGACCTTAATGTATACCAAATGAAGCAATGATGATTTATGATTTAAGAGGCCTATTGCATTTCAAATGTGATTTTTGCGTAAAATGCCCATTTTTACATTTAGTGATTTTGCAGTTGTATTTATCGTTCTTATCGAAATGGAATAATAAATTCATGCTTAATATAACAAATCTCCAATCTGCGAGCATAAGCTGAGTTCGCACGGCTGGCGCATCGCATTTTGTAGTAATTTTGCAGTTGTATTTATCGTTTTTATCGAAATAGGATAATAAGTTCATTACAAAATCTTTAAGCCTCATGAAGTGGTAACAATTATTCTGGTAATAATTTTGCTCAATAATATTATCGTAGGAGAAATTCACAGTTAACATAAGCAATTTTTGAAGTTTTTTGGTTTAGAATAAGATTTCTTTTTATATAAAATCAATGTTATCTAAAAATTCCGAGGCCGTTACGCACTATACGACTATGTATAAGAGATAACATTCTATTTTTTTTATTTCATTTGTTTAGAACAGTAGTTCAATCTAGGAGCTCAAAAAAGTGCCTTCGAGCATTTTATGAAGATCTTTCCCTGTAATTTAGGGTTTTATTAAAAAGTTAAGCAAAATTTACAAAAAGCGAGGCCGCTGCGCACTATTCTACACTATTCAATAAGTCAAAATAATGTATTTTTGTTTCTGATCTGTTCTAGATCAAGAACGCCAAAATTAGCCATTCTTAACAAAACTCACAGTCGAGATGTAATAGGCCTCTTAACATCTTCTATGAAAACGATTGATTCCAAAAACTAGTGCAAAGGTTAACTATATCATTTTGCTATACTTTTGCAGTCACAGCTAAGAAATGCAAGCATTTTTACATTTTACAATGAAAATATTAATTATTTTGTAAATAATGTTTTTCATGTGAATGCATTAAAAGATTTTGTTTTAAAAAATCGCCACTTCAAGGAGACATGGACAGTACTTTAAAAAAAATGGACATAATAAAACATAAATAAAATTCATTAGCGATGTTGTCTTTAAACCTTATCTTTAGTAAGTTTATTAGTTAATCGTGAACTCTAACATTACTTCGAATTTCAAACGTTTCTTTCATGTACTATTCTTCCGTTGAAGTAGTTTCATAGGAAACTTCTTATGAAACTTCAAACGAAAGAATAGTACATGGAAGAAACGTTTTAAATTTGAAGTAATGGTTTAGTAATTTTGAAAAGTTTCTGTTTCCCGCCTCAAATTTTTAAATCTCCCGCCATACTTCTTCGTTGGTTAGTTCGTTGGGGATTACGACAGAGGCGCTGTAGTCGGGTTTCGTTCGCCACTAATTTTGTATGTAGTTGACATTCTTCTTGTATATGTGTTCTGTGCAGACCAGTCACGATTAACTCGCTTGACGCACAGCCGTACCGCTTTAACGCTCGCTTCCCACTGCTTACGCGCCTACAATATTAGCCTTAGAATATCGCTCGCTGATAAACCTTTTGTGTGTTTTTGTCTTTCCGCCTTCTATAGCTATAAACTTCTGTGCCGTGCCTTCTTTCTGTTTGTACTCCTTCTATCGTGTGTGTGTGAATAAACTGTACAGTGTCGTAAACGGACTAATAATTTAACTCCAGTTACCCACCGTAAGTCGACATCTGTTACACCACACCGCTATTTACAACTGCCTCTTTAAATCAGTGCCTTAAGAAAATGACAATGGATTCCGGGTAAATGATGATCCCAGATTTCATTTTTGGCAATGAAAATATAAAAAAATTAAGGGATGAGGGGTTTTTTTGGTGGTAAATAATTTACCATTGTCCATCTAGAACTTCAACATTCGAGATGTAAGTGGTAAAATTATTACCATTGTCCCTTACAGTTTATTTTTATTACTGCACTAATTGTTTCACCTTGTTTTGTTTGTTTTTTTTTTACAAAACAAATCTTTTTTTTATGTTTTTATTTAAGTAAGTACTCAAAATCACACCTATTTATTAAAAATCAAATATTATAATAGAAATTTCTTCAAGAATGTCCACCAAAGCAGATCATTGGGGCTCCATACATTTTTGGGCCTTTTATGAAAGTGCCGGCCAACAAAAAAAAATTTTACGTATTGTTAGAACTAGCTATTTGGAGTAATAGTTAATATGGCACAAAAGTTGTAGGATTGCTCTGAGCCAAGTTATACAAGTTCGATGATTCATCATTTCCATACATTTATTGATTTCTGATAGTGCTGGGACTGGGAAACATAAAATACTCAAAAAATTAGTTCCCTTTTCTTAATATCTCATCCAGGGAGTCGCGTTTGTTTAAGGGTTAAACTCTTAGAGTTAATTTACGTAAAATCATTCTACATTTATATTCAATATAATTATTCAACGCCTCGGTGGCCGAGTGCTCATGCGCTCGGCTCAAGATCCGGGTTCAATTCCCAGGTCGACCTTATTATTATTTTTTTGGATTTTTGATGCATAGTCCGCGTTTGTGATCACCAAACCGCATTTGCCAAGCGTGGTGGCCAGAAAATTACTATACCTAGGTATAGTAACTTTATGTGATAAGCCAATACCCACCAATAGTAGCGTAGTGATACTTGATTTCATTTATGGAGGCCTTTGCCATGCAGTGGGACAATATACAGGCCGAACTTTTACTTTATTCAATTATAGGCTCTGTGGTAGCGATTGAGTAAGCATTCGTTAAATCTTCCAATTGACTATTTCCGAACATTATTTAATAGGCAGAGAGCGTCACCCATTGTAGGACGCGCGCGACTTGCACGCATTGTATGACGAACGAATAGTTCGTCGTACAATGCGCGCGCGTTGCTCAATTTTTCACTGGGAATCGGCATAGTACCAGTACACAGCAGTGTTCGTTGAATTATGAATAAATAGGCTGCGGAATCGTTTGCCACTTGTCTAAAAGGGCCTAAGTGCTCGGCCAGACCACACATTTATTCATGTGGCCAGACTGCACGCGCGGGCGCGGCGCGGCGTACTCAAACATATGTATTCTTATTTGAGTGTCCATAGTGAGCACGCGGCGCGGGGCATATGTTTGTACGTTGCGCCGCGCCCGCGCGTGCAGTCTGGCCGAGCACTAGCTGTTAATAAAAGATAGGTAGTAGATAGAATAAAAGATAGGTAGTAGGTAGACTAAAGCCGCGGTCCTACGGCCTGATTTTTGGCAGGCCAGAGCACGCCCGACCGCGCTAACAGGCCGTGGGAATCGACGCATCCGATGAAGCCTGCCGTGGCGTGCCGTCACCTGTCCCATCCATCGGCCGCACCACGCCGCGTCATGCCGTGGCACTCCGCGCCAAGCCGTGACAGGCATTGCCGGTCCCACGGCCCGTTTGCGGACAGGCCGCGCCGGGCGTTGCAATTAAGCGTTCTCACGGCGCGGCGCGGCTTGTCTTCAGACAGGCCGCGTGGGACCCCGCCATTACCAAAACAATATAATGTTTAAAATAAAACAAAAGACAAATCAGTGTTTTCGTAATTTCGTTTTTTAATGTGTAGGTATTTGCATATATTGTATAATATACATTAATAGGTGTAATATTTTAATATTATAAATACCTATGCATTTGAACAAGTTTTATTATGATTACATCTCATTTTAGAATTAAGGTGGGTAGGTAGGTGTTACTAATAATGTACTGGGTGTAGTTAATAGTAGTCCATCACACTGCATTTTAAGGAACTTTCTAGTGTAACAACTAGTTCCTGTACTTTCTATGTTGCATAAATACATTAATTTCGATTTTGCCCAGCCCTTGTATTTGCTTTTTCATTTGATTTGATTTTAAAATTGCTGCCCCCTAGACAAGTGGCAATCGCTCACCTGTCTATTCACAATGCGCACGAGCTGTTGCATTCTGCACCAGCAATGTCCGATTTTCTGAAAGCCCAAATTAAACACTTGACCGTCATTAGAAGCTTATAATATAGAGATAGGCATATCCGTTTCCCGTCGTATTTTCCATCTCTTTCTTCCGGTATATCGCTGTCTCTCTCGCTCATCCCACTCAGTGGCGTCACCAGGTGGCGCGGTGGGGGAACCAGGAGATTTCACACCCGTGCCCATTTGTTCATCATTGGCGTGAAATTTCCCGTCGGCGTAACTTGTGCACTACATAGTGATCAAGTGACAAAGAAATAGAATTATTTTTATTTAAACTGCAATACAGTTCTCGTGAGTTTCTACAATACACGTGAGTACTTAGAATAGTTTCATAACTTAACGGTGTTACCGTTCGCTGAATTTATAATTTAAACTTATCTGGTATATCAAACTTTTAATTTTACCCGCAAGAGATGTAGATACACCTTTTCTTTTAAGATAAGAAAGCATTCGAGTAAAGATAGTATTTTTAAAAGTGTTTTTTGTGTTTAATACGTGGTATCTACCCTCCAGGCACTTTTTCTTTTTATTTTAGATAAGAAACCGATAATTAGTGCTTACATTAGATAATGAGAAAAATGAATTGTAGCTAAGCGGCTATAGCTGGTCCTTCTAACAATCCCGATCGCATCGGCGAAGATTGAGTTCGAGTTAGTCGTCATCGTTCAAAGAAGCATGGTCATCGTACCCGCCTTTCATGACGATAACGAAAATGTGTCTGCTTTATCGGACGTTAGAGGAAATCTTACAACGATTGTTGCACCTCGCAGGTGTTACCAATACTGACTAAAACAGTTAACAATTTAAATATTCCGTGTAGTGATCTAGATTTGATTTTTGATTTTAAAAGTAAACTAAAAGAACCAGCTAGGCCTTAAGCACCAATATTCTGATAAATCTTGTGCACCAATAACTTTTGGTATTTTAAAACTAAAAAGATATTTTTAATACTTGTCTGAACAATTTACTAGTTGGTCGCAAACATCTGATGCCTCTCTTAAAGGTCTTATTTTCAGTGGTGATTAGGTTGTAGACTGAAACTATAAATATACGAAAAGAGGATAGGTACTCATAAAAATGTAAAAGACCCTCTAATGCTTGCTACTTGAATAAGATTCTACCTTCAAACACACATTTGTTTAATTCTGAACAGATTACAGTTGCATTAGAAAAAATTGTCCTGTTAGAAAACTTTTTGGCCAGTTATTAAATCTGGTACTGGGAATGCCTCGCAAGCAAAACCTGTACTAACAATAAACGGTTACCTTTCGCAAGGGCAAACTTCTTATAGTGTACCATCGCGTTGTTCTTCTGGTTCATGGGACAGACACACGCACAGCATGCTGTGAACCGCCCTCGCAGGGCGCTTACCAAAATCAATGTCCTCCGCAAGGACATACTTATGGCAGCCACGAACCATATCGTGGCTATAATCTGCCCGCCCTCGCAGGGCGCTTACCAAAATCAATGGTTATTACATGAGTGTTCGCGGTTTTGCGAGAAGATGCATATATGTTAATATAATGCTAAATTTACCTTATTTAATTTAAGTAATTTGATTTTGAATAATATGTTTAATTAATGTAATTGGTATTTAACCGTTTTAATAAAATTAAATAAATAAATGTCCTCCGCAAGGGCATGCTTATGCCAGCACGAACCATATCGTAGCTATAAACCGCCCTCACAGGGCGCTTACCAAAATCAATGGTAATATTACTTGAGTGGTTGCGGTTTTTGCGAGAAGATGCATGTATGTTAATGTAATGCTAAATGTCCCTTATTTTATTTGAATTTGAATAATATGTTTAATTGTTGTAAATGGTTATGTAACCGTTTTTAATTAAATTAAATAAATAAATGTCCTCCGCAAGGACAGGCTTATGCCAGCCACGAACCACATTTTGGCTATGAACCGCTCTCGCAGGGCGCTTACCAAAAACAATGTCCTCCGTAAGGACATGCTTATGCCAGCCACGAACCACATTGTGGCTATGGACCGCCCTCGCAGGGCGCTTACCAAAAAACAATGTATTCCGCAAGAACATGCTTATGCCAGCCACGGACCACATCGTGGCTATGAACCGCCCTCGCAGGGCGCTTACCAAAATTAATGTCCTCCGTAAGGACATGCTTATGCCAGCCACGAACCACATCATGGCTATGAACCGCCCTCGCAGGGCGCTTAACAAAAACAATGTCCTCCGCAAGGACATACTTATGCCAGCCACGAACCACATCGTAGCTATAATATAAACAGCGGAGGCTGTTCTTACTTTCGATCCTCGGCTTGGCAGCTCTTTCAATCAGGACAAAAACGTCCATCTTCTCTGCTAACAGAGGTAACAAAAGGCGTGGACAATGAGGCTCCGAAATTTCGAGCTGGTCAATATGCACTTTATCGACACCGTTGGGACTAAATAGGTGCTCCAAGTTTTCTATCATAACACAAAGGTATCGAATACCGTTTTATCTGAAGCCATCGCTCAAGGTTCCAAACGTTACAATCGACAGTTGTTACACGCTTGTATCGGACAAAATGTCTGCAATGCTGACACAGATGAAGGAACAGGTTTCTAGAAACAGTAAGTTTTTTTTCCAAACTTCGTTTTAACCCAGTTTTTAGTACCAAAGAGCACGCAAGAAAGGTCACTCCGTCCAATTTTTAACCTGAAGTCGTTAAATTATTATATGAGTTCCGGAATGTGTACGGCCAAGAGACGGGATGTACAAATTACTTTTCTCAGACCTAGGTACTACAATCTGACTATAGCCAAATCCCACAATGGTTTTTTCGTCTGTTCTACAAAGGCGAATTACTAAAAATCATATGCCTTCCATTTGAGATGAGCACGGCAATGTTTTCATAGACTATTATCTTATAGACATATAGACCAGATGGTTCTGTCCAGACATGCCAACATTGTAATAGAAACACTTACTTATTTTGGTGTCCACATAAACTATAAAAAGTCTGTTTGACCGCCCTCGCAGGGCGCTTACCAAAATCAATATCTTCCGCAAGGACATACTAGGATACATGGAGGAATCACAAGCGTCCATACATACCTACATATACTCATGACTGTTATCCTCGAAGGGTTAGTCAGAGACCAGGTAATGAGGACCGCAAAAGCAGTCCTCTGCCATAGTCTACGTTTCACCAAATGATAACTGCACATGTACGTGACAAGTGCCGCTCTATACTGTTGGATGCAATCTATGGTCCGTTAGTCGCATTTTACAATACCTAAGAGAAGAAATTGTGCGGTAAAATAGACTCTACCTTACGATGTAGTTAAATGTATTGGTAGCTAAAAATTATCAGAAACACCAATCAATATACCTCCACCAACTTTCTTTTTGACAACCGTTGCTTCAGGATTGGGGGGTCAAAACTCAACAATTCTGCCCTATCGGGATGGTGGAGTGCATCCGAACAAAAGCTGCACTGCAATCAAAAAGAAAAGCGGGCTGTTCTAAGTCTTAGAATTACAAGCATCGAACACGAAGCCTGCGACAATTTTATTTTTATCCTCCAAATTGCCAACCAACAAATGACCACCAATCAAATTGTGGTCAAAATTCATTACATTCCAGGGAAATTGAACAGCTATGCAGATCAACTGTCTCGACATAGCCAAGCTCTAGAGTGGCATCTACTGCCAGAATTCACACAAACGATATTCGCGAAGTGGGCCTGGCCAGTAATTGACCTGTTTGTATCCAAGAACGCTCGAGTAGTGGGTAAACTATGCAGATTTATCTCAATGATTACGAAGCGATGTTTCACAATGCTTTCAGCCTGAAGTAGAACGCTTCCCTCTGGCTTGGAAATTCGCACCACCTTCCCTCATCCCCCGGGTGCTAGCACACCTCAACAGGAATTTATCTGATTGTGGTACCCCTTGCTGCCTCATTCGCAGTATGGAATTCGAAACGTAGACGCCTGGTAGACGTAACCACAGGCCTGCCAACCCCCAAGGTTCAAGACATGACGTTGAAATTTGGTGTGCTTAAATGATATATCGTTATGGGACCACTAGCAAATTTCCCTACTCAAGCGTCCGGTTATTATAAAAACATATGAGCACTTGTGCTTGGTCCAGTAGTACAGGAAAGGCGTAAGCAGCAGCAGCGGTGCCATCCACATGCGGAACGCGTACCAAATGGGTTCAGTCAGTCCAGTTTTGGCAGATTTACACTTAATATTTTAAATCTTTCTTACAATACTACTATAAATTGTCGTTTCTACTTTATGCAGGCACAATTGTATGAAAATCTTAGTGACGAGGTAATAGTTAAACATGTTTTAAAATCAATCTTAATGAAACATTTAAAAACAACAAAACCTCCTTTTTCCAGGTTTTAGTAATATTAGTCTGTAGACCTTTGTAATGTATTTCAAACCTAGGATCAACTAGATTTTAAACAGTTCGTAACACTGCAATATTATTGTCGCATTGCTCCTTTGTTACCTTGCTGTGGACACCAAACATTATTTTGTTCAGGACAATGCAGTAATATTAAGGCGACAGTTTGGGTCAAAAACTGACTGTAGGGATTACAGACAAACAAGCTGGAAATTGCTACTGGTTAAAAGGATCAATAAATATTGTACAAAATGGCTAAACTAATTTATTTAAAACTTCGAGTGGTTCACCTACACCTGTTTCAAGCACTGTGGTAGCTATAGATGGATATTACAGCCACACCTGGTTGTGTTTTGCTCCGCTGTAGCATCTACAAACTAGATTGATTTGAGGATATACTAACTATTGGTAATTGGAGATTAGTTAATACTTTTCACAAGGTTTATTGTCGTGAAATATTGATTCAGGCGTCACGAAGTTTTTCATTTTTTATTTTTACCCTGTAAAGTGATTGATATCAAATAGTAAACAATATTTATTTCCTAATAATAATGTTCGTTTACATGGTTTACAAGCTAAATTATTTGATTTTTCATCAATGACTGGCCAATTATTTTCTTACATGACTTAAATTGTAAATAATGAGTACTTAATTAAATCTCTTATTATAACTTTTTGTTTAAGCCATAATCATATGATTAACTCTCTCGCACTTATTGTTTAATTTATTTCTCACATTGGCGTTTTCACCAGGCGATAACAAACAGGTCTCAATATTATAAGCTTCTAATGACGGTCAAGTGTTTAATAGACGCGTTTTACCTGAAATAAAACGCATATTAAATACTTACCTCATTAGAAGCTTAGTTTTTATTTCCGCCTGGTGCTTAATGCATATTTCGACGCAATGATGAACAAATGGGCACGGGTGTGAAATCTCCTGGTTCCCCCACCGCGCCACCTGGTGACGCCACTGAGTGGGATGAGCGAGAGAGACAGCGATATACCGGAAGAAAGAGATGGAAAATACGACGGGAAACGGATATGCCTATCTCTATATTATAAGCTTCTAATGAGGTAAGTATTTAATATGCGTTTTATTTCAGGTAAAACGCGTCTATTAAAAAATAAAAATTAGTTCAAAAACACTCGATAGATGGCGTTTCCAAGATGCCGAGCCGTACACAAAGGCTGTAATAAATTGTGTTTGTGTTAACTTTTGCTTGTCAACCAAAAAAATAAAAAAAGAGTATTTTCATTTCTATTCAGGCTATTCTTATTTTCCATAATTTCGATCACAATTTGACTGTTGCACAATACTGATACCATTACGCAGCCATACATGTGCTCTAAATGGACTCACCATTTACTAAGCGCCATCTATGAAGTCATTAGGAACCAATTTCTTTTTTTTGATATAGAAAAATCGCCCATTGACATAGTACATAGCAGTGTACGACGAATTACGACTAGACAGGGGGTGAGCATTTGCCACTTGTCTAGGGGGGTTGTACAGTCACCAGCATTAAGATGTGACTATCAACGCCCTGCAAAAATATCTGATCATTGGTGGAAGGCATTTATAATCCTATAATATGCCTTCCACCAATGATTAGATATTTTTGCATCATCACATCTTAATGCTGGTGACTGTACTACACAGGAAATGTCAGTCTTCGCAGCAGCCTTCAATACCGCACAAGAGGCATAGAAAGGCGCACAGTGTTATGCAACAGATACATCTTAAACATCTCTGGCACAACTGTCACAACAGCAGAAACACATTGCACTTTTGTTTATTGGATGTGCCCAAGATTAACCTTTAAAATCTGCGGCCGCGCACTGATCAGTCCCCATGAATAGAATTTCTTTTGTGTAGTGGCGCCCCGCGTCTTTCCTTCGCGTCTAAGTGAAGTGAAATTTATATATTTATTTATTTGATATCACTAGCTCCTCGGCATATAGCATATTGTTACGTCGTATTCGTCATTCCTGTTCAAATAGGAAATGTTTTCTATTCATCATCTATAATGCTATCGCAACATTCGCCGCACTGGTCAATACCACACATTTGGCATAGCCATACGCATAATGTGATGCAACAGAGACATCTTAAAAATTTGTTACAACCCGCACCGCAGCAGCAGCACATTGCACTTATATTTAAAACTCTGTGGTAGTAATGCACTTGGAGAAGGAAATCAAGACGAACTGTTCGAAATGACGCGGCACCTTTTGCAGTTTTAAAGCCATTATTGATGTTGTTTTATGAGCTTTTCATTTTGTTTCGTATTCGCACAGGTCCGTGACTTCCACATAGTTTTTATGTTAATGGCTTTTTTAATTGTTCTTGTTCATTTTGTCATCAACTACTGGTAAATTAATACCTAATAGGCTCGCTATGGTTATGCCATTGATTTCGGTTTTGATAGGTTTTGAAAAAAAGATCAAAATAATTTAACTTCAACTTTGAACTTCAGAATAGAACTTGATTTTCGTGTAGAAAAACCATAGAATTATTATTCTGAAAAAAAACCTAAGCATAGGTAAAGCGAAAAATAGAACTTGGGCTTCTGGTTTCCTCAAAAAGCGGTGGCGCTACATGACGGTCGCAATAAGACGGTGAATGACATCACTAAAACTTTGACCGTATCATAGACATATTAAATGTCTGTGGACCGTATAAACAATAGGTAGGTACATTGGTAGGTACCTAATAATTATTGTAAAATTACCAATAAAAATCTAATGTAAATCATAATAATTAATGATTAATTGTATTAGATAATATAAAAATGTAAATGTCAATAATA
This sequence comes from Scoparia ambigualis, assembly GCA_963921215.1. NCBI lineage: Eukaryota > Metazoa > Arthropoda > Insecta > Lepidoptera > Crambidae > Scoparia > Scoparia ambigualis. Next base: position 20,774,206 of record OY992524.1, read on the forward strand.
ATAAAATTATAAAAATATTATAGGATAGGTAAGTTAGGCCAGCCTAAGATCAAGTTAACAATATGGCATGGTTTCCTAGACAGCGTTATTTGACACCGTAACGTACAAGTTTGACGGCCATCTTTACGGAGTTGAAGAGTTTGCAAACGTTTTTCCATAACGGTGAATCAATTCGACATCTGGAAGGAAAAACATTGTAACTCAGTTTTAGGCGGAATTGAATCAAGAAGATATTATTACTATTGGCATACAATGCGGATTTTTTACACTTTGTTCCGGACGAGATACAGTCAGTTATGTCAATAATTTATGTTTATAACTCGTTTCAATGCCTATAATTTACTGTATAAAATCGTGTTAACATAAGTTTATCATTTCGTTCACAAACTTAAGTTTTATTTTTGCATGTTTTGTTATACTTGTATATGATTTCTAATAAAGATGTACGATCGTTGCCTTTTCATTTGAGCCCTGTGGAGACTAAGGTAGGCTTGGTTTAGGACATAGACACATAGGAAGCATAGTAAGACCTAGGTACTCATAGACAGATAGTAAAGAAAGTTTGTACTGAAGAAATGTAGTTAGTTAGTTATAGTACACTCAAGTGTACAATAAAATCAAAAATTATGCAATATTGAAAAAAATATATTTATTAAAAAGACATGGTAAACCTATTTTCAGTGTCGTCTTCGTAGTTGAGTTTGTGGTGACGTGATGGTCGGGGTTGCTCCTGTCGACCTGACCTGAAGGGTAGCCCACCCGAAGGTGCCTGGGGATCACGGACCCTTACATAAGATGGGCTGACTACATTGGAGTTATCCGCTAACCTACGCTCATCCTCCATAAACTTCAAAAGATCCTTGAAGGGCGGCAAGTATGCCGAGCTGTCCCTGCCATATCGTTGCTCAAAGCGCACCTTCAAGTTGTCGGGCAACTTAGCAAGCACGATGTGTAGCAGCAAAAAGGACCACTCTTCAACTGGCAGATATAAGCTGCGAATAGCGTTAAAGGCAACCAGGAGCCGGTTTAAAATTTCAACCGTCAAGCGCATAACATTTGTGACTCGGAAAGGGCTAAAATCGTCGCGACATGAGCGTCAGCGAGCCTCCTCACATTTTGATATCGCCGAGTCACGATATCCATGGCTACCTTGTAGTTCTCATCCGTGGGGGCCAGATGCTGCACCTGTTCGCGGGCCTCCCCTTCCTACGGTGAAAAGATAAGCAAGCTTTTGACCTGAGGTCAAGTTCTCCATTGCATCAACGAGGCTATTAAATAAATTTAAAAAGCCCTCCCACTCGTCGAGCCTCCCGGAAAAACGACGAAGATCGAGGGGAGGAAGGCCAGACCATAAAGCGGGCATTGATTTGCTCGAAGGTTTGAGGTGATCAGGTTCCATGTTCCTGCCCTGGTGGAGGGGGCGGGCGACCTAGGCAATACGATCTGAGAGTGCGTTACATTGATAGACGTCATTCTCCACCTCCTTACGGACCGGCGTCCTCATCACGATCAACACACTTTTCTAAGAACAAAGCGTAGGTACAGCAGTGCGATTCTCGAAGCGCAAACATCTTTGAAACCTTGGTAGCAGCGGCTGCAACAGCGGTGAGCGTACCATTGGTATTCTTCTAAACAATTTTCAACGCTGTTCGACACTAGCTCCGCACTGGCGTCGCTGCAGCGAACGATGTGACGGCTGTAACATCCATGATCACAACCTTGCGCATCTATGATTCGCTTAGAGAATCGCATAGATGCTAGTCCACCACCGCCATCCGAATCGGCAAGTCCACAATCCTATTCAGCAATGCTTCCTGCCTATCCGGTCTGTCTGCCAAGGCTGGGGCCGTCGCCAGCCAACGCAACTCAGCCGTAATTTTGGCTTTTCAGGAGAGTACCGACATTGTACCGACATGGTGTATAATAAAATAAAAAATATATGTACTAAAAAGACATGGTAAATAAATTGTCAGTGTCGTCTCCGTGGTTGAGTTTGTGGTGACCTTTCGCTTGCCTAAAATATTTCAAAATCGCTTCATAGCATCTTGTGCGCGCACATGGCCGGATATATTTGAATTCTTCATTAATTAATAAACATAATGACCTTGACGAGTACATGAGGGATTATGAAGAAGAGGAAACCGAATCTCTATTTGATCCTTTAAATGTCGATGAGCCATGTACAAGTGGCACACAAAAAGTCGAACAATATTGCGTCGGTTCTCACACTGAATCCGATTAACGTTGTATAGTTTTTACTTGCTTTTTGTATTGATTTAATGATTTTAAATTGTCATAAAACGTAATTTTTAAGGAAGTGTATAGAGTGCCACAAGCGGCACTGTATCTCCATCGGTTAGGGAACCGTAAGTTTTGCGGTATAATAGTGACGCCTCCTAAGCTGCCGTAAAGTTTTTGTTAGACAATTGTCTAGTAGCTAGTATTTCTGTTAACAGAAATACTAGCTGCCCTACTCCTGTAGGTCACGTGATAGGTTGTAAATTTAAGACAATCGCGAAGCGCAGCGTAGCGATTGTCTTGAATTTCGAGATTATTTTTTTTTATTAGACAACAGAAATCTAACTCCATACAAAAATATCTTTTGACTATTATGTCGTCTGAACATTATGACAAATAAAAAATATGTAACGGTTCCCGAACCGATTGTGAATTTGTAATAGAATGCCGCTTGTGGCACTCTATACGCTTCGTACTAGGATGCCGTCAAATTACGGCATCGTAACCGATCGTACTATGTTGCCGCTTGTGGCACTCTACTCACTGCCTACACTTTGTACTAGGACGCCGTAATGACGGCATCGTAACCGATCGTACTAGAATGCCGCTTGCTGCACTCTATCCACAGCCAATTTTTAATGCCATTTGTTAATGTTTATGAACAATTAGATAACCATTGCAGCACAGACATATTATATGTCTGTGCATTGCAGTTAATAATACTTAAGTAATTATCGTGTTTCATTTTTTTATTTACATTGGTAAAAATATTAAGCAAAAGATCAACGGATAAATATTAGATAAAAAACTAATAGTAAGTAATTAAGTTTTAGTTAATAAAACATAAATACTGAGTAAAAAGTAAAAAATAGTACATTGTCACCCTAGGGGTAAAAGTAGCTCATTTACTCCCTAGACGGGGTTTGGCGCCCGAGCGCAGTGAGGGAGTAAATAAGTGCTTTTCATTACGAACATAAGGAAAGTAAAAACAAAGACATGAATGTCTTTAGTCCGTCCGAGAGGGTTGGTAGTATTATTTTGATGAGCCCATCGCCGCTATATGCTGTTCTATGTATGTGAAGTCTTTAGTCCGTTAGTCGCCTTTTACGAAATCTAAGGGAAGAGTGGGGATTTGTTTTGATAAGCCCATCGCCGCTCTATGCTGTTGGATGCATGTGCAGTCTTTAGTCCGTTAGTCGCCTTTTACGACTCCGACGGGAAGAGAGGGGTTGGTAGTATTATTTTGATGAGCCCATCGCCGCTCTATGATGTTGGTTGCATGTGCAGTCTTTACTCCCTTAGTCGTCTTTTACGACATCGAAGGGAAGAAAGGGAGTGGTAGTATTATTTTGATGAGCCCATCGCCGCTCTATGCTGTTGGATGCATGTGCAGTCTTTAGTCCGTTAGTCGCCTTTTACGACTCCGACGGGAAGAGAGGGGTTGGTAGTATTATTTTGATGAGCCCATCGCCGCTCTATGATGTTGGTTGCATGTGCAGTCTTTACTCCCTTAGTCGTCTTTTACGACATCGAAGGGAAGAAAGGGAGTGGTAGTATTATTTTGATGAGCCCATCGCCGCTCTATGCTGTTGGATTTATGTGCAATCTTTAGTCCGTTAGTCGCCTTTTACAACACCCAAGGCAAGAAAGGGGTTGGTAGTATTATTTTGATGAGCCTATCGCCGGTCTATGCTGTAAGAAGTATGTGTAGTCTTTGAACCGTTAGTCGCCTTTTACGACACCCATGGGAAGAGAGGGAGTGGTAGCATTATTTTGATGAAGACATTATAATATTCAAAGATATTTTTGTATGGAGTTAGATTTCTGTTGTCTAAAAAAATAACCTCGAAATTCAAGACAATCGCTAGCTACGCTTCAATTTCTAACCTATCACGTGACCTACAGAAGTAGGGCAGGTAGTATTTCTGTTGTCTTATACAAAACTTTACGGCAGATTAAGCGGTGTCACTATTATACCGCAAAACTTACGGTTCCCGAACCGATTGAGATACAGTACCGCTTGTGGCACTGTATCCCTCCCTCCCCCGAACCTCCACTTCCCTATGTTTTATTATTAGCGAAAGAGATGTTGAAACTTCGCTACGGCGATGCAGGCTTCTCATACTATTTTATCGTCGTAGTATGGTGACATCGTTGGCATGCGGTTGTGGCACCATCTGTTGACACGTTGAGAAGGTGTTTGCTTCGTGTCAAATAATGTGCGGCGTACGTATGCGGTAGGTGATCTGCCACATTTATGAAAAATAATAATGAACAATAAATATAAAATAATAAAAAAGGGGGTTAAAACAACTTAAAAGTAATTAGTAATTAGTTAATTACTGTAACGCAAAATAAAGTTCCGTTACACGTAACTTGAAACAAGTGTAAAAAAACCACTCATCTCCGCGGGCTGGTCGATTGAAAGTGGTTAGCAACCCCAAAAAAAATCAACCCCTATCAATTATAAATTCGAGATGCGTAATACTAATGCTAACCCCATATTTACTCAAGCGAAAAATAATAGTTTTCAACTGATGAAATCACTATAATAAAAAACACGTACCTACATAGGAATGAATGATTGGGCCATATATTATTTTTCTCTAGGTATGTGACTGGCCCAGCCCTGGCGCGCTGAAGACGTGCCTCGCTCGGCCGGGGTCCAGCCAGCCTGCTCACGATTGTGGCGACACGGTCTAGCGTGCCGTGCGTGAGTCATCCTTAAGCCTTAGGTCGGAGATACACATGCCCGTAGCTTGCACGCTAGCATACCAGCTCCTTGCACGTACCAGTGTCATGTATATACGATAACTGGCATACATGTAGCTAGCACAAGCACAACATTTGATTTACTTGCATTCCCGTTGAGTGTGGGGACGCAGGGGGCTGCCAAACTGGCAAGTGAGAACAGACGCGACAGCTACGGGCATGCCAGTCTGTAGCTGACAGTAACTGACTATTGTTGTGGCCGTAGGCGCACGTTTTTTTTTCATTTTTTTTTGCATTTCAGTCAACTACTTGCACCAAAATCTTCACGTCTAATAATCCAATCTTTTACCCAAATCCCTCTTCTTTTATTTTTGATCTAGCTAGACATCTAATTTAGCTATTTTAAATAAGTTACTAGCGTAACAATACGATCTTGTTTAGTTCACTTCGAATGTTATCAATTTTTGGCGCGCAAGAATAGGTATGTTTCACTCAAGTTTGTCTAGTGACTGTCTCACGTACTGTCCTGTGTATACGCGATGCTAATACTGGCATGCAAGGGCACAACAGTATTACTTGCAAATGTATCAGCAGTGTGCCAGTTACTCGTACGTAACTTTCATGCCACCTACTTTTCCGGTTTACTGGCATGTGTATCCCCGCCTTTACTTAAAGTATTATTATCAGCTAAAGATCGCGTATTTGGCATGGATATTACCAAGGAACTTATATTGGATATTACTTAAACCTTACAATATAGAAGTTACCTATATTTTATACTCTAAGCTCGTTGGACTTTAAACCCCTTCCTCTAACATAAACCTTATAAAACACTGATATGTTGAACGCTACCACAAACTATTTATGTTGAACATGAACGCTACTGAAATTGTTTTTTGGCAGCGCATTAATGTCAAAGTAATGTTGTCAGCAGTAAAACAAAAACCCTATTGTCGGGTAATAAAATCTACAACTAATTAATGAAACTTGTTAATTTGCTTTAAATGCGGTTACAAGACAATGCAATAAAAACTATGAATGATCTACCGTAATAGTAATGAATAAATAAAATTAATAATGGTACTTAACCAATGATATTTTAAACAATATAAATATTATAGACAGTTTATAATATCATTGTACCTAACAAAACAATTTATTAAAGTAAAGCACTTACTTTAAGTATTTTTTAAGTACCTATTTAACTATGATGATACGTTTTAATTAGTTAGCAAAACAATATTCATTAAACAAGTTTAAAAACAATCTTAAGTTAGGCTATTTAGTTTATGTGAGAATTGGAAAGATTTTATAATAAATTTAGCAATACGGCAAATAAATTACCACCCAAGTTAGGGGGGGGGGGGGGGGTAATAATATATTCTTTCACCGCTATACGCGACACGGTTAGAAAGTATTAAAGTATTAAAGTTTTGAAATGTCATTATTTTTCCATCATCATCAGCCAAAGGACTTCCCGCTGTCTATTTTAAAATTTAGGGAATATAAATTTCTGTGGTGACAACCCGAAATTTAGTACCGTACGAAAACTACGCGACGGCGAACCGCTTCTTCGTCCGCGCTATCAAAACTCGTTGAAAATGCATACATCAAAATGGTAGAATCCCTACAAATGTTCTTATTTCTGTTCAAATCTAAATACAGACGAAAAGTGTCATGGTTCTCGCCGTTCCTGTGTTCAGTCCTAATAGTGTTATTGTTTTGTGATGGTGTACTTTCTAGATGTAGCGAGTACAACTGTATAAATGGTGTGTGTAAAAATGAAACATGCGTTTGTGACGAGGGCTGGCAAGGCCCCGAGTGTCAGTACTGCGGCGGGAAAGTCAAGTAAGTGTTCCAGGATACGTGGTGTCCACAAAACGGGTGGTAGACTTGTCGCTTTGCTCAGTTCGATGACCTATGTGACAGGCCCGCCTATGTAACGAAAACAAGTGTGATTCTGCGAGAGAAAGCTAGCGTAGGATTATCCAATTATCTTATTTGGCTTCTTCACATCCTCTTGAGCTCATTAGGAAGGTCAAGTCGTCTGTCGCTACGCCGTGATAAAATCGGTGACGTTCAGGCTTTACTGTAAGGGGCTTGTGAATTACAGTTAAACAAATGACTGCCACAATGTTATTGTATAATAATGTTTACTTTGAACTCAAATGGCAACTGCTCTTTGTATTAAACATTGTCGAAATATACTTTGTAGGTTTATTTAACCCATGAATTAATATATAAGAACTGCATTGAATGACATACATGTAGGATTTGATGTTGCAGAGACCTTTGTCTTTTAACTCTCTGTTCTTAAGTAATTAAATCTTATAAATGAGTATAATTTAGCAGATTTAGCTTGCATATAAATATAATTTGGGTCACCCAGTATTTTATTAATGTTGACTTATACTGAAATCATCACACAGCAATATCTAAAGTTATTAAAATCACAAACCAAACAAGTATAGGTAATCTGCTATAATCTTATGTTATGGCTTGTAATGAATTGCATTTATTTTATGATGATAGACACTCATTCCTATCAAACGGTTGTTTTATCTTTAACAGCAGTGTCATACGTAAAGAATGGTTGGGTTCATAGCAAATAGACAGCTGTGTGATGTATTTGGTTTGCTGTATGTATTCATCGTCTGCCTATAACTGTCCCAAAGCTGGGCAGAGCTGGCCTTCCCATGTGGTCAAGAGCACATGGGTAGATTACTCCAAAACCCTACCACACTCTACACAAGAGAGTCGCCCTCAGATGGCCCAGGGGGGCAAGCTGATATAAATGAAATAGGCGATTGTAATAGAATGGTACAAACTCCCAATGTGTAAACTCTACAACCTCTTCATTGTACATAGAGGCGTGCCTAAGAGTAGGGCAACATTATTTTCTTGTGATTTATATAAATGAAATAGGCGATTTTAATAGAATGGTACAAACTCCCAATGTGTAAACTCCACAACCTCTTCACTTCTTCACTGACTTACTATTACAATCGTAATTTTTGATGTTTTATGCACTAATAATGCTCCAATATACTTAAGAAAAAACATTAAAAAAAGGCTACCTACATAATGTAGTCATATTCAACTATCTTTACATGCATGTTTGTTAAAATGATAAAGATGTAGTTGTTTGCATTGATATATTGGTTTTAACTAATCAAAAGCATCAACACTGGATTATCTATTAATCTATGTTGTCAAACAATTTTTTTTACAATTGATTATCATGTTATCTTTGTGTTCAAACTAATTACTATCTATAATGAAGTTAAATAGTAAACATTGCTATTAAATATGTTTAACAACATTGCTCCAAGCATCTTTCTATCTTATCTTATTGGTAATACATACCCTCTTGTCTGTGAGAAAACCATAAATCCGTTACTAATAATTGAATTTTGCAGTGGTTTTATGGCAATTGACGTAATCATTGAAATCTTATAAATCCTGGATTCTAATTTTTGGTTGGAATTTTAGACATTTGGAGAATTATCAGTGTTTTTATAATTTTAAATTATCGTCATTGTGCTTCGTAAACCAAATAATATGAAATTTTGAGTTACAAGCATTTTACCTAATTTGTTTTCTCATGAAGTAGCTCCGAAAGTATTACCTATCATTAATGAGTTTTCCCAAAAGAGAGAGCACAAAATGCTAAGTTGATTTTGTAGTGCTAAATAATTGAGGTATGAATTTTTTTTATGACAATATGAGTTTTAAATAATGCAAATTGATCACATGAAATTATTTTCACACATTCTATGCTAAGCTATATATTACATTCCCACTGCACGGCAAAACTAACCTCCATGTAGAGCTAATCTATAATAATAAAAATGTATGTTTATGTAAATTGTATTATGTATATTGCCTGTTATTCTTTGTACCATTTGTTTGCCTTAAATAATATAAGTGTTTAATTTAGGGAACTTTAGGTTTTTAAGTAATAAGTTGTTCGATTTAATTAAAAAATATGTAACTGTTTGTTCCTAAATAAATTCAATTGTTGTAATATTTGTACATGCAATAATTAAGAACAGCTGCACCTATTTGGCTAATTCTTTTTCATGACAAGGTATGTATGAATAAAAATTTTTGGAAATTTGTCACGGGCTACGGGGTCCACGCCGACGTAATCGCGGGCGGGCTGCTAGTGTATCATTGAATTAAATGTTAATTGCAATTAAGATTTTTTAATATCTTTTTGCATCCAACGCAACTCACAAAATTTATTAGTAAATGTCGACAGTCCCGAAGAATAAAGTCATATCTGCAATAGAGTTGTATTGTATATATGACGTTATTCATCGGGACCGTCGATGTGTTTGACCAATATGGCCAATGACTATACCATAAATAGCTAGGTACTCTTTACTGCTATAAGTACCATTTTCCGTGTGTAAACTACAAGTTCTATAGCTCTGAAAACATAAAACAGATTAGGTATATAATGTTATGAAAAACATTTTTAACAATGGTGTCAGTAATGCAAAACTGGTAACAAAAGGTGGTGCGATTTACATATTGATAAGGCATAAAGATTTTGCGCATTACCTATTTTTAACACTTCAGAAAATTTTGTTTAAGAAATAAATTATTTTAACTAAATTAACAAAACCTCTATCCATTATCTTTCTATGGAATCATGAGTTTAAGATTTAAGAGGGTGCCCCGCGATCGCAAAACCTAACATAAGACTCATAATGAACATCGAAGCAAAATCAATCATATTGATATTTAAAATTAGAGCTATTCTGCTTTGAAGTTTCAGACCTAGTAATTTGATTAGAGCAATGTTTTTATTCAGCTAAAATTTACTTTTTTAAGATGGGGGCGACCTGCGAAATATCAATACAAATATTTTCATGTAAGAATTATTGTTTCATGCGTAAAATTAAGAAATTTGTCGAAAAAAAATGTTTTTTGGAGTCATTCGATTTATGTATTGTTTGTTATTGTTTAAAGAATTTGTTTCATATTTCAACAAAGCCACGACCTTTTGCAAAGATCAGGCTAATTTACGTAAGTCTCTTAATGTATTTAACTAACTCAGCGCATAGTACAGGTAACTTAAAAATACGTAACTTTTCACAATTTCGTGCAGGATCCCCTTAAGCAAAACTTTTAGATGTGATTTGTCAAATGTTTTTAACTTGTTTGCTTTTGTATTGATAATAATTGATATTGCTTTTGCGTTATTATGCAGTGTACCCCACACTGTTTTTGTATGGAACTAGATTTCTGTAGTCTAATAAAAAAAATAACCTCGATTTATAACCTATCACGTGACCTACAGGAGTAGGGCAGCTAGTATTTCTGTTGTCTATCCAATAAATAAAAATAAAACACCAAGAATTATACTTACTTTAAAAACGTGGAATACTCGTTTTATGCAAATTCGTGCACTGTGTTTTAAGATCCAAGCCAAATTAACACTCAATCTCTTATTACAGGCTGACAGAGCCCACGGGCATCATAACAGACGGCCCTGGCAATTACAGCGTGAGCACACAATGCTCATGGCTAATATCGCCGCCTTGGCTAGGGCCTACGCCGCCGGCGCTGCGCGTGCGCCTAGAAGGGTTCGCTACGGAGTGCGGGTGGGACCATCTCTACGTGTATGACGGGGACAGCGTGCGGGCGGAGAAGCTGCTCGCTGTCTTTAGGTAATTGTAGTTTAATAGCCATATATCATAGATCAATAGCCTTACATTAACATTTAAATGTGTAGAAAATATTCTAGGCCAGCTATTATAGTTTTTTTGAAGTGCCAAGATGTGTGCCAAGTGTTTGGCATTTTCTTTTTTGATCCGGCTCGAAGGACCACATTTAGGTACCTTTTCTTGTATGAACGAGACAGAGTGCGGGCGGAGAGACTGCTAGCTGTGTGTTCAGGTAATGTAGTTTAATAGCCATGGGTAGAAGAGACTGCTCTTCCTTTATACCAACTGCAATGTCAGCAGTAAAGGTTGCCGCTCCGCTGTCACGGCCGTAACATCGTGGCCGGGCCATTATGTAACGTGTAGAAGAAGCTGGCTGTTGATAATGAACTTGTTGTTGATTCCTTCCAGCGGTGTGTTGGAGCCCAGCGAGACGGGCTGGACGCGCCAGGTGATCGCTCGCTCGGGCAGCGCTCTGCTCCACTTCTTCTCGGACGACGCGTACGCGATGGAGGGCTTCAATGTGACGTACGCCGCGTACTCATGCCCGTCCGTCCACCATCGCACCAACTGTTCCAGTGAGTAAAAATCAAAATATTTTCAATCAAGAAGACTAAAGGTCGATTGACTCACATCAGTGAAGTCACAGTTCCGACACAGTACCGGCACTGTGCGAAATATTCTTTCATACATTCTCTATGAACGCATCCCCACTTGTCAGTGTCAGTGACGACACAGAGCTCTCAGTGTCATTGCCGATACCGGCAATCACGGACGTATTCGTTGACAATGATATTATTTTGCCGGATCACGGACGCCGCGGCTTCAAAAACAATGCAGGACGAGCTATTGATGGAATTGGTTCGTAAAAATAGGCTTTGGTATGATTTTTCTCATGCAAAGTACATGGATTCGAATAACAAAACCAATTTTTGGAACAAAATAGCATGCTTCATGCACCCAATTTTTTCCTTAATGCTGCTCTTCTTCTTCTTCGTCTAAAGCAATAGCTCTCATTCATTGCTAGCTCCTTAGTATTGAACAGAGCCATAGCAACAATAACGATACTTGATGATGGACACGTTTTCACTGAAGCTCCGTGAACCGAGTAATGACATGTGTGAACTGAATCACTGATGCAACACTGTAGCACTGATACTGAACTGAGCGAACACGTTGACGGAACTGTGACTTCACTGATATGTGTGAATCGACCTTTAATTGGTTTGGTAAGCACGTTTGAAAATAATTTTGAACCAACCACCTTCGATCGCAAATAAAAACTAGATACGCAATCATGGGATTGCGATTCAGTATGCACTGAAACTAACTAATGGTTACTTTTATACCGCCCGCCAATTTTTTTTACGTGATCTTATAGCAGAGCAGTAGTACAACCAAATAATGAAATAAAAAAAATATTATTTTTTACATTATTGTCTCAACTTTTCCTTAGGAAAATTAAAATTATTGTCACCTAGCGCGCGGCCTATCGCGATTATCAAAGCGCATGCGCGTGACCGCTATTATTAACCCCGTGCACCAATGACAGCGCGCCGTCGCTTTGACCGCGAGGGTGAACACACGCACCTAGAACTATAGGATAAACTCAACAAGACCACATACATCCAACAGCTTAAAGCGGCGATGGGCTCACCGCCTGTCACGCTGAGCACATGTGCAATCGCTATGTGGTGAAAAGTGGACTATGGATGGCCGCTAAAAGCAGGCAAAAATTGTAATTAAAAAAAAGAAAACATTCGTTATTTTTACGTCAAATATTTTATTATTCCTTTTTTTACCCCATATTTACTTTTGGCGGGTGATTGAAAATTAACCCTGTATATAAGGTGACTGCTAGATACCGCAAGTAACTTCAAGGGCTGGTCAAATCAAGTGTTTAAACATGACAAATATGACCAAAAAGGAGTTCGTGTTTTTTCCATTTTTAATGAAATAATGAAGCAACGGGAGACCGGAAGGCTGGCAATTTTTTCGCTCAGCGGATAAGTCTAGCTATACAAAGAGGCAATGCCGCCAGTCTTTTGGGTACCTTGCCTCGAACAGGCGAGTTAGTTGAATTTTTTTATTTATAAGGGAGTAGTTTTTATTTTTATTTGTTGTTTTTTTTGTGTGTAATTAAGTTATGTTGTTTTAGTTCTCCTTTTAATGTTCTCTGTCTCCTTTTAGTGTTTATTATAATCAAATTTTAAATCTTATAAAACTTAATTTATTTTGTGAATTTAAATTGGATGTTCTTTGTGCATCTAATTTATTTTAAAGCATACGGCCATCTGTTGACCCGTCCGCGTCAGCTGGGCGATAAGTAGCTACGTTGACGGGTCAACAGACGCAGACGGCCGGCCGGCCGGCCGTTGCCACCACGGAGCAAAAACAAAGAGGAGGTGTTGCAATCAATGTAGTCCTGACGTCACACCGTAGTTGAACTACTTACGACCAGGTGTCGCTTTCGTCAGTACAACTCTCGTTGGCTGGCGAATAGGTTGTTCGTGGCTTATTCAGTCTTTTAAAGAATTATAAAAAATTCTCGACCCGAACTTTTTGTTAGCATGAAGTGCTGTTTTGAATCGTGTAGTAGTTACACGGATAAAACGAGATTAAACGGAATAAACATATCTTTCCACTCGTAAGTAATATTTAAATTAAATTTATACTTCATCAAATAAAGTTACGACATACACGACATCTAGTGAAATATAGAAGAACTTTTATGACAACTCTGCTAATCTCGTAAATTAGGTAGGTACTTGCTTTGGCTACTGGCCACTAGATGGTTTTCTCCTATTTGGACTCCCCCGCAACCCGCGCAGCTGGGACACTATTATTATATGAAAAAAGTTGTTACAACACCTCCTCTTTGTTTTTGCTCATTTTTCATTTTTGTCATGAATAAAACACTTGACCTGACCAGCCCTTGTAGTTTCTTGCGGTTTCTAGCAGTCATCTTATATACATTTGACGTATATGTGTTTTAGAAGAAAAGCGAAATTTGAAGGAGTTCTTCGTCATGTTGAGACTTAGCTCGCACGCACACTACCAACCGAAGTGCGTACCTAAACACCTCACTAGGTACTCTTCTCGTGCGGACGTTTCGAGAGTGTTGGTTGTGCATCGATAGCGCAGCGGCTAGCGCGTTCGGCTTGCGATCTTGCCCGCTAAGCAACTTTCGCACACACGCCTGAAGATTAATCTATCCAAAACTGTCAAATGCAATCAATATTGATCCTTATATCCTCCCCTATCTACCGACCTCAATAGATAGGGTATCGCAACTGGAACTACGGGTCTGGTTGTGTTTTCAGAGGTACTACGGGGTTCCGGTTCAAGCCCCCCGCTGGTCATGCCTTTAACCAGGCGCCTCCGGCGGGATCCGGACATGGGTTGGACTCGTAGTGGCGTGTGGTTAGCTGTAGAGCTTGGGAATGTTCGTCTGTCCTGGTATTGTGTGCCAGGACTTCCAAACTCGTGCACAGCGAGCGGGGCCTAGTAGCGGTCTCTGAGGGGCCAGAAGCGAAAATTCCTGCGGGGAACGTGAGTTTCCCTTATAGTTGGCAGCTTTGTCCGGTGGTTTTCATTGGACATTGGTGTTGACATCTCCGGTACTAGTCTGGAGAACTAGTAGAGGCGGCCTCCTAGATGCTGTAGCCTCCGGACCAGCCAGCCGCGTAGGACGTGGGAACTGGCTAGGCGCCCGGATGGGTTCCGAGAAGAGAGTGTGCTTACTACTCCGCTACCAAGGTGGACAATTGGGAGTCGACTAGAGTCGACGACCCTAGCAGTGGCAACTGCGAGTTGTGCCCTTCGTGCAACGAGAAGTGAGCGAGCTCGACAGCTCCGGCTACCTATCTGGACAATAGGCAGTGAACTACACGTGTTCACGGGGATACTCTCCCGAGACACTAGTCTTATGAGTACCGAATGAAGAGCGCGCTGCGGCGGGCACTAATTTGGCGTCAAGACCTAACGTTGGTGGTCTCCTGCGCGAGTGTTCTACTGGCGCACGGACGTCTGGCACTTCTTGCAAAACCTAACGGTTGGTCTCGAGGTGCCAGTACAAATAAACTTAGTGAATTAAGGAGAGGGGATGATCCTTATATCCTAGTGACAAAGTTCAAAATATATTGAAGATTAGACCCGACAGACATTGTCCTGTCCAAACCACAATGACAACTCAACTGACAGGAAAAAGATAAATGTCGCGAAAAGAAGTAAGAAAACTGCAAAAAGTTTTTAGCAACCAATTAATATTTAATACTTACTTATATTGCACGACGCCTTTTTTGTTTCTAGGTGTTTTTAAGGATTTTTATTATTTTTTCCCACCGTTTAAATCTTCCCTGAACTTTCACAAGTATTTCAAGATCAAAATTAGCCAAATCGGTTCAGTCATTCTCGAGATTTTGCGAGACAAACGAACAGCAATTAATTTTTATATATATAAATATTTTACATTTTGTGGTAGGTTTAATAATAACCTTTTTACATGACCATCCTAATTATTTCCCGCAGAGCATGGCGAATGTGAGGACGGCACGTGCAGGTGCGAACGAGAGTGGACCGGAGCAGCCTGCGACCAGCCACTTTGTCCAGGTATTGTTTTAAAGCCTTTTTCAACACACTTGCTCGTAAAGTGAGCCTTATTACATCTTTCTTAGGGCCATAAACCGAACTATAACACACACGTGCATACTAATTTTACACACTAGTGCATAATAGAATTATCCCTATATAGTTAAGTTAGTACCTAACTGCAAATTATATGCAAGTAAACAGAGCATTTTCAATTTAACCCGGTAATAGGTACAGTTTTTTTTGTATCAACAAAGAGGTTTTAACGCTCTGAAAATCAATTTACTTTTTTGGAATAAATAAATGTGTCCCTAATTAAGACGAAAAAACATTTATTATTAGACGACCTCCTTGGTCGAGTGGTTTGTACACCGGTTTTCATGGTGTCGCCATCGATCCCGGGTTCGAGCCCCGGTCGGGTCAATTTAGAAATTTTTGTTTTTCTAAATTGTCTCGGTTCTGGGTGTTTTCTATGTATAATAAGTATGTATTTAAGTATTTTAAGTATGTTTATCCGTTGTCTAGTAACCATTTAACGAGTTTCATAACGAAGATTCTTTTGGGCTAGATAATTGGTGTGAGTGTAGGAAAGTTTATTTATTATTTATTTATTATTAAGTATCAAATTATTTATAATTCACATTAATTTGTTATAAAATATTTGCATTTTATCACTAAAATTATTATTTTGAAGTAGGCTGTATAGCTATGTAATCCTAATCAATCATCTTACATTTGGTGCGTGCAAAAAAATAGAATCTCAACATAGAGTTTTTATAACTAGATTTTTTTTAAAAGGCAAACATTTCTGTGAATACATTAACTATTTTGATTAAAATATGAATAAATAAATTGTTTTAGGTAAATAAACACGGAGTAATTTCACCAAATTAATTATTTTGTCAATAAATTAACCTTAATTCGTAACATTATTGTTTAATTTATTATATTTTTATTATCTATAGGCTGTTTGGCTGTTGTCCTTTGCCTTATGATTATAATTGTTTAAATTTTCATAAACAAAACAAAACCACAGTTTTATTTATTTTTCGGTTTTCCTCACAAGTGTGTTGAAAAACGTCGTATGAAACGCGTGTGCACTTCGGCTCGGGCTCATAACCCGCCTCGATTGTAATAACCAACTATGCATGTATCATAATGTACGTCTGTGTAATAATCCTACTTCCTACTAATATTATAAACGCGAAAGTTAAGTATGGGTGGATGTTTGTTACTCTTTCACGTAAAAACTACTGAATGGATTTGGATGAAATTCGGCATACAGATAGATAGTTTATAACCTGGATTAACACATAGGATACTTTTTATCCCGATATTCCCACGGGAACGAGAACCACGCTGGTGAAACCGCGAGCGGCCGCTAGTGAATCATAAATTGGAAAATCGAACTTGCACCCTCCAGACATTCCGGGTCAGGTGCTTTTCCAATGAAGCTACCATGGTGGCTCTTATCCAGCCGAGTATCGCGTAGAGGTGAAAGAATACTACCACCCCCTCTCTTCCCTTGGGTGTTGTAAAAGGCGACTAACGGACTAAAGACTGCACATACATCCAACAGCGTGGAGCGGCGATAGGCTCACCACCTGTTACGCTGAGCACATGTGCAGTCGATATTTGGTGAAAAGTGGACTATGGTAGAGGACTGCTTTTGCGGTCCTCATTGCCTAGTCTCTGACTAACCCTTCGGGGATAATTGTCGTGATATGTATGCTTACTTTTTACTTTGAAAGCCAAATTGTGCATTCATTGTCTTCAACCACGTCATCAACAAACATTTTGGCAACAACAAGAATAAAAAGTAGTTTTATTTAAAGTGTCTCTACGAGGAAAGTGTATCTCTGATGAACAATTCAATTTTGACGTGACAACGTCTTATAAATTGGTTTGCCGGGTGACACTTCAAGAAACTGCGTTACGCTCCGCTCACGTTATGCGCTCACAATGAGAGCGAGTGAGAGGCACGCGTCCCTTCCACTCGGGCATGGTTAGCCCGCCTAAGAGCGAGAGAGACAGACATAAAAAGTGAAAGGCACGCGTCCCTTCCATATTATTTCATCCTTCTTCCTACTATACGAATGAATATTCACATTACAATTATTTTACCACTCAAAGTCGTTGTCACGTAAAACTTTCGCCCGTATACCGACTTTACAGGCAACCAATTTTTTTTATGGAAGTGTATACAGTGCCACAAGCGGCACTGTATCTCAATCGGTTCGGGAACCGTAAGTTTTGCGGTATAATAGTGACGCCGCCTAATCTGCCGTAAAGTTTTTTTTATTACAACAGAAATACTAGCTGCCCTACTCCTGTAGGTCACGCCATAGGTTAAAAATTTAAGCGTAGCGATTGTCTTGATTTTCGATGTTATTTTTTGAGGACAAGAAATCTAACTCCATACAAAAATATCTTTGAATATTAATATGTCTTCTGAACATTATGGCAAAAAAATAATTTTACGGCAGGCCTCCGTCACTCCGTATACTTTCGCGCTATAATTACCTACCGCCCGGCCGAGCGGTCTCGGGCCGTTTGCGGACCAAATTCAGTGCGGTTTTCGCAAGCGAAGCGCATGCACGTTGTTCAATTTTAATTGTTCCATTCGTTTGTACGCGTGCCTACCATGCCGTCTGGTGCCTTATGTGCAGTAGTAGTTTTTATTTTACCTACACACTGACCTCTATTTACTTTTGATGATGATGTCAGCACCAATTTATAAAAAAATATATTTTATAAACGATACAATTTTAAACTATCACGTATAGTCAGAACATATTCACAGATCTTAATAAAATAGACACAAATAGTTAATTAATGTTAATTTAATTTTATCGAAGAGGCAGCCCTGCGATTGCTGTGGAATCGCGCGGTAGGTTATTATAGTTTAAATATTAGTAGGCTATTACAGCAGTGGGTATTGGTAATTTTCTACTGAGTGAAGTATCTTAACTCTTCTTTAATCTGTGGTTACGTTTCCTGAACCGATTGAGATACAATGCCGCTTGTGGAACTCTATACACTTTGTTCTAGGATGCCGTAATTTTACGGCATCGTAACCGATCGTACTAGAATGCCGCTTGTGGCATTCTATCCACAGCCTTCTTTTATTAATACTATGGCCAAATTCGATGAAGAGTGTTTACAAATAAGCCTTTCTATGTTTACTAACCCCCCATTTTACCTCCTTCACAGACGATTGCAACGCCCACTACGGCGCGGGCGTTTGCACCCACAAAGGGTGCGAGTGTACGCCCTCCCGCTCTGGCCCCGATTGCGGGCGTGACGCCTCCGCCGCGGGGTGGGAGTGGCGGTGGCGGGAGCCCGGCGACGACTCCCCCGCCACGACCCCCCCGGGGGGTTTGCCCCCCCCGGCGGCGGGGCACGCCATGGTGGAGTACGGGGGGGAGTTAATACGAGTTGGTGGGGAGAGCTTCGCGCCTACCTCGTTTTTGTATAAGTGAGTTGGTTTTTTTTTTGCTAACCCTTAAATAGGCACAGCATGTTTAAATTTTTATTGGTTTTATTTATTTATTTTATTTTATTTTGATAAGGCATAGTAACAGTCTAATTGACAAATTCATTAATAAAAATTAGTAATAAAAACCGACCCTATCTCAATTGTATAAAGTTCAAAATATGGTGGTAATATAATAAAAATAGGTATTCCACCCGCCCGGACGAAGCGATTTGCTTCTAGTTTCCTTATTAGGACAGCTAGGATGTGGAATGACCTTCCTGCGTCTGTTTTTCCTGAACGCTACAACTTGGGCGTCTTTAAGGCTAGAGTAAACAGGCATTTACTGACTGCGCGTGCTCCATCTTCGTCCTCATTATCACTTTGCAACAGGTGAAATCGGGGACAAACGCGCAATCAGTCTCCAATAAAAAAAATAAACAAAATGTTTAATTATGTTTCTGTTAATAAATAATAAAAAAAATACCGTTATCCTATTAAGGGTAATTAATGTACGATGGCCCCGTGTGGGTTACCCCCCCCAGCGGCGGGGCACGCCATGGTGGAGTAAGGGAGGGAGTTGATACGTGTGGGTGGGGAGAGCTTCGCGCCTACCTCCTTTTTGTTAATCAATGTTAGTTCCCATATTCCTAGTTTGGGGTAACAATGTATGTATTGTTTTAGCACTTTTGTTTAATAAAGCATACTTGTTTTATAGCGTAGGTACTGTTTATCTTTACTGTATAATCGTTTACTTACCAGTATTAACGTTAAACTTTACAGTTTTAAACGCTTCGAAGCGTGAAGCGTCTTAGGTACAAATAAAAAACACTTGCAGGACAGCAAAAGCAGTCCTCTGCCAAAGTCCACTTTACAATAAATAGCGACTGCACATGTGCTCAGCGTGACAGGTGGTGAGCCCATCGCCGCTCTATGCTGTCGGATATTATATAGCCTATGTCACTTGGGAGATAGTGTAGCTTCCCAATGGTGAAAGAATTTTTCAAATCGGTCTAGTAGTTTCGGAGCCTATTCAATACAAACAAACAAACAATCGAATCTTTCCTCTTTATAATATTAGTATAGATAGACTGAGCGATGAATACAACAATGTGTGTAATTCTGTGAATGACGTTGATTTGTTCCATACGTCATTAAGTAGTTATAAAAAGAGACTGGTTCGTTTTAAAAATGAATATAGTATGTTATAGTAGTGTTAATGTTGTTTGTTCTGGTATTTTATGGTTAACTATGTTTATGATGCAGTCACTATGACGTGTCATTATACAAAAAAATAATTAATTATACTTAGTATTTTTATATTTGTTTCACTTTTGTATTGTGTACAACTTGTCTTATTGATCGTAGATTTAAGTTGTGTTTACCTGTAATTGCTTTTACTGTATTTTAAAACAATGTTATTATTCTGTGTTGTAGTGTAAAAGTGTTGGTAGACCTAATTAAATAAATAAATAAGTCTTTTTTTTATACGTTTTTCAGATACAAAGTGTCAGAGAACGTTTGGGAGCCGATGGAGACGGTGGGCGATGCGCCCGCGCCCCGGTTCGCTCATTCAGCTGTCGTGTATGAAGACGAGCTGATTGTGTACGGCGGTGTGGTGGCTACAGATGAACCGGAGAGGGGGTGAGGATAGCTGGTTTAATATAGTGTTTCTCATGTAATGTAGATTTCGTGGCCATATCAAACATGATAATTTTTCATGAAATATTTTGAGTGTTTCATAATATTATTATTGTCAATTTTACGATATGGCCACGACATATATATTTATTTATTTATAGTTAGGGGACAAACAGTTCATAAAAACATAACCAATAAAAAAAAATAGAACACAAACCAATAAAGTTTCCACAAATCAATAACACTGAAAGTGGACAGTTAGAGACACAAAACAATTAATTAATGTGATCAAAAAACTTAAAGAATTACAAATTTTGGAAAATAAATAATCTAATCATTATTACATATTATAAAGTAAAGTCGCCGTTTTCCTTTGTCTGTGGCACCACACTATGCTCCTAAACCAAGCAATGGATTTTTATGCGGTTTTCACTAAAAGATAGAGCGTTAACTGAGGATGGTTTCGTTTATATTTTGTAGATATATTTTTTTAAATGGCTGAACTATGATGGTCTTTCTAAGTTAGCGTGGACGAAGGCGCGGGCAGGCCGCTAGTTAGTAATAAAGTAATCAAATGAATAACATGAACATAAATATGGATAACCAATAATAAAATGTGCTAGAATGACTCGAGCAGTACTTATCCCTTAAGAGGGTTTACGCATTTCGGTTTCCCATACCAACTTCCAAGTCGACATTTTTAAAAACCAATACGCCAATTCTTAGGAATTTTTACAGTTTTGGTTAGATTGTCCCGCTAGCTAGCGTGTGTAATTTATTTTTTTATATTACAATGAGGCAAACCAGCAGAAGAGTCACCTGATGAAGAGCAATTACCGTCGCCCAGGGACACTCGCAAAACCAGAGAAGTCGCAGATGTGCCGGACTTTAAGAGGGCTTAGGCGTTGAAAACGGAAAAGTTTGCTGTTCTTTGTTACCTGTTATTCACAATATTTTAGATATTTTGCACTGATATTTTCAATATGTATTACAGAACGTATTTGTGAGGGGATAACTGTTTCCAAAACACGATTCGAAACATTATGCTTGATAGAAAAAAACTCTTGAAGTTACCTCTAAAATATCATATAAATGCACATTACGACCGTGTTTTACAATAATAATTCCTATAAAATCATAAACACATAGACAACACATTTACCTTTTAGATTTCTTCAGTGATTTGGATTTCCAAATAACAAAACATTTTTATTAACTTTTTGAATTACCGCGGACCCCGCCCCCCGCAACACCCGCAAGGGCCCGCAAATTTTGGCCATTTTCGCTGACCGCCTAACCCTCCTTAACGAGTTATAGAAGAAGCTTATCTTGTGTTAGATAAACGGTATGAGCGTAACAATTTTTTTTTTTTTTTATTATTATGTATGTAGGTATACACCGTGACTGGCTTGATGACAGACGCGTTAAAGGAGGTGTATAAGAAACCGATACCTGTTCCATTAAAAATGAAAAAAACACCACTTTAACTTTTTACTTTTTTCCTGACTGAAATGGTTTTTCTGCTTATTTACAATTTACTACGCGCGCGAAATTACCTACACTACACACGCACAGCTAACGCCGCCGCGCGAACAACGCCTCCCTCACTCGTGCGTGTAGTACATGCGAAATGCAGAAAGTTCACTTTTTGAAAAATGCGTAATAACTCGCCTGTTTTAAAATTTTCTATGACCTATTTTAACTAAAAGGGATGTAGATAAGTTACTAGTTTACCTCCTTAAACGCGTCCGTCGTCTAACCTGTCACGGTGTATAATTTATTGCTGTTGGCAGGGACGCAGTGACGGCAAAGTAAAACTTCGTAGTTGTCTGAACGAATGCTTTTATTAAAGTAAAGGTCGCTCCGTTGGCACAACGGTTTTATAACGAAAAAACGTTTGAGTGACTAATACAAAAATAGTGATGTTACACAAAAAAATCGTATGGTATAATCAATAGATACAATTGAATAGAGTATTTTCGTATATTCCAACCAATGACCTTTTATAAATAGACTAGTTATACGTGAATGAATTGCATTTTAAAATGGCGAAATTGTTTCTATGACGTAATACACGTCGAAAGGGAAAATCATATCATTAGCCTATTATTAAAAAGAGATAGACAATATTTTGACTTTTGGTAGTTGACCAATGAGCTCATACAATTTATGCGCTATCTCGGCCGCCATTATTTTTCTCTTTCACTTACAGAAAACATAGTATGCGCTCCTCACATGCATATCGGATTGGCAACATGGCAAATGTCATCACTCAATGAAAATTAGTATTTTAAATTTATATTTACAATACTTACGAATGAAATAAGACATTTTTATTGTCTCTTAAGGTTGCAGTATAATTTTTACAATTTCTGGATACATAAGAAGGCATGTTAACCAATTAACAAATCAAAAACTTATAAAGGTAACGATCGTGTAAATCTTGTTGACTTGACACTGACTGACGTGTGATTGAGTGAAACTCGGGCAATTACCTGAGTTTGTTCTAGTCATTACGGAGGGCAGACAACGTATCTACACATATAAGGTGACTGCTAGAAACCGCAAGAAATTTCAAGGGCTGGTCAGGTAAAGTGTTTTAAACATGACAAAAATAGCTAAAAAGGGATTCGTGGTTTTTCATTTTTAATTAAATAATTATTTTTGTGAATTTTAATTGGATAGTCTTTGAGTGTCTTATTTATTTTAAAGCAAAAACATTAGATAAATAAAATGAAAAACAATTAAAAATAACGATTATTTACAACGCGCGGGCAACGGTCGGCCGGCCGACCGTCTGTTGACCCGTTCACGTCAGCTGGGCGATAAGTACTTACGTTAGTCTGCAATGAGACCATTTTTGTCATGTTTAAAACACTTGACTTGACCAGCCCTAGAAGTTTCTTGCGGTTTCTAGCAGTCACCTTATATAATATCATTGATTCCAACAATTGCTTTTCTTACAGCGGGGGGCTAGCGGGCCTAGAGGGGCGCGCGGGGGAGGTCACCAACGAGCTGTGGCGCGTCGCCGTGGGCGCGGCGGCGGCGGCGCAGTGGCGCAACGCGACCCCCACTAACTGCGCGCCGCATCGGCCGGCGCCGCTGAGGCACTGTGGTGAGTTGACAAAATAACCAGTCGTTTATTTACGACTAGCGGCACGCCCGTGACTTCGTCTGCGTGAACACCATGTATCCTGTTGTATTGTCGGGAGCGAGAAGAGACGAGTGAAACAACGGGTTGGTTATAATACACTGCTTTATTATAAGTAAAAACAGATTATACAAGGTCTAACGAAATCAATAAGCGAACGTTTACGGGCGGTATCTATATTCTATACATCATTCTGAATACAATGATAAAAAATGGGCTCCAGTTTTATAGTGATTTTTCAAAGTTATGTTTTCTAACAAATTAAATCAAATATAACTAATCACTTTTTTAACGCCTCCAACTGTGTGATGTTTATCGTCTCCATCCCTAGGTTGCCTGGAAAATACTGCATTTAGTGATAAGGCCGCCCATTGTTCGACTTCTTTTAAATTGTAATATTTTATATTGTCTGTGTTTTTTGTTTTGTTTTTAGTGTACAATAAAGAATATTCTATTCTATTCTAAATCAATTAAAATAATGCACGTCATGAAACATGCTGTATCTTTACTAACACGCACGCAAGCGTCAATAAAAAGATAGCTCAGTGTGCTCCAAGTTTAGTGTGCATGTTCGGCGATTTTTGTGTGGGCTTGGAAATTGGTGTATTTTTTTGGTAAATTATGATGTTTTGTTGATTATCTCGGTAACGAGCCTGTAGTTTTGAACCAAATTTGGTGAGCATGCTCAGTTTGATGTATAAATGCTCCCCTTAAACGTTCGCTTATTGATATTGTTAGACCCTATATATATATGTGGCGTGAATACATGCACATTAAACCTACATAGTTGGTGTGCCTACCAGTACACCGTGACAAATTTACAATTTTTTTTTCATACGTAAACATTTTCCTGATCTTACAAAAATAGGAACACCGTCTTACTTCAGCTATTTTCTACGAAATATTATAATATTAAATATTATAATTTAAAAAAAAAACTTTTTTTGATCTTAATAACCATCAGTAAAAAGTCATCCCTCAGTAAAAACTGCGTAAAAATCCATAACGTGCTTTAGAAGGAGAAAGCGGAGCCATAGACACATGACTCACAGACGAAAACGGCGACTTTACTTTGTTAGATATTTATTTTTTTATCTTGGAAATAAACCTTGGCCGTTAGCCACTAGTTAGCCTTAGCCGTTAGATTGAGGTGGTTTTTATTTAAAGTCATAAATCTTAAAAATGGTGTCTTAGATAACGAAACGTTAAAAAAATGTCTACCTCAGATGGGAATCGAACCCGCTTCTGAGGTACGTCCGCGTTCCCGCCTGAGGTAGACATTTTTTTCAACGTTTCGTTATATTTGAGTTTACTTGAGCGTTTTAAACTCAAATAATCAAATATTACGAAAATGGTGTCATGTAAAGGAGATGTTTAATTTTGTATGGAAAAAATGCCAACACCATGTACAAATATCAAAATGTAGCTAATTAATGGAATAAGCTTAATCGAAATGATTTTCTTCAAATAAATGAATAGTTTTTATGTAGAAAGTATTTTAAATAACAGATAAGAGCAACTTTCGTGATCGCAGGCGGTAATCTGTCAACGTCATGATCTGTCAACGTCACGATCATGTGACATGTCAAATAGCTTTCAAAACAAAAGTACTTTTTCGTACGTAGCGTAGGTGCAGCATTTTGGTCTTATTCAACTCTTTATTCCAATATTTTCAATCCTGACATTGATAATGTTACTTAAAATTTAACTTACTCTTGGCCTGGTCAAATCGAGGTATTTTTACTTGCAAAGCATGTATTTATATTGGTGTAAGTATAAAAGATGAATAGACAAACATACATCTGCCTGCTGCACAACAATGCAGTTTTCTGTGAGGCATCCATTCCATCTGTAGACCTATTTTTTTGCTATTGGAGTAGGCATATGATACTACAGACTGGTTGTGCCTAGGGTAAGAAACGAGTACAACAAACATTATGAGGAACATTGTTTATCTTTATTTGGCTGCAGATGACTTAACTAGGCACTAGGAGATTACCCAGATGAGCCTGTTTTTATAGTTAACATAAAATTCAACGAGTCTTCTGGGGTCTCGGTAGCTCAGAGGTTAGAGCAGTGGACCGGCAATCCAAAGGTCGTGGGTTCGAATCCCACTCGAGCTTCCTGAGACTGGTTGATTTTTTTCTAGTAAACATTTTATCCGTTATCTATATAGCATTGTGAATGCAAAATTTCAATAATAAAGATATTTATAAGCAATTACGTCTTTATCGATTGTTAAATACTTGCAATAGTATTTCTTTCGAATGTGAGGGTAGACTTCACAGTGACGTAATACCGCTGGCTTGCAGCGTAATCAAACTACTAGGAAAAATTCAACGAGTTTTCTGGGGTCTCGGT
This sequence comes from Scoparia ambigualis, assembly GCA_963921215.1. NCBI lineage: Eukaryota > Metazoa > Arthropoda > Insecta > Lepidoptera > Crambidae > Scoparia > Scoparia ambigualis. The sequence continues at coordinate 20,800,049 of OY992524.1, forward strand.
AGCTCAGCGGTTAGAGCAGTGGACCGGCAATCCAAAGGTCGTGGGTTCGAATCCCACTCGAGCTTCCTGAGACTGGTTGATTTTTTTTCTAGTAAACATTTTATCCGTTATCTATATAGCATTGTGAATGCAAAATTTCAATAATAAAGATAATTATCCTTTTTTCTAAAGGATTGGTCTCAGATCGCTGCTAGTAGGGAGGAATGGAAGAAGGGAAAGAAGGCCTTTGCCTTTGCAGTGGGACAATTTCGGGTAATAATAATAACAACAATTATATCTTCTATTAGTTTCATAACATGTAGGTAGAGTTATACTTAAGCTGTTAATTGTAATTGACTGCTAGATTTCAGCTTTTTATTACCTACTGCTGCACTTACACATAACAGAAGAGCAGCCTACCTCGACCCTTACTTACATCAAATCAAATCTAACATACATTAAATAAGAACACACAACCATATAATGAGAACATGGTACTAGTTCTAGTGTACTAACATGCAGTGAATAATACCTAGTTAAAGTAACACACTTAGGTAGGTAGAGTAGGTAACTGGTAGTAATGACATAAAACATTTTTATAATTTATGAAGTATAATTAATGTTTATTTTATTTGCAAACTTGTTATGGTACTGCGATAATATTGGGGTACTCTCGTAACTCCTGGACCATTCTGCAGCATCCCATACATATTAATGCATCTGCTGGAAGCTGAGGATCTGCACCAATCAAAAACATTTCTGTCATACGTGATTGCTTGATCCTCGCTCCTATCAACAATTACGTTCTCTATTTGCCTCACAGCATTGTTTGCAGCTTGTCTGCGAATATTTCGCTGAGCAGCCACCCAACAAGCATAGCAAACACGTCCACTATTAGGTATCTGTAAACAAAGAAATCATAAAATGTGAGAAATGTAAAGTAATTTTTTTACATTAGATCACTCTCTTGTGCCTCTTGATAATAAAACTATGAAAAGATACCTGTCTTGGACTAATTCTTTCCGCGAGTTTATTTCTTTCGGGACCTTCTAACAATGCATGTGATCTTCTGTGATTTAAATACGATGGGTGATCCAAAAGTAATGATAATCAATAATAAACACAATTAATTAAAGTCCTCAACCGTGGCCATCACGTCGCTATCATCGTCAAATTTCTTGCCTCGGAGGTGTTCCTTGAGTCTTGGAAAGAGATAGAAGTCACTGGGGGCTAGATCTGGTGATTAGGGGGGGTGTTTCACCAGCTCAAAGCCCGCTTCCTGAATGGCAGCCATGGCAATTGCAGCTTTGTGAACCGGTGCGTTGTCTTGATGGAACAGCACTCCAGCCCGCAGTTTGCCTCGCCTTTTCTCCTTAATAGCCTCCCACAATCTTCTTATTTGTTCTGCATAGTAGGAGCCTGTAATAGTGGCCCCCTTTTCCAAGTAGTCCACCATGATTATTCCTTCAGCATCCCAAAAAACAGACGCCTTCCCCTTCCCTGCTGAGCTTGACACTTTGAATTTCTTCGGCGTCGGTTCATCGGATCGTTTCCATGTCATCGATTGTTGTTTTGTTTCAGGATCAAAATGGTGGATCCAGGTCTCGTCCATGGTCACAAAACGTGACAAAAAATTATCCTTGTCTGCCTTGAACTTTTCGAGATTTGCTCTTGACATGTCGACTCGTTTCTTCTTTTGCTCGTCGTTTAACATTTTCGGTACCCAACGCGCGGAGACCTTTCTCATATGCAATTCGTTCGCAAGGATTCTTTGAATGCCGCCATATGAGATCCCTGTGACCTCAGCTACATGCCTGATAGTCACTCTTCGATCTTCCAATACAACTTCTTCAACTTTTTTCACATATTTTTCAGTGAGGGACGTCGATGGGCGTCCTTCGCGGTGTTCGTCTTCCGTCGATGTTCTTCCCAAAACTCCTTAGCCCAGCGTGCAACTGTGGAATATGGAGGAGAAGAGTCCCCTAATGTTTCCACCAAGTCGCTGTGTATGTCTTTGGTAGACATTTTTTTTCAAGCAGAGGTATTTAATGACAGCTCTGATTTCGTGTTTTTCCATTTTGATGTTCACTCCTTGACAGTTCATATTCAAATGAATGTAGCTCCCGGGAATCGTGGCCTATTTATATAATTTTTTTTCCTGAACTAGTGGGTAACTGAGCAAGTGACTGATATTTTTTTTGTATTTTTGTGTGCACTAGAAATAACATTATCATTACTTTTGGATCACCCCTCGTACCTTCTGCACCATACACAGACATTCGAGTCCTGTGATGCCAAAGTTCTAAGAGGCATGGGATTTTGAACCTCATTTTGACTAATGTGGCCACTAAAGTAGACCTAGCATGAATAACGTACTAATCCTCCTTCAGGAATCTACAAAAAAGACCATAATTTAAATCAATAATTCATAAAAAAATCTAGGTAAGTACTTCAATTATTATTATTTGAACATGAATTTATATTATCTATTAAAAAAGTTAATCAATACCTGTCTAGGATAATTTCTAGCAGCAATCAGTTCTCTCTGAGGTCCTTCTGAGATAGAATGTGTTCGTCTTTGAAACAATGCTGATCTGCACCAAACGCAAACATGTTCTTGATGGTTTGAAGCTTCATTTTCATTTAATGACGTTCCCACTTGTAGTACTGAGAAACATGGATGACAAACTATGCCATCAGTGTCAACCTAAAATACAGAAGTTTGTTAATAAACTACTATTTATTTTGTCTTGTGAAGAATGTGTTAGGTTCTAAATAATAGGAAAATAAAAATGCAATAAAAATAGTTTTACATAAATACTAGGTACATGCAATAACTACTAACCTCATGTCCAACATGTTGTTCCAAGATTAGTAGGTACCTAGTAATTCTATCCCCAGATTAGATGCCAGATAATGGTCTTCCGAACACATCTATCTGTTCATCACACACAAAGAAGACATTGTTTGCTGCCTGAAATAGATATTATATTTAGTTTATTTATATTATTATTATATTTCACTTTGATTATAGTTACTGTTATTTCAATAGAGCAGTGTCAATATTTGAGATCAATTCCATTACTGTGTTAACTGAACTATTCGGAATCTATTTCCTTGTAAAGAAGTGATAATAAGTATTTTATTAATTCTCTTGTAAATGCCTAATTAAAATACGAAAAACTCACCTGAAAACAACGAATGGTATCAACAATTTAACAGGTCAATCAAATGCAAATCCAAGTCCGGGATAGCAGGCAGAAGTCAACAAGTGAGGCAGCAAACGTAAGTTCAGGATAGCAGGCAGAAGTCAAGAAGTGAGGCAGTAAACGGTTATCTATCAGGTTGTCAGGTAATCGCTCCAAATCAGAAATACCTCAATGAAATCAGCATAGAAAAACAGCACAGCACAAAACCACACCACAACTACTCAGAATCAACCACCCTAAAAAACCGGAATAAAAAAAAACGCTGGTCTATTTTTTAAATCATGGTGACAGTTACACTTTTTATTACCTTCTTTACAGCTTTGGACACTTGATTTTAACTCAGGAAGGCATATCGAGTTGTCAGGTTATTGAAAATTATGGTTTCATTTTTATTTTTCTACACGAAAATGGTAAAGCATATCGGAATATTACTTTTACCAACTAAATACATGTATTTTATACTATTTTTTGAGTAGGTGTACGTGGTCTTGGCATAAAATTAAACATCTCCTTTTTTCGCTCGTAATTTTTTTACAAATAGAATAGAATACTACCGCCTCATCTTTTTCCTTATGTGTCGTAAAAGGCGACTAACGGACCAAAGAATTCACATACATCCAACAGCATCTGTCACGCTGAGCACATGTGCAGTCGTTATTCGGTGAAACGTGGACTATGGTAGAGGACTGCTTTTCTTTTCCTCATTGCCTAGTCTCTGACTAACCCTTCGGGGATAATAGTCATGATTATATGTATGTATGTCAGCGATGTATACGTTACACTAGATAGGGCGTTCCGAACACGCACTATGTTGGACTCATCTGCGGATTTGATTCGGCACTTTGCTTTAGTGCGGCTTCGACATTCACACGGCTTAAGCGCTTGCGCAGCGGCGAAGATAATTCTTTATTTCTTATCAAAGTCACACCTAGACGTTTACTACAATTCAGTTGTTAAGTAAGTGAAATTAATTGTTATTCAAGTCATTATTAGGTAGTTATATCGTAATAATAGAAACAAAAAATATTTTTTAATTTCTGTGCCACGGCTTCTACAATCATAGACGTCATTTTGGTACACACTACGTTGTCTTTGACCGATCTGCGGTCTGGCGCTGCGATGTCTGTCTGTTGATTAGACGACATAAAATGTTTAAGCGCTGCAGCGGCTGTAGCGAACTTTAGATCTCTCACTCCCGAATTTGAACAAATGATTTGTGTTAACGTTCTTGTCTATCTCTTCTAGGTCAATGATGTATGTATGTAATTGTTTTTGTTTATTTCGTCAGGCGGTTTGCACGTGTCCGGCCACTCGGCGGTGGTGGCGCGGCTGGGTGCGACCAGGAAGCCGGTGATGCTGGCGTTCTTCGGCCACTCGCCTCATTACGGATACCTTCATACTGTGCAGGTGATGATTGCAGCTGGATATATTGTATTAAAAACACCATAGTATTGTCAAATTGTATTGTATTGTATTATTTCTCATTCGCTGCCCGCGGAGCAAAAGAACAGTTGTAGGCCTAGCATGCGCAACGCGAGATATGTCGCGGACGAGAGACGACAAATCATTTTAAGTTGTCATGTTAAGCAGACAAAAATAACACAGTTTATGCAAAAATTACTATTAAGTCTATTTGTGACATATTATGTAGAGTTCTAAGCGCATCTATGTCTCTTTAGTGTCAATAGACATATGAATAAAACACGAGAAAACGGGTCGAGAAGAGTTCTCGTGTTGCGCATGCTACCCCGGCAGGACAGGTGAGAGTGTGTCAGTGAGAAAATATCCAGAGTCTGTCAGGAAATGTTTTTCAGCATTTCATTCGGTGCAGAGGCGGTACCGAAACGAAAACGCACCGATCCGAGTGTGGAAGAGGCTTTAGTGTGACAGAGAGAGTAGTAGTGTAGTGGGCGCTGTCCTATTCCCACATTTTATTGCCCCGCGGGTACCGAGTGTTTGACAATACTATAGTACATAGAAGCGAGCGAAAAAAACGAACCGATATTGGCGCTCCATTAAAAAGTATCCCGTGCATGTATTTCTAATTCTAAATCTGAATTTTGTCAATTTCCGTACCATAATTTTAATTATTTTTTTTATATTACTGATAATGACCACATCCTGCCTGATGATAAGCAGCCGATGCAGTCTAAATTAATGGGAGCAGCGCGCACCGTGGAACAAGCATAAAGAGAAAACACTTTCGCTGATGCGTTGTCGCCCTTTAACCTTTCAACTGAGGCCGCACACTGATCAGTGCTCCATGATTAGAATTTCTATAATATCCAGTGGCAACGCGATCTAAGTATTAAGGGGATCCTGCACGAAATTGTGAAAATTTACGTATTTTTAAGTTACTTGTACTATGCGCTGAATTAGTTATATACATTAAAAAAACTTCCGTAAGTTAGCCTGATCATTGCACAAGGTCGTGGCCTTGTTGAAATTGGAAACAAATTCTTTAAACAATAACAAACAATACATAAATCGAATGACTCCTAAAAACATTTTTTTTCAACAACTTTCTTAATTTTGCGCATGAAACAATAATTATTACATGAAAATATTTGTATTGATATTTTACAGGTCGCCCCCATCTTAAAAAAGTAAATTTTAATTTCTAACACAATCGCGTGATGGTTTTGTACATTTCGCAGAATAAAAACATTGCTCTAATGAAATTACTAGGTCTGAAACTTCAAAGCAGAATAGTTCTAATTTTAAATATCAATATGATTGATTTTGCTTTGAAGTTCATTAGTCAGGTTTTGCGATCGCGCGGCACCCTCTTAAGAATAATATTATTATTAGCCTTATTTGTCTCACTGCAGGACAAAGGCCTCCCTTCCCTTCTTCCCTGCTCGCAGCGATCTGAGACTAATCCTTCTATAAAGAGTCCAGCTCTTCCCGCCATTTCCTTCTGGGCCTACCGCGTCCCCGGTCCCTGTCATTTGGAGCCCCCCAAACAATAGGTTAAGCTCTCGTTTGGTATAACCACCTTTTAGAGGTCGAAACAATTTGATAACCGTGTCGGGTAGCGGTGAAAGAATACTACAACCCCCTCTCTTCCCTTGGGTGTCGTAAAAGGCGACTAACGAACTAAAGACTGCACATACATCCAACAGCATAGAGCGGCGATGGGCTCACCACCTGACACGTTGAGCACATGTGCAGTCGCTATTTGGTGAAAAGGGGACTATGGCAGAGGACTGCTTTTGCGGTCCTCATTGCCTAGACTCTGACTAACCCTTCGGGGTTAGTATGTATGTATCTTTCAATAATACTACATAGACGAAGGCGTATGGGCCTCCCGGCGCGCTCTGGTTTCGGTCAAATAACACATTGGTATAATTATGTTATACAAAAGAGACTGTTATACAACCTTAATTTTTCTTTATACAAAAACAATTAAGGGTAAGTTTCACCCATGAAACTGAACAACTTTCCTCAAGAAACCTATGTGCAAAAATGTCAAAAAAATTTCGACCTCCCATACAAAACTGTTCGATCAGCTGACGACAATAGTATGGGAGATCGATTTTTTTTTTGTCATTTTGCACATATGTTTCTTTGGGAAAAGTTGTTCAGTTTCATGGGTGGAACTCACCCTTAATTGTTTTTGTATAAAGAAAAATTAAGGTTGTATAAGAGCCACGGTAGCTTTATACGAAGAGCACCTAACCCGCAATGTCAGAAGGCTGCGGATTTGAATCCTGCTCATGGTTTCCATTTTCAGAATTTTATTTTACAATTTTTTTAAAATTTAATTTTACTGGTTATATTATCATATCCGATTATATCCCTTGGTTTTAGGAGTACTACATAGACGAAGGCGTATGGGCCTCCGCCGTGACTGGTTTCGGTCATACTGAGGCGTACAAACTACACACTGTTATATTATGTTATACAAAAGAGACACTGTTATATAAGAGCCACGGTAGCTTTATATGAAGAGTACCTGACCAGAAGGTTGCAGATTCGAATCCTGCTCGTGGTTTTTTTAAAGTTTTTTTTTAAATTTATTTTTATTGATTACTTATATTATTATATTCGATTATATCCCTTGGTTTTAGGAGTACTACATAGACGAAGGCGTATGGGCCTCCGCCGTGACTGGTTTCGGTCATACTGAGGCGTACAAATTACACACTGTTATATTATGTTACACAAAAGAGACACTGTTATATAAGAGCCACGGTAGCTTTATATGAAGAGCACCTGACCAGAAGGTTGCAGGTTCGAATCCTGCTCGTGGTTCTTTTTAGATTTTTTTATATTTAATTTTACTGATTATGTTATTATATCCCGTTGTTTTAGGAGTACTACATAGACGAAGGCGTATGGGCGTCCGCCGTGACTGGTTTCGGTCATACTGACGCGTACAAATTACACACTGTTATATTATGCTATACAAATGAGACACTGTTATACAGGGTCAATTTTGGACCCCCCGCCAAATTTTTTCGCGTAATCCTATAGCAGCAATACAGCCAAATAATCAAATAAAAAAAACATATTTTTTTGTCACATTTTTGTCTCAACTCATCCTTAAGAAAATTAAAATCATTGTCACCTAGCGCGGCCGCCTCTTTTTCAAAGCGCATGCGCATGACCGCTATTTATTCACCCCTTCCACCAATGACGGCGCGCCGTTCCCTTTGACCGCGAGGGTGAGCGCACGCACCTAGAGATATAGGATTTAAAAAGCAACCAATAAATTATATTTAAAAATAGAAAATATTTATTATTTTTACGTCAAATATTTTATGATTACTTTTCATACCCCACATTTAATTTTGGCGGGGGGTCCAAAATTGACCCTGTATAAGAGCCACGGTAGCTTTATATGAAGAGTTGCAGGTTCGAATCCTGCTCGTGGTTTTTTTTAGTTTTTTTTTTATATTTAATTTTACTGATTATATTATTATATTGGATTATATCCCGTTGTTTTAGGAGTACTACATAGATGAAGGCGTGTGGGCCTCCGCTGTGACGCAGGGTTGGCCGGCGCGCGCGGGCTTCGGCCATACGGCGGCGTTTGACGCGCTCTCGGGCAAGGTGTACGTGCACGGGGGACTCGTGTCGGAGTCGGAGGCTACGCAGGTAGGCGGCTAAACGACTTTACATTGAAATAAGTTTAGTTTAGATTTGAGGGAAATTAACAAAGTAATTTTGTAAATGTCGTTGCTTCTGTGCGCTGTGGTTTCTTTGCACCCTTCTTTGCCGCTGTTAAAAAATGACGTCCTTAATCCGATTTAGAGCACTCATTAATTGAGTTTATTGAATAAATATCATTTGAGTTTCCGTGCTTCGGAACGCACGTTAAGCCGATGGTCCCGGTTGTTGTCGTAAGATGGCAGTCGTTAAACCCACCAACCCGCATTGGACCAGCGTGGTGGGTTATGGCCCTTTATCCCTACGCGCTATTGTCCACGTGGGAGGCCTGTGCCCAGCAGTGGGACGTTTATAGGCTGATGATGATGATGATGAGTTTGAGTTTATAAAAAAATGTATAATTAAAAAAAATGTAAAAAAATGCATAATCGGTTTTTTTCGGCGGTAGGTGTCAAAAACGAAAGCAGTGCTCTTCAATCTTTAAATTTAATTAAATTAATAATAGTGGATAACTAAATTTTGTGTTTATTTGGTAGCTTAACCATTAAAACAAGTTTACTTACGTTTGTATCATATTTAATGTGATAATAGTGCACATAAGACACCACCTGCCAGCACATCATACACACTCATTAACAGCAGCACTCTCCACATTGACACTTCACTATGTCAAAGCTGTCTGACATTGTATCTGCACAAAAAAGCTTAGAGGAGTGCTTCACCATGAAAATGAAGAACCTTGAAGCACAGATCCAGGGCGCAGGAGCTGGCAAGGAAACAGTTGCAAGGGTCGCTGAGGAGTTCCGGACCTTCAGGGAGCTCATGTTCAGCATGCTAAAGTTGCTCCGGAGGCAGATAAGTGAGTGCGAGTCGCAGATTGATGCCATTGAGACGAGACATCGCCGCAAAGCCTTAGTCTTCCTGGGTGTTTCCGAATCTGAGAAGGAGGACTGCAGGGACTTGATTCTAGGCATTCTACAGTCCAAATTAGGTCTCAAAGACACTACAAAGGCCTCCATAGCAGTGTGCCACAGATTGGGGTCTACCAGCGGCAGTGAGCAAGATCAGCAGCGACCAGTCCTTGTTAGATTTTCAAAGTATGACGTGAAGGCTGCGGCCTGGAGGGCGAAAACCAGCTTGAAAGGGACCAGCATCTCACTAAGGGAGTTTCTTACAAGACCGAGGCAAACTATCTTCAACAAAGCTCGACTTCATTTTGGTGTCCGGTCTTGCTGGACACAGGATGGGGTCATACTGGTCAAGACCTCTGATGGTAAGCGCCATAAGGTTGTCTCGGGTGAAGATCTGCAATCCATCATTGCTGGGTATCCTGGTGCGGCATCATCGGCCGCTGTGAATCGTCGCGTTGGACCTACCAATAAAAACAAGTAACAGTGTTATTGTTTATCTCGTGTTACATTTAGTTATAAGATATAATGACTCAATACTATTTACTTACCTATATTTAGTCACCTTTACTATAACTTTCATGTGTTGTGAACAAAGAGATAGTAATAGTTTAATGTCTTTGGTTGTGAAGTAATAGGTTCTACTACCATATTTATTAATTTGCACCGCAACATTCAACATGATAATTATTGTTAATATGTAGGTATCTAGTGGGTAGACTGGTAACAAGTCTCTGTCTACACTTTTTATTCTGTTCATCTGTTGAATCCTGTTTTGTAAATTCGCATTTCTTCGCTCACGGAATTATGTTCGTTTAGCTACTTGTTTGCCGTTTATTTAATTAATTCAGTTGTAAATCAAATGTTTTATTGAACCATAGAAAACCATTAATGAATTTAATAACACTTTCTTCGGTAAATAAAGTAAACAAACAAAACGGACCGAAAGTCCGATCCGAAACGACGACGAGAAACAAACATAAATAACTATGACAGTTGTCTATTTTAACGTCTGTCGAATTTAATTCCTTTTTTTATGTGCACTGGTTTTTTTTTTTAAATTGTTTGTTTTATGTAACACCTTTATATTTTATTTTTTATTCACTGTATTATAGTTCATGGACTTGATTTAAATTGCGACCATGCTGTAGAGGTGCAGTAAACCCACAGACATACTTCTATTATATGTCTGTGAGTAAACCTTAAAACGTTGCATCTTAATCTCTGTTCCGTTCAAGGAACGTATTTTATGTTCTTTGGTTCCGTTAGTTTGTAAAAGGTTTTTTTTAGAGTGTATGTTGTAACGGTGTGAGCGTGAATGTTTATTTTATAGACTTTGTTCGCACTAGGTGGTCTGTGTGGACCTACACTGTGTAGCCTGGTGCGAGCAGGGCTTTAGCGTTTAGATGTTTGTTGATTTGTTGTAGGTAGGTAGCTGTTGTGTTGACTGACAGTCCTTTTAATTGCTTATTGTGTATGTGTTTGATGTAAAGCTGGCGGGTGGTGTGGAGATACGTACAAATCGTAAAAACCACGCACAATCCATTTTATTTTACAAAAGTATATTTATTTTTATTTTTAAATTTAGTTATATATACATATATACATATATATATATATATTTACATCCAGCTACGCATTTGGCGTCATGCATGCTGTGCATCATTACGACGTCCTCCAGTTCAGCTTACAATTTAGATCATCTCTCTGCGAATGTTTCTTAGTTTTTTGATGCCTTTCTCCATAGGATATTTTATTTTGCGATTATTTTAATTGTGGCAATATTCTTCTTGCAGTCATGCCCAAACATTTATGAACTCCATTTCATGGTGATAAATTTTTGGCTTCCGGATATACTGATTATCATTTACTTAATGCGCTGACATTTTCACGTCCTCCTGATTTTGTAAAAGCGACGTTGCCAGCAATGCGTTACCTATCTCTTTCTTTCACCGAATATTTTAATGTTGGGTCCAATTTGACAGATGTCTTTAAAATTGTTAACCAAAGTTTTTTTTTTATTTAAGAGGGTTTATACATTTCGGTTTCCCATACAATCTTCCAAGTCGAAATTTTTAAAGACCATTAAGCCATATTTTATGAAACTTTGCATGCTAAAGTAAAACACAGGGATCCAATCGTTTATTTGGCTGAGTTATTGAGATTTAAAATCGCAATAACTCGGTTAAATAAAGGTTTTTTAAAAATGTTTTTAACAAACTATCTAGATCTCTATATTTTACCTCAGCATGCCGAGTTTCTTAATTAAAATTTTGCGGAAGGTGCGTAGTTCGATTCCCGCCTGAGGTTGTCGTCTTTTTTCAATGTTTAAAATTTTACTTAAGTATATTTAAGTGTTAATAAAACGCTAAAACATAAAAACATTAATCTATAAACGCAGCTTCATCTTAACCGAATGTTCAAATATTTGTAAAAATATTTCTTTCGAATCTCAGAGGTGAAAACTTCTAAGATTTGATGAAGCAATGTTGACTAAAAACATAAGCATCAAGCAGTGACAAATTTCGACGTTTGAAAGCCAGACCTCGGTAGCCAAGTGGTTAAGGCAGTCGCCCGGAATGCGGAAGGTGCGTGGTTTGATTCCCGCCTGAGGTTGTCGTCTTTTTTCAGTGATTAAAATTTTACTTAAGTATATTTAAGGGTTAATAAAACGCTAAAATATAAAAACATTAATGCAGAGTTTCATCAAAAATGGCCTAATGGTTTTTAAAAATTTCAACTTGGAAATTTGTATGGGAAACTGAAATGTGATAACGCTCTTAACTTCATTAAAGAAACTGACATCAGTTTTGGGTTCATCAATGTGATGCCTTAAGGTTTGATCTCGATCTAATTAAAAGTGCAGCGGCCATCATAAATAGCCGCTGCACTGAAGTACACAATTTATTATTTAGCTATAAGGGTCAATATCGATTCGAGAAAATTGACAGTTTTGGGTAAGTGGTTCTGCTTGCATTCCTTGGGTTCTGATTTCCTAAATAAGTACTTATATTCTCTTTTTCCTTTAAAGATGATGTTCTACTAACTATCCAAGCCCTAAGCTGAGGAGCTACCGTACGCCCGTATATTGATATCTGGCGTCCGTTGTTGGAATCTGGCATCCGTATATTCATGTCTGGCGTCCGTATATTGGATATCTGGCGTCCGTATATTGCTATTTGACATTTCACGCCAGCTCTAATAACATCTTGAGCATAATATGTGACAAGTCGGACAGCCCTATTTACAAATTCATATTGCGTAAATGCCTCGGGTTCTGGCTTCCTAACTTAATTATCTTTATAGTTTGAAATACCTAGGCCCTTTGTTGAGGAGCTACCGTGCGTCTGTATATTGTTATCTGGCGTCCGTATATTGACATGTGGCGTCCGTATATTGATGTCTGGCGTCCGTATATTGCTATTTGACATTTTGACGCCAGCTCTAACAAACATCCTGAGCATAATTATGTAACAAGAGAAAAAAAGACAAAAACCGTACCGAAATGCTGGAAGCTTGGCAATGTGCAGCCAGTACCCTAAAAGGGAAGTCTCATGCTGACCCATGCAACTACCGACCGATCGCTATCAATTCCATACTCTGTAAGGTCATGGAAAGAGTTCTAAACAGTAAGTTGGTATGAGGAGCTGAGGAGGTCATTAACTTATAGGTATGTACCTATTAGTTAATGACCTCCTCAGTGACTGTCAATATGGCTTCCGCCGAGGAAGCCGGGGATTTCGACTGGGGATCTTCTAGTTTATGTGACGCACTACTGGGGTGGGGCCCTCGAGATGCACGGCGAAGCACTTGCCGTATCACTGGACATCTCGAAGGCTTTTGAAAGGGTCTGGCACGCAAGTCTGCTGCGCAAGCTTCCTGCGTATGGTGTCCCCGCTGTAGATATTATTATATGTACTTTTGTATTTGGATAGCTGATTTTCTGACGGAACGATCGATCAGAGTAGTCATCGATGGCTGGTCCTCTGACTCAGTGGCTATTGATGCCGGAGTTCCTCAGGGGTCTCTCTGCGACGTTTTTCCTGTTGCACATCAATGACCTGTTGATACCAGGAATTGTTGGGTATGCAGATGACAGTACTGTCGTAGAGAGATACCTTTCGGATGCAAACTGCAGTCAAAAAGCTGGGCGTCCTAAATAAGGTCAAGTGATATTTCACGCCGGGATAGCTTTAAACTCTCTTTAAAGCTGAAGTCCGATCTTGTATGGAATATTGCAGTCACCTATGGGACGGCTCAGCGAAATACACTTGTACTTTGCATCTGTGTATATTGATAGTGACAGTAAAGCGTCTCAAAATTATAAAATTAGTGATTTTTTGAAAAACAAAGATTACTACAGTGAACATCTATCGCTGATCGAATCGATCTATCGTGAATATTTGTATTTCTTGTTACTTTTTTAGATTATTATTGTTTAAAAATTATTATCCTAAACTTGAAAGAGTCCTAACATATTGTATTTACCTGTAAGTGTTTGTTACACTTAAATAATGTTACAAACTTAATTAAGTAATTTAATGTATCAGTGTAAACAAACGTTGGTGAATTATATAAAAAAAAATACCAACTAACTGCACTGGACACGATTCAACGCAGAGTTGAGAGGCTAATTGGCGACAAAGAACTGGTGAAGAGCAAGTTTCACACCCTAGCTCACCGCCGCAAAGTTGCCTTTCTGTCGGTCTTTTACAGACCGCCATCCCCTTTCTTCCATCGGACATCCAGACGCACTGCGGGCTACCACCCTTTCTTGGAGGATATTTCTAAATATCGCACAAAGCGCTACTCAACATCGTTTATACTGTGCACAGAAAAGGAGTTGAACTCCCTCCCTGCGTCTGTGTTTCCGAGTACTTATCTTAAGTATCTTCAAAGCAAGAGTGAATAGACACGTTCTGGGTAGCTCGCTCCATCGTGAATCGGCTTGATTGGGATCAAGAGCAAACCCATTTACAGAAAAAAAAAACTAGTCGGACAGTCCGATTTACGTATTCATATTGCGTAAATGCCTTGGGTTCTGGCTTCCTAACTTAATTGTTCTTATAGTTTGAAAGGCCTAGGCCCTTTTTTACCGTGCGTCTGTCTATTGTTATCTGGCGTCCGTATATTGATAACTGGCATCCGTATATTGACATCTGGCGTCCGTATATTGACATCTGGCGTCCGTATATTGATGACTGGCGTCCGTATATCGGATATTGCTATTTGACATTTCACGCCAGCTCTAACAACATCCTGAGCATAATATGTGACAAGTCGGACAATCCGATATACGAATTCATATTGCGCCTCGGATAGTGGCTTCCTAACTTAATTGTCTTTATAGTTGAAAGGCGTAGGCCCTTTGTTGAGGAGTTATTATATTGTTATCTGGCGCCCGTATATTGCTATTTCACAGTTTGCGCCAGCTCTAAGAGCATTCTGAACACAATATGCGACAGGTGGGATGATGAAAGAACATGTACACACGCCAGCACATCAACCTACCTACCACAAAATGTCCAATTTTCTTCAATAGACTTTGAACTTTATGCCTTAAATATATAGTTAAAAATGTATTAAAGAAATTTTACAGTTTTGGATAGGTTGCAGGCGTCTGTACATTAAATTTTTTTATTAATTATTTATTAGTTTTATGGCTGATTAGTTTTGGATAGGTTGCAGGCGTCTGTACATTAAATTTTTTTATTATTTATTTATTAGTTTTATGGCTGATTATTCAATCATTGGATAAAACTTATCCTTCTGATAAAGCATTACGCAATCAAGCTAAAATGTCAGCTGTTTAAAAAAAAGTCATTTATGACAATACATTTTTTAATAAGTAAGTATAATAGATTACGATTTATGATAATAACTAGCGGCCGCTCGCGGTTTTACCCGCGTGGTTCCCGTTCCCGTAGGAATATCGGGATAAAAAGTATCTTATGTGTTAATCCAGGTTATAAACTATCTGTATGCCGAATTTCATTCAAATCCATTCAGTAGTTTTTACGTGAAGAAGTAACAAACATACACACTCACAAACTTTCGCCTTTATAATATTAGTGTGATGTTGTATTTTAGTAGGCACCAAACATTGAGTAAGCTGGCAACGTCGCATTAGCGGACGCCAAATTTATATGAATACGTCAGAAAAGAAGCGCGTTTAATACGGCTGTGGATATACGCACGACAGTAGCGCCGCACCTCTGCTGAGATTTTTTTGGGAACTATCCAGTATTTATTTGCAGCCATTACAATAAATTTTTGGCTTCCATCGATTTTTGTTCTACGGCTAGCTTGATCTTAGAGGCGCCAAGTGTCATCGATTAAAAAAGTGGCGTCCGGTATGCGGACGTCATATAGCGGTGGACGCCATTTTAAATGTAATTTCGCCTTCAGTGGACGGTAGTTTGCTTGTGGGATATATATATATATATATATATATATATATATATATATATATATCCATATAAATCCTACAAGCAAACTTCCGTCCACTGAAGGCGAAATTACCCGCAATATTCCGCATACCGGACGCCACTTTTTTAATCGATGACACTTGGCGCCTCTAAGATCAAGCTAGCCGTAGAATAAAAATCGATGGAAGCCAAAAATTTATTGTAATGGCTGCAAATAAATACTGGATAGTTCCCAAAAAAATCTCAGCAGAGGTGCGGCGCTACTGTCGTGCGTATATCCACAGCCGTATTAAACGCGCTTCTTTTCTGACGTATTCATATAAATTTGGCGTCCGCTAATGCGACGTTGCCAGCTTACTGAATGTTTGGTGCCTACTAAAATACAATATCACACTAATATTATAAAGGCGAAAGTTTGTGAGTGTGTATGTTTGTTACTTCTTCACGTAAAAACTACTGAATGGATTTGAATGAAATTCGGCATACAGATAGTTTATAACCTGGATTAACACATAGGATACTTTTTATCCCGATATTCCCACGGGAACGGGAACCACGCGTTAGTTATTATCAAAAATCGTAATCTATTATACTTACTTATTAAAAATGTATTGTCATAAATGACTTTTTTTTTAAACAGGTGACATTTTAGCTTGATTGCGTAATGCTTTATCAGAAGGATAAGTTTTATCCAATGATTGAATAATCAGCCATAAAACTAATAAATAATTAATAAAAAATTTAAATGTACAGACGCCTGCAACCTATCCAAAACTGTAAAATTTCTTTAATACATTTTTAACCATATATTTAAGGCATAAAGTTCAAAGTCTATTGAAGAAAATTGGACATTTTGTGG
The DNA here is from genome assembly GCA_963921215.1 of Scoparia ambigualis. Taxonomy (NCBI): domain Eukaryota; kingdom Metazoa; phylum Arthropoda; class Insecta; order Lepidoptera; family Crambidae; genus Scoparia; species Scoparia ambigualis. Next base: position 20,816,547 of record OY992524.1, read on the forward strand.
TAGGTAGGTTGATGTGCTGGCGTGTGTACATGTTCTTTCATCATCCCACCTGTCGCATATTGTGTTCAGAATGCTCTTAGAGCTGGCGCAAACTGTGAAATAGCAATATACGGGCGCCAGATAACAATATAATAACTCCTCAACAAAGGGCCTACGCCTTTCAACTATAAAGACAATTAAGTTAGGAAGCCACTATCCGAGGCGCAATATGAATTCGTATATCGGATTGTCCGACTTGTCACATATTATGCTCAGGATGTTGTTAGAGCTGGCGTGAAATGTCAAATAGCAATATCCGATATACGGACGCCAGTCATCAATATACGGACGCAAGATGTCAATATACGGACGTCAGATGTCAATATATGGATGCCAGTTATCAATATACGGACGCCAGATAACAATAGACAGACGCACGGTAAAAAAGGGCCTAGGCCTTTCAAACTATAAGGACAATTAAGTTAGGAAGCCAGAACCCAAGGCATTTACGCAATATGAATACGTAAATCGGACTGTCCGACTAGTTGTTTTTTTTTCTGTAAATGGGTTTGCTCTTGATCCCAATCAAGCCGATTCACGATGGAGCGAGCTAACCCAGAAGGTGTCTATTCACTCTTGCTTTGAAGATACTTAAGATAAGTACTCGGAAACACAGACGCAGGGAGGGAGTTCAACTCCTTTTCTGTGCACAGTATAAACGATGTTGAGTAGGGCTTTGTGCGACATTTAGAAATATCCTCCAAGAAAGGGTGGTAGCCCGCAGTGCGTCTGGATGTCCGATGGAAGAAAGGGGATGGCCGTATGAGCTCATGGAGTTCCAGGTCTGTAAAAGACCGACAGAAAGGCAACTTTGCGGCGGTGAGCTAGGGTGTGAAACTTGCTCTTCACCAGTTCTTTGTCGCCAATTAGCCTCTCAACTCTGCGTTGAATCGTGTCCAGTGCAGTTACTTGGTATTTTTTTTTATATAATTCACCAACGTTTGTTTACACTGATACATTAAATTACTTAATTAAGTTTGTAACATTATTTAAGTGTAACAAACACTTACAGGTAAATACAATATGGTAGGACTCCTTCATGTTTAGGATAATAATTTTTAAACAATAATAATCTAAAAAAGTAACAAGAAATACAAATATTCACGATAGATCGATTCGATCAGCGATAGATGTTCACTGTAGTAATCTTTGTTTTCAAAAAATCACTAATTTCATAGTTTTGAGACGCTTTACTGTCACTATCAATATACACAGATGCAAAGTACAAGTAATATTTCGCTGAGCCGTCCCATAGGTGACTGCAATATTCCATACAAGATCGGACTTCAGCTTTAAAGAGAGTTTAAAGCTATCCCGGCGTGAAATATCACTTGACCTTATTTAGGACGCCCAGCTTTTTGACTGCAGTTTGCATGCGAAAGGTATCTCTCTACGACAGTACTGTCATCTGCATACCCAACAATTCCTGGTATCAACAGGTCATTGATGTGCAACAGGAAAAGCGTCGCAGAGAGACCCCTGAGGAACTCCGGCAACAATAGCCACTGAGTCAGAGGACCAGCCATCGATGACTACTCTGATCGATCGTTCCGTCAGAAAATCAGCTATCCAACTACAAAAGTACATATAATAATATCTACAGCGGGGACACCATACGCAGAAAGGTTGCGCAGCAGACTTGCGTGCCAGACCCTTTCAAAAGCCTTCGAGATGTCCAGTGATACGGCAAGTGCTACGCCGTGCATCTCGAGGGCCCACCCCAGTAGTGCGTCACATAAACTAGAAGATCCCCAGTCGAAATCCCCGGCTTCCTCGGCGGAAGCCATATTGACAGTCACTGAGGAGGTCATTAACTTATAGGTACATACCTATAAGTTAATGACCTCCTCAGCTCCTCATACCAACTTACTGTTTAGAACTCTTTCCATGACCTTACAGAGTATGGAATTGATAGCGATCGGTCGGTAGTTGCATGGGTCAGCATGAGACTTCCCTTTTAGGGTACTGGCTGCACATTGCCAAGCTTCCAGCATTTCGGTACGGTTTTTGTCTTTTTTTCTCTTGTTACATAATTATGCTCAGGATGTTTGTTAGAGCTGGCGTCAAAATGTCAAATAGCAATATACGGACGCCAGACATCAATATACGGACGCCACATGTCAATATACGGACGCCAGATAACAATATACAGACGCACGGTAGCTCCTCAACAAAGGGCCTAGGTATTTCAAACTATAAAGATAATTAAGTTAGGAAGCCAGAACCCGAGGCATTTACGCAATATGAATTTGTAAATAGGACTGTCCGACTTGTCACATATTATGCTCAAGATGTTATAAGAGCTGGCGTGAAATGTCAAATAGCAATATACGGACGCCAGATATCCAATATACGGACGCCAGACATGAATATACGGATGCCAGATGCCAACAACGGACGCCAGATATCAATATAGGGGCGTACGGTAGCTCCTCAGCTTAGGGCTTGGATAGTTAGTAGAACATCATCTTTAAAGGAAAAAGAGAATATAAGTACTTATTTAGGAAATCAGAACCCAAGGAATGCAAGCAGAACCACTTACCCAAAACTGTCAATTTTCTCGAATCGATATTGACCCTTATAGCTAAATAATAAATTGTGTACTTCAGTGTAGCGGCTATTTATGATGGCCGCTGCACTTTTATTTAGATCGAGATCAAACCTTAAGGCATCACATTGATGAACCCAAAACTGATGTCAGTTTCTTTAATGAAGCGTTATCGCATTTCAGTTTCCCATACAAATTTCCAAGTTGAAATTTTTAAAAACCATTAGGCCTTTTTTGATGAAACTCGGCATTAATGTTTTTATATTTTAGCGTTTTATTAACGCTTAAATATACTTAAGTAAAATTTTAAACACTGAAAAAAGACGACAACCTCAGGCGGGAATCGAACCACGCACCTTAAGCATTCCGGGCGACTGCCTTAACCACTTGGCTACCGAGGTCTGGCTTTCAAACGTCGAAATTTGTCAGTGCTTGATGCTTATGTTTTTAGTCAACATTGCTTCATCAAATCTTAGAAGTTTTCACCTCTGAGATCCGAAAGAAATATTTTTACAAATATTTAAACATTCTGTTAAGATGAAGCTGCGTTTATAGATTAATGTTTTTATGTTTTAGCGTTTTATTAACACTTAAATATACTTAAGTAAAATTTTAAACATTGAAAAAAGACGACAACCTCAGGCGGGAATTGAACTACGCACCTTCCGCAAAAATTTTACTTAAGAATCACGGCATGCTGAGGTAAAATATAGAGATCTAAATAGTTTGTTGAAAACATTTTTAAAAAACCTTTATTTAACTGAGTTATTGCGATTTTAAATCTCAATAACTCAGCCAAATAAACGATTGGATCCCTGTGTTTTACTTTAGCATGCAAAGTTTCATAAAATATGGCTTAATGGTCTTTAAAAATTTCGACTTGGAAGATTGTATGGGAAACCGAAATGTGTAAACCCTCTTAAATAAAAAAAACACTTTGGTTAATAATTTTAAAGACATCTGTCAAATTGGACCCAACATTAAAATATTCGGTGAAAGAAAGAGATAGGTAACGCATTGCTGGCAACGTCGCTTTTACAAAATCAGGAGGACGTGAAAATGTCAGCGCATTAAGTAAATGATAATCAGTATATCCAGGAAGCCAAAAATTTATCACCATGAAATGGAGTTCATAAATGTTTGGGCATGACTGCAAGAAGAATATTGCCACAATTAAAATAATCGCAAAATAAAAATCCTATAAAGAAAGGCATCAAAAAACTAAGAAACATTCGCAGAGAGATGATCTAAATTGTAAGCTGAACTGGAGGACGTCGTAATGATGCACAGCATGCATGACGCCAAATGCGTAGCTGGATGTAAATATATATATATATATATATATATATATATTTAAATATGGTATTAGACGATTATTATTCTGCTAATGAATCTGTATCTGCTTCTAGTGACGAAAGTTTTTGTTCCGCTACCGACACCCTTGGTGACTTTCTAAGTCAGACTTTTGGCCAACCCTCTAATTCCCTGAACTTGTGTCACATTAACGCACAAAGTGTACCAAGTCACTACAACGAATTGCATAATGTATTCTCTGGGCGTAATGTACATGCTGTTCTAATATCAGAAACCTGGTTAAAACCACACCTTCTCTCTTCTGCCTTCTCCTTTCCTGACTATACTCTTATCCGGAACGATCGCGTTGCTAGGGGCGGGGGTGGCGTAGCTATTTATCTTCGCAACGCTATAACTTACAAAGTAGTAGCTACCTCCAGCCCTGACTCTTCTGCTGAGTATCTCTTTCTGGAGGTTGTTTCAGGTTGTGCTAAAGCAATCCTTGGTGTTGTATACTGTCCCCCCTCTGTTGACTATTTCACTGATTTGGAATCGGTTTTAGAATCTTTGGGTTCTGAGTATGCGCATCACATCATCATGGGTGATTTTAATACAAATCTCCTAGTACCCAACTCCCCTCGGTCCTGTAAGCTCCGTCACATCATTGAGTCAGCCAGCCTTCATGTTTTACCGTTACAACCAACTCACCTTAACATTGATGGTGATGACACTTGGCTCGACTTAATCCTCACCTCAAATCCTTCCCTTGTCCCGTCTCATGGTCAACATATCGCTCCTGGTTTTTCCCATCACGACCTTATTTTCCTTTCCTATACGCTCAAGCCCCCAAAACCCATCCTTAAGGTACTGTACAGGCGCTGCTTTGCTCATATTGATGTTGACAAGTTACAGAGCGAAGCATCTGAGATCAGCTGGGATGCCTTGGTTCAAGCATCCTCTGTTGACGAAAAGGTTGATATATTTAACGACACGGTGATTGCCCTCTATGATCGTCATGCGCCTGTTAGGAGGATCAAGGTGAAACGGCCACCGGCGCCTTGGATGTCAAGGGGTATTCAAATGGCGATGAGGCGTAGGGACCGGGCCTTCCGTAAGTTTAAAAAGGATCGGCTGGAAGAAAATTGGATTTTTTTTAAGACTGCCAGAAATCGGTGTAACCAGATGATACGTAACGCAAAACGTCGCCATATTCTCGATAACATCTCGTCTTCTTCTTCTGCCGACATTTGGAAGTTTCTTGGAACTCTAGGTATCGGCAAACCGCGACATTTAGACCTGCCTAACACAATAGGACTAAACGATCTAAATCTCCATTTTACTGCTTCATCAAAATTAGATCCGAGGTCTATTACACGCACCGTTGCTTCTATAGCTGGTCTAACGCGTCCCAACATAGTCCCGTTTCATTTTTCTCCAACCAGTGAGACAGAGATCAAAAAGATTATCCTATCCATTAAATCCAATGCTGTGGGATGTGATAATATCAGTCGCCGTATGATAGTCACTATATTGGATCATCTTCTCCCTGCTATCACCCACATCATTACTTCCTCCTTTAATTCCGCAGTTTTTCCTACCCTATGGCGCAAAGCCTATGTCCGTCCTCTTCCCAAGGTTTCTAATCCAACGCTCCTTAATCATTTCCGACCGATTTCCATCCTTCCCTTTATGTCCAAGGTGCTCGAAGCCTGTGTCCATAAGCAATTCTCCCAGTTTGTCTATCACAATTTTCTCCTAGACCCTTTGCAATCTGGTTTCAGGCCAGGACACAGCACTGTTACTGCCCTCCTTAAAGTGACTGGCGATATTAGGGCAGGAATGGAGGACGGAAAAGTAACCAGTTTGGTTCTTATTGACTTCTCCAATGCTTTTAATACCGTCAGTCACGACATCCTTCTTTCTATACTGTCCCATCTTATGGTCTCTGGCGAAGTGGTGGAATGGTTTTCATCCTATCTTCGGGAACGCCAGCAGTCGGTCCAATCAGGGGAATCATCCTCGAACTGGTGTAATCTAAAAACTGGCGTTCCTCAAGGCGGCATTCTTTCTCCTCTTCTTTTCTCATCATCATCATCATCATCAATTTTTATAAATTTTATTACTCACAAACTTCAGTGTTCGTATCATCTTTATGCTGACGATCTGCAATTATATGCCCAGGCAAGTGTGGATCGGTTGAATATGCCATTGATGCACTAAACAAAGACCTTAGCTACATTAAAACGTGGTCTGACAATTTTGGTGTTGTTGTCAACCCCGCTAAATGCCAGGCTGTACTAGTAGGTAGTCCCCGTATGATGTCCAGAGTAAATTTCAACAATCTCCATTCAATACTCTTTGACGGCACTCCAATACCTGTTTCTGAAAATGTAAAAGATCTAGGTTTGTGTATCGACTCCAGGTTGAATTGGCAGGCTCAGGTAACTAATGTTTGTAGGAAAGTAACTGGAGTGCTTCGTTACCTTTACCGCCTTAAAAACTTTTTGCCTGTCAACGTTAAGGCAATGCTTGTACAGACCTTAATTTTTCCTATTATCGACTATGGTGATGTGTGCTGCCTCGACCTGAATGCAGATCTACTCAACAAGCTCGACCGTCTCTTGAATAACTGCATTCGATTCGTCTTTAACCTTCGGAAGTATGATCATGTGTCCGCATGCCGATCACAGCTTAAATGGTTGCCCATTCGGCTGCGTAGAAGTATGCGGGCCTTGACCACTCTTTTCTCTGTATTATGCTCTCCTAATTCTCCTTCTTATCTTTCTTCGCACTTTCAATATTTATGTTCAAGTCACGACAAAAATCTCCGTTCTTCTTTTAATCGCTTGCTCATCTGTCCCTCTCACCACTCTGACATAATTCACTCTTCCTTCTTTATTAAACCAATCCTTCTCTGGAATTCTCTCCCTCTGAATATCAGAATGTCCAACAGTCGGTATGCGTTTAAAACGAAGTTGCGCAGCTTTCTTACAGAACAAGATAATGCTCCACATTAGCAATCGTCTAATAATTATGTGATATTGATGTATTTATTTATTATATGTGTAATAGTATGTATATGTTACTATGTATAGCGTATATGTATGTATGTGAATATACTCGTATTTTCATTTAATTAGTGCACCCTACCATTTTTTGTCTCTGCACCACCCTATGGTTGACTGGAAGAGAATGCCTAAGGCATTAAGTCCGCCTCTGTACGTTAAGTGCATAAAGTGTTTTAAATAAAAATAAATAAAAAATAATTTATTACACACCTTATCATAGGAAAGTTTACTCATTTAATTAATCTTTATAATATATTTTTAGACATAAATAATGAGTCATCTTTATGACCGTGATGCAAACAAGATATAGCATTGATGCTAACGCGATACGGCATCGGTGCAAACACGATACTGACTCCCATTTGCTGCGTAATTTAAGCTGGCACTTTGAAGGTCTTTAATTTTTAACCTATACTCCAGCTCAATTTGAAGAATGTTTGTAAACAGATTACTGTCATTTCTTTGTGCAAATATCTAGTTTCACTCGGATTTTTACTTTTTCTTGAGAGAGATTCACAAGAAAACAGTTAACTATTGTGACTTTCTTCCAAAAAACAGTAAAAATTCGTGTAAAACGAAGTTAGCGGTTACTTCCCAATTTTTAACTTTCCACATGTGGAATTTTGTAAATTATTATCAGGATGAATTCTTCTTTCTAAAAACTCTTAATTATACTAGTTCTTAATTTTCCGAATGCTTCATTTTTCTTGTTATAGTTAGTATGAATTCCATTTTTTCATAGTAGAAAGTACAGGTAGATATATTCATTTTAAAGAATAAATTTTAGTTGGCAGTCAATACGAATTCACATTTGTTTTATTTGGTCGTCTACTTTTTTAATTGTAAAAGAATTTATATTGAAAAAAAAAAAGAAAAATCAAAAATAATTGTTAATAAGTACATTAAATGTGACTGCCTGTTATAGATTTTGTTAAAAAAGATATCAAAAGATATAATTATCTACAATAAAATTACACAAAATAAATAAATCAAATTCGTACTATATATAAGGTGACTGCTAGAAACCGCAAAAAACTTCTAGGGCTGGTCAGGTCAAGTGTTTTAAACATGACAAAAATGACAAAAAAGAAATTCGTGTTTTTTTTCTTTTTTATTAAATAATTCATTCTGTAAATTTTAATTAGAAGGTCTTTGAATATCTAATTAATTTTAAACCAATAGCATAAGAAAAATAAAATTAAAAACGATTAAAAATAACGATTATTTACAACGCGCGGGCAATGAACGGCTGGCCGGCCGACTGTTGACCCGTGCGCGTTGTCAGCTGGGCGATAAGTACCTACGTAAGTCTGCAATCTTTTGAAATGTGCGTAGGTATAAGGTGCAGTTAAGTCCAACGACTATCGATAGCATCAAGTTATGTTATGGCCACATTTTAACTGTAATTATGATAAGTGTTATGATGTATGAACGTAATTTCAATTCAATCCTAGTAAAAATCTATCACACCACACATTATGAGAAGTTACAATTATCTTTCCTTACAAATGAAAGATCAATGGGTAGTTTTCTAATGTCGCGTCCGTACGCTAAGCACTTGCCGCTAACTCCAAACCAAATGACCAGATGACCATTCATGTCCTCGACAACTAAACAGCCTAAAGCATTGTGATAATAAGTATCAGTCTTACCTATTTATTTACACTAAATTAAGTTAAACTAATGTCTCGCAATAAAGGCAACGTTAATACCTAAAAAGCTGCGTAATTAATAGGTTTCGGTAGGTACTTACATGGTGTTAAATAGCATTCCAGTTTATTACATCAGCGAACAGGAAAGGTGATAAGCTTCCCATCACACATAGCAGGCTTTGGACTGTCAAACTAATGTAATAATAATTAAATAAAAGTGAAAACCTGTGCTAAAATTTCGTAAATAAATTAAAATTTATTAAAGGACGAACTAGAACAACTTTTGTGATCGGCACATGATTATTATTACACTAATTCGGCGTGTTTAAAAGTTCATCACCTATGTATTTACAAGTCTTATTTACACCGTAAAACTAAAAAACTCTCTCTTCGTTTAAGCGCATAGCACCACTTACTACCTCGTCACTCTCACGATAGCAAAATAACATCTCAAGATATTGCTGGTTCGTATACCTAGGCATTTTTACGCACACGCGACGCGACGCGAATGCACCAGAATGCATAAGTTGACTGCCGAAAAAATAAAAGCAGCCGTGTGTAGGTCACGTGCGTGCCAGCACAAGAAAATAAAACCATTACTTACTTAGATCCTAGAAGTTACTGACATATCAAAACTTTGGCCTTTTGTTGATAACAAACTCTTTCACATTTTTTTTACAAACATAAATAGACAAACTTAAATAATTAAAGCTATCGTCCAAACTTGAATATTAAGCGAATTTACAATTATAAAAGTTATTAGATTAGATCAATAATTTATCTGTTAATTTTTATTAGTTAATTTGGTAAACCAAAAAACTTATACTATCAAGTAAATGTTAATAAATCTGGATTGCAATTCAATAGAAAAAGAAAACAAAAACTTTAATTATCCATAACCACAACGCACCAGCAGGTTTACATTGTACACAAACTAACACACTTGGAATATCAATTCTAAGATTAAAATGTTACTCTGTATTGACTACAGTTTTATGGGATTTGTTGTGTTGGTCATAAAAATATCCAAAAATGTTTGCTCGTAAAAGTTTAAAAGGATGATAACATAATGGTTAAACAAGCTACTGATGGTAATGATTGAGATTCAAACTGGTACGCATCGCATCACTACTAGTGCGACTAGCTGTTTTTGGTCTGCATCACGTGAATTCAGAATTAAGAAAAATAAATCAACAACAAAATTAGGTCTTTTTATGTAGATGCTACATAGGTACTTGAAATCAATTTATTAATTATACGCGCCACCGTTTCTTTTTTCTAATAAACAACGTTTTTCTTTTATCACGAATTCTTATCTTATTAACATTGAGATATTAAAACGTCGAAAAAAGTTTACTACCTCAGATGGGAATCGAACCCACATCCTCCGCAATCCGGGAGGCGGGCGGCGTTAACCACTCCGCCATCTAGATATTTTTTGACATGTCAAAATTTTTCAACGCATTTGACTTGTGTTTTAAGCAACAGTGTCTCATCAAACCTCTTTCACTTTACATCCATTACACAATTTACACACGATATGAATTACAAATTCGAATTCATATCGAAAAAGAACCGCTCATAGTTAGCGGCAGCCCTAAATAAATATGGATCGTCGCAAGCGTCTTTGAAGAAACGCCGCCACACACAGTGTTGCCAAATTGACGGATCTCTCGTCAGATCTGCCGGACTGCATGCGAATGCGAGCTGTGCGCATGACTGTCATCTGCTGTCTCTTTCCAATTCTATGAATATGAAAGAGACAGAGTCATTCTCATCACAGCGGCAGCCGCTGCTACCAACTTCACGACTCTAACTTAGAGAATCGCACTGTGGCACTGCGCTGCGCTGTGCTGATTGAGTCAGTCACTGCACTGAACTCACTGAATCTCATGCGCAGCAGGTGTGTTCAGTTTCCTCGGGGAAATTTTGTTGTGTAGTGTAGGTACCTAGTTGTGTTGTGGTATGTGAGGTGCATTTGTGTATGCGCGATTAAACTAATAACTAGTATGAGTTAATTAGTGAAGGATTAGTATTATTATGAATAGGCTATCGTGAATAAAGTAATCAGTTCAGTAACAAATTAATGATTTGAGTAACAAATGGGTGTTAAGTCGTATTAAGACTTGTAGGTAGAATAAGTAGGTGGTGTTCTTTTAAACACGTTGAATAAGTGTAATAATATGTGCCGATCACAAAAGTTATTTTAGTTCGTCCTTTAATAAATTTTATTTTATTTAAGTACGTAATTTTGGCGGAGGTTTAATTTTTATGTAATATTACATTAGTTTGAAAGCCTGTTAAGTGTGATGGGAAGCTTATCACCTTTCCTGTTCCCTGGAATAAACTGGAATGATATTTAACACCATGTAAATACCTACCGACACCTATTAATCACGCACTTTTTAGGTATTAACGTTGCCTTTATTGCGAGACATTAGTTTAACTTAATTTAGTGTAAATAAATAGGTAAGACTGATACTTATTATCTCAATGCTTTAGGCTGTTTAGTTGTCGAGGACATGAAAGGTCATCTGGTCATTTGGTTTGGAGTTAGCGGCAAGTGCTTAGCGTGCGGACGCGACATTAGATAACTACCCATTGATCTTTCATTTGTAAGGAAAGATAATTGTAACTTCTCATAATGTGTGGTGTAATAGATTTTTACTAAGATTGATTTGAAATTACTTTCATACACTTAATTACTACTACTAATTACAGTTAAAATGTGGCCATAACATAACTTGATGCTATCGATAGTCGTTGGACTTAATAACTGCACCTTATACCTACGCCTAATTCAAAACATTGCAGACTAACGTAGGTACTTATCGCCCAGCTGACAACGCGCACGGGTCAACAGTCGGCCGGCCAGCCGTTCATTGCCCGCGCGTTGTAAATAATCTTTATTTTTAATTGTTTTTAATTTTATTTTTCTTATGTTATTGGTTTAAAATTAATTAGATACCCAAAGACCTTCTAATTAAAATTTACAAAATGAATTACTTAATAAAAAATCAAAAAAACACGATTTTTTTTTTTGTCATTTTTGTCATGTTTAAAACACTTGACCTGACCAGCCCTAGAAGTTTTTTGCGGTTTCTAGCAGTCACCTTATATAATAAGGAAAATGAGGCATTCGGAAAATTAAGAGTTTTCAAAAGAAGAATTTCTCCCAATAATAATTTGCAAAATTTCTCGCTTGGAAAAATAAGAATTGGGCCTAGATATTTGCACAAAGAAATGACAGTAATCTGTTTACAAACATTCTTCATCGAGTTTGGCTGGAGTTAAGCAACGTTCTAATATACTCTTCATTTAATACAAACATACATACATATAATCACGACTATCATCCCCGAAGGGTTAGTCAGAGACCAGGCAATGAGGACCGCAAAAGCAGTCCTCTGCCATAGGTCCACTTTTCACCAAATAGCGACTGCACATGTGCTCAGCGTGACAGATGGTGAGCCCATCGCCGCTCTATGCTCTATGTATAAGAAGGAGGCAAACGAGCAGGCGGGTCACTTGATGAAGAGTAATCACCACCGCCCATGGCCACCCGCAAACCCAGAGGAATCGCAGATGCGTTGCCGACCTTTAAGAAAGGAATAGAGTTAAGGAAGGAATAGGAATTGTGAGGGGAGGGAGGGGTCTCCGGAACTCTCACTGGCCGGACGAAACGCCGGATATTCGTGAGAGGAGATTACGCCGGGCGAGCCGGCCCAATGCGTGTGGCTCTACCAGTCGGTCAGTGTCACTCATTTAGCACCATCCAGGGGGCACGTGTAGGGTCTCAAGGGTAAACCTGCGGTCGCGAGTAACTTTAACCCCCAAACCCCTTTAGCCCTTAAGTCGCCTTTTACGACACCCAAAGGAAGAGAGGGGTAGTATTCTTTCACCGCTACGCGACACGGTTTCGTAATTTAACCCTTTCAAGAGCAATGGCAGCTATGTTGCCACCGGATAATGAACCTTACGCTCTTGAAATAAGGTTGAAAATCAAAGAAAAATAACAACTGTATTGCCCGTGAAAGAGATAATACAAATATAAAAAATTGGTTGCCTGTAAAGTCGGTATACGGGCGAAAGTTTTACGTGACAACGACTTTGAGTGGTAAAATAATTTTAATGTGAATATTCATTCGTATAGTAGGAAGAAGGATGAAATAATAGTAACAATTTAAAACATTTATTTAAACAAAGAATTATATTTAAAACATAGTTGAGTGGGAGAGAGACGCAAGGCATTCGGCGGGCCTCTCTCTCGTTCGGTGACTCATCGTAACGTTACCGAGCGTTACACTTTTTCATAAGTGACTCCCAGCCGCAACCTAATTTAAGACGTTGTCACGTCAATAAATGGTGCTTTCCCACAGGTACCGTCGCCATCGTTGTATGAGTACGACGTGACGAGCAGAGTGTGGACGCCGCTGCCGTCCGCGCCGACGCCGCGGTACTTGCACTCCGCCACTTTTGTGTCGCCAGGTAAATTTAAATTAAGAGGCCTATTACATCTCGACTGTGATTTTTGCGTAAAATGGCCATTTTTGGCGTTATGGATCTCAGAAACAAAAATACATTAACAATTATGACTTAATGAATAGTGTAGAATAGCTATTGGGATAGTGCGTAGCGGCCTCGCTTTTTGTAAATTTCGCTTAACTTTTTAAGTAAACCCAAAATTGCAGAGTAAGATGTTTATAAAGTGCGCGAAGGCACTTTTTTGAGCTCATCGATTGAACTACTGTTCTAAACAAGTGAAATACAAAAAATTATACTGTTATCTCTTATATAGTCAAATAGTGCGTAGCGGTCTCGGAATTTTTAGATATCATTGATTTTAAATAGGAACAAAATCTTATTCTAAACCAAAAAACTTCGAAAATAGCTATAAGTTAACTGTGAATGTCTCCTATCTACGATAATATTATTGAGCAAAATTTATACCAGAGTAATTGTTACTTCATGAGGAATAAAGATTTTATAATTAATTAACTAGTTTTTTAATTATAATTTTTAATTAATTAATTAATTTTTTAATATTTTTTTACATTTAACGAGTATCATAACGAAGCTTTCTTGGGCTAGATAATTGGTGTGAGTGTAGGAAAGTTTTATTTATTTATTTACAATGAATTTATTATCCTACTTCGATACAAACGATACATACAACTGCAAAATTACTACAAAATGCGAAAATGGGCATTTTACGCAAAAATCACATTCGAGATGCAATAGGCCTCTTAACAATTAGTTTATTTAAATTTTATATTTTAACCCTTTAACGGGCAGATATGTTGCCAATATATTTTGAACTTTATACAATTTAGATAAAGTTGAAGTAAACTTAAGGTCGAAAACCAATGAAAAATTCCCTACATACTAATATGTATGTAAGTGTATGTATGTATTTATTGGTTGCAGGCATGATGCTAGTGTTCGGCGGTAACGCGCACAACGACAGCGCGGCGGCGGCGGTGGCCAGCGCGGCTTCGTCCCGCTGCTATTCTGCCGGCGCGCTAGTCTATGACGTCAGGTGAGCGTTTAACCCTTTAACCCTTTCAAAGGCAATGGCAGCTGTATTGCCACTAAATATTGAACCTTATGCACTTGGAATACGATTTAAAAAAAATGAAAAATTTCGACTATACTGCCCGTGAAAGGGTTAACTTAATTTAACTTTAACTTAAAGCAGTACTCTCTAAATCTTCGATCAACAATACCAACTAGATATCAGGTCGGCGCTAAAAATGTGTCTCGGTAAATAACAGCTCACTTGAGAAGTGAGCGTTTATTTTGTTTAGTTTGCTTGAAACACGGTCAATGTCAACACGTTCACAACGCCGCAATGTGTATTTAAAAGTTGCATAAATAATGCCCGAGAAAGCAATTTAATGACCGGAGTGGCTTACTTTCGGTAAGTACATGTAGAATAAATTATATTATAAGCTTTATACTAACAAATAACATTAAATTTTGAACACAATTACCGATTTCAACCCACGCTACAAATGTTTGGCCAACGTTGACCAATAGACGCGCGCGCCAACATTTGTGTAACAGAGCAGTGGACGCATGGAGTGAGAGAGAGAGAAATACTTACAAGATTTGTGACTTTATTACTGGGTGCCATGGCTGTAATTAGGTTGAACTTAAACTGTTTGATAACTTTTGTCTCAATTCGTTAGTAAAGAAATGTAGCTGTATAAGTATATATTCACGTGGACAGAATTGAGCTTTGATTTTGTACGTGACGCGTTATCTAGTTAGTATTGTTGATCGAAGCTCTAAATATCTTTTTTAGGTTTTCTATCCTATTACAACTGAAAAACGTTCAAATTAGGGTGACATCTATATTTGCCATTGCAACCTATTAACTGGTACAGTATTCAATATTTTTTATAATTTTTCCATCCTATTACCACTGAACAAGGCTCAAATTATGGTGGTATCTATATTGCCATTACATACATACATATAAACACGACTATTATCCTCGAAGGGTTAGTCAGAGACTAGGCAATGAGGACTGCAATACTGCCTCTGCCCTAGTCCACTTTTCACCAAATAGCGACTGCACATGTGCTCAGCGTGACAGGTGGTGAGCCCATCGCCGCTCTATGCTGTTGGATGTATGTGCAGTCTTTAGTCCGTCACCTTTTACGACACCCAAGGGAAGAGAGGGGGTGGTAGTATTCTTTCACCGCTACACGGATATTGCCGTTACATAACCTGTAAAGCGCCCTTGGGTATAAAACTTCCCAAAATCAATAATCGAGAAGTCGTCCCGTGACAAGTCAATAAAAAAATAGTTGCAATAATCCTTTGTTGAAAAATGTTTAAATTGTGTGTAGCCGTCTTTATGTGTAGGCCGTATGGAACGAATCCCTTGTCCTCTTTAATCTTAAGTCAATAATAAAAAGTAACAGACATAGAGAACAAAAATATATAAATACGGCAGGGCACTCTAGCGGATAATGCTAAATGGTTTATATCAACAGCAGCCTCCGAGAATCTGGCAAGGGACGGGGATACGCTTGCGTGATGACACTTTTGAACACATTCGGTGGTGGTTCGGCTACTCGTTCAAACTCAAACTCGAGAATCATTTATTATAGTAAACTTTTTTAAAAGGGCTTTAAAATTGTCAAAAATTATTTTTTTTTGCTCACTACTACACTGCAGAAGCTTCTCTCTATGCGCTTTCACTTTCAACTTCGTTGGCCCGTGATTTATCGTACGGCCACCAGCACTTCAACTTACCACATGCCAAAGGAGAACCGACACTTAACACAGAAAAAATGCTATACTTGTGTACAATAGAATTTGGTCATAAAGTAAAGCTAATATTATTTGCTATCTAAACCAAGTTTTGTCTTATTTTTATCGAATCGCGAATAAGAGTTATTTAATTATTAATATTTTTTAATATAGAAACACTGAGTCTTCAAAAGGCAGACATGTTACTTTAAAAACGTCTAATGTAGCTGCATAAACCATAATTCTTTTGCTTTAAAAAAAGTAAATGTCAACAATGCCGTCACGTCATGTTTCATTTGACAGCTAGCGGCTGTACAATTGTCATCAGATATGCCAGTTAATGAATTACAGATTAAAAAAAATTAAAACGTTGACAACTTAAGCATTAAACGTCGGGCATCCTTTCTTTAATACATTTTAAACTTTTTCTGTAGGTTATAGGGATCAATATCGTTTGGAGTTTGATAGTTTTCATCATCAACATCATCATTAGCCTATAAACGTCCCACTGCTGGGCACAGGCCTCCCATGTGGACAATAACACGTGGGGATATTAGGCCATAACCCACCACGCTAGCCCAATGCGGGTTGGTGGGTTTTAACGACTGTCATCTTACGACAACAACCGGGAACAACGGCTTAACGTGCCTTCCGAAGCACGGAGAAGCTCGAGATGTTTTTAAATTTGGTCACCTATCCAGCGACTTGGCATTGCGAAAATTGCTTAGCGGGCAAGATCGCAAGCCGAACGCGCTAGCCGCTGCGCCATCGAGCTCCTCCTTGATAGTTTTAGATAGGTTTATCTGCAGACGCGTGTATCAAGCGCGCGCGCTTCGTTTTTTTTTCACAAGCGATTGGAATAGTACAGTCACCAGCATTAAGATGTGATGATGCAAAAATATCTGATCATTGGTGGAAGGCATACATATGCCTATAATGTGCCTTCCACCAATGATCAGATATTTTTGCATCATCACATCTTAATGCTGGTGACTGTACTATTCCAATCGCTTGTGAAAAAAAAACGAAGCGCGCGCGCTTAATGCTGGACACTGTACGTACACGCGCGACCGTGTACGACGAATTTCGGACCAACGAAGTTTCGGATGCACGTAGAGAGTAAGATCTCAGATTTTTTTTCTTCTTCTTGTGCCGTCTAAGCCTATCGAAGGTAGATTATTAATATAACCACTTGGGTCTCATGTTCATACACGCATTCTTACTTAAACATAGATAGAATACAAAATGTTGATTTACTGAAATGTCGTCTTTAAAGATCTGAGTTTACAACTTAGTTTAAAAATTTAAAAATTTTCAGATAGATCGATGATTTATTAAGAGTGCGGATCTCCATAAGTCCTTAGCTAAGTTACTTACCCTGTTTGCATTTTTATAAGCTATTGTTTTTTTTTCTAATTCATAACCGTGTCAAGTAGCGGTGAAAGAATATTACCACCCCCTCTCTTCCCTTGGGTGTGGTAAAAGGCGACTAACAGACTAAAGACTGCACATACATCCTAATGGATGCACCTGTCACGCTGAGCACATGTGCAGTCGCTATTTGGTGAAAAGTGGACTATTGCAGAGGAATGCTTTTTGCGCTCCTCATTGCCTAGTCTCTGATTAACCCTTCGGGGATAATAGTCGTGATTATATGTATGCTTGTATGTTTTTTTTTGCACACTTTTTTAGTATTCTTACCCCTTTCAGGTGTCGAACCTGGCGCTCTTACCCGCCGCCCGCGGGCGCCGCTAGGGCTGCGCACGCCGCCGCGCCGCTGCCGCGGGGGACACGCCCCGGCGTGCTCATACACGGAGGGTGAGTATCTCACACGGGGGTCGGTAACGCGTGGGACTCATTCTTAAATGGTTAGTAACAAGCGTAAGTAATTTACTATAGCCCGACAAGTTCGTGCGCGACCTTTGCGCGGATCAATTTCTTCCGTGGTAGCGTCTGGCACTGATTTGTCTGACTACAAATATAAAATGTCTTGTCCTACAAGGTAGATTAATATTATTGTTACTAATATTTGTAAAGACAAATTAGTGCCAGACGCTACCACGTAAGAAATTGATCCGCGTAAAGGTCGCGCACGAACTTGTCGGGCTATAGGTCTTGTAGGGAAGCGGATTGTAGGTAGGATGAATGCCACATTGTAGGAAGGCCAAAGGGAAGATCTTCCTCCGAACTAGAGCTCGGGGACCGAAGTCCAACGAATGTTAGTTGGAGGTACGAGGCGAGGGGCTGGATAGCGAAGGAGATGGTAAATTCTTCGTTACCGCGATGTAGGCTTCCCATACTAGTTTACCGTCGTAGTATGGAGACGTCGTTGGTATACGTTTGTGGCGCCATCTGTTGACACGGTTGAGAAGGGGTTTTTGCTTCGTGTCGAACTATGTGCGGCGTCATGCGGTAGTTGGCGCTGTCACAGTCTCAATAATAAGTGTGAGGAT
Organism: Scoparia ambigualis; assembly: GCA_963921215.1. Classification (NCBI taxonomy): domain Eukaryota; kingdom Metazoa; phylum Arthropoda; class Insecta; order Lepidoptera; family Crambidae; genus Scoparia; species Scoparia ambigualis. Next base: position 20,834,863 of record OY992524.1, read on the forward strand.
TTTTACAAAGGTTGGTAATGCGCGTGAAGAGTTTTCACGAGGGCTGTCACGCGCATGAGAAACTACACAGGGTCAGTAACGCGTGTAAGTAATTTACTGGATCAGTAAAGCGCGTGAGCTGTCTCTTAGGTGTCAGTAACGTGCTTGAGTAATTTAACGATGTTGGTAACGCGCCGGAGTATTGTTAAACTCGAACTCAAACTCAAGACATTTATTCGATGTAATTATACAAATAGGCTTAATTTCTAATCTAAGATTATAGTACAACGAAAAGGAACCCTCTCAGCATGATGTTGCAGCTTTTAAATATTTAAAGCTGCAACGCTGATTTTCAGAGGAGCCCTTGAAGTATGTGTGCGTGCCACTGTTGTTGTTAAAAATAAAAATAATAGTAAATAATGTAATGCTATAAATATAATAAATAGACTTTTTAGTAAATATTTATATTAAGACAATGTGTATGTGGATGTGATGTAACAATAATAAAAATAAAATATTTAAAACCAAAATCTACCAGTGTATTATGTAAGTACGCAGATATGAGCTGCCTGCTCAAAATAGCTGTTCTATTTGCTGCTCAAGTAAATATTTCTTATATTTTTTATGTTAAAGGTGTCAGTAACGCGCGTGAGTTATTTATACTATGCTATTGACACGCGATAACTGGTTTCGCAAGCATACGCTACGGTGACCACGTTTAATCGGACGGACCTTATGTAGAACAGACAGACAGAACAGACAGTATGTAAACAATGAGCTTGGGAAAAGTATTTAATAGTATAGGTATAGGTAACCATTGTTATATATTATATAACAATGATTTCATATTTGGTATCATATTCTTTATAATAGTCTTTTTAACTCTCTATTACTACGTCGGTGAGTTATATAGAGATCTTGCGAATTCAGCTTATTAATGTATTTAGTAGTAATATGATTTCTAACTTAGCCTTCTATGTAGTTAACATCGCTTCAACAATGTTTTTGCTATTTAATATGTGACAAAAATTATATTATCGTCTTTCGAAACATATACAGTAAGATACCATGTTTGTTTTCAAATAACAATAAAAAAATGTATAAAATAATCAGTCGCTCCTAACTAATATTATTAATGCAAAACTGAGTTTGTTTGTTTATTACGCTTTCACGCCATAGTATACCAAATTGATGTCTTTATATACAATTTGAATTCGAAGAGTGTTCCACTGTGATGATCATTAGAATAAAAAAAATATTTTCTCAACAAACTTATAGAGGCTATTTAGTACTTACTTATACAAATGTTAAAACTTAAATGAGCAAACAAATTAACTGTTACTTTCTAAATAATTGACGGGTACGTAATCTAGCGTGTGTTCCTTTTACATTTCTTTATGGTGAGACGCCAAAATGCGACTCTAAAATCTGGAGAATAGAACTCGTATATGAACGGGTTGATCGCTGAGTTGAACCATCCCAACCACGTTAATACATACATTAAGACAGGGTTAACGTAGCTAGGTGGTAAGAAGGGAGTGAGAAGGTAGTACAAAAAGAAAGGGAGCCAGCATGCTACAAAACCCCCTACCACGAGACTGAGTGTCTGCGCGGTCTTCGTCTCCCTTCTTAAGGATGACACTCTATTATTATCTATATAACGAATGGTTATTAAAAATTCATTTGTCCCAGAACTACCTTTCATCGCCGTGTCCTAAACATATTTAAGAATATTGTTTTATCTAACGACTTGCTTCCTTCCCCCTGTGCGCTAAACGTTGCATATCAGTGCCGCCTAAGTGCTCGACGTGGAAGAACATACAGACGTGCCTGCGTTTTCGCGCCATAAATTAAGTATTCCATTTATTATGTTACTGTACAGTTTTTCTTTCATATCCGTGGATAGGTATAACTTCTATTTGAATAAGTTTGTCCTCTTGATTAAGCATTCGATAGAACACCATTTCTCTTATGTTTGTTTGTGAAGTGTTTATTACTTCGAATTAGTAATAGATTTCTTGTTATTCTATATTTTTGCCTTGATTTTCATTGCCGTGTTTCCATTGCCGTGGTTTCCGTGGCCAAAATTTGCTATGGCAATGAAAAAAAATCATTATTATGCCTTGTAAAGCAGTTTAGTTTCATTGCCGTGGCCAGGTGTTTCATTTCCGTGACTTATGTTTTCATCGCCATGGTATGATTGGTAATTGTAAAATCTTATACGGTGTATTATTGATTTCTTTCTTAGAAATATTTTACAAAAACTGACGAGGACTAGAAAGTACTGTCAGGCGAATTTGGTATCGTAAGTTATGAATTTTCTTATAAGTTTATATTGCATGATGAAGGTATTTTGTTTTTTTTTACTATTGTTTTTTTATAAACAGAAGTTCATAACAATACGAATAACAACATAACAATAAGAATATTGTTTTAGGTATTTCATAATGGATATTTCCATGAATACTGACCTAATCGAAGCACTGTTATTGGAAGAACTTCCATACTGTGACAAAGCTTCTGATGCTGGTGTTCCTAACATTGTGATGAAGTCTAGGTATTAGAAATAGTACTTCTAGGTTAAATAAAAATCTAAAAAATGTGTTTATTTTTACCTACCTTATTAATATGACATAGATAAAATAAGTTTCTTTATTAAATATCTATATCCCAGGGGGAAAGGGTTATTCAAGAGACGGTCGAACTTGTTGAGTAGATCTGCATTCAGGTCGAGGTAGCACATCACCATAGTCGACAATAGGAAAGGTTAAGGTCTGTACAAGCATTAGCCTTGACGTTAACAGGCAAAAAGCTCCATCCATCTGGTTTCCCTGCGGGGTAGGCAGAGACAACCGTTTTCTATTTATTACGAACCTGACACAATTCTTTTCCTTTACCTAATAACTTTGATCCCGGACTCATGTCTCCCCTTGGGAAGCCATCAGGATTTTCTTGGTCCTGGTGTCTCCCTCAGGTAGGGGAGACATCAGACCTTGCTTTTTAATAATATGTTGAGTACTCGTAAATCCCCTGTCAAGTGTAAATAAACTGGCCACTCGAAAATAAATAAGTATTTATGTACCATATTTAAAATGTCTGCGTCAGACCGGAAGACATACTTTTATTTTGAATGCACAACTACAGTTGATTCATGGAAAAATCAGTGTTGGACATTTTATGGAACAACTACGATGATGAATCTATAGATAATTTATTATTTTCAATTTCTTATGTTTGTAATAATATGATCGCCTGTTTTGATATGCGGATTTTTCTTTTTTGTTGCTAGACAGGAGATTCACGAGTGATGTCTCCCCTACCTGGGGGAGACTAAGAAGGACTAAGAAAATTCTGCCCAAGGGGAGTCATCAGAGGAGACATGAGTCCGGGATCATAACTCTCATAACTTTATACATGCTCGTCGGCTTAGGTTATTTATTAATGGTGATAAACCCTTTAGTGATTATTGTTTTAATATCACTGCAATATTCTGTGGCGGCCGAAAACCCATTGTAAGTTTGTAGTTCCAGATTAATGACTTTGTTTGAACCTATTTAGAACTACAGTTTTAATTATTAAGGAGCTAATAAAATTGTCGGGTTTTCACAAGATTGATTCATCTTAATGATTGTACTGTATTGTACTTTCTTTTCTAGCTTTTGACGCCAGAAAGAGTAATAAATTGTGGCCACCACCGATAGTCAATACAAACCTGTGCATTTCAACGTCGCCGTCGCCGTCGCCATTGTCCGCGCCGCTACATATCATTGTTATTTTAATGATGTGTTATCCTCACGACACGTTTAACCAGGGCGGAGATCCTAGCCTCTGCGCTTTCGAGTTTTCTGCATGTTCTCGACAAGCAACTCGAATCTACGGAGAAATGTATTAGGGGACGTGGACTCGCTTCGAGATGAAATCTCCCGCAAAAAAATACCTCAGGGAATGTTCGGTCATCAATCGGGAAACTTTAAGTTCCTGCCGCCACGTTTACGATGTAATGGCTATAGGCAGCTAACAGCAAGCTCTCTCTTAAACGTGCTGATTAATGGCCTGAGCGATGTCGTGCCAAGCACATCATCATCATCAATAACAGCCTATAAAATTCCCACTGATGGACACAGGCCTTCCCAGAACGTATGACGACAGCTCATGCCATGTGTATAATTATCGGTAAAAGAGATACAGCTACTGGGAATTCCGTGAGTAATACTCGAAAATAAGATATGGAGTGAAATATCATTTCTTTATTTTATTTCAAGACCCTAGTGACGCTAAGTGCACTTACAGTGTTCTGTAGAGAAAAAACTTTCCTTTTAAGGCTTGCTAACCAAGACGTAAAAAAATAAAAGTCAAACGTAAAATACGAGTTATGTAAATCAACGAAGATGGCCACCATTCTTGGGACCGTACGATACGAGCATGTGTCCACATATAAAGGGCATTTTAATTTATAGTTTTGTTGAGTTTTCAAAGTTATGTAATTTTATGCAGTAAAGTTGGAATATTCATGCATTCCGTAATTAACTACTTTTAACCGACCGATAACCTTTACACGCGATATTAATATTTATTAGAACTGATATAAGTCTCATGTGACACTGGAAAACACAGTAGTGTGCAAAATGAAGTCGATATTAATATTGCTTTTAAGCGTGCAATACGGGTTTACTGTGAAATATGATTTTATGGAGTACACGAGGGTTTCGAAGACGTTCGATGGCAAACCATGCCTGACTGGGTGCTCGCCGGTCGACAACGAGTGCGTAGTCGATTGGAGCTGGACGAAGCGGAACTGCCGCGCCTTCGAGCCCGCTCCTCTGTTTTTTACCACAGGAATCAAAGAGCCGACCAGCAGATACTGCCTTAGCAACTGTGACTTCTTCGGCGAAAAAGAGGAATGGTGCATCACGTCGAAGGACTTGAAGTGGGATCGTTGCAGCAGTTTGAAGAGGCAACCTCACGTTGGCGCACAGACAACTTTACTGACAATCGACACTAACACTATAACAGGTCCGAGTTGCAAAGGGCCTTGCAAACGATGCGAATGCCAAACATACTTTTGGTGTAAAGCAGAGAACAAATGGAATTGGGACTATTGCGCTCCCCCGGCGTTGTCTCGAATTCCCGTTTTACCAGTTGATTTCTACGTGGGCAAGAAAGAAAAAGGTGTCTGCGACACTTTCCTCAAACTCCAAGCGACCGGTGAAGTTTCCAATAAGTGTTTTAATGAAAAGGCTGACTTGCCAGATAACTTCTTAGCTAATCTAGCTGATGGCATCGAATTCACCACAGGAGATGGTGATACAGTGGCCAGAAAGATTAAGTTGAATGATATGAATAATCCAATTGAACGTTATGTGACTGTAAACATTAAAGATATGCATGTGCCAGCTATAATAAGAGCTCACGTCAATAAGGATACAGTACCACTTCAGATGAATTCTACAAAAATTCCTGCGGAAGTAGAAAGGAAGGTTCGTAATCAAATGTCAGGCAACCCGAACGCTTACGTTTTGGAGAATATTATTGGTATTAACATTGGAGCGCCCAGTGAGGATTACAACGTTGTCCCGATGAGTTCCCATCTGAGTTGCGTTTGGTACGACTTTTGGGAGGGAATCCGAAGATGGTGTCGTGATACTAACGGCTCCGTAGATATCCTTGTAGTGGTATTCTACACTGATGTGGACAACCCTGTACCTAAGGCTTTCGGGATTTCATTGACGTTCCATAACGCGGACAGGAGCTTATTCGTGGATTGTCGAGAGACAATTTACTGGAGTCAGCTGTAGATAATATTTACAAATAGTTTTTTCTTCGTAAATAAAATTGTAGTCCTAAATATAACTGAAGTGATTCACTTATTTAACTTATTGGTTAGGTTGTAAGGATAAGAGTGAAACATTACCAATACCAATTTATAGTTATTCTGCAACATAACATGATTTTTACATCCTTTTGATAGGTACACAGGGCAGTCTCCCTATATTTCGATCATTAATCTGGATACCGAGCATTGTTAAAGTTGCTTTACAACTACTACCTAACTACGATAGTTATTTACCTCTTAATCTACCTGTTACCAGTTTGTTATTCTGCACCAAAGCGGGCAGATTTGTCTATGTGGGTAAATAAAAACCATTTATTTCAAGAACATAATATTCGTTTACTACATCTAAATTCATAGACAAAAAAAATAATATGGGGGGTCCAAACCCCTCCCCCTATATTGTATGACCATTTTTACTTTATGCGATATCAAAGGTTTCATACGTCGGAGAAACATGAAAAAAATGGCAAACGGTAGCTAATGACACTGGCTAACTAATAAATTACTTTGTTACATATGTTTGAGATTATTTTGGTGAGAAAAAAAATCATTATTTAATTATTTTGTGATTTAAAATCACTTTTTTTAAGTCCATATTATTTTTTTGTCGATGAATTTAGATGTAGTACTTAGCCTTAACAGGTTAGAAGTACCACCCCTATAACAGTGTATAAATAGATACATCCATTACGCCCGTTACACGGAAGGGTAGACAGGGACCACACCAGGGGCCTTACTCTTAAAACACAATTGCATTAGTCAATTTCCAATCACAAATCTAAAAAATGTCAAATGGCACTTTTGTGGGCGACAATAGCGCCGCGCCACATTGGAATTAAATTGCGTGGAAATTAATTGAACAAATTATATCGAGATGGCGTTCCGGAATTATCTTTACATATTCCAATATCGATACATATTAATCGCATTGGAATTGTATTGAGATTGAGTTTGCGGTTAAGAGTAAGCCTACAGCTTTCAATTTGCTACGATCCTGGCACACAGTTTTGCGTAATTTAGCCTTTTAACATTCTTCGACTTAAACTTAATGACTAGACATTTTACGAAATGACTAGAATCTCATTGTCTCATTTTTAGACGCCACTATTATGAAATTTTAATAAAAATTTAAATAAACATACAGGGTTAATTTTGGACCCCCCGCCAAAATTAAATAATGCGGTAAAAATGTAATAATAAAATATGTCACGTAAAAATAATGAATGTTTTCCTTTTTAATTACATTTTTTTGCCTCTTTTTATATCCTATGCATGCGCTTTAATAACCGGTAGGCCGTGCGCTAGGTGACATTTTCTTAAGAAAAATTTGAGACAAACATGTAAAAAAATATATGTTTTTTCATTTCATTATTTCGTTGTACTGCTGCTATAGGAGCACGTAAAAAAATAGGGGGGGATGAACCGTGTATAGGAAATAATTAAGCAAAATATGTTATAAAATGTAAACCTTGAACCAATCATTGGCCTCCACCATTAAAATCAAGTTATCACTACAATTGGTGGGTATTGGCTTGGTGGCACTACGTCTGCCAAATGCGGGTAGGTGATCACAAACCCGGGCTAAGCATAAAAAAAAACACAATTTGCCTGACCTGGGAATTGAAACCAGGACCACCGGATATCTAACCGACCGCTTGACCACTCTGCCACCAAGACTTTCTAATTCTAATAAATTATATTATTTAAAAAATAAATGTCTATTACAAATTGAAAAAGACTGTGTCGAAAAAATCTTTAATCTGTAATTTGTTCGCAACAAAATTTGCGTTATAATTATACATAATTATAAACAATAACATCAAAAATAAATGTCTTTGGAAGTTTTTGCGTTAAATAGATACAGTCTTATTAAAACATACCTATTTGTAAAACCTGTGGAACCTGTAAAGGTTCCGAAACGTCAGGAAACTAAAAAACTATGTAATGTAGTCAAATTAAACGTGAGTTAATCCGTAAGAGCGCTTTCACATATAGGCGTTATAGTCGCGCGACTGCAGCGCTTCTTGGACCTTGTCCAGAAGAGGGCGAATTCGCCGCGAAACTCGCGCGATGCTTGTGGACGCAATGTATGGGCAGGCAGTACCTCGACAACGCGCGTGTGCGTTCGCGCGAAACGATTCGCGGCGAATTCGCCCCTTCTGGACAAGGTCTAAGTAGCGCTGCAGTAGCGCGACTGGGTATCCATACATATTTAAGTAGCGCGACAGTCGCGCTGCAGCCGCGCGACAGAAGCGCGACTGCAGCGCTTCGAGCTTGTGGTGGCGGATACGCCGCGTAAACGCGTGCGATCAGTCGGCGTTAGGCCTTGTCCAGAAGGGGCGAATTCGCCGCGAATTGGCTCGCGCGTGTACGCGCGAGTGCTGCGCCCAGAAAAAGCGTTTGACGCACGAGCGTTTGAGGACGGATTCAGTCACTCAGTAATTTATAACTAAAATAAAAGTTACGCTCGTTTGTATGGAGAATGACAGTCCTTATTATATATCGTCCTTGGTAATAGTCAGGATAGGTTTTTATAAAATAATCCTTTAGTTTTAATTAAAGTCCTTTAAAATGTATTTTTAGTGTTTAACTAAAAGTTTTACTTAACCTACAGTTTTGAAATTCTATTATTGTAATCAGACGACTTCATATCCCAAATCGCCGGTCTTTTCTCTATTTCATCTATGAATGTATCAAAATTTTCCCGCTCCATTTCCCTAAATACGTGCACTTGCTATTACGTTCGCGCGTAAACTGGACGCAACCAAGAGGCCCCTAGTATCTCGACTCGCGCACGGCACGCGCGTTTTACGCGGGAGTCGAGAGTCGGCGTAGCGCACGTGATTTACGCGCGAGTATTCAACTCGCGCGATGCTTGTGGACGCAATGTATGGGCAGCCAGTACCTCTTCAACGCGCGTATGCGTTCGCGCGAGACGATTCGCGGCGAAATCGCCCCTTCTGGACAAGGTCTTAGATCAGTGTTGCGAGCGCATGTGGCAAGTTGCAAATTACCTACGTCATAATCTTAAGCATGTTTAATACCGAAACATTTATAGGCGAAATTCAATCTCGGCCTGCCTTGTGAAGATGCGTTGATTTCAGTAACAAAATCAAGAAAAAGAATGCCTGGCAGGAAGTTTGCGAAATATTCACACCTGGTTGGGGAAACAAAACCGCGGCAGAAAAAAATGCATATTTTTTATTTCGAAATTGCCTAATATTATATTAATCTAGGTATATATGTGGCGAAGTCAACAATGGCAATTTCACTTTCCCTCTAAGGCAGCACATTCCTGGCGTTTCTCCGGAAAACTTCAATGCGCCACAATACTCGCAACATCCATTGACCCAATGCAAACGCTAGTATGCAAGCTGTAATCAGACATGCAATCGTATCGAAACGCTGCTCGATTTAAATCAGTACTTGATAAATTTCTTCTTGTACGTCTACAATTATCTATTTGTTGATCTCTGAGGTTTGCTGGGACGATATCGCATTGCCAACCGAGCTGTTTCACGGGCTGCCTCGCATTGCTCTTGTGATTGAGAAGCCCGAAGTCGAGCCATATTAACGCTTCGCTCTTCACTTGCAATTTCTTGTTCTTCTTCAGTCCTTTCATTCGCAAACTTTTGAATCCTAGTTGCATTATTGCTTTGTCGAGAAAGATTTGATCGTCTTGGTCGCGGCATGGTACTGTTAATGAAAAATCGGCACAATAAGCTAATTGAAACTCGAAACAAACACATCAACCAGTCAACTGAACTGATGAATTTTGTTAATATTAATGTTAATAATATTTTTTCATTCGGAGATAATTATAAAATTTTCGTTTATTGTGTTTTATCACTTTGAACACTGTTGCATAATCACCATTTACACATCGATTTTTAAGTAATGGATCTATCCAGTACTGCCTCTTCCGTCTTTGTGTTCGTCGACGATGGCGTCGGAGAAGTAAAAAAAGGAACAGTAGTGACAGTGTGTCTTCGTTGGAATCCATATTGGAAATGAGCTAGTCACCCCCCACGTTCAACGCGCGTCTGTAGCGCTACTGTGAAGCGCGTCTGTAGCGCGACTGTGAAGCGCAGCTGTCGCTAGCGACGGCGTCGCGCTTCAGCCGCTGTGGTGTGAAGGGATTCGACGTGCAGCGCTGCAGCCGAAAAGCGACTTAAACGCCTATATGTGAAAGCGCTCTAAAAAGTGTTTCATTACAATGTAGTAGTAGTGTTCGCTTAAACCTTAGAAACCAATATAATTTCTTAGGCTCAGTAACGCGTGCCGCGTGTGCAGCAGCTCACTAAAAGAATACTACCGAACCCTCTCTTCCTTTGGGTATCGTAGAAGGCGACTAACGGACTGCACTGCACATAAATCCAACAGCATACAGCGGCTCACCAACTATCACGCTGAGCACATGTGCAGTTGCAATTTGGTGCACCGTGGACTATGGCAGGGGGCTGCCTCTGCGGTCCTAGGCTGCGTTCCGTGGCTTCACTCGAGTGCACTCGAGCGCACTCCGGCGCGCGCTCTACCCGTTCCGTGGCTTGGTGAAATTTTACTCTGACGGCTGTCAGAGCGTAGTTTCATCCGTTCTGTGGCTCAGAGCGCAGCAACCAAACAACCATCAAATCGGATAGTTGTTTTTCACTCTGACAGCTATTTGACGTTTATATCATTGTAATAGTGTCAAATTTTGCAATTTATGTCAAAACGTCTCAAAAAATTCGGCCTGTTTGTTTCGTATTGTTTTACTTTTTAATAATTAGGTTTAAATATTGTATAAAAGTGGAAAAAATGTAGACAAAAGAAGAGTTTTCTCTCGTTTTGGACAGGAATACTTCAGAAGAGGTTATAAAAACAACTCGATCGTTCCGTGGCTCAGTTGTCTCAAACGAGTTAAACTTTAACCAAACAACTACACCCAGAACGACGGAACGCACTCCTAATGCCTAGTCTCTGACTAACCCTGTGCGAGTGCGGCTTTAAACAAGCTAGGTAGACACAACAGGGTGAGATTGATCTGGGTACCAGGCCACATGGGAATCCATGGCAATGAGATGGCTGATGCACTTGCCAGGGAGGGCTCAGAGACCCCATTTATTGGTCCTGAGCCGTTTGTTGCACTGGCACCGGGCATCATCAACAAGGCCTTTAAGAATCCAAATCCAAAACAGGCATAAAACCGAATGGGAAAAGCTACCCGGCATGAAACACTCAAAATCCTTCATAGGGGGAGACGCCCTAGGACGGAGTAAAATTATATGCGGACGTAGCAAAAGGCATGCACGAACAATCATCGGAGCCCAGACCGGGCACTATGCCACAAAACAAATGCTCCATAGAATGCAACTAGCAACACACAGCTTGTGCAGGGCATGTGGGGAGAAAACGGAGTCCATGCAACACTTACTGTGTGACTGTGACTCCCTTGCTAGGAAAAGAATGAGTCTCCTGGGATTCGCCTACCCGAAACCAGAAGATTTTAGGCTCTTCGCTCTCAAAGACATTGCCAAACTTATGGCAGTCGTTTTCACTGAGGAAACAGAGTGATAGGACGGGGTTGCACAAAAGATCCCAATGGGTCGACGTGCCGCTGCGAGAGGGAAACCTCTGCAGGCCCCACTAAGATAAGATAAGATAAGAACCCTGTGCGGGTAATAGTCGTGAATCCATGTATGTATGTATGATGATAATAAATTGGTTCCAGGTTCGACGGCCGCCTCCGCTCGGACGCGCTCCAGTTCTCGTCCGGGGACAAATGCTCAATGTACTCAAACGAGGTGGCCTGCCTCGCCGCGCCCGCGCTAGCGGCGATGGCGTGCGCGTGGCACGGACATAGGAAGACTTGTTTGTCGGTACGTTGGTCTACACAGTCAGTGTCTTCGTTTGGGGACAGTATATATACAGCTATTGTTCTTTTTGAGGACAGACTGCACAGCTACTGTTGCCGCTAGAGCGTGCGCGTGTGATGGACATAGGAAGACTTGTTTGCCGGTACGTCAGTCTAACAGCTACTGCACTACGTTACGTTTAGGGACAGATAATATAACACTGCAAAGGTAATTTTTGTTGTAGCCTATTCTGTGTCCCTCTGCTGGACCCTCTGCTGCTGCCTACCCTCTACGTTTCCAATCGTCCGTTTTATTCTATGCAAATGTTAAAATTAATTACTTCAATTAAATGAATAATTCTATACAGCTATTGTTCTTTTTAAGGACAGATTGTCTATACAGGTACTGTTGTCTTTTAAGAACAGATCATCTGCAAAGCTACTGTCCCCGTTTAAGGACAAAATGCTCTGTACAGTTACTGGCTTATTTTGAGGACAGATGTTCTATACAACTACTGTCCTTTTTAAAGAACAAATGATCTATAAAGCTACTGTCGTCTTTTGAAGACAGATGTTCTGTACAACTACTGTTCTCCTTTGAGAACAGATGCTGAGTACAGCTGTCTTCGTTTGTTAATGTTTTACATACACAAAGGGCTGAATGTGCCCTACGAAAATCGTTTAATGATTTTGTAATTTTGTTTCAGTTGGAAGAGGTCGGATGGAAAGAATCATTCGAAGGCAACGTGAAAGCCTGTCAAACGGAGCCAGTGTTTGGTGAGTGTTTGAACTTATTTATTTTGCGTATGGCATTATGATCAAATATTAAATTGATTCTAAGTTTAACACTTTGAATGGGCACGGTATTCTATCATCTCGTCGCGATGCCTTTTATTGTTTAGACGCGCGCGGAATATTTGAAGTCGTTTGGTTCATATTAAAATGCTTTTCGTTTCAATAATATTAAATAACTAAATGGCGCAAATATTATACTATATTCTGTTCAATATAGCTTGATACCTGTGACAGGAGTCATCAAAAACGACGACGTGACTATAAAAGCGTATGAATTTATTTGACTACGTTTAAATAATATTATTTTTTATAATTCATCACTTAACATACTACAATTACTTTTTGTAATTATTTATTATACGTTACATTAGGTTTTATCCCAAAAAACTCACATAACACACATTTATCACAATTTTGAAACATTACAATAAAAAACGTACCTGTTCACAAGGTCAATTATAATTTTATTCAATTACGTCTATAATGTCTCAACCCTAGGCATGACAATTTGACACCTGTCACAGGTATCAAGCTTTATTGAACAGACTATAGAAGTGACGTAGACACAGTGTTCGATATTTAAATTTAAATAAAAAAGAAAACTGTTCAGCGTTCTTAATTATGTGGCCAGCCAGTAAAGTAAAGTAATTCTTTCCACACCACAGCTAGGGTTGGCTGGAAGATTTGTATATGTCTTGTGTAACGTGTTTTTCAATGTATTTTTTCTAAGTACAAAAAAGGATTAATAATAATAAAGTTTCTTGGATGTATAACATTTATCCGTTTTGTTTTTTAATAAGTCACATGTGTAAATGAATATATCGATAGTATGAAAACATTTTACAATGCCACAAAAATGAATAAAACATGTGTAACGAAGAATTACGCAAGGGTGTTTGAAAAAATCTTGTATCACACATAAGCGTTCTTAATTATAAGGCGACTGCTAGAAACAGCAAGAAACTTCAAGGGCTGGTCAGGTCAAGTGTTTTAGACATGACAAAAATAACAAAAAAGATTGCAGATAAACGTAAATAATCGTTATTTTTAATTGTCTTTCATATAATTTTTCTTATGTTATTGCTTTAAAATAAATTAGATACTCAAAGACTATTCAATTAAAATTTACATAATGAATTATTTAATTAAAAATGAAAAAAGCACGAATTTCTCTTCTGTCATTTTTGTCATGTCTAAAACACTTGACCCGACCAGCCCTTTAAGTTTCTTGCGGTTTCTTGCAGTCGCCTTATATATGACTACCACTGTAGGTATGAAGAGGCTTACCATAATTTTGGAAATCCAAACTGGGACAGGAAAAAAAAGGTGACGCTGAAGAAAAACACATTATGCTCTACCAAACAATGTTTTATTTATTTATTTATTTATTTATTGATACACAAAACAGAATACAGTCAATTACATACATAATTAAATTAGGTTACAGTTGCGATCCAGACTACATCCTTAAACATGTGTACACAACATGATCAAATTAAAAGCAGTACATACCTATATCATTATTAAAAGTAAAGTTTCAACCAGTACAAAATAAAATAAAATTAGATAAAATTTAGCTACATAAATACTTACTAACTATCAACTATGTTCTACAAATGTGATCATCTTGACATCTTTTTTGAATTTCGGCAACTTACAGTCAAAAATGTCAATGGAATCATGGTGTTCTCTTGAAATTTCATTGTATTGGCGACACATCCTAACCACAGGGTTAAAAAAGGAAGTATTGTTCTTATAAACTTGCAGCGAGAAGATTTTAGAGAAACTGTCACGAGCTCTTGGTCTAATGTTAATATTAATACTCGAAAGAAGAGAAGGGGAATCAATTTGGGAATGTATAATTTTGAAGAGGCAGACAAAGTCAGTATACAAGCGACGTGTCTGAAGGGTTTGTATTTTAATTTTTTTTTACCTTTTCGGGGTATGATCGAAATTTACGATTGAGACCTGACCTGTAGCATAATATGTTCAAACATTTACTTTGTACTCGTTCAATACGTTTAGTATGCACATCATAATGTGGGGACCATATGACTGAATTGTATTCAAGTATACTACGGATCAAAGCAAAATAAAGATTTAAAAAGCTGGATGGTTTTTGAAAATGCTTACTGACACGAGAAATGAAACTTATAAGTTTAGTGCTTTTATTTATGATGTAATCATAATGGTCTCGAAACGTAAACTTTTCATCTAGAAAGACTCCGAGGTCCCGGACCACTGCTCTTCTCTCCAGGCAATGATCTTTGAGTTTATAGCTATAAATTATTTTATTAGTTTTTGTTGTGAATGTTGTGATGAAACATTTTTTGACATTCAAGTACATATCATTATCTTGACACCATCTATCAAGAATGTCTAAATCAGCCTGTAGAACTTCTGAGTCCTTGCCACTATGAATTTTTGTGTAAAGTTTCAGATCGTTTGCATACAGTACACAAGGACTGTTTAGTTTATCAATCAGATCATTGATAAAGGCAATGAAAAGCAGCGGTCCGAGATGTGAACCTTGAGGCACTCCGGAAGTTAATTCAGTAGGACAAGACAGGAATCCCTTAATTGCAACCAATTGACTGCGTCTAGCCAGGTATGATTCTATCCATCGCAACAAGTTGCCATGAAGTCCAAAGTATGATGCCAATTTACGTGTCAAGATATTATGGTTCACTTTGTCAAAGGCCTTGGCAAAGTCCGTGTATACACAGTCGACTTGGACTCTTTCGGCAAAGGCACTACAAATGTAGTCTTTAAATTCAAGTAAATTAGATGTTGTAGAACGATTGCGAACAAAACCATGCTGCCTCGAGGATAAGAGTGGATGTGCATGGTGATATAAGACATCGCACACTAGCGATTCAAATAGTTTACCTAAGCAAGACAATATACTAATTGGGCGATAGTTATTGCAACGTGATCTGTCCCCTGATTTAAATATAGGCACTATATGAGCAGTTTTTCACAAATATGGGAAAACCCCAGTCTGCAGGGACGTATTAAATAAGACGAGAAGGGGTACGCATAATGCCTTATCACACCTCTTTATCACCAACGGGGGTATCCCATCTGGACCAGCTCCTCCATTTGGGTCGAGTTTATGTATTTTGCGAAGGATGTCGTCGCGGGTAATTACTGTGCTGCAAAGGACATTTGTTATATGACCCGAACATGTATCAAGAGCATTAGTAGAGGAACCCGAAGTTTCAAAGACTGAGCCAAAATAATTAGAAAAAAGTTCACAGATTTCTCTCTGGTCGGATGATACCAGTTCACCATATTTCATGGTACGGGGTATTGTGCCTGTGCCCTTCTTGCTTTTAACGAACCGCCAAAAGTGTTTAATGTTGCTATTTTCCAAAGATAACTCTACTGATCCAATAAAGGTATTATAGTCTCGATCTATGAGTTTTTTGCATCTTAATCGCAGCATGGAGAATGTGTCATAATCACGGGGATTTTAAAATTTTTTATAGCGGCGATGAAACTTTAATTTTTCTTTAAGAGTACGTATTAAAGCGGGCGAGAACCATAGAGGATAATTATGAGAACTACTCTTTGCGATGGGGGTATGTTTTGAGAGAATTTCTTGAAATTTACTATAAAAATTTCTAACCAACACATCAATGTTAGAGTCGTTTAACACCTCGCTCCAGTTAACCATCTTGAGATCTTCGTTAATATTAGGGAAATTGCTAAAGTTAAGTTGCTAAAGTTAAGTTAATTTCTAAAGTTAAGTCGTTTTACAGGTTTAGGTTTAAAAGATTTTGAATTAGTTTCTACAGACTTCAAGTCAATCACCAGAGCTGGGTGGTATCTATCTAGCTTACTAATAGCCTCAGTGCTACATACCTGCATATTCGAGGAAGTGGAAAGGACTAGATTTAAAAATCTGCCATATTCATTAGGTATACTATTAAATTGGTTAAAATTGCAGAGAGCCATATTTTCCAAAAGAAGGTTCAGACCTTTCACCCTGTGGATTAACAGGTATCATCATGTGTGAGTCAACAGCTTTAGACCAAATTATGTGAGGAGTATTAAAATCGCCAATACAAAGAACTTCTTCTTGATCACGACAACGTACAATATTATGACAGTTACTGTAAAACTCATCCATATTATCAAGTGAAAGGTGGGATGGAAGATAGCACAAGCATACATTAACGACCTTAATCTTTTTTCCTCTTGTATGATACTTATCCAGATGTCTTCAAAATTAGATTCCCAGGATGTCTGACGGACGTAGTCAATGTCCTTTTTTATAGCAATCAAGACACCACCGCCGTCTTTTTTGCGTACTTTTGTGGTATGTCTATCGCGTCTAACAACAACGTAGCGACCGTCAAACACCTCTGCATCAAAAACACCCTCATTAAAGTTAGTCTCAGTTAGACAAACTAAATCATAGTTACTATTAATAACATTTAGGAAAACGTCGTCAGTTTTAGATCTAATACGGTTAACATTCTGATAGAAGACCAACATTATAGATTCAATAAAACGGCTAAGTATGAAAGTCTAAAAAAATACAGGAAAAGTGTTTTAGATTACGAACTAATTTAACTTATTTAAAGTATCCAAGTTTTTTACCAGGATGCAGCTAGTACCATCGTCCTTGCGCAAGTAAACACGGCCATATTTCACCCAGACGTGCTTATACATTTTCTCCTTAGCTGCCCTTCTAGCCGCGGCATGAAGTGTCTTGCATTCGGGCGAGAGATGTTCCGTGACATAAACTTTTTTCTTTTCGCAAGTTAGGCCAAGGTTAGAGGTGTTCAGCGTATCACTCTTATGGGTTCTATTATAACGGTGACAGGCAGACGGTACGCTGTCTCTAAGGCGGGGATGTATGAGCGTAACCAGTATGTTTCTTGGCCTATCTGTGGCGGTATTCAGCTTTGCCACTCGGCGACAGGAATGTATCTGGTCCTGGGTAACTTCAAGATTCAGAGCCTTGCAAAGGTTGTTAAAGATTCCTACAGGATTCTCATTTTTGCTTTCAGGAACAGCTTGAATTTCTATATTTTGGCTGCGAGTCATTCTTTCCATTGAAGATAAGCGCACGTTCAGTAATGCTTGATCATTACGTAGACTTGATATTTCGCTTTCTAGATCTCATAAAGAGCGAGACTTCTCCTCAATATCGCGTTTCATAGAAGATTGTTCATCACAAATGAAGTCAGTCGTGGTGGTAAACTCGTCCTTAAGAAGTTGAACTGTTGTGTGAATTTCCTTTTGAACCATTACCTTAACATCTTCTTTAAGCGCTTGACGAAAATTGGTTATAAATGCAGACAGAGTGCTGCTTAATTTTTGGTCCAGCAAGGTACTGATTTTCTCCATGGTTACAGTGCTGTCAGCCGCGGAGGTAAGAGCACACGACAGCAATGAAGGTTGCAATACAGACTGGTCTGTATGACATATTCATAGACATTATTATTTTGTTATTAAAAAAAAAACCAGATATGTATATAAAGTAAAGGAAAGATACCCACAGTACCGAAAGGCCGCTGAAGCAGAAAATGACATTGCTTTAGTTATTAATTACCGAGTTACTTTTATGGCATTTAGTACGTTCGTTTTTCTTAATACACGTTCCGACGGTTAACCGGGACAAAAGCCCTTGTCAAACAGACAGCGAACCGAAAGCGTGGCGAAGAGATTTCATTTTGTAATATATGGAATCGTTTTGTTCTGGTCACATAGAAAAGCGAAAGCGAACCGATCCGTGCCGATACCGTGGCGAGCCGAAAGGCGTGTGACGCCATGACAAACACAAGGCGAGCGCGTGAATCGAGGCGTGAGCTAGATACTTGTATTAACTGACTTTGTATGCACGACGTCAAACAAAAAGCGAATGCAAGACGCGAAGCGAAGGCAATGCGTGATGGTTGTGTTTATTTACAAAAAAAATCAAAGTATTCCGACACGTGGCCATAACAGATACCGAAAAGTTTATAGAATGTATTAAAAAATACAAAATAATGTATAATACACGTCACAATTACTATAAAAATACATGTTTGCCATCGATACAATCGCGTCATGGAGAGAATGCGTACCGAATTTACGGATCGCATTCTCCACGAGTTCGATTCGCTGCGCCTGGTTTGACGTCTCCGCTTCGGTTCGCATTCTTTTTTTTTTCTTTTTTTTTTTATTGTTGACAACGGGTAAGCGCTTGGCCTTCATCTCACCTGATGGTAAGTGACGATAAGGCCGAAGGTGGAAGCGCGCTTCACCCGGAATCCTCAACCACTAAGGAACTGGCTATCTTATCTCAACTGCCGGAACACAACAATGCTAAAAACATCGTTGTTATGGCGACAGACTTAGATAAGATGGTGGTAGCTAGCCAGGCGGACTTAACAGCCCTACCACCAACCAAACCGAGCACACAAAGATGTACCCCCCGCTGGGAATCGAACCCGGGACCTCTGGGTCTGAAACAGGTAGCTTAGCCACTAGACCACAGAGGCGGTTCGAAAATTCTCCACGTTTTCGTTACGGTTCGGTTCGCTTGTATGTTTGACATGGGCTAAAATACCAAACCGGCCGGGACGCCGGGACCAATGCTTGAAACCGGGACAATCTCGGTCAAACCGGGACGTATGGTAAGCCTGGGTATGAATGTATGTATGTAATCCGTACCTTGTTCGCAGACCAGCGCCTCTGCATGTCGGCGGAGTCGTGCGGCGCGTGCGCGGCGGCGGGCTGCGTGTGGTGCGGCACCTGTCTATCGTCAGCGCTTTATTGTCCACGGCACTCGCACCAGGTAACGAAAGATACGAACAAAATATTTCTTTAGCTTTTTTTTAAGGACATTGACCATCTTTGTATGGGAGTTGGTCCAAGTGCTGCCCAGAATGAAGACATAGTGCATTATGTTCTTTATACTAACATTAGTCTGTAAAACTAAGCGCTTCAAATTCGATCCAAGGAAATTTGAGAAAAAAAATGTTAGTACTTACTACTTGTTGATAATATTTTTATTTATGAAGAATAAAAGTGATTATAATAACGGCTTATTCCAATATTTTTTTAGTAACAGCAATTATTTTATACAATGTTTTACTTTATTGTTACAGTAGGTACATTATTATAATGACATTAATTATTACATACAAAAAAATAAGAGAGATATTATTACAATCATTTATTTAGTACAAACAATCTAGTACCTTTAATCGTCGTCGTCGTCTTCTATGATAATACTGTCGAGGAATAATGCAGGGCGCCTCACAACTTCTTCGTGCCTAGCCTACCCTAAAAACCAACCTAGGCACACAACGTGCGCACAACTGGCAATTGTTCTCCGACCAGTGAAACATGAGCAGCAATAGTTTTTTATTCCTCATACTCGGAAAGTAGGTCTGAAGCGGGTGGGAAGTAGTACTTTTCCGCCCTAGGGAGAATCGTTTTTCTGACAGGTACTTTACTGTCATGTGTAGTTGTGACTTATTATTAAAATAATACTGACAACCCATCTCTTCCCTTGGGTGTCGTAAAAGGCGACTATTTTATTTAGCTAATTCATGTTTTTATTTTTAGTTACTTTCCTTGTACTCGTAATGAAAAGCACAGTGTTTACCTCGGGTGAAAGACTTATTTAGTCTCTCGGAACTATTGGCGCCCTCGCTACTCTCTGGCGCTAAACCCCGTCTCGGGCCTAGAAAAAGCTTCTGTCACCCCTAGAGTAAAAATGCAGGTACTATTAATGCAGTCTAGTCCACGATTGTGCTCGTCTATTAATATGTAGCAATGGTACATGTCTCACAACTCTCGCTAAGTGATAAGCTGAGGATAACAAAAGAACCGGTTTTCAAGCCGAGCATGATGAGAGAGCATGATGGAAGCACAAAATCTGATAAACATGTTGTTACATAATTTTGTGCGTAAACATTTAAAAAATAGAATATAATCGTTTTCTAATGCCTAAATCACATGAGAAATCTTAAAAACATAATATTTAATTAAAGTAACCCTCAGGGTGAGATTTATAGAGCGTGCTTACGAGAAACTTTGACTTTACTTATGGCGAACTTGGCTCAGTGCATACTAAGTACGAGCTTTGATTTCGAATTGATAGTCATACAATAGTTGAGACTAGGCTGAGCTTAGTGTTCCATTTCAAGCATAACCTTCATAATTGTTCTTTAAACTTAAAAGAAAATAAAATGATTTAAAAAGTACTTTTAACTTGTACTAAATTTAATCATTAATTTGAATCATTAACAGTTATAAATTACAATATTTTCATAAACTTAATTAAAATAAGTCAAAAACTTTTTGTCGGTGTTGGCTAACATATTTTTTTAAAACGGAACGCACTGGCCCCTCTGACAGTGACATGACAACTGCAGTCTGTCAAGTCAAATAAATTGGCTTTTAGGCGTTGTTTTTTACGATCCGTACGATCCATAACGAATGTTTAGTCAATTGTCTCGTATAATTAAATCAATTTGCTATGAAATACAATAACTATCCTTAAATTAAAATCAATTATTTGAAGAGATACTGTTTTGACAGAAAGATATCTTGTTTTGACAGAAAGATAACCCGTAAAATTTAAAAAGGCACGGAAACGCCGTAGAGCTGTTGACGTAGTGTGCTATTATTCACGTTCGGTTAATATCCTGAGTTTTTCGTAAGTCACCGATTTCGGTGACTTAACCTGTGCTAAGCCTGTGCTGAGCCAGCGTCGAAGCGTTGATTATAAATTCCAATTTTGTCTTAGCTCGCTAGATAAGTCTGAGTAAAGTATAAGTACGATCTATAGATCTCAGCCTCAGACCGATTTTTATTTTATTTTTTATTTACTAGTAACGTAAGCAACCACTTGGAAGTACTCCCACGTCTGGTCAGCACTTGGTCCAAACCCTGTCAATATCCTTTGTTTTACATCATCACCATCATCATCACCAGCATCATCATCATCATCAGCCTATAAATGTCCCACTGCTGGGCACAGGCCTCCCACGTGGACAATAGCACGTGGGGATATTGGGCCATAACCCACCACGCTCTGGCCCAATGCGGGTTGGTGGGTTTTAACAACTGTCATCTTACGACAACTACTGGGACCAACGGCTTAGGTTGCCTTCCGAAGCACGGAGGAGCTCGACATGTTTTTAATTTGGTCACCCATCCAGCGACCCGGCATTGTGAAAGTTGCTTGGCGAGCGCGATCGCAACCCAGCGCTAGCCGCTACGCTATCGAGCTTGTTGTTGAGAGAATTTGTTTTACGCTCACACCAATTATCTAAACTCAGATAAGCTTCTTTTGAAACTCGTTAATATAATATGGTAAGATGACGGATAAATATATCAAACATAGAAAACACCTAGACCCCAAAATCAATTTAGAAAAACAGTTTTCTCTAAATTGACCCGAGTCAAACAATGGCACTCTGTGCTGTTGTGTTTCGTTCGGCAAGTGAGGGTTCCGGAGGGCCCCCCCCCCCCCCTTCACAATTGATATGGCAGCGAACTTAATCTAGATTTACCCCAAGGGGTACCGACAGACCTCAGTGTCGGAGAATCCCCCCCTGAGCGTTCTCGCTCAGGCTGCCCTACGTATTCTGGGGAGGGAAAAGTCCGCTCGTGTCAAGGCATGCTGCAGGCAGGAGAAAGGCAAGACAATTGGCACCCCCCCTACGCTTTGCGTGGACTTCTGCAACATCAGGGGAATCCACTCTAAGCAAGGCCGGCTTCTCTGTCTCGAGGTGGTATTGGTCGGCGCTCACGTCCATTACCACATCGAGACGGAGAATCCGGCCTTGCTCTTCCTCACCGAGACGCAGATATCCTCCCCTCCTGACATCTCCTACTTGCGCTACCCGGAATACAACTTGGAACATGCATTTGTGCCACGAGCCGGTGTTTGTACCTACGTCAGGGAGGATATGTGCGTCCGTCGCCTCGACAATCTTGAAGATAGGGACCTCTCCATTAATGGCTACGCGTCGACTGCGGACGTCATCTCCGCATCTACGCGTGCCTGTATAGGTCCCATAGCGGTAACAACGGAACTGACCAACTCATCGAGACCGTCCTAACGGCGACAGACTCCCTCCCGAGATTGTGGTATTGGAAGACTTCAATGCCCACCACGTCGAATGGCTTGGTTCACGCACAACGGACCACGCGGGTAGAGCCGTTCATGACTTCGCTTTGGCCTACAGTCTGTCCCAATTGGTAACCGAGCCTACGCGGGTTACAGATGTGGAGTTTGTCTTGATATCCATAAGTCGAGTGGTCCTGATGTAGTACCTCCCATTGTGCTTCGGACGTGTGCTCCTGAGTTGGCGCTGGTTCTAACGCGCCTTTTCCGGCGCTCTCTTATACTACTGGCGTCGTCCCGAGCTGTTGGAAAACAGCCCTTGTCCACCCGATTCCCAAAAAGGCGATCGCTCAGATCCGACCAACTACAGGCCGATAGCTATCACCTCTTCTTTCCAAAGTAATGGAGTCCATTACAAACCGCCAGCTCTCGGGGTACCTAGAAGAGAACCAGCTACTAAGTGATCGCCAGTATGGTTTTCGTCGCGGTCGTTCGGCTGGTGATCTTTTAGTGTACCTTACTCACCGATGGGCGGAGGCAGTCTAGAGTAAAGGGGAGGCACTGGCAGTTAGCTTGGACGTAGCGAAAGCTTTTGACAGGGTATGGCACATGGCTCTTCTCTCTAAACTTCCATCATACGGGCTTCCTGGGAAATTGTGTTCGTGGGTTGCCAACTTTCTTACTGGGCGTAGCATTAGAGTCGTATTCGACGGTTCGTGCTCTGATATGAAGCCCGTGAATGCTGGACTACCGCAGGGGTGTGTATTATCCCCTACTCTGTTTCTTCTGCATATCAATGACATGTTGCGCAACAACAGCATTCATTGCTATGCGGACGACAGTACTGGGGATACGCTCTACACCGGACGAACTAATATTTCTCTGGAAAGCATCATCGAGAGCCGGAATAAACTTGTGACTGACACCGAGAACATGTTAAGTTATGTCTCGAATTGGGGCCGACATAACCTAGTCAACTTTAACCCCTCCAAAACATAAGTTTGCACATTTACCGCGAAAAACCATCCCTTCGTCGTACCTCTGAACTTTGAGGGAGCATCCCTTAATACCAATCCGACTATTGGAATCCTTGGCGTCGATATTTCGAGTGACGTTCAGTTTCGAGGTCATTTGGAAGGTAAAGCTAAATTACTTTGAAAAAGCTGGGTGTGCGGGCGGGTCAGTATTTCACGCCGGCCCACCGCTTACAACTGTATAAAGCACAGGTCGCATATGGAATACTGCTCCCATTTTTGGGCTGGAGCGCCCCAATACAGTTGAGTTGGTATTGACCGCATTCAACGCAGAACTGCTCGCATTGTCGACGACGTGGTTATTTCAGGTCGGCTCGATCCACTGGCTCTTCGGAGAGACATTGCGTCTCTCTGTATATTGTACCGCATATATCATGGGGAGTGTTCTGTGAATTGTTCGGCTTGATTCCTGCCGCTGATTTCATGCAATGGACTATCATTCCATCCACATTACCTTGATGGATGGCGGTCTACTACATTGCGTTGCAGCACGCATTGGGCCGACTCGCCCAGGGTAATACCACCCTCTCACGAATATTAGGCGTGAAATAATGGCACTTGGTGCTGTTGTGATTCGTCCGGCCAGTGAAGGTTCCGGAGGCCCTTCCCCCCCCCCCCCCCTCCCTGCTATTCCTTCCTTAAAGACCGGCAACGCGTCTGCGATTCCTCTGGTTTAGCGGGTATCCAATGTCCATGGGCGGCGGTGATTACTCTCCATCAGGTATGGCGCGCCTGCTCGTTTGCTTCCTTCTTCTATAAAAAAAAAATAAGCAGTAGACGTACTTAAATAAATCAGTGTATTAACATGATATCTGCGGCTCTTTAACACTCCCCGGTATATTTGGTGACCCTGACATAGAGCAGTAACCTTCTGCACAACATATAGAAGAAGTCATCATGTCCCCCGGCATAGCGGACTTAAAACAAACCCTACCACCGACTAAACCGAGTACGAACATCTCTCCCGGCTCGGCGTCAGACCTGACTCTGATCTGACACCGGTGGTCTAATTGCAAGATCACAGAGGCGGTTAAGAGCGTTTACGTCCTTTTGCGCCGTTTTGCTCAAGAACTGTACTTTTTAAACCTCTTAATATCTGTTAATACTTACTTTACAAATATGTTAAATACTTATATCATTAGGCGATCTTGTAGTCGAAATTGTTTGTTGAAAACATTTTTAAATTTATAGATATTTTGGAATTTATAACAAGATAACTGAACAGAGGTTTTCATAATTTGACTTTCCGCGTCAACTTCGAAGCTTAAAAATGTGTTTAAATTACTAACAAATCTAATAACAACATTTTTATTTCAATTTGAAAGATCGTCAGCAAAATAGTTTGTTGAAAACATTTTTTGATTTTGGTTACTAACAAAAACTATAAATTTCCAAACATTGTGAATTTTTAAAGAAATTATAGGTGATAAAGTAATTGTTTTCTCTAATGTACTAAATATATTTTATAAGATAAAAGCTTTATACTATAGAAAAAAGTGTTCTTTAAATTTTGCACATAATTGTTTTACTAAATAAGCTCTATAATTTTTCTATGAATATTTTAAAACTGCTCTAAAACTACTACAAAACCCTGCGCTCCACTCGCTTCAAATCAGTCCGCCGCGAGGCCTCCGAGAGAGCTCGACTCGCTCGACGCTCTGTCCGGCGCGGTTGTCGACCTATCCGTAAGTTCGAAGATAGTGCAAATTTATAGCTTGATTTGCAAATCTTAGTACTTTGGTAAGTAAATTATTACAAGCTTTTATTTAACTTGCAATGTATGTATGTCTTGTTCGGGTGGAATTTTGCAACTCAATTTTGACCCACTTCCCGTTTACTGATTGAGCTGAAAATTTGCATACATGTGTAAATCGCGTGACAATGCAATTTTATGATTGACATGGTGCTGATCTGATGATGGAGATGGAAGGTGGCCATTGAAACTTTGCAATAAAATAGCACAACCTAATCGAGTTTGGGCTCGTTTGAATCGTCTTGACGAGTAGTTTGTCTTTCAATGGTAACCAGGGTCTGATGATGGAGCTGGATGGTGGGCATAGGAACTCTGTAATAAAACGACGCAACCGCATCGAGTTTCGGCTCGTCTCATTCGTCTTGACGAGTCCTTTGTTTTGAGATGGTTACCAAGGTCTGATTTGACGATGGAGCTGAAAGGTGGTCATAGGAACTCATTGAAGAAACGACGCAACCCCATCGAGTCTCGGCTCGTTTGATTCGTCTTGACGAGTACTTTGGTGCTAGATAGTAACCTGGGTCTGATGATGGAGCTGGAAGATGGCCATAGTAACTCAGTAATTAAACAACATAACCCCATCGAGTAAGGGCTCGTTTAAATCGTCTAGACGAGTACTTTGCTGTTAGATGGTAACCAGGGTCTGATGATGGAGCTGAAATGTGGCTATTGGAACTTCGCAATGAAATAACACAACCTAATCGAGTTTGGGCTCGTTTAAATCGTCTTGACGAGTAGTTTGTCTTTCAATAGTAACCAGGGTCTGATGATGGAGCTGGATGGTGGTCATAGGAACTCTATAATAAAACGACGCAACCCCATCGAGTTTCGGCTCCTCTTATTCGTCTTAACGAGTACTTAGTTTTTAGATGGTTACCAGGGTCTGATCTGATGATGGAGCTGAAAGGTGGTCATAGGAACTCATTAAAGAAACGACGCAATCCCATCGAGTTTCGGCTCGTTTGATTCATCTTGACGAGTACTATGGTGCTAGATGGTAACCAGGGTCTGATGATGGAGCTGCAAGATAGCCATAGGAACTGAGTAATTAAACAACATAATAACCCCATCGAGTAAGGGCTCGTTTAATTCGTCTAGCTAGACGAGTACTTTGCTGCTAGATGGTAACCAGGGTCTGCTGATGGAGCTGGAAGGTGGCCATAGGAACTGAGTAATTAAACGACATAATAACCCCATCGAGTAAGGGCTCGTTTAATTCGTCTAGACATGTACTTTGCTGCTAGATGGTAACCAGGGCCTGATGATAGAGCTGGAAGGTGGCCATAGGAACTCCGTAATGAAATGACGCAACCCCATCGAGTTTCGGCTCGTCTCATTCGTCTTGACGAGTACTTTGGTTTTAGATGGTTACCAGGGTCTGATCTGATGATGGAGCTGAAAGGTGGTCATAGTAACTCAGTAAAGAAACGACGCAACCCCATCGAGTCTCGGCTCGTTTGATTCGTCTTGACGAGTACTTTGATGCTAGATAGTAACCTGGGTCTGATGATGGAGCTGGAAGATGGCCATAGAAACTCAGTAATTAAACAACATAACCCCATCGAGTAAGGGCTCGTTTAAATCGTCTAGACGAGTACTTTGCTGTTAGATGGTAACCAGGGTCTGATGATGGAGCTGAAATGTGGCTATTGGAACTTCGCAATGAAATAACACAACCTAATCGAGTTTGGGCTCGTTTAAATCGTCTTGACGAGTAGTTTGTCTTTCAATAGTAACCAGGGTCTGATGATGGAGCTGGATGGTGGTCATAGGAACTCTGTAATAAAACGATGCAACCCCATCGAGTTTCGGCTCGTCTCATTCGTCTTGACGAGTACTTTATTTTAAGATGGTTACCAGGGTCTGATCTGATGATGGAGCTGAAAGGTGTTCATAGGAACTCATTAAAGAAACGACGCAATCCTATCGAGTCTCAGCTCGTTTGATTCATCTTGATGAGTACTATGGTGCTAGATGGTAACCAGGGTCTGATGATGGAGCTGGAAGATAGTCATAGGAACTGAGTAATTAAACAACATAATAACCCCATCGAGTAAGGGCTCGTTTAATTCGTTTAGATGATTACTTTGCTGCTAGATGGTAACCAGGGTCTGCTGATGGAGCTGGAAGGTGGCCATAGGAACTCTGTAATAAAACGACGCAACCCCATCGAGTTTTTGCTCGTCTCATTCGTCTTGACGAGTACTTTGTTTTTAGATGGTTACCAGGGTCTGATCTGATGATGGAGCTGAAAGGTGGTCATAGGAACTCAGTAAAGAAACGACGCAACCCCATCGAGTCTCGGCTTGTTTGATTTGTCTTAACGAGTACTTTGGTGCTAGAAAGAAAGAACTTAAAATGTATTTTCATTTCAGGTTATCGAAGATGAGGTTCCACAAACAACAAAGAAGGTCGAAGACTAGTAGATTTTCAATAATTTTTGTACCAAATTAAAATACTTATTAACCATAATAGAGCCACAGGATGTACAATTGATAATTTACAAGTGATAAAAGAGCATAAAGTAGGCTTATTATCTACATTTTTAATGAAGTAAATGTTAACCTTTAGATATGTCTAAGAATCATGTAAAATCTTGTTTACATAAGAAAGGTCAAAGTATATTTAGTTGACAGAACAGCCTGGTCATAATTATATTTTCACATAATAGTTCCTTTAGTCAATTATTTTTATAACTAATTAATTTTACGCTGGTATGATAGCCTTTAACAGCAGTGTCTTACAGACAAAGGTACCTACTCAAAATTTATGTTGCGTTTAAAGTAATGTTCTCTTACTTTCGTTGGTGTTGCTCGAGTGTGTCATGCTCTCTCGAAGTGTCTCTGAGGTGGTGGCATGTGCGTCGGGTCGTTACGTTCCCTCAAACATGGTTAAACGAAGCGATGGCTGATTCACATGTCATACTCGTGAACGGGTGCCGCCTGTGGAGGCTGGTCTGCTCTTGCAATCTTATTTTTTACAGGTAGTATTGAATAGTCGTTCTTTTTCTTGTTTCTGAAATACTGTAAGACGTTGTTTATTTTATTTTTTATCGAACAATACTTGTTTTTATTGGATATTCTTTTGTATGAGTTGTGTTGTCTTGTAATCGTATTAAATGTTTTTTTTTGTTGTGATAGAAAATGTCCTTCTATAATTGGGAGAGCATTTTCCAATTTCCAAGCGAGAAAAGAAATGCCCTTGCTGAGTTTCTTATCGGTTCTTCTCAGTACAAGGCTCCCGCTCCATAGTTAGGACTTACGAACTGATTGCATAGCGACATTCATAAGTGCTCATTGTTGTAGCATAAATTGAATAAATTGAATAAATGAAATGAACATGTGAATCAGCCATCGCTTCGTTTAACCATGTTTGAGGGAACGTAACGACCCAACGCACATGCCACCACCGCAGAGACACTTCGAGAGAGCATGACACACTCGAGCAACTCCAACGAAAGTAATAGAACATTACTTTAAACGGAACTTAATTTTTGAGTTGGTACCTTTGTCTGTAAGACACTGCTGTTAAAGGCTATTATACCAGCTAAAAATTACTTAGTTATAAAAATAATTGACTAAGAAACTATAATGTGAAAATATGATTATGACCAGGCTGTATTGTCAACTAAATATACTTTGACCTTTCTTATGTAAACAAGATTTTACATGATTCTTAGACTTATCTAAAGGTAAATGTTATACTTCATTAAAAATGTAGATAATAAACCTACTTTATGCTCTTTTATCACTTGTAAATTATCAATTGTACATCCTGTGGCTCTATTGTGGTTACTAAGTATTTTAATTTGGTCCAAAAAGTATTGAAAATTTACTAGTCTTCGACCTTCAGCCTTATTTGTTGTTTGTGGAACCTCATCTTCGATAACCTGAAATGAAAATACATTTTAAGTTCTTTCTTTCTAGCACCAAAGTACTCGTCAAGACGAATCAAACAAGCCGAGACTCGATGGGGATGCGTCGTTTCTTTACTGAGTTCCTATGAACACCTTTCAGCTCCATCATCAGATCAGACCCTGGTAACCATCTAAAAACAAAGTACTCGTCAAGACGAATGAGACGAGCAAAAACACAATGGGGTTGCGTCGTTTTATTACAGAGTTCTTATGGCCACCTTCCAGCTCCATCAGCAGACCCTGGTTACCATCTAGCAGCAAAGTACTAGTCTAGACGAATTAAACGAGCCCTTACTCGATGGGGTTATTATGTTGTTTAATTACTCAGTTCCTATGGCCATCTTCCAGCTCCATCATCAGACCCTGGTTATTATCTAGCACCATAGTACTCGTCAAGACGAATCAAACGAGCCGAGACTCGATAGGGTTGCGTCGTTTCTTTAATGAGTTCCTATGACCACCTTTCAGCTCCATCATTAGATCAGACCCTGGTGACCATCTTAAAACAAAGTACTCGTCAAGACGAATGAAACGAGCCGAAACTCGATGGAGTTGCGTCGTTTTATTACAGAGTTCCTATGACCACCATCCAGCTCCATCATCAGACCCTGGTTACTATTGAAAGACAAACTACTCGTCAAGACGATTTAAACGAGCCCAAACTCGATTAGGTTGTGTTATTTCATTGCAAAGTTCCAATGGCCACATTCCAGCTCCATTATCAGACCCTGGTTACCATCTAACAGCAAAGTACTCGTCTAGACGATTTAAACAAGCCCTTACTCGATGGGGTTATGTTCTTTAGTTACTGAGTTCCTATGGTCATCTTCCAGCTCCATTATCAGACCCAGGTTACTATCTAGCACCAAAGTACTCGTCAAGACGAATCAAACAAGCCGAGACTCGATGGGGTTGCGTCGTTTCTTTACTGAGTTTCTATGACCACCTTTCAGCTCCATCATCAGATCAGACCCTGGTAACCATCTAAAACCAAAGTACTCGTCAAGACGAATGAGACGAGCCTAAACTCGATGGGGTTGCGTCATTTTATTACGGAGTTCCTATGGCCACCTTCCAGCTCCATCATCAGGCCCTGGTTACCATCTAGCAGCAAAGTACTTGTCTAGACGAATTAAACGAGCCCTTACTCGATGGAGTTATTATGTTGTTTAATTACTCAGTTCCTATGGCCATCTTCCAGCTCCATCATCAGACTCTGGTTACCATCTAGCACCAAAGTACTCGTCAAGATGAATCAAACGAGCCGCGACTCGATGGGGTTGCATCGTTTCTTCAATGAGTTCCTATGACTACCTTTCAGCTCCATCATCAGATCAGACCTTGGTAACCATCTAAAAACAAAGGACTCGTCAAGACAAATGAGACGAGCCGAAACTCGATGGGGTTGCGTCGTTTTATTACAGAGTTCCTATGACCACCATCCAGCTCCATCATCAGACCCTGGTTACCATTGAAAGACAAACTACTCGTCAAGACGATTCAAACGAGCCCAAACTCGATTAGGTTGTGCTATTTTATTGCAAAGTTTCAATGGCCACCTTCCATCTCCATCATCAGATCAGCACCATGTCAATCATAAAATTGCATTGTCACCTGATTTACACATGTATGCAAATTTTCAGCTCAATCAGTAAACGGGAAGTGGGTCAAAATTGAGTTTCAAAATTCCACCCGAACAAGACATACATAGCCATACATTGGAAGTTTAATAAAAATACATGCAATACTATATTATACTTACTTATTTCATGCATTACTTACGCCCATATTAAAAAAAAAAATCGAAGTACCTATTACGAAAAAGCAAATTCGATCTAACGGATCAAGTGATCAAGTTTGACTATAGTGAGCAGAACTAGCCTATTCTACACACACAGTCGCGCGCGCTCACAGCTCGCTTCTGTGTGCGTGATATTTGGACTTAAAAACCTAAACTTGAGGTCTCGCGCTCGGCGTAAACGCTCTTAAAATTGGTAGTAAAATCACTAACTAACTAAAGATTTTCAAAATCTTATTTTTATTTTTGATTTCCCTTCAGGCTGTGCCCTTCAAGTTTAGAAAATTGATATCAAGATTCAATGGCCGTAAGAAGATCAGAACGGTTATTACTTGAACTTTGTTTAGTATTTGCTAGTTAAATCACAAATCATAATTGCATGTCGCGTCGCGTAGCGGTGAAAGAATACCACTACCCCCTTTCTTCTCTTGGGTGTCGTAAAAGGCGACTAACGGACTAAAGACGTATGTGTATACATCCAACAGCATCGAGCGGCGATGGGCTCATCACCTGTCATGCTGAGCACATGTGCAGTGGTGCATGAAAAGTGGACACTGGCAGAGGACTGCTTTTGCTGTCCTCATTGCCTGGTCTCTGACTAACCCTTCGGGGATAGTAGTATATGTATCCTCATTGCCCTCACTCTCTAAGCGCATCCGAAATTTTCACCCGTAATTCATCGCACTGTGCGTGCGCTGCTGTTTTTTCACGAACTATTGCCACAGTAGACACATACATACATACACGGACAGCTGTGTGCACGAAATTTGGGCCAACAAGGTTTCGGATGCGCTTAGAGAGTGAAGCCCCAGATTATTTCATTCGCAATTATAATTTATAACTTTTCTAAATTCTTTATTAAATGATTTGATTATAGCCTGACCGCAACCGCTGTACTGCGCCTTAGGTATGCGCGGGTGGTGGGGGGAGTGGGAAGTAAAGAGCATGAACTCACATTAGATTCGTAGTGTCAGACAGATCTTACGATATCGAAGCACAGTTTATTGAAGCTTTATATTTACGAGTATAATTACATCCAATCCGTTTTTGTCCAGTATGATTTTTAGATAAGTACAATTAAAGAACCAATATAAATGAAATAAATCATTAATTCTTGGAAATATATAATATAAACTTTCTTTGTTTGCTTTTCTTTTCTTAAAATATTCGGCCACTTTAAAAATGACAGTCTTGATTATCTCGAGATAAAGCACGACCCATTTTTAGATATTTTATCTCATGTGCGTCTGACACACTTGTTGCCGCCGTGAGCGATGACGGCTGAATGACAAAATGGAGCAACTGTTTCGCCCCCCCCGCCTCACCGCTCGCATACTCAAGGCGCGGTACAGCGGTAGCGGTCTATAGTCTGACTGAGCTTTTAGTAACACATCCTACATAAAGTTAATTATGTACTTATACATATTTAATTTAGAAACAATACGATTTACCTGAAGACAACGAATCCGTGTCGCGTAGCGGTGAATGAATACTACCACGCCCTCTCTTCCCTTGGGGGTCGTAAAAGGCGACTAACGAACTAAAGACTGCACATACATCCAACTGCATAGAGCGGCCCGAATTGCGGAGAATGTTGGTTCAATTCTGTTCTGAGATAGTAATTTTTCCAACGTTTTCGTTACATTAAGTTCATTAAGGCGGGTACAGACTTACGCAACGTAACATACAATGTAACATGAAAGGAGCATTTCATAAGTGTGGACGCAGCGCGCGCACGAACCGAGCATGTACAGTCACGAGCAAAAATATGTAAACAATTATAACTCTTATTACAATGGAACAAGAGTCAAAGTGTATACATATTGGTGCTCGTGACTGTACCTACTCGCATCTGTTCCCGGCATGCGCGCGGCGACCATAGCTCAATCTGCCGTGTTTTATTTCTCTATTGTTCGCGCGCGTTCCGCCGTACGGACACACACAACCCGTCCACACTAGCGTTTTGCGCACTCCGCGCGCCCCTTTTTTTCTCTTAAAAATGGCTTCGTGCGATCAGCACATTTAGCCAGTGTCAAGTTTTTAATAGTAATTAATTTTCTTTACATTATGTGGATGATAACGAGTAATAATGGACGTTTAATGGCAAATGATTTTTCCCCAAACCTCACGAAACTCAATAAAGCTGTGGGACTTTATTGAAAGAATTTGAAAAGTGATGTTGCACTGCTTTGTTTTATTTGCTAATACTCGTGCACGTTCACGAACACTTAACAGTAAATAATCTACCATTATTTCCCTTTAATATTCGACAAAACACAAATTATAGAAAATAAAACAAAACTGCAGACATAACGCTTCACTTTCCCGCCAAGAAGTCCCCCGCGCGCCCCTTTGTGTTCGGAGAAAAAACAGACAAATTGCGGGTCGCGGCACGCACGAGTTGAAATCTGTTCGTGCGCGTAGTGTGCACGCACGGTTTGTGCGCGCAAGGCGTCCACACTATGAGAATTCTGTTTCATTGCATGATACGTTGCACTAATGTGGACGGCAAATTCTTTCATTGCGTGTTACATTGCATGTTACATTGCGTAAGTCTGTACCCGCCTTTAGAGCGTAATTAACCTAAATAATCAAATATTACTAATATTTTTTACCCTCAAACAGCTAAAGTGTGTTGTGGTTTTTTTTCCAATCAAATGTTACGAATATGATTTACCCTCAAACACCAAAAGCGTATAGTTGTCGTTTTCCTAAACTAGATGGCGCTATCGGTGGAGCGGTGCGGCGCTAACAGCGAATCTCCACGAGAGGCGTGCGGCAGGTTCCATTCTTGTGCCGCCTGCTACGCGCATCAACACCATCGGACTCATGTAAGTATTAAATAATTTGTTTATATCAGGCAAAAATGGCCCATAGTAACTTAAATACCTTACAGACTAACATACATACAATAATAAAAATAAAACAATTTTATTTAATCAAATATGCGGGGTGACAAACTTTAAAAACTTTAAAATTTACGTCGGAGAAAATTTTTGACCGTTTCTTCTAAAGTAATACCAATGTTATTGTCATCTAAAGTTTAAATAAATTAATGTACAAGAGATAAGATACTTGTTATCAATTTACATTATTAAAATTATTTATATTTTCTATAGAATATCAACAATACATACTCGAATATTATTTTGAACAATTCAAAACTTTTAAAGTTTTCTTGAATAAAGATATTTATTTTTGTTTTAAAGATATAGACTTTGATTTTGAATACGCGGGGAAATTGAATTAGTTTGCTCGTGTGCCTAAGGCCTAATGCGTCGTCTCGTTTTCAGGGTTCCGAAGATTTGAGTCAGAGACTTTGCTATTGGGACTACGACACGATCAAGTGTAAGCCCGCTAACTCGTCAGACGATATTCGGTAAGTTTTTAATGGACACCGATTTTTGTATTTCATAAAAGAAATGTTGCAACAAATCCATTAGTGAAGCCTATAATTTCACTAATAATAAAATGCGAATCAATATATAATCCAGCAATTTTGTTTTAAAAATTTCTATAATGTACATTTTTTTACTGTAATAAAAAAAACTATCGTACTATAGAACCATTCGCTCTGCCGCCGACCAGCGCAGTCTCCCCGCTCAGTCTCATGTCTCAGTCCGTGTGAAGTAGATGAGGTGCGAAATCAAAATTTGGGCTGAGGTAGAATGTATTTTTAAGGCCGTTGAGGCAGGAAGGTTCTCGAGTAGCGACTGCGTGTGCGTACCGAAATACGCAGCCTTCTTTTAGATGGACAGACGATTGATAAATTTTCCCACATATTGCTGCAAGAGTTCATACTACCTCAAGAGGCATTTATCCAGCAGTGGTGGACTTGTTTCGGCTAAGATGATGATTGAACGTACCCATTTGTCTATAGTAGTGTGGCGTCCGCCGGGCCGTGCAGCGCGCCTTGCTCCACCTTCCAGACTTGTGCTAATTGCACCGCCGAAGAATGCATATGGTGCGCCTCGGCTGGCAGATGTGTTGATAAGGTATGTTATTTAGCTAGAAATTATGAACATACATAAGAACATATAATCACGACTATTATCCCCGAAGGGTTAGTCAGAGACAGGCAATGAGGACAGTAAAAGCAGTCCTCTACCATAGTCCACTTTTCACCAAACAGCGACTGAACATGTGCTCAGCGTGACAAGTGATGAGCCCATCGCCGCTCTATGCTGTTGGATGTATGTGCAGTCTTTAGTCCGTTAGTCGTCTTTAACGACACCCATGGGAAGTGGGTGGGTGGTAGTATTCTTCACCGCTACGGGACACAGTATAAATTAATAACCTATCTATTTAATGTTTAGTAAACACTAGAGTGTGGAATTGTGCCGGAGGCTTGGAGAATGGCGAACATCCAGCCGGTCCCCAAAAAAGGGGATAGGTCTGACCCAGCCAACTATCGACCTATTGCTGTCACCTCTGTCCTTTGCAAGGTTTTTGAGCGAATCATAAACAGGCAACTCATTCGTCCTGATTCATGATCGACAATACGGGTTCAGACCGAAACGATCAACGGGTGATCTCCTGGCGTTCGTAACACACCTGTGGGGTGAAGCAATGGACAAGCACGGAGAAGCACTGGCTGTTAGCCTGGACATCTCCAAGGCTTTCGATCGAGTTTGGCATCGTTCGCTTCTCTCCAAGCTTTCGTCATACGGCTTGCCACCTCGCCTATGCGATTGGGTCGCCGGGTTCCTGCATGAGCGCAGCATTCGCGTACTCTGCGAAAGCAGTGCCTCACAGCTTCTGCAGGTGAACGCCGGAGTGCCGCAGGGTTATATAATATCGCCCACGCTGTTCCTTCTGCATATCAATGATATGTTATCCTTGGGTAACATTTATTGCTATGCAGACGACAGTACAGTACATCGGCGTTATTTGGGTCACCCTGCGGCAAAGCAGGCCGATGTAGTGGAGTCGAGACGGAAGATTGTCATTGAGCTGGACGAGGAGTTAGACCGCATTTATAAATGGGGCTCTGATAACCTGGTCTAGTTCAATGCCAAAAAAACACAGGTCTGCGCTGTCACTGCTAAAAAGTCCGCATTTCTCCCCCAACCCTCCTTCTAGAGCAACCTATTACCCATCCAGACTGGTCTCAGTATCTTAGGTATGGACTTACACAGCGACCTCATCCCCAAGAGCTATATTGAGAGCATTATAACCACAGCCTCACGTAAACTCGGAATCCTGAACAAGGTGAAGCGGTTCTTCACGCCGGAGCAACGTTGTCTTTTGTATAAGACTTAGGTGCGCTCCTGCGTGGAGTATTGCTCTCATCTTTGGGACGGATCCGCCAAGTACTTGCTCGAAGCTCTTGACAGGTTGCAAAGACGTGCTGTCCGTATTATCGGTAACGATGACGTTACGACCAGTCTGGAGCCGTTACAGCTACGTAGGGACATTGCTTCCCTTAGTGCTTTCTACCGCCTTTACCACGGTGAATGCCCTGAGGAGCTCTTCGACCTCATCCCTCCCTCGCCTTTCCTTTCCAGGGCCCTGATTCTGTATCGCAATCTATAGATTCCACACCTAAACCTTACCGCGCACAAACGTCAAACGCATACGTTTTTGGGAAGGTATCGTAACTTTTTAAGGAATTAACGTGGTTTTGAAACAAGGAATCGTTACAGAATAGGGGCCCAGATCGACGCGTGCAGGTCTTAGAAGCCACCCTCATACCGTGCTGACCATCAAGACACGTACCAAAAAGTTTGGACAATCGTTCTTTTGCCGAACTGCCCGTATGTGGAATGCGCTTCCCGCACACGTGTTTCCTTCCTCTTTCTCTCCCGGGTTATTTAAGCGGAGCGTGAAAAAGCATTTATGCGGGCCGCCATAGTGAGAGCGTTCGGCATAGCGTGGTAGCGCTGTGATGAACGCTTTCACTTCTTGGGCTTCACTGGCTGCTTTTCATCAGGCAGAGTGAAGCCATTATGGCGTGCCACAATAAAAAATAAAAAAAAGAGTGAGAAATGTGGCATAATTTGTCCATACAAACCATTTAAACGAGGCGTGAAGAGGCAGTTTGTGTGCCGGCAGGGTAAGGGTGACTAATGCTACGTCTCTTAAGGGCCCCACAGACGATCAGGTCGCCTACAGGTATCGGCCTGTCAGTTAGTAGTACAACGCACGGGCGGCGGCGGCGGCGGAACTGACAGGCTTATACCTGCAGGCGAACTGATCGTGTGTGGGGCCCGCCGGCAGGTATCAGCCAACTGACAGGTTTATACCTGCCGGTGTGCCGGCGAACTGATCGTGTGTGGCGCCCGCAGGCAGGTATATATAAACCTGTCGGTTAGTACTCGCCGCCCGCCGCCGAAGTCGCCTGTACGTTGTACTAGTAACTGACAGGCCGATACCTGCCGGCGACCTGGGGGGTTACTCTCGAACGCAAACTCAATCTTAATACAATTCCAATGCTTTTAATATGTATCGATATTGAGATAAGTAAAGATAATTCCGGAACGCCATCTCGATAATAATTTGTTCAATCAATTTCCAAGCAATTTAATTCCAATTTGCGCCACATTGTAGCTTACAAAAGTGCCATTTGATATTTTTTAGATTTGTGATTGGAAATTGATTAATGCAATTCTGTTTCAAGAGTAGCCTACCTGATCGTCTGTGGGGCCCTTTATGATCCCAGTTATCCTCACGCCTGAACTCCACTTCCACTCAGTCTCTCTGATGACTTTCCTCATTGATGATCCTAGGTGAAGCGCGCTTCAATCTTCGGCCTTATCGACACTTACCATCAGGTGAGATGAAGGCCAAGCGCTTACTGTCAGACTTAACATCAGGTCTCATTGCTGGGATTAATATAAAAAATAAAATGCAAGTTAACTAAATATTTGACTTTGACTGGATGGAGAGGTTTGTAGTACAATCCCACGCAGAAGGAAAGAAACTACGAGGCCTCCCGACTCGTTGGATCGACCTTATCAAGAAAACTACGCAGTCGACTGCAGTACAGTGTACTCGTAAGGCTAAAACTTGACAGAAGTGGAGAAACATCGCGAAGCGAGTGGCGACGGCGATCCGAAACGCATGTACATTGACAGCCACACTAAGAGTGCCAGACTAAGAAAAGATTTAAGTTTTATTTTGTATAGGCCAGAACGCGTACGAGCCGAGTGTGTAGAGGTTCACTGAAATAATCCTACCAACCTCTCTCTTCTCTTGGAAAGATGCGACTAACGGAATAAAGACTGCACATTGTCCAGTTGTAATTTGGTGTGCCGTGGAATATGGCAGTGGAATGCTTCTGCGGTTTTCATTGCCTAGGATAAAATGCTTAATAGAAAAAAAACACCCAGTCTCAGGAAAGCTCGAATGCGATTTGAATTCATGACCATTGGTCTAGTAAACATTTTATCCTATGTCTATATAGCATTGTAAATCCAAAAAATTCAATAATAAAGATCCTCATTGCCTAGTCTTTGTCTAACCTTTTGGGGAATAATAGTCGTTGTAGCATACTACATTTCTAGGTAAATCGTACTCCAGGTACATCGTATTCCGCATCGTATCAGCATTCGCATGACACTAGTGAAGCAAACTTTAGATTTTCTATTTACGTTAACATTTTTTCTCGTTTGCTAAGCTAATGCGTCATCAATAATACCACAGTATGTAAATCTATGTATGCGGCCAGAAACACCGTCATACTTCAGTCATTTTATACAAATTATAAACGAAAACCATCCTCAGTTATTGCTCTTTCTATTAGTAAAAACAGCTTAAAAATCCATTGTGTGGTTTAGAAGAACAAAGCGGAGCCACAGACACAGGAAAACTGTGACTTTACTTTATAACATGTAAATATTTAAGTAATGAATTAATGATAATAATGATGTAATTTTTATTTATTTTTATTATTGGTTCACCAAACCGGACGATACACAAGTGCAAAATAAATAGTGAATATATGCCCTTGTTGAGGCAAACACAACATTCATCTCGTATTACAGTATAATAAAAATAGATAAATCTCGTATAACATGCCTGCTTGCTTAATAAATAATTATCAGTCTACATGAAATTTAATTCATTCTTAAATAAGAAATTCATTAGAAAACAAATATACAGTATCAGATACTATCAATGTCGCTGTTTTGAAAAATATTATTTTTTACTTATTACAAATCGGTAATAAATTCGAGAAATAACAAAGGTCCCAGATGAGACCCTTGGGGTACTCCAGATGGTACAAACTGAGCTGCAGATTTAAAACCTCGAATCGTGACAATTTGAGATCGATTGCGGAGATAGGACACGCTCGCACCATCTTAGTAGGGAACCGCAGATTCCAGCGTGACCCAACCTCTGCACGAGCAGACCGTGATCAACCACATCAAAGCCCTTAGAAAAGTCCGTGGAAATGGCATTCCTCACATTTAGCTTCAAGAACTGCAGAGATTTCACTGACGTAACCCAAAAGGTTTCATGACCGTCCCGGTAAAAAACCGTGTTGATGGGCATCGAACATTGGCCTCAAGTAGTCACCAGCATTAAGATGTGACTATCGACGGCCTGTGGAAGTGTGCTTAGTGGAAGGCATATTATAGGCATATGCCTAAAATATCTGATCATTGGTGGAAGACATATATATATATGTCTTCCACCAATGATCAGATATTTTTGCATCATCACATCTTAAGACAATCTTTTCTAGACCAAACATTCAAATTACTTGCCGATGGAAGACAGTGTTGAGATGGGCCTATACTACCTACTTTATCACTCTGATCACCATTTTTGTGTATTGTAGTATTACCCCGGGCGAGCCGGACCAATGCGTGCTGCAATGCAGCGTGGCTCTACCACTCAGTCAGTGTCACTATTTAGCACCACCCAGAGGTCACGTGTAGGATCAAGGGTTAACCTACGTGCGCGAATAACTTAAACCCCATTTTGTCGGCAACATGCCACATAGAAGGGACTTGTTAAAAATGTAATGAAGGGGTTTTAATTGGCTACTTGACAGTTCTCGGAAAAGTATTTTAAAATTACAAACGCTTATTTTATATCTCTTACAATTTAATTTTTTTCGAAAAAGCTTTATTTAATTTTGACGACCTCCTTGGTCGAGTGGTTTGTACACCGGTTTTCATGGTGTCGCCATCTCTGAGGTCCCCGGGTTCGATCCCTGGTCGGGTCAATCTAGAAACTATTATTTTTCTGAATTGTCTCTGACCAGACCAGAGTCTGGGTGTTTTCTATGTATAATAAGTATGTATTTATTTAATTTAAGTATGTTTATCCGTTGTCTAGTAACTATTTAACGAGTTTCTTCGAAGCTACTCTTGGGCTAGAAATTTGTGTGATTGTAGAAAAGTTTCATTTAATTAGATTTAAAATTAATTAATTGAAAGAAAACATATTATTCTTCATTAATTTCATATTTCGCGCAAAAAACGGTTGATCACGTGATATTTTGCCCTGTGACGTCAAATTTCACTGAACAAAGAAATTTTATCTTGAAACCTGACAGATAATTTTTGTTTATTTTGTGAAATGTGACGTCACACGAAGCTCAATCATGGCCGGCCGTGTTTCGGGTCTTGTACTCCACAGATAAAGAATCGCATATTTATTTTGTAAAAATAATATTTCACAAATTATGATTGGATAATTATTGTTATATTATAAACTACCACATCCGACATATTTCATACTTTATTGTTACAACTGTCAAATAACCAATGGACTTGAGAAAAATGAAAAAAAAAGTTAATTTTTACTTTATACCATTATAGAAGTCGTTATTCTAAAACCAATAGTTTAAATCAATCTAAAACCAATATTTCACTTCGAAACGAGAAGTATTTACAAAGTTATTGTACATAAATAATTGCATAAAACACTACTACCTCGCTTAGTTCGCTGGCACTCGACTGACGTGACGTGACGTCATCGTATCCGATAGCCCCCGCCGCCGCTCTCGCTGCCCGCACCCGGCGGGCGTCCGATTACATACTGTGCAAATAGGCACAATTAATTGTACCTCGAAGATCAGTACGCTAATGATAGAATAGAAGAAGTAGAAAATACAAAATTTTTAGGACTCGAAATAGATCAAAAGCTAAATTGGGAATCACAAATCGATACTTTATGCAAGAAAATTAGTAAGTCCGCATACGCTCTGCATACATTATCGCCAATAATATACACGGATCACACTTACGATACGCTATTATATTTTCGGGTAACTCGACCGGAAAAGAAACAGCATTCAAGGCACAAAAAAGGTGCATTAGAGCGATGTTTAGACTTAAAACTACTGATAGCTGTGTTCCATACTTTAAACAATATAAAATATTAACGTTGCCAAGTCTATACATACTAGATACTTCTAGTAGCTGTCTTTGTAATGTCTAACCCAAGTCGTTTTGAACGCCTAGCCGACGTAGTCCCACGGAATAGGCGCGACAATAGTCTACTATGTCGACCTCTAGCTAAGACAGCACTTATGCGCAAAAGTGTCTATTGCATGGCTCCAGATATTTTTAATAAAATACCCAAGTGCTGGAAAGAATTACCTCTATTGAAATTTAAGCATAAACTTCGAATTTTATTAGCAGATAGAGCATATAGTGTAAGTGAATTCCTGAATGAGAAACAATTTATAATTGATTAGTTATCTTATTAATATAATAAATTAGAATTTATAATAATTTAATTATTCTTAACATATTTTTGCATGCCTAGTGGTAAAATATGGCTGAATCAATTTAATTTTTTTGTACCACCATCATGTACCCATATTTGCAAATAAATATATCTTTATCTTTATCTTTATCTCTGTGTGGTTCATATGGACATATTAATAAAACGAAGCCGCGCGAGTCGCGCCACCCATGCGAGATGAGATGACGTCACGCCGCGGGTTTCGCGCGTATTTCGATTATCACAAAAACAATAGCGCGTGGTCATTTTTATGAATCTTAAAAAAAAATATTGTGAAGTATTTTGAAGGGCTACAGAAAAATTTTAATGTCATATTTTAAGTTAAAATGTAAATATTTAAAAAATAAATTAATAAAAATACTTTTCCTAAGTAAAATTTTAAACACTGAAAAAAGACGACAACCTCAGGCGGGAATCGAACCACGCACCTTCCGCATTCCGGGCGGCTGCCTTAACCACTTGGCTACCGAGGTCTGGCTTTCAACCGTCGAAATTTGTCAGTGCTTGATGCTTATGTTTTTAGTCAACATTGCTTCATCAAATCTTAGAAGTTTCCACCTCTGAGGAGGAATGCGGAAGGTGCGTGGTTCGATTCCCGCCTGAGGTTGTCGTCTTTTTTCAGTGTTTAAAATTTTACTTAAGTATATTTAAGCGTTAATAAAACGCTAAAATATAAAACATTAATCTACTTTTCCTAAGCTCATTGCAATGGTGATGGTAATGATGCAGAACGCATACGGCGCATCGTTCCCGCTGGGCGGGTGCCGCGCGTGGTCGACCAGCGGCGGCGCGCACACGTGCGGCACGGCGGCCGGCTGCGGCGCGCACGCGGCCTGCTCGCGCTGCCTGGCCGAGCCGGCGTGCGGCTGGTGCTCCGACGGCGCGGGCGGCGGCAAGGGCGCCTGCCTGCCCGGCGGCCAGCGGCGGCCGCATGCGCCGCGAGCGTGCCCCATGCACAGGTACGTAAATACTGCATACACACGTCTCACCGATGCATAGGTAGTTAGGTACACACACACACACGTACACAGTTGCGCGCACGCGGCCTGCTCGCGCTGCCCCTGCGTGCCCCATGCACAGGTACGTATGTCTGATTGTGTCAAGGTCAACGCTCGTTTTGCTTGGCGGAAAAAACGTGCAATACGATTCCCTATCCAATAGATTCGAAAAGTTTATGACGGTAAAAATCATATTCGCGGTGTTGAAGTATAAGCGACGATATACTACACACACACACGTCTGACTGATGCATACACACGCACACACTTGCGCACACGCGGCCTGAAGGCCTGTTCTCTAACTCGACTGACCGTTAAAGTGATGAACACTCAAGATAATTCGTCGTGCCAATTGCTAGTGAAAAAAATAGAGCGCG
Source organism: Scoparia ambigualis (assembly GCA_963921215.1). NCBI lineage: Eukaryota > Metazoa > Arthropoda > Insecta > Lepidoptera > Crambidae > Scoparia > Scoparia ambigualis. The sequence goes on from OY992524.1 coordinate 20,877,964, forward strand.
CGCAACGTATCAACGAATTTCTTTGGGTGTTCATCATTTTAACTGTCTGTCGAGTTAGGGAATAGAGCTGCTGCTCGCGTTGTCTCGCCGAGCCGGCGTGCGGCTGGTGCTCAGACGGCGCGGGCGGGGGTAAAGGCGCTTGTTTGCCTGGTGGGCAGAAACGGCCGCATGCGCCGCGAGCGTGCCCCATGCACAGGTACGTAAATACTTCATACACACGTCTGATCGATGCATTGTTGGAGTATAACGCTGGCCATCATTAAGAAGACTAATATTTTTTTGTATTTTTGAATTAAGTATTGTCAGCGCTGTCTATGTCATTCGGTTTTATAATAACTTTTGTCATACAATGTTTTATAAAATAATATATTCTATTTTCACGATATTTACATTATTCCCACTGCGCCCGTGCTGTTAACCTTACATACTAATAATAAGTTATGGGCCCAGCACGCTTCCACTGCGCCCGTGCTGCTAATCTCACATACTAATAATATGCATAGGTAGTTAGGTACCAGTGGCGAAGTGTGAAATATTGAGAGAGGTAAGCCGGAGCAAAAAAAATGCTTACCTACTCCGAGCGCGGGCACGCAGTCTTGAGTCCTTACCGAAAATCTGTGATTGGCATCCTGGCTTCAGTCTTGTATAGGCAGATGTATCTTCAGTCCACTTTTACTATACGTGTAAGCACTGAGATATTGAAACAGTGTCTTGCAAGCATAATAGAAGTGGCTTTGGCACTGAGATATTGAAACAGTGTCTTGCAAGCATAATAGAAGTGGCTTTGATAAAAGCCGTTTGTGGTGAAATGATGATATGATGTAAATTAAACAAAACTTAATCGACTAAGGCTGGATTCGACCAAACTGGAATAAGACTTACTCCGAGATAGTCTATACAAATTGGGCGTTTAATCTAGGTATAAGACCTTATTCCAGTTTGGTCGAATCAACCCTTAGTACTAATAATACTACTTATACTCTAAAGCTATTCGTCTATTCTTTCTAACAAAGTGCGCTAAGACATTATCATAAAAGCCGGGAAGAATCTAAAGCTATTAATGCCGACATCTTACAATTCTACCGATTACTTTGCAAATCTACTTACTCTAAATACGTAATTTTAACTTATTACAATATCTACTTACCGCAAATACCTAATTACAACGTACGTCTTCGTAACTACTTTCTACACACAACACAAATAAACAAAGTCCAACTACAATACTAATCATTCTAATAGGTGAAACTAACTAATAAATTTAAATACTAATAAAACACAGTCATGCATTCAATGATGAATTGCAATTACGTCAAATTATCTGTCAACAGAACACAAACCGAAAACGATCCTCCGTCCCGCTCACGCGTACGCAAATTGTATAACTGTCTCTATCAAGTAACTCGGATAAAGACGGCTTACCGGCTGCTAAATACGCGGGTGGGTTTATTGACCTTTATGTGACGTCATGACGTTTATTTTGTATGGAAGTTTAACTGCCTAAAAGCCGATCGCGCCTGCGGCTTATTTTAAAGCAATATGTTGTAAAAAAGCAAATTTTGTTGATTTAATGTCCATAGTGTAGGCAATTTGTAATGTTTCTTTCATATATTTACTTTTTTAATTACTGATTGAGCCATTTCTCAATTCAAGTAGAGAATGGTTGTGTTCTAAACTTCTGAAGGGAAGCCGGTGGGAATCGAGTTGTATGGAACCTTCGTCACTGTTAGGTACACACACACACGTACACACTTGCGCACACGCGGCCTGAAGGCCTGTTCTCTAACTCGACTGACCGTTAAAATGATGAACACTCAAGATAATTCGTCGTGCCAATTGTTAGTGAAGAAAACAGAGCGCGCGCGCAATGTACGGCGAATTTCTTTGGGTGTTCAAATTAAGCGCCAAATTTGTATAGACTAATCTCTGAGTAAGTCTTATTCCAGTTTCGTCGAATCCACCTTCTAACTAAAACGCTTCTATATATGAAAGCGCTCTAACATAAATTTCCTCTAAGGACATTTCCCCCTCCTTCCCAGGTGGCATTTCACCCGCTGCCCCGCCTGCCAATGCAACGGGCACACCGTGTGCGACGCGGAAGCGCGCTGCATACAGCCGTGCGGCGGCCGGGCGGTGGGCGACCACTGCGAGACGTGCGCGCCGGGCCACTGGGGCAACCCGCTCAACGGGGGCGTCTGCCAGCGTGAGACATAGCATTCTCCTATTATTCTAGCCTAGGGCTACACATTTCACTTGAAACGTTCTTAACTTCCATCCTCCTTTATGAGCCGTCACCTGAGCAGTTACTCTTTGCGAGACGTGCGCGCCGGGCCACTGGGGCAACCCGCTCAACGGGGGCGTCTGCCAGCGTGAGTCATAGCAATCTCCTCTTCTTCTTGCAGCCCTACTTACATTTCACTAAAAATGTTCTTAACTTCCATCCTCCTCTATGAGCCTGTAGGGAAGCGGACGGTAGATGGATCACGTCGGGGTCACCACTGTAGGGAAGCGGATGGTGGGTAGGAATCGATGCAACTTGAGGAAGGAAAAGGGAACATCTTCCTCCGAGCTGGATGGTATAGCTCGGGGACCGAGGTCCCACGGATGTTGGTTAGAGGTGCTATATATGGCGAAGGAGGTGGTATAACTTCGCTACCGCGATGCAGGCTTCCCATACTATTTTTCTGTTAGTATGGAGATGTCGTTGAGTTGGTTTTTGTAGCGCCATCTTTTGACACGGTTGGAAGGTGTTTGCTTCGTGTCGAACTATGTGCGGCGTCATGCAGGTAGGTGGCGCCGCCACTAGCCGTCACCTGAGCAGTCACTCTTTTTTCATTCTTGTCATCCCCTACACAATAAATCAGTCTTTTCTTTGTTTCCCCTCTTCCCCTTCTGCCATCGACTCGTATGTTGATTGTCACGTAGTTGAACAAAGTATATGACACCAAAACACGCTGCGAACACCCTGCTGCATACCCCGGAGCACTGAAGCAACCCGCTCAACGAGGGCGTCTGCCAACGTGACTCATTTGATTTTTCTCTTCTTCTTGCGGCTCTAGTCCCGTTTGACATGAAGTCAACGCAAAATGTTCTTACCGTGTGTCATTGCATTCTTAGCTAGCGTATTTATTATAGCAAAGTATACGATAGCTAGTATGCTGCATACAGCCGTGTGCCAGACCACTGGGGCAACACGCTCAACGGGAGCGTCTGCCAGCGTGAGTCATTTGTTAGCTAGTGTATTTATTATAGCGAGTATGCTGCATACTGCCGTGCCATAAGCGGTGGGTGATCACTGATCTTAAGATTCGGGGTATTGGGGCAACCCGCTCAACGGGGGCGTCTGCCAGCGTGAGTCATTTGTTAGCTAGTGTATTTATTATAGCGAGTATGCTGCATACTGCCGTGCGAGGAGCGGTGGGTGATCACTGATCTTAAGCCCCGGGGCATTGGTGCAACCTGCTCAACGGGGGCGTCTACCAGCGTGAGTCATTTGTTAGCTTGTGTATTTATTATAGCGAGTATGCTGCATATTGCCGTGCGAGGAGCGGTGGGTGATCACTGATCTTAAGCCCCGGGGCATTGGGGCAACCCGCTCAACGGGGGCGTCTGCCAGCGTGAGTCATTTGTTAGCTAGTGTATTTATTATAGCGAGTATGCTGCATACTGCCGTGCCATAAGCGGTGGGTGATCACTGATCTTAAGATTCGGGGTATTGGGGCAACCCGCTCAACGGGGGCGTCTGCCAGCGTGAGTCATTTGTTAGCTAGTGTATTTATTATAGCGAGTATGCTGCATACTGCCGTGCGAGGAGCGGTGGGTGATCACTGATCTTAAGATTCGGGGTATTGGGGCAACCCGCTCAACGGGGGCGTCTGCCAGCGTGAGTCATTTGTTAGCTAGTGTATTTATTATAGCGAGTATGCTGCATACTGCCGTGCGAGGAGCGGTGGATGATCACTGATCTTGAGCCCCGGGGCATTGGGGCAACCCGCTCAACGGTGGCGTCAGCGTGAGTCATTGAATTCTTCTTCTTTTTGCTGCCCTAGTCCCATTTGACTTGAAGTCAGAGCAAAATGTTCTTAGCTTTGTTTCTTTGAGCCGTCACCTGAGCAGTCACTCCTTGTTCATTCTTATCATAGTTAATCTGCAGTGCGATTCTCTAAGTTAAAGCCTTGGTAGCAGCGCTGCCGCAGCGCTGAGAATTGACTCTTGTCTCTTTCATATTCTTAAAATTGGAAAAAGACAGCAGATCACAGCTATGCGCGCCGCGTCTATGTGTCGCTTAGAGAATAGCATAGCTGTAAAAATTGTTTCATTAATTGTGCAGTGTTCGATGAAATATTTAAATGCTTGTCATGTTAACGAAAAAAATAGAAAATAATTTAATAAAAATGTGTTAGTTTCAACTCTTTCCTTTCTCATTTAGCATGCGACTGCAACTTGCAAGCGGTCTCCTGCGCCGTGGACACGGGCCGCTGCTACTGCACCACCAAAGGGCTGGCGGGCGACCGCTGCGACAAATGCGACAACACCAACCATTATCACGCCGACGTGCACAACAAAGGCGCCTGCTACTGTGAGTTACACACTTGTTTTACTTAGGCCTGGGGCATTACCATCAAATCTTTTTTTTGTTATTTTGCAAAGTATGTTTAAAGTAATACTGCCCTAAGAGTTGACCTAAGGGCTGAGGGGGGACAACACGAACTATTATCACGCCGACGTGCACAATAAAGGCGCCTGCTACTGCCTACAACTAAAACCCCTGCACTTCCCCTTACGTGCCGCCAGGATGATCCGGGACCTGAAGTCGTTCTATTTATCTCTTTCTCAAGCTAAGTCATGCAAGTTGATCTAGTGTGCGTCCAGAGGAAAAATCTATATTAATAAAAATCAATTGCCGAAATGTTTGTACGCGCATCACTTCAGAACGGCTGCACCTATTTGGCTAATTATTTTTTGTTGTATTTGTAACTGTCAGGACAAGGTGTGCATAAAAGATTTTTATTGGGAATTGGTCACGGGGTACGGGGTCCATCGGGATTAAAACTAATTTGGGTCAACATTGAAAATGCTGATGTTACATTGTACGCGCTTGCTCGTACACTTGTAGCGGTTGTTGGCTAATAAAGTTACTCTGATTACCCAACAGATGATCTAGCGGTAGACTACCAGTTCACCTTTAATCTGTCCAAGAAGGAAGACCGCCACCTCACAGCGATCAACTTTCGTAATGCGCCCGTCAAACCGGACGTAGATGCTGACTTCAGCATAACGTGCTCAGCACACGCGCGCATGAATCTCACGGTGCGTACGCGCGCCGAGCCCGCGGAGAGATTGCTCTTCACGGATGTTAACTGCTCCAACTTCCGGTACAAGTAAGTTGGTTAAATATTTTTGTATGTATAAGGTGACTGCTAGAAACCGCAAGAAACTTCTAGGGCTGGTCAGGTCAAGTGTTTTAAACATGACAAAAATGACAAAAAAAGGAATTCGTGTTTTTTTTCATTTTTAATTAAATAATTCATTTTGTGAATTTTAATTGTATAATCTTTGAGTATCTAATTTGTTTTAAAGCATACGGTCTATTGACCCGTCCGCGTCAGCTGGGCGATAAGTACCTACGAAAAAAACACAAATTCCTTGTTTGTCATTTTAGTCATGTATAAAACACTTGACCTGGCCAGCCCTTGAAGTTTTTGCGGTTTCTAGCAGTCATCGTATATATCTAGTCTCGTCTGTGAGAAAACCTACTGACAATTGAATTATTATTGTGTATCGGTTTTTGGCAGTAGACAGCTTAAATTTTAACGCAAATGTTGTTGCGAAAAAACTACAGATTGGGAAATTTTTTAATAAAATAAATTTAAATGTATTAGTTTTCGCTCACACCAATTACGTAGACCAAGATGGGTATTCTTTTGAAACTCGTTAATATTGTAAGATAACTGATAAATATACATAAATATAGAAAAAACACCCAGACTAGAAATCAATATAAAAACAGTTTTTTTCTATAAAACACCTAGACTCGAAATCAATTTAAAAAAAACAGTTTTTTTCTATATTGATCCGACCGGTAATTGAACCCGGGACCTCAGAGATAGCGCGACGGCAGACCCGGCGTGCTAACCACTCGACCATCGAAACAAACGCGACGGTCGTCGTTGTCGAATAATGTTGAAACATTTTTCACGTGTAGTGTGGTGTTAACTTAGAATATAAGTATTAGTAATTATAATGTAAAAGGGCAGTCTTATTACACACGTTGTGACAATAACACATCTTTTATTTACAAGTGCCTCTAAATAATATGTGATCTACTATCAGATTACATTCCCACACCTCATGGCGACCCTGCGTTGCGCCGCTGCAGTTTGTGTACACCTAACCCGAAATGTTAGAAAAGTGCAGGTTCGAATCCTGCTACAAAATGGCAAAACTACACTAATTGGCCACGGTATTCGGTACATTGTACTCAATTAGCCAGGAACGCGTGCAGGCATACATACATAAAATCACGACTATCATCCCCAAAGGGTTAGTCAGAGACTAGGCAATGAGGACTGCAGAAGCAGTCCACTGCCATAGTCCACGTTTCATCAAATTACAACTGCACATGTGCTCAGCGTGATAAGTACTGAGCCCACCGCCGCTCTATGTAATTAGATGTCTTTTTTAGTCAGTTAGTCGCCTTTTACGATAGCCAAGGGAAGAGAAGGTTTAATCAGCCGTAGTGGCTTATACTACTAACACGGCTCACTAACGGCCGAAATTAATAACCGATCCCGAGATAGACATAGGCCTACTTTAGATTTGTTTCTGTTATTTGAGGGGAAATAACTACAGTAACAAATCCAAAATAGGCAAATCTCTATCTCAGGGTCGGTTATTAATTTCGGCCGCAAAAGAGTTGAGAGTAAACGTATCTTCCTCTTTGCGTATATCTATGGCCACACGGATATTATTATGATGCCACCAACGCTGCGCCTAACAATCACCCGTACATGTCACCACTGTATACCGGGTTAAAGGTTAATACGACCTATGCTATCCTACTAATATTATAAACGCGAAAGTTTGTAAGTATGGATGGATGTTTGTTACACTTTCACGTAAAAACTACTGAATTGATTTGGATGAAATTCGGCATACAGATAGTTTATAACCTGGATTAACACATAGGATACTTTTTATCGCGATATTCCCACGGGAACGTGAACCACGCGGGTGAAACCGCGAGCGGCCGCTAGTATCCCATAAGGGGATGTAGTTTCCATTATTTCTGACTGATTTGACTATTAAACACCGTAACCCAAACTTAACCGTTCACAAGTTATATTACTTCGCAGTTTTTTTTTATAAAAAATGCCGCTTTTTTTGTCTATTGTCCTCTTTTTTTGTGTTTTGTGCCTCTAACTTATTTAGTTTTGGTATTTTTGTGTAGAAGATTAGTTGCTGAATTATTCTGAACACTAAATGCCTTACAAATAAAGAGAGAATAAGGTCGGAATAGTAATTCCGTGTTTTGTCTGTTTTACTCTAATTTAAAATTACGTTAGAATGACCGGAACAAAACACGGAATAACTATTCGTAGCTTATTCTTTGTTTATTTGTAAGGCACTAAAATTGCAAGTAGTTGTACCAACTGAGTCGTAGACGATGAACATTATAAAAAACCGGCAAAGTGCGACTCGGACTCGCGCACGAAGGGTTCCGTACCATTATCTATAAAACTTTGATGGATGTTTTAATAATAATGTATTTTTTTTTTAATTAATTATTTTTGAGGTATTAAAAAAAACTACTTACTAGATCTCGTTCAAACCAATTTTCGCTGGAAGTTTGCATGGTAATGTACATCATATATTTTTTTTTAGTTTCATCATTCTCTTATTTTAGAAGTTATAGGAGGGGGGGGTATGTCCTAAAACTACGACCAGCCACCGGAGGACGGGCCGCAGCGTCCTCTAGCTAAACGGTGACCCGCTGCGATCCCCAAGCCGCCTGCCAAGCGTGGGGATTATGGCAAACCCCCCCCCCCCCCATGACAGACAATATTTGCCCACGGCCCCCAGTCCCCGGCAGCTCCTTTATCCCTGGCCCAACGGGTAGCTGGTCAGGTAACGGAGGAGCAGGGGGTGCGAAGAATCACCGGCAGTTGCTCGGCTACCCACACACCCACCAACGAACCTTGGCCCTGGCAACACACAACATCCGCACGTTGAGGACCGATGCAAAGATTGTAGAGCTGGAGGAAGAATTGAGCAGATTGCGGTGGGACATCATGGGACTATCAGAAATCCGACGAGAGGGGCAGGATATGGTAGTCCTTGATTCTGGCAACATGCTCTTCTTCCGGGAAGGAGAACGAAAATCCCAGGGTGGTGTTGGGTTTCTCGTCCGCAAGTCCCTTGTTAACAACGTTATCAAGGTCGATAGTGTGTCAGGTAGAGTTGCGTACCTTATACTCAGAATCACCGATCGGTATTCGCTGAAGGTCATACAGGTATATGCACCAACCTCGACACACCCTGACGAAGAAGTAGAGGCTCTGTATGAGGAGATATCTGAAGCCATACATTCCTCCGAAACGTACTTCACCGTTGTTATGGGGGACTTCAATGCAAAGGTAGGCACAAGGAACGGCGATGAGTTGAGAGTGGGGCAATATGGATATGGACAGCGGAACCAAAGGGGCCAACGGTTGGTCGACTTTATGGAGAAGGAGGAACTCTTTTTGATGAACTCTTTCTTCCGGAAGCGACCAACCAGGAAGTGGACGTGGATAAGCCCCGATGGTTCAACCAGAAATGAGATCGACTTCATCATGACGACCAAGAAGCGTATATTCAGTGATGTCTCCGTGATCAGTAGGGTAAAAACCGGTAGCGATCACCGGATTGTTAGAGGCACACTGAATATCAACATCAAGCTCGAGAGGTCACGTCTGGTGAAGTCCACACTCCGTCCTGGCCCTGCCCAGATCCAGAGCCCGGAACACTTTCAACTCGAACTCCAAAATCGCTTCCAGTGCCTAGCCGAGTGCGAAACTGTGGACGAGATCAGCAGCGGGCTTGTGGAAACTGTCCAAGCTGTGGGGTCTAAGTTCTTTAAGACCCCACGCCGGAAAAAGCCTCAAAAGCTCTCAGACGGAACCATTAAGTTAATGGAAGACCGGAAAGAAATGATACTGCAATCTTCAGCTGATATGTCGGAATATGGCAAACTCAATAGACGAATCTCGAAATCTGTGCGACACGACCTGCGCTCCTATAGTGCTAAATGCATTAGGGACGCAATTGCGCGGAACCAAGGCGCCAAAGTGTTCGCAAAGAATTCGTCTATTGGTCAGAGCCAAATGACTAAGCTGAAGATCGAGGACGGCAGTGTCATTTCGTCGAAGCCGGAGATTCTGAGAGAGCTCGAGAGGTTTTATGGACAGTTGTACACCTCAACACAAGAGCCCGCTGTTGGTACAGCTCAGGACACCAGAGCTAAGTTAACCCGACACTATACCGAAGATATCCCTGACATCAGCCTGTATGAGATTAGTATGGCTCTTAAACAGCTTAAAAACAACAAGGCGCCGGGTGATGACGGAATTACCACTGAACTTCTGCGAGCGGGTGGAAAACCGATACTCGTAGTCCTCCAGAAGTTGTTTAATTCCGTCATGCTCGAAGGTACTACGCCAGAAGCATGGCACAGGAGTGCGGTGGTGCTCTTCTTCAAGAAAGGCGATAACACCTTATTGAAGAATTATAGACCCATCTCACTCCTGAGCCATGTGTACAAGCTGTTTTCGAGAGTCATTACGAACCGTCTCGAACGCAGGTTTGACGACTTCCAGCCTCCCGAACAAGCCGGTTTCCGAAAAGGCTTTAGTACCATAGACCACATACATACGCTCCGCCAGATTATACAGAAGACTGAGGAGTATAATCGGCCCTTATGTTTAGCGTTTGTGGACTATGAGAAAGCCTTCGATTCTATCGAAACCTGGGCTGTGTTGCAGTCCCTCCAGCGTTGCCATATCGACTATAGGTATATCGAAGTGTTGAAATGTTTGTATAGAAACGCTACTATGTCGATCCGATTACAAGACGAGAGTACGAAACCAATCCAATTGCAGAAAGGTGTGAGACAGGGAGACGTCATATCTCCGAAACTGTTCACAAATGCGTTGGAGGACGTTTTCAAGCTCTTGAATTGGAACGGATTCGGCATCAACATTAATGGCGAATACATCACTCACCTTCGTTTTGCCGATGATATAGTCATAATGGCGGAGTCGCTGGAGAACCTCAACACCATGCTCAGCGACCTCAATATCGTATCCCAACAGGTGGGTCTTAAAATGAACATGGACAAGACGAAGATCATGTCGAATGTCCATGTTGAACCCGTACCGGTAATTGTTGGGAGCGATACTATCGAAGTTGTCGACCACTACACCTACTTAGGACAGATTGTCCAGTTAGGTAGGTCCAACCTCGACAAAGAGGTCGCCCGGAGAATCCAACTCGGATGGGCAGCGTTCGGGAAATTACGAGATATCTTTGCATCGAAGATTCCGCAGTGCCTAAAGACAAAGGTCTTTAACCAATGTGTGTTGCCGGTGATGACATATGGCACCGAAACGTGGTCCTTAACTGTTGGCCTTTTAGAAAAGCTCAGAGTCACACAGCGAGCAATGGAGAGAGCTATGCTCGGAGTTTCTTTGCGCGATAGAATCCGAAACGAGGATATTCGCCAAAGAACCGGAGTTGCCGACATAGCTCGTAAGATTTGCAAGCTGAAGTGGCAATGGGCAGGCCACATCGCTCGACGAACCGACAACCGTTGGGGAAGAAAGGTTCTCGAGTGGAGACCACGCACTGGAAGACGCAGTGTTGGTAGGCCTCCCACTAGGTGGACCGACGACATCGTGAGAGTCGCAGGCAACCGGTGGATGCGAGTGGCGAGTTGTCGGTCAGGATGGAGGTCAAAGGGGGAGGCCTATGTTCAGCAGTGGACGTCTTCAGGCTGGTGATGATGATGATGATGAGGAGGGGGGGGGGGGCATTTTACCACTTTGGAAGTGTCTCTTGCGCAAACTATTCAGTTTAAAAAAAATGATATTAGAAACCTCAATATAATTTTTGAAGACCTGTCCATAGATACCCCACACGTATGGGTTTGATGAAAAAAATTTTTTTGTGTTTCATTTCTAACTATGGGGAACCCCCATAATTTATTGTTGTTTTTTTTCTATTTTTGCAGAATATGTTCACAGAATACATCTACTTACCAAGTTTCAACAGTATAGTTCTTATAGTTACGGAGAAAAGTGGCTGTGAGTGGGTTCCGTTTTTTGCCATTTGGCTACGGAACCCTAAAAAGAAATAAAATCGAAAAAAATATTATTTCTTTCTTCGATATTAAAAAAAAAGTCTATGACTGTTGTGCTGCAGATAATCGTAAAAATATCTACGGTTCCTTAACTTTCTATCAAGGCATAGCAAGGTCAGGGATGTGGTCAAAGTAATTGCCGAGCGTAAGTGGAGATGGGCGGGACATATTGCTCGAATGACCAAAGAAAGATGGACTCGGAGGTTGCTGAAGTGGCGTCCACGAACACACACAAGACCGCGAGGAAGACCACCAATGAGATGGAAGGATGACATTGCACGGCACGCAGGACATAATTGGATGCCGATAGCCCAAGATCGTCAGAAGTGGAAAAGGATGGAAGAGGCCTACGTCCGAAGTTGGACATGACAATGGCTGCTATAGATAGATAGATCGCAAGCTAGGGTATTATCAGGATTCTCAGAAAAAGCTTTGTTGTAAGATTCCCAGGTAGTAATCAAAATAACGGTATTACGTTAAGTTACTCCCTGCGCCTGTTGTCCTTTATGGAATTTGTACGGCGGTTCATAGTCAAATCAGTCAGAAATTATGGAAACTACATCTCCTTACAGGATATAGGTCGAGTTAACTTTTAACCCTGTGTAATAACCTGTACAATGACGCGCAGAACGTTCCATTACAGGTTCGCGAAATCCGAACACTCGTTCGGCGTGGAGGACAACGTCACTTTGACTACGTTCTTCGTGTACGTGTACGACTTCAGGCCGCCGCTGTGGATACAGATCTCGTTCTCGCAATACCCGAAGTTGAATCTGCAGCAGTTTTTCATCACATTCTCATCGTGCTTTCTTCTATTGCTGTTGGTGGCGGCCGCGCTCTGGAAGATTAAACAGGTTGGTGGTCGTTTACAAATAAAAAAAATGAGTGAGCGAATAATTTAATGAACATATGAAGTAGTAAATGAATGAATGAGTGAGTGAATGAGTGAGTGAGTGAGTGAATGTATTAAGGTGTGAATAAATAATTGAATGAACAAACAAATGAAAGAATGAATAGACAAATGGTAATCGAACGAAGATTGAATGAATAAAGTTATTGAATATTGAATGACAATATCACACGTTGTCTGCGCTCTTCGTGTACGTGCACGACTTCAGCGGGCCTAGCATGCGCAACACGAGATATGTCGCGGACGATAATATCTCTTCCTTCGATGGCGGGAACGACAAATTATCTCGGTTACAGTTGTCAAAACTAGATAAAATTATGTTGCATGTTAGGGTTTGTAGACAAAAATAGCACAGACAAGCAAAAACTACTATTATGTCTATTTTTGACATATCGTGTATAGACATAACACAAGAAAACGGGTCGAGAAAATTTTCTTGTATTGTACAGGCCGCCGCTGTGGATACAGATCTCGTTCTCGCAGTACCCCAAGCTGAATCTGCAGCAGTTAACGAATGTAGCGAATGAGTTATTGTACGAATAAGTAAATGAATGTTTGAATGAACAAACGAACGTGCGTGCATATATTATCGAGAGCGTTTCATTCAATGCACATTCTTTTTTTTAAGTCAGGCTTGCTCTGATCATGCCGCTCTCGCAACGGTTTATTTTGCTTGAAAGGCGATGTCTGTTAGATGTTGCACCAACAATAGTTTGCTATAGACGATGTTGATGAAATATCATGTCATCACATGTACATTTGTTTCAGAAATACGACTTGTACAGAAGGAGGCAGCGTCTCTTCGTCGAGATGGAGCAAATGGCGTCCAGACCCTTCAGCCAGGTGTGCGTGGAGCTGGAGCGCGGCTGGCTGGGCGGAGGTAATGTTCTAACGACTGACTTATAGAAAACACACCAGATGTTGTGTAATTATTTATTGAAAGCAGAAAGCATTGTAATTATTTATTGTAATTATTAAAAGCAGTCCACTGCCATAGTCCACGTTTCACCAAATTATAACTGCACATGTGCTCAGCGTGATATGTGGTGAGCTCATTTCCGCTCTATGCTGTTGGATGCATGTTCCGTCTTTAGTCCGTTAGTTGCCTTTTACGACACCCAAGGAACGAGAGGGGTAGGTAGCATTCTTTCAGTGAGCCGCTGTGACACTCGGCTCTTGAATGTATAATTGTCTAACCGCCGTACTCAGAGACGTCAATTAAGTTTAATGACAATTAAATGTCTTTCCTTCTCTATTTATTACTATACATACGAAAGTGACAGCAAGAGACTTAATTGTCATTAAAACTTAATTGACGTCTCTGAGTACGGCGGTAAGGGCTAATATCACTAGGATAGCAGTGGTGGCGCAACCAGCTTCCGCCACCAACAAAATGTATAATACTGTATGGATGGTATCTCACCTGGTGATCGCTAGGTTGCGCTGGAGCTGTATACATGTCGTTGGTGGCAGTGACTGGTTGCGCCGCCCGCCGGGGTCCCAGTGAGATATGGCCCTCACTGCCGTACTCAGAGACGTCAATTAAGTTTGAATGACAATTAAATATCTTTCCTAAGGCATTGTTCACACCAAACGGATTGTCCGCCGCGGACTGTGAGTATGCTCACTATCAGCCCCAGTGTGAACGTGGACTCAGTCTGCAGTATGCGTTCACACCAAACTGACAATACGCTATAGCGTACAATTCGCTACTTTTGGTGTCGAACATCGCGATTATCGCGATATACACTTCTGTACTCATTGAAGTTTCTCGAATGAATTGTGCCCGCGGCGCAGCAATCTAATGCGTGCTAATACGCTGTAGCTACGTAGCCAATCAGCGTCCGTCGTGCATAGACGCGTAAAAAATCGGTTACCGAGAGTCGGCGACTACGCACTACGTAATAGCGTATAGTCCGTTCGGTGTGTGAACGAGAAGTTAAATATATATGGAAAAACAATAAACTGCGTAACGCGCGCTCACAGTCCGCGGCCGACAATCCGTTTGCTGTGAACAATGCCTTAATACTTACTTGTCATTAAAACATTAAGACTACTTAATTGTTTTGACGAACTCCTTGGTCGAGTGGTTTTGTAGATCGGTGTTGATGGTGTCGCCATCTCTGAGGTCCCGGGTTCGATCCCCGGTCGGGTCAATTTAGAAATTATTGTTTTTCTAGATGATCTCTGGTCTGGGTGTTTTCTATGTATAATAAATATATATTTAAGTATTATAAGTATGTTTATCCGTTGTCCAGTAACGAGTTCCATAACGAAGCTTCCCTTGGGCTAAATAAGTGGTGTGAATGTAGCAAAGTTTATTTATTTTATTGTCATCATCATCATCAGCCTATAGTCGTCCCACTGCTGGGCACAGGCCTCCCACGTGGACAATAGCACGTGGGGGTATTGGGCCATAACCCACCACGCTGGCCCAATGCGGGTTGGTAGGTTTTAACGACTGCCATCTTACGACAACAACCGGGACCACCGGCTTAACGTGCCTTCCGAAGCACGGAGTTTGTTTTTAATTGGTCACCCATCCAGCGCCCCGGCATTGCGAAAGTTGCTTCTTAGCAGGCAAGATCGCAAGCCGAACGCGCTAGCCGCTGCGCCACCGAGCTCCTTATTTCAGCTCGCAGCTCATTTTATTGTCATTAAAACTTAATTGACGTCTCTGAGTACGGCAGTTAGTAAACAAAATATCTGTTTTGCTATATGGGGGTTAAAGTTTCTCGCGTCCGTAGGTTTACCCTTGAGACCCTACACGTGACCCCTGGGTGGTGCTAAATGAGTGACACTGACTGAGTGGTAGAGCCACGCTGCGTTGCAGCACGCATTGGGCCGGCTCGCCCGGCGTAATACCACCCTCTCACGAATATCCGGCGTGAAATAATGGCACTTGGTGCTGTTGTGTTTCGTCCGGCCAGTGAGAGTTCCGGAGGCCCCTTCCCCTCCCACCCCTCCTCACAATTCCTTTTCCTTCCCCTAACCCTATTCCTTCCTTAAAGGTCGGCAACGCATCTGCGACTCCTCTGGTTTTGCGGGGGTCCATGGGCGGCGGTGATTGCTTTCCATCAGGTGACCCGCCTGCACGTTTGCCTCCTTCTCATATAAAAAAAAATTGGTTGCCTGTAAAGTCGGTATACGGGCGAAAGTTTTACGTGACAATGACTTTGAGTGGTAAAATAATTTTAATGTGAATATTCATTCGTATAGTAGGAAGAAGGATGAAATAATAGTAACAATTTAAAACATTTATTTAAACAAAGAATTATATTTAAAACATAGTTGAGTGGGAGAGAGACGCAAGGCATTCGGCGGGCCTCTCTCTCGTTCGGTGACTCATCGTAACGTTACCGAGCGTTACACTTTTTCATAAGTGACTCCCAGCCGCAACCTAATTTAAGACGTTGTCACGTCAAAAAAAAAATGCAGCAGGCGGCGGCGTCCCCGCGCCGGTGGCGTTAGAGCCGTGCCTCAGCGGGCGGGCGGCCGTGCTGTCGCTGCTGGTGCGGCTGCCCACGGGCGGCAGCGGGCGCGCGCCGCCGCTGGGCGGGCTGGCGGTGGCGTCGGCGCTCGTGACGCTGGGCGCGCACCCGCCGCACCCGCCGCCCAAGCGCGCGCGCGCCGTCTGACCCGGTGAGTGACGCGCCGCTGCATGATTTGTTAGATCGTTCTCGCAAAAGCATATTTTTATAGAAGCACATTTTTGTATCGATTTTTTTTTCATATTCGTAATTTTTTTTATTCGCGAAATTTAATGTAGCGATTTTTCATAAAGCAATATTTTATGGTCGCGTTTATTTTGATCGCATAAATTACCAGTAGCTTTTTTTCTTATTATCTGCAAATATTTTCAGCAGCATTTTTTCTCAATCCACATTTTTTGATGACATGAAATTTTTTCTAATAAACCAATAATAAACCAATGTAGAAGAAAAAATGCTACTGAAAATATTTGCAGATAATAAAAAAGCTACTGGTAATTTATGCGATCAAAATAAACGCGACCATAAAATATTGCTTTATGAAAAATCGCTACATTAAATTTCGCGAATAAAAAAAAATACGATTATGAAAAAATGCGATATGAATACTTGCTTCATTAAAATTCGCGAATAAAAAAAATTACGAATATGAAAAAAATCGATACAAAAATTTGCTTCTATAAAAATATGCTTTTGTGAAAATGATCTAACAAATCCGCTGCATATACCCATAAAGTTACTATACCTAGCGGAATAGAGAAACAAAGGGCCGAGGGAGCGGGATGTCATTAGCAACAACACTGTGGGATAAAAAGAGATGCGTGATGCAACGTAACAGAACCGTTTTTGGCTACTGTTTGACAGTTGGCCGCACTTATCAGCACACTGAGAATTTGGATTTTGTGAATTTTTCTGATTTTACGTGATATCGTGAATATTTTTGAGAAATAGTGCTTTAGAAACATGGTGACTTTTTCAGTGATTGATTGTTGTACAACACAGCGAAATAATCCCATAAAATGTTCATTTCACAGGTAAATTATTACAAACCGACACCATCTTACCTAGGATTTATTTAGGCCAATGCGCTTCGAATTTCAACCACGAAATGTGATAATTCTCTTCTTTAAACATTTATTTATGTAAGAAGCAAAGATAGAATATACATAATGCAGAATTTACGAATAATTTGTGTAAATAAATAATTTTCGTTTTACACTAGGGCTGTATCAAGTTATCGATATTTCGTGTCCACTGTGTATCACGTAAACGAATATGTATTATTGTTATTAAAGTACCTATATGACGTTTAGATATGAATTACCTGGGAATCTAATCACATTTAAGATACTTAGCCGATCCATAGGTATCAGTTTTTGACTGTTAGAATAGGTAATAACATTAGTAGGTAATTTATGTATATTTTAGATTTCCTACTAACTTGGATAATAGACATACATGGCTTAGGCTGATTGATCGTCCAAACTAGATTCCCAAGAAAAGTTCATGTTTTCAAAAGTTCCAGTTCATGTAAGAATTTTGAAGAAAAATATTTACAGACGCGAGAAGCGAAACAAATTTTGATGAAATCTGCAATTCCAACTAAGTTAGTTTCGGTAAGCTTAAATAAAATTAAACTATTCTTCTGCTGATGTTTCTTCTTCTTCTAACTTGGATACTAGAAACACATGGCTTAGGCTAATTGATCGTCCAAACTGGATTCCCAAGAAAAGTTAATGTTTTCAAAAGTTCCAGTTCATGTAAGCATTTTGAAGAAAAATATTTACAGACGCGAGGAGCGAAATTAATTTTGATGAAATCTGCAATTCCAACTAAGTTAGTTTCGGTAAGCTTAAATAAAATTATACTATTCTTCTGCTGATGTTTCTTGAGATAGTAATGTCTACTTAGTACCATGTACCTACATTCAACCTCTCCGTCGCTGAATAGCATAAAAGCAAAACATGATGTTCGCAAAATATGGTATTAGCAAAACACCACATTCGCGCAAAAAATCATAATCTCAAATCACCACATTCTTACAATATCATATTCTTGAAACATCATATTAGCAAAATAACATATTAGCAGGATACTACATTTTTAGTACAATTAATGTCATAATGTTTAAGTAAATACTTTTCAAGAAATAAAACAATCCGATAGCATGTAATAACCGTTTATTGATATCAAAGTCAAAATAATTCTTGTAATATTAACAATTTCTTCGCTATTTTCTTACTTTTTTATAATTTATCGACCCTATTCCTTTCTTAACCCGTGGCGCGCCAGCCACCCTAAAGCATTAAATGCTTTACGTGTCAGGCATTTTGCGATACATCACTTTTTTATTGTTTGATTAGGGAAATATATTTATTGCGTAATAACTATACGAGATATTCGCGTGAATGAGGTGTCATTCTTTTCTGTATGAGTTTTTGTACGTAGTTAACTACTTAGAATGAACAATAAAGACTTACTTGTAGTGGCACTGGAACGGTTTTCTTTTGTTTTCAATATTTCATAAAGGTAACCTTTGGTTTTACTGTTTGTTATAATAATTTACAAACGACACACAACACAATTGACATAATAACTTTTTAGTTAACATTACTATGCACCGGTCACATGAATCATAAACACTTTGGCACTAAACTTCACTCACAAAACAATTTTTAACTTAGGAACCAAAATAAATAACCGCCGCCATAACGTGGCCGGCCCGCGTAAATAGTGACCTAAAAGTATATTATGTCTAACTGTAAATAAAAAAGGTTACTGATGAAATAATCTACAAATTGATTAATGATTATAATCACTTTTATCAAAAAAATCAAAAAATGAATAAAATTACAGCACTTTATAACACACAATGTTAGCTGTAGTTGTTAGCAAAATCAAAATATCATAATTATACTTCTAGTTCTTCGTTTAATCTAAATTGCCACTATATCACATAACTATTGCATTGTAAAAAAACTGTATTAAGTTTCCAGTAAATATAGATAAGAATCATACGAAAACTTATATTTTACGTCGAGAAAACATCATGTAAACAAATCACAACAACACAACTTTGTACTAATATGGCTGACGTCCGTCCATAACTTCAGACACTCTTTTTAATTTTTTTTTCGATAATGTTTTGTTCGGTCCGAATCCTACTAACTATGTTATTTTCTTCTATACGGACCATAGAAAATTCACAGACAGCTAAAACTTGTATACTACGACTCGGACCGGCTAAAATAAAACAACCAATCTGAGCCAAGTCTTTTGTACACCGGTAAGTACAAGAGACACGCATGACTCTCAACTATTTTGTACACCGGTAGGTACATATGACGCTCAAGGGGTTAAAGACCGGCAACGCGTCTGCGATTTCTCTGGTTTTGTGGCCATGAGCGGCGGTGATTACTTTCCATCAAGTGACCCGCTTGCTAGTTTACCTCCTTATTTAATAAAAAAAAAATGGACAAGGTCTGTGTGAAAGAAAAACTTTGGAAATTCCTCACGGGGCACGGGGTTGACGCGGACGAAGCCGAAGTCGCGGGCGGGTCGCTAGTTATTAACCGGTTCACTGTCCCGCAGACAACATAATATGGTCCATAACAATTGATTAGCCTATTGTTTTATTTTTTGGACAGCAAACCTGTTAATAATATATTTTACCTCTATTTAATATTTTATATGATCCACGTTCCCCGGATGCCTGAAATCTAGGATTCAGTTTCTTAAAACCTCTCATCAATGTGACCTTTGCTTCAGTAGCAACCTTACTCTCCAAATTCCTGCTCATCATACTGGCTTCCTCTCCAGCTCTTTCACTTTAACCGCTATCCGTTCTTTGGAATGCTCTGCCTTTGCATAGCCGTCGTGCACAGAGCAAAGTAGTGTTGCAAAGACTAGTGCATGAGCAGTTTTATATGTAAAGAAGATTAGATAAATAATAAAATGTAAAAGAAAAACACTATTTTTATCATAATTGTACTTTTTGTTAAGAAAATATTGTTAGCTCCTTGAGGATCGTAAAACCAGACACACCGCCGGTGGCGGTCTTATGATCCTTGACCTGTTTCACGAATAGGATGATAATCGAATATGTTAGTTTGCTAATATGATGTTTCAAGAATATGATATTGTATTAATGTGGTGAATTAAGATTATGATTTTTTGCCAATATGGTGTTTTGCTAATATGATATTTTGCGAACATCATGTTTTGCTTTTAAGCTATGCAGCGACGGAGAGATCCCATCCCATTTTAGTTCTATTAATACCGTCAGTAATTAATATTATCGAAATCGATATTAATGTGAAAAGCGACATGACGTACATCGAATCTGAACGCATTTTTAAACAATTTGACATACACAAATGCCATCCTATTTCGGTTTCGTTTGACAGCTCATGTTTGTTGCTCTATTCCGTTAGGTATAGTAACTTTATGCATATACCATTCACCTAGAAGTACGGCTAGCCGCACACACGCAATAATATTGTCAATACAAGATTGTCAAAAATATTGATCAATATATGGTACCGCACACACTACGCAATATTATTGTAAATTTTTCACTCAGTCGCTCAGCAGCTTGATTCATGTACGCACGGTTTAAAACGGACATAAAGAAAAAAGTCGTTGCATTGATTACTGCACTTATTTTAAATAGGTTGGTAATTAAAAACAAAGATATCGAAACGTTGAAAAAAATGTCTACCTCAGGTTGCGGGTTCAATTTAGACATTAGACATTTTTTTCAACGTTTCGTTTTGAGTATAATTGAGCGTTTTTTAACGCAAATAATCAAAAATTACGAATTAAAAACAATCAAGAAAGAAACGACGGATTAAAGACTGGATGAGAAAAAAAATTAGTTAAATCATTTGAATGTAATAAATGAACTAATTATAGAAGAGCATGATTTTAAAAATTACATGAGAATGTGAGATAGTCTCTTTTAAAAACTATCTTTAGTATCACGACGGATGTTTTCCACAGCTCTGGATAAGTTTCCCATGTATTCATAATAACAAATATCGCTTTTCTGTGAGATTAGTAATATTATTCACACTATTTTTGTCCTCTATTGTCCTTTTGGCGTGTAAATGTGAACAAAAAACAAACGTCCGCCTGTCTTGAAATCTTTTTTTCAACTAAAATATTGCAGCGCTCCCGCACGCGTCAATATTATTGTCAATATTACTGGCTCCTCCCAATATTGATGTGCCCGTGATCAGAATTTCTGGAAATCTACAATAATATTGAACAATACCGCAATACACACACACAATATTATTGACAATATGCACTTTATTGACAATATTATTGTGTGTGTGCGGCTAGCCTATAGACAAGAACGTTCACACAAACCATTTGTTCCAATTCTGGAATGAGACACCTAAAGTTCGCTGCAGCCGCTGCAGCGCTTAAACATTTAAATGTCGTTTAATCAACAGACAGACATCGCAGCGCCGCAGCGCCAGATCGGTCAAAGACAACTTAGTGTCTATCAAGATGGCGTCCCAAATAGACTGTCAATAACAATAATTTAAAAAATATCTTTTTGATTCTAATAATACGATATAACTACACAATAATGACTTGAATAACAATTAATTTTATTTACTTGACAACTGAATTGTAGTAAACGTCTAGGTGTACACTTTGAAAAGAAATAAAGAATTATTTTCGCCGCTCCGCACGCGCGAATGTTAAAACCACACTAAAGCAAGGTGCCGAGTCGACTCCACAGATGAGTGGAACATAGTGCGTGTTCGGAAGGGCCTATCTAGTGTAACGTATATATCGCTGGCATGTACAGGGTTAATTTTGGACCCCCCGCCCTTCGAAATGAAATGAAATTATGAAATTATGAAATTATTGAGGTAAAATTATTGCGTATGAATGGGGTACATGGGTGAGATGTTGTTACAGTTGTTACATTTTTACGCTCATCCCATTCAGCCAACCACGGTAGCATGCAAAAATAGGTAGGGATATTAACATTAATGCAATGGAATTAAAATTGAAAACAATACAATACAATAATGGAAATAACCTAAAACAAATAAGTTAATAAAATAAAAACACAATTAACCAAAGAAACCACTTTGAGGCTGTATAGTGCAGCTCCTCTGCCTTATTTGATCAAGAGTTCAAGGACATACAAAAAAACTAAAACTACTTAAACTAACTCGATCAACAATACAACTAGATGTCAGCCGGCCTAGCATGCGCAACACGAGAACTCTTCTCGACCCGTTTTCTCGTGTTTTATTCATTTATCTCTCATGTCTATCGACACTAAAGACACATGGATGCGCTTAGAACTCTACATAATATATCAAAAATAGACTTAATAGTAGTTTTTGCATAAACTGTGGTATTTTTGTCTGCAAACCTTAAGAGGGTTTACGCCATTCGGTTTCCCATACAATTTCCAAGTCGAAATTTTTAAAAACCAATGAGCTAATTTTGATGGAACTTTGCATGCTGAAGTATAAAACACAGGGATCTAAATTGTTTGTTGAAAACATTAAAAAAAATGTTTATTTAACTGAGTTATTGCGATTTTTAACTTTCTATAGTGGACTTTAAATCGCAATAACTCAGCTAGAAAAACGTTTTTGAAAAATGTTTTCAACAAACTATTTAGATCCCTGTGTTTTACTTCAGCATGCAAAGTTTCATCAAAATTGGCTCATTGGTTTTTAAAAATTTCGACTTGGTAGTTGTATGGGAAACCGAATGGCGTAAACCCCTTAACATGACAACTTAAAATGGTTTGTCGTCTCTCGTCCGCGACATATCTCGTGTTGCGCATGCTAGGCCTACAGGTCGGCGCTAAAAATGTGTCTCGGTAAATAAGAGCTCACTAGAGAAGTGAGCTCTTATTTTCTCGCAAGGCATAACAGGAAAAGGTACTTTATTTGTTGCCCCTTAAGGTTGATTTCACCACTAAATGTTATTGACGTCTTTTCTTTTTTAAGTGACAGGAGTAATTTATTGCTTGGAAAAAGTATTTACTCACGTGGACAGAATTTAGCTTTGATTTTGTACGTGACGCGTTATCTAGTTGGTATTGTTGATCGAAGTTCGCAGCACAAAAGTAAATATGGGGTAAAAAAGTAGAGATGGGCCGAACATGGGTTTCACCGAATACGAATATTCGGCCGAATGTTCGGTAAAACTTTTACCGAACCGAAAATTCGGCCGAATATTCAGCATAATTGATTCCGTACGTACGTACACAATACAAGTCTGAACTTGTTCACGCAAAGCGCGCGGATGGAAGCCTTACCCTCCCGCCCGCTACCCTCGCTGTACGTACCCGATGTTTTTGCTACACTAAGTAGAAACTAGAAATGTGAATAGTTTTTTCTTGAAATGTTGTAGTTTAATCATGCAATTCTTGATTAAAACAAAATTCTTACTTAATTTCTCACTGCAAAGACCTGATTTTATTAACATTTTTATTATAAAGAATTCACTGTAGCTTAATCTCAAAACAGCCACATACTTACATTTTGTTTTTAATCAATAAACTTCTTTTTTATCTTTATAACATAAAGCCTTACTGTACCTCATAAAAATAACACATTTAACACTCAACTCATACATGGCTCAATACAGTAAAAAGTTTGAGTACCTACCACTTTGCCGAACTTTCGGTAATTTAGCCGAATATTCGGCCGAATATGAATATTCGGTAAACCTGCCGAATATGCCAAATACCGAATATAAAACGAATATTCGGCCTATCCCTAAAAAAAAGTAATAATAAAATATTTGACGTAATAATAATTAATGTTTTCTTTTTCTAATTACAATTTTTTGCCTGCTTTTTATATCCTATAGTTCTAGGTGCGTGCGCTCACCCTCGCGGTCACAGCGACGGCGCGCTGTCATTGGGGCATGGGGTGAATAATAGCGGTCACGCGCATGCGCTTTGATAACCGCGATAGGCCGCGCTCTAGGTTACAATAATTTTAATTTTCTTAAGGAAAAGTTGTGACAAAAATGTAAAAAAAATAATTTTTTTATTTCATTATTTGGATGTACTACTGCTATAGTATCACGTAAAAAAATTTGGCGGGGGGTCAAAAGTTAACCCTGTATAGCGCCGCAGTGCCGCTGTTGAGTGAGGCCCTGCACTAAGCGCATTGAAGACTTCGTCTGCCCGTCATTCGTCGTACACGGCTGTGTGCATGTACTGCGCCAATCGCTAGTGAAAGAAACTGGTAGGCTACTCTTGAAACAGAATTGCATTAATCAATTTCCAATCACAAATCTAAAAATTGTTAAATGGCACTTTTGTAAGCGACAATAGCGCCACATTGGAATTAAATTGCGTGGAAATTGATTGAACAAAATTATTATCGAGATGGCGTTCCGGAATTATCTTTACTTATCCTAATATCGATACATATTAATCGCATTGGAATTGTATTAAGATTGAGTTTATGAATTACGGGCCAACGAAGTTTCTGATGCGCTCAGAGAGCCTCAGCCCCCTTACTCTTAAAACCGATCGCTATTAGATCGGATTGGTATTGTGAATTTTCGTATTTTTAACTTACGACACCAGCGCTAATTTGGATTCATATTGGGTGAACTAAATGGCATTGAGTTTTTTTTATTTTTGTCACTCAATATCCACGCAATATGAATCAATATTAGCTCTGGTATCGTAACTTAGGAGTACGAAAATTCACAATACCAATCCGATCCAATAGCGATCGGTTTCAAGAGTAAGAGGGCTGGTGCGACTGCCCACGGGCGGCACGGGGCGTAAACACACATACACTGGTTTAAAATAGTGCACGCACTTGTATTTCCTACGTTCACTTGTGTTACGTACGCGCACTTTTATTATGGACGCGCATTTGTGTAAACTGCGCAAACCTAAACATGGTGTAAAAAGACCCTTAACGAAACCGAAATATACGCATAATGTGCATCAAAACAAGTAACGAACAGAAATAATTGCTGGAAAACCACTTTTATTACAAGCTTTTATTTAGCTTGCAATGTATGTATGTCTTGTTCGGGTGGAATTTTGCAACTCAAATTTGACCCACTTCCATTTTACTGATTGAGCTGAAATTTTGCATACATGTGTAAATTGCGTGACAATGCAATATTATGATGACATGGTGCTGATCTGATGATGGGGCTAGAAAGTGGCAATTGGAACTTTGCAATGAAACAACACAACCTCATCGAGTTTAGGCTCGTCTGAATCGTCTTGACGACTAATTTAATGGTAACCAGGGTCTGATGAAGGAGCTGGAAGGTGGTCATAGGAACTCTGTACTAAAACGACGCACCCCATGGAGTTTCGGCTCGTTTCATTCGTCTTGACGAATACTTTGTTTTAAGATGGTTACCAGGGTCTGATCTGATGATGGAGCTGGAAGGTAGTCCTAGGAACTCAGTAAAGAAACGACGCAACCCCATCGAGTCTCGGCTCGTTTGATTCGTCTTGACGAGTACTTTCAAGCTAGATGGTAACCAGGGTCTGCTGATGGAGCTGGTAGATGACCATAATAACTCAGTAATTAAAGAATAACCCCATCGAGTATGGGCTCGTTTGATTCGTCTTGACGAGTACTTTGCTGCTAGATGGTAACCAAGGTCTGATGATGGAGCTGGAAGGTGGGCAAAGGAACTCAGTAATAAAGCGAAACAACCGCGTCGCGTTTGATTCGTCTATTAAGACCTCAAAACGGTCAAAAACGGTCCAGGGATAACTAAAAGTAAAAAATAAATAAAAAGTAAAAAAACTTTTTAAAATACAAGCTTTTATTTAAATGCGCTAAAAAGAAAAAAACTAAACTTTTACTATCAACTTATAACGTCATTACACAATTTATATGATATAAAAGGTTGTCGCGAGATTTACTATGTAGGTATATGTGCGAATAAACAAGTAAAAATTTCTTGATGTAATTGATTTTAACTATTAAACTTTTCAATCTAAGAATATACGAGTAAGTACTTTCTTAAAACTCCCGACAACCTCTTATATCATATAAATTATGTAATGACGTTATACGTTGATAGTAAAAGTTTTAAAGTAAAAGTTTATTTTTTTCTTTTTAGCGCATTTAAATAAAAGCTTGTATTTTAAAAAGGTTTTTTACTTTTTATTTATTTTTATATATTGTTGAACATCTGTCTTCTGCTGCATGCAATGTAATGCGCGCACAAATGGTTCTACGCATGTAAAAGAGTCGGGTGATAGTTACTGTTGAAAAACAAATAGTAATTTTATCATATTAAAAAAAATATATAAGAAAAAAAAATTGTAACCTTGACACTTGATATCTTTGTAAGCATACGGTTCCAAGGTATAGTCCATTACAGAAAAATGATCGTACCCCTTGACTGAATGCGTGGCTCTCGGCTTTGTAACAGGTCTTTTTATACCCTGTATAAAAGACATATATGTATATTTACACATATCCATAGGATTGCAGTAGGACCCAACGCGTCATGCTATCCATATAAAACTAACATCCATACACGTAACTATTACTACAAAAAATATTTTTAACAATAGAAACGTAAGCTGTGTGTTAACAAAAATATTAAACAATTCATATACTTCACTCACCCTACAGTCGTACACATACCTCCGTCAGTGCTAAAGGATCATTACCCTTAATTGACAAATCAAACTGCCGTACTCAGAGACGTAAATTAAGTTTTAATGACAATAAAATATCATTCCTTCTCTATTTAGCACTATACATAAGAACGTGACAGCAGAGACTTAGTTGTCATTAAAATTTGATTAACATCTTTGAGCACTGTAGTTAGTGCATCAGTTAGTACTCATATATCATGCGGCCTCCCTTGTAAATTCTAAAACTGTATGCGTAAAGTGGAAATTACCACAATATTAAAATGTTTTTTTTCCTTTTCAGATAACACCAATGTATATAAGTATAATGTAAGTGCTGTATATAGAAATAATATTTAGTGCGTTGCTCAAACTGTTGTTTGAACTAATAATACTCAGTCATATTATTTTGTACAGATATAATTATTCACATATAGCGGAGGTGCTAAAAAGTATCTTATTTTGATTACGATCGCAATATAAATTATAGTATTACTTTTACACACCATTTTACGTTTTCTTTGAATGGGCATCTTATAAAGTGCAATTGTATACTTACAAATATTTTTCAGTTACAAAATAAAAAGAAATTACTTTATGAATCAATAAAAAATACAATATGCAGCATCACAACTTAGTTGAAATCGATTGTTCAATATAAGATACTTTATTTTGTGATAACAAGTAATAACAGTTGATGTGAAAATTCAGCAAGAGCGAGTTAGACTCGCTTGCTATGCACCGTATGCTTTAAACTACCTTATCAAGTCGATATACTCTTATACTCCGTACCGTATAAACTTTTCTTCCATATTTTCAAGAGTAAGTATTGACTGAATTAATCGAAATGGTAGTTTGTTGTATGAATTTTATTTTCTTTGGAAAAAACTTTCTTTTCTATGTTTCAATACTTTATAGTATATTTAAGAGTTATTAATGCAAAAACATCAAATATTACTAATTCCTATCACAACTTTTATTTTAATTATTAATTCTCAAAAAAATCTTTACTATTATTTAAAAATTTATTTAGTTAAATTTCTAATGCTTCTATTTTAAATTCATCGAACGTCTATTAATTTATTTCTGTTATTTCTTGTTTTTAACAAAACTACTTGTGATAAAATGTGTTCGAAATGCTACATCAACTATTATTAATGTGATCACAAATTTGGAGTCCGTATGTGTGAATAGCGACCACTACAAAATGTCTGCCATTGTCGTTTGTAGTTCAATGACGAGAAAAGATATTTTTTTACGATAGAAAAGAGTCATAGTCATGTATTCTGTCATCAAAGTATGCGGAAAGCGTCCTTATGTCTTTGACTGTAAGGTGACAGCTAAGCTTTGAATAAATTGAGGATTTCGATGACATATTTACTACAAGATAGCTATTAGTTTTACATAACTGATGATGTTTGATATAATAAAAAGATAAAAACATGTTTAGTACACAAATGATCACTTCCGCTTACGATGTTGCCAAATTATAAAATTGTATTTTTAACACTAAAAAAAATTGCACTTGTAGGCAGCTAGAATGTGACAATGTATTATAAACTCTATGGGCATCGGCGTAAAGTCTGTTTTGTATAAAAATAAAAAAAAAGTTTCGTCTGCAGAACGCCTTATCTCTCTATTATAATTTTAAAGAGTATTTTTACATGTATTTGATAGGATAACGTTTATTTATTATTTTTATTTAACTTTTTTTACAATCACATAGTTAACTTTATAATTTATAATGTTAAGTATACGCTTGTGTTTCTATCGTTGCTTGTAAAAATGAATAAACTACCAGATGAATTAACAATAGTAAGATTTTGAATAATTGTATTGTCGTAGTTATGTAAACTATGGGCAGCTTATGATAACGCGAGTTATTTTACGATATATCTTTGTTTTGGATATATGTAATATTAGCAAAGTACTGAATGGGAAACGTAGATCATTATGTCCATGCGTTATTGCTAATGAAGGCGTTAGTTAGTCTCGAATCAACAACGATGTAGTCATGTAAAGACATCACATTTTGTATTGTACTGTTTGACCACTGTAACAGGAGACATGGTACTTACATACATGGACTATTGTAGATACATACGTCACGACTATTATCCCCAAAGGGGTAGTCAGAGACTAGGCAATGAGGACCGCAGAAGCAGTCCACTGCCATAGTCCACTTTTTAATATGCACATCTCCTCAGCGTGATAGGTGCTGATTCCATCGCCGCTTTATGCTGTTGGATGTATGTGCAGTCATTAGTCCGTTAGTCGCCTTTTACGACACCCAAGGGAAAGAGGGGTTGGTAGTTCTTATAATGAGCCGCCACGACAGCTCTTTAATTTATTTACTTTTTTGGTATACACAATAGGTATAACAATCTGTTTACAATGTAATACATAAAAGTTATAACATAATAAAAAATCGATTAATTGTCTGGTATAAAGACTATGGTAGCCGAATAAAGACCAATTTTATAATTAATTGAATTTTATAATGAATAATTGTTATAAGTACTCGAATTCAATAATTCAAATAGAAAAAAAAATCTAAAATGCATAATTGCGTCTCTTTTGTGTATTGTCTATTGTTCGTGTTTAATACCATATCTCTCGGTGGTCATACAGCTTAATTTACATTTAATTATAGAAACACTATTACACGTAATGGTTTAAGTGTAAATACGCTGCTTCGACAAGACTATGATATTTTTTTTACGACTGATGTGTGTACATGGTGTATAAAAGTTGGTGATGTTTGTTTTGTTGTTGTTGTTGTTGTTATTTTGAATGGTGGCATTTATTATGGATGTTGTGTCGAATTCAGTGCTTAAGGAGGGTGAACGGAAATGGTAGTGTAACATAATAATATATTCCATCAGTTGTTTACGAAGAATGAATTTGTTAAATTGTTGATAAAAATGAATCTGTCTACTTATTTTAATATAGTTATTTAACGTATATACATAATAACATTATATTTTATTAAATCCAATGTTAATATGTATTTTACTTTGCATCTTAAACATAATAATTTTCTCCCTATTATAAAGTTATGTGTTATAAAGGGTGCATTTTCATAATAACGACACATTTTGACACAACATCCTTTAACTTTATGTAAGTAATATATAGTAATAAGTCCATTGAAAATTGAATAATAAAAACGATATAAAGAGCAAATTATTCATAAACAAAACTGAGGTTTTATTAATTAACCGTTTGTCAATATTATTAAATGTTTTATTAATTGTGTCTAAATAAGTAAACGATAATAGAAGCTCCATTTAATTTGTTTGATATTTTAAATGAAATAATGTCAATGTTCATTTTAATTGTATGTTTTGGCGGGAATTACTTTACTTTTCTGTATTCGTTTCTTTATTTTCATTTACCTTCCAAATTGTCAAAGATCTCATTTTAGAAAACTAATCTCAAATATAGTAAGATACTAAAATGACTTTTAAATTTGAATATATTTAAACATTTTTACTTTTAAAAAAAGAGGTTTATTATCTTCCATTTTGTTCTGAACTAGCTCAAACGATAATTCACTTCATTCCTTAATAAGTATTTTGCTCAGATTTCACGTTTATTAAATAAATTTAGGTTACATTTTTATCCTTCGTTCGTATTAATTATTGTCGGTCACATAACTGCCTTTTGTGCTGCGAACTTCGATCAACAATACCAACTAGATAACGCGTCACGTACAAAATCAAAGCTAAATTCTGTCCACGTGAATAAATACTGTTTCAAAGCAATAAATAACTCCTGCCACTTAAAAAATAAAAGACGTCTTGTGGTGAAATACAGTGGTGTATAAAATTTAGTGGTGAAATCAACCTTAAGGGGCAACAAATAAAGTACTTTTTCCTGTTATGCCTTGCGAGAAAATAAGAGCTCACTTCTCAAGTGCGCTCTTATTTACCGAGACACATTTTTAGCGCCGACCTGACATCTAGTTGTATTGTTGATCGAAGGCTGTGAATATAATAATATACTTAGACAAATTATAATAATTTGTTACATGATCAATTGTAAAAAAAAATGAAATGAAATAATAATTCTATATTACCTACCATTCTTGTACGGTGTGTGAGCTCCATCGCAACTGCCAATTAAAATTAAACAAGCAATTGTTAGTCAAAGGCAATATTTATAATATTATTATGCCATAGTTCCAACGTTAGATTAAATAATAAAAAAATGTTGTTGATATTTTTAGATTATTCTATACTTTCATGTAGATATTTAGTATCGAGTATCGTTTTAATCTTATTTTCGTCATGAAAACGCCGTTTTAGGAAATGTTATGAATTTAAAAAATATACCGCTACAAAACTATGCCATCATTAGTATTTCTGTGACAATAACTTAACGTAAAATGTTGTTTTGTAACTATAAAAATAACTATGCAATGTTTATAGCCGGTTTATGCTTCCTGATACGTGTTTGACAATTTTTTTTTATTAACACATATCGGGAAGTGATGGATTCGATCGTCTGTGTCGAGATGAGATCTGTTTGTAATTATTAATTTATGCCAATCCATAACTGTAACGAATATAACTATAGTTACTTAATGTATATTATTGAAACATAACTTAGACTTCGTTTGTGTGATTTCCATATAATATATTTAAATTTACATTATTTTTAAAATTCTATTACGACACCCTATTTGAGCGAACCAGAGTCTCTCTTGACAGGTATTTATTCAAAATGATAGACGATATATATTTTTTTATTACATTCATAAAGTTTTATTTGCAGCAAAAAAATGGCATCCATTTTTTTCAGATACCTACTAATTACTCAAGTAGGACATGCTCATATTAGCTTACCGTATTATTCAAAAACTACAATTCTACAGTATTTTTTCTTTTTCATAAAACCTGTTTAATTTCTTCTTCTCGTAAATTTAACTCAAAGCAATGAGATATATTATAAAGCTTACACCAGTGTTGTTTTATTTAGAGTTTTATTTTTAAATTTGAACATTTAAATGTTAATAGCTGTTTGTGAATAATACGGCTAGCCGATTACGTTTTGAAGCAATAAGTTTGTATGCGTGTATTCCACTGCACTATTATTAAATCGATATGGAATGTGTTTTAATTATAGTTTTCTAGTTCTAGTTATATTTGACAATGTCATTATTTTGCATGCCAAGCATCAAGTTGTGAATATAAGCGTGTGGGCGTTGTTGTACTGTTAAATTAAATACTTACATATTTGTATTAATACAAATTTTCTAGTTATACTGCGGCAAATTTGTTAAAAAATATAGCATCATCTATATTAATAGAAATCAATTGCCGAAATGTTTGTACGTGCATCACTTCAGAACGGCTGCGCCAATTAGGCTAATTCTTTTTTTGTTGTGTTTGTGATTGCCAGGACTAGGTTTGTGTGAAAGGAATTTTTTGGAAACTTGTAAGTGGTACGGTCCACGCGGACGTAGTCACGGGCGGACCGCTAGGTAAAAATAAAAATGTCTTAACTTGCACCATTTTTGTCACGGTCGAACTAAATTTGCAGACCATTGTCGGTACTTAATAATGTTAAAGCGGCGATTTTGTCCAATCCAATGATTGATTGCTTTTGAAATGTACAGAATGCAATGTATCCCACATTAACCTAAAGGTTGTCTTTATTCCGTTCAGTAGGCTTACTCTTGAAACACAATTGCATTAATCAATTTCCAATCCCAAATCTAAAACATGTCAAATTGCACTTTTGTAAGCGACAATATTGGAATTAAATTGCGTGGAAATTGATTCAACAAATTATTATCGAGATAGCGTTCCGGAATTATCTTTACTTATCCCAATATCGATACAAATTAATCGCATGGAACTTTATTGAGATTGAGTTTGCGTTCAAGAGGAACCCCCCAGGTTAGGGACGGTTTTTACAAAGCTACTGATATAAAAAATGTTTCGATGATCGTACGCAATATGTTCTGTTTAAAAAATACTATATAAATACCTATGCCAATTATGTTGTTCGCTGTCTTTACATTATTAAATTAGTAACTCGTAATACAGAAATAACTAGAAGTTTACTCGTAGCTAAGTGTGAGCTGTGCCATTTTGTGGCCCGTTTTAATGGCGCCTAAACTAGTATTAACCTTACTTTTTCGGCGGGTAATAAAATAAGTTTTGAAAGTTCTATATCTAACAATAGCTCAGTATAATGACTTCCTAAAATTTTATTTTAATACATTTAGATAGTAAAATTAACCACTTTAGTATGCTTGTGTTAAGAAATCGAAGTACGCGAGTTTGGTACCTTCTGTGTTATGAGTCTGTAAATAATCTACTACATCTACAATACATAAGACTTCGCCCACACCAAAGTCACTCCTGTAATATAGTATTGTGTATACATAGTATATGATAGTGTATCATGTACTATCGTTGACATAGTAACTTAGGTGTAAGTGTAAACGTGATTAAGCGTTGTAAATATCCTGTCACATAAATTATTGTATTTCGTAATAAAATAATCGATCGAAATAATGCAGTTTTCTTTAATCATTTTTATCTGGTACTTACTTGCCTCAGAACGTTATAATTCGTAAGGATACGCTTCCGAAATGGATAACGTGGGATTAAACTTCTATATAATAAAAACCAAAAACAAGAATGGACCAAGTATTGAACCCTGCAGAACTCCCAATGTAACTACCCCGGAACTACTGATCTCGCAGATCTTTTACCGTTATCGTTGACCTTCTGAATCCTGTTACACAAGTAACACAAGACTGAGAGATGCATCTCTAAATTCCAAGTGGTAGAACTTACTGACCGATGTTTCATGCAAAACACAATCGAAAGCCTAGGAGAAATCGCAAAATACTCCTAGGGCATCTTGTGAATCCTTCCAGGAGTCAAATATTTGAATTCAAAGCTTAACACCGGCTTCAGGCTGTTGTTAAGCGACCCCTAGTAAAATCATACTATATATCATGTATAAGCTTATTTCTATAAAAAATATTTCAATTAGGTTTAGTCTTAACGTTTTGAAATGTTACTAAAGGTGGGTAGCACAGAAATAAGGTCTAAAATTAGTGGGATCAGAAGTGCTACCTGATTTAAATAATTTTACTATGTTTCATTATGTCAGGAAATACACAACAGTCAATGCATTCGTTTAATATGCAAGCTTAAACTGGAGATATTGTCACAATAATAATTACTCATGGCGTCATGAAGTCCACGGAAATACCCCCGCAGATCTTCTTCACTTCAATTGTTTTTCAGCGACATGTTTGAAGTAATTTTCAGAATCGAGGCACATGGAGACGCGGCAGTAATCGTAAAAGAATAACACAGGCCAAAATCGGCTGAGTGGATAGATAGACCTTCGAGGGAGAGCACCAACAGTCAGTCAACCTTTTATATAACTGGGTAAAATGCTTTACACACCGCAAAAGGGTGCGACCTTGGGAATTTGGAACTCATCTCCCCTTCCTCCGCCCAGTCAGAAAAAATCAAAAACATATCTACATTAATCATGACTATTATCCCCGAAGGTTTAGTCGGAGACTAGGCAATGAGGACAGCAAAAGCAGTCCTCTGCCATAGTCTACTAAAACCTAGTAACGTAAGAGCACCAGGTAGGCTACTCTTGAAACAGAATTGCATTAATGAATTTCCAATCACAAATCTAAAAAATGTCAAATGGCACTTTTGTAAACGACAATAGCGCCACATTGGAATTAAATTGCGTGGAAATTGATTGAACAAATTATTATCGAGATGGCGTTCTGGAATTATCTTTATTTATCCCAATATCGATACATGTTAATCGCATTGGAATTGTATTAAGATTGAGTTTGCGTTCGAGAGTAACCCCCCAGGTCTTGGACAGTATATAATTATGGACAAAAAAAAACAATTAATTTTAAAAATACTTAACTGCATTAATTGGGCAAACCAACACTTTAAAACAAAGTTTCAAAATTATGCCATTTTATTAAAATCAACGATTTTATTTAAAAATGGCGAAAAGGTCTTAGAGCACGCTTCGAGTCCTTGTTAGAAAATCCGTTTTGACTAAGAAAATCTTTAAGAAAAATTCCATAAAAAATCTTTAGTAGATTCGCACAATTATTTTTTGCTGCTATTAAACTAATCTTAATGATATAATATGGCGTATTTAGTTAGTGTCCATAGCTGTTTTGAAGGCTGTTTATTCATTATTTTTAGGTTTATGAGGATGTAAGTATATGAAAGGATGACTGTAATGCATCTCAAATGTGATTTTTGCGTAAAATGCCCATTTAGATAGATAGATAGATAATACTTTTATTGTAACATAATCACACAAACATGTACAATGCATTTACAGAAAAAAGATAAAGAAAAGAAAAACAATGTTACAACTTGGCGGTCTTATCGCTTAAAGCGATTTCTGCCAGACAACCATTTTTGCATTTTGTAGTAATTTTGCAGTTGTATTTATTGTTTTTATCGAAATAGGATAATAAATTAATGCTTAATATTACAAATCTCCACTCTGCGAGAATAAGTTGAATTCGGACGGCCGGCGCGTCGCATTTTGTAGTAATTACCCATTGCCCACAATTAGGTAAGTACCTACATAGTTATAAGTTAGTTAGTATTAGGTTTTAGATTGTAATCATTTTTCTTTTATACTTAAGTACCTTTGTAGCTGAATTGTGGCAATAAATCATTTATATCTTTTTTTATCTTTTAATTTTGCACTTGTATTTATCGGTTTTATCGAAATAGGATAATAAATTTATTATAAAATCTATATTCCTCATGAAGTAACAATTATTCTGGTATAAATTTTGCTCAATAATATTGTCGTAGATCGGAGAAATTCACAGTTAACATAAAGCAATTTTCGAAGTTCTTTGTTCTTTTCAATTTTTTTTCTATATAAAATCAATGATATCTAAAAATTCCGAGGCCGCTACGCACGCAAAAAAATGCTTAAATGTACCATCAGCAGGAAAAGCGTTAAACGATATCTGTAATACTTTGTAATTACTTAAACAGATGCCGGCAGATTCCCAAAAACAATATTCACACCTTGAAGCACTTTTTAACTCGACGGTACAAATTGAAAATAATAGAAAAATTTGCAAAGAAACTAATGAAATTTATAGAAATCGGGGGCCAAGGAGACGGGTGACAACGAGATCGGGGGCCAAAGGGAATAACCCTTAAAATTTGAAACAATTTTTTCAAACAATAACAATACCTAGGTAAATCTATGACTCCCAATCCGCCGAAAAATAATTCGTATCTACATGAAAATATCAATACAAGTATTTTCATGTAAGAATTATTGTTTCATACGTAAAATTAAGAAAGTTGGCGAAAACACATGTTTTTAGGAGTAATTAGATTTACCTATGTACCTATTGTGTGTTATTGTTTAAAAAAATTGTTTCAAATTTCACACGGCCATGACCTTGTGCAATGATCAGGCTAACTTACATAAGTTCTTTTAATGTATTTAACTAATTCAGCGCATAGTACCTACAAGTGACTTAAAAATACGTAAATTTTCACAATTTTGTGCCTTTAAATGTGAAAATAATCAATATTTTAATGATTATGATCAAGACACCAAAGATTTATGGCCCAATATCCCCACTAGTAAGTAGGTACCTATTAGGTTGTTTGGTATTAATTTATATTTTTTATACTTAGATACCTACCTACTTTTTAAAATTGCATGTCTCCAATGGTAAAATATTGGGATAATTATCCATATTATGTAACATTTTTTGTACCATATTTTTGCAATAAATGATTATTATTACTTGTTACACAGTCTAACTGAGCTATAAAGAAATTCTATTCTATTCTATAATTATTGTTATAGAGATACATAAGATACCCAGCTCCTCAGTAGTTGAGGATTCCGAGTGAAGCGCGCTTCCACCTCCTCCGGCCTCATCTTCAGGTGAGTTAGACCATAGACAAATAATATATCGTCCTTGGTTAGACTAAGTGCTCACCAGTTAGATTTTTTTTAAATGGTTCATTTTAGGGGTGTGTCTGTCTGTCAAGATTCTTCATCTCGGAAACGCGTGGAGGAGGTATCGAGTTGAAATTAAAACGATATAGATACTTAGGTCTACAGTCTCTTGAAGCTGTGAAAGAATCAAACTCCTAAGTTAACGTAAAAAAAAACGACCGTAGGGTAGGTTGGTGTAAGTTTGCGCAGTTTTCTATAAGTCGGCCATAAAAAAAAACAAACGAAATAATCACAAGTTTCTTTAATATTTTTTATCTTAAATTATCTGGTAACAATTTGTAATATTTATTATTGAGCAAATATAATAACTTGAGATCATTACTTGCGCAATTTTACACATCCCGATGTGTGTCATCATCGATCCAGTCTTCCACAATAGGCTCTTTGAAGACTTCAGTGCATCCTCCACACTTCCACATTTTCTTTTTCGGCGCATACTTTGGTTTTTTGAATACCTTTTCAACACGTTTTGCATTGGTTTTAAAATTAGGCTTCTCTCTTTTGTCTACCTCTTGTTGCAGCTGATTCTTGTAAGGTGAACTGCTAATGACATCAGCTTGTTTATGCTTCCTGTTAAGCATTCTTTTAAAATCAGACCTTGGAATTGGTATAATATCTCCAAGCGAAGGACTCATGTGGACACTTTTTACGACACCTGAGATTGGTAACGGCGATGCAGGCAGAAATATTCCTGAGCAGCCTGCCACGACTTCCGTGGAGTAGGTTGTTGTGCCCGATCGCGAGGATACTGTCACACATTCTGCCGAAGAGTCCATCAGGCAATCAACTGTGTCTTTCACTGGAGTTGTTTTCAATATCGTTTGAGATGAACCACTTCCCTCAGCGTCCATTGTTGCATCCACCAGAATCTTAGTAGAAAACTCATCATGCTCGATCACAATTGTGTTGTTACTTTCTGGGTTCTCCCGTTCAGTGACAGTGCTTGCCATGAAATCAACGTCCGTAAAAATATTTGGATTCCAAGGCCATATTCCAGTAGACCTGAACCTTTCCACCCCACAAGCAACAGTTGCTGCTTTGTAAAATGCCGGTGCGAAGATCAATGCCAGCTGAAATGTTGTTATTGCCCTTCCTGGGTGATTCCTGAGCCATTTTTCACATTCATTGGCATAGTATTTTTTAAGAGCACCGTGGAAACCTCGATCTAGGGATTGCATCTTATGGCTGCAGTGAGGTGGTAGCGTCAGAGCAACGATATTGTTTTTACGGTAAAAGTCTATAGCTTTCAGTGAGCAATGTGACGTGTGATTGTCTAGAATTAGCAGTATAGGCTGGTCTTTGGATGGCTTGGCGTGATCTTTGAAATGCGACAACCAGCCAATAAAAAGATCCCCGTTGATGAAGCTAGAATCGGACACCATTCCAATAGATCCTGCCGGTGCATCATCGATTAGTTCAGGCTTCATCCTTTTCCGCTTGAAAATAAAAGCTGGGTGAATATAATTTCCAGTGGCGGAAACAGCATTAACAGCTGTCACATTAATGCCCCTTTCTGCACTGGATATTTTATTTACAGCGCGTTTCCCTTTGATGGACAACACCCTGGGTGGTCGGTTTAGAACTGTTGAAATGCCAGTTTCATCCATGTTGTATATGGATTGCGGTGGAAATTGGTGTTTGTCTATTAAAGCCGACAATTTTATATAAAACCGTTCTACTTGTGGCCTGTTGCAATGCTCGTAGAAGTCGTCTGTCGAAGAGAAATTTCGGGGTGGCGCTTCTTAAATCCGCGAAACCACTCTTTTCCTGCAGTTCTTGAATGTGGGTTAAAGCGATGGGGAATTTTATGTTTTTCTGCAAACTCGAAAGCTGCACTTCTTAATTGTTTAGCTGTCAAGCCGAAAAACATTTCATCTAGGGTTTTTAGGTGGTCACAAAAACCTTGCTCGTTTTCAGGGCTAAATGTGGTATCATATCTACCCAGTTTTGTGGCACATTGTTCTTGCAGCAACCGGTACCTTAGCGTTGACTCAGCCATTCCTAAAGACAGTGCTACTTGTCTTTTGCTATCTCCATCTTCGATACGTGTACGTTCAGCTAATAGCATAACAAGCATAGTTCTCGATTAGATTTTCGTGGTCTTCTGGACATTCTATAACAAAATTGCAAAAGGAAGCAATCTTTTAACATAAAACCATAAACCAATTAATATTTAATATAAGAACTATTAATCTACAAAATTGTAGATCAACAATAAAAAGTCGCGTGTAAGATTACGCGCGCAAACTTACACAGCCCCGTAGTGCGCAAACTTACACATCTGGCCAATATTTTATTTAGCAAGATCGTGCTGCCATCTCTTAGAAAGTTATTGAAATACGATGTCAAAAATCAACCGTTTGATGGTAAACGAAAGTAAAACTAACAGAAAAATATTGTAATTCCGTTAGAGTTTGCTACAGTCATAGTTGCAAAATGATTAAATATTAGATCAGAAAGCTGTAAAAACTTTGAACTCACCGTTCTTACACCGGACTCGCCGTTTTTACACTGAATTCGATTTTTTTCTGGGAGCGTATACCGGCTTACGTAGTAATGAAACTGAAGTTGGCCGCGTGTGGTCCACCGTTGCTGAGTAATGACACAGTATAAATATGACTTTAGCTCATAATTATACTGTGGTAATGAAGTATGCGCAATCTTATCGCCCGCAAGATCTTATGCCGGCACTTCACTTGGCGTATCGTGTTTGTGTGGCGATATCGTTGTGTTTGCCCAAATAATCTGGCACATCACTTGGCGTCAAACAAGCCATCCACACATGGACTATACGGGCAAACAACGCAAATATTCACAATATTTGCTTGTTCACAAACAAATTGAATGCAACAGTGATGGACGTGTCAGTGGCAGCAGCTTATTATTTTTTATTTTTACCTGAATTTATTACTATATTATTTACCTGAATGCGGCTTGCCAACACCTGTTTCTTTATTGTGTAGGGTTCCCTTATGTTATTTTGAATATCGGCCCATGCAACGTTGTCGGTTTTTGTTTTTATGAGAGGCATTTTTGGGACCCCAAATACTAGGATGCATTTGGTATAATTCTAAAAATCTCAATACGGTTTCGTTTGTCCAATCCATTTTACTATGTTTACGTATAAAAAACTGAACACGTCTGAACAGGACAGCCGCACGCGCGCTTCTGAACAGAACCAAGTGTGGAAAGCCGACGCAAATATTTGCCGTATTTGATTCCTTTGATGTGTGATCTAAAACCGACAAGCGGACGGAAACGCAAATTCGCTATTTGCGTTGTTTGCCTTATTCGTGCAAATAAAGCAAATATATTCAAATAGGCCGTCTACACATTGCCGTGTTCGGACAAATAATGCAAATACGCGAACACGATACGCCAAGTGAAGTGCCGCCATTACACCAACCTACCCTATAAGCCGCAAAAAACGTAGGTATATTTCGACACTCTCGGGGGAATCAAAATTTATAGGGGATTTTCCGTTGACCTAGAACTAAGTATAAAGGAGAATGAGCAGAATGGTACACGGTTCTACCCGGCTCCAATAGTTATTCTTTTAGTGCCGTTTGAAAGGTCTTACCAAGACGTACAAAAATGGTCGCTAGTTTCAAATGTGGTTGTGTTCGGAGATAAACTTACATTAATATTACTACTTATCTATGTGTGAAAATGAGTACAGATGTAATATTGTCTGCATTTCTGTTCATGCTTTTATTTTAAAAGCAGTTTTACGATAGCCAACGCCAAGCTCCACTCCCTGTAACTCATCTGAGCCCAAGGAACAAAGGGGACGAGTCCGCGGAGGGGCATCTCCGTCAAGTTATTCTTTCGCTTGCGCCAGCGCTACGCTTTCCTACAATGACGGTGGACATAGTCTTTTTGGCGCTCGGTACATACCAGCTCAAGCTGGCAAGATCCCGCCGAGCATTTATCAAATGATCTCTATATGCCTATTCGAAACATATAGACCAAGTACTTGAAGATGCCATGCTTTTGCGTGGAAGGATCCAGTATCGTCATGTGCTTTAATAGTACAATATGAAATAAGTGCGGTAAGTTGAAAATTACAGCCGAGGCGACGGCGAGGGCTACAAGAAAACAGAGGCTGTAATTACCAAAGCGCACGTATGTCATACGACGATATAAAACATGTTTGCGAGGAAAACACATTTTCTGAAAATGACTGCGTGTTTTTGTTGTTTTTCTAGTGTATAAATCTTTGGTAAGCTAACATGTATTTTTCTTTGGAATTAGATGGTAATAGGCTGTCAATAACATTTCGTGCTTCACTTATTATTTCCGGTGGTGTAGACTGTTAATTTAGTTCTTCATTACAAAAACTAGTTTTAGTAATGCTGCCGCCGCTGTATGAATCGACAAAACATAGGTATGTGAAAGGTAAGAAGTCTTTCCATCCAATCTCTTGGGTGTCGTAAATGGCGACTAACGGACTAAAGACTGCACATACATTGTAGGATGTATGTACAGAGCATAGAGCGGCGATGGGCTCATCAAAATAATACTACCAATCCCTTTCTTCCCTTGGGTGTCGTAAAAGGCGACCAACGGACTAAAGACTGCAGATACATCTAACAGCATAGAGCGGCGATGGGCTCATCAAAATAATACTACCTACCTCTCTCTTCCCTTCGGTGTCATAAAAGGCGACTAACGGATTAAAGACTGCACATACATTCAACAGCATAGAACGGCGATGGGCCCATCAAAATAATACTACCAACCCCTTTCTTCTCTTCGGTGTCATAAAAGGCGACTAACGGATTAAAGACTGCACATACATTCAACAGCATAGAACGGCGATGGGCCCATCAAAATAATACTACCAACCCCTTTCTTCTCTTCGGTGTCGTAAAAGGCGACTAACGGACCAAAGACTGCATTTAGGTACATCCAACAGCATAGAGCGGCGACGGGCTCATCAAAATAATACTAAAAACCCCTCTCTTCCCTTGGATGTCGTAAAAAGGCGACTAACGGACTAAAGACTGCACATACATCTAACTATTAACTAATTTAACTTACTAAATTATTACTAATTTTACCATAAACTTTACATAAATATCTCAAATAAGTTGTTGATATATGTAAACAATAAGTCGAGTCTTTATTCATGATTATTCTACATCTAAATACTTTTTCACTCCTCTTGCTCAAAAAGAACGTCATTGTAGCGTTCTAGAGCGGGGCTAAAATAGCTTTTCAAGCCCTAGGGGAAAAAGTATTTTTTTTAAAATTTTTGTCTGTCACATGACAATGAGTCTACAAAAACAGAAAAGTATTTAGTCTTAGGTAGAATAATCATGAATAAAGACTCGACTTAGTACTGTTTCAACATCAACAACTTTTTTGAGATAGTTAATATTAAAGTTTATTGTAAAATTAGTAATTATTTAAATCTATGGTCAACACAGACCACGCCCACACAGTCCACGCTTCAGCAAGAAACAACTGCACAGCCTGCACATGTGCTTAGGTGGTGAGCCTTTAGCCCGTTA
Source organism: Scoparia ambigualis (assembly GCA_963921215.1). NCBI lineage: Eukaryota > Metazoa > Arthropoda > Insecta > Lepidoptera > Crambidae > Scoparia > Scoparia ambigualis. The sequence goes on from OY992524.1 coordinate 20,919,941, forward strand.
GTCGCTTTTACGACACCCAAGGGAATCTCTATTCCCTTGTGAGGGGTTGGTAGTATTATTTTGATGAGCCCATCGCCTCGTTTTAGTCCATTAGTCGCCTTTTACGACACCGAAAAGAAGAGAGGGGTTGATAGTATTATTTTTTGATGAGCCCATCGTCGCTCTATGCTGTTGGATGTATGTGCAGTCTTTAGTCCGTTAGTCCCCTTTTAAGAAATCGAAGAAAAGTGAGGGGTTGGTAATATTATTTTGATGAGCCCATCACCGCTCTATGCTGTTGGATGTATGTGCAGTCTTTAGTCAGTTAGTCTCCTTTTACGACACCCAAGGGAAGAAAGGGGTTGGTAGTATTATTTTGCTGAGCCCATCGCCGCTCTATGCAGTTGGATGTATGCGCAGTCTTTAGTCCGTTAGTCGCCTTTTTTGCCACCGAAGGGAAGAGAGGGGTTGGTAGTATTATTTTGATGAGTCCATCGCCGCTTTATGCTGTAGGATGTATGTGCAGCCTTTAGTCCGTTAGTCGCCTTTTAGGACACCCAAGGGAAGAGATAGAAAGACTGCACATACCTACTATCCAACAGCATAGAGCGGAGATGGTCTCAGCAAAATAATACTACCAACCCTTCTCTTCCCGTGGGTGTCGTTTAAGCAACTTACGGGTTAATTTTTAATAAAATAAACCAATTCATATTGTATTGAATTGTTTTATTTTCTCGCATTCGTAGTGAAAAACATAGTGTGACACACGGCGCTAAAAACCCATTAAAACTCGGTTTCTATTTACTTCCTCGCTAAAGCTCGGGAGTAAAACTACCTCGTATATAATGGGTCATTTTAGCCCCTTGTATAACAATCTACTATTTCGTTTTTGTAGGCTCATTGTCATTACACAGACAAAAATTTAAAAACAAACTATTTTCCCTAGTGGAAGAAAGCCTATTATTTCTTCGCTCTGGTCGAGATTTTATTTTTTAAATTACATTACCGCATTAGTGCGTAATAAGCTACATTACGATGCTGAAATCGGTGTAATAAGAGCCACTTTACGAGCAAATGTATTAAGTATAAAGTAATAGTACATTATGATATTAGTGCGGTAAGTTGAAAATTACAGCAGAGGCGATATTGCTGGCCCGAGCCGTAGGCGAGGGCTACAAGAAAGCAGAGGCTGTAATTATCAAAGCGCACGTATGTCATACGACGTTTTATAACATATTTGCGAGGAAAACACATTTTCTGAAAATGACTGCGTGTTTTTGTTGTTTTTCTAGTATATAAATCTTTGGTAAGCCAACATGTATTTTTCTTTGGACTTAGATGGTAATAGGCTGTCAATAACATTTTGTGCTTCACTTATTATTTCCGGTGGTGAAGACTGTAAATTTAGTTCTTCATTACTAAAACTAGACATATTTATTTTTAAACTTTTAAGGTAAAAGGCGACTAAAGACTGCACATACCTCCAACAGCGTAGAGCGGCGACGGGCTCATCAAAATAATACTTCCAACCCCTCCCTTCCCTTCGGTGTAGTAAAAGGCGACTAACGGACTAAAGACTGCACATACATTCAACAGCATAGAACGGCGATGGGCCCATCAAAATAATACTACCAACCCCTCCCTTCTCTTCGGTGTCTTAAAAGGCGACTAACGGACTAAAGACTGCACATACATGCTACAGCATAGAGCGGCGACCGGCTCATCAAAATAATACTACCAACCCCTTTCTTTTCTTGGGTTTCGTAAAAGGCGACTAACGGACTAAAGATTGCACATACAGCCAACAGCATAGAGCGGCGATGGGCTCATCAATATATTACTACAAACCCCTCTCTTCCCTTCGGTGTCGTAAAAGGCGACTAACGGACTAAAGACTGCACCATACATCCAACAGCATAGAGCGGCGATGGGCTCATCAAAATAATACTACCAACCCCTCTCTTCCCTTGGGTGTCGTAAAAGCGACTAACGGGCTAAAGGCTCCCACCTATGTTGTCCATAGATTCAAACGATTAGGAACTAATTTTTAAATTACATTACCGCACTAGTGCGTAGCTTATTACATTACGATGCTGAAATCGGTGTAATAAGAGCCACTTAACGAGCAAATGTGTTATAAAATTATTATTGTTACTTATTATTAATTAGTGCAAATATTAAGGCAATGAGGACAGCAAAAGCAGTCCTTTACCATAGTCCATTTTTTACCAAATATCGACTGCACATGTGCCAGCGTGACAGGTAGTGAGCCCATCGCCGCTCTATGCTGTTAGATGTTTGTGCAGTCATTAGTCCGTTAGTCGCCTTTTACGACACCCAGGGGAAGAGAGGGGGTGGTAGTATTCTTTCACTGCTACGCGACATGGTAATACTAGTACTTTGTGGTATATTTTAATTTATATACTAAAGAAGTACTGCTTTTAAAACGTGAATAAGAACTAGCGCCGTGGCAGACGTTTTCCTACATGTAAAGGTCTTTTCAAATATATTGGAGCGGGTACCACCGGTCCATACACTTTTGCTCATTCTCCTTTGGCAAGTAGATACTGTCTTAGACTACAAGTATAGGGAAAAATCTGAAACTATACATTTGTAATTAAATCATTAAAAAAAACAGGGTCTTGCCAGGAACGGCGGTCCAAATTTTCAATTGAGTTACTGTGTCATGTGAGGTAGGTATCGTATGAAGCACAGACGAATAATAATTATACGTCTGTGGTATGAAGTGGCTTTATTGGCACAAGCTTATGAGGCCTATTACATCTCGACTGTGATTTTTGCTTAAAATGCAGTTGTATTTATCGTTTTTATCGAAATAGGATAATAAATTCATGCTTAATCTTACAAATCTCCACTCAGCGAAAATAAGCTGAGTTCGGATGGCCGGCGCATCGCATTTTGTAGTAATTTTGCTGTTGTATTTATTGTTTTTATCGAAATAGGATAATAAATAATAGGAAAAGGAATAGAAAAAATAGGAAAAAAAGGACTACATCGAAACAATGATTAAAAATCCCTCACGTAAACTCGGTGTCCTGAACTAGGTGCGGCGATTCTTCACGCCTGATTAGTTGTGTCTATTATACAAGACACAGGTGCCGTCTTGCGTGGAGTATTGCTCTCACCTTTGGGACGGCTCCGCAAAGTACCTTCTCGATGCCTTGGACAGATTGCAGCGATGCGCTGTGCGCTTTATTGGCAATGCAGAGGTCACTATCACTCTCGAGCCTTTGCAATTGCGTAGAGATATTGCGTCACTCAGCGTCTTTTACCGTTTATACCATGGCGAGTGCTCTGAAGAACTCTTTGACCTCATCCCTCCTTCTCCCTTCCTCCATAGGAGTACGCGTGCTGCTCTCCGGAGTCACCAATTTACAGTCTCTGATATACCATCACGCACAAAGAAATTTGGTGACTCGTTTCTTTGTCGCACTTCCAAAAGATGGAATAGTCTACCAGCACACGTATTCCCTCCTACCTCTGACATAGGGTCCTACAAACGAGGCGTGAAGAGGCACTTTGTAGGCCGGCAGAGTGAGGGTGACTGATGCTACGTCTCATACGCTGCACCAGTTGCCCTCGCGCCTGGACTTCATTTCCACTTAACATCAGGTGGAGTGGGGCCATCTACCGGGCTTTGTATAAAAAAAATCATTATAAAATCTTTATTCCTCATGAAGTAACAAATTTTAAGGTATACATTTTGCTCATTAATATTATCGTAGATTTTTAAGTTTTTTGGTTTAGAATAAGATTTTTTTCTATAAAAAATCAAACATATCTAAAAATTCCGAGGTTGCTACAAAATATATGACCTTAAAAGAGATAACATTCCTATTTTTTTATTTCATTTGTTTAGAACAGTAGTTCAATCTATGAGCTCAAAAAATTGCCATCGCGCATTTTATGGAAATCTTTCTTGCAATTTTGGGCTTAATTAAAAAGTTTAGCAAAATTTACAAAAAGCGAGACCGCCACGAACTATGCCAATGGCTATTCTACACTATTCAATAAGTCAAAATTATTATTATTATTATTGTCAGCCTATTTTGTCCCAATGCAGGGCAAAGGCCTCCCCTCCTTCTTTCCACTCCTTCTTTCCACTTTTTTCTGTCTACCGCCACAGTGGTCCCATCTGGTTGATATGCGTCCAGCTCGTCACGCCATCTTCGCCTCGGTCTGCCGCGTCGCCTTCTAGCATTAGGAGGTACCCAAACGGTAGTGGCTTTGGCCCAAAGTTCCTCTGGCATGCTGTAAACGTGCCCGGCCCAATTCCAGTTGAGTTGTGCAGATTTTTGAGAGACGTCCTGAATTTTGGTCCTTGAGCGCAGAATTGAGTTTTTTATACGGTTCGTTATAGGCGGACACCCAATATACTGCGCTCCATTGCCCGCTGGCACACCTCGAGTCTAGACCTCTGCTGAGCCGTCAAAGACCATGTTTGAGCACCGTAAGTAAGGATGGGGAGAATGCACACGCCCATGAGTTTGCGCTTTAGGCATAGCGGCAAATTGCCTTTCATCAGATGTTTCATCGACCAATAGCTCCTCCAGGCGTTTTCAGTGCGACGAGTAACCTCTTTATCTTGTCGCGTCTGAATCGAGACTATTTGGCCGAGATACACATACTCATGGACATATTCGATTTCCACCCCATCAACGTATCGTTTGGTCTGTGTGCTGTTTGTCAAGTCAAAATTGTTATTTTTTTTTGTTTCTGAGATCAAGAACGCCAAATTTGGCCATTTTATGCAAAAATCGCAGTCGAGATGTAATAGGCCTCTTACATATATTTTTGTCCATATCTACCGACCACTGTAGATAGGGTTTCGCAGCTGGAACCACGGGTCCGGCTGTTTGTTGCTCAGTGGTACTACGGGGTTCCGGTTCGTGCCCCCCGCTGGTTGTGCCCTTACCCGGCGCCTCCGGCGGGATCCGGACATGGGTTGGACTCGTAGTGGCTTGTGGTTGCTGTAGAGCTTGGAAATGTTCGTTTTGTCCTGGTATTGTGTACCCTGGTACACAATACCAGGTCCTGGTACGAAGTCCTGACTTCCAAACTCGTGCACAGCGAGCAGGGCTTAGTAGCGATCTTGTGGGGCCTGAAGCGAAAAGTCCTGCGGAGAACGTGAGTTTCCCTTTAAGTCGGCGGCTTCGTTCGATCGTTTGTAGGTTCTCATTGGACAATGATGTCGACATCTCCGGTACTAGTCAGGATAACCGATAGAGGCGGCCCCCTAGATGCCGTGGCCTCCGGTCCAGCCAGCCGCGTAGGACGTGGGAACTGGCTACGCTCCCGGATGCGTTCCGAGAAGTGAGTGTGTTTACTATACTCCGCGACCAAAGTGGACATTTGGAAGTTGACTTTAGAGTTGACGATCCGAGCAGTGGCAACTGCGAGTTGTGCCCTTCGTGCAACGAGAAGTGAGCGAGCTCGACAGCTCCGCTTACCTATCTGGAAAATAGGCAGTGAACTAGCTACACGTGTTCACGGGGAAACTCTCCCGAGACACTAGTCTTATGAGTACCGAATAAAGAGCGCGCTTCGGCGGGCACTGATTTGGCGTCAAGACCTAACGCAGATGGTCTCCTGCGCGAGTTATTTCACTGGCGCAGGGACGTCTGGCAGTTGGCACTTCTTGCATAACCTAACGGTTGGTCTCGAGGTGCCAGTACAAATAAAATTAGTGATTACGGAGAGGGGATGTCATCACGACAACAACTGGTACCAAGTTTACTCGGTGCCTTCCAAAATACTGTTGGCATGCGAAGTATTGTAGTTAGTATGCATATAAAAGAGAATTGATTAATGGATTCGATAACGCTCAAATAAAACGAAACGTTGAAAAAATTATTACGTTAGGGAGGCGATCGCGCTAAATAATCTCACCAAACCACAACATAACCGCATCCGTTAGACCTACAGGTACTTCATAAAGTGCTATTGCGTTTGACACACGCGATGGCGCTATACGAAGACGGCAGAACACTCAAGTGGCAGAACGGTTGCGATTCAGTTGTGGTTTGGTTGAGGTGGGAATAAATCTGCGTCCTCCGCAATCCGGGTGAAAAAGGTTTCTTCAAATAAAACTATTTGATACAGGAACAAAATGTAAAAAGGTTTTATTGCTTACTAATAGGTGTGCAAGTGCTGGCGAGTGATAAATAAAAGTAAAACATGGTTGACTATATACTACAAAATAAACACAACGATAGCGTGATTCAGAACATTTACCTACGCCATCTTGTAGAAATAATGAGAACTAACAGAATTTTGACACTTAAATACAATTTTAACATTAATAATGAAAAACGGCTATATAACGTTAAACATACCGCCCACTAAGGCCATATTTATGGCCTTACTATAACTATAATACCGCCCACCGTGAAGTCGAGGGGGTTGAATAAAAATAACAAACTTAAAAAACTAATCTTCTCAAACAAACTTACCAATCTCATTTAACTATTGGCAATGTACACAATTTTGGAGGTTTGACTTTTTGACTACATACACGGTATACACATGCAAATGCATAAATTGGTGAGTATTTTTAAAACAATTATATAATAATGTGGAATATTTCGTTAAGTAACAATAGACTCCTAACAGTTAAAGACGTGGAATCATTATTTTTGCTACACAAGGGGTTAACCAATCGAAAGGGTCGAAAAGGCGTGATATTTCTGCTATTAGTTGTCTTTTAGTCATAGATGCAACTTTCAGTGGAGTTATAAAACTTGAGTACCTGAAACTGTTAGATTCAAGGTGATCTTTATTCCAGGTAAGCCCAAATACTTTCACTACTTTATTCAATTTGATCTTTTTTCTCTCGTCCTGAAATTCTCTTTTGACTTTCCTCCAAATTGCTTTATTATTTCCCCGCTTATGTAGTTTGATTTCTTTCTTTGCAATTAAACTTTTTATTTCCTTATGAACTCTTCTTCCTTTCTCTACTGTTTGTACTCTCGCCATAAAATTATTTACAATATCATCATTTTTTGCTTTTTCAGATTCCAGCGAAAAACCAGTTTTAGAAACATAATCCACTTGCTGCAGGGTATTCACAACAACGTAAGACGTAGAAGCAGTTTCGACTATAACTCTAGCTTTCTCTTTCCCTCTTTCAGATTTCGAATGTGTTGAATTTCTGCGACTGGTCTTTGCAAAGAATTCATTGCATTGTTTCTCCTCTTGGTACAGTATACGATTTGTATCACTTACTATGTCCGATTCGATCTCACATTGATTGAGCATATTATTGTCACAGATGTGGGAATGCATACTGGTTGAAACTTTGTGAGAACGTGCTGAAAAGTGATCGAAATCGGTGTGTGTTTGTAGTGCTTGAGTAAGTATATTACTACTAATATTTATGTTTGACTGTACTTCTAAGTTTTTTAAGTTTGCGATACAAGTTTTTAGTTCGGTCTTATACCATATATAGATTTCATCAGTTTGGTTATAAATATCTTCTGTAAAATAAATACTGTTTTCATCTACCAGATTTGCAATTTCGATTATTTGTCTATGTGTCGTACCAAACTGATGCCATTGCTGTTCTAGCAACTCTAATATAGATTTCACATAAGGCAAAGTAATACAATCCTTTGGTGATTCTTTGAACTTAATTTGATTTTTTTCCATTGTATTTTTTGTGTTTAATTGCAAATTGATCATAGATTCCATTTTAATATTGAAAAAAAACTATTTAATTGACGACAAAACCGAAATAACTGTAAAACTTTCAAAACAACAAAATTATCCTTACTTGAAATTTCTTAAAATTTTACAAGTGTTTGGACATAATTTACACTTTTGAGAAAATCGGGCATAGGTTTCCCGTGTATTACACTTTATGCTCTTAAACTTTCTAAGTCCTAACTAACTAACTACTAAAAGTATGGTACTAAAACTAAAATTATTCTAAATCTAACTTAGTTGAAATGTCTCTTCTGTTTATATCACCAAGTAGGTACTCACTGTTTAACTTCCAAACCTTGCTTTCTTTCTCACTGCTGTGTCACTGTCACTTCACCGTGGTGTCAGCAAAGATGGATCGTCGCTTGTGTCCGCTCCGAAGGCCGCTACCGGTGATTTCTGGATGCTGCTATTGTCCGGTTGTGCCCTCTTGCGGTGATTTCTCGATACTCTTGCTGACCGATGATGAGCCCTGTATAGGCTGCTTAGCAATTTCCACGGATGGGTGACCGCTGATAAAATTATTAAAATCCGACTCCGAAGGACCATGAAAAAGGTTTCTTCAAATAAAACTATTTGATACAGGAACAAAATGTAAAGAGATTTTATTGTCTACTATAGGTGTGCGAGTGCTGGCGAGTGATAAATAAAAGTAAAACATGGTTGACTATATACTACAAAATAAACACAACGATAGCGTGATTCAGAACATTTACCTACGCCATCTTGTAGAAATAATGAGAACTAACAGAATTTTGACACTTAAATACAATTTTAACATTAATAATGAAAAACGGCTATATAACGTTAAACACCGGGCATCTGCATTGACCGCTTTATTTTGTTATTGCAATATCCTCTTCGAATGTACATCTTAAGGGATCTGAATGAAAATAGTTTTCAATATTTAATGCAAGCAATTCAATATTTATTTTATTTTATTTTAAGATGCTGCTTTATAAATTCGTATTATTTGCATAAATAAACTCGAAAATAACGGAACGATGAAAAATTACTACTTCAGCGTGGGCATCGAACCGACGCACGTCTTGGTTAGACTAGTTAATAGCCTAGATTAGTTAAGAGGAAACACTACGTGGAAGTGGCATGCAAAATTCTCATACAAAACACAGAAAAGCGACGTTTCGTAGTCCCCTGTTTCCTCCTTCAGAACTGGACCAATTTTTATTACTCTTTCAGCATCGGTTAAAGAAAGAGATTTTCTATGTCTGTATGTTTGATTTTTTTTAAACCAGCCACTTAATGTTTCTGAAGACGCTTTAAAACGGAGTGATTTCGCGAAATTTTGATGGATCCTGGTTATTAAATAAATGATTTAATGCAAAAAAAACAAACATACAGACATAGAAAATCTCTTTCTTTAACCGATGCTGAAAAAGTAATAAAAATTAGTCCAGTTCTGAAGGAGGGAACAGGAGGTTACAAAACGTCGTTTTTCTGTGTTTTGTATGAGAATTTTGCATGCCACGTCGAAGTAGTATTTCCTTTTAAGGCGAGGTATTCCGAGCACTTCTCTCTCGCTCTCTTGACGGTACGACGGTAAGGGACGGATATAACAGAGAAGAGGAGCGAATAGGTACGTTTTATAGGTTTTTTGCCTATAAAGGAAAAAAAATAAGTGAAATAAACAAAATGTGTCTTTAACATTCACTAGATAATAAAAAGTTTATTCTATTGGTAAAAAAATTAAGTTAAGTCATTTATTAATGTATTATCTGACTTACAGCTCTTTTAAATGTTGAACAGAGCTATCTTTGATTTTTTTTTCTATCGAGTGAAGTACCAATCATGTTTCTGTCATATGTTCAACTATATTATAGTTATATGGATTTTAGAACTGTATGTTTTATATTGTTGGCAGTACAATCAATCAAAATTGTTAAAAACGGGAATATAGCGCCTTAATACCTCGGTGGCGGAGTGGCTAAGGCAGCCGCCCGGAGTGCGCAGGACGTGGGTTCGATTCCCATCTGAGGTAGTAATTAGTTTTCAACGTTTCGTTATGGATTAATAGTTCGGGTCAATGAAAGAACTTTAAAAAATATTAAGTAATTCATATTGTGCTCCATTCTCTCCGATAAAAAACGGACATCCATTGTGTAAGCCTATGTGGTGTAAGCTCACTTCAGTTCTGAATACTTTTTCTTACATGAAGCCAAACTATTTCTTTAGCCTCTTTTCTTGTTAGGCTTCGTTTGTCACCTGTCAAGAACGACTGTAGGAGCCATATTCTCGGAACCCTCCTGCCACACTTTTGAGTTTTTATATATTTTTTGTGTGAAAGCTATGTAAATAGATAGAATTTTGAGCGTTTTAATTTGTATTCGTTTATATGTTAATGCGAAATGATGTAAGTTTACCAAATGGATAGTGTTTTATGTTGAAATTAGGTAAGATTTAATAATTGACATAGGTACTGGTTGTGTTGTGTACTATCCGTTGCAAATCTTTAACATGACAAGTAAATAATTGAAATTAAACACTGTTTACGGATCAAATTTCGTTTATTTACTAATAATATTGATAACTATAATCCTGACGTATAATTCGTGAAAATATAAAGTGTTTCATTTCGGTGTTCCCGTAAACATTAGAAAAGAATAAGAGATTATTAGAATTTTAGAGAGTAGAGATGAAAACTGTAATAGCTTTTCGTAATAATATATCATGGTTTAGAGACATGGTCTAGCGTAGACAGATAGATTTATATTCATTTCTCATAACATTAAATATTAAATAGTGATCTAATAGGTACGGTCGGCAGAAGTAGTCATGCCTAGTAGCAAGGTAGTAGACATGTCATACCATCTACAGCCGCAGTGTTCATACCCTAATAATTATTTGCACGAGCGCGATCCAGACCGAGCAAAAAAATAAAGTATCAAAGTTAAGTGAAGTATCAAAGTTACGTAAAGTATCAAAGTTAAGTGAAGTATCAAAGTTACGTAAAGTATCAAAGTTACGTAAACTATCAAAGTTACGTAAAGGAGAATGCCGGTTTTTGTATAGAAGCCTGTACCAAATGCTTTTAAATGAAACAACCATTTTAAGCTAGCTTATAGTTTAATATTACCATTGGCAATAAGCGTTTTTGTTTTCGAATCCGCAGTTCTGAGATTTTTCCTCATAACTATATTTTTAAAAAACCTGCCTAAAATATTGCAAAGATACCATTCACTATTTAAGGGGGCATACGTTTCGATTTCCAAGTGTTTATAACAGTTTAAATAAATAAAATAATAAACTATCAGCAACGCAATACAGCTAGGTACCTGCAAAAAGATAGATAACTTACCTAAAATCGTACATATGTACATTTTCAAGAGATACCAAATAAAGAACTCATAAAAGGAAGAAACTACCATATATTATGAGGCGGGTTTTAAAAAATATAGTACCTTTTGATAAAAAATCTCAGCATAGTTATGTAATCAGAATACTTTTATGATATACATGAGAGACTTCTGCACTACAGTGGTCATCTAGAGGGTATGTTAATGATCCCTACCTTTAGAAGTTATGTGGAAAACTACAGGTGTCTAGACATTAACAGAATAATATGAAGGATAATAATAATTAAATAAAATGCAAACGTTATGACAGTTGTTTAGGAGTGTTGCTATCTTGATTCAATATGTCTAAAATCGATATCGCCTATGAAATAATCGATTAATTAATAAATTGATCATTCAAAGTCTGAAATCAAGTTCAGCAGCCAAATCGATGTACCTCTTTCTATTCAAAATATCACACTGAACATAGATTTTTTTATTCACTATCATAATGCCTTCTAACGAATGCAAAATCATTTTAATCGTTTAACTGCCGTACTTAGAGACGTCAATTAAGTCTCTTGCTGTCACTTTCTTATGTATAGTGTTAAATAGAGAAGAAAGACATTTAATTGTCATTAAAACTTAATTGACGTCTCTGAGTACGGCAGTAAGCAATCGTGGTGCATTTCTCTTATCGATTTTTTGTTGCTTGGAAACGACTTTTTTTTCTGCTGGCAATGAAAAAGCATCTATCTAATTCTTGACTACCGAAAATGCTTTCGGAAGTCAAAAACTTGGGCTATCGAACTTTTTTATTACATTTCGTAAACGCGGATTTAATAATGATTCATATTTTGGTAATGGCAGTCTAAAAGTGTTAAAGTATTTATGGGAAATAATTTTTGACGTGACAACGTCTTATAAATTGGTTTGCCGGGTGACACTTCAAGAAACTGCGTTACGCTCCGCTCACGTTATGCGCTCACAATGAGAGCGAGTGAGAGGCACGCGTCCCTTCCACTCGGGCATGGTTAGCCCGCCTAAGAGCGAGAGAGACAGACATAAAAAGTGAAAGGCACGCGTCCCTTCCATATAATTCTTTGTATAAATAAATGTTTTAAATTATTACTATTATTTCATCCTTCTTCCTACTATACGAATGAATATTCACATTAAAATTATTTTACCACTCAAAGTCGTTGTCACGTAAAACTTTCGCCCGTATACCGACTTTACAGGCAACCAATTTTTATAAGCAATTGGTACAGGTTCCGGCATTCTCCTTATCAAAGTTATGTAAAGTAATTATCAAAGTTACGAAAAAAATCAAAGGGTCGTCTGTACATTTTGCTATAAACTCCGTTTTGACGGAAAGTAGAATAGACTATCATGTCTACTGTAGCATAAAAGTCGAACTTATCAACTATAGCGGCGCGCCCGCGACTTCGTTCGCGTGAACGAACACCCTGCATTTTGTGAAGAATTTTCAAAAAAAATTTTTATCACTATCCGTGTGCTGACAATTATAAACACAACAAAAAATTAGACAAACTAAAATTGGCCAAATAGGTGCAGCCGTTTTCAAGTGAACATACATGGCAATTGAAAAAAATAATAATTGATAAACGTTTATTGACATCACACAACAAGCACACAAATGAACAATTTATAAAACAAAAAATAAAAATTAAGAAAAAAAAGCAATACATTGCGCCCAGTTGTGCGATGCCAACACCGTGCACAATTGATGTGATAACGCATCTTATTAATCACAATACCACAGTATAAATATAAGCTATATTTAGTGACAATACTTTAGCGGAGAAATTACCTACTTACTTCAAATAGCAATAAACCAGAAACGCAAGAATTGTAAAAAAAATAAAACAGACCTTTTGAATCCATGAAAAAGACCGATCTTTACGATCTCATTTTAAGGAATAGAGAATAAAATTTTAAAGAATAAAGACGTTTTCTATTGAATTCATTGTAATGAAGTACCTAATATACGAATGCTTTATTTACACTTTTTTTAAGAAAATAGTAAAGTTACTTAAGTTTATTATATATAACAGCAAAACTACAAAGACGAAATATACCTTATTAAGCAACTATACCGTGAATGATACTTAGTACTTTATTAACCAAATAATTTCCAATTAATTTTAATTTGTGTGCTGACCGTACTTAAAAAAATATTAAATTGTCGTCGATTTAAGGCTCGACTCAATGCACGACTATAAAAGTCCTAATTAAAATAACCGCTCGATTATTAGGCCGTCGTGTGTCACACAAAGATGTCAAAAAGACAAAGTGTATTTCGAATTAATATATTGATGATTGATCAAGCCAACAGGTAGGTGGTAAGTGCCCATTAATGATAGCGATGACTTAATTGTAATGGTGGGAGCCTTTGCCCCGCTGCTGTGGGACAGTCAATTCTCCATCCTCAGGGTTGGCAACGCATCTGTGTCTACTCAGGTTTTGCGGCGGTCTACTCTGCTCTGGTCCGTGGGCGGTGATCCCCGCTTGCACGTTTGCCTCCTTTTCGCATAAAGGCTTTACCGAGGAGCTAATGTGATGGGGTTGCACAAAAGAGCCCAACACGTCGACGTCCTACAGAGGGAGATATTGGCATGCCCTGCTACAGCTAATCTGAAAAGAGCTTAGGCCAAGAGTACCCTAAGCCGATGAGCATGTATGAAGAATGTTACATGAGTAAGTGAAGCAAAGGATGCGTCAGGATAGTAGCCAATGAAAAGCTGTGATATCGAGGACGATACCATACCAGGAAGCGGACGTGACGTATGTATGTATGCGATCTGATAAGGATTCTCCCCACCAGATGTTCGGCGATGCTACCGCTGGTGGGTGTCACCATAGTGCTTCAGGCTCTCGTGCTGGTCCAAGCCCTGCCCGATGACCAGCCCTACTGCGCGATCAGGTACCGGCGCCTGTGCCAAGGCAAGGGCCGGCACGTCGGCTGCCAGTTCCCAGACGTAAGTCGTGCACAGAGTCCCTTGAGGTCGAGGAAGTTTCCGGTAGACCACTGTTCGGCGATATTAGCTTGCGCTCTATACCAACCGCGGCTATGAACCGTAGCGAGCTCGTAGATAGTGTGCAAGCAAGGGCGTCGCCAGAGGGGGGCAGTAAGGGCAGCTGCTCCCCCCCTAGAGATTAAAAAATACAAAAAAATATTGTTGTCCTACTCTGAAACCTTAGGCACGCCTCTATGTACAGTGAAGAGGTCGTGGAGTTTACCTACATATTGGGACTTTGTACCGTTCTTATTACAATCGACTCCTTCATTTATATCGGCTTGTCCCCCTCTGGGCCATCGGCCGGCGACGCTCTTGTGTGCAAACGAGTAACCTCCCCGACTATGCAGACCACTCCAGTGAGATTTATTCGGTAGCTGTTTAGAGCTGTGGCGGTGTGCGGCGGTGGCGGTTCGTTTATAAAAGAACTAGACCTGGCCGGCTAGATGCGTTTGCAATGCCATGATTTTTATGGATTTAGCTTCAAAACTGACGGGGTTTTATACAAACATACCCTACCTCTTTTAGTCCCTTAAAGGGCGAATTTGAAAAATCCTTTCTTAATGCTCACGTACACTATGAAAGGAAGCATGATACAACATTTTAAGATTCCGGTAGAAAGGGTTACTTTCAAAGTATAACATTGATCACAGCTATACATCCCTAAGTAGCTGCAAATTGGTATCCTTAGCATTCTGAGCTTCTCTAGTATGATAGCCATTTTGATAATCATACTGTAAGTTGACATGAAGATTACTTTAGGGACCAGGAGCTGTGATCAATGTTACACTCGATTCAAAAGTGGGGTTACTTTTGACGGTTCTAATCCTAGTTGTTTAGGATGTGCGTTGAAAGAGAAGTTATTCAGTCGGTCAGTTACTAAGTCAGTTTTCCTTTTTATGCATTTAGAGTTACTACCAACCCATCTTTTTTGGGTGTTTTAAAAGGCGACTAACAGACTAAAAACTGCTTACATTCAACAACATAAAGCGGCAATGGGCTCACTACTTTAGGCTGAGCTATGTAAAGTTGTGATTTGGTATTACGGTGGACTGTGGGAGTGCAATTTTTTTTCGACTCTCATTGCCTATTTTCTGACTAACCCTTTGGGGATGATAGTCATGAGTGCTTGATGAGTGAGTGATGATTTGGGGATGAGAGTATATACGTAAAATAAAGAGAAGTAGAAGGAATATATGCAAGTTTTATTCATAAAACTAGCATAGATTCTACTTCTATTAACACGTTAAGCGCTAAGTGTTCCATCCCTTGGACAGAAGCACAGCGGTGTATACCAGATGATACACTTTAACTGAACAAGCACAAGATGGAACATTTTATGTAAACTATATCTTCCATGTCCATTCTAGATTGGGCCGGGACCTGCCTGCCAAAAATACTCCCCCATAAAATTCCAGGACAATCTCAAGCATTTTATCACGCACTACATTAACAGGTAAGTACCTAGATTGATTGGTTTAGATTGATTGGTTTAGTTTGTTTAAGGCTTGTGGTAGATCTGTTTAGCCATCAAAAGCGGTGTCTGTCTAAAGAAGAAGAAGAAAATATTGAATAATTCGTCTACGTCTGTTCAAAGGCCACTAATAATAACATTAATTAGTCATGATTAATGCGAACAGTTGAGGAGCTCGATGGTGTGGCACAGAGACTTGCTCTAGGGGTTGATCTATAAGATAAGCAACTTTAGCAATACCGGGTCACCGAATTTAAATATCTCAAACTCCGGTTAAGCCGTTGCTCCTGGTTGCAGGAAGAACAGTAGAAAAGGCCTCAATTTTATGTCGTATTTTAGGCTAATACGTGTGGCGGCGCCCCTTTAAAAGAATACTACCAACCCATGTGTGTGTCGTAAAAGGCGATTAACGGACTACAGATTACACATACGTCCAACCGCATAAAGCGGCGATGGACTCACACTCAACACCTGTCATGCTAAGCACATGTGCCGTTGTTGTTTGGTGAAACATGGACTGCTTTAGTCTGTTCTAGTCTCTGACTATAGTCCGGCAACTTCGTGCGCGACCGTCCCGCGGGGTGACAGGCGGTGGCGGGGACGAGGTACCCAAGATGTCAGCGGGTAACGGGTGGTGTAGCGGGGAAGGGCAACGCGTGCAATTGTGTGTAGTCGTGTTCTAGAATGACGTGCTACCTCGTCCCCGCCAACGTCTGTACCCCGCAGGACGGTCGCGCACGAAGTTGCCGGACTATAACCCTTTGCGTTGCGGATAATAATCGCGACCGTATGTATGTAATACTATGCTTATTTCTACAACAACATTTCTCGTTTTCGTTGACGTGATCAAATAAAACGTAGGTATAACTTGCAATAGGAACTCATAAGACGTGAAACATTATTTTTTTCAGATGTCGGCAGCGTATAGCTTCCGGCTCGGAAAGAGTGCGAGGTGGGATCCACCTGCCCAAGCCGGAAGTCATGATGATGGTTGTAAGTTTTCATATTAGCATTTGGAAAAACTAATTTTGAAGAATAGGTAGGTATGTCGTACAATTCCAGTGCGTTATAATTTTATAATATCTGTTAAAATTTTGAAACTGCGTCGCAGGCAAGAAATTTAAAATCAAATTCCAGAGGTATCCAATATATAAATAAATGTATATAAAGCAGTCATATATTAACCGAATGTTTAAAACATTGTAAAATATTTTCATTAATTCTTAGGACGTAAATTCAAAGAGGTTTTGATAACACACTGTTGCTGTAATAACATAGAGTTCGAACTCTATGTTATTATAGCAACAGTCGCTTTGAATCGTTGAGAATTTCGACACGTCTAACCAATGCCTCGGTAGCGAGGTGGTCACCCGGATGGCCCGGTATTCTCACCGGATTTCCACTTGTGGTGAAAGGGGGCTAACGGGCAGGCAGGACATGGACTCCCGCAAAACCACAGCAGTCGCAGATGCGTTGTCGGCCTGGAGGAAGGACTAGGATCTTTGAGGAACAAGTAGGAATTGTGAGAGAGAGGACGAAGAGATGGCCTCCAATACTTTCACTTACCGGACGAAACACAACTGCAACGAGCGCCATTGTTCCACTTCGATATTCCATAAGAGGGTGCTGGTATTTCGCTGGACGAGCCGGCCCAATTTGTGCAGTGCTCCACCATTGACCTAGAAGTATAGACAAGAACGTCCATACAAACCGCTGCAGCTTAAACATTTAAATGTCGTCTAATCAACAGACAGACATCGCAGCGCCGCAGCGCCAGATCGGTCATTAGACAACGTAGTGTGTACCAAGATAGCGTCCCAAATAGATTGTCAATAACAATACTTGAAAAAAATATATTTTTTATAATACGATATAACTACATAATAATGACCTGAATAACAATTAATTTCATATACTTGACAACTGAATTGTAGTAAACGTCTAGGTGTAAACTTAGAAAAGAAAAAAAAAATATTTTCGCCGCTCCGCACGCGCGAATGTCAAAGCCACACTAAAGCAAGGTGCCGAGTCGACTCTGCAGATGAGTGGAACATAGTGCATGTTCGGAAGGGCCTATCTAGTGTAACGTATATATCGCTGTCCACTACTCTTGCAGCGTCAGTCATCCTTTCAATATCTTAAAACCTATTGACCTTCATCCAGGAGTGGGACCGCGAGCTGGCCAGCCTGGCGCAGCGGCTCGCCGACCAGTGCAGCTTCGTGCACGACGACTGCAGGGCCACAGGTATACCACACTTACATTTTATTTTACAATTTTTGGAAAACTTACAGCTATATTTAAAAAAAATAATTAATGTATAAATACAATAGGTCAATTACAAGTTTTCACCTATAAACAAAGTATGCCTAGATACATTTAGGAAATCGTTGTTAATTATTATTATAATATTTTTTTTAGAGCCGTGCGTGTCACATTATAGATCAATACCTTTCATGAGCTAACAGACATAAAGAAGTTATCATTGTATAATTTTTTGAACCTAGATACGTTGGTGTTGAATAAGTCTTAAGTCCCTATTTCGACATATTGAGTTGGAAAGCTCAGGCGCCCTGGTAATGAACGCGTTAGATCGATAATTAGTTCCTGATAAAGGTACATGCAGTAGTTTTCTTAGCGCACGCGATTTAAGGAATTTATTTGAGTTTTAGTAAGGATCCCTAATTTTTTTTGAAAATATAATATAATCTATGTCACCCGGTGATAGTGTAGCTTCCCAACGGTGAAAGAATTTTTTAAATCGGTCTAGTAGTTTCGGAGCCTATTCAATACAAACAAACAATCAAATTTTTCCTCTTTATAATATTAGTATAGAAATATTAAAGCACTGTACTAATTTGCATCCTCCAGTGCGCTACCCGTACGCCGGGCAGACGGTAGGAGAGGTCCGTTGGCGCAGGTCCAGCGATTCGGATCTGCTGACGGCGCAGCGAGCCATCCGCCGGGTGTTCGACGCCTGGTGGGGCGAGCGGCGGCGCGTCCAGGCGCACCAGCTCACGGCGCCGTTCCGGCTGACTGCCAAGTATGTTTTTAGCAGTTGCTAACCAAAGCTTTGGACTCCCAAATTCTAGAAAATTTCCTAAACTTGGCAGTATGGGGCCCGCACTATAGCCAGCTCGCTGTGTAGTATCAAGCGGTGAAATTCCAGGGCAATGGGATTACTGTCTCTACCGTGATACCCTTGGTGTGACAAGCGTCTGGTGATAATACATTTGTTCTGCCACTATAGCGAACTCACTGCGTGGTCTCTTAGCGGTGGAATTCCAGCGTTTGCTCTCGGAACCATGGGGACGGGTTTGGTATCCCCAGCGTGATACCCTTGGTGTCGTGTAAACGCAATGCATTACCAGCGTTTAGTGGTAATACATTGCGTCCGGTGGTAATACATTTTGTTCTGATACAGAGGCGCAGTGTGGGGCCACTTCAGCCAGCTCGCGGTGTGGTCGCTTCGCGCGGTGGGCTGCGGCGCGGTCCGTCACGGCGACAGCTACCCTCGTCTGCTGTTGGTGTGTGACTTCTCACACACCAATATGCTGGGCCAGAGGACCCTGACACCAGGGGCGTTGAGCCCTTGCCCCTTGCATACGGCTAGGCGGACGAGGTCTGCTTACCCGCTGCTGTGTGCTCCGGTAAGATTCATTTGTAGATAGTTTACCTGGACAATGTTTATATTTTATGTAGTTCTTTGACTCGAGTGAATTAATTGTTTTTTAGCTACCACCCCGCCTCCCAGTACCTACCTACAATGAATCTTAAATTTTTTTAAATATTATCTTTAAAAAGTACTGACCTAAAGTATAATCTAATTTTATTTTGTAAAATTAAGGACCATGATAAAAATGTCTACAAAGGTTGCAGTTGGTTTTTTTTCAACGGCGAGTCAAGGTCACATTACACGCCGCTTTAGGTAATTAGAAATCGCGCGTTTGACGAAAAAATAAATACACGTGATACCTTACCACACCCCCCTCCCCCCTTGTGAAATTTCGTGGTTTTTGCCGAATCCCCTCCCCTCCTTTCGAGCCTCACGTGATTAATGGAAGGCCCTTTGTGCTACGATTCTGACACAAAATCCTTTGCTTCACTTACCTTCATAACGTTCTTCATACATCTGGTCAGTTTAGGGTACTTTTACTAAGATTCTCTGTACGTATGTGGTGGTTTACTCCACAAGGAAACGGCGGACGGGGGAATGTATGTATGGATAGATTATTATGTGTTCTGTTGGTGTTAATACACATTTTATAGTTGTGTAAGTAGATACAGCAGCTTTTCAATGCATTTTTTCTGGTAGAGAAATTGCCTGTTTTGGCTTCTACAGCGTAGGCGGACATTGAAAGTTTCCAAAATTTTAAATATGTTCATTTCTCCCCCGCATATAAAAGGTGAGGTACCTGACAGTCACCGAGCACTACGAGACAGAGATGGAGGAAATATCCGACGAGGAGTACGACGAGACTACCACCGACATCATTGTGCCGACCCCCACCAACATGACGGAGCCGACTCGCTCCAGGGCCAGCTCAAGGAGGACTCGCAGGAGGACTGCGCCGATGAGGCTGAAGACTAAGGAGCCCAGGGCCAAGTCGGAGTTTCAGTTTGAGGGTAATAGGTTTTAACTCAATACTCAATTATATTTATTGCACTTCCATAATATACATGATGTTTATAAATGTTATAGGAATACATGATTTTATGGACCTAGGCAGAAGGCACTGCAATACAAAAGAGGAAGATTCATATTATAAAAAAAAGTATGTCTGGTATAAAAATCTATCTTTATGCGAGATTGCACACTGCGTTCCAAAACCAAAATCGCCGACGTTGGTCATAAAGCTGCCAGCTCGAAGTGGAACTGGGCTGGACACGTCTGCCGCATGTCGGACGAGCTGTGGACTAAACTCACCACTGAGTGGAGTCCACGCAACGTTATACGACGTCGCGGCAGGCCCAGAATGGCGGGACGAGCTAGACTACTATCGGAAGGACTGGCAAATTACAGCCCTAAACCGTAAAGAGTGGGGGGAGGGTAGGGAAGTCTTTGCCCAGCTGTGGGACAAGCCGGGCTGAACAATAATAATAATAATAAGCGAGATATGTGTTTAGTTACAATTTTCTAATAGCACATGGGGGGAGATTTGACCATAGCCAACCACGCTGACTCACTGCCACCTTACGACAGCAACCGGGATCAACGGCTTTGCCTGCCTTCTGAAGCATGATCCTAATCATCATCATCATCATCATCATCAGTCAGAAGACGTCCACTGCTGGACAAAGGCCTCCCCCAAAGATCTCCACCACGACCGGTCTCGTGATTCTTGTGAGGATGGGCAACAGCATTTCTCTGAGAGTACCTCCATCAGACTGCGATAGCCAACCCGCCTGCCATAAGTGGCGTTATGGCAACTTTCCCCCCATGAACTACAGCACGATCCTAATTAAAATAAACAAGGCGCCCGCACGCGCTTTCGTCCGCGCTAACTCAGATACATCGTCAGCCATTTCTGTGCGAAATATCTACAAATTATAAACAAAACTCATCCTGAAAACCGCATAAAATTCCTTTGCGTGGTCTAGAAGAATAAAGCGGAGCTACAGACACAGGAAAACGGCGACTTACTTTGCAATATGTAATGATCAATTGCCGCTCCCTCCAGCTGTGACCAGGCATTCGACGACCAAAGGCCAACTCCTGGACAAGCTTGACCACGAGTTGGAGGTGAGAAAGAAGGTCAACAGCAAAACCCAGGTGGAAGAAGATCCCCAGGATCCCCAGGACCAGGAGGGGCGCTCCAGGACGGCTACACAACACTGGAGGTGAGTCGAGGGTGTTTTTATAATATTTTTATGACCGCCATCTAGTTAGCTCAATAGAAACTATTACTATAAGCCAGCTGTGTGATGGCTTCTTATTAAAAAGAATGCTACCGACTCATACCTTCCCTTGGGTGTCGTATAAGGCGACTAACGGAATAAAGACTGCACATACATTCAGCAGCATAGAGCGGCGATGGGCTCACCACCTGTCACGCTGAACGCATGTGAAGTTGTTATTACCAAATACTTATTAACTGCACATGCGTTTAGGGGTCTGATACTCTAGTTCGAATGACGTTACCTCGATTTTTTTTTATCGGCAACGGGTAAGCGCTTAGCCTTCATCTCATTAGATGGTAAGTGACGATAAGGCCGAAGGCGGAAGCGCGCTTCACCCGGAATCCTCAATCACTGAGGAACTGGCTATCTTATCTTTAATATAAATTTGCTAGAAAACTCCACATTGTCAACTAAAATTAAAAACTTATTTCTATCATACAATTTGAATAATTTATTTTTGGAGCCGACAAGAATAACTGCCGCTTCGGCCACCTCCCAAGTAACACAAGAAAGCATTTTAAGCAACGAATAGTAAATTTATGTACAACTTAAGGCCCGTATAAACTCTTATATAAGTTCACCGAGCATTTTAAGGCCTCATATTGGCATCTCAAAACCTTTATGATGCTTTACACTGTATAACGGTTGGATAATGGCATATCAAAATGCTTTTGTAATGCCTTTAGATGTAGTGCAGCACATCTAAACGCAGCTATACAGCTTTTAGCTGTGTTAAGTGCTTTTGGACATACAATAGCATTCTTAAATAATATATAAATGCTTAAGGCTGTTTAATGGCATAATGTTGTACCATTATAATGCCCCTTAAATTCATTGTACAGCTTTGAGCTGTTTTTAGTGCCTTTGGTTGTATAATAGCACTTTCAAGTGGTAAGCAAAAGCCTAGTACATTAGAAAAGCATAAACGTGAACCAATGTAATGCTTGCATTTTTAATGATCAACTGAGTTCTGTTGTACAGCTAACAGCTCTTTAATCAACTACACGTGACTAATTGTAATGCTTATGGCTGTTTAAATACATTCGATTTACTGTATTCGTAAAGTAAAACCATTTGTTTATGGGCCATTTTGAAAACAAATAATGTGTGAAACGAATTCTTTTAACTAGCTAATTTGATTTATAATAACCATTAATAAATTACCTACGATTTTAAATGCTAATAACAAAATTACTTGAGTTGCGATTTCATTGTCGTGTATCAGCGCATGCATTTCATTCATTACAGGTAAAAATAAGTGCAGCACAAAATGTTGAAAAAAATTTTTTAACATACATAAAAAATACATACACGTCGAACATAGAAATTCCTCCTTTTTTGAAGTCGGTTAAAAATAAGAGTAAGAACTGGAGGAATGAGGCGAAAAATATTAAAGGAACATGTAAGAATTATGCAGGTTCCTTTGATGTCTACGAATATCTAAGTCAGACAATACACGACAACAAAATGATGAGACTGCTGTGAAGCAAGTTGTAGCGATATTACTGAAGGTTCCGTAGGACGAGTAAGACCTGTCAACATCGGAAATATACACAATATGGAATCCTCGTGTGTTGAAAAATATTTTATTGTAAATAATGAAAATATTCAACTAAGTCGTATTTATTCCTGTTGGCTTGATGCTGAAAGTGTAAGACCTGAGAGCTCCGGCGAAAGTGAAGATGACAGTGATATTGATAAATATGTAAAATATTCTTCATTTCGTAAAAATAGGGAACTTTTGCCCCGCCGCGCAAAAATCTTGCACCCGTGCGAGCGCCACGCCTAATTTTATCGTGGCCGAATATTTTTTTTACTAGATGTAAGTACTAGCAGAATGAATTAAAATAAAATTATGACATGATTCACTTTTTTAACAAATGAAGTGTAACGTTCTTCGAAATATTTACTATTAAAACTACACTGAAAATGGCAGAACATAGGTAAAAAAATAAAAAATCTACTCACCTACAGTTCTATATTCACTAGTCGATTCTTTAAGACGTCTATCGCGATGATGTTGAATTTTTTTTTACTTCAAATTTCTAAGTTGATTTAAATGGTTCTCCTAAGTAAAATATCGACTTTTTATACTTTTTCTTAACTGAAACTAAATAAGGCAGAAATTTTAAATCTGTCATCTAATTTTACGACGTCGGTCGTTGACGGTCAATGGGTAAAATTGCATATTTTCATTGAATAAAGTAGATGATAATGAGTGATAATGAACGGTAATGGTAAATGATATTCCTCCAAATCCCTTAAGACTCAATATAGCTGGGGGACCTTAGAATAAATTATTCTAAGTGTGGGACTTTATTGAGATCTTACGCGGACTTCTTGAGTTTGAAAAGTGATGTTGCACTATTGTTTTATTTGCCAACACTGATGCATGTTCACGATCCCCTAACAGTAAAATCCACCATTATTTCACATTGATGTTCGACAAAACATAAATTATAGAAAATAAAACAAAACTGCTGACATGACGCTTAAAGTTCGCGCCAAGAAGTCAGAAAGAAAATTATTCAACACATAACAGTAAATAATCCACTATTATTTCACATTAATATTCGACAAAACATAAATCATTATAGAAAATAAAACAAATTAAAACAAAAATTCGTAGAATCAGTTTGCTAAATCATCGAGTGCTTGTTGATAATGTCGAAATCGAACGAGTTACTGAAGCTCGAAACTTGGGGCTATGTTTCGATGAGGAGCTGCGTTATGAAAGACATGTGTCTGAAGTGGTACGTAGTTGCTTTTATAGATTAAAGACTTTGTATAAAATCAGGCAATTTCTCAGCATAGATCTTCGAGTGCAATTAACGGATTCACTGGTGCTTTCAAAACTCAACTATCTTGATGTGGTTTACGGTCCTAGATTGTTCTCTAGGACAGCTAATCTCATCCAAAGAGTACAAAATGCGTGTGCTCGATATTGTTTCAATATTCCACCACGGCAGCATGTAACTCCTTATCTTATTAGGGAAAACATACTGAAGATGCAACATCGGAGGGAGTTGCATCTAGCAACCTTACTGTTTGGAATAATAGAAAGTAAAAAACCAGCTTATTTGTATTTCAAACTTGACTGGAGGAATGAGCATAGTAAGTACGGTGTCCGCACTTTGTCTCAAGTGCTGAGTGTGCCTAGCCATCGAACCGCAGCCTTTAGAGGAAGTTTTAAATACAGTGCCACTAAGTGCTGGAATGACCTTCCTCCGCCACTTCGTAATTTGGTTAATGTATATAGCTTTAAAAATAAAGTAAAGGACATGCTATTACAGCGTCAAAAATCTAACACTTAGGTGGCTGGTAATTAAAATGACATCTACTCGAATTTATAATTACAATTTTTATTTTTTATTTTTATATTGCCTTAGTTTGTATAGTTTATTTATTTTATAAAAGCTGAGCAAATTTATGACATTTAATTTTTATTTTGTTTATTTAATTTCCTAACTGATTAATGATTTTAATTTAATAATGCAATAATTTCGTTTTGATTTGACTACTGATTGCTTAACCCCTCAAACCCCAAGCGGTCGCATGAGACCGCACCTACAAAAACACACTTGACTTTGTACCGTGTTTTCATAGACTTACAGACTACTTTAGTATGAACAAGTTTAGTTATTTCGGTTCTGTGGTTCATCTTATGTATTGTTATAGCACAATATCGCATAGTCTATGCTCCATTCTGTCTAATTTGACGTTGACAGTTACTGTCAAAAAAGTGTCAAAAAAAATCCAAGAGTGAGTGGTAATCTGATTTATGTATAACTAGTCAATAGCGTGGGGCCACGAGCCACCCATTGAGGCTTGGGCTGAAAATCGACGCTGTAGTCAACTGCAGCATTATGTCGAGCCTTGGCCTTTTTAACACCACACCGGTTATTGTGTAATTGATTAATGTGTATTTCTTTATTTAATTTAATTATTTTTTTTAATTATATCGAACTTGTTGTTTTAATTTTACTGTATTGCATGTTATTATTATTTTTTGGTGTATGTGTGTGTGTTAAATAAATCTTTTCTATTTCTATTTCTATTTCTATTTCTAAAACTGCTGACATGACTCTTAAATTTCCCGCCAAGAAGTCAGAAAGAAAATTATCCAACACAACGAAGCAGCCGAAAATTATTTTGGCAAACGGATTCAAGTAGGTAGGTAGTTGGTACAAAAATTCTGAAATTGGTTTTATTGTTATGCTCAAGGATCCCCAAAATGGCGTTCAAGTACTGGCACTATTTCAGTCTACATCGAGTCTACTGGTATACCGGTGAATTCATATAGAACTACTTTATAGCCAATGGCACTACAGTGATACATCAAAAGTCTGCTCTCTGGCCTCTGGCTTGATAATTGTTCACGTGTGAGTATTTATACTGCTAGCGGCATTAAATAGCTTTTATAAAGGTTCACTGGGCTGCTTTAGACAGGCACCATTTTGTAAATATTTTATAACCTAAGATATTACCATTCGAACCTATTTATAAAAGCAATAAACCCATAAAACAAGGATAAAACCTAATTTAATATACTGCCCAACCAATACTGTTATGTTAATTACGCAAAATACGTTCAGACTAGAAATACACAATTGTTTTGGTTATTCCACACATATCTTTAATTACCATTTTAGACCAAAACCACAAAATATCGAAGGCGCGTGAAAATTTTCAATAAAACTTTTATAGACAATTACAGTAAACTGCATTGCGCATTAATATTTGATGGCTTAAATAACAAAAAGTCTAAAACTTTTTCAGTATTATAAAATGTTGTTTTCACAATCACGCGTTTTGACATGTCTTCGTCCATTAAATATTGCGAGACAAAATATAGTTTAATAATTACAACGTCAATGTATTATAAACATTTGTACCGTGGTGATAGAGATGTTTTTGCAATGACGTAGGGTTTATTAAGTTCGAACTGTGAACACTTAAATAGCTCGTCTAATGCTTTTGTAATGCACTGAACATCTTCATTGTCAAAAATATTGCTAGCTTATTGCTTTTGTAATGCGATTAGCAGCTTCATTGACCATAATAATGCTTCTTTAATGCAATTGGTACCTTCCTTGACCACAATAATGCTAATGTAATGCCTAATGCAATTAAACAACTATTTGTAGACCTATATATGGTCTAAAGCCGTATAATTTGTGCCCAAATAAGCATTATAGTAGCCGTATACACGTGTGTAGTGCTACTAGATAACCAAACTTAAATGCCACAACGATACAGAAATGCTGTAATGCGGCTGTTATACTGCTTTGATGTGTTACTTGGGCTGTATTGATAACATATATACAAATGTAAAACCACTGGCTAAAAAAAATATTAATAACCTGGACTCTGATCATTGTGGCCAAATGGTTAGCTTTCCACACCAGCGTAAGCAAGTGATGAAAAAGATATCACTGTTGTGCCAAAAACTGCAGGTCGGCTGGAACGCTTTAAAAGCAATCTAGATACAAAATTAAATTATTTAGAATACAATGACAACCCTGATGTCTTTTATAATGATTTTTTTAACATGTATTGTTCAGAATTTAATAAATCTTTTGTTCCAAAAAAGATCTCGGTTAGTGGTACTGCATCTTTTAATGAATGGGCTATAATTGGTTTCACAAAAGTAGGAAACGCCTTTATGAACTTTATGGTGAACGCAACTATAACACCAGCGACACTTCAAATTATATGTTAAAAATTATTCAAAGTTATTTAAAAGAGTATGCCGATTAGCCAAGGCAAACTATATGAGTTCTAAGATTAAGAATAGTAATGACAAAATAAAAATGACATGGAATATTATAAATAGTGAAACAGGAAAGGTCAGAAGTCGTAATAATGAGTACAATTTAAATTGTGATATAAAACCTTGACTTCTGATGCTGATGTTGCTGCAGCATTTGAGAGGTTTTTTACTGACATTCCAATTTCAACTACAAAAGCCTTGATTTCCTCCCCCACTGTAGCTGAATCTGTTTTGAAGGAGAATGTTAAAGATTGTGAAAGTAATTTTAGTTTTCAAAAAATTTGTGTTATAGATATATTAAAAACATTTAACACTCTCAATAAAAAGAAAACTGCTGATCTGTGGGGTAATTCCGTGGATGTCGCTAAATCAGTAATTATGACAATAGCTCCAGTTTTAGCTTGCATATTTAACGAATGCATTGACTGTGGTGTTTTTCCTGACCTAATGAAACATAGTAAATTAATTCCATTGTTTAAATCAGGTAGCACTTCTGACCCCTCTAATTTTAGACCTATTTCTGTGCTACCCACATTAAGTAAAATTTTTGAAAAGTTGATGCTAGACCAAATTCAAATTCATTTTCATAGAAATAAACTTTTACATTGTAAACAGTATGGTTTTACTAGGGGTCGCTCAACAACTGACGCCGGTGTTGAGCTTTTAATCCAAATATTTGATACCTGGGAGGAATCACAGGATGCCCTAGGGGTATTTTGTGATTTATCCAAGGCTTTCGATTGTGTTTTACATGAAACTTTGGTCAGGAAGCTTAACCACTATGGAATTAGGGATGCTTCTTTGAGCCTTCTAATCTCATACTTGAGTAACAGGATTCAGAAGATCGACATTAACGGTAAAAGATCACCGGGATCAGTGGTTACAATGGGAGTTCCGCAGGGTTCAATACTAGGTCCATGCTTGTTTTTGGTTTATATTAATGATTTACCTTATTTTGTACAAGACAGTCATGAGATAGTATTGTTTGCTGATGATACTTCACTTTTATTCAAAGTGAAACGACGACACCCAAATTATGACGATGTGAATAATGCGATCTCAAAGATTGTTCACTGTTTGAGTGTAAATAACTTGCTATTAAACGAGGGAAAAACCAAATGTGTAAGATTTGTATTGCCTAATGTTATGCAAGTAACAACTAGTGTTGAGTGAGTAAATTAAAGATAAGAATGTGAATCCTGTGGACACCACTGTGTTTCTAGGCATCACGTTAGATGCCAAGCTTCAGTGGGGCCCACATATAGCTAAATTGTCGAATAGACTTAGCTCTCCGGCTTATGCAGTAATGAAGATCCGTCAGTTAACTAACGTTGATACATCCAGATTGGTTTATTTCAGTTACTTTCATAGTGTAATGTCGTACGGCATTTTACTGTGGGGAAATGCTGCCGACATTCAAACTATCTTTGTGCTTCAGAAGAGGGCTATTCGAGCAATCTATAACCTAAAGGCTGGCGACTCTCTCAGAAAGAGATTTAAGAATATAAATATAATGACAGTTGCATCACAATACATTTATGAAAATTTTATTTATGTTCATAAAAATACTGGAATGTTTTAAAAAAACAGTGATATTCACAATGTAAACACTAGAAGTAAGAACAAATTAACAGTACCTTATACTAGGCTCCATAAAATAAATAATTCTTTAAGGGTCTGTGTGTAAGATTTTACAAAAAAGTACCAAACTATATTTAGAAATTAGATCTTAAAAAATTAAAAATCAAAATCAAAGAAAAGCTTTATAAAAAAGCTTATTATAAAGTGTCAGATTACGCAGAAGACAAGACAGCTTAGATCTGAAATGCTCCAAGCACTCCAACAGCTATTTCTAATTGTCTTTATTTAATTGATACTACATTGTATTGTAATTTTGTATTGCATCATTTTTTTTATTTTTTAAATTCATATTTTGTATTGACCTGGTAACGACATACTCTTTTTTTTTGTTTGTAAATGTCGTTGCTTTTGTGCGCTGTGGTTTCTTGCGCCCATTCTTTGCCACAGTTAAAAAATTATGTCTTGAATGGGTGGTAGGTTAAAAAAGATTTGGACGATTCAAAGTACTTATTAATTGAGTTTATTGAATAAATATATTTTGACTTGACTTGACTTGACTTATCTCAAACTGTCGGAACACAACAATGCTATAAACATCGTTGTTATGGCGACATACTTAGATAAGATGGTGGTAGCTAGCCAGGCGGACTCAACAGCCCTACCACCTACCAAACCGAGCACACAAAGATGTACCCCCCGCTGGGAATCGAACCCGGGACCTCTGGGTCTGAAACCGGTGGCTTAGCCACTAGACCACAGAGGCGGTCATTACCTCGATGTCTCTACCTCGACGGTTTACTTCACCGATGGCTCGTTACCTCGAAAGGTCAATACCTCGAAGTATCTCTTCCTCGACGGGTCTTTTCTTCGATGGTACATTTTTGATCGATGGTTTGTTAACTCAAAAAAATTATAAAAAGTACAATTATAATTCCCATGACTTTTAGAAGTATCCCTATTTTTATTGTGTATTTTTAGTAACATTTTGATAAAAGAATAAGACAAAAGTGTCTTATGAACCATAGAAATTGTAAATTTATATGCAGAGTGATAATAAATGTTGCCTCTATGATTATATCGATATTCATTTCAATTTACTAGTATTTTTACACCTTTCAGTTACACACACAAATACTTTACATTTTCCTAACAACCCGTCGATCAAATGTACCATCGAAGAAAAGACCCGTCGAGGAAGAGATCCTTCGAGGTATTGACCTTTCGAGGTAACGAGCCATCGCTGAAGTGTACCGTCCACCGTAGAGACATCGAGGTAATGACCATAGAGGTAACGTCATTCGAACTAGAGTATCGGACTATGCGTTCAGTGTGCTCTGACTAACCTTTTAGGAATCAAAGTCGTAAGTAAGTGTATTATTTTGGGTATGATTCAGACCGATCGGTAATGACAACGCGAGTGAAACGTTGACTATGGCAGGGGACTGCTTCTGCGGTCCTCATTGCCTAGTCTCTGACTAACATCCTAAGGATAATAGTCGTAATGTATTGTTTTGGATATAATTCAGACCGATCGTCAATGACGCGGAGGAGGATGAGCAGTTGCCGACTATGGTGCAACGCACTACCAAGCGCACGTCCTCAACACTAGATGAGACCGAGCTAGAGTACAGCAGCCGGCCCCCTGTTGAAACCAACGTCTCGGAGCAGGTAAGGATCGATTCACATTGAAATTGCGTGCGCAAAATATTTTGATTTTTTTTCTAAACTTTCTGGTTAAATCTTTGATCAATAATACAACTAGATCTCAGGTCGGCGCTAAAAATGTGTCTCGGTATATAAGAGCGCACTCGAGAAGTGAGCTCTTATTTTCTCGCAAGGCAATAAAAGGAAAAAGTACTTTATTTGTTGCCCCATAAGGTTGATTTCACCACTAAATGTTATTGACGTCTTTTCATTTTTAAGTGACATGAGTAATTTATTGCTTTGAAAAAGTATTTATTCACGTGGACAGAAATTAGCTTTGATTTTGTACGTGACGCGTTATGTAGTTGGTATTGTTGATCGAAGGGTTAATTACTTAGAATAATAACGCTATAGAAACCAAGTTCGCGCGCCTATTTTGAAGCACATTAATTGGAGCCAGAAATGGCACCAAACGCCGGACCGCTCCGTAGTGTTCAATGTCACAGCGCGCCGAACGTGTCTGGCGAAAACAAAAAAAAAATGACGGTTTGTGCAGTTAAATTGTGACACAACACATCTGAAAAACAAAAGAAGTGTAATAACATCACTTTTCACAGGTAAGCTTTCAGTATTTTATAGTATCTTGTAGTTAATTAGGTCAAAATATAAACGTACTGCAGTGTGATTCTCTAAGTTAAAGCCTCGGTAGCAGCGGCTGCCGCAGTGCTGTCTCTTTCATATTCATAGAATTGGAAAGAGACAGCAGATCACGGCCATGCGCGCACGTCACGCGTGTGTGAATCGGTTTAGTGCTTCATTTTTGACAGAGCGCTTGTATGAAGACCATCTTTCTATAGCGTTATTATTCTAAGGTTAAATAGTTAGAATTTTCGTAATATTTAATTTTTTGCGTTAATAATGCTCAAGTAAACTCGTAATTAACGAAACGCTGAAAAATAGACTACTTTAGGTAGTCATTTCAGAGTTACAATTTTACTTATAAAACAATGTTAGTTTATATAGTAAAGTAAAATAATAAAATACAAAATATTGTTTTAAAAGGTTTACGCGACTACACATTGAAATGAAACACTTTTTTTCGGATCTAACTTGCTTTTATTACATTATAGGGTTTTGATTTTAGTCCTGAAGTTAACCATAAATTGTATAAACCTGAACGCACCCGGTTGAATATAAAAACGATTGACGGTAGGCAAATAACTTCTAACTATGAGACGACCATCAACAACCTCCCTTTGATCACGGACCCTGTAAAGGGTTCGAAACGTCAGAACTATAATCAAAACCTATAAATGAAATAAACAAGAGTTAGATCCGAAAAAAACTGCTTCATTTCGAAATATTGTTAAAAAAAATATTTTCCGTGTTTATTCCACGATGGGGAGCGCTCTCATTATTTTGGACTGCATCGGCTGCTTATCATCAGGCAGGATGCAGTTACTATGACGAGTAAAATAAAATAAAAAATACAAAATGTTTGCTAATATGGTCCCTATATGGCATCAGTGTGGCATCCTAATAATGCACTTGATTGTACTTTACAACCTATACTTATAAAAGCTTCTCTTAAATTTCGAAATTCAGCGGTTACATCCAAAGCTGAAAATACTAATCTAACGATTTGTATGGAAATGCTGATTATTACTTTAATATCTTTAAATGGCGAACTAGTAACTTATTAAATCTGTTGGTGAAGCATATTGCTATAAACTCTTTACATAAAATTTAAGTCGAGCTATGTATCTCAGAAACTCTTCTCCCAGGAATCACTCTGCTCATATTATAATGTCTACGTTTCAATTACAGTTTTATGCGCCGAGACAAAAATGGCAACAAACCAGAGATCGGCCAAAAAGGTAAACCATGAACGCTCATTTATAAACGAAAGTTGCAAATACTTTAGTCATGTATAAATAAATACATACTTAAATAAAAGTCTTAGATTAAAACAAAAAGGGATAAAAGTACATATTATGCTGTGAGGAGCTCGATGGCGCAGTGCTAGCGCGTTCGGCTTGCGATCTTGCCCACTGGCAACTTTCGCAATGCCGGGTCGCCTGATGGGTGACCAATTAAAACCATCTCGAGCTCCTCCGTGCTTCGGAAGGCACGTTAAGCCGTTGGTCCCGGTTGTTGTCGTAAGATGACAGTCGTTAAAACCCACCAACCCGCATTGGGCCAGCGTGGTGGGTTATGGCCCAATATCCCCACGTGCTATTGTTCACGCGAGAGGCCTGTGCCCAGCAGTGGGACGTTTATAGGCTGATGATGATGATGATGATGATAAATAATACTACCAACCCATCTTCCCTTGGGTGCCGTGAAATGACTAAAGACTCCACATACATCCAACAGCATAGAGGCTCACCACCTGTCACGCTGAGCACATGTGCAGTCGGTATTTGGTGAAAAGTGGACTATGGTAGAGGACTGCTTTTGCTGTCCTCATTGCCTAGTCTCTGACTAACTCTTCGGGGATAATAGTCGTGATTATATGTGTACTGTAATTTTTTTGTACAAATATCTAGTTTCAGAGCCGTGGAGCGTAGCCGTTCATTAAAAGAATACTCTTCCCTTGGGTGTCGTAAAAGGCGACTAACGTACTGTAGACAATTTATTGACATTTGTTATCGAGTTGTTATCGAATTTGGCATATTGGTTGAGTAGGTTTTGATTAAAAAATTGTTAGGGGTTTCAAAAAAGACTGGTGTACGCAGTGCCGCAACCATTGAGGTACAATAAACTAGAGAAGACACCGCGAAAAGTTTGTGCGCTACTAAGGTGCAGTCTCAAGGTCCACAATCGCTTGAATCACGCGCAATCACTAAGGCTGATTTTACAGTCACGCGTTTGATCAGCGCCGGCCACACGCGCGCTGTTTCAATAACACTAGATAGTAGTTGCGTTTCATAGTCACGCACGCAGTTCAAACGCGCAACTACTATGTAGTGTATTAATTGTAAGCGCGCGCGTGTGGCCGGCGCTGATCAGAATGGATGGTATCTGTTCGTTAATAAAGAATGTATGAGTATTGCACTAAAATCAATAATAATGCGTTGCACCACTATTGTGATAAGCATAAAAGGAGAAAATAAACTAGTTTAAAACAATTGCCGTGTGGACAAGTAGCTTTATGTTTAAAAGTTATAAGAATTAGTCAATAGACCACTAGCTTTATTTATTTGAATTTCGCGGGGATTGTTCCGCGCGTCACTTACAAAATAGGCGCCATCTACCTTGCGTTTATTTATTTGAGTTTCAGGCGCCATCTATTTTTCTGAATACTAAACTTTTAAAATTTTAATAAATATTGCTTTATTAGTATTAGAAATGTCTGTTAAAAGTAAATTGTTGATGGAAGGCTGCATCTAGATATCCAAACATGTAATATTATTGGTAGTGTGTACTTAAATAATAGCTATTTAAAAAGATTTGATTAATTCATGTGGGCACTAATTCACGCGGTGAAATCTGTCACGCTAGAGGGCTCTCTTTTCTGATAGTACCTATGTTGTTACTCTTTGTATGGCACACCGTGGAGTGGGGATGCGCGGACGGAAGTAGAGATTGGGAGATAGAAAGAAATAGGGGAGATTTGTTGTCAACGTGTGTCATTGTGATGTTGGTCGTGTAAGCAATGTAGGCAAATGTGAAGTAGGTACGAATGGCCTGTATGGCGAGCGAGGAGGTGAAGGAAGGTTAGAGGGGTAGAGCGGGCGAAAGTCAGGCGCGCAAGGGGCGTCCGAGGGGGTAGGAGGCGAGGGAAAAAAACACTGGATTTGCGAGATATAAACTCATCTCGTCTCTGTTATATTCGGTGGTAATGCTAGTGCGTGCTCTTCTCGAATTCGCTAACATATTTTGATGGTGTCCCCAAAAATCATCAACTTCATCGACAGGCGACGAATTTCAGGCGAGTCTTACCAAAGCACAAATTACAAAGAATAATATGTCCAATCCAAGCAAGCATTGAATACCTATTTACCACAGACTACAGTACAGAGTCGAGTCAATCAATCCATAGACTTTTTTTTAAATTCGTTCTTTGATCTCAAAAATAATTGTATTTTCTTTATAAAAAAGGTATTATTTGGAATGCTTTAGCTTATACCAAATGATGTAAATAATTGAGAATATACTATTTCATACAATATAATTGAAGAAATGACAAATAAACCCTATATAAATTCAAAAATATGATTTTTAACAGCACTAGTAACAACAAGTCAAAGAAGAAATGTGTCGGGAATATTTTCAAAACTTGTAAGTTTTCCTCTGCGCTAAGGCGTGAAGCTTGTTCTACAGGGCCCCGCGGGTCACTACGAATAGCGTTTACACTGTTATTGATGTCCGCCAGCCTAGTAAAGACCTTTTAGCGCAGGTCGTACTGGCTGTCAAACCGTGTCTGCCGCGGCCCGGTGGGCCCGGCCCACTGTCAGCCATACGGTGTCTGCCGTGGCCCATGTGATAATTAAGTATTTTGGCTTGGGCGTTTAACGTGTTAAGAATACACTATATTCGACAGAGTAACGGAGGAAAAGGCATTGTTCCTTAGTGAAAATCGAAGATAGGTCAGACACCGGTTAGCTGGTGGTAGACACGTGTGACCCCGTTCAATTTCGGGTCTACCATCAAACACACAGTGTAGTGTAAGGTTTTACACATCTGGGTATACTGGCCCAACTTGTAGTTCATTTAGAGGTCGGTTGCGTACAGGGGCGACTCGACTTACACAACTCACCTACACGATTAAGCTTAAATGTGGGCCTGGCCCCAGGTTGCAAAGGTATCACACGAAGGGACGGATACTTAGACAGAATGTAGGGAGATTTCGTGTAGTGTTTGAAACCTCGTCAGGGGAGGGCAGTCGCCTTCTCGGGTCAATCTCCATACCTCGTTGAAGGTAAAGCCAGAACTAACTGGATGTGCCATGGTAAGAATAGTGCGAAAGCCAATTTAATGCCAGGTGGAGATTGTCTTTTGAGAGTGGAATTTGTCTAGACTGGCAAGGCGACAGATACTAGTCGAAAGTATACTGTAGGATACGTAGGCGGCTGTAGTTGGTTATTTACTTTCTAGATAAGTAGGTGCTTATAGGTCATAATATTTCAACTGAGGCAGGCTGTAGGAATCTATAGGTAGGCGTCTCTATATGTTATTAGCTAGTTGGGGATAAAACAGTAAACAAAACTAAACTGTATAATAAACACTAAGAGTAAATAAAAGTAATTTTACTTTAAATGATAGCATTATATTTTAGTTCACTACCTAAAGACATAGGTTGTTCCATTGAATAATTGGATAATTAAGTTTAGAATGTGGTATTAAGATATAGGGAAAACAGCAAGCCCCTAAAGTAAATTCTATTGATTTATAAAGAAATAATTGAATATAGAACCTAGTAAATAGTAACTTTCATAATCTAATATGAAATTAAATTTGAGGAGTGATGTAAATTCTCAGTTTAATGGAATTTGAAGCCACAGGCTAACTGACACCAAGAGTAAATGTTAAATTCCTATCAGGGGGGTTACTATCGAACGCAAACTCAATCTTAATACAATTCCAATGCAATTAATATGTATCGATATTGGGATAAGTAAAGATAATTCCGGAACGCCATCTCGATAATAATTTGTTCAATCAATTTCCACGCAATTTAATTCCAATGTGGCGCTATTGTCGCTTACAAAAGTGCCATTTAACATTTTTTAGATTTGTGATTGGAAATTGATTAATGCAATTCTGTTTCAAGAGTAGCCTATCTGGTCAGGGCTGATATAAAACAATGAGTCGTTCAGCATGCTAATAGCGGGGCGGGGCTATTAAATTACTAGAACCCTCTAATGTGTAATAAACTCACTTATAAACTCTAATAATACCTGCGAGCTATGCTGTCTTTCCTATTATCTTATGAGAGGTTAGGCATTTTTTTCCCACAGCTGCTGTAATGGATTTAGGTTGTGGTTTCGGACGAAGACACTGATAGGCTTAGGTACA
Source organism: Scoparia ambigualis (assembly GCA_963921215.1). Taxonomy (NCBI): domain Eukaryota; kingdom Metazoa; phylum Arthropoda; class Insecta; order Lepidoptera; family Crambidae; genus Scoparia; species Scoparia ambigualis. The sequence continues at coordinate 20,956,368 of OY992524.1, forward strand.
TCTGGGATGTTAGGTATTGAAGCTCAGGTTAATAGGTTGGTAGGAAAGAATTTAACACAGGGATAAGCCAATTACTAAACTTTCACGAAAATATTTGGGTTACTTAAGACACGGTACTCTATGTGGGTCCCCTTAGACGATCTGGCCAAATTATGATCTTATCATCTTATACATCGCTTGACTGAAGGTTGTTACTAATAGGTTTAAGTTATATTAGGTCTAGATTAAGGTTCCATTATCATTCAACAACAACACACTATACAAAACATCAACTACACGAGCATTAGTTATAGGTCATATAGCCTTTAGTTAAGTTAAGAGTTAGTATAATATAGTTTAAGTTGAGAGTTAGGGAAGACTTAGTTGATGATAATCTCGCACGACTGTACGTTGTAGGTTAATTAGTTTTAAGAATTAAAATAGTAATATAAGTTAAGGCAACGGCGGTGATGTATGTATGTATTTAGAGAAATATACAGGTAGAAGATAGAATGAGGTGGCAAGTTACACTGTGAAATCAGTCTAAGGCGTTTGCAGCCCATGGGCTGCACCTTAGTGCACACAAATTTGCTTCGCGGTGTCTTCTCTAGTTTATTACCTCAATGGACACAACACAGCCGGGCGTGTACGAAAGGATCGATGGATTCGAACGAAGCGAAAGGAGTGTACAAGGACCGTAGCAGATGGCGATTCATTAGTCTCTGCCTACCTATATGTGTATAGGGGGGCTTGTAACCTATTACAACCGTGTCGCGTGGCGGTGAAAGAATACTACCACCCCCTCTCTTCCCTTGGGTGTCGTGAAAGGCTACTAACGGATTAGGGCTAGGTAGGCCGCACTTTGAGTTTTTTCAAACCATCTGAGACAGAAAATAGTGGTTTAAATTCTAAGAAAAAAGTATGTATTAGTAAAGGAACTTATCTATTTAAAGTCGCATTCAGTTACAAGATTCAATGAACTTCACTCGATAGAAAAAAATCCCAAAGTTACTTCTTTTTGTAATGTTTTTTCAATATTATGACTAAACTTCTGATACTTTACATTTAATTTTTGTACTCAACTAAAGACACAAATATTTTGCAGATAAATTCGCTGAGTATTTTATAAAGTCTATACATTATAGGCAATAAAACCTATAAAACTCGCCGCTTCGCTGTTATACCCGTCCCGTACCGTCGGTACCGTCGAGAGAGCGAGAGAGGAGCGCTCGGAATACCTGGCCTTAAAGACTGCACGTACATCCAACAGCACAGAGCGGCGATGGGCTTACCACCTGTCACGCTGAGCACATGTGCAGACGGTATTTGGTGAAAAGTAAACTATGTATAGTAGAGGACTGCTTATGCTGTCCTCATCGCCGAGTCTCTGACTAACCCTTCGGGGATAACAGTCGTGATTTAATGTATTTATGTATGTTGAATTACTTACTCGGTATTTTGATGACTGTTGCCTGTCTCACAGACCCGGCGCGAGCGCGTTGTTGAATGTGCCATCCTCCGTTTACCCGCATACGCGGCGGCGTCCAGCTGTAAGTAGAAACATTACTTTATGTATTCTGAGCCGTGTCCCGCTGTAAGTATAAACATTACTTTATGTATTCTAAGCCGTGTGTGTAGTGGCTCAATAAAAGAATACTATCAATCCCTCTCTTGTCTTGGGTGTCATAAAAGGCGACTAACGGGCTAAAGACAGCACATACCTCCAACAGCATAGAGCGGAGATGGGCTCACCACCTGTCACGCAGAGCACAGTCATGTGCAGTCGCTGTTTAGTGAAAAGTGGACTATGGTAGAGGAATGCTTTTGCGGTCCTCATTGCATCTCTGACTAACCATTCGGGGATAATAAACGTGATTATATGTATGTAAATACATATTTTGGGTATTTTAAAGGAAATCCCTATGTACCTGTCCCGAAGACATACCTAAGTGGTTACAAACATGTTAATTTCTACTAATGCTTAATGTTTGTTAGCAGGCTGCTATAGTGCTGGATAAGGCTGACATCGATCAGCTGTTCCGCGACACCGGATTCAATCCCAGTTGGGTGAGGCAGCCCCCCGATGCAGCCCCGTGAATATATTATATCAGTGAATTGAGTTGTTTTATTTATTACCTTTATTACCTAAATACATCAGAAAACACTAATATTGTTTATGAAAATAGCCAGTTAAGATTTCACCACCCAAGAATTTAGCAACATTGAGCCAGTTTTTAAACATAATTAGGGGGTGCCTCAAGGAACAACAATAGGCCCATAACTTTTTCTATTATTAGAAATCATTATTAATTTTAAAATAAAGTCACTGGTCTCTTGTATTACGTGTATGGCTCCGGTTTCTCCTCCTAAACCACGTAATAGATTTTTACGCGGTTTTTAATGAGAGAAGATCGATAAAAGACTGTGGTTTTTTTAAAATATAATTTGTACCTAGATATTTTGTACCAAATAGACGAAGGCTCGGGCGGGCCTTTAGATCTAAACTAGAAAAATACACTGGTCATCACAAAAATCGACCCACCCTGTTTTTGCACTATTGCTCTTTATAATTTCAAAGATAAGCGTTTAGAAGTAAGTTTTATTGATATCTAGGGTCGGGTCAGATGTTTGACATTTGATTCCCATAAATTTTAACGCACATGAGGGTACTAATAAACTTTTTTAAAGTAAACGCTGCTCTGTGCCAGTTTGATGAATGCGTCAGTATTCACTTGGCCCTGTTTAATTCACAACGAGGTGTTTCCGACCGTGTAATATTGTTATTGACGAGTCTTACTTTATTGATTATCACTGTAATTCGGATTAAATTAGCCTGGATTAAAGAAAACTACTGAAGCTGAATCGGCCTAAGTTGTGGCTTTGCTGCAAAGAGGGTTTTAGTCAACGTGTTGTCGTTGTTTACTCTAGTAAACCTCTAGGTTTCAAGAGACTATGCAGTACCCTAGAAGAACAGCTTAGGGAAGACAAAGGGCCACTCAAACAGATGACCGTTTTATTGTGACATCGTCTTTAAGAAATCGGCATCTTTTTGGTGTAGATCTCCAGCGACGGCTGCGTGAAGTGCGGGGTGTGGCTATAAGTGACAGTACGGTGAGAAGAAGACTTTGTGAACATAACATAGGACCTCAAAGGCCAGCAACAAGACCACAACTGACCGTAGCTCATCGCCAAGCCAGACCAATTCGTGAGGGAACATCTTGAACGGACTATAAACTAATAGGCTTCAGTTATATTCTGTGATGGGGGTCGAATGACTTTATACGGCTCTGATGGGCGCCGTAATGTCATACGAATATAATACAATTTGTTTCTTTCAAAATATTAAAACATGTGTTTTCGTGTAAATTGTAGGTGGGCCGAGTTTTGTAATGACCGCAGTGTAGTATTAAAAATAAGCTGCTGTTGAAAATCCAAAAAACGTAAACATTCTGGGGCCCAAGTCTGCTAATTTACGAATGGCATAATTGAATCGCAATTGGATCGCATTGTAATTGTTTGACACATTTGGTAGGTATTCATAAATGAGCAAGAGAATACCAAATGTATCAAACAATTACAATGCGATCCAATTGCGATTCAATTATGCCATTTGTAAATTAGCAGACTTGGGCCCCTGATGTGACGTCGTATATTATAGCATCATAATTATCATCATTATAATAATGTCATATCCAATAAACTTCCCGCTGTTAAGAAGATCTTCCCACATGCGCAATAGGCGGAGTCGGAGGGTGATAACGACTTTTTTTAACAATATTTGCTCAGTGCTGCCCCCAAACGGGACCAACGGCTTACCGGACTTACTTCTTCTGCACGGAGGAACTGCATAACTCTTTTATTTTGACATATAGCCACCCTGTGGTCCGACGAGTGAAAGTAGCTTATTTTGCACGATCTCAGGCTAACGGCTGTGCCAACGTGCTCTTTACTTAATTGCTAGAATAAGAACGCTTATAATTAAAAATGTTTTATTATTTTATTTTGAAAGGATAAAAGACTTATGATACCTACGTTATTCTGATGAAATTGCAAAAACAAATACAATCTAAAATAACACATTTTTCTTTAGATTTCTAATTAATTTTAATTAATGTACCCACCAGCATTAAATTAGTCCTGGACATCTCATCTCCTTTATTACAAGTACGCCACCTAGCGCCACCTATTAAAACTTTAAATGCAGCGCATGCTTTTAAATTAAGTTGCTGTTATATGTGTCTAGATGGCAGCACATACACTTTTACACAGTATGTTTCACAAAGTTTTATTTAGACAATATTACATAATATATACCTACAATACACGTGTCGTATGTATCTTCACTTATCTTTTAAAAATACTGTCTGAATTCTATTTGTTAATATTATGTAGGTATCGAACCTACTATCGAAAAACATACTTACAACAAGGATAATATCTAGGTAGGTCCTATGTAATTACAATGTTATTGCTTGAGAGGCTACCATTTTTATTTACACTTCGACAAAATTTGTCGAAATGTAAATAAAATGATTTTGGATATTCTAGCGTCCATCACGTTCATGTGATGTATCACCTACCTACCTATCTACTTAGCAGGCGTTTTCTATCAGGCGGCCAAATGCTCGATTGAAGTGCTGGCTTAGTAACAGAGAAATGATAAGTGTTTTGTGTATATTCGTAAACTGGTAAGCGCATTGTAAATATCCGTAAAATGTTCTTAAATGTCCCCAGGACATTGACGTTAAAAATTATAGATTAATGTAAGAGACAAACCTTATGGATATCTAACCCTGACTTTATTGTAACCTCTGAACCTTTTTAGACACATTTCGAAGCTTTGTCACTGTGTAACATTAAACTTTTATAGTAGTTGGTTTATGGAGGTTGTCAAAGTGTAATATCATTTCATTGACGACCTCCTTGGTCGAGTGGTTTGTAGGTACACCGGTTTTCATGGTGTCGCCATCTCTGAGGTCCCGGGTTCGATCCCCGGTCGGGTCAATTTAGAAATTATTGTTTTTCTAAATTGTCTCGGGTCTGGGTGTTTTCTATGTATAATAAGTATGTATTTAAGTATTTTAAGTATGTTTATCCGTTGTCTAGTAACCATTTAACGAGTTTCTTCAAAGCTTCTCTTGGGCTAGATAATTGGTGTGAGTGTAGGAAAGTTTTTTAGTTTTAAGTTTATTGTCAAAATACTTTTCATCTTACTGCACACATAATATATTTTCCACATCTCGCCCATTTCCTGAAAACCCTTCAGGCACATACCACAGCTCACCACTTCCTACGATTCTGACACACTTCTTTGGTTTCATTGATTCTCAAGCATTCTTTGTAGGTAGATACATCCTCGTCGATTTAGGGTACCTACTCTTTTGATCTGATCTTTCACGATAATAAAGTTATATCTACTTAGTTTACTACTAATTATAATTTATTTACAATAAAATTAGTCTAGGCGTGTAACAATAATAAAAAAACTAATTCTGGGGGTTAAAGTTACTCGCGTCCGTAGGTTTTACCCTTGAGACCCTACACGTGACCCTTGGGTGATACATGAGTGACACTGACTGAGTGGTAGGTAGAGCCGCGCTGCGTTGCAGCACACATTGGGCCGGCGCTCCCAGCGTAATACTACCCTCTCACGAATATCCGGCGTGAAATATTGGCATTTGGTGCTGTTGTGTTTTGTCCGGCCAGTCAGGGTTCCGGAGGCCCATCGCCCCTCCTCTCATAATTACGGCAACGCGCCTGCGATTCCACTGGTTTTGCGGGTGTCCATGGGCGGCGGTGATTACTCTCAATCAGGTGACCCGCCTGCTCGTTTGTCTCCTTCTAATATAAAAAAAAAAATTAACAACAAAGTAACAAAAAGTAATACAAAAAGAAAAGAAATATACTTACAAGTAAAAAACATGCCCCAAATCGCTCCCCAGCGACATTGTGCCCAGAAGGCTGGTCGCATTCCCTCGCTGGATGGCCAGGCTAATTCGCTGACCCAAGTATGCCCCAGCCCGCTGGTCATCCGAGGACTCAACCAAACGCTTGGCGAGATCCCGGAATAAGCGATGAGCGCTTGGCCACCACGGTCCGAGGGTCTCAACTCCAAAAGGCTCAAATATGCAGGTGTGCTAAAATCGACATATTTGCGGCGCTTGAGGGACTACTCTAGTTATAAAATTAGTTATTAACCGTTTCGCGTAGCAGTGAAAGAGCCCTACTACCCTCTCCCCCCCCCCTCTCTTCCCTTGGGTGTCGTAAAACTAAAGACGAGCGACTAACGGACTAAATACTGCACAAACATCCAACTGTATAGATTGGCGATGGGTTGACCACCTGTCACGCGGAGCACATGTGCAGTCGCTATCTGGTGAAAAGTGGACTATGGCAGGGGACTGCTTTTGTGGTCCTCATTGCCTGTCTCTGGCTAGCCCTTCGGGGGTAATAGTCTTATAAGTATGTACTTATATGTAGGTATGTATCTAGTTAATACACTAAACCAAAATATAAAGCTGTAATAGTTCGTTCATGAGAAGTATTCAATTTAAAAGATTAATCCTTTTCACTCACTCATTTCTGGTACGGAAAGTCATTGAAACAATCAAAGTGTAATGTAAACAGGGGCCTTTATTTGTGCACAGCCTGCGAAGGGATATTGTTCCAAGAAAAAGACATTTTCGAAATTGCACTTTTAAAGTACTTACCTACCCTCCTATTTATTTCCTTTCGTTGCGAACAAAACAACTTTTAAGATGATGACTATTGCCCGGCGACGCCGAGACCGTTGTTTTATTTTAACATTTCAAATGCATCTTATTTTTTATATCAATTTAAACCGTGTAGCGTAGCGGTGAAAGAATACTACCACCATCTCTCTTCCCTTGGGTGTCGTAGAAGGCGACTAACGGACTAAAGACTGCACTTAATTCAACAACATAGAGCGGCGATGGGATCACCACCTGTCACGCTTAGCACACATGGAGTCGCTGTTTGGTGAAAGTGGACTATGGTAGGGTATTGCTATTACTGTTCTCATTGCCTTGACTAACCCTTCGGGGATAATAGTCGTGATGATACATATGTATGTATATAATTTAAATGATTGCCCCGGACATATAGGTCTTGTGTTGATGTTCTGGCATATTTAAATTAACATTACAGGGTGTCCCTTAAAGCGCATGCCAAACTTAAGAATAAGATAGAGTGAGTAATGACAAAGTAGATTAAAAAAAATTACTTTAGTAAAAGTACCAAACATTTTCTAGCTTTTAAATTCATCGATAACTGAAGTATGTATCTATGTAAAGATTTTTTGTCCTTTTATGTCTCTAATCGCGTTTATTTTATTTATCATGAAAACGGTTAAAGCTACGTAAAAACTGTCAAAGATATACTTCATTTAATTCTCTACAATATTGTTTGTGGATGTATGTTGATAGGACTTATGGTTTACAAAATAAGCAGAATAGCCGCATCGCTAGACCGAAATCGTATGGAAAACATACGACCTTTTAATAATTGTTATTGGAATACATTCTTTCTTCCTTCTTAGTCGTTACACTCTTGGCAGAGTGGTCGTGGTCGTCACTTCTGCAGTAGTAACCCGTCTTACAACGCGTCGTCATTCATCTCTGGCCTTCCTAGTGCACAGATCAAGCTGCTATCCACGACTGCTCTAACCTGGTCCGTCCATCTCATCCGCGCCGGCGATCTACCGCGCGGTCGGGTGCCCTTAACCCTACCCTGTACTACAAGCCGCTCGATCGAGGCACCACCGCGCCGAGACACATGCCCAAAGAAAGACAGTATGCGAGCTTGGACAATAGAGTAGAGACGCCGCTTGATACCGAGTTCCTGTAGTATATAGACGTTCGTACGAAATTCTGTTCACGATATTCCAAGCATCCGTCTGCAGCACTACATTTCGAAGGCGTCTATCTTCCTCCTCTCACTTTCCTGCACCGTCCATGTCTCCGAGGCGTACAAGAATATGGGGAACAATGTGATCTGACGAGCCGGGTTTTCGTGGCTTTAGTTATGTTGCGGTTTCTCCATATCTTTTTGTGCCTGTCCATGGCAGACCTAGCAATCGCTATACGCCACTTAATTTCGTCTGCGCATCCGCCGTTATTAGTAATCAGCGCTCCTAGTTGGAAGTATGATTGGACCACATCACAGTTCAAAATGTGTGTAGCTTCTGGCGAGTTGTTATTCACACGGTCAACGATCATCCATCATCTTTGTCTTGCTGCGGTTAACCCTCAGTCCAAACTCAAGGCTAACACTTTCCATCTTGCGCAGCAGATCTTCCATGTGGCGAACACTGGTGGTTATTAGGGTGGTGTCATCCGCGTATCGCAAGTTTGAGATCTTTAAACCATTGACCGCAACTCCGTCCGTCCAATCCTTGAGAATTGGGGTTGGAAGAAAGAAGATAGTGTTTGGACTTCATTAGGGAGTACGATCAAAGAAACCTTAGCATCTGTAAAGGAGTTGACGAAGAGTTCCTGCCGCAGCTGCATGCAAAGGGCGATGCCTATGTAGGAAGTCAGGACTTCCCTGTGCTGGCCTCTGTAAGTGCGGGGGAGTTACCTGCAATTTTAATTAAATTATAACTTTCACTGGACTTGACTGGTAGTTTTAATAAGTTGCTTGAATCCCGATACTTATACCAATAAATGCCAGATTCCGTGCTTCGGTCGGTAGGTACGCTAAACCATTGGTAAAAACAAAACGTTTGATGCCTCATTAGCAAAAATAGCTTTAGTAGTTTTTACGCTTCGCTCAAACATCTTTACATAGATACATACATAAATACGTATATATGTACATACATAAAAGCATAGATGTCATAATCATTACCCTTCCTTTGCTTCGCTGTAGTGTAGTTGGGAAATTTTTTACGCGGTAACCAATAACTCGGGAACCCATACTTGTACCATAATCAATTAGGTGTCAAATTGTAGCTCAACGTATAAGGTATTTAACCTTTCTAGTCTATTTTATTATAACTCTTGTTATTTTTTTAATGAAGCAAGAAAAAAAAGAAACTCTTTTTTTTTAATTTTATAATATGTTAATGGCCGTATTTTAAAAGTTATCAATCCCATCACTATACATTTAGTATCGTTTTGTAGGTAACAGTTTTTGTAGAAAGTGTAGAAAACCAGAATAAGGGAGAAAAGGGGGGGGGGGGGGGAAGGGTAAGCAATCATTTCTCAGCGTGTTTCTATATCGACATTGAAGCACATATACTCGTATGTAAGCTACATTCCTGCCAAGTTCTTCCGGATGGTACCGCATTTCGTGTTAGGGAACCGGACTAAAGGTACTTACATTTAATTTTAATCTTGGACTAGGCAATGACAACCGCAGAAACAGACTTCTGCCTTAGTCCACGTTTCACCAAATTACAACTGCACTATGTTGTTGGATTTATGTGCAGTCTTTAGTCAGTTAGTCACCTTTTACGACACCCAAGGGACGAGAGGGGGTGGTAGTATTCTTTCACCGCTACGCGACATGGTTAAAACGGTAAAAAATACGGTTAAAAAATACAAGGTTATAAAAATAATAACATATACCTAATAATTAAGGCTCGACCGAGATCTCGGTCTCAGTCTCGGCATTCTCGCCTACAAATCTGACCGAGAAATCAGTCACGGTTCTCGGCTAAAAATCGCTGAGTTTCTCGGCCATGACCGAGGCTGTAACTTTGTACGGAATGGGATTCAAATTTTCAGATAACTCTTCAAACATGGTTGCAACAGAGAAATCTCCAACTCATGGGCAGCACATGATTCCATAGAGTTGGAAGACGAGCCAATGAGCAATGACGAAAACAGTTTAAGTTCTGTGATTAAAGTAGCGCTTGAAAGCTTTTTTGTAAAGCTATGTCTGCAAAGAAACTCTTATATTGTTGAGTACTGGTTTTCGTCACTTCATATGGTGCTTAGGCCTGCAGCAATAAGTTTTATCAGCGCCGCGTACTAGTGTAGCAAGTGAACTACTTTTTAGCAAAACTGGACAGTTGTACAATCATTGGGAGGCAGACACTTTGAAGGGCGAAATAAATGGGCGAATGCCGAAAACTAGCTTTTTTATGCTACGATAAAAGGTTATTTAATTTTGGTTATTGAAACAGTTAGATTTTATTAAAAAGTACCACAGTATAAAACAGTCACTTATCAGCATTTAATTTTTTTTCACGATTTGTCTAGTCTCGGCTCTCGGTCTCGGCCGAGATTTTATTTTGTTTTCTTTCTCAGTCTCGGTCTCGACCGAGAACGAAAAACCCGTCTTAGTCGAGCCTTACTAACAATGTTACACATACGTTAATCTCTAGAAACAAACTAAGTGAAGTGCTACATTGCTGTTAAAAAAAATTAGGTTCGAACAAAAATGTGTAAAAAAATTCGTTAATCGGAAACTACTTAGCTTTACTGGCGATTCGCAAGAAATGGTGGGCGCACCAGTTAACATCGAAAGCTAGAGTCCACGTCACGCCATGCCTCGCCACATCGAAACCCAGAATTCACCAACATGGCAGCGTGTTGTTTTTGCTAAGGTGCGGCGCAGACGAACGCTTTTAGTCGGTCACCGGACTCACCGGAATCTAACAGCGTTTGTAAGAGCGATTATAATTGGTCGATATAACATCATCAGTCTTTAAACGGTCCACTGCTGGGTACAGGCTGTTCCATACGGACAACAGTGTTGGAGTGAATCTCTATAAACTTCCATCAGTCTTGGATTTTTTTTGACAGTTTTTGACACTAACTGTCAACGTCAAATTTGACAGAATCGAGCCTAGACTATGCGATAACAATACATAAGATGAACCACAGAACCGAAATAACCAAACTTGTTCATACTAAAGTAGTCTGTAAGTCTATGAAAACACGGTACAAAGTCAAGTGTGTTTTTGTAGGTGCGGTCTCATGCGACCGCTTGGGGTTTGAGGGAGATACGCATATCTGTAAATGACAAAATGTCATAGGTAGCAACACTAGCAACACTCTCTCTGTCTCTTTGGTCTACGGGTGCTCCTCACAATAATAACTAAAGCATAGAAGGAGTGCTATGACATTTGAGTGTGCACTCCGTTTGGTCACCATTCGAATTACATTAGTATACGTCGCTTTTGAATTCCGTATCATAAATGGTGACCTGTTTTTTTTTCGCTTTAAATTTGATGTTTTTAGCAACTTATTTTGTCTCTTTTCTTTCAATGTTTATGGCCCATTTGAAAAAATAGGACAACTGTACGAGTCTCGTTTGGACTCCTTCTATGCTTTAGTTATTATTCTATGGTGTGAGCTTAAGATAGTTACCTAACTATATCTGTGAATGACAAATGTCATAGGTAGCAATAGTCTCTTCTGTTTCTTTGGTCTACGGGTGCTCCGACGTAATATATACTGCTCTGGAATAAATACGAAGTACTGTATCAGAGTCTTATTTTTTGCTCCAAACCCTTCAAACAGCACATGGGGAGATTGGGCCACAATTGAGACATAAATTGCTCCTGGTTGGTGGGTTGACATAAATATGAGTATGCGAAATTAACGCATGCACGCATACTTAAACAAAAGTAGAACTGATTAGTCGCCTTAGTTATAATACTAGGCATTGTTGCGTGTCTATGGTAAAAGTTTAACGGATTTATTAAGTTTTAAAAAGAAGATAATCCTTCCTCTGATTTTATAGGTCCAACTTTTTTGTGAGATTATTACTTTTTAAAAGCATGTAGGTCCTTAATATTTAGACACCCATCTACGTAGGTAATATTATCATAATTATATCATCCACCTAAGTAACATATTTTATCTTAAGCAATATTTTCAACGACACTTATTGACCCGATTATAATCAGTCGGCCGTCTGCAATCACCCTAAACCGCCATGTAGGTAACTAGTAACTCGTGAATTTGTACTGGAATTTTTCGCCGAAAAGCTTAGGAGCAAACTAATGCTTACTGCACATGCGATGATATTTTGAAGCTCGTTTATTTAACCGTAATCCCATTTTTCTTTTTACCCACCTGCCATCCCCCTTGACCGTGTCGCGTGGCGGTGAAAGAATACTACCACCCCCTCTCTTCCCTTGGGTGTCGGAAAAGACGACTAACTAACCAAATATTGCACGATAAAATCATCATCATCAGCCTATTAACGTCCCACTGCTGGGCACAGGCCTCTCACATGGGCAATAGCACGTGGGGATATTGGGCCATAACCCACCACGGTGGCCCAATGCGGGTTGGTGGGTTTTAACGACTGCCATCTTACGACAACAACCGGGACCAACGGCTTAACGTGCCTTCCGAAGCACGGAGGAGCTCGACATGTTTTTTTAAATTTGGTCACCCATCCAGCGACCCGGCATTGCGAAAGTTTCTTAGCGAGCAAGATCGCAAGCCGATAGCGCTAGCCGCTACGCCATCGAGCTCCTCAATGTTTACTAGAAAAAAATCAACCAGTCTCAGGAGGCTCGAGTGGGATTCGAACCCACGACCTTTGGATTGCCGGTCTACTGCTCTAACCGCTGAGCTACCGAGACCCCACAAGACTCGCTGAATTTTTCCTAGTAGTTTGATTTACGCTGCAAGCCAGCGGGTTGTGGTCCAAAAATCCAAAGGTCGTGGGTTCGAATCCCACTCGAGCTTCCTGAGACTGGTTGATTTTTTTCTAGTAAAACATTTTATCCTATATCTATATAGCATTGTGAATGCAAAATTTCAATAATAACAAATATTGCACATCCACCAACAGCATAGAGCGGCGATGGGCTCACCACCTGTCACGCTCAGCACATGTGCAGTCGCTATTTGGCGAAAAGTGGACTATACAGGGTGACTGGAAATTAGTGGCGGAGCTGTTAAGAGGAGGTAGTCTAGGGTTATTCCGACAGATATCACTACGAGATCTACCGTCCTTACTTAACCTTAACCCTTTCCAAGATATTCCTACTTGAAGAGTGTAACCCAAAAAATCGTACAAAAAATTTTCAAATAGTAATAAATCCTAAAAAAAAGTGATTTTGGCCTACTTTTTTTTGTTTTGCAACAAAGATATTCTAAATAAGTAATATTAATTATTAAGTCTCCGCAACTGTCATTATTTTATGCAAAAACTGCTAAACAAAAACGGAAAATGTAAAAAAAAACTTTGATAGCTGATAAAACATCAATTTTTTGTTAAGTAAGGACGGTAGGTCTCATAGTGATATCTGTCGGAATAACAATAGACTACCTCCCCTTAACGGCTCCGCCACTAATTTCCAGTCACCCTGTGTATATCAGAGGACTGCTTTTGCGTTCCTCATTGCTTAGTCTCTGACTAACCTTTCAAGGATAATATGATCGTGATTATATATGACTTAGTAGTTATAGTATTAGATTATAGTGACTGCTAGAAACCGCAAGAAACTTCAAGGGCTGGTCAGGTCAAGTGTTTTATACATGACAAAAATGACAAAAAAGGAATTCGTGTTTTTTCGTAGGTAAGTACTTATCGCCCAGCTGACGGGGGCAACGGCCGGCCGGCCGGCCGTCTGTTGACCCGTCAACGTAGGTACTTATCACCCAGCTGACGCGGACGGCCGTATGGTTTAAAATAAATTAGATACTTAAAAACCATCCAATTAAAATTTATAAAATGAAAAAAAACACGAACTCCTTTTTTGTCATGCTTAAAACACTTGACCTGAAGTTTCTTGCGGTTTCTAGCAGTCGCCTTATATATGTATGTTATAAGGGGGGACCCTTTATAGTAAAGTAATTTAATAGCTGTCCCACTATTAGGAAAATACTTCCATTTTCACCACGCTTCTCAAATGCAAGTTGGTGATCAGTGATCGCGAATCCGAGCTATGCCTCGAACAATTCGAAAACCCTTTGTCTAAACTGGGAATCGAAGCCTGGACTCCGTGGATATCAGGCCGCGCTTAACCAATCTGCCATCTAGGCGGTTTATCGTTTAAAATGTTAAAAACGCATTTGGGAAACGGGAGGATAATTAAAATATAAAAGTAACTAACTACATATAATGTTTTTTTTGTAAATAAAATAACTAGCTATTTGTTGAGGGCTCATTATAAAAAGAATACTATCAATCCATCTTACACTTACACTACACAAGCAACACATTACACAACACACATAAGTATATTACTTTTTGTACATCCTCAATTACTCATCACTGCCAAACATGATACATGTATTGTTACTGTTTATGGTTTCACAAGGGTCAGGCCTAGCCTAGTTTGGAAACCCCTGGTAATTAGGCGATAAGAACTTTAATTCATGTTTTATAAATATTGTATTTTATTGTAAATGTTCCGTTTTTTCAATAAATTTATTTTTATTCTTATTATTCTTATCTCTTCTCATAGGTGTCATAGGGGACTAACGGACTAAAAACTGTTCATACATTCAACAGCATAAAGCGTCGGTGGGCTCACTACCTGTCTGTTACGTTAAGCACACGTGCAGTGGTTATTTGGTGAAAAGTGAACTATGGTAGAGGACTGCTTTTGCGGTCCTCATTGCCTAGTCTCTGACTAACCCTTCGGGGATAATAGCCGTGAGTAGCAGGTATGTATGTATGTATGTAGGAATAATAAAAATAGCTGGGCGCAATTAGCTGTTGGCGGGGGCACTCGAAATGTCGCCCGAGACACGCGAACTTGGCGCTTTTTTACACAGGCAGGTGCCGGATTTTGTGGGTCTCGTGGCTAGTTCACAATTAAACGTTTCTTTGCAACTGCTGTGCCGCTATGTGTGTGTGGGTAATTAATTTTGTCTAAACAACTTGTTAATTGTATAGCTCAAAATCTGAAATTAGAATAATTGGGGTCACATTTTGTAAGAAAAATATTTTTGACTACAATTATATCCTACTAATATTATAAACGCGTAAGTTTGTAAGTATGGATGGATGTTTGTTACTATTTGACGTAAAAACTACTAAATGGATTTGGATGTAATTCGGCATACAGATAGTTTATAACCTGGATTAACACATAGGATACTTTTTATCCCGATATTCCCACGGGAACGGGAACCACGCGGGTGAAACCGCGAGCGGCCGCTAGTAGTTTATAATATCACTGACTACACCGCTTTATTACTAAACTCTATCGTATTGCAAACGTCGCACTTACATTTTGAATGCGATCGCGGCTTCTACATCGCACGCACTCGCAGGTTAAGATCGCGCGTAATTACCATAGAGTTTCTAATTTGCAAGAAATGCATAGGGTAGGGGTGGCATCAATGAGCCAGGAAAAATTTGGAGCGGCATATTTCTGCATCCCTACACACGACAGAAATGTTATGTACATCAACGGTATGGAAATTTAACTGACTATCAAATGGCATACTCAGATTTGTTCCAAAATCATCCTGAAATGAGACTATAGCATTTTTTTAAAATTTGAGAATTGGCTCATTGTGTACACCCAGCGGCACACAATGGGCATGGGGGATGGTACACAATGGTTTGGGGGGTACACAATCAGCCAGGCATGTATAAAAGTATTGTTATCTTTATATTTATTATATGTTTTGAAGCTTTTTTATCTGACTGTACTGAACAGCTCCAATAATTTAATAGTGTCCGAATCGTCCGTGAAAAAATAATAAAATTAAAAAGTGTCAATTCGGACACTGTGTCCAAATTTAAAATGTCCGAATTGTCACTTAATCAAACGTGAAAATCACAATATTTATTATTAAAGTTATTTATGTAAAATTTTAAACACTGAAAAAAGACGACAACCTCAGGCGGGAAGTTATTTATTGCAATCATTTGAGGTCTTAATATGTTCATTAGGGGTAACAGTCCCGGTACTGTGGAGAAAACGGGATTACCGGTACTGCGCTAACTCTGGTACCGGGAAAACCGGGAAATTTCGGTACTTTTCGGTACTGAGATTTTTTTTAACCTAGATCACCCCAGATGTGACTAACGTTTGATATATGGATCATTGAGCAAAATAAAATATTAGACAAAATGTTTTTATAATAAAAAAATTGTTTTGTCAATTGTTGTAGCTGTCTAATAACTTTGTTGAATGGAATTGGTTAGATGACTTGGATGACATCCAGCGGTAACATCGGAACTGACCAACTTATCGAGACCGTCCAAGCGGCGACGGACTCCCTTCTCCAACGGATCCCCTCGGCCGAGATTGTGGTATTGGGAGACTACAATGCCCACCACGTCGAATGGCTTGGTTCACTCAACGGACCACGCGGGTAGAGCCGTTCATGACTTCGCTTTGGCCTACAGTCTGTCCCAATTTGGTAACCGAGCCTAAGCGGGTTCTAGATGTTAAGGGCCATGCACCTTTCTTATTGGACCTTCTGCTGACCTCGACGGTTATCACGTTTCTGCTGATGCACCACTAGGCTTATCAGACTACTGTCTAATTCGTAGCACTGTGCCTCTGACCGAAACTTCAACAACGTCGAGTCTGCCTTCATAGGTCAGCGGACTGGGATGGGATGCGAAGTTTCTTTATGTCCTACCCATGGTGGCGAGTGTGCTACTCGCTGGATGATCCTGATGTCGCCGCCGACTCTGTCGTTGATGTGATACTGCAGGGAATGGAACTTTTCAATTCAAACTCTGTCGTTCTCATTAGCGGCAGGTCCCAACCATGGTTTGGTCGTTGCTGCAAAATGGCGTCTCTCCAAAAGCGACAACATTACCAAGCCTGGGCCAATGCGATGTCATCAAAGGATCGAATCACCATTGCGCTCAGAAAGAGGTACAACTTTGCCGCCACATTGCCAAGGCGAAGTCATCATTCATAAGTGGAATTGGCGAGAGGCTAGTGCGTCTTCCTTCGGGTACGCGTGCGTTCTGGTCTCTTGCCAAAGCTATCTCAGGGTTTTTTTGGCAGCTGTCCTACCACCATTGCACAAGACCGATGATTGCCTGGCCCATACTGCAAAGGAGAAAGCCGTTCTCTTGGGAACTCTTTTCGCATCAAACTCGACCTTTGACGATGGGGAAAACTCTCCACCAACTATACCGCATTGCGCTTGTTCAATGCCGAACGTCCAGTTGCTACAAAGGTCAGTTCGTAAGGCTCTTTTTTCCCTCTTTGATAAGTCGAGTGGGCCTGATGCAGTTCCTCCCATTGTGCTTCGGACGTGTGTTCCTGAGTTGGCGCCGGTTTTAACGCGCTTTTTCCGGCTCTCTTACACCACTGGCGTTTTCCTGAGCTCTTGAAAGTCAGCCTTTGTCCACCCGATTCCCAAAAAAGCCGATCGCTCAGATCCATCTAACTACAGGCCAATTGCCATCATCTCTTTGCTCTCCAAAGTAATGGAGTCCATTACAAACCGCCAGTTAAGGTACATAGAAGAGAACTAGCTACTAAGCGATAGCCAGTATGGTTTTCGTCGCGGTCGTTTGGCTGGTGATCTTTTAGTGTACCTTACTCACCGATGAGCGAAGGCAGTCGATAGTAAAGGGGAGGCACTGGCAGTTATCTTGGACGTAGCGAAAGTCTTTGACAGGGTATCTCTAAACTTCCATCATATGGGCTTCCTGAGAAATTTTGTTCGTGGGTTGCCAGCTTTCTTTCTAGACGTAGCATCAGAGCCGTAGTCGACGGTTCGTGCGTTAATGCTGGAGTCCCGCAGGCGTGTGTGTAAGCCCCTACTCTGTTTCTTCTGCATGTCAATGACATGTTGCATAACAACGGCATTCATTGCTATGCGGACGACAGTACGGAATACGTGGGTGACGCTCTACACCGGATGAGCTAATATTTCTCTGAAAAGCGTATTCGAGAGCCGAAATAAACTTGTGACTGACACCGAGAACATGTTAAGTCATGTCTCGAATTGGGGCCGACAACCTAGTCCACTTTAACCCCTCCAAAACACAAGTTTGCGCATTTACCGCGAAAATACATACCTTCGTCGCACCTCTGAACTTTGAGGGAGCTCTCCTTGATACCAATCCGACTATTGGAATCCTTGACTCAACGTCACTCGAAATATCACTCAATATTTCGAGTGACGTTCAGTTTCGAGGTCATTTGGAAGGTAAAGCTAAATTAGCAAACAAAAAAGAAATTATTTAAATGGAATTAATAAATCATTGGAGTGCAATGACGATGAAACCGTACGGTGTAGGGTACGGATACATTAGTTACAATTTTTTCCCCAGTAAATAGTACCGGTGACGTCACGGTTGAGCACTCAGGAGATAAAAATTTGGTAACGCTAAGAAATTTGCCTGGTTTGCAACTAAGATCATAGGCCGAGGTTACCGGTAACGACTACCGCAAACGCGGAGCCTAATATTGGCATAATTTTAAGTCATAACAAAAATACCGAAAGTACCGAATTTCCCGGGAAACGAATTCTCAGTACCGGTGCTGCGTAAAAAGTCAATTTCCCGGGAAATACCGGGAAAAATCGGTACCGGGAATTCCCCGGAGCATGCCCTAATGTTCATACTATTAGGTTTGGTTAACAGTAACTTATATAATGTTGTCTCTAAATTTTTCTTAATATTAACATTTTTTAACATGACCTTGGATAACAAAATATAATTAAGTATAAGATCGTAGGGGTTCTGCGTCATCATCTTGTCAACTGAAGTCATTGGTGGAGACCAGCCGATGATGTCTTCTGCGTCTGTCGTGTCATCGTTATCTTCAGCGGCAGGTCTGTCTGTTAAACAGCTTGGCAGTGTCTAAAAAAACTTGTCAGCACATTCGACTATGTTATCGTGAATGGTCAGCTCCTGTTCGTGGGTGAAAACCCTGTTTACTGGATAATCTGGCTCCAATCGCTGCATTTCACCTTTCTTAAATTTTTTTACGTATCTTTGTATATGGAATTGCGAATTCTTTGGCCGCTCTTTGAATAATATGTTGATTAAAATTCTTTAAACACTGAAAAAAGACGACAACCTCAGGCGGGAATCGAACCACGTACCTTCCGCATTCCGGGCGGCTGCCTTAACCACTTGGCTACCGAGGTCTGGCTTTCAACCGTCGAAATTTGTCAGTGCTTGATGCTTATGTTTTTAGTCAACATTGCTTCATCAAATCTTAAAAGTTTTCACCTCTGAGATCCGAAAGAAATATTTTTACAAATATTTGAACATTCGGTTAAGATGAAGCTGCGTTTATAGATTAATGTTTTATATTTTAGCGTTTTATTAACGCTTAAATATACTTAAGTAAAATTTTAAACACTGAAAAAAGACGACAACCTCAGGCGGGAATCGAACCACGCACCTTCCGCATTCCGGGCGGCTGCCTTAACCACTTGGCTACCGAGGTCTGGCTTTCAACCGTCGAAATTTGTCAGTGCTTGATGCTTATGTTTTTAGTCAACATTGCTTCATCAAATCTTAGAAGTTTTCATTTCTGAGATCCGAAAGAAATATTTTTACAAATATTTGAACATTCGGTTAAGATGAAGCTGCGTTTATAGATTAATGTTTGATATTTTAGCGTTTTATTAACACTTAAATATACTTAAGTAAAATTTTAAACACTGAAAAAAGACGACAACCTCAGGCGGGAATCGAACCACGCACCTTCCGCATTCCGGGCGGCTGCCTTAACCACTTGGCTACGGAGGTCTGGCTTTCAACCGTCGAAATTTGTCAGTGCTTGATGCTTATGTTTTTAGTCAACATTGCTTCATCAAATCTTAGAAGTTTTCACCTCTGAGATCCGAAAGAAATATTTTTACAAATACTTGAACATTCGGTTAAGATGAAGCTGCGTTTATAGATTAATGTTTTATATTTTAGCGTTTTATTAACGCTTAAATATACTTAAGTAAAATTTTAAACACTGAAAAAAGACGACAACCTCAGGCGGGAATCGAACCACGCACCTTCCGCATTCCGGGCGGCTGCCTTAACCACTTGGCTACCGAGGTCTGGCTTTCAACCGTCGAAATTTGTCAGTGCTTGATGCTTATGTTTTTAGTCAACATTGCTTCATCAAATCTTAGAAGTTTTCACCTCTGAGATCCGAAAGAAATATTATTACAAATATTTGAACATTCGGTTAAGATGAAGCTGCGTTTATAGATTAATGTTTTATATTTTAGCGTTTTATTAACGCTTAAATTAGGCGGCCTCCTTGGTCGAGTGGTTTGTACACCGGTTTCCATGGTGTCGCCATCTCTGAGGTCCCGGGTTCGATCCCCGGTCGGGTCAATCTAGAAATTATAGTTTTCTAAATGGTCTCGGGTCTGGGTGTTTTCTATGTATAATAAGTATTATTTAAGTATTTTAAGTATGTTTATCCGTTGTCTAGTAACCATTTAACGAGTTTCTTCGAAGCTTCTCTTGGGCTAGATAATTGGTGTGAGTGTAGGAAAGTTTAGTTTAGTTTAGTTTAGTTTAGTTAAATATACTTAAGTAAATTTTTTTTCTTTCGGATCTCAGAGGTGAAAACTTCTAAGATTTGATGAAGCAATGTTGACTAAAAACATAAGCATCAAGCACTGACAAATTTCGACGGTTGAAAGCCAGACCTCGGTAGCCAAGTGGTTAAGGCAGCCGCCCGGAATGCGGAAGGTGCGTGGTTCGATTCCCGCCTGAGGTTGTCGTCTTTTTTCAGTGTTTAAAATTTTACTTAAGTATATTTAAGCGTTAATAAAACGCTAAAATATAAAACATTAATCTATAAACGCAGCTTCATCTTAACCGAATGTTCAAATATTTGTAAAAATATTTCTTTCGGATCTCAGAGGTGAAAACTTCTAAGATTTGATGAAGCAATGTTGACTAAAAACATAAGCATCAAGCACTGACAAATTTCGACGGTTGAAAGCCAGATCTCGGTAGCCAAGTGGTTAAGGCAGCCGCCCGGAATGCGGAAGGTGCGTGGTTCGATTCCCGCCTGAGGCTGTCGTCTTTTTTCAGTGTTTAAAATTTTACTTAAGTATATTTAAGCGTTAATAAAACGCTAAAATATAAAACATTAATAATATGTTGATGTTGAGTACTAATAATTGACATGGCTATTGCGCGTTGCGTTTGGGCACCGGTGGTAAGTAGTTCCTTTTTTCCTAACGTTCTTCGGGGTTCGACCCATTCTGTAACTTTACAACAAGTAAATGCAAATGTATTTTCATTATGTTCATCGTGCATTTAGTATTTTATGAGTAGCCGTATACAATGGGTCAGGTATGGCACACAATGAGTCAGTGGCTCATTGAAAGCACAAGAGAAATTGAGTACACCCCCGATCCCAAATTATTTGAGGTTATGTAGCTCCAAACAGAAACATGTAGCTGCCTCTTAAACTACTGTAAAAGAAGCTCAGATAAACCCTTTCTACGTACAAGTTATTCACAAAGTAAAATGACTTATAGAAAAAGCATGAGAAAACAAACTACTTACGTTTTTTTTAGCTTTTAGGTCACGAAAACGAAAAACTCTCGGTGACACACGCGTTCCTCGCCGAATCTTGCCAAAGACTGGGTAGGTAGGGTGCGTTCGGAAACGTGCCCGTGCATGCCGAAAACAAGGAGCGGCAACGTTCGCCTTTCCGAGTTAGATGGGTGTCTCATTGTGTACGCGTGGCTCATTGATGCCACCCCCCACCCTACATACATATAATCACGAAGAAAATAAATTCTTGCTTAAAAATTATTGTTGCAGATATAAAAAGGTCATAAAGCTCACGCAACTCGCCCAAAATAATCACTTCACCAGCACATCCAATAATAAATCTAAGGCAGCGTGGCATGTCATAAATAATAGCAAACATCAGCTTCCTACCGAAACCGCACAGCTAGTTCACAATAACAACGGTGTTAAAATAAGTGATCCTACAGAAATAGCAAACCTATTTAACAATTACTTTGTGGATGCGGCACGTCGACTAAAAAATTATGACCCTCTTTTTTCACAATGCTGTAATGTGTCAAATTCTTTATTTGTCTCACAATGTACGAGCGATGCGGTATTAAAAATAATCGATCATTAAAAGTGACACAGAGTGTTGGAATAGATGGTATTCCCACTAAAATTATAAAGATTTTTTTTTTACATTTAGCTGACCCTTTAAATCATATTATTAATTTGATGTTGACTACTGGCGTTTTTCCTGATGACCTAAAAATTGCCGTGGTAAAGCCAATATATAAAAAAGGAGAACGCACCGACGTAAAACACTACAGACCGATTGCTCAATTAAATGTATTCTCAAAGATATTTGAAAAAATTATCCGTGATTATTTTTACAACTTTTTCGAGAAGTACGACTTGTTTGCTAAAGAACAATTTGGGTTTCGTAGAGAAAAAAGCACAAATATGGCTATCCATCAATTTCTTCAACCTGTCATGAAATCAGTTGACCTTAAACAACATGTATGTGCATTATATTTGGACATGTCAAGCGCATTCGACCATGTCGACCATAATATACTTCTGCAAAAACTTTACTGCTACGGTATAAGAGGTGTAGCACATGATCTAATAAGGTCATTTCTTAGAAACAGGAAACAGTATACTATTGTAACAAAGTTATGCGAGGAATCAGGAATAAATAAGAATTATTCGTCAGACTGCAGAAATGTGGAGGTAGGCGTACCACAAGGCAGTATATTAGGCCCTTTGTTCTTCATTATATATATAAATGACCTTCCAAAGTCTATTGAACACCCTATGATAATGTTTGCCGATGACAGCACTGCCATTATCAAATGTGTTAATAGTCAAACTTATGAAGAAGAAATAAACAATGCCATGACAAAACTTAATGACAGGTTGGAAAAAAACAACCTGATACTTAATACTAATAAAACAAAAATTATGCATTTTAGACATATAACTCCTCTACCAAAAGTGACTCTAAAGGCTAATGACGGTGTAATAGAATCAGTCTCTGACATTAAATTTCTGGGTGTCCAAATTGACTACCAAATTAACTGGAAGTCACATACTGAAATGCTTTATAAAAGACTAAGTACGTCTACTTATATCTTATACAAGCTTTCCAAAAATGCAAACACAGAAACTGTTGTTATGGCTTATCATGGATACATAGAATCCATATTACGATATGGCATAATGTTTTGGGGTAATTCCTGTAACAAAAATCTGGTCTATAAAGCACAAAAAAGATGTATAAGGACTAAAAAAGGGCCTAAAGCCTACTGATAGTTGCAAACCAGTTTTTAAACAACTTAATATTTTGACGCTCTCATCCTTGTATATTTTTGAAGTTTCGGTATTTGTCAAAAAAAATCAACATGCCTTTTCCACTTTTTCAGAAATAAATGCTCATAGAAACCATAGACCAGGACGTGGGAATAAATTGTGCGCCCATAAACATAAAACTACACTATTTTCAAATAGTTTTTTTGGTATGGCTAGTAAAATATTTAATAAAATCCCGAATGACATTAAAATGTTATCAATTAATCAGTTCAAGAAAAGACTATTAAATCTTCTAATTGACAAAGTCTATTATAAAACCGAAGACTTCCTTACTGACTTTTCCAAAAAATGATAGGTACTTGAATAAAATTTTGAAATGAATGTATTATTTTTTTTAACATTATAGCACAATTTAATATTAATTTTAATTTAATGATGACATCGCATGTAATTTGACATTTTTATACCTAATTAACACAATCTAATACTGTAATTTAATATAATCAATTATGTCATATTAACTTAATATTACTTTTTCTATTAATTTTAAATGTATGAGATTTTCCAAACCTAACTAAATCAAATTATTTTATACCTTGTAAATGGTGGAAATGTAGTGAAACACCAAAAACCCAACAACAACAATCTATGTATACTAACCTACATTTCACAATAAAGAGATTTGTAGTTGTATTTATTTGTATTCGACTATTATCCCCGAAGGGTTAGTCAGAGACTAGGCAATCAGGACAGCAAAAGCATTCCTTTGCCATAGTCGACTTTCACCATAAAACGACTGCACATGTGAATTACAGGTGGTGAGCCCATCGCCGCTCTATGCTGATTGGATGTATGTGCAGTTTTTAGTTCGTTAGTCGCCCAAGGGAAGAGGGGCTGGTAGAATCCTTTAACCGCTACGCGACACGGTTACGGATTTTTTTCAAATAATTTGGGGGGGGGGGGAGGGGGGGGGGAGGGGGGGGGGGAGGGGGCCCTTCCGTTCGGCAGGTTAATAATACTCGTCTGTGGGCAAATTCCTGGGGAAACAGGCCACCACACTTTGACCATTCGCATCGCGGCATCATTTTCTCGATTCACGCCTCTCTCTTTCCACTCCTAAAATGACAGCGCCTAACAACAAAACTGGTACTACAGCGGTGCACACCCCCACCACAACCTTACCGTTTGAGGTGGAGTTCGCTAACATCATCGGACTCCATGCAAACCTCAATGCCGTCCACCACCATCTTGAGACGGCACGGCCAGCAATGATGTTCCTGATGGAGACGCAAATAATCCGCCCAGCTGACACCACCTATCTGAACTATCCCGGCTTTGTGCTTGAAGAATCCTTCAAAGCTAAAGCCGGAGTTTGCTTATTCGTTCGGGCGGATGTTTGCTGTCGCCGTCTGCGCTGTCTGGAGGACCCTTTCTTCTCCCTCCTAGTGGTACACGTCGACTTAGGCTCTCATTGCCGTGTCTACGTCTGCGTCTACCGATCCCATAACGGCGACATGGAGACAACTCGACTAATTGAACATCTTAGTCGGGTAGCAGATGATGCGCAGGAGCGGTTTCCATCGGCGGAATTGGTGTTTTTGGGGGACTTCAACGCCCACCGTGAGTTGTGGTTAGGTTCCTCCAAAACAGACCATGCTGGTAGAACTGCCCACGCATTCGCTCTCACGCATGACCTGACGCAACTGGTGAACCAGCCCACCAGGATCCCAGACATAGTAGGCCATGCGCCCCCCTTACTCGACCTTCTGCTGACGAGTCGCCCAGCTGGATACCGGGTGGAGATTCGAGCTCCTTTAGGTTCCTCGGATCACTGCTTGATATCCAGCACAGTGCCCTTGGCATCGCGCCCGCCAACAGCGGTTTCAAAACGCCAGATTTGGCACTACGCGTCGGCAGACTGAGACGGTATGCGGGAGTATTTTGCATCCGTCCCTTGGAGGCAGCGCTGCTTTAGTGGGAAGGACCCGACCGCTAGCGCCACTGCCGTTGCTGATGAGATAGTATTAGGAATGGAATACTATATTCCACACTCCTATGTCATCAGCAAAGGCAGACGCAACCGCTGGTTCAATCGCGAGTGTGCCAGCGCTGTTGAGAGCAAACAGACGGCATACCGCGCTTGGATCAGAGGTAAAGCTCATGGGGATCCCGAAAATCGCTCGCTAAAAGCAGCCTATAATAATGCCAGCAAGTCTTGTAAGAGGGCCTACATTAGAGCGGATGCCCAGCGCGTTGCACGAGTAGGCCAAGAACTCCTGACGCATCCTACGGGCAGCCGTAGCTACTGGCGTCTGGCCAAAGCCGTGCAATCCAACTTCTGCCAACCCTCGCTGCCACCACTGAGATGTCCTGACGGAACTTTACCTCACAAGCCGCAGGAAAAGGTCGATCTCCTGGCCAAACTCTTTGCGGCTAACTCCCGGATCGATGACTGTAATGCACAGCCACCCTCAATTCCTCACTGTGGCCACACAATGTCTGATATTAAAATCAGGCAGTGTGATGTCCGTGCGGAGCTGCAGTCAATCGATGTCCGGAAAGATAACGGTCCTGATGGCATCCCAGCAATAGTTCTGAAAATGTGTGCAGCGGAGTTGTCCCCTGTGTTAACGCGTCTGTACCGTCTCTCGCTCTCTTCGGGTTGTGTGCCGGAATCTTGGAGTGAAGCTAATGTGCAACCGATCCCTAAAAAAGGAGATCGGTCAGATCCGTCTAATTACCGCCCTATAGCCGTAACTTTAGTGTTGTGCAAGATTCTAGAACGAATATTGAACAATCAGCTTATTCGATACCTAGAAGATCACTCCCTAATTCACGATCGTCAATATGGGTTTCGGCCAAAACGGTCAACGGGTGATCTTCTAGCGTACGTCACACATCTCTGGGGTGAGGCTATTGACAAACGTGGCGAGTTACTGGCAGTTAGCCTTGACATAGCCAAGGCTTTTGATCGGGTCTGGCACAAAGCTCTTCTCTCCAAGCTCCCGGCAAACGGTTTGCCCGCTCAGTTCTGTACCTGGATTGCTAGCTTCCTGCATGAGCGTAGAATCCGTGTCCTTTCGGATAAATGCGCTTCGCGGTTCATGTCAGTGAACGCTGGTGTTCCTCAAGGCTCCGTTCTATCCCCCACGCTGTTCCTTCTGCATATCAATGACATGCTTCCTCTTGCAAACATTCATTGCTATGCAGATGATAGCACAGTGCATGGGGGATATAACGGTCACCCAACGGTTGGGCGGGTAGACACCGAAATGAAGCGAGCAAATCTTGTCATTGAGCTCGATCGGGTGTTGGACTTCATTTCTAAATGGGGCTCCGATAATCTGGTGGAGTTCAATGCCAAGAAAACACAGGCGTTCACAGCGAAAAAGTCGCCATTCCTTCCCCTTCCCTCTCTTCAGGGTACATCTCTAGCTTGCAGAGCAGTATTAACATGCTCGGTATGGATATCCGCTGCGATCTGAACCAAAAGGAATACATTGAAACCATGATTAAAAATGTCTCACGTAAACTCGGTGTCCTGAACAAGGTGCGGCGATTCTTCACGCCTGATCAGTTGTGTCTATTATACAAGACACAGGTGCGATTTTGCGTGGAGTATTGCTCTCACCTTTGGGACGGCTCCGCAAAGTACCTTCTCGATGCCTTGGACAGATTGCAGC
Organism: Scoparia ambigualis; assembly: GCA_963921215.1. Lineage (NCBI taxonomy): Eukaryota > Metazoa > Arthropoda > Insecta > Lepidoptera > Crambidae > Scoparia > Scoparia ambigualis. Next base: position 20,983,202 of record OY992524.1, read on the forward strand.
GCCGCGCTTTGCTCATTATCGGCGATGCGGAGGTCACTAAAACTCTCGAGCCTTTGCAATTGCGTAGAGATATTGCGTCACTCAGCGTCTTTTACCGTTTATACCATGGTGAGTGCTCTGAAGAACTCTTTGACCTCATCCCTCCTTCTCCCTTCCTCCATAGGAGTACGCGTGCTGCTCTCCGGAGTCACCAATTTACAGTCTCTAATATTCCATCACGCACAAAGAAATTTGGTGACTCGTTTCTTTGCCGCACTTCCAAAAGATGGAATAGTCTACCAGCACACGTATTCCCTCCTACCTATGACAATAAGGGTCCTTCAAACGAGGCGTGAAGAAGCACTTTTTGGGCCGGCAGAGTGAGGGTGACTGATTCTACATCTCTTACGCTGCACCAGTTGTCCTCGCGCCTGGACTTCATTTCCACTTAACATCAGGTGGAGTGGGGTCATTTGCCGGGCTTAGTATAAAAAAAAGTACTCATAAGTATTCATTCGTGATCATGTACGAAACGGGCGTGAGAACGCCCGTTTCTCAAAAGGACACAGCTTATTTCATATAATTATATTTTAATTGATTTCTTTTTACATACATACTGACAAATTTCGACGGGTGAAAACCAGACCTCGGTAGCCAAGTGGTTAAGGCAGCCGCCCGGAATGCCTAAGGGGCGTGGTTCGAATCCCGCCTGAGGTTGTCGTCTTTCTTCAGTGTTTAAAAAATTTTACTTAAGTATATTTAAGCGTCAACAAAACGCTAAATATAAATAACATTAAGGGTATTTTAATCACGACGCTTGCCAAATGCGGGTTAGTGATCACGAACCCGGGCATGCAATGAAAAATCAAAAATAAATAGTAGATTTAGGATAAAATGTTTACTAGAAAAAAAATTCAACCAGTCTTAGGAAGCTCGAGTGGGATTCGAACCCACGACCTTTGGATTGCCGGCCCACTACCCTAACCGCTGAGCTACCGAGACCCCAGAAGACTCGTTGAATTTTTCCTAGTAGTTTGATTTACGCTGCAATTCGAATCCCACTCCAGCTTCCTGAGACTGGTTGATTTTTTTTTCTAGTAAACATTTTATCCTATATTTATATAGCATTGTGAATGCAAATAGTAGAATATTAACCAAGGGGATAAAGCAATGTCTTCTGTCGCGGGTGACGATTTAAATCGCGAGCGTAACGAAGGACCCGAGGTTTACTCGTTAGTCGCTTTTACGACACCCAACGGAAGAGAGGGGTTGGTAGTATTATTTTGATGAGCCTGTCTGCGCTCTATGCTGTTGGATGTATATGCAGTCTTTAGTCCGTTAGTCGCCTTTTACGACACCCAAGGAAAGGGAGGAGTTGGTAGTATTATTTTGATGAGTCCATCGCCGTTGTATGCTGTTGGATGTATGTGCAGTCTTTAGTCCGTTAGTCGCCTTTTACGACACCCAAGTGAAGAAAGGGGTTGGTAGTATTATTTTGATGAGCTCATCGCCGCTCTATGCTGTAGGATGTACTATGTGCAGTCTTTAGTCCGTTAGTCGCCTTTTACGACACCCAAGGGAAGAGATGAAAAGACTGCACATAGGTACTATTCAACAGCATAGAGCGGCGATGGGCTCATCAATATAATACTACCAATCCCTCTCTTCCCTCGGGTGTCGTAAAAGCAACTAACGGGTTAATTTTTATTAAAATAAACCAATTCATATTGTATTGGATTGTTTTATTTTCTCGCATTCGTAGTGAAAAGCAGAGTGTAACACACGGCGCTAAAAACCCATTAAAACTTGGTTTCTATTTACTCCCTCGCTAAAGCTCGGGAGTAAAACTACCTCGTATATTATGGGTCATTTTAGCCCCTTGTATAACAATCTACTATTGCCCTTCCTGGGAATTGAAGCCAGGCCTACCTCCGGATATCAAGCCGGGCGCTTACCACACGGCCACCGAGACGACGAGTAAGTAGTAAAGGAACATAATGACATAGAAATTGTTTATCTATCTATATGTATACAGTGTAGAAAAAAGACCGTGGTTGAAAGAAAAGTACTCTTAGGCTCGTATTCTAAAACCAAACTCACACTCAAATCTCTGCTTGAGTTCAGTTAGAAAGGGATGGCGATATATGCGATGAACAGCACCATCCCTTTCTAACAGTACTCAAGCAGAGATTTGAGTGTGAGTTTGGTTTTAGAAGACGAGCCTTAATATTGATGATGGAAAATTTTACTGAATGGAAACATTCCTTTATTTAAAAATAATTAAGATTTTTGAAAAAATACCTGCTTGAGCCGGGAATCGAACCGGTGAAATGTGAAAAAAAAAACAAAAAAATACAGGTATTGTTACGGCGAAAGGCGTTCGCAGTAACAGCGGCGAAATAAGGGTTAGGCAGGAGGTATAAGGGAATAAAGTACTTACAGGGATGATGAGTCACAGGAACCCGGGGGGCGAGCTGACCACGGGCGGCGAGGTAGGTTGGTTTCCTGGCGCACAATCACTACACTACACAACAGGCATTTAGGCGGTCTTTTCACATTAGGTTCAGGAGTCACTATAATAAGGGCAGATACCAGCGCGCGTATTTTGTGGGCGTCTCGCGTTAGCTAGCAGACAGACTAGTCGCGCGCTCGGCTCACGAAGCTAGCGGCGGCGGGTCGCGCAGCGGTGGCGCCGCGGCAGACAGGCGGACGCGGTCGTCAACAACCGCTGAGTCAACCGCCATACAGATGGCGGTATGGTTTGAATCCCGGCTTTGGCGGGAACATCCTCCGGGGGCCAGGGGGGGCTCATCCACTGGGAGCCTGGCGATCCGGAATACAGGCCTCCGAAGATGTCCATTCGCGGTGTCCAGGTCTACCACCCGCACGACGCCATCCTTCCCAGGCAGGGTGCGAGCAATGCGCCCCAGTCTCCATTGGAGGGCAGGCAGGTTGTCCTCCTTGATGAGGACGAGCTCGCCAACTCGGGGAGGGGAGGATGGGGACAACCATTTGGAGCGGGTTTGGAGGGTATGAAGGTAGGACTGGGTCCACAGCGTCCAGAAGCGCTGGGAAAGGGCCTGTACCATCTGGAATCGCCTACGTGTGCAGATCGGCCTATCTTCCACGGATAGTTCGGGAAGGGCCGTTAGTGGGCGGCCTATGAGGAAATGTCCGGCTGTAAGCGGCTCAAAGTCTGAGGGATCAGACGAAAGTGGGCAGAGAGGTCTAGAGTTAAGTACAGCTTCGATTCGTGCCAAAAGTGTAGAGAATTCCTCGAATGTGAGGTGCTGTTCGCCAATTACGCGATATAAAAGTTGCTTTGTTGATTTTACGTTGATCTCATGTAACGCACCGAACCATGGTCCCTTAGGGACGTTTAACAACCAAGTAATGTGCTGACCAGCGAGCTTGTGCGCAATCGTATCATTGTTCAAGGCAAGAAAGTTTTGTACTTCGATGAGCTGATTTCTAGCGCCTACATAATTTGTACCGCAGTCCGAGCGGATGAGAACCGGGGCACCGCGGCGTGCTATAAAACGCTGTAATGCCGCGAGGAACGCTTCCGTGCTGAGGTCCGAGACCGGTTCTAAATGAACCGCCTTAGTCGAGAGGCACACGAATATACAAAAGTACGCTTTTAAGAGTTTAACATTACGTAGGGTACTAGATTTAACGAGGAATGGTCCGGCAAAATCGGTCGTGACTTGACTAAATACTGGCTGAGGCGTAACTCTATCGGCTGGCAGGTCGGCCATGAAGGGCGCTTGCGGCTGGCCCCGGCATCGAAAGCATCTAATGCATTTGAAAACTCGGTGTCTAATAATACGGCGCGCGGACAATATCCAAAATTGTTGGCGTAGGATAGCGTGTAAAGTGTCAGCGCCAGGGTGGCAGTGTATTTTGTGGTAGTGGTCAATGATAAGGTCTACAAGTGGGCTAGAGCTGGGAAGTATGAGCGGATGCTGCGCGTCATATCGGATAGACGCATGGGACAGTCGTCCACCAACTCTAAGGAGCTCATCTTTAATGAGAGGTGACAGCCGCTGGAGTCTGACGGAGCAGATTTTGCCAGTTTGAAGGCGGTGGATGTCCTCTGCAAACTCATTGTGCTGAACACTGCGCACCCAGTAAAGTAGGGCCTCTCTTCGTTCACTGACGTACAAGGGGCCTGAGCGTCGCGAATCTGGGTGGTGTCTGCAGTTGTGCAGAAAGCGTTTTAGACAAGCTGTCACTCCGACGAGCTTGTCTAGTGAACTGAACCGAGTGAGCAGGTCAAAGTCAAGACCGGGCACTGTGACCAGTGACGGGACGTGTTTGGGCTTAAGGCCGGGCAGGGCGTGATGGCCCAGAGCTAAGGGCATCGCAGGCCAAGACTCACAAGGCTGTCCAAGCCACGTGGGAGACCACCATAGGTCGTGGGCTGACAGGGATTGCGCAGACATCCCTCTGCTTGCGCAATCTGCCGGGTTGAGCTCGGAAGGTACGTGTCGCCAGGTACATTCTGGTGAGCCTGAGCTGATTTTGACTACCCTGTTGGCTTCAAAGGGTTGAAGACGGTGAGGCGGTGTATTGAGCCAGGCCAGGACTATCGTACTGTCTGACCAACATATGTGTTGTTGTATACTGATATGGGCCGATAACTGAACCGACACACGGATCATGAGCTGGGAGAGTAGAGTGGCGGCCGACAACTCTAACTTGGGGATTGTGAGGCGGTTCTTGATTGGTGCGACTCGCGACTTGGCGACAATCAAGTGTACCAAAGTATCTCCGGAGGCATCGAGCTCATGGAGGTAAACAACGGCGGCAAACCCGGCTTCAGAGGCATCTGCAAACCCGTGAAGCGAGTATGCAGCTGAGCCTTTGTTTGCACAAATGTGCCGAGGGAAGCGAATGCTAGACAACAGCGGCAGATCCTCTGAGATGTGGTGCCACTCCGTTTGTACTTCAGAGGGAGTGGGCTCATCCCATTCCAGCTTCAGTAGCCACAATTGCTGAAGCAGCAGCTTTGCGCGGAAGATAACGGGCGAAACCCAGCCGTTTGGGTCATAAAGTGAGGCTACGGTGCTTAAAATAGACCGCTTTGTGACATGTGTGATGGGGGGCAGAGAGATGCGGTAGGTGAACTCGTCTGACTGAGGGCTCCACTGTATACCCAAGACCTTAATGGACGTGGACTCTGGGTTCATGTCGAAGTCCTTGGGCATGTCGCATTGGTTGTCGGGAAATCTCTCGAGCAGCTTAGGCGAGTTAGATGTCCACTTACTGAGCTGAAAGCCGCCTAGGTCTAGCAGACTTATCAACTCGTCCTGAAGTGCTTGGGCGGATTCAACCGTGTCATGACCACACAAGATGTCATCAACGAAGATAGACTTGCGAAGAACCTGAGCGGCTCCAGGGTAGCGATGGCCTTCATCATCAGCCAGCTGGAGCAGGGTGCGGATTGCATGATATGGGCTTGATCTTAAGCCGTACGTGACTGTATTGAGGGCGTAGGTGAGCAGAGGGTGATCTGGTGAGGACCGCCATAGTATCAGCTGATACCGTCTCTGGTCTGGGGCAACCAGCACATTTCTGAACATCCTCTGGATGTCAGTGCTGAAAACGACTGGATGCGTTCTGAAGGACATGATGATGTCCACAATGTCCTGTTGAAGGGCGGGGCCTGTGTGTAGGCATTCATTTATGCTGACACCATTGGAGCTTTTGCAGCTACCATCAAAAACAATGCGCAGCTTGTCCGACCCTGACTTAAATACGCCATGGTGAGGGATGTAGAAGTGAGGTTTATGGGCGAATGTATTTGGGTGACAGGGAGCCATGTGCCCTAAGTCGATGTATTTGGCCATGAAGTCGACGTATTTAGAGCGCAGAGACGGGTTCGCCATTAGCTTCTTCTTAATATTGAGGAATCTGCGTAATGCGATAGGGTGAGTTTTGCCTATTTGAGGGGCGTCCTTTAGAAAGGGCAGATCGACCGTATATCTGCCTGAGGGATCGCGTGTAGTGGTAGAGCGGAAGATTTCCTCGCATTGTTCCTCCAGGGGATCATTATGAGTGTGAGATTGAGGGAGGGGCTCCTCAGCCTCCCAGAACCTTTCCAGACTCTGACGTATGTCTGATTCAGCTGAGTCTGGTTGTGAGCTGACGACGTGAGCTGAGTTAACCTGCTGCGCCGGCTGCGCATACAAGTCCTCAATGGGTCCTATCAACGCGAAGTCGAAAATCGTGCCGAAGGCTATGGGTTTGCCCGGGCCCAACGAGACCTTAGTCCCGTCCAACACCTGGCCAAGAACGTCCGACCCCAATAAGAGGTCGATCGGGGCTGGTGTGTGGTAAAGCTGGTCAGCCAATGGCACGGGTGGCTGGCCTAGTACGTGGGAAATATTTGGTACCTTCTCTAAGGGAAGGTAGCCAGTGACGTTTTTTAAAATGTGAGCTGTGGCAGTAATTGTAGGAGTATCATTGTGAGTGGGTCGGCATACTATTGTTATTGCCGCCTTTGACTCATGTTTGTGCTGATTCCCAACTCCTGTAATTTTTAAAGAAGTGGGTTTTGATGGCAGGTTCAAAAGTCGTGCCATGCGTGACGTTATTAACGTCAGCATACTGCCACAGTCCAATAAAGCTCTGGCTGTGTGAAGATGGCCATGTACGTCCGCGACTCTTAGTGAGACGGTTGGCAACAAAATGGGTGTGCCAGTGGGCACAGAAGGTGAGTGAGCTGATTGAGTATCAGCTGAAATTGTATGAGCTGAGTATGTATCAGCTGTGTGGGCATGGGTTGACTGGGCATGGGCTAAATCTACCTCTTCGCTAGGGTGCTCTGTGATAGTAGGGAGTCATAATTGCTGGCGGCGTTCGCGGGGCCTACCTGGCGAACCGGACCTGGGCGGGCTGGCTCTGTGAGCAGAGCTGGGTTGCGCCTGTTTGGCATGTGCGGGTTCGTGCCGCCTGCTGTTTCTGGGACGCTCCCTCGAGTGCTCTGTCAGCTGTGGTGGGGGCACATGTACAGACGACGAATGAGCTGAGTGCGTTGGGCCGTCTGGTCGATGGAGGGACGTGTGGTGGTTCGTACTCCCACAGTTCGTGCATGCCCCCCTTGACCTGCACTCGCTCTCGTAGTGACGGCCTAGACAACGCTGGCAGCGCTCGCGTGCCTGTACAAAGTCCCAACGGCCCTGTGTTGGCTGGGCATTGTACCATCTGCACGTCATGAGCGTATGTCCCCTAGTGGCACAATAGGGACAGTAGGGCGTCGAGCGTGAGGAAGAGGACGATGACGATGATGAGGAGCAGCTTTGCTGGTAGGCCGAGTAGACGGGGAAGGGCTGACTGCGAGCCGGGGAGGTGGACGGGCGGTGACGCATTTGCTGCGCTGGGCGTGACGGTTGGTGAGTAGGCTGATCATAGGCGCGGTGAGGCGACGGAGCTGAGGAACGGCCACGGTAATGGTCGGGTTGTTGCTGAGCCATCTGAGCATAAGTGCGATGGGGCAACTGAGGAGGCGCGCGGCTACGAGAAGGGCCGGGCAGGGCGTGAATGGGCTGCGGCTGGGCTATGTTGGAGAACTCTGTCTCCACACAGCGCGCGTGCTCCTCGAGGTAGGAGATGAGGTCACTCAACGTTGGCAGGGAGCTGCTACGTTCTACGTTCAAATAACGTGCGGAGCTCACCCTTAAGCTTTCGCACCACTATCGACACAAACACGTAGTCGTCTCCTATGGGCAGATCCAAATTACTAAGGGCACACTGGGCGGACACCAGCGGAGTGAGGAAAAGCGTGCGTATGTTTGAGCGCGTGTGGATGCTCGGCAGCCCCAGGATTATGTCGACGAAACTATCGATGAGAACCCGGCGGTTCTCGTACCGCTTGGTGAGGATGTCCATGGCCACGGCAAAATTTTCATTGGTGACCTTTAAGTGGGACACCATACTTAATGCCTCACCGCTGAGACTTGAGAACAGGTAGTGGAGCTTGACTGCGTCCGAAAGGGTCGCCATGTCGTCAGTCAAACTCCTAAACAGCGCAATGAAGGAAGGCCAGTCCTCCACTTTTGAGCTGAACCTGGGCAGCGCTATCTTGGGGAGGACGGCTGTGGGCGTATTGACGCCGAAACTGGGCTGAGCACTATGGGTTGGGGACGACGTGGAAGAGGGTGAGATTTCCTCCCTCGCCACAAGTATTCCCAGGTATGCCCCGGAGGCTTTCGTGTGGTTCTCAGTGTATGTCCTCTCAACCCCCTCGTCTAAGTTCTCTTCGTCGAGAATGTTGTAGTACACTGAGTCCAGCTTCTCCTTTATGCCCTGTATTTGTGCGAAACGCACGTTGAATTCCGTTATGGAATGTTTGGTGTCGCCAGCAATGATCAGTGATCCCACCTCTAGGAGGTGGTGTAAAGCTTTGGCGGCCTCCCTAAATATCGCGGCTTGTGACTTGGTCGGCATCGCGATGAATAAAAGGAGTTTGTTTCCCACCGAAAGAGCCATTCATAAGGATCAAATTAACACGACACGTAACGAATGCAGTCGAAGAATACGTCTGTGCATAGGTACTGTACACGTGAAAATGGGTCTCATTTTGTGCAATTCATAAGTTAGGTGAACTATTTTCTATATGATAAGGTTTAGAACAAAAAAACATTATTTTCTTGTCTTTCTTTAATTTACGATACTATGTTCTTTAACCGAAATTGATCCTTATGAGTGACTTTTCGGTTGGTATCATAAAAATACAGTTTCTTTTTTCACATTTCACCGGTTTGATTCCTGGCTCAAGCAGGTGATTTCTAAAAAATCTTTAAATGCAGTTTCAATTATTTTTAAAAATAAAAGAATGTTTCCTTTCAGTAAAATTAGCCATCATCAAAATAGGGTACTTTTCCTCCAACCAACGGTCTGGTCTTTTTTTCCCACACTGTATATAAACATTAATTGCTTTTCGTTTGTCTCGCTAAAATTCGAGAATGACTGGACCGGTTTTTTGTTGTGCCAACGGACTTGCACTCACTTTTATTAAAGTGAGTGCGAGTCTGTTGGCACAACGGTTTTATATGAAAAGTCGTTTGAGTGACTAAATACAAAAATAGTGATGTTACACAAAGTAATCGTATGGTATAATCAATAGATACATTGAATGGAGTATTTTCGTATATTCCAACAGGGCTCACCCCCCGTCACGCTGAGCGTACATGCAGTCGCTATTTGGTGAAAAGTGGACTAATGGTAGAGCCCTGCTTTTGCTGTTATCATAGCTTAGTCTCTGACTAAACCTACGCGTATAATAGTCTGGATTATAAGTATCTATGTATAGAAATTGTTTGGTAATAGGTACCTAACCTACTGCATTGATAATTCCAAAAACACAACAAAGAAACCTTAGCCAAATAGATGCCGCCGTTCTGAAGTGATGAGCGAAAATATGATGCTGTTTTTGATGCTGAATAAATTTATTCCTTTTCTATCTAATAGAAAATAGTAGAGACTTGCTAACCTAGACACACCCATAACCACGACCACTCTTCCAAGAGTGATCGACTAAGAAAAAGATTAAAATGCAGACCTCATTATAGAACCCTAATAGAATCTACCAAGGCCGTCGCATAAAAAAACCTGCTGTTCACAAAGACCATCATTAGTGTATAGACTTATTTCAACCGCCTGTGTGGTCTAAGGCCACCAATCTAAGACCCAGAGGTCCCGGAGGATGTAGGTACAATTTGTACTTGGTTGGTGTTAGGGGTTGTTAAGTCCACCTGGCTAGCCACAATAAGTATGTCGCCAATGTCACCTGTGTAATCAATGTTTGTAGCATAGTTGTGTTTATGGAAGTTAGAGATAAGATAGCTAGTTCCTGTAGTTGAGGATACCGGGTGAAGTGCGCTTCCATCTTCGGTCCTATCATCAGTTAGCATCAGGTGAGATGAAGGCCAAATGCTTAGCCGTAAAGTGTAAATAAAAAATAAAATCTTAAAGATGTCTTTCTGCAGGCTCTGCCTTCCCATATGGACTGCAGCATATGGCTGATTGGGTATAACTCATGACTACGACTAATCTGCCAAGATTGTTAGAAGACCGCAGTGACGCAGAAACCTTCTTGGTATAGAAACGTTAACTTATACCGGTCAATTTATTGTCACGTTTCCAACCTGTCGACTATTTCAAGTTGGAGAAAACGGGGAGCGAAAAAAAAGAACACTTAAGACATTCAAAATTAGAACGGGAACCGATTGGGTGTACTTGGGTGTCGTAAAAGGCGACTAGCGGACTAAACACTGCATACAACAGCATACAGCGGTAATGGACCACAACCTGTCACGCTGAGCACATGTGCAATCGCTATTTGGTGAAAAGTAGACTATGGCAGAGGACTGCTTTTTCGGTCCTCTTCGCCTTGTCTCTGGCTAATCCTTCGGGGATAATAGTATTGATTATATATTATGTTGAAAGTATGTAATAGGGCACCGAAATGGCAGCTCACGAAAAACAGGTTAATAGAGCAAAATAAGTGATAGTAATCTTAATAACGATTAGGTACTTAGTTTATTTAGTTTAATTTTTGATGGGTTAGGAGGTATGACTGCAGTGACATAAAAACTTCTTGGTGTAGAAGGGTCAATTTTATTCTCACGTTTCCACCCTGTCCACTATTATAAGTTGGAGAAAACGGAGAGCAAAAGAAAAAAGAAAAAGAACACTTAAGACATTCAAAATTGGAATCGGGCACCGAAATGGCGGCCGGCTCCCCCCACACGCAGCTGCTGCCAAGGTCAGTGGCATTGTGCGGGTGCAATGCCCAAAGCTGCACTGAAAAATACACGCACACACAGACATGCACACACAGACATACAAGCGGGAATTTAGCGGGCGACCGACGGGTGTGTGCGCGCAGGCCGCCGACAAAAAGTATCCCAATTGCGCGTCATAGAGCACTCGCGTCAATTGCAGATGCGACATTGAACCTTTTTTATTACTCACATACCTACATAGCTTCATAGAAATTATGCAAAATTTCCTAGCTGGGAAATGGGAAAGCCGGTATCCAAGACCTCTGGATATGGGACTGAACACTTTTCTGCCACTATGCCATATATACATTCACATACATACTAAGTGTTATCCCAAAAGGGTTAGTCAGAGACTAAGTAACAAGGATCGCACCAGTACTCTGCCATAGTCCACGTTTCAACAAATTACTACTGTTCCAAGTGCTCAGCGTGACAGAGGGAAGGCCATCGCCGCTCTGTGCTGTTAGATGTATGTGCAGTCTTTCTTCGTTAGTCCCCTTTTACAACACCCAAGAGAAGTGATGGGTTGGTAGTGTTCTTTTAATGAGCCGCCACACCCACAGGTAATGTTTTTTAGTAGAAAAAAAAATGGATTTCCTGATGAAAAAGGCCCGCGCTGCTGTCCACACACTAAAATTCCGTTATCTGTAAAAGTGACATTTTCGATTCAAGATAATCCTCATTTATTGAAAAACGTTACCTACATGGTGTTATGTCACATTATAGTTTAGTTTTTTTTAATCAACGGCGTTTAAGTTCCCATGACTTAGATTGTGATTTGAAAGAAGAGAGCTATGAAATTGGAATTAACGACGTTAAAGCATTTTGATTATTTAAACAAAAATTGTTTAGCGGCGTTTTTCGTGTCGATATCGATGTCTCAGGTAACTAAAAAGATAGAAAAAAATGAGTTAGACAATTCGATGGCGCGATTTATTCTGATTTCAATGTTAACATAAAGTCAAAATCGACCTTAGGTCGGTTAACGGCATTATAGTGTATGGACGGCAGCACGCCCAAAGCCCTTGGTCCCGTTTGTTGTCGTAAGATGTCAGGCGTTAAACACTGCCACGTGTGAGATGGTGGGTAACAACAAAACGTAATTAAAAAAATATAAAAAAATATGTAAGTATAACCTTTTTTTTTTTTTTTTTTTTTTTCTTTAGAGTGGAGGAAATGCATTACGCACGCGCATGGGACTCTCCCCCCAACTCCCGCTCCCCCGTCCAGGCCCTGCGGCCTCGGCGGGGGTTCGAGAGGAGGGGGGCATACCCACTAAAACCTCCACTGCTCTCCAGCAAGACCCGGGGGAAAGTCGAGGCGGGACCGGCCATAGGCACTCTGCCGCCCCATGTAAGTATAACCTACCTAACTCCGATTAAGGTTTAAAACAATAAAACTATAAAACAAGGTGTGCCCAAAACAACCACAAAAAACAGTCTAACGCCCTACGAATACATGATACAAAAAACCAACAGACTACAACTGCAAACCACAATGTGCCGAAAACCATATAAAATAAAACAATCTAACGACCTACCTATCAAATCAGCCTCCGATACAAAAACAAAAAAACTTGCCCAAATCTACCTGGTCTAATCCAAACTCGTTGGCCAATCGGCGCGCTTACTCTATGGCCGCCTCGCCAAAAAAAAATAAACCATCAACCAGTCAAAGTACCCGAAATGCACACACACAGATGCGCGCGCGCAACGCCGCGCCACAGGTATTATAAGCTAGAGACCGACATCGCGAAGCAACTTTTTTTCAGTCGATGGCTCTCTCAAAATCCGAATTAGTGGTAGATTAGTTTGGTAGGGAGATTTGTTAGTTAGTTAGATTAGTAGTTTAGTTTTTAACCAAATGTTAGCTAGCTGTTATTTTATTCGTTTTTTTTACTTTTGCTACGCTCTGATTAGCGGCTGCAAGTTCCACAATCGCTTGTAGCAACAATCAGTGCTGCATTTGCAACTGAGGCATAGGCCGCAGCTCGATGCGCAAAAACTTACTTCGCGGTGTCGTTCCAGATATAATACGTGAGTGAGTAAGGTCATGGTCTCTTTCGACTTATTCGGCCGTTTTCGGTTTCGTTCGGCGTTCGCAGGGTCAGGGTTGGGCGGTGATTTTTGGACTCTTTTTAGTAGGTAACCTCCTTTGTTCGCGTATACTGGTTGGTTGAGTTTTTAAATTGTTTATGCTTTGTTTTTTTGGTATTTCATTTTGTACTATGATGTTGATGTTTAATATATTTAGTACATTGTAAATTAATATTTTAATTACAGTTATTTGTTTCCGATATAAAATTATGTGTTGCAATTTAAGTTTTGATAAATTATATGAAGTTTTATATTTGTTTTAAACTTTTACTGCTGTGTATTTTTTACTGTAGTCATTAAAACTGACTAATCAAGTAATTTAAGTAGCAGTCTATGAAAGCTAAGAATTATTTTTTCTAGTGTCATTTAGGTAGAAAATTTAAAAAAAGTTTCCTTTCAGACAACCTACCTACTGAAAATAGACTAATAACGGACTCTATATCATTAACTATTGGCTGCATGTATAATATATTTCATATAAATAAAAATATGATTTGTATAAATAACATTTTATGTTAGGTTTTTATTTTCGAAATGGGTACTTTTGTATGTAATTTTGTACTTAATCTTAACATTACAGAAAAACTCTGAAAACTAACCCAAAACCAATGTATGTAAAATGAACAGTAGATCCATGGGTATAAAGCTGTTAAGTTTTTTTTATTGCAATACAGTGATTAGTAGCAAATTAATTAACCGAACTAAATAGTTGAACATTATAGTATAATATTATATTATCTGCTGTCTCATTAAGTTTAACGATTCGTGTAATGTAACATCGAATACATTTTAGATGAAAGACACAACAGAGAAAATAGCACAAAGAAACAAATGTCGGTGTTAACGAAAAGCCCAGCGCTATTTCGGTAACAAAATTGCAGTTTCGTCTCACCAAATTGAACTGCTAAAAACGGGTTCCGACTCATTCTTTTTCTTTTACCGGCCCGCGTATTAACCGAGCCCGCCATTTTAAAAGTTTTGTTTCTCTTTTTTCTTTTGTTTATTTTTTTTCTTAAAAAAACCACAGCCTTGGAGCCAAGTGGCTTCGCGCCGCGGGCGTACGCGAAAAACCCTTTGCCAATATTATAAGCACATAATGGAACCGTCAAAAAAATAATTCATTTTACTTCATCGATTTTAATATGTTATTTGCGGTCGCTGCTGTTATTACGTGGCTACCGTGTGGTACCAAATACCATTATGATTATTTTTTCTTTGCCGATAAAGATGAGACATTTGGTGGATGTGGCCTGTCAAATTAGGTCACATTTTGCAACAAATGGGTTGATGTTGCGGTAAAATTATGACAATGACCCACATTTATTGAGACTGCCCTTATATTTACTTTCAATGAGAAACGTGTGCCTTTTTCCTTCTTTTGTGTGTGTGACTGTGCTGTTCCCATTCTAGGTACAATTTTATAAATTCTTATATCATCTGATTTTGACATTTTACTGTTGCCGTATGTTTTGGCGACTAGAGTAAGAAATTTTACCTAAGCTCTACTTAATTCACATATTATGTCAAATTTCTAATTGTAGTAGGGAAAAAAACAGATTTATAATCTTTTATATAAATTCGGGCGTTAATAGCAATCAAAATGGTGGGAGTCTCTGCAACAACGCGTGTTTTGTGACTCCGTTCCGTTTACACAATTATCAATTTATCACAAACCATAGAATTTCCAAAAAGATTCTTTTTTACAAACTTTGCCCTGGCAATTACGAACTAAACAAAAAATAATAAGCCAAAAAGGTGCAACCGTTGTGAAGTGCGTGAACAAACATTTAGACAATTGATTTTTAAATAACAGATACTTCTATAGATATTAATTACTGCATCGCGTAACCATTGGTTAAAACATAATAATAATAGTATTAATAGTGTTTATGTTTGACATTTGACAGTATCGTTTATCATATAAACAAAATAGTGACTTCGAGTCAATGATATTTTATTAAATCCTACTAATATTATAAACGCGAAAGATTGTAATTTTGGATGGATGTTTGTTACTCTTTCACGTAAAAACTACTGAATGGATTTGGATGAAATTCGGCATACAGATAGTTTATAACCTGGATTAACATATAGAATACTTTTAATCCCGATATTCCCACGGGAACGGGAACCACGCGGGTGAAACCGCGAGCGGCAGCTAGTAATAAATATAACATCATTGCTTCGAGTAATAACTTTCTTCAACATATTTTTTGTACATACAGGTTTAGTGTAACTCCGATAAACGGATATCTGGTTGGCCAAAAAGTGTTTCAGATTTTTCGACGCATAGCCCGGTTTCATGATCACCCCCGCACTTGGCAAGCGTGTGATTAACCAAGGATTAACCCAATAAAATTTGATTTCGATGTTGTAAGCATTAGCCAAGCTGTGGGACAGTTATAGGCTATATTCTACTTCGTTTCATAGGTTTGGCAACCCTAGGGATACCATTTATGCAAGTAAGTGAAAACCCTAAAATGTTGTGTACTTTAACTGCAAAAACTACATTACAGCGTAGACTAATAATAATAGTAGATTGTTATACAAGGGGCTAAAATGACCCATTATATACGAGGTAGTTTTACTCCCGAGCTTTAGCGAGGGAGTAAATAGAAACCGAGTTTTAATGGGTTTTTAGCGCCGAGTGTTACTGTTACACTCTGCTTTTCACTACGAATGGAAGAAAATATAACAATCCAATACAATATGAATTGGTTTATTTTATTTAAAATTAACCCATTAGTTGCTTTAACGACACCCAAGGGAAGAGAATGGTTTGTAGTATTATTTTGATGAGCCCATCGCCGCTCTATGCTGTTGGATAGTAGATATGTGCAGTCTTTCCATCTCTTCCCTTGGGTGTCGTCAAAGGCGACTAACGGACTAAAGACTGCACATACATCCAACAGCATAGAGCGGCGAAGGGCTTATCAAAATATTATTACCAACCCTTCACTTTTCTTTGATTTGGTAAAAGAGGACTAACGGACTAAAGACTGCACATACATCCAACAGCATAGAGCGCGATGGGCGCATCAAAATAATATTACCAACCCTTCACATTTCATCGATTTGGTAAAAGGGGACTAACGGACTAAAGACTGTACATACATCCAACAGCACAGAGCGACGATGGGCTCATCAAATTAATACTACCAACCTCTCTCTTCTCTTCAGTGTCGTAAAAGGCGACTAATGGACTAAAGACAACTCATACATCCAACAGCATAGAGCTACGATGGGCTCATCAAAATAATATTACCAACCCTTCACTTTTCTTCGATTTGGTAAAAGGGGACTAACGGACTAAAGACTGCACATACATCCAACAGCATAGATCGGCGATGGGCCCATCAAAATAATATTACCAACCCTTCACTTTTCTTCGATTTGG
The DNA here is from genome assembly GCA_963921215.1 of Scoparia ambigualis. Classification (NCBI taxonomy): domain Eukaryota; kingdom Metazoa; phylum Arthropoda; class Insecta; order Lepidoptera; family Crambidae; genus Scoparia; species Scoparia ambigualis. The sequence goes on from OY992524.1 coordinate 20,999,464, forward strand.
TAAAAGGGGACTAACGGACTAAAGACTGCACATACATCCAACCGCATAGAGCGACGATGGGCTCATCAAATTAATACTACCAACCTCTCTCTTCTCTTCGGTGTCGTGAAAGGCGACTAATGGACTAAAGACTGCTCATACATCCAACAGCATAAAGCGGCGATGGGCTCATCAAAATAATACTACAAACCCCTCCCTTCCCTTGGGTCTCGTAAAAGGCGACTAATGGACTAAAGACTGCACATACATACAACGGCATAGAGCGGCGATGGGCTCATCAAAATAATACTACCAACCCCTCTCTTCCCTTGGGTGTCGTAAAAGCGACTAACGGGCTAAAGGCTCATCATCTAAGCACATGTGCAGACTGTGCAATTTATTCTTGCTGAAGCTGTGTTATCTCAAAAAAGTTGTTGATCTAAGTAAACAGTATTATGTCGAGTCTTTATTCATGATTATTCTACATAAGACTAAATACTTTTTCGTTTTTGTAGGCGCATTGTCATGTGACAGACAAAAATTTAAAAAAAAAATTACTTTTTCCCCTAGGGCGAGAAAAGCTATTTTAGCCCCGCTCTAGAACGCTACAATGACGGTCTTTTTGAGCAAGAAGAGTGAAATAGTTATTTGTTATACAAGATTGCAAAGTTGCTTTTTAACCGCGTGCTCAATTTTGATGACCGAGCAAGCGAAGGATTCTAAAATTGAATCACGAGTGCAGCGAGTGATTCAAACATTAGAATCCTGAGCGTTAGCGAGGGAATCAAAAGAGCACGAGGTGAAAAATCTTTGCACTCGAGTGCAACACGTAACTTTTCATCCCACCTCAACGAGGAAATTACCAACTAAATTAAAAAAGTAGGTACACCAAAAAGGTTCCGAGTCTGAGTTTTTAACAATTTAAAAAGGTCGTATGATAAATCGGCACCATGGAGGAAGAAGAAAATAGGTTTAATGATGTTTTGAATACACATACTAAGTGCACACGATGTTCTAAATTCAATTTACTTTATCCTCTAGAGAATAAAAAAGGCTTTTGCACTCAGATATCGAAGAGTAAAAATACTCTTTCCGAGATGGGGGGATGAAAAAATAATTATGTAATATGTTTATGTCTCTACTAGCGGCCGCTCACGGTTTTACCCGCGTGGTTCCCGTTCCCGTGGGAATATCGGGATAAAAAGTATTCTATGTGTTAATCCAGGTTATAAACTATCTGTGTGCCGAATTTCATCCAAATCCATTCAGTAGTTTTTACGTGAAAGAGTAACAAACATCCATCCATACTTACAAACTTTCGCGTTCATAATATAGTAGGATGTCTCTAATAAGCAGTTGATTAGACGATGCTGCTTAGGTATACCTTTTTTTTTCTAACGCCTCGCTGGTCCAGCGGCCAAGTTCTCGGCTCGATATCCGTAGGTCGCGGGTTCAATTCCCAGATCCAGCAAAGTATGTTTTCGGATTTTTCCGATGCTTAGCCCGGCATGTGATGCGGCAATTGTGGTGATTGGTGATTGAGCCTAACTCATCAATTGTAGCGATGACTTGATTTTAATGATAGAAGCCTTTGCCCTGCAGTGGGGCACTGTCCCAGTGGGACACTGGTCAGGCTGTACTTACCTAATGTTTTTCTATTTTAATTGTTTACTCAACAAAGTTTTAATGAAATTATAGGTTCAAGTTTTGAAGTGAGGCTTAGCACCGGTATTGAAATCTAGATTTAGCGTTATTCTTGCCAAACGACCGAAATTAAAATAGTAGATTGTTATACAAGGGGCTAAAATGACCCATTATATACGAGGTAGTTTTACTCCCGAGCTTTAGCGAGGGAGTAAATAGAAACCGAGTTTTAATGGGCTTTTAGCGCCGAGTGTTACACTCTGCTTTTCACTACGAATGCGAGAAAATAAAACAATCCAATACAATATGAATTGGTTTATTTTATTTAAAATTAACCCGTTAGTTGCTTTAACGATACCCAAGGGAAGAGAATGGTTGGTAGTATTATTTTGATGAGCCCATCGCCGCTCTATGCTGTTGGATAGTAGATATATGCAGTCTTTCCATCTCTTCCCTTGGGTGTCGTCAAAGGCGACTAACGGACTAAAGACTGCACATACATCCAACAGCAAAGAGCGGCGATGGGCTCATCAAATTAATATTACCAACCCTTCACTTTTCTTCGAATTGGTAAAAGGGGACTAACGGACTAAAGACTGCACATACATCCAACAGCATAGAGCGGCGATGGGCTCATCAAAATAATATTACCAACCCTTCACTTTTCTTCGATTTGGTAAAAGGGGACTAACGGACTAAAGACTGCACATACATCCAACAGCATAGAGCGACGATGGGCTCATCAAATTAATACTACCAACCTCTCTCTTCTCTTCGGTGTCGTAAAAGGCGACTAATGGACTAAAGACTGCTCATACATCCAACAGCATAGAGCGGCGATGGGCTCATCAAAATAATATTACCAACCCTTCACTTTTCTTCGAATTGGTAAAAGGGGACTAACGGACTAAAGACTGCACATACATCCAACAGCATAGAGCGGCGATGGGCTCATCAAAATAATACTACCAACACCTCTCTTCCCTTGGGTATCGTAAAAGCGACTAACGGGCTAAAGACTTACCACCTAGCACATGTGCAGACTGTGCAGTTTTTTCTTGCTGAAGCGTGGTCTGTGTTATCTCAAAATAATTGTTGATATAAGTAAACAGTAATAAGTCGAGGCTCTATTCATTATTATTCTACTTAAGACTAATACTTTTTCGTTTTTGTAGGCTCATTGTCATGTGACAGACAAAAATTAAAAAAAAAAATTACTTTTCCCTAGGGCGAGAAAAGCTATTTTAGCCCCGCTCTAGAACGCTACAATGACGGTCTTTTTGAGCAAGAGGAGTGAAAACCAATTTACTTATCTGTTTTCCCTACTAAAGCTGCATACAAATTATGTCATTACAGCTCAACATCAACAATAATAACATTGTTATCTAAATAGGAATAGTACAACAGATAGATCGGTTAAATATTAATTTCGGCCGTAACACATTATGTAGGTACAGTCACGAGCACCAATATGTATACACTTTGACTCTTTTTCCATTGTATTAAGGGATACAATTGTTTACATATTTTTGCTCGTAACTGTACCTACTTATTCGTGAGAGATTATTTGCAAAGTTGATGGAAACGGGATGGAGGTTTTTTTGCAGTATTCAAATAATTGCAGAATAACGCTTCACCTCGCTAGGGCTGTGCAAATAATAAAATAAAACAAATAAAATTTCAACAAATGAAAGAAATTTATTGTATACAGGTTTTAAATATCCTCGCACATTCTTACACCTGCCTAACCAACCAGCCATGTCGTTATGATATTAACGTAAGTTATAAAGATCTTATAGATAAAGGACATTACATATGAAAAAATTTCACCTCAAATGAATCTAAAGTTACAGTATACGTAAGAAACAGTTTTATTTTTACAAACATTGTCTACAATTCCACAATTTCAAATCAACTTTTTTTATGGTCGCCTAGCGACATTTTTTTGGACGCTATTATAACTTTTTATCAAAAAGTCAGTCGAATCGCCATAAAGCCAGCTCTTCAATTTTCCACTCTTAAAATTTGACTAGATTTAATACATTAATTCTTTGCCAATCACTTTTTTTGCCAATTATTTTACTATTTTACAATCGTAGTAGTTTGAGTAAAGAACAATAATAAAACTTATGTATAAACATCACTTTTCTTACTGAGGAAGTGAAAAGTATATAAGAATATTCATAATTTATCAATAAAAATAATCATTAATGAGTCGCTAATATGAACGCAGAATCATTTATTTGTTATGACATTTAAACAATAATAATAAAAACTAAAGGAACAAAATAACAAAAATATAGAGGCGAGTAAGGAATAGTGAAAAAAAATCCATTAAAACTTGTACTCAATAATTAAATAACAATATTATAATTTGATCTTGTTAGGTTCTTTAGCGGATTATATATTATCAAAAAAAACGTGAGCCATTCAGTAGACAACAGCGCCTATCTCTACATTGGTCCATTACCTGATCTACTACCGATTTTCCATAATGGCGTCGCAATGAAAACATTCTTATAAAGGAGGAATGTTCCCCAGCAATGTGATGTGTTTTGTTGTAAGCGTTTTCTTTCAATAAATACATCATGAAAATAAGTTGAATTTACACTATCCATTTCAATAAAGATAACATTATTAATATGTCTAAAATTAAATGCTTCTTCTTGTACATATTTAAAAAGAAACGAATGTTGAACATTCTGGAACTGCATTAGGCAGTCCACCAATTTACTGTTTCAGTATTCTATACCCTTCCACGATAATTCTAAATGTCAATAATAATAAGACAACTATTGTAGTAATAGTACAATAATTATTAAAATTAATAATCTAGAAATACATATAGTTGTAAAGGAAAACAATTAGTGACAATAAAGGTGGAACTTACATTTAGAAACGCGTCGTTAATTAGTCGTTTTTCAACCAGCTCGTGACGTATGAGTCACTGTGTGCACACTCGAGGACAGTGCTTTAAATACAAATAAATCTGAAGGTCATGCCTCACTGCGCTTCCTTGTTAAAAAACGACTTTTATAAAGATAGGTACAGACACACAAACAAACAACTTGTGTTCACGTATGCTTAGAAATAAGATCTGGCAATGTCTTTTATATCATTTATCCCGCCCGACGAAACCTGTGCGCGACTAAGAAAGATTTTAAGCGAACAATCGAGTGTCATCGATTCGAGGTTAAAACTCTAATTTCTAATGGAAAATAAAAGTACTCGATCACGCTTCAGTTTCGCGTTCGGAAACGCTGAGATACGATTGCTCACATTCACAATAACTCGCGGAGCCTTACTTTTATGTATATTTTTTTAATTAAAAAATGCAACTTCCCTTCATTGTCTTTTTGTTCCTGGACCAGTCGAGGACCGTTCAGACTAACCTAACCCTTACGCTGAAATTAATGTTTACGAAAAAATAATTAACAAAATATTAAAGAATTACTACCTGCTACCTATTAATTGAAAATTACACTACAGTATAACTAAAAATCTTAAACTATATGGAAAAATTATTGAACAATATACAATAAAAATGATTCACTAATAAACCAGTGATCTTAGCAAACATTAAAGATACTCGCTTTCAAAGCGTTCTCAGTTAAAATTTTGCCATTTAATTAATCGACAAAGTTTCACTATTATAATGAGGTATTTTGAAAGAGGCAGCATATATTTAAAAGTATTTTTTCTCGATAACCTGTTTTGTTTATTTTTGCATCAAACGTCTCTGATAGCGAGTCTCTTTATGGATTTAAATCTTTATGATAACCAATTTAACTGAAAGTTGCTTTGGGCTTGGCACGCAGCATGTAATTTTCTTATATTTTCTCTTTACATTGGTTATAACCGTTTGAAAGATCACTGTCAATAACATTTTAAGTGTAAGGCGGCGTATACCTTTGTACAGACCGGCCCAGTGCTACTAACACTTGGCATTTTCTACTACATATCAGTCGCAACTCTCTTTTTAACCCGGGAATTGAACCCCAAACACTTTGCACAAAAACAATGACGTATAACATCTCAATATAATATTATAATCATATATTGGGTTATTTAAAATAAAGCCACTTAAAATTATCTAACGTTACAAAATAAGATTAAACAACATAATTATTTGTTCCCGATGCAAAAAATATTTTTTTATATAATAATAATAATAAAAAAACTAATAACATTCTAAACGGAATGTTCTTTAATATCTAAGTTCATTTTTTTTTGCAAATTGTCCCATCCTATTATTTCTGTACAAACTTACACAAAATAACTTTTTTTAAGCTATCAACAAATGCCAGGCATAACACTCAGATTCGTGTACGTATTTAAAAAGAAGTTGTTCGTTTATCAAACGTAACTCGAAATGCGGGTCTGGTGGGGCTCACGGTCAATACGACGCATAAAAAATAATTACTAGGCAAGCATGTTCCACCGCAGTCCACTCCACTCAACGCCAGGTGAGATTGTGGCAAAACGCTTACCAATTTGTTAAAATAAAACAAATACACTTTATTTTATCGATTATGTTAAATATAGAAAATGTTGACATCGCTCAGATAAATGCACGTAACGTTTAATATATAGATAATTTTTTGGATTAAATGCTAAAAAGACGTCGAAAATTATGCACAGTGAAATAAAAGTGAAAGACATGCTACCGACTAGTTTAAAATTTTGAATATAAAAATTTTTGTTTTATTTTTCTCTCTCGGAGAAAGCGCTCGACACCTCGACACTGTGGATATGTATTATGATTTAGATATTAACCGAGCGACGATATCGTTACAATAATGAAATGAACGCTGTGGCTAGCTGTCCTAGGATTAACTTTAGGTTTATGCCGAAGTGTCGGGCCGAATCTCACTAGTACTCCTATTTTGCACATCACTTGTGGTCTCTGAAGAAAAAGTATGACATTATTTTAACTTGTATATAATATATGTATATTTTAATTACATACACAATACAAAGACTTCCTTAATTTCCATGAGGCGACATATACACATAACTTACAGTAAGTATCGTATGATAATTTTATATCCAAATAGTTTTTACCTAATTTTATTCTGGGAGAGCGTATACATTTTCCATCTCGTACTCAATAATATAATTTTGATTGAACACCAAAAATTTTCACAAATTTGAAGATATAATTTTTTTTAAGGATTTTTGGGCTAATTTTATTTTTTTTAAAGTTGACAAGAATATAATAATGATTATCCACACTTTTGTATAGTCGATAAAACATTTAAAACTTGGACCATGAAAAATAAGAATATATCTTCTTAAGATACAATAATAGTACATAAAATATATATAAGTTCGCTAGACGTACATATTCAAAGTACATACGTGTAATGTATAATGGGGCGTGTCCCCATGCCAAACAAACCGCACTCGTAATACCTAAATATCACATTCAGTAATATGGAAATCCACGTGTTAGCTTAGACACAGTTAAATTACTATTTTTATACAAAATAATAATTGCACATAAGTCCGTACTTGGCTTCGTATACGTCGAAGCTCCCCTGCTGACGACGACCTATCTAAAACTACTGCCCTCTTCTTCTTTAATCTCGCGATAGAAAAAGACGGTTAGACAACCGCACTACCCGCCAAAGAGCGCTAATAATTTCATTCAATATATTACCTATCTAATTATAAAAAACACCGCACAAAATCTGCAATAGTTCACTTAAAAATCAATAACATTTACACTCATAGCTAGCTTTATAATTAATTTGTTACATTGTTTTTTTTATTTACTTAAAATTATTTAAATAGTTAATTTTTTAACTTTAACTTTTGGTTGTCTTTTACTTAAAAACAAGGTCAAAAATCGAGGCTTCACGTGTTCACGGAAATTTTGTACAACCCTTGACATCTGTGACGACGCGCAGTACCATTCTACAACGAATTGACTAAATCAAATTTTCAGAAACTTAATTAAAAGTTTTTTTTTCTAAAACGAAATTGGAATTTTTATAACACTGAATTGTTTATTTTTACTGATTGATTAATTAAATTAATCAGTTTAAAAACTTAACTTCGTACGATAAATTTGGAGTAGGTATTTATATTTATCGGAAACATTATGAGTGTGATTCTTTTGTTTGTATTCTTCGAGTTCTTCATAGAAATTATTTATTTTTCTGGTACCCATCATTGTTAAGTCAATAATATATTTTAAGAAAAGCTGTTGCCTCATAGTATGACACCAAAAGGGTGTGACGTCGGTTTCTAAGTCTATTTGTGATTTTGCATATAGTAAAGCTGTGTTAGGTTGAACTGATCGTGACTTTAGGTAACTATTGTGTTATTTGGTGATTCGTGTCCTCATATGAAAATTGAAGGTGAGAGATCGCCTGTACGACAGGGGGAAGCTAACCAACAGAAACATGCAAGTGTGAAAGTTAACAGCGATTTAGGAATTTAACCCAGTCTACATCGGAATATGAGTAAGCCTGCAACTAACGTTATTGTCACTACAACAGTATTACACAAATAATTTGCGATTTCCGTACGAAGTATCCTTAAATGTTCTATTGCACACTAAAATGTCGTCAATGTAAAGATGCGTCGCCTCGGACACGAGCGGGCAGCCGTTCCGGCGCCGGACTGGCGTCGGCCGCGCGGTAACCTAACTCGACGCCCGATAGCGGGCGGAGACCTACCTCACCGAACGAGTCAGCCCGGCTGATGTTCAGACTCGCGCCTATCCCAACGGAATGTACTTTACATAATATTATCACAAGACTGAGGAGATCGAAGCGTCTCGGGTGGAATCGGGGCGCGGCGCCACTAGGCGCGGTCGGGCGGCGCGGGGGCGGGCGCGGGCGGCGGCGTGGGGGGCGCGGGGGGCGTGGGGGTGCCGTTGCGCGGCCGCCGGTCGGCGCGCAGCCGCTGCACGGCGTCGCGCATCTCGGCCGCCAGCTGGCGGTCCGAGCTGTCCAGCCGCGCGCGCCGCGCCGGCGGCTCGTCCGGCTCGCCCGTCAGCCGCCGCAGTAGACTCGGCGCGTCCTGCGGCGCGAGCGGCCGCTGCTCCGACAACCGGTGCATCAGCGCCGCACCCGGTCGCTCCAAACTCGACCGTATTATACCCTCCAGGAACGACCCGTTCGCTGGCGGCGGGGCTTCTTCACGCAACCGGCGCATCATATGCGACGCGTAGAGATCCGGCGAAGGTGGCGGGAAACCAGCGCCTGCCCAAAACGGGTAGCCGGACGGGTACGCCTGCGTCTCGGGCCCGTTCATCCCGTTCGAGAACGGTTTCGTCGGCGGTGGCACCTTCGGCTGAGGCTTCGGAGGCGGCTTTGGATCCTGTTGCGGCTTCGGCTCCCTCTTCCTCGGTCGCATTAAATGCCGCTCCTTCACTTTGTATTCGAGGGTAGAGTGCGGCACGCCGTAGTAGGATCCGGCTCTATGGACTGACATCTCTCCCCTTTGTACTGCTTTGACCGCTTCTACGAGGCTATCTCTGTCATAGTTTCTATATTTGCCTCGTTTGGGCCGAGTACCTTTGCCTCCCGTGACGGGTTGGCCGTTGTTCGTCGCTTTAGAGTTACTCGGCACCGGATAATTTCTCTGGTTGTCCGGAGGAGTTTTGATCACGGATACGTGTCGGTCTGGCGCTCTCATATATTGTAGGTCTGAGGGTTGATGCGGCCGGTCGGGCAACTGTTGAAACTTTTGGCTGATGCTTCTGACTATGACGTCGTTTATGGACGTGAACAGATGCTGGTTGGCCGGTGGGTCCGCAAAGAAGGTTGGTAAATGTGCGGGAGGGTTCAGCGGTGGTTGGGGCGGTGGGATGCATGGCGTTATTGGCGTAACGGGTGTGGTGACGGGGGTAGCTGGCGACGGGCTTTTCTCGTCTGGCGGAGGGAATGTTGGTATCTTGAGTATGACGGAAGGGGGTGATTCTGGTCGTTCGGGGTCGCTGTCGGGTTCTGAATCGTGCTGTTCGGAGGAGAGTCCGAACTTGTTGACTTTGTTGCGCAGGGTGGAGCGAGGGATGCCGTACACGACGGCGGCGCGGCGAGTGCCGAGCCGGCCCGACTGAATGTCCCTTAACGCGGATTGCAGCTCGTCGTCTGTGTACGCGCGTCTGGCCACACTATTGTTGGCTTCGAGAGCACCTCGTTTCAACCTGCAACAAAAAAACATCGTCAGTCTCAATAAATGAAAAAACCAACACGCGATTAGAGTGTATTGCAAATGTTGGGCAATGTTTTCAGTAATGGTCTTTCTAAGCTACAAATCTGAAAGGATGATGCTAGTATGAACACCATTACTTTATTATATTGAACTATTATTGTGTTTAGTAAAACATAATACCACAATCACACACAATTGGAAGGCCAACCTTTCTTCTATTTGATAATAAGTAAATAACCCAGCAGTGGGACGTTTATAGGCTGATGAAATGATAATGCCAAGGGTTGAAAAATGGAAACATGAAAGGTCACTTGAAAGTCGCTCGTCGATTAGCTTTGACATTCATAATTCAATCAATGGTACCAACATTGTTGTAAATGCATCAGACTTGGATTGGATGGCAGTAGCTATCCAGGCGGACTTAAAACAAGTCCTACCACCAACAAAACTAAAGTAAAATAAGTTGTTCAGCGAGGAGTTGCGGCCTTTCTCTCTGGGCTGATACCGGTGGTCTAACCACAAGACTACAGAGGCCTTTACCTTAACCATGAAAGGTTGCAGATCCTAACCAGTAAATAACAGTTTGTTAATTACTTTTGAGTTTTGAACGGTGAACTATCTTAAACTTTTTTTCCCGCATAAATATATTTTAATAAATAAACCATAGCGGTGGACTTAGCTCTACATTAGATGAAATAAAACTTCGAGATAAAGAAGTGAGTAGATAACGAATGAAATGGTATGAATAGTATTAAAAGCTAACACGACAATCACCTTGAGGTTATCGCAGTAAAAGCAATTAGAACGTGAGAAACTACCTTCACACAAATTGCTTGAAAGCCCCAAATTAGCATTAAAACCATAAATTAGTTTTAAAACCTCGAATTAGTAGAACGAATCAGTTGCGGAATGGCCCTAAAACCCCGCTTTGTTGACTGTGACTGTGACGAATGCATTGAACGGTCGCGCCCACAGAAAAATGGCCAGCTCATACCATGAATCACGCAACTCGGGTCATTGCAACCGTCAAATACGTTTCAAAACAGTCCTCATATTAATCCGAGATAAGCTAAACGCGAAATATTTACTCTACGTCTCACACCGATAACAGGCTACCATGAATGCATCTTTATCTTTCCCTTCGCATTTATTTTTTGGCGTCACCGCCGCAGTACCGACTTTGCCACTTTATATTTAGAGTTTTAAATTGCTCGACGATCGTCAACGTCTTTAGTTTCATCTTGAGTCTAGCTTTCTTATTTTTCGTTTGGCCGCCGATGGAATTTGCGCTTTATGCAGATGATTGCTAGGTTTAGGTTCCGCCGGCCCCGTTCGCGTGTATGTCGAGGATGCAAGGTCAATGCACCGGAGACTATCGCTTGCATTTTTATTTGTTTTGGCGAGGCGACCCAGATCGCGGTCCCAGAGAATGAATTTATTCAGTTATCGATTGGGAATTGTGTAGATATTATATCGATGGGACTCGACTGATAGACTTGTTGGCGGTTTGCGTTCAGATTTTGTGGATAAACCTCATTTGGGAAAGAGGTGTGGACGACGTCATCGCATCAGGTGGTAGTGGAACGGACATGTGCTCTGGTTTTTGCGAGAAATCGTGATGCATTCCCCATGGCCCCGTTATACTTATAGCTAACATTACTTCTGTGTATGGCGAATCATTAAAAGGATACTACCAACTCATCTTTTTGGACGTTTCAACCCAACGACACGGTAGACTTTTTTTTTCTTTTATAGAGAGATTGCTGTTGGATGCCAATGACTTTTATAGCGTTATCGGTAAAGGGTGTCGAGAAACTTAAACTGAATCTTAATCTAAACTTATCTCGGCCAATGCCTTGGTGGCCCAGGGGCCCAATTCACGTATTTTGTAATAGTCAAAATGGTGCTTACGTTAAGAAGTCGTCCTATTGAAAAACAGTCCTAATTCCGAATTCACCTGTCATTTCGATAGAACGATTACTGGATAGGATCGCAACTCAGCGATTTGTCAACTATTTAAACTTAATGTTGCTATTACAATTCTACCAAATAAATTCATATACTTTTTGTTAACGAAAACATGCAGAAATGTTGATTATTTTGTAGAATTATGTTTTATAACAAAGTTGGAATGTATATCTACATTAGTTTCTGCAATGAGTCTAAAAAATTACGTTTCAACGGAGTAGTTTCAGAGAGTACCTGTAAGTTGATGATGATGAGTTACCAGAGTATTCGTATTAATGAAATTACGGGTGAGTTCCACCCATGAAACAGAACAACTTTCCCCAAGAAACCTATGTGCAAAAATGACAAAAAAATTTCGTCCTCCTATACCAAGTTAGACGATAAATTTTCGATCAACAATACAACTAGATGTCAGGTCGGCGCTAAATATTTGCCTCGGTAAATAAGAGCGCACTTGAGAAGTGAGCTCTTATTTTCTCGCAAGGCAATAACAGGAAAAAGTACTTTATTTGTTGCCCTTTAATGTTGATTTCACCACTAAATGTTATTAATGTCTTTTCATTTTTAAGTGACAGGATTAATTTATTGCTTTGAAAAAGTTTTTATTCACGTGGACAGAATTTAGCTTTGATTTTGTACGTGACGCGTTATCTAGTTGGTAATTGTTGATCAAAGTGATCAGCTGACGACAAGAAGTCTAATTTTTTTTGTCATTTTTGCACATAGGTTTCTTGCAGAAAGTTGTTCAGTTTCATGGGTTGAACTCACCCTTAATTTCATTAAAACGAATAAAAATTAAGGTTATATTTGTATTTACAACTATTATCTCTGAAAGGTTGGTCAGAGACCAGGCAAAAGCAGTCCACTGCTACATTCCATGTTTCACCAAATGATAACTGCACATGTGTTCAGCGTAACAGGTGGTGAGCCCATCGCCGCTCTATGCTGTTGGATGTATGTGCAGTCTTTGGTCCGTTAGTCGCCTTTTACGGCACCCAAGGGAAGAGATAGGGCGGCAGTATTCTATTAAGGGCCGCTGTCAGCACAGGACCATTATACGAGTACTAGCTTCCGCTCGCGGTTTCACCCGCGTGGTTCCCATTCCCGTGGGAATATCTGGATAAAAAGTATTCTATGTGTTAATCCAGGTTATAAACTATCTGTAAGCCGAATTTCATCTAAATCCATTCAGTAGTTTTTACGTGAGAGAGTAACAAACATCCATCCATACTTACAAACTTTCGTGTTTATAATATTATTAGGAAGGATAGTCACCAATGATATTTTTGCAGGCCGTCGATAGTCACATCTTAATGCTGGTGACTTACCTATGAGTATAACCATAGTACAGTTCTTCCTTGCGAACAGATAAGAGTGCCAGTGCAAATAAATTAGTGAAATGAGGATTGTCCAAACGTGAGATATGAAGTGACCGATTAAAAAATCTCACCCCTCGAGCACTTCTATATAATATCCTAGTCATGCATGACTACCATTATGGATTGTATATCCCAGTACATGAACCTACAATCCAAGGTGAGACAAGGTTGGGATCCGTCCGATTAGAAATAGTTTATTCAAATGACAGAAGGGCGACGCAGATAAGCCGTTCGGCCTTGTACTTTGAAGCGTGCAATGCGTAGCGCAACAGCGAAAGCTAAGCTAAATTCAAATTCAAATTATTTTATTTGTAATAAATGTGGTACATTACATAGGTGGAACAGGTTAGGTTGAGCATCGCACATTTAGCTCAAGTATTAGCATACAAATATTCAATAATATAATAAAAGTTAAAATTTAAAAATAAAATACATAACTAATTAATCATTACACATTAAAATCATTGTTAATAAATTCATCAATTGTATAAAAAACATTAGATACTAACCATTTTCTGAGCGTTAGCTTAAACCTAGTTTATGAGAGCTCCGTTATAAATAATGGGATTTTATTATAAATTTTTATGCTCATTGCGTAACAATTATTTAAATAACGCGTTGTTTTGGGAATAGTGTCCAATACGTGGGTTTCTCGAATTTGTTCTATAATGGTCCTTTGCTTCTGTGAAATATTCATAATTTAATTTGACAAATTTCCCTATCTCCAGTACATAAATAGAGGCTAATGTTAATATACCCATTGACAAAAAATATGGCCTGCATGATATGTCAGGGCTACTTTGCTTGGTTCCGCCCGAGATGGGTAACGAAAATGTTTTCAACTTAATAATTGTTAAAATTTTAGTATTATTTCAATAAATACCAAAATGAAATAAAGTAGGTAGGATATCCATTAAAATCAAGCCATTGCTACAATTGATGGATTTATTGGTTTCATCGCCACGCTCGCAAATTGAGAGTAGGCGATTCCGGACACAAACAAATCCGGACTATGCACCGTAAAATACCACTTTGCTGACCTGGCGATTGAACCTATGACCAGCTAGTATTTTATCTTAATTTATTTTAATTTTATTTTAATTTGATTTAATTTTATATACTTACTTACTTATGTAATTTTAATAATTTTAATTTTATATTATTTTAATTTATTTTGTCATTTATCATTTGTAATTGGTGCATTTGTTGACTTTGAATAAAAAGTATTATTATTATTATAGTCAAGTGTAACATTTGGTCAGTAGCTCAACTGAAAGAGAAGTGACCAGATTTTGCAAGCGTCATCGCATTTTCCGAGTTTATCATTCATTTTCGTGAATTAACGTTTGCATTCAACTGCGGTTGAGCACTAATCAGTGCCCAATGAGTAGAATTTCTAATGTTTTCAGTGGCGCCGCGTTCTAAGTGTTAATACTTATTTCTTTTTACAAATCGGCTATAAAAATACTTCGCCGTCGTTCATTATCAGTCATTACTCTCTGTACGCACCTAACACTGTTGTTACTTATATAGTACATCAGAACAGCTGCAAAGATTTTTATGAAATTTAGCAGGGTACAGGTTAAAAGTCGCAATGTATCTGACACGATGAGTCAAACAGAATAAAGTGGAAGGAATTGACAAGAAAAGTAGACCCCACCATCAGATAGGATTAATAAATGCCGAGGAGAGAGAGAGAGATAGAGATAGCAGGTTTAAATCCTGTTCGTGGAAATTTTTTCAACATTTTTTAATTTGTAATTTGTTTGCAACAAATTTTGCGTTAAAATTATTTAAAAAGCATGAAAATATTAATTGTGATGACAATAAATGGTTTTTGTTTCGCTTTTTCGTACTATTTTTTAATGTTTATTTAGATATGTTTAAAAAAGATAAGCTAAGACAAGATTTACATTTCATTGAAATTCCTCTTATATCTCAGAATTTCTTCTGTTCTTCTTTTAAACTCGGTAACATTCTCCAATGGAACTACAAGACTATTAGTCTCCGTCTACGTAGTGCTCGCGAAGAAAGTCGCGGCCAACGGCTAGCTCGCAATAAAATCCAGACAGCTGTCGATAAACAGCGCTATGTCAAGGAACCCGTGTGTGTCAACGGTCTTCACGATTGTATATACCGACATATGACCTCGTACGTTTTGATTCATTCGGTTGATGAAATTCGAGACGAGAATAGTGTTTTAGATAACGTTAATTGGAGGACATAGACCTTCGATGCGAAGGCTACAATTACGTGGAATTAACATCGCAAGCGTGGCTTTAATTTCCCTATTTTTTACAGTTAGGTAGAGCTGTGTGACAGAATACTGCCAATCTATTTTGCCGTCATTCTGCCATAACTGATTATCTGCAGTTTTTGTCAATTATGAGTTAAATATACCAATCGATTTAGTTTTTAAGATCTGTCGTCTGCCAATATCGGTTAAACGCAGAAATCCATAGTTGCAGAGAATACTCTGTGCAAATAACGGCTAATTAATCCATTTCTGTAAAAAGTCGCCAGACAAAAACGATCAAATTTGTTTAACGATATAACGTTTGCTAACGATATAATATTATTAAACACGTTTAATTGACTTTCTCATTTACGCACTGGAGCAGGTCCATAGATGATTTATTCTGCCAAAGTAAATATTTAAAATGCCGTTAGGCGGTTATGGAAAATTATTTACTTATTAAAAACTTTAATAACATACGTCAACAAAAATTTAATTATTCACTTTAACTCATTTTGGCCCGCGCCCAACATGCAAGATGAAATAATGATTTTTTGAAAATACTATGGAATTTGAAAAAAAATGCTCGGCCATTTCATGATTGCTTTAGGTTAGAACATGATTATTTCATGCAACATTTAAAGCACCTCATGACATGCCAATTTCACGATATGTCCACGACATATAGATTACTAAAGTCAGTAACAATAGAGCCATTTGAAAAAAATAAAGATTTGTTAGCAAAGCGAGAGTTTCCCAGCGCGTCCAGAAGACCCGAGAGTGATTGCGCACTATCAAGAAGAGAAAAGTTGGATATTTGGGTCATATTTTAAGACATGCTAGATAAAAAATTGCTTCAACTCTTCAATTATGATGGGCAAAATAGAAAGGAAAAAACGCTTTGGTAAACGGAAAACATCTTAGCTTAGGAACATTCGGGAATGGAATAGAATCACCAGTGTGGAAGAACTGTTTCGAATAGCGGGCGAATTTACCAAGCTAACGGAAGACCTCCAGTAATGGCGTGCCACCATGAGAAGGATAGAGTGATTGTCATCTAGCAATTCACGCTCTCCTTCTATCTATTTAAATATCTATTTACTCACGCTTGGTAAATGAGGTGGTGATTGGTGATCACAAACTCGGGCAAACCCGGGAATTGAAGTTTTCGGGTAGAGCCGCTCTGTCACTCGACCACCGTTTTAATTATTACAATGTTATTGCGGTGTCATTCACTAACGAGGCTATAGCACAGCTCAATAATATTTTAATAGTCTTGCCGAACGACCAATCACCGCGTGTCGCGTTATCATGACAGCTAACGTCAAAAGTTCATCGACCCGCGAGCCAATCAAAGTTTCGTTTTCACGAGTTTATGGGTGCGTTCACATCACATTGTTTGTGTTATCCGACCCTAGGAAGTGGGATTGTATGAACGCGCCCGTTGCGAATTTAAGGCGGCTCGCACACTGCATGCTATGTTGGTGTAATAAAGCTTTAAATAAATATTAGAAATGTTCGGATTTTAAAAGATAAGACGGTTCGTATATCTAAATTTAATTTGTGCATATCGCTATTTCCTTGGGCATGCATGGGACTAACTATTTACTCCTGTATGTTTTTGTTATAATAACTACACATATGTTTTGAATTAAAGAGTTACTGACATAAATCACAGAGGAATCACACACACACTTTAAGGACGTCTCAATAATATTTTAATTTTGAAGCTGCGACATTATGTTGAGCGGGCTCCTATTCGTTGTAGCAAGCATCGTAGTATTAAGCTTAAAAACTAAGTTTAATTGTGCTACATTGAATAAACATTTTGAGTTTGAGTTTAAAAAGAAAGGATTATTTTAAACGCTTTGCAGTGTAAGCTCGCCCTATGAAATCGTAAGCCTACCTACATAGGGTCCCCATGAAAAATCGTTAATAGCAGTTTCCCTGCACCTGAGTTATTGTGCCCGGCAAATGTACCATTTAGAGATTTTATTAGAGCCCCAGGCTGCCTAGAATTACGAGTTTCCTAGATGCTCTAGGTAGTCGTAGGTCTGGCTATATGCAGCAGCTTTGAGTAAAGTACTTCATAATAATATATTTGTAAAAACATTATTTATTTAGGAATTTTGATTATAGTTTTTTTGTATTAGTTTAGTTGTAAAATGTTTGCTGTTTCATAGTTATTTCAATTATTTAGTACCTAATAGTTTCATAACATCATGTAACTGAAAAAAGGTGATTTCAGTAAGTTTGCTTTAGATGCTGCTTCTTCATAAGGTTTTTCGTAATAAATATAGATATTCTTTTGTCAATTAGTGATTTTTGCAATGTCGTTATATAGCATGACAGCTCAGTTAACTTTATCTATTCCGTATATAAAATAGAAATGTTCCTCTTTTAAGTTCATTATTTGGGTATTTTTTTAAGTAATTAATTTGTGCTGAAATTATATTATATATTCTTTATATTTTACTTATAATAATAATGCGTTGGTTAATATTAAACATTTTTACAAACATTATGCAAAAGAGTAATTCAGATTCTCTTGTTGTTTGTCTTTATGCACCCAAACTCACACTTATCATGTATTTATTCAATAAACTTAGAAAATAAGCACTTTCAATTGTCAAAAACATGTTTTGCAACATAACACCCATAAGAGGTCATTTTTTAACTGTGAAGAGGATTGGGCGCAAAAACCGATTTGGTCGATTCTTTTTTTGTTGGAATCATTCGTAGGTTATATTTAAAACATTCGTAACATTTGAAACATTGGTAATATATGAATTTTTGCGTTAATAACGCTCAAACAAATTCAACGATAACAAAAAAAAATTCTGCCTCAGGCGGGAATTGAACCAACGTCAACGCAGCCGTTCCGGATTACGGAGGACGTGGCTTCGACTACCATTGAGGTAGACATTTTATCAAAGTTTCTTTAAGGTGAAAGAATACTACCACCTCCTCTCTTCCCTTAGGTGTCGTAAAAAGCGACTTACGGACTAAAGACAAACATCCAACTGCATAGAGCGGCGATGGGCTCACCACCTGTCACGCTGACCACATGTGCAGTTGCTCTTTGGTGAAACGTGGACGTGCAGAGGACTGCTTTTGCTGTCCTCATTGCCTAGTCTCTGACTAACCCTTCGGGGATAAAAGTCATGGTTATAATGTAGGTTCTTTGTTACCTGTTGTCCAGGATCTTGGCGTCGGGCGGGGGGGTGCCGCTGGTGCTGGAGGTAGACTTGGCGCTCAGGTCCAGCGGCTGCTCGGCGAGGGTCGGCGATGACGGTGCCGGCTTCTCGCCCGGCTCTGGTAGCCTGGTGGGTGGAGGGGACCGGTTAGATGTGATTGGTTTTATTCGTTTATTTTTACACACACAATACATCTAGGTATATTAATAAAAATAAATTGTCCAGAAAGTGCAGAAAAAATTCAGAAAGGCTTGATCGAATTGGCTGATTCTTTTTTTGTTTTGTTCGTAATTGTCAGGACAAGTTTTGTGTGTAAGAAAAGGCGAGGGATACAGGGTGTTCACGCGTATAGTTTATAATAAACTAGCGGCGCCCGCGACTTCGTTCGACTTCGACCCCGTGACAAAGAAGAATGACCAAACCAGCCTATTCGATATCTATTGCTTCTTAATCATTCACATATCAAAAGTGTTCTCATAAGTTATAATAATTACTGTTAAAAAAGATTTTCTATAGAACGCCGCTTTAAGAGTCAGGTGATAAATAAATGCTGAACTGAACAGTCATACGATAACAGTTGTCATAACCTTAAAATACTTAAAAAGTCTTAAGCTAAAAATGAAGATAGCTTCAAACTCCCGCATGATTTTGTAATGTAATTTTTTCTTCATAATTTAGAGCATTGCTGCTATTGATTACTATTTATATCATTAAAGCGCTGTGTTACGCTAGCTAGCTAAAAAACTAGCCTAACTCCCATAGTAAAAAGGTCATTCTCCTTTCAAACATTTTCTTTCACACAAACTTGACAATTACAAACACAAAAAAAGGATCAGCGTAAAATCGGTCGAGCCGTACTGAAGTGATGCGCGTCGGTACAAACATTTCGGCAATTGATTCTCAATAAGACTAAGATTCCCGAGCGCAGAAACTGGTAGGGGACTGATTGATTGCACATCGCGATTCGCGACCGTCAACTTAGCAAAATAGGTAAATATTATTATTTTATTTTTTAACTTATAACGGCCGGAATGGCTTACCTATTCAAAGACAATTATTTTCGTATATTTTTCATTAACTAAAACCAATTATAATGCAAGTAATACGATATTTAAATTACCATTAGACGGATGTTTGAAATTTTATTTGATACAATAAAGTATAGATACACTAACAGTGTATTTAATAATAATAAGATATAATTTAAATTTACCAATTGTCAATAATAATGTTTATGTTATGAGTACTTTCATACATGGTATTAAAGTGTATAATCATTTACCTACTAATTTAAAGGCATTGAAAGGTCATATATTTAAATTTAAGTTAAAAACTTGGTTATTTAATAATGTTTTCTATACACTAAATGAATACTTTAGTTTCAAGACTAATAAATTGTTAAATACACGATGAATTTTGTTAATAATATTTATTTGTGTACATTGCATGCCTGATCATGGGCAAACTGTTGATACTATATATTTTTTTAAGAACTTGTTACACAGTTTAACCAATAAAGGAATTCTATTCTATTCTATTCTATTCTAATGGCTAGAATGACTAGATAAAACACTGTGGAATATTTTTTTCCAAATTTTGAGTACTTGTGATTTGCGAGTAAGTAATCCATAATTTAAAAGACCCTATTTTCGGGAATTTCGGGAATCCCAGCCATAACATAGATACATACATAAAGTATTGCAAGCAGAACGCCTCGGTGGCCGAGTGGTCAAGCGCACGGCTTGATATCCGGAGGTCCCGGGTTCAATCACCAGGCAAATGAAAACTATATCTAGTTTTCATATTTCACAATCCTAAATAGATTGTAGCCAGGCAGCACTTAGCCTAGTCTTTGATTGTAGCGGAATAGTGACATACCTATACATTTCACGTGTATGTGTTTTGGCAGAATAGGACATTTTTGAAGGAGCACAGGTCATGTTGACCCCTAGCTCGCATTCTACTAAACGAAAAGAGTGCCTAAACAACACGCTACATACTCCTTTAATGCAGACGTTTTGAGAGCGTCGATTTTGCATCAAGTTTTTATGTGTGATCAAGGGAATCACGTGTTCAGTTTACCTGTACATAGCTCTAAAGTGTTGCAAGTAGAAGTGGTACGATGCACTAACGTCGCGGCCCATCGTCACAGAAGCATGCGCGCCGCTCCGTGATTAATCGCGAACTGGTCACAGTGGCGAGATCCAAAACTTATATTGTTGTAAAAATTGCAGGGCCATTCTCCAAATTGTTCACTATCTGTTCAATATCAGTCTTGACAATTATTTATACCATGGTACAGAATATAAGGTGACTGCTAGAAACAGCAAGAAACTCAAGGGCTGGTCAGGTCAAGTGTTTTAAACACGACAAAAAACAAATTCGTGTTTTTTTTTCATTTTTAATGAAATAATTCATTTTGTGAATTTTAATTGGATAGTCTTTGAGTATCTAATTTATTTTAAAGCATACAGCCGTCTGTTGACCCGTCCGCGTCAGCTGGGCGATAAGTACCTACGTTGACGGGCCAACAGACGGCCGTATGCTTTAAAATAAATTAGTTGCCCCCGTCAGCTGGGCGATAAGTACCTACAAAAAAACACGAATTCCATTTTTGTCAGGAATAAAACACTTGACCTAACCAGCCCTTGAAGTTTCTTGCGGTTTCTAGCAGTCATCTTATATATAGATTTACGACTATAATCCCTGAAGGGTTAGTCAGAGACAAGGAATGAGGACCGCAGGAGTAGTCCACTGCGATAGTCCACGTTTCACTAAATTACTACTGCACATGTGCTCAGCGTGTATCGGACCGAGAGCTTGGCCACTCTGTTACCGAGGCAATTTTTTTATTAATTTCTTTCAATATTATATTAAAAAGGCCAAATCAGTTCCAATATAATATAAGCGATATAAATAAGTTAATAACTTCCAACATTTCAAACCTTTAGACTGGTTGTCAAGTGTAATTAGGCTCACGATATCTAGAATAAAAAAAAATCAGAGAGCATTCTTCTTTTCGATGAGTACCTTTGATTAAAATAATGATTGCATTATAGCTTGCCAAATTGACAATGGGCTTAAACGTGGTGAGCCCAGCGCCACTTTATGTTTTTGGATGTTAGTGCAGTCTTTAGTAAGATAATCGCCTTTTATGGCACCCAAGAAAAGAGACGTGTCGTTAGAATTCTTTTAATAAGCCGCGACCGCACACTTATGATTATTTTCCAACTAAGTCATAAAAAATTGTTTTAATAAAATAGTAGAATAACCCACCGTTCTACTCAAAAATTGTGACGAAATATGTTTTATCAGTTGTTGGGGCTGCACCGAAAGAATGAAACAAATTGATAAACTTGTGTCATTTGCACAGATGCACAACGTATAATTGAGTAATACTGCCATATTAATATTACTTTAATTCAAAAGTGCACATGTGCAATTATGTCTTCGCTAACATTTCTGTTGTACATACGCCGCAGGTGAACCTATACAACATTCTTGAATTTTTGAAATTTATTTTTATTTGCAAAAGATAAAGTTCAAAATTTATTAAAGAAATTTTGACAATTTGTGGTAGGTTGATCTGGCTGGCGTAATTGCTGTAATTTGTAACTATTTTGGCATGTGTAATACTGTTGAAGGCTCTTTGGAAGTGAAGAGTAATGTTTGCTATTTTGTTATATACATTTATTTAGATAAGAACAGCTAACAAGAACGTACACCAAAAAATGCATTAAGTATATTGAAAGAAATAGTTGCCCATTTTTAAACACCCTTATTTAATCATTCGTCCTTTATCATATTTATTACTCGTGATTATCTATCTCCACTAATCACGAAATATCTAAAGTCATAATAGGCTAGACACCTTTTGAAATAGGAAAAATTAACAAATATATTCTGCAAAAAATTGCTATGAAAGTCTCTTAGACTTTATGTTTTAATGTAAAATTCTTGGTTTCAATTAAGTCATATTACAATTAAAAGTAAATTACCTTATACATGATTTATTACGTCTTTAAATTTTCCAGATCAATAATAAATGCATTTATTCATGTGTTTGAAATGAAATAAAGGTATAAAAGTTCAACACATTTCTTTGCGTTCAAAACGATCTTCTAGTTTGTTGAACTTTCAAGCATTCAGTGACTACGGTTGACATTGTATCTGCAGATAATGCATTTTATTTGAATTAATGATTAATTTCAAAATGTGTTTATTCGCTTATTGTTTATAGCATGCATTATACTAGAGTACAAACATTTTTGAACGTTCTCAATGTCCTTGTGTCCGAATGAATCACTTTAGTATTCGAGTTCATTGTAAAACATGTGTCTTTGTGACCTTCAGTATATGTTTGAAAACTTCAGAATTTTTTTAGTGTTTGCTATAACCTACAAACTGTAGACTGTACAGGCTTACAGCGTAACTTTAAGAAAGGTTGGGTGGTCAAAGAAAATTCCAGGCCCTCGCGGGTGTTGCGCGGTGAGGATTTGTAAGCGCCATTCACATTTTTATCCAAAAGTGAATAAAAATAATTCGTTTTTTGGAAATTCAAAACAGTCAAGGAATCGAAATGGTAAATACCTATGTGTTTATGATTTTATAGGAGTTATTATTGTAAAACACGGTCGTAATGTGCATTTATATTAAATTTTATAGGTAACATCAGGACTTTCTTTCTATCGAGCAAAATGTTTCCAATCGTGTTTTGAAAACAGTCATCCCCTCACACATACGTTCTGTAATACATATTGAAAATTTCAGTGCGAAATATCTTAAATATTTTGAATAACAGCAAATTTTTCCGTTTTTACCTAAAAGTTCCTCGAGAGGTAGTGACCCAACATGCTGATAACAACAAGGTTGCGTCACATACGGTGTTGTGTCAAGAAAATTCCACCCTATCTCCTTCCGTTGGGGAAGTTGAGGCTTGGAACAATGCTATTAACTTGGCCAAAAGGTTAGCTAAAGGTCTTATAGCGTTTTCTTGGACAGTGGCCTAGTGATTTTCCCTATACATTTTTGCCATGTAGTGTTGTGTTAAACCCCGTCAAATATTCTAAATACACGTTAAAATTTTTGCACCTCCGATCGTGAGGTGAGTACCTATAGTTCTTCATCGGAATACCTATAATGACAATATATATTTCTATTTAAAATAGAATTCTCTTATTATGTATCTATCTCACGAATCTCAAGATCTATCTTTATGCAAGTACGTAACTAAAAGCTGGACCGAAAATCTGGTGGAAGTTGTGGCTGCTAGATTCGTTAAGTATATACCGGTAGTTGTGGGAATCCTTGGGGAAGGACTTAGTCCAATATTGGACGTCCAGCGGGTGATGATGATGATGATGACATCATGAAGACCAGACGTAAGGGATATCAGGAAAATTAAGTAAGCAATTCCGATCATTTGAACAAGATACTAAATTGTACCGAAAAATTATTTTAAAAGTCTCTTTAAACTTTTATCTGTCATGTTAAAATTACTTCAAGTATATCATTTACAATTTAAAGTGAATTACCATTTCATTATACCTCTAATTATACAGAGCATAATGAAAAAAAGATAGTAAATTACATAGGCTCTATATACCATCAGTGACTTGAAGAACCTAGTGAGATACAAGAATACGCCCGCGTGATGCCAGAACCTAAAAAAAACACCGAGGATGGCTATCCTCCTAAAAAATAAATAAAAAATACTAATAAAACCACAATAGAAGCTCAAACCGACAAACAAGTCCACAACTAAAGCGTTAAAACAATAGCTCCGGGTCTATAACGTCGAATTCACAAAACCTTGAAGGAGGCACAATGCCGGCACGCATTAACTTTAATGCGGCGTGTACTAAAATTACCCATTGATCGCTCAAACTATGACTGCATTTGTAATATTAGATAACATAATCTAATATTGCAGAGTGAAATACCAGCTACTTGTGGAACCAAAAGCTAAACTTGTAACATTAATACCAACGGCACAATGCGAGCACAAACTGACACACAACTGTAACGTGAGACAATAGATGCGGCTCTGTGACGTCGAATATTTCAATACGCTGTCACCTTGAAGGTGGCACAATGCTTTTGTCGACGCTTGCTCTGAAAACTGCCTACATTCAAGTATTGAGTTTTCGTTGTGCACGTCTGTCTGTTCGGCGGGCGACGTTCAGACGATATTGCAAAGGAAATAGGGCGAATTTACATTCGTAACGCTCGTTGCAGTTGCTTGAAGGTTCGTTTTTGTAAGTGGACTGTTAAAAGTACGATCTTAACATTATTCTGGCTTCATGGTTATCATAATTGGTTCAAATTATTTTCTGATATTCTCGTGTTGTAAAAATTGCTAATTTAGGTGTTAATTTGAATAAGTAACTGAGAAAATTACCTAACTATAACGTCGGTAACAAGGTCATAAAACTCTAAAGAAAATATATTTTTTTTCAGCCGCGTTTGTAATATGCTTAATTGCACACCATTAAAACTCAAATACTTTTATTTTCGTTAGCTCATGGAAAGTAACTGAGAAAATTACCAAACCATAACGTCGGTAATAAGGTGAGAAAACTCTAAAGAAAATATTTTTTTTTCAGTCGAGTTTGTAATATGCACAATTGCACACCCTTACAAAAAACTCAAAAGCTTTTGTTTTCGTTAGTTCATGGAATGTGGCTATTATATTAATCGACTAACCTGTTCCCGACTCCGAGTTATGCACACTACCAAGTAGACTATCACGGTGGGGTAAATCCGAACATTGGCAACAGGAACAGTGCATTTGAAGAAGTGAGATTGTCCATGAAAAGCTATCCCGCTAATCTTCGCTTCGGTCTGTCAATATTCCCATTTATTCGCTAAAAGACGCGACGAAAGCGTCGTCCGGAAGAGTAGATTGTCGGCATCGCTTCCGCTGCGCATCGACAGAGCCGCCACGCAATGTATGTATGAGATGGCTGTTCGATTGTATTGTGAACCTATTTAGTTTGCTATTCGACTGAGTTGTCAAACGGGCTTAAAGTCCGCCTTATGGTAAACTGCAACTGCAGCCATGCTGTTAAAACTTATAGAACGTTATAACAAATTACGCTTTGCCTACTAGGTTTTAGTTTAGCAACCTATATGCCCAGATTACTGCAAAAGATAGATACCCAGTGAAGTGAAGTGAACTAAAAAACTACGAATATGTCTGCAAAGTTGTAGTTAGAGAAATATTACAAGTAATATTGCATGCTATGATTACTCTATGCATTTATTAGCCATTAAGATGACAGAAAAGTCTTTCTCCAATTTTAATTTCCGAAAAATCGAAAGTAGTATATATTTTCACTCACTAAACTATTGTGCTAAAAGGCACATTTTATCAAAAGTTTTTGTGTAAGCGAGGTAGATTTTTGGCCAAAATGCTTGATATTGCCTATATGGGAAGACCAGAGTTCAGTAGTGGGACATAATAGTAAGAAGAACAATGATGTTTATATGTTGATGATGTAGCTCTTTGACAATGCATTACCACCTTTGTTTATCACTCGTTTGGAAGATTCATCTATAAGGTTTCTTTTTATTTTACAATGAGAAAACCCTTGCCCCATATCTCACAATGATGCGGCCGAAGGTGAAAGCGCACTTCAACTGAAACTCTACCGAGGAAACTGGCTTTTATCTCTAAATGTAGAAACGCTACTAAAATTAAACAAAATATTTATTACACTAAAATCTAAAGCAGGTCGCAAGAATCTCCGTCTTAATAATTTGTTTAAAATGGGAAGCGATAGTTTAAAAATGCTCATATTATTATTGATCTACGAATTTTCTGAAACACACCATCTACTATGGCTTATCTAATCTATAATCTCTTTAAAATAAACGCAGATCCCGTTAAGTATTTAATATGATATCCTTGGCGTTAACCTTAAATAAATGAATTAATTGGTATTATCCACTCAAAACTAGTTCATGACAACAATCAGATATCGAAAGATTACAATGAAACGTGGAAAAAAATAACAACACTGATCAAGATTTCATTCAAACACCGTTATCACAGCCCAAAATTAGCATTTTAAATTCTCGATACCAATTGCACGAACTAGTTTTTATTAAACTGAAGTGATTAACGAACTAGTACAATGGCAATTTTAATATCGGCTCCCACAAAAAGGTGTGAAACTGTGAAGCCTTAAGACCACGCCTAGTTCCTCCGGCTGTGAACCAGAGAGTTAAGATTCGTTGATTGTGAGAAAAACGGTAACTAGCGTCCATGGTAATATAAATAAATATCATGAAAAAAAACAAGGGTAATTATCGTGCTTACAAACGGTTCTCATATCATGTTCAAGAACAAAATTACCCGAAAAGGAATCTACGATTAACCTTACAGATTTATTTTAAACATTATGATAGTGTTGGGTGTTTTAAACCTTTTTACGATTTGGTTAAAAATAATTACAAAGTACGATTCTATTCGGTTCGACATAATTGAATTTTTTTATATCAATTTATTTAAGCATTTCGCTCGATCTGTCTGTCCCGTCTGTTCGTTGTAAGTAGTCTATGACAGTGACATCCTAATTGACGACCCAGATTCAAAGCGAACAATAAGCACAGGATTCCAGCTAAGGCCATTTAAATTTCAAATTGGGCAAAGAATGCCGACTTGCGGGGCACACCTGTACGCTGGTCTATGTTAGTATTGGGATTTGAGTTTATCCGTAACTATACTAAGAGAACTTAGTAACAATGTTACATTTTCCGAACATGTAAGATATAATGAGTTTAGTTGTATGATTTTCTAAAACGGAGGTACCTACTGCAACTTGCTGATTGATTTCCCCACTCTTAGCATCATCTGGACTTCCGATAACTTAATTGTTGTGCCATTCCAAGCATGAAGGAGCTTAGAGTTTAGAGCTTTGAATTGGATCACCTATTCGAGGATCCTAAACTACAAAAGCTGCTTAGCGTTTACTACGATCAACTATAAAGTGCCATAGCTGTCACGTCATCATCAGCCTATGAACGTCCCACTGCTGGCACAGGCCTCCCATATGGGCATCAGCAGGTGGGGAGATTAGGTCACAACCCACCACGCTGGCCCAATGCGGGTTGGTGGGTTAAAACCCAACAACCGGGACCAACGGCTTAACGTGGCCTCCGAAGCATGGAATACTGTCACGTATAGGTACTATACTTATTTACAAATAAATATCGCAATTTATTTTTTTAATGTCGCTAATTATGTCTCTAAACACAAGATCTGAAACTTTTGTGTCACTCTTTTCTTTTATCGATTCATAGCTCTACATTTTAATATATTATTTATATTAGAACATTAAAAAAATAAACAAAACATGAATTGTTTTGTAATACGTGTGGTGCGTCAGTACATATACACAAAAAACAGGATTTATAATTGTAGAACGAAACCCATTTAAAATGGTCACATATCACGTACCGTCACTATAATATAGCCGTACAGCAACCCGTTCTTGAGAATTAGGACGTTGTGTCAACATTGGGATGTAGTACGATTGTTATGCAGGTTGGGGCGGCCGCACGCGGGCCACA
Source organism: Scoparia ambigualis (assembly GCA_963921215.1). NCBI lineage: Eukaryota > Metazoa > Arthropoda > Insecta > Lepidoptera > Crambidae > Scoparia > Scoparia ambigualis. The sequence goes on from OY992524.1 coordinate 21,027,612, forward strand.
TACGATCGTAACGACACAACAGCTTTGCACGGGATAATCGAAGCGCTATGTGGAATTGGGAAAACCGGATAACACTGACTTTGTGTTTTGTGTCACTGTGCTACGAATTGTGACGTAGCAAAATGACGGTGTTGCCAAATGTTGATTTCGTTCCAAAGAATTAATAGTGTAACCGTTTAAAGGTTCTCTAAGAAACATTTTACATCATTTGTGTAGAGCTTAAATCTCTAGTAGGCAAAACCACAGATCATTTTGAACCTAAAATATTTCGTCCTGAACAAAAGTTATGAAATTGAAATGAAAAGTAGAGTGATAGCTCGCTATTCTCATTCAATTTCAATGGCGTCTTCATTTCGACAGGCACTAATGGAGACACCTATTGTCTTACCTTTCAACTGTCCTATTGACTTCACAATGTACAAAGCCATTGAAAAAAAATCTTACAACCACTAAGTGAAATGAAATTTTAAAAAAACATTTCAAGTAGGTTCATAATCGCAGTCGCATAATCGTAAGTTCATAGTCGCGCGTTTGATTCCGTAAATTTCGAACTACTATTAGCTAAACTTAATTTTTTTGGTTTCGGATCGACTGCTTGTGACTGGTTTAAATCTTACTTCTCGCGTCGCTCACAAAAGGTTCGGTGCGTAAAAGACGACGGCACTGTGGAGGTCTCGACCCCACTATCTATCGCTCGGGGTGTGATCCAAGGCTCTATCTTGGGTCCACTATTATTCGCTTTATATACATCTAATATAACTGAAGTAATTGAACACTGCCGTTTCCACCTCTATGCGGATGATACACAGCTTTATGTTCACACTAAGCCTTCTGCGATGGATGTATTATCAGCTGTGTGTAAATTAAACAGGGATCTTCAGGCCATTGCTGATTGGTCTCGTAAACACTCTCTTGTTTTAAATCCGGCAAAAAGTGTTCAAATTATATTGGGCACTAAAAAACAAATCGCATCCATTAAAACTGTACAAATAAACGTAATCTTAGACAATGTTCCTATACCTCGTGAGGAATGCGTTCGTAACTTAGGTTTGTTTATTGATGAAAATCTTAGGTTTGAGAATCATGTTAGGCGAAAGGTCGGTCTTTGTTTTGGCTCCTTACAAACTTTATTTAAGCTCCACAGATTTTTGAGTACTAATGTTAAAGTGCAGTTATGCAATTCCCTAGTGTTATCCCATCTACATTATTGTGATATTGTGTACGGTCCTTGTCTGCTCAAAAAGACGGAACATCAAATCCAGAGGATACAAAATGCTTGTATGCGATTTTGCTTCCCAATACCAAAAAGGGATCATATTACCCCTCACTTAGTACATAACAAGATTCTGTGTATGGGCGGGGTCAGGGACTTGAAATATGCTTGTTTTTTACAAACTTTATTTAAAACAGGAACGCCAGAATACCTGTATTCTAAGTTAAAATGGAAGACGCGTTGCTCAAAGTTAAGGCACCTTGGTAACTTCCTGTCTCCGCCCTTACACAGAAACAACGTTACGAGGGGATGCTTTTTATTTGCCGCTTCGAAAATATGGAACGACCTGCCGCCTCCTTTACGGGAGGGTGTTGGAATGTCAAAAATTGGTTTCAAGCGTAAATGTAAATTATGGTTACTAAAAAAACAAAACGAAGCGGCTATGATAATGTTTAAATTACAATTGTAATAAAATGTAGTAGGGAAAATTTCATTAAAATTATTTTCATAAAACTTAACTGTTGTCACATTTTCTTAGAAAAGTATAAAAAAACACGCTAGGTTGTGGCAGAATATCAGCTACAGCTGTCGTTTCAGCTGTTTGATGCTGAGCCACATTACCTTTTTGTTCCATATTGTTAGTTTTTAAGTTAGTTGTAAAACTTGTAATTTTGAACAAATAAATACTTTTTATTATTTATTTATTATTATTAAGTACACCTATGCTTGTTTTTGTAAAGTATTAGCTCATAAATGTCCCACTGCTGGGCACGTAACGTCCCAATGGATAACAGCGCATGTGGAGATTGGGCTACAACTCACCACACTGGCCCTATGAGGGTGGTTGGTTTTAGACTGACCCAATGAGGGTTGATTGGTTTTAGGACTGCCATCTTACGACAACAACTGGGACCAATTTACATGCTTTACATGCCTTTCGAAGCATGGCTCCTCCGTGCTGATTCAAGATCTTCCAAAAGATGGAATAGTCTACCAGCACACGTATTCCCTCCTACCTATGACATAGGGTCCTTCAAACGAGGCGTGAAGAAGCACTTTGTGGGCCGGCAGAGTGAGGATGACTGATGCTACGTCTCTTACGCTGCACCAGTTGTCCTCGCGCCTGGACCTCATTTCCACTTAACATCAGGTGGAGTGGGGTCATTTGCCGGGCTTAATATAAAAAAAAGATATTTTTTTAGGGTTCCGTATCCAAAGGGTAAAAACGGGACCGTATTACTAAGACTCTACTGTCCGTCCGTCTTTCCGTCTGGGTGTCACCAGGCTGTATCTCATGAACCATGATAGTTAGACAGTTGAAATTTTCACACATGATGTATTGCTGTTGCCGCCATAACAACAAATACTAAAAACAGAATAAAAACATATATATTTAAGGGGGTCTCCCATATAACAAACGTGACTTTTTTTTTTTGCCCTTTTTTTGCTCGATATTAATAACGGCAACAGGTAGACGTTTGAAATAATCACAGAATATTTAGTTGTATATTCACTTCAAAAATTAATAAATTTATATAAATATAAAATATTATAGATACGATACGGTACGGAACCCTTTGTGCGCGAGTCCGACTCGCACTTGGCCGGCTTTTTTTTAATTTGGTAAGCCTAAAAGCAAAAATTGACGTGACAGTAGATATTTGCACAAAGAAATTTATTTATTTATTTATTTATTTATTGGGCAGTCAACAAAAACATGTACCAACAGTCTAACAATAGGTATAGGGTGAATTCCAAACTTAATCTAAGTACAGTTTTTAATTAAAGACAGCCACGGCATGCGATGTGGACTAATAGTAATGAATTTAACTAAACTAAATATGTATACTTACAAGATTCAAAACTAAATCTAAAACTACTCTATTGTATTTTATAATTACTTTTATATTATTTGAAGTTTAAAGGGGACTTACGTAACTATTTCTAATAACTTTTCGGAACCTGTGAGCACTGTCATTAAAAATATCCAACACTTCCAAATTATTTGGCCGAGAAAGAGTGTTATATTGTCTTTGGATCCTATTTAATGTAGAATGGCGACCCAGATCGCTCCTCACGGACTTAGGCACAAAAATATTGAATCTGCTAATACGAGGTAGTTTTTTGGGTGTATTAAGTTTGATTTTTTCAAGGAGATCGGAGCAATCAAGGCTACCATTCATCAACTTATATAGACACATGACATCAAGGAGCAATCTTCTGTTTTTGAGGCTTTCAATATTGTAGTGTTTAAGACGACCCTCATATGTTGCAAGAGTTTTAGCAAGGTGCGCTCGGAATGAAAGATGCCAAAGAAATCTTTTCTGCACACTCTCCAATCGTTTAATGTGAACATCGTATACAGGTGACCAAATAACACTACAGTATTCAAGCAGAGACCTTACAAGACTGTTATAAATCGTTATAATAGCTAAGGGGTTTTTAAAATCTTTTGTGTTCCTTAAAACAAAGCCTAGTGTCCTGAAGCTTTTGGTGACTATTTTGTCAATGTGAGCGTTGAACTGTAGCTTGACATCCAGATAGACCCCAAGATCCTTTATAACTTTTACTTCTTCAAGTGCAGCGTTGTTAATTTTGTATGTAGTACTTGGCGTAGACAGTTTTCTTGTGAACCTAATATAACGGCATTTGTCGATATTCAAAATCATGTGGTTTACTTTGCACCACTCAGAGAACCTATCCAAATCCTCCTGAAGCAATACCGTGTCATTTGTGCTAACAATAGGCCGCATAATTTTTAGATCATCGGCGTATAAGAATATTTTTGAATGCTTGAAAGCAACTACGATGTCATTAATGAAAATGTTAAAAAATATTGGGCCGATGTGGGAACCCTGAGGCACGCCTGATTTTGACAAGAATGGTTCCGAATTAAAGCCATTTAGTACTACTTTTGATATACGACCGGTAAGATAAGATTTGCACCATGATAAAAGATTTGTGGCAACACCATAACGAGATAGCTTATATAAAAGAATTTGATGATCTACTTTGTCGAAGGCCTTGCTAAAATCTGTGTAGATGACATCTACACAGTTGCGCGAGTCTACAGAATCTGTGACTTCAGACAGGAATGACATGAGATTGGTAGCTGTAGAACGGCCAGAAAAGAAGCCATGCTGCGCGGTATGTATAATATTTTTTGTATGCCAATTTAATAAATGACAGAACAGCGACTCAAGTACTTTTCCAAACACCGGTAATATTGAAATTGGTCTGTAATTTAAAACTACGGATGCATCACCAGACTTGTGTATGGGAACAATACGAGCTTCCTTCCATAATTCAGGGAAGACACCACTGGCGAAAGATTTGTTAAAGATAATGGTAAATATGAAAAATTTGTTTATAATTAATATTCTTTATCGAATTTGGCCGTAGTATAGATTATTTCTTCTATATTATTAGATTTAGTAATAGGTCAAGGATCATAAGACCGCCGGCGGTAGCGAAACAATTGATTTTTAATTGTGTCTGGTTTTAAGGTGCTCAAGGGGTTAATATTCCTCTAAATATAATATATATATACATATATACAATACTTAATCACAAATATTATCCCCGAAAGGTAAGTCAGAGACTAGGCAATGAGGACCGCAAAAGCAGTCCTCTGCCATAGTCCACTTTTCACCAAATAGTGATTGCACATGTGCTCAGCGTGACAGGTGGTTAGCCCATCGCCGTTCTATGCTGTTGGAAGTATGTGCAGTCTTTAGTCCGTTAGTCGCCTAAAAAGCGACTAACGGACACTCAAGGGAAAAGAGGGGATAGTAGTATTCTTTCACCGCTACCGACACGGTTGTCTAAATATATTCTCAGTGCAATTCGAGTCACGTTCCCAGGGTCCATCTTTATTTACCGAGCGTATGTTCTTGTTGGTAAGGCTCGCAATCCGATAGGATTAAACGATTTCGGAAACATGTTTAAGCTCAAATCTTTCGCTTTAATTCAACTGAGCGAATTGAATGTGTGTTTACGCTTCTGTGTTAGAGGCAAAAGGATTGAATTTCGCTGCCTAATGCTTTTTTACAGCCAAAAATTTTGCGATTGCATTCGATTTGCGATGAAAAGTGGACCCTAAGAATGGATGTTTTGTAATATTTTATGCTATCAAAGAGAAGAGAAGTATCCTTTTTTGAATTTCTTGCCGGTTCTTCTACATTAGGTATAGGTAAATAAAATATCTCCGGCCCCGTAGAAATATGAAAAGAGTGAGTTTTAAGAGTTTAATTGTGGTCAAAAATTAATAAAAAACGATAAAGGTCAGTTGCTACGATCAATGTTACATTCCATTTAGGAGTAGCTACTGAAATAACTATTTATAAGTTTACCATATCTCATAATTTAAGCTTGGCCTTCGAGGTTGACTAAATGACTATAAATGAGCGATAACTTCAAAACGAACGCGGCATCTGTCCAACTGGATTTTGAAGTACCTAAACCTACATATAATCACGACTATTATCCCCGAAGGGTTAGTCAGAGACTAGGCAATGAGGACAGCAAAAGCAGTCCTCTGCCATAGTCCACTTTTCACCAAATAGCGACTGCACATGTGCCTAAACCTCTTTAATTAAAAATAAACTAAAAAGTGTTATTTTCAATTTTTGTTTTCAAACGTTGTAGGCCTCATTCAATTTTCCCATTCTTTCCTATTTTGTGCTGTATCTACCCAAAGAGTATCACAGAAGATAATAACATTATGAAAAAATAATAGACATCTAACATTGTTTAAGATTAAAAAACTAAATAATTTAGCAATTTAAAGTAGCAGACAACGACTTAAATTTATACGGAAAGATTCTTAATTATTTTTTTTAATTTTACGCGAACACTATACTTTATAATAATATAAATTATCTTTATCTTGAAAGCTTCGAAGAATCTAGAAGAAAGGTACAAGAAAACGCTTGCATGATGCCATTTCTTGGAAAACTCCGGGGAATGCTTGGAGCACCATTTTCTGGTATCAAACCCCCATAAACCAGTAGCTAACTCTTTCTTAGATTACATACAGATGAACGTACAAATTGAAACAAATAGATTTGAAAAAAAAGCCGATCGATCTATCTTGCTCTGCGATCACTGACATTTACTATCACGACTCGTGGGAAGATCGGTGCGGAACAATAACGAATTCACAAGTTAACAACTGTATGTTATAATGATTTATATAACAGATAGTATTGTAGGAAACAGTTTGCCGCTCTGCTCAGTCGATGCCTTGATATTTCGCCTTAAACGTACCTTCAAGGGCATTAGAACGGACTAGGTAACTTCCAAGGGAATCATCATAAATATATCAGCCATTTTAAATTTCCACAATACCATAAATAACGGGGTAATGTTCCTACGATTTATTGATTACGATTTTCTTGCTGGCATTGGAAATTATATGCTGTGCGATTCTGATTTATGTGACGATTTTGATGTTGTGGATTCGGGTAAGCTAAATACAAATGCTACAATAAGTGTTAAATTAATGAAGGTCACAAGGCCACAATTTGTTGAGAAGGTTTCTCTAAATGTTTCGTTTTACATTGAATTTTACGTTTAGTCCATGTGGTATATTATTGGATTTACCTTTTCATCGATCATCAAGTCGGAATCAAGCCCTTTAAACGCAAGTCTGAGACCGATGGTGACAAACCACCAAAACACACCAAACAGGCAGTTAAAAAGTGTTAGATTACAAGTATTATAACATAACTTGTTCTAAACGCATAACCAGCCGATTAATTTCATTACTTCGGAGTTGGTCCACAGCACAGCCACAGTAAAAGTTTTGCAAAGTGCTAAACAGAAACTATCCTGAAAATATATAGTAGTAATAATAATAAAAAATTAGGATGTACCTACCTAACTATAAATTCTATTCAATAGAATTGTAGGTCCTACCCCTCCCCGTGAATCAATTCCCTTGTGAACCGGTCCCGAGGCCCCAATTTAACTTTACTCAAATTGTTGTTCTCCAGTGTTTAGTAGGTAAACTTCCCTTCCTTTAATCCACAGAGTAGAAGACTTCTTTCTTCTGTTCTGTGCTCTCATCTCTGATTGTAAACCTACTATTTTTTAGTGTTGAAAAGGGGACTGATAGACCTCCACTTAACCATACCTGTTCTGGTGGGGTATCCATAGGATGGATTCTCTGGAAAAAATGATTCTACCGCTAAGGAGCTTTATCTTATCTAAGGTACTCACCGGTCGCCGGAGTGCCGGTTCTGCGCGAGCCGCTGCATCAGCCACACCTGCGACAGCACCGCCGGCGGCACCAGCCCCGTCCCCAGCGTTGCCAGCGCCGCCACCATCTGTTGGAACTGCACACACCACTGTTAGGGAACTGCACACACCAATGTCAGTACACTATGGACACTATATGCCTTGGAATAAAGCTCAAAATTGAAGAAAAGACAAAAGGGTTATGCTCGGAGATTTTCTGCGCGTTCAAAAAGACCAGCGTTGACACCATCTGTTGGAACAGTGAACACTGTGGACTCTATCGGCCATGTGAAAAGGCTCAAAGTTAAACAAAAAGGAGTGCCGAGTATGCTCGGCATTTCTCTGCGGTATCGAAGCCCGGCTGCATTCTGTTGGAGCTGAACATCAATGTCAGCCACGTAGCTACTACACTATAGGCATTATAGTCCATTTGTTTAGTCCCCCCTCACCTGCGCGATGGCTTGAGGACTCTGCGCCTGCAGCTGCAGCTGCAACAGGTGCTGGAGCAGCGGCGGCGCGCCGGACGGGCTCTTCGCGCCGGACACGGAGCTGCTGTCCGATTCCGAGGCCGGACTCTGCGGAAGGAAGACGACAACGGTCACTTTATTTTACATATACATAGATATCATATATATCTACATACATATTTTGACGACCTCCTTGGTCGGGTGGTTTGTACACCGGTTTTCATGGTGTCGCCATTTCTGAGGTCCCGGATTTGATCCCCGGTCGGGTCAATGTAGAAATTATTGTTGTTATAAATTGTCTCTGCTCTGGGTGTTTTCTACGTATAATTAGTATGTATTTAAAGTATGTTTATCCGTTGTCTAGTAACCATTTAACGAGTTTCATAACGAAGCTTCTCTTGGGCTAGATAAGTTTATTTCATTTATTATTTATATATTACGACTATTATCCCCGAAGGGTTAGTCAGAGACTAGGCAATGAGGACAGCACAAGCAGTCCCCTACCATAGTCCACTTTTTACCAAATAGCGACTGTACATGTGCTCAGCGTGACAGGTGGTGAGCCAATGGCCGCTCTATGCTATTAGATGTATGTGCAGTCTTTAGTCCATTAGTCGCCTTTTACGACACCCGCGGGAAGGGTAGTATTTAATAATGACTACCAGCAGGAGGCTAGAGTGAGTGACTCTATCTTAAAGTTATTATTTATGACTTGACCAACCTCGGCGGGTCCTACTACTAAGATAAGTTGTGAACATATTTACACATATGGCGAAGCAATAAAAAAAATGAACTGGTAGAAAATGGAAATTCCTCCTCCAGGAAAATGAAAAAGGGCGTTATGTAATTTAAGAAGGTACGAAACGTGTAGTGCTCTTTATAATATTATTATTGTTACCGTCAGTACATCACTTACATTGTGTTGTACCAAAATATATATTCCATTACAAAAGTTAAGCCTTCCCAACATCAGCATCCTCTAACTTCGGCGCGCATGAATTTTATATGGTCTTCGGCGTATCCTGCGAGTTGGATGTTTACACAAAATTTTAGTTTAGCAGCTTCTTAATACAATTTAACTCATCGCTAAACCGTACGCTGTAGCTTGGTGAATACTTCGTCAAAACCACTAAGAGAATACGGAGAAGAATTATTTTTTCTAATTTTTATTTGATGCTGTAAAGAAAAGGATTATAATTGATTCTTATTTCTAAAGTCTTTTGTTCATTAGTCGCCTTTTACGACGCCCAAAGAAAGAGAGTGTTCGTACCTTGTGAGTCCTTTTCCTATTTATTGGGATAGCTCCGCGGACCGCTTGGGTTGCTTCCAGGGACCACCAGTGGTCCTCTGAATTCTACAGTCTTTAGTTCATTAGTCGCCTTTTACGACACCCAAAGAAAGGGAGTGTCGGTACCTTCTGAGTCCTTTTCCTATTTATTAGGATGGCTCCGCGGATCACTTGAGATGCTTCCAGGGACCATCGGTGGTCCTCTTGATTCTACAGTATTTAGTTCATTAGTCGCCTTGTACGACACCCAAAGAACGAGAGTGTCGGTACCTTCTGAGTCCTTTTCCTGTTTATTAGGATGGCTCCGCGGACCACTTGGGATGCTTCCAGGGACCACCAGTGGTCCTCTTGATTCTACAGTCTTTAGTTTATTAGTCGCCTTTTACGACACCCAAAGAAAGAGCGTGTCGGTACCTTCTGGGTCCTTTTCCTATTTATTAGGATGGCTCCGCGGACCACTTGGGATGCTTCCAGGGACCATCAGTGGTCCTCTTGATTCTACAGTCTTTAGTTCATTAGTCGCCTTTTACGACACCCACAGAAAGAGCGTGTCGGTACCTTCTGGGTCCTTTTCCTATTTATTAGGATGGCTCCGCGGACCACCGGTTAAGAACCAATAGGGGAGATAAGTGTTTCTTGAACTACTACAATACATAACGCACGCGTCCCAGAAGAATAGACCTTTCCCTTTGCTACCACTTTGATTTCTTTATTGCTTTGCCAAAAGATAATTAAATAAATTAATATAAAAACAATATGGACCCTGTCGGACAGCAAAATTTAGAAGAGAGGACGTACGGAGGAGAGCATTTGAGGAGGACATAATTTTTTGTGTGTAAATAAAAGTATTTCTTAGTATCAATTCATTTTCAAATACCGCTGCATCAACGCAATTTCATTTAAAAACAAAACACAAAAGTTACATTCCAGTTTCGAAAAGCGGATTTCTAATGCCATTTTCAAACACCACCATTTTCACGCACGACGAAAAAGCAAAATGGCGTCCGCGCCGCGACCGGTTTCACCTTGACGTTTCGCTAATCACGTCCACCTTGAATAATAACTAACGAATTGTTTAGCAGACGCACGGGTAACATGTGTGTTGACAGCATTATTATGCCTCGGACCTTGACTAAAACTTATTTGTGTGGATATTACTTATTAGGCGAGGATTTATAGCTTTTATCCCAATGCAGGATGTACAATAGCTTTGCAAATATGGCTTGGTGCGGTCAGCACATTTAGCAAATAAAAATATTTAAATATCAATGTCAATAATCTACAGTTTGCAAGTTAATGAACTACTTATTAATTTACAGTGTATTTTATCGTTAAAATATAAACATTATTATGACTCGGACCTTGACTAAACTTATTTGAGTGGATATTACTTATTAGACAAGGATTTATAGTTTGTATCCCTCAGCACAGAATGTACAATTTGCTTATGAAAAAATATTTTTATATTATTGGGTCATTTGAAAATAAGATAGGTGATGAACTATTTACCAAGTATTTTTTATTTTAATATCTAAGCTATAGCTTCGTAAATCCTACAGGGAATACCTGTTACCGAGAAGATGCCGTTAGAAACTCATAATTTCATCTTTATAATTTGTTACCATCCAATCTTATTCTTGAAGGTGGACTAAAGTTTAAACTGGTTTAACTTAATGTTATCTAATTTCTGACAATAAAGGCAGATAGAGCAAACTTTAAGTGAATCCTGGTTTAAACACTGATTTAATCATCAGTCACAAAACCAGGTTTAACAAGGCTTTGCAGTATTTTTAGCGTTGGCCTACCCACCCATTATCTATACTAACGACCCAATTCGATAAAGAATGTTTGTAAACAAATTACTGATATTTCCTTTTGCAAATATCTATGGTCTAATCATTGAGCGTAGTAGCATAGATTTACGAGAAAACAGCTAAAAATACATAGTGTCTTTCTTTCAAAAAAACAGTGAAAATCTGAGAGAAACTAGATTTTTGCACAAACAAAATGACAGCAGTTTTGTAATTTGGTGTAACTTGGACTATGGCAGTTCACCGCTTCTGCAGTCCTCTTTGCCTAGTCTCTGACTAACCCTTCGGGGATAATAGTTGCGAATGTATTATGAATGTATGTATGTATGATACTCTGCAGTTTATTTAGGGTTGGTGGGTTTGTCCAGCTATCCACTAATAAATCACCAATTGGCCATTTGACAGTTGTAGGTAGAGTCTGGCTAACGAAAGCTGAACCAGGAAAAACGCGGCAAATTAAAATAAAAACATGACTGGGTAACACAGAGTCAATAACACAGCTGCAATTTTGTCAGAAAAAAATTATTTGACGTAGGTACGACATGACACCTCTGATAGACACACATAGAGCAAAGTGTTGCCAATCAAATAACTACGAGGTTCAGCTTTCGTTGGCCAGACTCTAACAATAAAATATGAAATATGTCGGAAATGGTAGTATAAGATTTAACGATAATTATCCAATAGTTTTTTTTTAAAGATAGTTTGTAAATATTTTATTTTTACAAAATAAATTTGCGATTTTTTATCTGTGGATTACAAGACCCGAAACACGGGCGGCAAGGGGCGGCCATGATTGAGCTTCATGTGACGTCACATTTCAAAAAATATCAAGTTATGTTTCTATATTTATTGAAATGTGACGTTACAGAGCAAAATGTCACGTGACCAACGGTTTTCGCACGAAATTTGAAATCGATAAAGAAAAATATGTTCTTTATCTATTAAATAAAGGTTTTTTCGAGAAATAAAATATTGTACGGGGTATAAAATAAGCGTTTATAATTTTTTATATACTTATTCGAAAACTGTCAAGTAGCCAATTAAATATTTGTCTTTGCCTTTCAAGACTCTACGAAGAGCCTTAAATATAATTTCCAAACTATACGTAAAAGTTAACAGAACCTTGAAAAGCGTTTAGCTTCGTATTAGGGTCACCAATGCATTAAATGTGGACCACATCAGCTTCGGTCCAATGTCACCCGCATGGAAGGTGTGGGTGAACTAATATGGCCATGTTTACTGAAATATGCTGTCCAATCTATTTTTTAATTATTATTTAAGAGGGTTTACGCATTACGGTTTCCCATACAAACTTCCAAGTCGAAATTTTTAAAAACCAATAAGCGAATTTTGATGGAACTTTGCATGCTACAGTAAAATACTGGGATCTAAATAGTTTGTTGAATACATTTAAAAAAGACTTTTATTTAGCTGAGTTATTGCGATTTAAAGTCCACTATAGAAAGTTTAAAATCGCAATAACTCAGTTAAATAAAATGTTTTCAACAAACTATTTAGATCCCTGTATTTTACTATAGCATGCAAAGTTTTATTAAAATTGGCTCATTGGTTTTTAAAAATGTAGAGTTGGAAGTTTGTATGGGAACGGTAAAAGAATATCATATCAATCACATACATCCAACAGCATAAAGCGGCGATGGGCTTACCACCTGTCACGCTGAGCACTTTGCAGTCGTTATTTGGTTCACCAAATAACGACTTAAAAGTACTTAAAAGTTAGAGGACTGCTCTTGCTGTCCCCATTGCCTAGTCTCTGAGTAACCCTTCGGGGATAATATCGTGATTGTATGTATACATGTATGTACCTATACATGTATGTATTTAACACGTCGGTGGTCGAGTTGTCGAGCTCTCGGCTCACTATCCGGAGATCCCAAAAACAAAGGTTGTTTTATTAATATTCTTAAGGGGGTATACGCATTTCGGTTTCCCATACAAATTTCCAAGTTGAAATTTGTAAAAACCAGTAAGCCAATTTCGATGATTCTCCGCATGCTGAAGTAAAATATAGAGATCTAAATAGTTTGTTGAAAACATTAAAAAAAAACGATTTTTTAACTGAGTTATGGCGATTTTAAACTTTCTATAGTGGAATTTAAATCGCGATAACTCAGTCAAATAAACCTTTTTTAAAAATGTTTTCAACAAACTATTTAGATCCTTGTAGTTTACTTTAGCATGCACAGTTTCAATAAAATTGGCTTATTGGTCTTTAAAAATTTTGACTTAGAAAATTGTATGGGAAACCAAAATTCCGTACCGTAAACCCTCTTAATATTAAATTAAAATATTCAATAAGTAAAAAACATTACGTCCTTAAACGCAATGATTGGAAAAAGGGAAGGGAGACCTTTGCCCTGCAGTGGGACGAATATGGCTGAAATAATAATAATAAGGAGGAGGTTCAGGAGGTTCCTCACTCTGCAGCCCTAACCACCGATAGCTTGGGTCTATCCCCGCTGCCGGTGGCAACCTAGGTTAAGTTATTTATAATATTTTATATTGTAAATATGTTTTTTTATATAAAATATTGAAAAAAACCATTTCTTAAGATGTATATTTAATAAAGGGAATAATAATAATAAAGACATTGCTTTAATTAAGATTTCTATCCCTATTTTCTGATACATTTATAATTTAATTTCTTAAGTTTGTCAGGTAAGTTAAATATTTTAAGTACCATTAAATAAAAGCTATTACAATCTTTAGTAGCTAGTTATGTGAATAGCAAGAACTAAGGGACTATATAAGAAAAACAGTACTCAAAGTAGGTCTTATAAAATATATGTAACTGTCAAAACTAATAAACCTTAATGGTACGTATTTTTTCTTTAGTTATTATTCTAAGTTTTTTTTTGTTAAAAGACTTAGCAAAATTTATATTATTTATTTGCTAAAATACCGTTACGTAAGAATTAGTGTTTAAAAATACGACAAAACATTTGACGGGTGCACTTATCAACTAATTGGAATATATTATTTTTAATGGTGGCTAATTTTTCACTAATGGAGCCTTAATAGAGCTGACTTATCGGTAAATTTAAAAGCACAAGGGTCGGCAAACGTTAACTATTTCTACTAGTATTTTCTGTTTTTCGGGCTTTGTAGGAAGAAGTATTAATACATTTGTATTACATGAACGTGACTGCTTACGATTTTCTTTTATTGAAATAGGAAAGTTATATTACTACGAGTACTTCATAATGCATTTTAGTAGGTAGGTACCTACCTACGCTGGTTCTTGCGTCGCCATCTCTGAGGTCCCAGGTTCTATTCCTGGTCGGATCAATTTAGAATTACCAAACAGTTTTTATATATTGATTTCGGGTATGGGTGTTTGCTATGTAGGTATGTTATGTATGTTTATCCGTTATAGTTTTAACTAGTTATAGTTTAGCCATTAAAAACAAGTTTTGATCCTCTATATTATTAGTGTAAGAGTGGGAGAGTTATTAATTGTTATTATTAGGGTTTTACATTTAAAATTTCTGACGTTTTATTAAGAATCAAAATTAAATAAATAATTTATTTTTCTATGCCGACAGCAATGGTTTTCTCTCGTTTGTTATACCTTTACTGAAACGAGTTGATCGTTGAACTAATTAATAAGTATCTAATTTATCGCTAACTATGCCACATAATTGTTTGGTTCTTTAAATAATATCTCACTACTATACCTATAAATTCGATATCATGGATCTTTGTAAACCATTATTATTCACAATTCTTAGTAAGAATATCTAGTTTTATCTTATATTTAAACTTTTTAATGAGACAGATTCACAAAAAAATAAATAACAATGGTGTCTAACTCTCAAAAAAGACAGTAAAAATCCGAGTGACACTAAATATTTGAACAAAGAATTGTCAATAAAGAGTTTACAAACATTCTACATCCAATTTTACCACAGTACGGGTATAGGATATTAAAAATAATGTTTATAGAAATTGTTCCATAAAAACTTATGGGCTTTAGTTAATGGTAACTCTAAGGCCTAGTGAAGTACCGAACAGCTGCCGCCATTATTTTGAACTTGGAACGTAAAAAAAGGCTACATAATTTGCCGCTCGCCAAATGGTGGGGTCTACACATTCTAATTCTAAACTGTGGCCTCGACCAATAGCGGCCGAGGACGACCCAACATGGCGGCCGTGGGAACCGGTTAATAGGCCGTTTGAATTTAGAATAGTATTTTTATTAATGCGTTCGAGAACAATTGTTCTTTTTTTCTCTAATACTTAATACAATAGGCAGGGGAATTAGGTGTGCTCTTCCGCGAATAAATGAACGCGCAAGAGACTATTTGAATAAGGTCGTAAGGTGGCGATTGTTTTTGTATAAATTTGATTTTTAAGTGTTTGTTTAGTGTTTGTTTAGTGTTGCTATTTAGCTTAAGTTATGCTGTAATTATAGTTGCTTAAGGATTTTTTTAATTGAATGCTTTTAGTGATACAAAGCTAGTTTTAATAAGACTTGGATATTTATAAAAATGTACCGAAAAATATACTTAAGTAGGCAATTGTTTAAAACTAAAAGAAAACAAATTGCCGTGGCGGTCACTGCGGTGACTGACAAACAATTAAATTTCAATTGTTTTTTGGTTTTGTGGCAGTCAACGTAAGATAATTTTCCAAAAATTTTTTGTTTTGTAGTTGTAAAGATTTTACTAATTTGTTGTTTAATTTTACGAAAGATTAAACTAAACTGTTTGATAAAAAATGTGAAATACTACTATTATATTAAGTACTTATGATATAAGTAGTATCATTGCAGCAAGAAACTTAACAACCTCCCTGCATTTTTGGCACAGTCAAGTGATGTCAATTCAAAAAAACCTTTAATCACATTAACTTTTTAAAAACTGCTTTTGAATCGTCTAAACATTTATTGACTACCACAGTTCACCAATGAAAGTCAAATTAATCTCAATTCCAAACTCACCGCAATTAATTTATTCCTCTCAACATGTCTACAGCGTGTAACAACACTAGTTTAATGTGGAAACAGAATCGTTCACGTTTCAAAACATTGCAACCAACTAACCATGAAATCGGTTCATGTCGTGTTCCCTTCCATTACACACAAAAAAAAGTAATAAAGCACTCTCAAACTACAAAGCAGTCCGTTTTCATTTGCAACCTTTCCGCTGCTTTAACACAAAAAAAGTAAAAAGTCAGCGCCACAGCGCCACACGCGTTTCGTTTTCGAAAATGATATTTTGAAACGTCAAACACGCGCGGCGGTATTTTTTTCTTTTTTTTTCTCTCGCGAGCGGCAATGATTAGTAAGGCGTTCGCACTGTGAGGCTATTTGGTTGCACGTGTTCCGACGAGGGGTGGGCCCAGCACGTGAATTTTCCGAGGTTTCCACCCTCCGCGGACCGCCCCTATAGGCTTTTCTGTCCGGCCTATGCTGTTTAACCGATCGGCTACGGAACTACGTGGAGAGGGCGCGCAAATTTTCCCCTTTTTGTTTTTGTTTTTCATTGCTTTTAATTTACTTTATTGTTAACTAAAATTAATTTTAATGTAGATAAATAGAATTTATTGGTTTTTGTCAATCTATTAAGCTGTGCAGAGACAATATATGACATAGTATAAAGGAAAAGTTTAAAAATGAACAAAGAAATGAGAGAACTGAGCAATTACAAAAAAAAATTGAAATGCTGTTAAGCACACACAAAAAGTCATTCCTTCAATGATGAAGACAAAAAGAGAGGATGATCGCGTTGCAATAGTCACGCTTGTGCAATTGTAATGTCAGACAAAACGTACAATTATAAATTGGTGGTCTATCATTACATCAGCGGAGAACGCGAGGCAATGATTAACGATATGGCCAATGAATTAATTAGTCTTTGAAATTGAAACGTTACTAACGAAGTCGAGCTTTTTCTGGCGGAACTTTCTTGCTGGTACACTAAGTAGGAAACTGAGAAGACCTTACAAACGCGATACATTACAATTTTGTAACACGTTAATGTAAATTTCAAGAAGAACTATGAAGCTTTTTTTAAATGCTTTTGTTACAGAAGTGTAGTTTAGTCCATCCGTAAGTGTAGCTTTGGTGTTGTATCCCGTATCTACAGCAGAAAAACTGATTTCAATCAGCACTGTTTGTACTTGGTCATTGCAAACTACCATGAGCTGCAGTGGTTGTTTTAAATCAGACGGAGCGTATAATGGCGGCTCAGAAACATTAGAAAAACTGAGCGCAGCCTTATGTGAGATTACCAGAATTGTATAAATAGACTAGCAATAGTCATTGCTAGTCTATTTATTAAGTACAGAAAATTACTGGTCGCGAGACGCAATAAAAACTTAAATCATCATCAGTATTTAAAGGCCTCACCGCTAGGCTTAAATTATTATAAAATTAAGATTAAACACGTCATTACATTCGTTCCAAGAAGGAGTAAGCAGGGACAAAGGCTTAAGAAAATACAAAATCAATAATTTTTCAGATGGTTTTTATTTAGAAACTTCTTCTTTTCTCTTCGTTGTGGTTTTTAACAATTTTTGTAGCACCATTACTCTAGTACTTCTTGTCTAAAGCACTTGTGTTAGGAAAATTCAATGGAAACCTTCAAGGTAGTCTGACTACCTCTACAGTTCTTATGCTGATAGTAATTAATCCTACATTCTCGGCGTCCGCCTGAATGGTTACGACTCTAATACATATTTCTGCCGCCAAATAGAATTAGACAGCGGCCTCTATAAAATTCAGTTTGAGCCATTTTTATAAAAATAATAATAATAAAATAAATAATAAAGAAATAAAGTTATTCTAATCATTTAATCAAGGTAATCCGTCTCTCTTTAATCACATGTATAACATGAGTTAGTATACAGAAATGTGAGAACTCTACTTTATTACTTACAACTTTTACTACTTTGGTGTTATCTTTAAATCAAAAATATTTCACAGTTCAACGCGAATAAAGTTGCAAACTTTAAAATGTCGTTTTCTTTTGTTTCTATAGTTTCGACGGCGCTTATATATTTTTATTGTTCATATTTTCGCCACCTTATCTTTATTGTACATCGGTTGGTTCGTTACAAAGTTTGGACACATATTAAAAAAAATATAATATTTTACGGAACGCATTAATTTCACGCACCGCCCATTACATAGCAATTATATTTCCTTTATAGTTTTATAACTGCTAAATAATTCAATTGCGACGCATAATTCCGTCATAATGAGTAAACGTTCACGTAATAATTTGCATTACTTCTTCTAGAAACTACTGGCGTCATGCCGTAATGTTGCCTTGGGAATGGTCTTGTTGTCAATTATCGGTCACATTATACGCAAACTACAACAAAAGAATAATTACATAAATAAAAAATATGTATATAAGTTTAAGACAAAGGCAGAGGGCGGTTCAAACCGTAGGTTAATTTAGTGTAAACTTTTCAAATATAATTAAACCTACACTTCCTTTTATTTAAAATGATAGGGAGGTACACCTACATTTAACATTATTAGATGTCATTGTATAGGTACCTCTTATTTATACCAAAATAAGTTGTAATACTGTTCCGTACTCTCTTCTGGTTTTTTTACGATTAAAAGAAAGAAAACTAACAAAAAAAAATACATACTAAACGTTATTATTAAACTAGAATTTACATTAAAGTTAATACCCACCCACCCACTTAAAAGTTGTAAAAAAGTGCAAAAACTAATTTCACCAAAGAGAGCACTCCGCACAAACGAGAGGAGTACCTTTCGAAAAAAATATAGTGACAATGGCCTCTCCACCGCTCGGCATGTCCGAACACTGCCTACTTTTCACGCTGCACGCCTACGCGCTCACTATTTCAGCGGCGACGTCAACATCAAAGCCAAATTCGACTCTAACCCACCAACAACAACGTCCACAGTCGTATGCACCGCCGGCATACGCACCCCATCTCTTTCTCGCGTATTAATCAAAATACGAGTTTTCTACTTTGACGTGGAATCGCAGCAAATGGATAAGGTATTGTTTCGTAAATTGAAACTATGGTTTGTCGAGCAGCCAGCTTGCGTTGGCCCCTTCCTCTAGCTTTTGTTTGGCGAAGGCGCAACAAGAGGACAGATTGCAAGAGATCGGAAGGCTCTAAGTACGCTGGCCGTGAGGAAGGTTGGTTTAGACATAATTACTATTGTAAGCTAAAGGGTTTACAATAAACTCTTATTATAGGTAGACAATGATTAGAAATGTTGATGCGGATGGCTCGTTAATTACCTGGGGTGCTGGCTTTAATTATTTACCGGCTGCCGGCTTGTTTGTTTTAGAATAATAGATTGCGGACAAAAAGATTGTTAATGGGAATATCCACAATGCCGATGAGATGTTATGGTGAGAAATCGCTGGATTTATAAACATATATAAAATCACGACTATTATCCCCGAAGGGTTATTCAGAGACACGACAAAGAGGACAGCAAAAGCAGTCCTCTACCATAGTCCACTTTTCACCAAATATCGGCTGCACATGTGCTCAGCGTGAGAGGTGGTGAGCCCATCGCTGCTCTATGCTGTAGATTTATGTGCAGTCTTTAGTCCGTTAGTCGCTTTTTACGACACCCAATGGAAGAGAGGGGGTGGTGCTACGGGTGGAACTACGGGTGAAACCGCGAGCGGTAGGTATATCACCGTTTCGTGGAGAGGTGCAGATCGTAGCTGTAAAGTAGCTACTCAGCTATTTTTTTCAACTAGATAAAGTGTTGTTTTTACTCACAAACCATGGAACTCTCGTAACTCAGCGATATTAAAAATTATTTAAACTGAATTAAAATATGGATAAACTAGCGGCCGCTCGCGGTTTCACCCGCGTTGTTCCCGTTGCTGTGGAAGTATCCGGATAAAAGTATCCTATGTTAACACATATATATCCAGGTTATAATCTATCTGTAGGTATGCCGAATTTCATCCAAATCCACTCAGTAGTTTCTACGTGAAAGAGTAACAAACATCCATCCATACTTACAAACTTTCGCGTTTATAATATTAGTAGGATAGGATGTAAATACGGTTCGCATATTATGTGAACCTCTCCCAATAAAGGGGCAACGGGGTTATTACACCGCCATGATGACAGTTAGGAAAATTCAATGGAAAATAACCCTTCCTCAATGCATGGACGTAACTAACTAATTCTAAAAATTACCAATGAATGCTCCCATTACTTCTCTGAATTCCGGTAAAAAGCGTACCTACGCTACGTAGCGAACAATTACGCCATTTTTTCTAATAAAGACAATAATTTCGATTTGATTGCGCACGTGGGAAACTATTTTCTTATTGTTGTCTAAGTACTGAGGACGACGAGTCGAGAGCTGTAGTGACATTAGAAATTGACTCTTATTATAAAGGCGGTAGGGTAAAATGTCAAGAGCATTGTAAGTACGTTTGTACCCAAATTGATTGTGTGAGTACATAGTACGAATATGTTTGTATGTGATAGGTTAGACTTAATAAAAATATTGAAACCATGAAAAAAAAAGTAACTCAGGTTTTTCAAACGTTTCAACTTATAAAACATAAAATATTACAAATTATTTTAAATTAATGTTTTATATTTCAGTGTTTTATTAACGCTTAAATATACTTAAGTAAAATTTTTTAAACATTGAAAAAAGACGACAACCTTAGGCTACCGAGGTCTGGCTTTCAACCGTCGAAATTAGTCAGTGCTTGATGCTTATGTTTTAGTCAATATTGCTTCATCAAATCTTAGAAGTTTTTAAATGTTAACTATACCTAACTGTGCCACGGTGAAAGACTACTACCACCCTTTCTTCCCTTGGGTGTTTTAAAAGGCGACTAACAGACTAAAGACTGCACATACTTCCAACAGCGTAGAGCGGCGATGGGCTCACCACCTGTCACGCTGAGCACATGTGCAGTCGCTGTTTGGTAAAAGGTGGACTATGGTGAGGGACTGCTTTTGCTGTCCTTATTGCCTAAAGTAATAGAGGATCTCTGGGGTAACCCTCCGGGGATAATAGTCGTGATTATACGTATTAGCAAATTAGGGAACAACTTTACGGTTAAGGAAATTTTTGACGTGACAACGTCTTATAAACTGGTTTGCCGGGTGACACTTCAAGAAACTGCGTTACGCTCCGCTCACGTTATGCGCTCACAATGAGAGCGAGTGAGAGGCACGCGTCCCTTCCACTCGGGCATGGTTAGCCCGCCTAAGAGCGAGAGACAGACATAAAAAGTGAAAGGCACGCGTCCCTTCCATATAATTCTTTGTATAAATAAATGTTTTAAATTGTTACTATTATTTCATCCTTCTTCCTACTATACGAATGAATATTCACATTAAAATTATTTTACCACTCAAAGTCGTTGTCACGTAAAACTTTCGCCCGTATACCGACTTTACAGGCAACCAATTTTTTTTAATTTCTGTTATTAAGATGGAGAAAAAAGAACCTCCTGAGTTTCTTGCTAGATTCCTCTCAGTTAAGAAGGTTTACGCATTTAGGTTTCCCATACAAAGCTCCAAGTCAAAATTTTTAAAAACCAATAAGCCTATTTTGATGGAACTTTGCATGCTAAAATAAAACACAAGGATCTAAATAGTTTGTTGAAAACATTTTTAAAAAACGTTTTTTTAGCTGAGTTATTGCGTGTTAAAGTCTACTATAGAAAGTAAAAAATTGAAGCTGAAAGACGTCCTGAATGGGTTTTGGGTGCCCATCCATCCACAAAGAGAAGTAAATTTAACTATAGACGATTTTAAAATGCTTATTTTAAAGCTTACTGAATAAAGACATTTTGATTTTGATGCTAAAGGCTAGCTACAATAATCGTAGCATCCATGGCGGTCTTCGTAGTACAGCTTGACAATGGCGGATAACATCTTTATTTTACCCACCAACTCACGAACCCGCATTGGGCCAGCGTGGTAGGTCTGACCTAATCTCCCTGTTGTCCTTATGAGGAGGCCTGTGCCTAGCGGGTGCGCTAAAGTTCACCTTAATTTTCAACTCCGAAAATGTTCTTCCTACACTTTTCATCCTAACAATCACAATTCCTAACTAATCTGTTTCTAATGTTCATAATTCCGAATCATTCAACTTCACATAATGTCAGTAACAATAAACATTATTAAACTATTATTTCTTTTCCTATATTTTCTCAACATAACCGTCTTCTACACTATTGTTCAATTGATTGAGTATATAGCTGCCCTACTCCTGTAGGTCACGTGTTATGTTAGAAATTTAAGACAATCGCAAAGCGCAGCATAGCGATTTGTCTTAAATTCGAGGTTTTTTTTATTAGACAACAGATATACTAGCTGCTCTACTCCTGTAGGTCACCATTTTATTTTCTTTTAATATGAGTAAAAATATGGACACCATTTCAACAAAAGAAAAATGGTACGTATTGTTAGAACAAGCCATTTGGAGAAACAGTTAATATGGCACAAAAGTTGTAGGATTGCTACGAGCCAAGTTATACAAGTTCGAAGGTTCATCATTTTCATACATTTATTGATTCCTAATTCCTATATCATTGTATTAACAGAACAGATGATGACCCCACAGGTTTTGCGCTACAATGACAATTGCTTTAGTTCTAGCAATATCTATCATTATTTTACATTTCCCAGTCCCAGCACTTTCAGAAATCAATAAATGTATGAAAATGATGAATCATCGAACTTGTATAACTTGGCTCAGAGCAATCCTACAACTTTTGTGCCATATTAACTATTACTCCAAATGGCTAGTTCTAACAATGCGTACATTTTTTTTCGTTGGCCGGCACTTTCAGAAAAGGCCCAAAATTATATGGAGCCCGAATGATCTCATTTTGTTTATTGATGAAAGCGTTATGAAAAACAACAGTAGGAATTACAATTTTAGGAAACATGAGTGTTATGAATATCGTCGGTAATAGGTAGGTACTACAAATTGTATGAATGAAAACTTTAAGAAGAAAATTTTTAGGAAGAGTGATCATTCGGATTGCAAATCGGTAGGAAGAACAATTTCGGGTAAAATCCTTTTGGTGAGTCAATGTGATGGAACCGTGCCCAGCTGTGGGACGTCTACAGGCAGATGATGAAACACCATGACCTTTCACGCGAATCCTCTGTCATTAAATATATTTAATAAACCGTAAACACCCAATCAATAGATCTATGAGTCAATATTGAGCAATGCCGATGATTGTATGGGCAAATGTCAAGGCCAGCACGTTAGTAGATACCCGCTGGCATCATCGTCATTCGGTCCATTCAATTAAATATTAAAAACATATAAAACAAACATATACATAAAAACTTTCAGACGGTCTGTGCGCAGGTATTGGTCTTCTTCTAATAATGACCAGTTCTGGTTTAGACCACTTCTTTATTTTGTCCTCCTTGTGTGTAAACAAAATAATATACAGTTGTGGTCATATAAGTAATTAGGAACACATGCAAACATCACGTCCGTTAAACGGGGATATAGGTAGAGATATACACATATCTCTTCTTAGTGATGCAGTCCTTTTAGCACTCAGCAAAATCAAGAACTTATTTTTTTCCTATATTCAATTTAGGCTACAATAATTGAGCACTTAGGAAAGGCGCCGTCAGTTTCGTGACTCTATTAGGGCGGGAAACCTTGTACTGTTCTTAGTGCCGGTTCTTCTGAACCGGCAAGAAACTTAGCAAGGATTTTTTTTTCCCTTTCTTTTACAGCGCTGCGTCAAATAAAAGTTGGAAAATGCCTTCTCTATCATAGAAGAAAACTTCTCATTTCATTCATAAGTCACAGACCACAGTACTGACCACGCTCAATTTAGCTTAACTAATTACAATTACGGTAAAAAATTACGTTCTCTTTACAGTGCACAAGCAACTAACGAAACTTTTGAGATATATTTGAATGCTACAGAAACTATTATTTTTATTTAAATTAAAACAATCGTAGTTCTGCAAGGAGGTTTGCTAACAACTTTTAATTAATTGACGAAAATATTTTTTCTATAACCTCATTTGGGCGAGTCCGACTCGCACTTGGCCGGTTTTTCTACAGTGATTTCAGGCCTGAGTGTGTTTTAATACTTACCACTTTATGTTTTAACCGAGCACATTTCGGCGCATTGCACTATGCATTAAATCTGGCAATCAAACTAACTAATGGTGACTTAGCATGAATAATTTACTTCGCCCACGAAACGAGCTGACCTAGATTCGGAGCCGAAAAAAAAATCGATGCCGCGATAATCCGACCACGCCTCAAAGCAACTCGAAACTATCAAAGCTAGTACGGAATAAGCAGATTTCACGTTCATCATTTAACTAGTTTTCGTTTCTAGTAAAAATTTTTCGTATATTTTAATTTCTTCATTTCATTTTGATAGGTCAATCGGATTTTCAAGTAGAATTCACGTGCGTTTAAAAAAGTTAATGATTTCTTTTTAATTAAAAACAAAAGCTGTACGTTTCGAACTGCCGAGAAAAAACCTTCTTCTCACAGCATAAATTTTCCTTTTTTTGAAAATGGAACGTAAATCTCTTTAAAAGGCACGCACGCAATCCACCGCGGGGCATTCGGCGAGCGTGCGTCCGCGTTAGCGTTTGCCAAAAATCTTTATCAAGGGCGGTACTTACCGTCGCGCCGCCTTGCCCCCCCTCCGCGATCGGCTCACCCCTCTCCCCGTCCACGCAAAAGTAGCATTTGTCCGGCGGCTTCCAGTCCGTGGGCTCCGGCAGCTCCAGTTTCGGCTGCGTCGCCGGCCGCTTGATCAGGCTCTCCAGGATTGTCTCTGGCCGTGAGCTCTTCTCTTCCGCGTCGGGCGCGTTGATCTGCTCTATGGTCTTGATCTTGAGCGCGGGAGGGGGGTCGGTGCCAGGCATAGACTCGTCGCTCGAAGCTTCGGGCTCGCTCCTCTTTGGTATTAACGCGTCCTGGCATAATTTCCATTTTCTTCGACCCATCAACTCCTCCGCCACCCGTTCTAGACCTGAAATTGGGAGAGGCATCACGTTAGAATGGGTTATAAGAAATATTTATACTTTTAAAATCATGACACTATAGTTTTTTTTAATAAAATTACTGAATATGGAATAATTCAAGGTGTCTTGAGGGCATATAATCAACACAATTAATTAATAATAATCTTTATTGTATAATGTTGTAAGTTCACAGGAAAGCCCTTGCCCTTGGCCTTCATCTCATTTGTGACTAGGTGACAATAAATTGAAAAGTGGAGGCGCAATTTACCCGGAATATCTCCTACTAAGGAATCGGATATCTTTTCTCTATCTGTCGGAACACAACAATGTTAATCACATTATCGGACAATAAGGTTAGATGTTAGCTAGCCAGGCGGTCTTAGAACAAGCCCAAATGACTAGAGGTAAAAATACGGTATAAGAATTTAAAGAAAAAAAGAAAAATAATTGTTAGGTTTATTTCTTTAATATAACGAATCAACAAAACAGACTATTTAGGAATTCAAAAGTAATTAATTCAATTTTAATTGGACATTTAAAAAAATTCATAATATTGATATCAAAGTACAGTCATGATTATAATTACGTTAAGTCTAAGCGTTAAGAGTGACAATTGTAAAGAGGTTACATAGCTAGCGACTTTAGTTCCACAGTAGTAAAATAGCAATTACCGATGTCGTGAAGGTTCAATAAAATTCTGCTATAAGTGTAACTGGTTAATAAACGTCATAAAATCCACTTTCACAAACGAAAACTCCGACCGTCCAACTATTCAATACATAGCTTATGAGAGGATTCTGCTAAAATAACTACATTCATACATAAATATAATCACGACTATTATCCCCGAAGGGTTAATCAGAGACTAGGCAATGAGGACCGCAAAAGCAGACCATAGCCCACTTCTCACCAAATAGCGACTGCACATGTGCTCAGCTTGACAGGCGGTGAGCCCATCGCCGCTCTATATGCTGTTGTATTTATGTGCAGTCTAGTAAGTTAGTCACCTTTTACGACACCCAAAGGAAGAGAGGGGGTGGTAGTATTCTTTCACCGCAACGCGACACGGTTATTTATACTTTCATGTATTCAGTTCGTGGACTGTACTTAACGTTAATTATTATCATACCGAGTAATTACGGCGCGACTCAATTTACAACAAAAACTGTTGTCGATTGTCAGTTAATGATTAATGATTAATTATGAGATCGACAGTTCGTCGCTTTGACGGATGAGCGACGGTTAAGGGCACGCCAGGGATACGCAACATTTTTTTATGGAGATGAGTTGTTTTGTAAAGATAATTATATAAGACAATTTATTTGGGTAATCATATCAGGAATCGTCAGAAATAAACTTAAAGTTTTGCTCTAAAATAATAAAGTTTTATTTAAGCATAAGTACACTTCTACTCACAGATTACATAATATTTATTATTACAATATTTTTTGAAGATATTTTACTTGAAATAATAAATAAACGACATTTAAAGTTATTATTTTATCGATTCCTAAATTCAATAATTCATTATTTTCTTGACAACATGCCTTATTTGTCAAATGTCAGTAATTTCACCGATAATGAAGAAATGCGCATAAACGAACATAAAATGAGGTTTTTTATATTTCCAAACCGCGTCGCCTAGCGGTGAAAGAATACTACCACCCCCTCTCTTCCCTTGGGTGTCGTAAAAGGCGACTAACGGACTAAAGACTGCACATACGGATGTATGTGCAGTCTTTGCAGTCATCGCCGCTCCATGCAGTTGGATAACTGCATAGAGCGGCGATGAGCTTAGAATCACTTATGATTTTGCGTATTTGTGGGCAGTAAAATACTCCCTCTTTAAGTTTGGCTGCAGTGATAATAAATATAGGGAAAAAACTTTTGTAATTAGTGGAAAGCATCACTGTTTTTGTCTAAAAAGTAACAGTCATTTTCGTGATTACTTGGTTCCCTCCACAACATTGGTGTACGAAATAAAAGGTGTACGTTTTCACCGGATGACCACCAGATACTGCAATCAGTAAAGTGATTCTACAGCTCTCATAAAACAGAATACGGGAAACCCAGTTTTTTTCTTGATTAGCCACAGGAAATCCGAAATAATGAAAATATGCACTTTTCAACTATTCACAACATACAAACATGACAAAAGCGATTACAACTTTGTTTACACTTTCTACTCGACATTTTAATTGAATTAAACAAAAAATAATTCTTAAACTTGCAAACTATACAAGTAATGCAGCACCAAAGCTAAGCAATAAAAAAAATATTTGAGGGTAGAAAAAAATGTGACGTGATAGAATTTTTATGTTGATACTTTCAGAACTTTTAAAGGTGGCGGGAAGTACTGGTATAGGTTTTATGAATGGGTAAAAAAAAATTAAATTTGTGAACTAGTTTTGAACGTTTCATAACGTGACCCACCTGTACTGTAAAGTAATTAATTATTTTTGTTGTCAATCTTCCTATTCTTACGCGTAAAACACATTGTTTATGGTTCCGTGCAAAGCCTTCATCGAGTAATCAACTTTTTCTATTACTTACTTTTTTTATAAATTTACAATACACTACTACTACATAATTTAGCCTACTCATAGTTTAGCTAACAACATAATATTGTAACTTTCTTCATGGATAATGGATCTGGACAAAAAGCGTTTTCCATGCAGCTAATTTACCCCGTCAATTGCGGCACTAAACATCGATAAAATCATGATGTCTAATGACCATGCCCTTTATTAAATAGACTCCTAAACCCTAATGAGAATAGGCTCAAAATATTAACATACAACAAAAAAACAGCTCTATTCCCGTTGCAAACGCATCTGCGTCTATAAAAAAAATATGTACTCAACGTTAGAATTTGAATTGCAATCATAAAACAACGCGAATTAGCATAGACCATGAAATAAAAATTACTCATTGTCTATAGCATCCGCTCAAGGGATCGCCAACCTTTTGTGTTCTTATTAAAATATATAACGTTAATAAGTAAGTAAGGACAGTAGATAGCAGACCCAAGCCTTTTCATCATTTATTATTCCATCACCCATCCAGTGACACTACATTATAAAAGTCTCTTAAGTACTCATGAAAGATTGTAACTCCAACGCTTCAGTCAATTCGCCATAGAGGACCTGCCATTTTTTACATACATACATACTTACATAATTATAATCACGACTATTATCCCCGAAGGGTTGGTCAGATGGTTTTTTTTAATATACTAAAATCTAATACGATTGAAGATTGATAGATAATGTGAAAATAAGTAATCATATTTTGAAAAAGTAATTTAAAGTAAGTACCGTGTCGTGTAGCGGTGAAAGAATACTACCACCCCCTCACTTCCCCTTGGGTGTCATAAAAGGCGACCAACGGACTAAAGACTGCACCTTTATGCGCTTTATGCTGCTGGATATATTCCAGCAGCATGGGTATATTCCGTTCCCGTAGGAATATCGGGATAAAAAGTATACTATGCGTTAATCCAAGTTATAAACTATCTGTATACCGAATGTCATCCAAATCCATTCAGTAGTTTCTACGTGAAAAAGTAACAAACATCCATCCAACATCCATCCATACTTACAAACTTTCGCATTTATAATATTAGTAGGATTGTGTGTACTCTCCCGCGTAGAGCCGTGTGGTGTAGCAGCTGACTATAAGAATACTACTAACTAATCTACTCTAATGGACTAAAGACTAAAGAAAACATTAAAGAAAGACTAAAGAAATACATCCAGCAGCATAGAGCGGCGATGGGATCACATCAATCATGCTAGGCATGCGCAGTTGTAATTTAATAAAACATGGACTATGGTAGTCCTCATTGCGTAGTCTCTGACTAACCCTTTGAGGATAGTCGTAAATCTATCTATGTATGTGTGTACAGTCACAAGCACCAATATGTATATACACTTTGACTCTTTTTCCATTGTATTAAGAGTTACAATTGTTTACATATTTTTGCTCGTGGCTGTACCTACCTTTTTTAATTAAAATTACTCCGGATGTTGATTCAATACAATACCACCAATGTTATTTCCTTTATTCCCCTAGGTATTGTTTGAGTTTTCTATGAATAATATGTCTCATTATGTTCATAGGTATTTGTTAACATTATAACATGAAACAATGGCGTAAGTTTTTTTTGTACAGCGTTATTGTAACTTGACTATTTTATTCGCTGCACGAGTCATGACGAATATATTTTAGAAAATTCGAGATTAACTTAATTTCTTACGCCCTATATCAGATCAGAAATGATTACAGAAGATGTGAGTAGTTATAATAATAGTCTGAACTTATATGCTAAATGCGAAAGTGAGTTTGTTTGTTTGTTACGCTTTTAAGCTTAAACCGCTAGTAATAATATTAAAAGCTACTTATTTCTCTGTCACAATAGTCATAATACTCTTAGGTAACTAAATACAAAACTTTTAGTTTACAAATTATTTTTTTATTTATATTTTCAGCATTGTACGTACCTACTCGTGGACGATGAGAAAGAGCAGAACCTGCGCCAGGATACCTTCTATAATAATAATATAGGTCCCTACCAGAAATAATAGAAATTCAATTATTAACAACCTCTTGGAGTCTTCCTGACAGGCAAGAGAATATGCGACTTTGTACTATACTGAAAAAAAAACAATATTAATAAGCAGTTCCCACATTAAACTGAACAACTTCATCCAAAGAGCAACACAATGTTACAACGACAAAAAAGTCATCCAAAGCACGCAGCGCGTACACTATAATTTTCTAACGTTCAGAAATTTTAAAAACGATAACAAAACTGAGTACCTTACAGTTAACTGAAGCGAGACCTTCGCAGGTTAATATTGTAATTAATGCGATGCCGATGAACTCCATAGAAGAGGGGTAATAAAAAACTAATTACACGTTCTCGGGCTACCGAGGAGATCGGCCGCACTAATGCGTTTTGAAAGCGAGCGCAATCTGTGCGCGTTTGAACCGCACCAAACTGTTAAGGCAGAAAATGTGGAAACACCTTTTTGTGGAGAGCGACTGCTGCTTTTTTTATCCGCCAACCCGCATTGGGCCAGCGTGGTGGGCTACTTCTCAATCTCTCTTTGTGCTGTTCATGGTGTTTTCCATGTGGGAAAATTTGTGCCCCGCAATGGGACTTTCATCGCCCAGTCGGTCAAGAAGGTTAATAGAGGTTACTAACAATGGAATAATAAACGGACTACGAAACCTAAAGACGTGTATCATTTTGTAATTCATATCAATCTGGATTTACGGCAACTAAGCTCTTGTAGGCTAATGATGATAATATATTGCACAAAATACATAACAATTCAAAAAGTAAACAATAAAAATACAGTTATCAAATTGTAATATAAAATATGTGAGCACAACATAAGACGTAAGTAAGTAACAATATAAGACGCAAACAAAGAGGGGAAAAATATACCATACCAATTGGATTGGTAGCTGCTCTGTTCACCAATCGGTACATTAGAGGTATCCGAGACATTACAATGAAGGATATTTTAAATTGTTTTAAAGAATCTGGTTAGCTTGGGATCAAAAACGTCAATTTCGATATGTGTCTTTGGTAGTTCTTCATACTGCAAAAATAATTACTGTAAGTCTGTAAATTATCCACTGCAGAGAAATATCCAGATGGACAATAGTATGGGGGAGGCGGAATATTTGGCCCTAACTTATCGTCATCATCATTAATAAGAAGACTTTAGGCTCTTCGCCCTCAAAGACACTGCCAAGTTTCAAAGACAATCAACAAAGATCAACAAAGATTGGCCATCATTTTCACTGAGGAGAAGAGATGGGGTTGCACAAAATATCCCAATCGGTCGACGTGCTACTGCGAGAGGGAGACCTTAGCAGACCCTACTAAGATACGATAAGATAAGAAGGCAGATGTACTTACTTAAACGTAGTAAAAGTGTGTGAAAGTGGACAATATAAGAAACTGAACATACAGACACACAAAGGGCGGTGTAATCAGTAAAAAAGACATATTCTATTGACAACCTTTAGATGTACTTTCCTTCGGTTGCTCTGTTCCCATGTTAATTGGGGTCGGCGCAGTATGTATTTTTCTTCCATACAACTCGGTCATTCGTCATATCAAATCATCCAAGCCCTTCTCATTCATCCCTCACACAATCCATCAATCTTTTCTTCCTCTTCATTTCCTACCTTCAACGCTCATATTCATCACTCTTTTAGTCACCTGGCTATCGTCCCTTTTCTTCTTCTTTAGATGTAAGTACATGAAACATTTTATGCTAAAGTAAGAAAATAATAATAAAGGTAAACCGATACTTTAGCGTCTACCAGCACACACAGCCTTGGCATTGCAAGCCACAATTAAATTGAACAACAACGTGAAACCAATTATTCCGCATTTGAAACTCGGAATAATATCAATCGACAACAAAAGGTCATTTTAGTTAATGGCGTGACAAAAGCGACGATGATAGACAAAGGATGGTGTGCGCCGACTACTGATTGGCTAAAACTGCGATTGGACTGGTCTATTCCAAGGTCGACGTGAGTCAGTTTGCATTTGTGTGTGCATGTTTGGGGTGTGGTCTGAAACATGAGAGATGCGGGCTCATTCTCAGTTCATCTTTATGATTTCTTATTTTAAAAGCAATAGTAACAAATGAAAATCTGGTCCTGCCTTGCTCTTTATATTACTCCAGGAATCAGACGTAATAAAAAAGGACGTAAAAGGAAACGAATTAATGTTGGAATATGCTGGAAGCCTCAGCTTAGCTCTGTTGGCTCATTGATTAATCTGGGTCCATAATGGTGTTTTTTATTTTACTTTTGATGGTCATTTCCTGAAAGATGCATCTTAAAAACAAAGTTATTTTGCTTTACATTTTCATTGAAACGTTCCGTTATAATAATATGATGCATATAGAAATGCAATCGAATAAAAATATTCGCCACAACCGTTACATCTCACAACTTGTCCCACAGACTAGTGATTCAATGCGGAAACGTCCTGCGTCCTTGTTTGGCCCATCGCGAATATGCGCGCGGAATTGTCGACATTATTCGCTGTTAATTATCATTATTAAATAATAACCAACTCGAGATTGCGCTTGGAACATATTTATCTTATAAAAAGCAAACCTTACTGGGAGCGAGTTATTAAGGTATAACCACTTAGATTGTATCTGGTAACTGGTTTGTTGACTGCACTTCGCGTAGTAGCTATGAGTTGGACTAGTATTATTCACCGTTTTCGTTTGAACCGCGGTTATTGGACCGAGTTTAATTTTATTGTTACAAAACTTTTTTTGTAAGATGAAATCAGCACGTTAACGAATAACTTTTTAAAAAGTGACTTATATATTACAGATATGATTTTAAAAAAGAAAGAATTTTAAATCTCTGAATGTGTAATTTCTTAAACTTTCATGATCATTAAATTTTATGTTAGAGTCATTATAAATTTTCAGCCGTCAAAAACCAGACACAATAGGTAAATCAATTGTTAGCGACCCAAAATGGGTATTTTAACGTATGAGAGGATAAATAAGTGACACAACTAATACAATATTATACAACTCAGTAACAAGTGTATCCAATTATAAAACACTTCGGCAAGTGATCTTTTCTATTTTAATTATTGCAATAGGTACTTCATTATAGTAATAAGACGTATAACTTCTCGCCTAGACATGGAACGATAGTAAAAAGACAAATCTATTACGAGTTACGACACTTATGTTTTTTTTGCTCCGTGGTTTTTACTATCCATTCTTGATAATAATAAAAGAAAAATGCGTAAAAGAGCAATAAAAACTACAAAGGTTTATTCATATTATTATGAATGCTTGAACTTAAACAAAATGGACATACTTATACCATCATCAGCCTATTAACGTCCCACTACTGGGCACAGGCCTCCCACGTGGACAATAGCACGTGGGGATATTGGGCCATAACCCACCACGCTGGCCCAATGCGGGTTGGTGGGTTTTAACGACTGTCATCTTACGACAACAACCGGGACCAACGGCTTAACGTGCCTTCCGAAGCACGGAGGAGCTCGAGATGTTTTTAATTTGGTCACCCATCCAGCGACCCGGCATTGCGAAAGTGGCTTAGCAAGCAAGATCGCAAGCCGAATGCGCTAGCTGCTGCGCCATCGAGCTCCTCTGCCATCGAGCTCCTCCTCCTCGACATACTTATGAAAAAGAAGAATTGTTAACTTACCACTGCTACCTTGGATTTATGTTTCATGTATCTACTTATATAGTTGACCTCCAAATAGACTACATTACAATAGATAACAGCATAAAACAATGCACTAAAACGTGTGATTGTAAAAACAAAGGCGCGGGCGAACAAGAGCTATGACATCTGGTGCCGCTTAAATCTCGGAGACAATGAGAGGCCGGATGCTGTAGATCTCGCGGCCTCCGCCGTGATCTTAGCCGAGTCGGTTGTTTATTTTGATGACATTATTGGTGGGGCTGTTATCAAAATGGGTTATCACCTCCAAGGTCCCGGTAATGATTTCTAGTAACTTTTGCGGCTAACAGACTATTGAGCGTACCGGCTATTTCAATGACTTTACTAGCTTAGCGATTATTTAATACAGGGTACCTACCTAATGGTTGTCGAGAGGCAAGGGGATGATTTTCCTGCCAGTATTCGTAGTTACCAGTGACTGTTTAGACACTGAATATTCTTAAACGTTATGTAGGTAAGTTCCTAAATAAAACAAATTGTAAACAATGCAAAATATTCCATATTTTTGTTATAATAATCTGATATTTTATGATTTAAACTACAAGATAAAATGTCATATACCTGGTTCGATTTATAGTGACTAAAAATATATTTGTAATTAATACAATTATACGTCATAAACCTGAAATATATGCGAAAGGAGATCAGAAGTACTTAACTAATTTAAATCTAGTAGTAATTGCAGAGATCCACCCATACGACGGCTGTTTAGCTAATTGGCCTTCGCCAATACGGAGCGGTATCAATTTGATAATTGATTTACTCTGCACGGTTTGGGAGCTCTACATGTGTACATAAATATGCAATACTACATCTACATATATATGCAACACTGTGTCAACATAGTAATCACAACTAACATTAAAACGTAGAAATACAATATCGACATTTTGACTTTTCTGCATGACTACTTGTCTATTAATACGTTAAAATGTAATTGTCTCCAAATTATCGTTGTAATAACTAGGTACTTTTGTGGATAGTATTAGGACCATTTCTCCTTTATTTCTCTGCTAATCTAATTCCCACTTATTTAAAATTTCACATAAAAATATAATCTAGTGAATTTTATTTTAGTAACAACATCACAACTTTAACTGTTTCGTACGCATAGTAGATTGTAAGTTTTTTTTGCATTTCTTTTGCAAACTATATTTGTATTCTTTTAAATAAGTGGAAAGTGACGGGTCATAGCATTGCAGAGAAATAAAGGTCTTAAACCTTAATTAAAGTAGATACAACCCTAGGCATGTTCAACGATGCAATTAAGTAACATTATCAAGTTTAATAAGACCAAATTGACGAAAATGTAGCAACGTTTCGCCATAAAACATTTTTTTTCATTATCTATGCTACCATCGAATACGGTCTCACGCAACCACGCTCATAGCCATGGAAAAATGAAAGCCATTGATAACAAACTATGATAAAATATATATATTATTATTATAGTTCGTGACATACAATACCTACTATGTAAAGTATCACGTAGCCTATAAACGTCCCGCTGTTGGACACTTGAACGATAAAACGTGGGGAGATTAGGTTATAACCCACCACGATAGCCCAACTGGTGGTTGATGGGTTTAAACGACTATCATCTTACAACGGTTCCCATCGGCTTAACGTACCTTTCGACACGTCATCATCTCAGCCTAAATTTTTTTCTGCTGCTTCCCGCTTTTTTGCTGGACTTAATGTTCTTTGTGTCTTTTTTTTCTTTTCGAGGGATTAAATGATCTGGAGCTTTATGAGCTTCAACACTGTTTGTTTCTTTTCTTATATTTTTTCTTTTTTATCTGTCTTTTTTATCTTTGAATTATTTTTCTTTTTCACTTTTTTACATTATATTCTTATTACATAATTATATTATACTATAATATTCTGTTGTTTTACATTGTTCTTCTTATATTTAGATAAGTAAATATATTTTCTTATTTTCTATTACATTTTTTACTTTTATATTTTACATTGATTCCTTAGATTAATTACAGTTGTCTTATTTACTAATTTCTTTCTTTGTGTTTTATATTCTTCATAAGTGTATTTCCTTCAATAAGTACTTATTCGTCACATTCATGTAATACCCTCCACTAGCTTTAAACGTTTTACTGCTGGCACAGGCCATTCCACACGGACAACGAACATAGGGAGATTGGGCCATACATAACTCACCATGCTGGCCCAATGCGGGTTTGTGTGTTGACTTCCAATAAATATATTTTTAAAATTTTGTCCCTCATTCGGTGACCCTTGATCTCTTCCCGTATATAAAATATAACATTGTATAAAATACATAGCACAAGTAACTATTTAAGCGATAAACGATCGCCTTACCAAGACGCGTTGCGAATAAATTAACTGGTGACGTAAAAGGTTACGTGCCAGCGGAATCGGACGAGTCATTTGAATGAGGAATTAGAATAAGATCGCAAAAAATATGAGCATTAGAAAGAGCGGCGCGGCCCGCGCGACAAGGACGGCGCATCCACGCGGACCGCCATTGGCTGACCACTTTTTATGCTTTAGTTCCCCTAATCTTCATTTCGAGCAACATCTGCCACTCTAATGTTTATACGAAATGGTTCTTTAAATTTATCGAGTTAAGATCTTATTTGCAATTCGCCGGCGGGGGCGCTTGGGTTGTTTTTTTTGCGGCTTCTATCGTTCGGTCGTTGCACGCGAGTTGTTATAACAATTTTTAATACAACTCCCATCGAATGGGTTCCTTTTAAGGTCAGCGTTTGTTGGAAAAAGGGCCTCGTACGTACGGTTTAAAATTATAATTATTTTTTGTCGTTTAGCTATTGGAGGGCAGATGGGTAGCGGCCATATAATGGCCCACAGTATTTTCCCCCCCCCCCACATAATAATATCTCTCGTTTGTAGATAACCTGTGTGAGCGTACAATTATTTTGTAAAGAATCTAATTTATGGCTTCGGAAAACTATTCCGATGACAGTTTAAAGAGTCACAGACGAACGGCCGGCCAAATTGATGGCTGTTCATAAATATTAAGAATAGTTCTTTAAAAAAAGGAAATTGCTTGTGGCTCGTTAATAACTAGCCGTATGCATTGACGTAGAAATATTGTTGGATCAACCGTTTTATTTATCAACGAGTTAGTGGGATAAGACACGAAATGTATTTTACTGCAATTAAATATATTTAAGTGCAGAGAAATGTAAGTAGACTATTGGACAATTAATTTTAAGTAGCACCGAGCGACGGCCTGACCAGTATCTTTACCAATTTATAATTAAACTTCGATGCACCATGATTACCGTTAAAATTGAATCCAGCCCGTTAATAGTCGACATCCGCAAACGAACGCTCACAAATAAGTAGAAAATAAACGGGGACGATTACTTCGCGCGATACAATCGCATTAACACTGCAGATGTACTTCTTTTTGTTATAATTAAAGTAATTTTTATCGAAAAATATTTATAAGAAATTTTGCTAGAAAAGGTTGCGTATCCCGGGAATAAAGATAAATAATGGTAAAATAGGCACAGACGAAGCATTCAAAAACAAAAGAACAATTTTGCAAAAGGTTGGTCTTTTAAAAATTAAGTCAACGAAGACATACTTAAATATTATTTTGCATTAAAAGTAAACACGAACTATGTGGCCTAAAAAAATTACAGCAATATCCTCATATTTTAATTTAATAATCTTTAATTTTTCTTGTGTCAACCTACATACTTACATAATACGTGTTTACTAGCTGCTAATAAGTCGGTACATTCAAAAAAGAACATGCCTAAATAGAAATTATAATCACGACTATTATCCCCGAAGGGTTAGTCAGAGACGAGGCAATGAGGACAGCAACAGCAGTCCTCTGTCATAGTCCACTTTTCACCAAATGTCGGCTGCACATGTGCTCAGCGTGAGAGGTAGTGAGCCCATCGACGCTGTATGCTGTTGGGTGTATGTGCAGTCTTAGTCCGTTAGTCGCCTTTTACGACACCTAAGGGAAGAGAGGGGTGGTAGTATTCTTTCACCGCCACGCGACACGTTTATAAAAAAAACGCATTCTTTTTTTCTGTTCAATGAATCCCACGTGAGCATCCATATTACAGATACAGTTTTTAATCACCTACCGATACCCGAAAGGCAAAGGAATCCAACAATGTTATTCCCATTACGGTGTACGATTGTAGGATTCTCACGGTATACGTGTGCGCCGATGGCCCGTGACTAACGTACCGTGTTTCCAACTACTCCATGCTCGCTTTTATGAAGAGTTTTGACGGAATTGCTTGAGATCGCATGTTGGTTTGATAACGCGTTACAGAAAGAAATCGAAAGAATCTTTTTAAGCTATTAATACCAATAGTAAGTTGGAAGATTACTTTATAAAATAAATGAATACATCTTTTTATTTGATAAGAACTATAAAAAAAAATTCTCTACCAATTTACTATTGACAAACGCCAACGAATAGATATGGAGCGGTTTCCTCTTGTCTACGGGGCAGGAAGTGTTACGGTCGCGTTCGCGAAAATGAAAATAAAATAACTTGCGCAAACATTAAAGTTGAATGGATGACTAGGCGTACAGGTGTGCTCATATTGCACGAGCCTGGTCAAACTATTTTAATATCGGCGGCCATTGTGTTTAATATGACGGTGCGTGGTTACATAATGGCGCGGCGCAACAAAACTGTCGCTTCAACTATTTTCATATTGGAATTGTTTCGGTGTTTAGTTCCAACATCGGTTATTGGCGGTCAGTTGGCCACCGATTTTGCGGGTAGTCGCTTGTAGATTCGTCTTGGTCAAAGTGGATTTTGATTGGACCTAGAATTTAAAAAAAAACTAAAGAAATACCTACCTACGAACATTTACGAAACAAAAAACCCCTCAAAAACACAAGTATTTTTAATTATACATTTAGAATTTGAAAAATTTAACTAAGCAAATCAGCTTGATTTTGTGTTACGCACAAGCTAAAAAGTGGTTGTTTTGTCCAGCAGTGCACCAGAAGGAAAGTTAAAAGCGGATGATGGTTGTTTTATTCACAAAACAAACTAAAGGAAAAATGAGGTTCCCTCATGTAACTTTTTGTGAGTAATTTGTAACTTTTTTGGGTAAGTATACAAACGCAAGTCAACAAAGAAGACCATCTGTTAGAGTATCTATGCTTGCGACGCGTGACGTCTGACTTGAAAGTCCTGTGCCTAGCCAGCAGTGGAACGTATATACGCTGATGATGTTTATTTGAGCCGTGATTAAATTGAAAAAAAATACAGGCAAATATTTCGTTCCAAATAGTAACTTTTGCAAAGTCAAAACCCTCACAACTTTAACGACATTAAAGACAAGGAACTATGAACAAAAGGGCAAAAATTAACAATAAAATTCTGCTCAAATTGCTTTTTAAGCGATACAATTAAGAGCGACGTAACTACACACACTGCAGTCCGGCGAGCCCATAATTTAATATCTGAACGCAACCGTAACTTGTAATTTTAAAATGTTGGCATCACTGCCTAATGACAGTTGGAAGCGCGCGCAAATTCCAAAATGGCGGACGCAATAACGAAATGATGACGCGACGCGAATCGAAGAAATTAATTTCTTTTGTCAACCCGCAAAGGGAATAGTTTTCTCTTTATCTATTCAGGCAGGTTATAATTTTGCTTACGCGGTTGTGGATCTTAAAGACTGTACTGTAGATAGTTGCCCTTTATCTTGTTATGTTGTATCGTACCTTATTGATGATAATGATTCACTAAGAACAAATTTTAACCGCCTCTGTGGGCTAGTGGCTAAGCCACTGGTCACAGACCCTGAGGTCTCGGGTTCGATTCCCAGCGGGGGGTACATCTTTGTGTGCTCGATTTGGTTGGTGGTAGGGCTGTTAAGTCCGCCTGGCTAGCTACAGCCATCTTATTTAATTCTGTCGCAATAACAACGACGTTTATAGCATTGCTGTGTTCCAACAGTTTAGAGATAAGATAGCCAGTTCCTCAGTGGTTGAAAATTCCGGGTGAAGAGCGCTTCGGCCTTATCGTCACTGTCACCTTATACGTTGAAAAAAAAAGTGACTAGCAAAGTATGACTATATAGTTAGCTACGCACATGTGCAGTTGTGTTCGTGTGCCGTGGACTATGGCAGAGAACTGCTTCTGCAGTCCTTATTGCCTAGTCCCTGACTAACAATTTCCGGATAATCGTTTTGAATCTAAATCTGTATGTAATTATTTACACTAGTAAATTAAGAAGTTATATAATTGTGGGCTATTTTCTAGTTTGAAAAATGTCAACACATTGCTTGTTATTCCAAAACGCACACTACAAAGTTAAACCTGGTTTAAAATCTGGAGTTATTCATGGGAATGAACATGAGTATCGGTTTCAAAAATTCAACATAAACATACTTAACAGTGTCATTTTTTAACCCGACGCGTCGGTCACGGTATACTTCTATTATACTGTGCTTTGGTCCACGTTTTGGCATCATCATTAGTCTTAAAGGTTCCACTGCTGGGCGCAGGCATTTTTTATGGGCAACAACACATTTATTTATTTATTAATTTATTTTCAGCATACAATGTCAACTTTTAGCTAAACCAAAATACTCTCATTGGGCAATTTACCTAAGGAGATTGTGTCATAATAACCCACCACGCTGCTTGGTCCGATGCGAGTTAGCGGTATTAAATAGGTCATGACTACGAGTATCACTAGTCGGATTAGGATCTTCTCTCCTTAAGAATAGAAATTGACGATTTATGACGAAAGTGGAATCCGACGAAAGTGTCATTAGTTAGGTTATCAACATCCGTCATTCATGACAAAACTGAACTGAAATTATAAAAAAAGTCTGTGTCTGACGAAAGTGGAATCGCCATTATCAAATGTGTTAATAGTCAAACTTATGAAGAAGAAATAAACAATGCCATGACAAAACTTAATGACTGGTTGGAAAAAAACAACCTGATACTTAATACTAATAAAACAAAAATTATGCATTTTAGACATATAACTCCTCTACCAAAAGTGACTCTAAAGGCTAATGACGGTGTAATAGAATCAGTCTCTGACATTAAATTTCTGGGTGTCCAAATTGACTACCAAATTAACTGGAAGTCACATACTGAAATACTTTGTAAAAGACTAAGTACGTCTACTTATATCTTATACAAGCTTTCCAAAAATGCAAACACAGAAACTGTTGTTATGGCCTATCATGGATCCATAGAATCCATATTACGATATGGCATAATGTTTTGGGGTAATTCTTGTAACAACAATCTGGTCTTTAAAGCACAAAAAAGATGTATAAGGGCTATAAAGGGTCTAAAGCCTACTGATAGTTGCAAACCAGTTTTTAAACAACTTAATATTTTGACGCTCTCATCCTTATATATTTTTGAAGTTTCGGTATTTGTCAAAAAAAATCAACATGCTTTTTCCACTTTTTCAGAAATAAATGCTCATAGAAACCATAGACCAGGACGTGGGAATAAATTGTGCGCCCTTAAACATAAAACTACATTATTTTCAAATAGTTTTTTTGGTATGGCTAGTAAAATATTTAATAAAATCCCGAATGACATTAAAATGTTACCAATTAATCAGTTCAAGAAAAGACTATTAAATCTTCTAATTGACAAAGTCTATTAAAAAACCGAAGACTTCCTTACTGACTTTTCCAAAAAATGATAGGTACTTAATTAAAATTTTGACATGAATGTATTATTTTTTTTGACAATATAGCACAATTTAATATTAATTTTAATTTAATGATGACATCGCATGTAATTTGACATTTTTATACCTAATTAACACAATTTAATACTGTAATTTAATATAATCAATTATGTCATATTAACTTAATATTACTTTTTCTATTAATTTTAAATGTATGAGATTTTCCAAACCTAACTATATCAAATTATTGTATACCTTGTAAAAGGTGGAAATGTAGTGAAACACCAAAAACCCAACAACAGCAATCTATGTATACTAACCTACATTTCACAATAAAGAGATTTGTATTTGTATTTGTATTTGTATTTGTATTTGCATGACAGACGTTTACTAAATCGAACGACTGCCACCCTTACGACGACAACCGGGACCAACAAAAAATACATAAGCTGATGATCTTATTTATCTGATCTTATCTTATAGAATGGGCTTTCTCAAGCTTGACCATGCTTTAAAAGCACACGTTGGACCCGGTTGTTATAATTAAATTTTATTTAAAAAAATCTACATACATATAACCACGACTGTTATCCCCGAAGGGTTAGTCAGAGACTAAGCAATAAGGAAAGCAAAGCAGTCCTCTGCCATAGTCCACTTTTCAGAAAAACGTGACTGCACATGTGCTCAGCGTAACAGGTGGTGCCATCGCCGCTCTAAGCTGTTGGAAGTATGTGCAGTCTTTAGTCCGTTAGTCGCCTTTTACGACACCCAAATGAACAGGGGGGGTGGTAGTATTCTTTCACCGCTACGCGACACGGTTCGACCGAGTACGATAAGATAAATAAACCGATAATCTTAATAAATAAACCGATAATCTTAATAAATCTAATCTTATCTTACAGAATGGGCCATCTCAAGCTTGACTATGCCTTGGAAAGCACGTGTTTGACCCGGTTGCTATAATTATAATTATAGTTACTAATTATAATTATAGCAACCGGGTCAAACACGTGCTTTCCAAGACCTAGCAGAAGGTATAGTAACTTTATGGGCAGAATAGCAATTTTTAAAGGAGCAATTCGTCATGTTGACCTTAGCTCGCACACTGCCAACGAAATGAGTACCTAAACATCCCGCTAGGTACCGTAATCTGGGGTGAGAAGCTACTGCGGGTTTTTTTTAAATGTGACGCGTCATATTGACTACATCCTGCCTGATGGTAAGCAGCCGATGTAGTCCAAAATAACGAGAGCGTTCCTCACAGTGGAACAAGCACGGTAACAAGCGCACCCATTCATGACGGCCTGTATAAATCCCGTTTTACGCCACGCTTAAAAGACCCGGGACTATAGGAGCTGGGAAACACATGCGCCGGCAGAGAATTACAAAGCCGAATGGTCTTACACAGGAACGACTTGCCAATTTTTTTGGAACGGGTGCTGATAGTCAGCACAGTATGATGGTGGTTCCTAAGACCAGCACGTGGAGTCCGGGACAGGAAAGGAGAGGGCGGGATTAGATCAAAAAGTTCTTCAGAACACTCTCCGTAGTAATTTCGGTAGAAGACACTGAGAGAAGCAATGTCTCTACGCAGTTGGAGATCCTCAAGAGAGGCTGTAACCTCAGCATCTCCAATAATGCGTACCGCTCGCCTTTGCAGTCTATCAAGTGCATCGAGGAGGTATTTAGAGGAGCCTTCCCATAGATGGGAACAATACTCCATACTCGATTGCACCTGAGTCTTGTACAGCAAACAGCGCTGCTCGGAAGTGAAAAACCGCCTCA
The DNA here is from genome assembly GCA_963921215.1 of Scoparia ambigualis. Lineage (NCBI taxonomy): Eukaryota > Metazoa > Arthropoda > Insecta > Lepidoptera > Crambidae > Scoparia > Scoparia ambigualis. The sequence goes on from OY992524.1 coordinate 21,070,355, forward strand.
CCTTATTGAGAATACCCAACTTACAGGCAGTTAAAATAACACTCTCGATGTAGCATTTTGGATTCAGTTCCTGGCCGATGTCCATGCTAAGAATGCTGAGGTTCACTGAAATGGGTATAGGAGAGTTCTGAAGAGAGGGAGGAGTAAGGAAGGGAGTTATCTTGGACGAGAATGGAAAAACCTGGGTTTTTCTGGCATTAAACTCGACCAGGTTTTCAGATCCCCACTTAGAGATACGATCGAGAGGTGAAAGCATGGTGTATTACAACATTTTTATGAAAAAAAAAACAAACATCTAAAACAACCTTTTTTATCACTTTTATTCATAAAACGTGCCTTTGCATTTTAAAACGAACTTAAATTTTTGAAAGTAGGCAATGCTTTCATTTGATAATAAAAATGTTATACCTAATAGGAACCCCGCAGTTACTTTTCACCCCAGATTACGGTACTATTTATGTGACGTTTTCAGAGCGTTGCTTGTGCCTACTTGTTATAAATGTGATCGAAGGGAAAACTACAGAATCAACGAATATATAGGTTAGGTACCTAAATTAAATATTAGCAGTGTGGTATGAAATATGAATATGATGAAGGTTTAGTAAAAAAATAAGAAAGGTATGTTAAGATAAAAAAAAAGAAAAATCCCTATTAAATTGTAAAAGTAATTGTAGTTAGTAATTTGTGTGCTTGTGTTTTTAATTGTATAACTATAATCGAAAAAAAAATACATACGGAATGATCGAAACTTACGGAAGATATCGCTCTTCAATGTAAAATTGTATTGTAAAATGTGGTAAACGGTGTAAGTTGATGTCAAATTTGATTGTTGTTAATGAATCTCTTAAAATATTTGTAATTTGTCACCGTTTGTTTATCCTAATAAATAAAAAAAAAATGTTTTGTCGTGTAAATGATAAATGAAAACTACCTACAAAAAGGGTGCGATAAGCGATATATAATGGCATATTTGGAAGAAAAAGACCTCAGCGAACGTACTCCGATCTGATCGGAGAAGTTCTCGTGAAACGTATCAGGTCATGAATTCACCCGGAATCCTCAATCACTGAGGAACTGGCTATCTTATCTCAAACTGTCGGAACACAACAATGCTATAAACATCGTTGTTATGGCGACACACTTAGATAAGCTGGTGGTATCTAGCCAGGCGGACTTAACAGCCCTACCACCAACGAAACCGAACACACAAAGATGTACCCCCGCTGGGAATCGAACCCGGGACCTCTGGGTCTGAAACCGGTGGCTTAGCCGCTAGACCACAGAGGCGGTTATTGAATACCCTAAACCGACGAGATTGTAGAGAGTAAATGAAGCAAAGGATGTCTGCTAGGCTCTAAAAGGTGAGCTGTGGTCGCTGCCTTGCCTACCCCCCCGGGGCGTGATTACGTATTACCTACCACTGAATAAGTAATAGTACTACAGTACAGAAGGTTCACTCTCTAACGACTTTCACGCGAAATTGAAACTTATCGTGTGACCCGAGCGTCCATATTCCATTAAGCAACGCTGACTCGATATCGATTTGACGTCAGAGCGTAGGGTTTACGCGCGCGCGCAGGGATTACGAGTTAAGGATGACTCTGAAACCAGCCTGAGCAACTCGGCGCTCGGTGTTCGGTGTGTCGGCTCGCGGCAACCTTTACTGCCATACGCCTAGGCGGCCTGCCCAGGAGGCGCTCCAAACGAACGTACCCAAACTGCGGAGAGACACCTCCCAGGTATTACTATGCTGACACACAAAGAATTATCAAAACATACATTTTTAGACAGTTAAAAATCTTTTTTTCTTAACATACATACATAATCACGACTATTATCCCCGAAGGGTTAGTCAGAGACTAGGCAATGAGGACAGCCAAAGCAGTCCTCTACCATTAACCTCTCAGTCTTGGCAACAAAATGTCAAAAAAATTTGACAGCAGGTGCGACTTGGCGGGAATTTAAATTTGCGGAAATGGAAAAAAGAATTAAAAAAAATTGAACGCAGTTCATGTTAAATTTTGCGTTCACGATGCATAAAATGTACTACAGAACCGAAATAATCGACCTTTTTCATACTAAAGTAGTCTCTAAATGTAACGAAACACGGTACAAAGTCAAGTGGAGAGCGCGGCCAGCGCGGCCATATTTTATATGACCGCTTGGGGTCTGACGAAATAGCGAGTTTTTAGGTGCGGCCAAATATGGCCGCTTGAGGCTTGAGGGGGTTAAGTCCACTTTTCACCAAATAGCGACTGCACATGTACTCAGCGTGACAGGTGAGCCCATCGCCGTTCTTTACTGTTGAATGTAATGTGCGTCTTTAGTCCGTTAGTCGCCTTTTACGACTCCCAAGGGAAGAGAAGTTGGTAGTATTCTTTCATCGCTACCCGACACGGTTTTTTCTTAAAATGTCTAGAATAGAGCATGCTTATTTATTTAATAAATAAAAATACATGCTCTCCACAGCTTAATAAAAAGGCTAAGCCGTATTATCAACATCAGCTGTACAACACAAGCATGCATGGTTGACGCATACACATACTGTCATACAGTCATACAATTCGACCGTGACACACAAATGCACGCGGGACATATTCGTATATATAATGTTTATGCACAAAAGCAATGCCTAGTTGTTGCGTTGCTCGGTTGGGCGTTTTGATACTAATTAATGTAATTAATACACTAATAAGTGATTGTTCTATACCAACTGGGTAGCGGTGAAAGAATACTACCACTCCCTCTCTTCCCTTGGGTGTCGTTAAAGGCGACTAACGGAATAAAGACTGCACATACATTCAACAGCATAGGTGACATGATGAAAAGTGGACTATGGCAGAGGACTGTTTTTGCGGTGAAATGTAACATTTCGTAAGGTCTACTTAATTCATCATCATCGTCTGCCTATAAACCAGGGACTGAATAACCTAAAAAAAAATTTAGTACCTTAATATTGCGGTTTGACGTCATACCGAAAAATAACGGTTACCGGAATATTCCGATATCCAAATTTATTTCGATACACCAATTATGAGTACCTACCCATAGAAATAAAAAAGGTTTATTTCGGTATGAAAGAGACGGCTAACAACCATTTCAAGCATAAACGACTAATATCATGGTTTTTCTCATCAATTTGCATTAGTTTGCTTTGTTCTTGAGATCAAAAGCCCTCCCCCGGGCCCCGCAACTGTCAATGCAACGTTTTTCGGTACCGATATCGCTCAAAGGTTAAGGCTAGGTGTTAGTGAAAAATTTAAATAACACGTTCTTAGAATTAATTTTTTGAGTAGTAAACAGTCAATTTAAAATCTGCGATAATTACAAAATGTTGTTAAGGCTTTATTCTGTAGAATACACCCGATGGAAACACGATTTGATAAAGTTGGCTCGATAGAATAAATTCACAAAGTTACATATTTTTGTGTCATCTTATCTTCTTTTCTAGGTTTTATTCTTAAAATAAGTGATTTGATATTATGAGTCATTTACCAAAATGAAGTTCATAGATAACTTGAGGGATTATAACCGATCGTTTTTTTTAATTACATCTATTAATTTTTTTAAATATAAAACGCGATTATTCGCGCCGCTTCGCTGTTTTATACCCGTCCCTTACCGTCGTACCGTCGAGAGAGCGAGAGAGAAGCGCTCGAAATACCTCCTCTTAAATAACGGTATAGCCTTATCTCTATTTTATTAAGGTAACACTTATTTTACACCGGTAAAGTAACCTTATACCGTAACCGCTTTTAGTCCCAGCTATAAACGTCCCACTGCTGGGAATAAAGCTTTACAGCATGAGCAAACACACATGGAGATATTGGGCCATAACCCACCACGATGGGCCAATGCGGGTTAAAAAAAAATTTTCCTACACTCACACCAATTATCTAGCCTAAGCGAAGTTTCGAAGAAACTTGTTAAATGGTTACTAGACAACGGATAAACATACTTAAAACACTTAAATACGGTAAAATACTTAATTATTATACATAGAAAACACCCAGACCCGAGACAAATTAGAAAAACAATAATTTTTAAATTGACCCGACCGGGTATCCTCAGAGATGGCGACCGAAAACTGGTGTACAAACCACTCGACCAAGATTTCGTCCAATTTGATGGTTGGTGGGTTTAACCGTTCAACTGCCGTGTACTGATCAGAGAGTCTACTCTCTTTCTCCGAAACGAAATTTCGGCTGATTTTCGTTTGCTATTATAGCGCTTTCCAAATTCTACAGATTCCCAATTCTATAGATTTCCAATTCTACAGAATCCCTATTCTACAGATTCCTAACTATACAAAAGATTTTATGAAGAGGTCTCGTTAAGTTTACAATTACTGCTTAAAGTAAATAAATAATAAGTTTAATTTTAATTCACACTCGTTTCATTTGTTGTAATGTTACAATAAGTAATAAGAATAATAATAATAAATCTCTTTGCTGCAAGAGAAAAGTAAGCAAAATTTGATTATTTTTAAGAATGGTAATCTGTAGAGTTGAGAATCTGATTAAAGAATTGGTACAGCTGAGAATCTGTCTGTATTGTTCGGAATCTGTTAAATTAAGAATCAGTAGAAATATGTTACTGTTAAGATGAGAATCTGTAGAATTGGAAATCGGTAGACATGAGAATCTGTAGAATTGGGAATCGGTAGACATGAGAATCTGTAAAATTGGGAATCTGTAGACATGAAAATCTGTAGAATTAGGAATCTGTAGACATGGACCTAAACCCAATATTTTTGACATTTCCAACAAATTTTCTAAAAATTAATAATCTAAATGCCAAACCGATTTTGTATGAACTATAAGGAATAGAAACCGCTGCAAGTAGCAAACTAGGAAATATGTGCCCCAACACCTAACTCCATTGCACCTTACGAAAACCCACTGGCAATGAACTAGCGTGGCCCATATGGAAGTCACATAACCGACTCCGGACCCAAGTGGGCCGCTGCTGATCGAATATGGCCAGGTGGGGTTATACTGCTCTGAACTCTGCCCAGTGCCAGTGTGGCGCTCCAGAACAAGACATGCGGCATCTGCTGTCATGCCCGCGTTGCCCTCACGTTGAAAGATCTAAATGAGGCTTCTCCTCCTGGGGTGGTAACAGCGGAAAATTGGGCCAAAACTATTTAAGAGGGTTTGCGCGTTTCGGTTTTCCGTACCAACTTCCAAGTCGACATTTTTAAAAACTAATGAGCCAATTTTGATGAAACTTTGCATGCTAAAGTAAAACACAGTTTGTTGAAAACATTTTTAAAAAACGTTTATTTAACTGAGTTATTGCGATTTTAAACTTTCTATAGTGGACTTTACATCACAATAACTCAGCTAAATAAACGTTTTTTAAAAATGTTTTCAACAAACTATTTAGATCCCTATGTTTTACTTTAGCATGCACAGTTTCATCAAAATTGGCTTATTGGTTTTTAAAAATTTCGACTTGGAAGTTTGTATGGGAAACCGCAATGCGTAAACCCTCTTAAGGGTTTGTTGCGTGGATGTTGAATCAATACGACGAAGAAGAAGAAGAAGAAGAAGAAGTAGCAAACAAAAATTGTCCGGAATTTCGATCGTTCGAGTTCGATTCGATTGAATTTCTATCGTTATTAGTGCTAAGCACAGTGGACCTCGAGATGTTTTATTTTGGTCACCGATCCTGTATTGCATAAGTTGTTTGACTGGCACGATCGCAAGCCAAACGTGCTGCTGCGCCATCGAACGCCTTTACTCTACCTACATAAAATAAATTTTAAAATATTTTTCCTCAACACTCAATAAGTTCTGTGCAAAATGCATATGCAGGAATTACGAATGTGTTGGATACTTGCTAGTTTACTTCCTTAACAATGGTTAATTATGAAATCATTATTACGAATAGGTACCTAAAATAATAATTAGCTAAATATGAGTTTTTTCAAATGTTTATTTTATATTATTATATTTTATACTATCTAATTGTACGTATAGGTATTTACACTCTAAGCCAAACGTTTTTTTTATACAACTGTAACAAAAAAACGTAAAATGATTAAAAAACCGAAACCGAAACCGGTACCGAAACAGGTACAGTGAACACGAATACTTTTATTTCACATATTATTATTTCGGTTCGTAGAAAGAATAAAAAAAACAAGATACTCAGAAAAGTTGATGGTTTAACTTTGTAGGGCTTGAAAATTAAAGACGAACATGAGAATGTTAGTCCTTGTAATAATTCAATATCCATATTTCCCCACCCTGGCTACCGGTACTATAAAATGGCTTCGAAAGCGCATAGATGCTCAAAACAATTTGGTAACCAATCCAAGATCACAACACAACCCAGACGCTCATTCGCGCAATAAAACTAAACGCGCTCTCGTCTCTACATCTCATTCGGTGACCTAATTAGTAACAGAGTTAATATCAATTAGACGTTTAATTTTACTGTGATCAAAGTAAAACTTACCTTAAGCTTCATTTACATCGAAATTCACAAAACTTAAAAAAAATATAAATGTAAAACAAAACTGACTTAAATTTAAACTTCACTTATAAAAAAAAGCCGATCGCGCGACTAGAGACACAAAATATATCGCGGTACCTATTGCGGTTGTCGTTCTAATTCTAAAATCATCATACAACCAGTCAAACTATAGCTACGCCCATAACGTTACACCAAAACCGACCAATGCCATGCCTACTGACAAAACTAACACGTAAATCGTACGAGGAAACTGTTTGTAGCCCCTATCGTCAAGCCGTAAAGTCGATATTGCTGCTACTTTTATCGGCTGCGCGTGCGCATCGCTGTGAATGGTTAGCAAGCACACTAGCGCACAATGTCACGAAATCCAAACCGTTTCTAGGTTAGACTCTGCGTTTGGTAGGGTGGCCGTGGCTCGCGGGTTCGGATAGATAAAATAGGAAACGGGACGGAGCGTTACATTGTTCAAATGTCGGTGTAACGAGCTATTGTTGGTGGCTTGTTATGGTTTCTGTTTGGAGTAGCTCAACCGGAAATAATACTTGTACTGTATTGTAAGTATTGTTGAACGTAGGTAACCATACTATAATTTAAAGATGTCAAAGGGTAACAAATAAAGATTACAGCAAATTGGAGTTTCTCCCGTGTTCTTTTCGTGTTGGGAGACTCCATTTTAATTCTATCTACCGTACAATACTAAATGTACTAAAAATAATTTTAACCACTTGAAATTGACTTAATGCTAAACGCGAAGCCATTAATTAAGCAATAATAATAATAATTATAGCAAATTACTGACTATTTAATAGACAAGTACCAAGTAGTCCTTACTTTAGCAATAATTTCTATGTGAATATTTTTTCGAAGATTTTGGACAAGTTAAAAGCTACCTATGATGTTAATGCACGTACGTAATATAAGTTTTTATTTATTATGTTTAGGTGAATAATAATTACTATAGTAACTTATAAAGAAAGACATGTGCCCAGGAGTGGGACGTTTATAAGCTAACGATGATGATAAAAAAATATGTATATTCCCTCTTTGTCACAGGAATGTCCTCAACATTTCCAACTGACAGTGTCTCTATAACTCTGACCTTGTGATGTTTGATCTATCTGCGTCCTCTGCTATTCGCTCCAGTTATTTGATAAGTGCGATTTGTAACTATGTTGCTAGTGTTTAACTGTTAAAATTGTTCGCAGATTAAGATAAATGAGGTTTCTATGTAAACAGTAAAAGTGATTATAACCATCAATTACTGGGTATTATAAATAATTTTTAAATTTGCGTTACAATCAATAATTTTTAACATAAAAAAATTATGACGTTATAATGCTTGCTTTAGAATTAATTGCATGCAAAGGTATCATCAACTAAATAACTCTTAAGCGTCTTTAAAATGTTAAAAACGAACCACATTATATAATCATTTTGTAAGTATGGATGGGTGTTTGTTATCTTTCACGTAAAAACTACTTAATAGATTTGGATGAAATTCGGCATACAGATAGTTTATACCTAGATTAACACAAAGGATACTTTTTATCCCGATATTCCCACAAATCAAATCAAATCAAAATATCTTTATTCCTTAGACTTCATAAAGCACTTAGAATAGTCATATAAATAAAATATAAGTACATACTCAAATGAAAATTATTAAATGCTAAATCTGCGGAGCTTAGATTCACTTTCATCACAATATCTTGAATGTGAAAGTGAATTTAAGTGCCAGTTCCGGCGACAGGGCTTCTTGAGAAGAACTGGCAAGAAACTCAAGGCCGACTCTTTTTAATGGGCGATTTTCCGAGATCAAAAAAAAAAAAGAAATTGGTTCGTAAATGACTTCATAGATGGCGCTTAGCATAGATTAGTATGGCGCTTAGTAAAAGGCGGGTTCATGAAGAGCACGTGTATGGCTGCGTAATATTTATTCTATTCCAAAATATAAATAGGTTCTGGATGTCCTAAATATAAATAGGTAAGTAAATACTATTTTTTTATTGTTTTAGTAGACAAGTAAAAGTGTTATCGAGTGTTTTTGAACCAATTTTTACTTTTTAATTTGGGCTGTCAGAAAATCGCCCATTGCCAATTAGTTTAATAATATTGTTACCATTAATCTAAATACAATCATCAACATAACATAAGAAGAGCAATTCAATTCCAAATACTTTTATCATTTATGTAATCTGAGATAAGATAATAAGCCCTTTGACATAGTCTAGTTCTAATATATTTCTTAAATTTACCCATGGATAATTTTACCGCGTCGTTTGGAAGTTTATTTGACCTGGGAACGAGTTAGAGATTTTATGGAGCCTACTAGTGGGCACAGCGAGTTTGTTTTGATTTCTTAAATTTAATTGATGGAGATCACTGTTTTTCTTAAATTTAGTTTGATTTTTATTAACGTAAATAAGATTTTCATAAATATATTGAGATTGTAATGTCATAATATTTATCACCTTGAATTTATTTCTCAATGTCTCCCTGGGACTCATCATATAGATAGCACGAATAGCTCGTTTCTGGAGCACAAAAATTGAATCTATATCCGCGGCACTACCCCAAAGCAATAAACCATATGACATAATGCTGTGAAAATAGCTAAAATAAACTAACCGCGCAGTGTCAACATCGGTCAGTTGACGTATTTTCCTCACAGCGTAAGCTGCTGAGCTGAGTCTACCTGATAACGTTTCTATATGTGGGCCCCATTGTAAATTAGAGTCTAATGTTAAACCAAGGAAGACAACCCTATTGACCAATTCCAATCTCTCATTGTCCATCACCACACTGGTTTTTAATTCTTTGACATTTTTTGTAAAAAATCTAACATATTTGGTTTTACTACTATTTAAAAGCAGGTTATTAGCACTAAACCAGTTTACTATTTTTGAAAGAGCATTGTTTACATCGTCAATTACTGATTGTTGTCTATTTACCTTAAAAACTAAAGAAGTGTCATCTGCAAACAATACTATTTCATGATTACTTTTACAAGATAAGGTAGATCATTAATGTACAAGAGAAACAGGAAAGGGCCCAAAATAGAGCCTTGAGGCACCCCATCGCCACAGCTGATCCATGAGATCGCTTTCCATTAACATCTACTCTCTGAACCCTATCACCCAGATAAGAAGTAAGAAGTTCCAAAGCGGTGCCTCTTATACCATAGTGGTGTAATTTTCTGACTAGAGTTTCATACTGCACACAATCAAAAGCTTTAGATAAGTCACAGAACACCCCATAGGCGTCCCGTGACTCCTCCCAAGCCTCAAATATACATTCTAGTAATTTTACCCCAGCATCACATGTTGACCGTCCGCGAGTGAATCCGAATTGTTTAGTGTGCAGTAGATTATTTTCGTTAAAGTATTTAAGTAACTGAGTGAGAATTATTTTTTCAAAAATTTTACTTAATGTAGGTAGTATCGATATTGGTCTGAAGTTTGTGGGGTCTAATGTACTACCTGATTTATACAAAGGAATAATTTTGCTCAATTTCATCAAGTCAGGAAACACACCACAATCAATACATCTATTAAATATCACAATTAAAGCGGGAGCAACAATGTCAAATAAAGATTTTATAATGTGCACAGAAATGCCCCATAGATCAGCCGTTTTCTTAATATTAATTGATTTAAACGCGACTTTTAGATCAGACCCATTAACATGACGGAAATGAAAACCATCATAAAATTCAGGCACATTATCTTTAAGTAATGATTCTGCAACGGAGGTGGAAGAGCCTAGAGCACTGGTTAAAGTGACAGGGAAAGCAGAAATTTTTTTTTCAAAAGCATCAGCCACCTCAAAATCTGACTTGGTAACATGACCATTGATACTTAATTTAAACTCTGAATCCTTGGTTCTACCCTTCCCAGTCTCTTCATTGATAACCGTCCAGGTGGCTTTGATTTTATTACTACTATTTCTAATTTTAGATTTAATAAATATAGACTTTGCTACTTGACAAACGCGTTTGAAAATTTTCGAGTATAATTTGACATGTTCTTTAAACTCTTCACTGCTATTAAATTGGAACTTCACAGGAACGGGAACCACGCTGGTGAAACCGCGAGCGGCCGCTAGTTTGTTATAAATAGAAGCCTTATTGTATAGTCACACATGCCTGCAGATCAACATATTAAAACTTTCGAATTTCTCTAATCGATATTGATCATGTGTGATCACAAGTAAAAAAAGATCAAAGTATATTGAAGAAATTTACATTTTGTGGTAAGTTGAAGGGCTGGTCGTCGTCTGCACATACAAACGTAGATTTATAAAATAAACACGATCTAAAATTCCAATCTAAAATTATGCTTAAATCAGCGTACTTGCAATTACATACCTGTCTAAACACCTAACTAACTTTGCAACTAATAAAGAAGTTTAGTTCTCTTTGGAGCAAATTAATATTTTAGGTTGAAAACTGAAGAGTACCTTACTAATAAGTTACTGGGACAAGCAACAATGTAATGTTAGTATATTTATCGGTTATGGGTAAATACAAATTTTGTTAAAATAAAATAAATATAAAAAGCTTAATGTTCATAATAGGGTTCAGGCAATATCCTGCCAACCCGCATTGGGCCAGCGTGGTGGGTTATGGCCCGATCTCTGTGGTTCGGTTATAACGACTGCAATCTCATAACATTCCTGTAACTGTCTTCAGAAGCACGGAAAAACTAGAGATATTTTGTTTTGATCAACTTGATTGAATAATGATTAAAACTTACATTATTCACTAAGCCATTGCCCTTGAATACGTTTTGCAACGGATTTTTCAATTTGATTCAAATATAGGACATGTCCTCCTTTCTTCCGAAGCCATAGTCATCGTACAGCGGTGACCTTGCGCTATGCATCGTATCGCGTCCCACAACGAGTCAGTTCTGCATATACTGTAATAAAGTATATGTACATACGCTATATGCGATTGGTTTAATGTTGTTGACGTTATCTATGCTGTTACGTTACGTGTGGAACACGAAAACATGTGAATAGCGAATTTGAAATGTTACTTTTGTGATTTGTTTTTTTTTTCAGCTGTTCTTTGTTTTAGTTAAGAAGTTGGTTTAAGCATGTAAGCGCTATATTGCGGTCTTCGGTAAGCGGCAAAAAGTTTTTCTACTGCCTGGTTTTGTGGTAGTCAAGTGTTAATTAAGCATTATAATATTATACTTATCAAATGTCGAAAGAAAGGATCAATTACCTATTAATTTTATTAAATGATGTAGGTATACAGAAGACCTACATTAGTTTATTTTCTTTCATTGCGTGTAAACATTAAAAACTGTGTATGCATACATTTAAATAGAAAATAAAAGTCATTAAATAATATTTTTTTCTTTTTTAAACAAAAATAAGCCCCATAATCTCTTCAATCCGTTCTTGCCTATATAATTAAGATTCGACGACCTCCTTGGTCAAGTGGTTTGTACACCGGTTTTCATGGTGTCACTATCTTGAGGTCCCGGGTTGTATCCCCGGTCGGGTCCATTTAGAAATAATTGTTTTTCTAAATTGTCTCGGGTCTGGGTGTTTTCTAAGTATAATAAGTATGTTTATCCGTTGTCTAGTAACCATTTAACGAGTTTCGCTTCTCTTGGGCTAGATAATTGGTGTGAGTGTAGGAAAATTTATAATATATATCTATATATCTCTATAAACCGTCATAATCGGAACCAAATAAAACTGATTGATCGTATGAAAACGGCATAAACAATCGCAAAGATATTTCAATTGCCTTAAAAAGCCTATTAAAAGCCTATTTACTCGTATCACATTACACTGCGACACACGACCTTGCTGTGCCTGAGATTCGTCCCACTCCAACTGCGAATGAACCTTGAAAATAGAAACGGCTCGTACTAAAACCTAGTTTGACGCTTAATGCGTGGTTAGTACCGAAGGTCTCGGAAGTAGCAAGACTATGAAACAGCAATGAATGTGAAAAGCTACGATTGCATCGAACGCAATAACATTCTTGCTGTTTGCTGTTTATTAATTTAGTCTCTTGATATAGTACTGCGATATTCTAGCGGTAGCTTGATACGTACATACATAATACATAAAATCATAACTATTATCCCTGAAGAGTTAGTCAGAGACTAGGCAATTAGGACATCCCCTCTCCTTAATTCACTAAGTTTTATTTGTACTGGCACCTCGAGACCAACCGTTAGGTTATGCAAGAAGTGCCAGACGTCCCTGCACCAGTAGAACACTCGCGCAGGAGACCATCTGCGTTAGGCTTGACGCCAAATCAGTGCCCGCCGAAGCGCGCTCTTCATTCGGTACTCATAAGACTAGTGTCTCGGGAGAGTCTCCCCGTGAACACGTGTAGTTCACTGCCTATTGTCCAGATAGGTAACCGGAGCTGTCGAGCTCGCTCACTTCTCGTTGCACGAAGGGCACAACTCGCAGTTGTCACTGCTCAGGCAATTAGAACAACAAAAGCAGTCCTCTACCATAGTCCACTTTTCACCAAATTGCGACTGGACATGTGCTCAGCGTGACAGATGGTAAGCCCATCGCCGCTCTATGCTGTTGGAAGTATGTGCAGTCTTTAGTCCGTTAGTCGCCTTTTACGACACCCAAGGGAATAGATGGGTTTGTAGTACTTATTCCATTAAAAAAACAATTTAAACTAAATAACCGCGTCGCGTAGCGGTGAAATAATACTACTACCACTACCACTCTTCCCTTGGGTGTCGTAAGAGGCGACTAACGGACTAAAGACTGCACATTCATCCAACAGCATAGAGCGGCGATGGGCTCACCACTTGTCACGCTGAGCACTGGAGTTGTAGTTTGGTGAAACGTGGGCTGAGTTAGTACTTTACAGTCCTCATTGCCTGGTCCCTGGCTAACCCTTCTGGGATAATAGTCTTAAACCCCTCAAACCCCAAGCGGTCGCATGAGACCGCACCTACAAAAACACACTTGACTTTGTACCGTGTTTTCATAGACTTACAGACTACTTTAGTATGAACAAGTTTGGTTATTTCGGTTCTGTGGTTCATCTTATGTATTGTTATCGCACAATATCTCATAATCTATGCTCCATTCTGTCTAATTTGACGTTGACAGTTACTGTCAAAAAAGTGTCAAAAAAATCCAAGAGTGAGTGGTTAAGGATAAGTAGGTATGGATGTATGAAACTACACTGGCCTGTAAAAATAAGTATCACGCTTTAAAAATTTCATTTTTTTCTAAACTATAGACGTTAGAGATTTAAAATAAAAAAACGTTTTATAAAAATTGTATCAGCTTTCTTTGAAATATAAATTATACAATAGTAACATTTTTAAGCCTTAGTGTCTTGTTTATTTTGTGTACTTCAAAAGTTATTACAATTATGAAAGTGTGATACTTATTTTTGCAGGCCAGTGTAGTTTTTTTTTGTGTGAAAAATTTAGGCTATTCTGTCTATTTTACTATTAACAAGGCTGTTTAACTTAAGACGCGAGTATGAGCTAAACCAAGAGGAATTCAGTTTACGATAACATTTAACGTACGTCATAGAGTAAAGTAAAAACAAAATAATTATGATAGTGGTGTGACGCCTCGGTTAATATCCGAAGGTCTTGAGTTCAATTCCCTCGGGTAAAGTGTATTTCGGATTTTTCGATACATATCTCAGTTTTGTGATTATCTACCAACCCGCATTTGACGAGCGTGCGTAAGAAAATACCCATCAATTTTTTTTTTTAATTTAAGGAGGCAAACGAGCTGGCGGATCACCCGATGGAGAGCAATCACCGCCGCCCATAGACACCCGCAAAACCAGAAGAGTCGCAGATGCGTTGCCGAACTTTAAGAAAGGAATAGGAATTGTGAGGGGGGGGGGGGCTCCGGAACTCTCATTGGTCGGACGAAACACAACAGCACCAAGTGTCATTATTTTACGCCGGATATTCGGCGTGAAGTAAATATTGCCCCGGGCGAGCCGGCCCAGTGCGTGCTGCAACGCGGCGTGGCTCTACCACTCAGTCAGTGTCACTCATTTAGCACCACCCAGGGGTCACGTGTAGGGTCTCAAGGGCAAACCTACGGACACGAGTAACTTTTACCCTGATTTGTTTTCAATAAAGGAGGCTTTTGCGTAGCGGTGGATCAGTAAAAGGCTACTAATTGACTTTAAACAAAAATGAACCAGATATTCATTACGAATCTTGTCGCGTAGCGGTGAAAGATCACTACCACCCCCTCCTTCCTTGGGTGTCGTAAAATGCAGCTAAAATACAGCTTACAGCGGCGATGGGCTCACAACCTGTCACTGAGCACATGTGCAGTCGCTATTCGGTGAAATGTGGACTACGGCCTCTGCCATAGTGACTGCCATATGACTCAGAGTTGTCAGAGACTAAGACAGTTCTCTAACCGTCTTATTAATAAAAATGCCCAAATGTTACACCTTGGTTTAAAGTGACGCTGTCTCGTTTCTGTTAAAGAAGAAAGATAGAGATAGCGTCAATTTAATCCTTTGTGTAACTTTAATCAACGTTTATTAACAGGGTAACTGTCTTAGGGTGGATTCGACCAAACTGGAATAAGACTTACTCCGAGATTAGTCTATACAAATTCGGCGATTAATCTAGGTATAAGACCTTATTCCAGTTTAGTCTCTGACTAACCCTTCGGGGATAATAGTCGTGATTATATGTATGTCTGTACGTTTAAATAAAGTTGAAGAAAATAATGAACGTTGAAAAAATTACTGCCTCAGGTGGGAAACGAACCAACGCCCTCCGCAATCCGGGGGCTGCGTTGATCACTCCTTAAGAGGGTATACGCATTTCGGTTTCCCATACAAACTTCCCCGTCAAATTTTTTTAAAACCAATGAGCCAATTTTGTTGAAACTTTGCATGCTAAAGTAAAACACAGGATACTAAATAGCTTGTTGAAAACATTTTTAGAAAACGTTTTTTTAGCTGAGTTATTGCGATTTCAAGTCCACTAATAGAAAGTTAAAAATCGCAATAACTCAGTTAAATAATCATTTTTTTTAAATGTTTTCAACAAACTATTTAGATCCCTGTGTTTTTACTGAAGTACTGAATTGCATGCAAATACTTGCATGCTGAAGCATGCAAAGTTTCATCAAAATTGGCTTATTGGTTTTTAAAAATTTCGACTTGGAAGTTTGTATGGAAAACCGGAATGCGTAAACCCTCTTAAATTCTAAGGTTTGATAAAACACTGTTGCTATAAAAATAAAAAGTCAAAAAGCGTTAAATAATTTCGACATGTCTAACCAATACCTCGGCGGTGGAGTAGTCAACGCATCCGCCCAGATTGCGGAGGACGCGGAGGATTGCGGGTTCGACTCCCACTTAACACACAAGCATACTGTCCAATATTATACTGACCGAAGGACGCCGGTATACGCCTGTTTCCTTGACCTCTCCAAGGCTTTTGACTTTGTGTCGTATGATGTCCTTTGGGGTAAGTTGAGGGGCAGGGGTGTGCCGGTGGAAGTTCTCAATATTTTTAAATATTGGTATGCCAATCAGACAAACTTTGTTAGATGGGCCAATTCGCTTTCAATGGCATATAGGTTGGAAGCGGGGTGAGACAGGGTGGGCTGACGTCTCCCAAGCTGTTTAACATGTACATCAATGACCTCATCGTCGAGCTCAGCAGCATGCGCGTCGGTTGTAGCATAGATAGCGTTAGTATTAATAATATAAGCTACGCTGACGACATGGTGCTGCTGAGCCCGACGGTGGGTGGTCTTGCTGAGCTGCTGAGAGTTTGTGAAACCTATGCGGAGGCGCATGGGCTTAATTATAATGTTGGAAAGTGTGAATACATGATATTTAAGGCCGCTGGTAAATTCTCTGAGAACTCGCAAAACATTACCCTTAACGGCTTGAGCATAAACCGCGTTTCTAAATTTAAATATTTGGGACACTACCTTACCGATGACCTTAAAGATGATGTTGACATTGAGAGGGAACGGAGGGCGCTAGCGGTCAGAGGTAATATGTTGACTCGCAGATTCTCCCGGTGCACTGAGCAGGTTAAAATAACGCTTTTTAAAGCTTATTGTCAGAGTTGCTACACGGGAAGTTTGTGGGTCAATCACACCAGAAAGTCGCTGGACGCCCTTCGCGTCCAATACAATAATATCTTTAGGATGATGTTGGGGCTGCCTCGCTTCTGTAGCGCATCGGGGATGTTTGCACACTATCGCACTGATGGCTTTAATGCCATTTTACGCAAAAAGACGGCATCCCTGATCCGTAGGGTGCGGGACAGTCCCAATAGCATCCTGATGACTATAGCCGAGAGGTTCTCTTCACATTTATGGAAGAGTCTTATAAATAAAGTTTTAAATTAATTAGATTACTAACAACCTTCTATTATATTGTACTACTAACCGATATGGATTAAGTTATCCGAAATAAATGGTTTTATTTATTTTATTTATTTATTATTTATTTAGGTAGTATTTTTTTTCAACGTTTCTTTATCTTCCTGATATTCATCAGTTATTAATGCGGGCAACACTTAGCACTATTTCTAGTACGTTTGCCATTTTCGTGCTCGTTCCGAACAATTAGCAGTCATTAATCACTGTGACAAACAAACCGACTCGTTAGCGCTTGATGTATGCACTCGAAAATGGATGAAAAAAAATGAATACATACTTTGGAAGTGTATTAGGTTTGAAATAGCTGGTATTTAGCGCTGATACGATTTCGTTATAGGTCACATTCGGTATGTGGGTCATACAGATCTTTAAAGTTTGTAGTTACCAAATATTTTTTTGGTAAAGTGTAAAAGAAAATTCTATAAATTAATTCTTTATTAATTAATACTTATGTATATCAGTATTAGCTATATACTATTCTAAACACCATTTACTACGATGGTGCCAGTTCAAAATTCTAAAAGTAAATAAAAAACAAATGTTATTTAGCTCCGTAATAGTCAAATTAATTTGGGCAATCAACTATAATTAATTTGCTATGTCGCACGGTTATAAATGCATTATAATAGCTACATTTCCGACTCCAGAGATTAAAACCCTGTGCTGTCATACAACACGCACGCGAATGTTAACCTTGAAACGACATTTACATTAATATTCATATTATATACAATGAATTATATAAACCGTATCGTGTAGCGGTGAAGAATACTACCACCCCCTCTCTTCCCTTGGGTGTCGCAAAAGGCGACTAACGGACTAAAGACTGCACATACTACCAATAGCATATGGCGGCGATGGGCTCACGATTTGTCACGCTGCGTACACGTGCAGTCGTAATTTGGTGAAAAGTGGACTATGGTAGAGGACTGCATGTATGTATTGCTTTAATATGTACGGTCGACCTTAGTTCTATTGGCTCAGCCTTATCTGGTACAAGACGTAACGTTGCACTTGCGAATTACATTTTCACTGCCATATCGCGTGTAATTAAATCACGCCATCTTGGTTTATCAGTCGCTGGGACACAAAATAAAGCCGTTAGCGAAATGACGAAACGATCACGTTCTCAGATAATTTGTATGGCAAAATTGAAACTTATGTCAGGTTCTCTTTACGGTTCAATTTGTGGGTTTGACAAAATGGTCTAAAAAGAAATCACACTAATATTATAAAGGCGAAAGTTTGTGAGTGTGTATGTTTGTTACTTCTTCACGTCAAACGGCTGAAGCGATTTTAATAAAATTTGGTATGGAGTTAACTGACACCCTGGATTAAAACATAGGATACTTTTTATCCAGATATTCCCGCGGGAACGGGAGCCACGCGGGTGAAACCGCGAGCGGCCGCTAGTTCTATATAAATAAAAATCAATTACCACTAAATTAAATGTACTCCACTTCAGGCTGCTCCAATTTAACTAATTCTTATTTCTAGCGTTTAAAATATCAGGACAAGGTTTGTGAGTACGAATTTCCAAAATTATATTTCCTCTGAGTTAAAAAAGCCACCTCCTGTGTCAGTCTGAGTTACCTTTCTGGGATACCCTGA
This sequence comes from Scoparia ambigualis, assembly GCA_963921215.1. Taxonomy (NCBI): domain Eukaryota; kingdom Metazoa; phylum Arthropoda; class Insecta; order Lepidoptera; family Crambidae; genus Scoparia; species Scoparia ambigualis. The sequence continues at coordinate 21,088,850 of OY992524.1, forward strand.
TTCGTTTATTTGTATGAATATGTATTCTCGTGTTATTCTAAACAATGGATTGTAGCTGGAATCTGTTATCTCCCGCGGAAAATCAAATTCGGTAAAGGACTTCTACGACATACCTACATGTGATCACGACCATTATCCCCGAAGGAATAGTCAGAGACCAGCAAAAGCAGTCCTCTACCATAGTCCACTTTTCACCAAAGCGACTGCACATGTGCTCAGCGTGACAGGTGGTGAGCCCATCGCCGCTCTATGCTGTAGGATATATGTGCAGTCCTCAGTCCGTTAGTCGCCTTTTACGACACCCAAGATAAAGAGGGATGGTAGTATTCTTTCACCGCTTCTACGCGATACGGTTATCAACACAACAAAATGTTATCAATTCCCGCCAATTTAGCTGTCAATGTCAATACGCCAATTCATTTCCCGTTTCTTGTGAAACGCGAAACCTTGCTGCAAAAGCGACTCTTTGCCAAGACGTTCAGGAAAACCTATTGGGAAATCTGGTATTCAATCGCGCTCCAAGGTTTGTCTTTACAAGGCGGTAGTGCAGTTCCGCGTTTTAAGGTAATATTTCAGTAATTGGTAAAGCTGACGACTGCTTGACTACGCGACTCGCATCAGAATTAGATGTGTTTGCTGTTACAACCTCTCTTTGTGTGAAATAGGTTTACGGACTTGATTAGTGTGTACATTTATAGAGTGGAATAAAAATGAGATGTGTGTGAAGTAAAATAGATACACATTTCCTGAAAATGCACTATTTAACAGACTGTAGGTTCTGTGCATAGTGTTAGCCAGTACTCGAGTTCTTTAAGTCCTATTTTAGGGACTGGACTCGTCAATAAGAGCTCCAGCCTTTTCGTCAATGATAAGACTCACGAGTCCTTACAATACGACTCGAGAACTCGAGTGTTTTTACAATAATATAGAGACTCTTAAGACGAGTTCATTGCTAGTGCCGAAGTCTTTTTAGAAACAAGGAGTTCCATATCCATTCTGTTGATATAGGCGTTCGTCAACCACCTCCACAAGCGGGCCAACGCGACGAGTGCGCCAAAGAGGAAAAAAGAAGTTCAAAGAGTTAATACTTCAATTATATGTTCGAAGAGTTACTGTAATTTTTTTTTTGGAAAAATACTTGCCCTTGGAAATGACGCCTTAGCAAAATTTATATTAGTATTATATCAACTAAAATGGTGAGGTTTTTTTAAGAACTTGAAATCCATAATAAAGGCTTAGTTCTATGAGTCGAGTCTTTTTGCTTTAGGACTCGACAAAAGGACTCAGGCTCAGAACTCAGGACTCTGTGGTCAAGTGGCTAAGCCACTGGTTTCAGGTCCAGAGGTCCCGGGTTTGATTCCCAGCGGGGGGTACATCTTTGTGTGCTCGGTTTGGTTGGTGGTAGGGCTGTTAGGTCAACCTGGCTAGGTACCACCATCTTATCTAAGTCTGTCGCCATAACAACTATGTTTATAGCATTGTTGTGTTCCGACAGTTCAGAGATAAGATAGCCAGCTCCTCAGTGGTAGAGGATTCCGGGTGAAGCACTTCCACCTTCGGCCTTATCGTCACTTACCATGAGGTGAGATGAAGGCCAAGCGCTTACTCGTTGTAAAATTAAAAAATAACAAACTCATTTTAGTCGGAGTCTTGCGAGCTCTGTCAAAATGAGTCCAGTCCCTAAATTAGGACTTAAAGAACTCGAGTCCTGGCCAACACTAGCTGTGCTGGTGATAGCGGCTCCTTAATAGAATGTTACCGCTTCCTCTCTTCCCTTGGGTGTCGTAAAAGGCGACTAACGAACCTAAGACTGTACATAAATCCAACAGCGTAGAGCGGCGATGGGCTCACCACCTATGACGCTGAGCACATGTGCAGTAATGATTTGGTGAAACGTGGATAGTATGCTCATTGCCTGGTCTCTGACTAACCCTTCGGGGATAATAGTCATGAATATATGTATTTTTATTCAGTAGAAAGTCTAAATCGTAGCGAAATATTTTTTGTTATCATGTTCCATTGTTCTATCCTCCGTGCTTCGGAAGGCACGCTAAGCCGTTGGTCCCGGTTGTTGTCGTAAGATGGCAGCCGTTAAAACCTACCAACCCGCATTGGGCCAGCGTGGTGGGTCATGGCCCAATATCCCCACGTGTTATTGTCCACGTGGGAGGCGTGTGCCCAGCAGTGGGACGTTTATAGGCTGATGATGATGATGATGATGTTCCATTATGTGTTTATTTTTCTAATACATAGATACATATAATCACGACTATTATCCCCGAAGGGTTAGTCAGAGACTAATCAACGAGGACCGCAAAAGCAGTCCTCTGCCATAGTCCACTTTTCACCAAATAGCGACTGCACATCTGCTTAGCATGACAGGTGGTAAGCCCATCGCTACTCTATGCTGTTGGATGTGTGTGCAGTCTTTAGTCCGTTAGTCGCCTTTTACGACACCCAAGGGAAGTGACGTTTGTAGCATTCTTTCACCGCTACGCGACACAGTTTATACTTATAGAAAATATGTTGCTCCGTAGGTAACATAATACGTCACACCGTATTTATATTTTTTTATAAAGACCAACATGAATTACATTATTTTATAGGCATTACATTGGCATTACATAAGGCACATTATATACAATCATAATAACTTAATTTAATTTGGTTTTTATTTCTTTTTATTGTTTTAAATTGATTTCCTTTTAATTTACCAAGTGGTTCAGTTTTATTTATTTTCTATATTTTGTTTAGATCTATATACTTAGGTACTTCTAGCGAATACGAGCTGAGAGTGGAATGATTCCTTGATAGAAGTACCTATTTATAACAGTATAGTTATCACAACGTGATATGAGTCCTATGGGACCTATTGGAGCTCGATGGCGCAGCTGATAGCGCGTCCCGCTTGCGATCTTGCTCGCTAAGCCACTTTCGCAATGCCGGGACGCTGGATGGGTGACCATATTAAAAAATATCTTGAGCTCCTCCGTGCTTCGGAAGGCACGTTAAGCCGTTGGTCCCGGTTGTTGTCGTAAGATGGCAGACGTTAAAACCCACCAACCCGCATTAGGCCAGCGTGGTGGGTTATGGCCCAATATCCCCACGTGCTATTGTCTACGTGAGAGGCCTGTGCCCAGCAGTGGGGCGTTAATAGGCTGATGATGATGATGATGAGGGTCCTATGTTGTGAAACCGTGTCGGGTAACGGTGAAAGAATACTTCCATCCCCTCTAGTCCCTTCGGTGTTGTAAAAGGCGACTAATGGACTAAAGACTGCACATACATCCAACAGCATAGAGCGGCGATGAGCACCTGTCACGCTGAGCACATGTACAGTCGCTTTATGGTGAAAAGTGGACTGTGGTAGAGGACTGCTTTGCTGTACTCATTGAAAGACATTGCTGTGAAAGACACATTCCACGATGTCGGATGGAGAGATTATTATAAATGGTTATTTTGTATGTAGGTACCTAATTTAATTTGTAATTTTATTTCATTTTTAATGATGTTTTTAACTACTTATGTATTTCTAATTTTAAATGTCACAATATGGGTTTTAATCTCCTGAAATATATTTTTTCTTTTTTTTTTTTATTTATTGCCTAGTCTCTGAGTAACCCTTCGGGGATAATAGTCGTGATTATATCAATATATTTCATCATCATCATCAGCATTTCTGGACCCACTGTTAGACATAGGCCTCTTGGCTTTCATTGAAATGTGACACATTTATATTATTAAGTCGTGGAATTATCACGATAACCGCATTATTTTACACAAAATAATAGTTTACTGTTACAAAATGTCGACGTGCTTCGTTCAAAAGGGTGTGTTCGAGGACCTGCGATGTACAAAATAATTGACTGGGAGTTCGGGACGAATTCTTAAACACAGCAAAGTAGTAAGTTTTTTTGGTTATTACTTAGTCAGTTTTGGAGTGCCCGCGAATTAGCCAAATGCGTGCAGCTGTTCTAAAGAAATGCGCGATCATTCATTCGTGGCAATTATTATTTTTTTATTTGGAAGATAATAATATCATCTAACCTGCATGTGACTAAGGGCAAATTTTTCAATCCTTAGTGTTCTATCAGACAGAGAGCGGTCACGCGTTCAAGCGTTCCGCGTTCACAGCGTTTGCCAGCCGTGCGATTCTCTAAGCTCAAGCCTTGATAGCTGCGGCTGGCGCAGCGCTGACAAATGACTCCGTCTCTTTCATATTTATAGAATTGGAAAGAGACAGTAGATCACAGCCATGCGCGCAGCGTCTATGTGTCGCTTAGAGAATCGCATAGCAGTTGTTTAGGCCTGACTCTTCATCGCTTGACCGCGTGAACGCTTGCTTGAACGCGTGACCGCTCTCTGTCTGGAAAAAACCCTTACATTATAACTTAACCGTCTGATAAAGTATAACGCGATCAATTTAAAATGTCACTCATAAAGAAAGGAAAGACGTGATATGACAATACATTTTACAAATGGTTGTGTAATTACTTTAACAAACAAATAAGTTTTACCTGACAATTGAAATATCGGCCCTGAGATTAGTTTTGCTCTTAGAATGATGTTATTTAAGCTAATTGACTAGGTTTTAGCAAACTGTGTCAAGTATTAACATGTTAATAACATAGTTGAAATACATGGAACGCACCAACATATCAGCGTTATCAGAGTAACTGTTGATAAAGGGATTTGTTTGTAGCCTAACTTATCTTCAAATAGGTGGGATTTGGGCTTATCAAAATTGTACTTAGGTATATGAGTATACAAGCGGCAGTAATGTCGCTATGTTTTAGTATGTCTACCTTATTATTTATACTTTGCATTTTGCATGCTAAAGTAAAATACAGGGATCTAAATAGTTTGTTAAAAACATATTTAAAAAACGTTTATTTAAGTGAGTTATTGCGATTTAAAACTTTCAATAGTGGACTTTAAATCGCAATAACTCAGCTAAATAAACGTTTTTTAAATCCCTGTGTTTTACTTTAGCATGCAAAGTTTCATCAAAATTGGCTTAATGGTTTTTTTTAAAGTTTGTATGGGAAACCGAAATGCGTAAACCCTCTTAATCAAGTCTACCTTGGTTTTTTAGTTTGTTTTGCAGTATGTACTCATGTAAAGGGTTGCATCACAAATTAGTTTATTGTTATTTCATTAGTTTTGGCGTCAGTAAGTGCGTGTGGAGGCATAACAATATTGATAAAACTATTTGACTTTGACAATGCTTTAATCATATCAAAAATGAAAATTGCACTTTAAAAAAGTATACTAACTTATGAGGCCTATTACATCTCGACTGTGATTTTCGCGTAAAATGGCCAATTTTGGCGTTATGGATCTCAGAAACAAAAATACATTAACAATTATGACTTATTGAATAGTGTAGAATGGCTATTGGAATAGTGCGTAGCGGCCTCGCTTTTTGTAAAATTTGCTTAACTTTTTAATTAAACCCAAAATTGCAGAGAAAGATTATTATAAAGTGCGCGAAGGCACTTTTTTGAGCTCATCGATTGAACTACTGTTCTAAACAAGAGAAATAAAAAAATTACAATGTTATCTCTTATATAGTCGAATAGTGCGTAGCGGCCTCGGAATTTTAAGATATCATTGATTTTATATAAGAAAAAAATCTTATTCTAAACCAAAAACTTCGAAAATTACTATAAGTTAACTGTGAATATCTCCTATCTACGATAATATTATTGAGCAAAATTTATACCAGAGTAATTGTTACTTCATGAGGAATAAAGATTTTATAATGAATTTATTATCCTATTTCGATAAAAACGACAAATACAACTGCAAAATTACTACAAAATGCGATGCGCCGTCCGTCCGAATTCAACTTATGCTCACAGAATGGAGATTTGTTATAATTTGCACAAATTTATTATCCTATTTCGATAAAAACGATAAATACAACTGCAAAATTACTACAAAATGCAAAAATGGGCATTTGACGCAAAAATCACATTCGAGATGTAATAGGCCTCTTAAGTTTGAGTCAAGTCAACGACCTCTCGCAATCCGGTTATGAGCTCATCCATCTAAGCTACCAAGACCAATTCTACAATTATGCTTTAATATGTTTCATGTCTTCCAAAAAAAACAGGAAAGTGGAGATAACGCCATAACTCTCCACGCTGCCCAAACGTGACTTAATTCCTTAGAAAGGCTGCTATATTACAAACCAACAACCAAAAAAACAAATAACAATAAAACATATCTTACGGCAACTACAAAACAGTTTAAATAAAGAACACAAAACGTGGTACAATAAACTTTTGCGCGCCAACCAGCTGTATTCTGGCAGATTGTCTATGAGGATAGGTTCTAACGCAGCCGGTTTGGACGGAAGCAGGTGGTCGGTAATTAGCCTCCACCACTATATACGGAGTGAGATAAGCTACGCATAAAACTGTATATCAAACGTAGGTATAAATTAAAATAAGTTTTTTTGTAATCAACCAACTTTGTTCTGCTATTTCTGTTAGTCCATTAAGATACTAAAGTTGGTGTAAGTTATATGCATACCATGCTATAATGAGGTGCAGAATGGTTTTAGTTATTTTTTATTTTACGGTTATGTTCAAATTTTTCAGAGTGTAATTAGATACCTACGTACTTTTGCATTAGCAAGAATTATATTATTTATTTTTAAAATACGATTAAAACTTTTTTAAATGTTATCGTTGTTTTTGGTACAAACTTTCGCGGGCTTTGGCTTTTATACTCTTTGGTTAAAATGCAGAAAGTGTGGGGCCGGATTTATTTAAATAAATAAAATTAAATGGGATGGAATCTTCTATTTGAGGCAAAACAGAACCTAAGACGCAGTTATTATTTTTTCCTTTTTTGGCTTTTGAACCCTCTACCTGTTTAATCGTCAACCTGAATTAAATGAGTTTAAATTTACAAAATCTACATCACCGCGAGCGTAGTCACGTGCAAAAGCTAGAAGTTCTATAAATAAACAAGTTATTGGTTAGTGAGCCCGATTGACTATGTAATTACATACATTTGGTATTATTGTTATTAAACTATTGGCACAAGGTTACATCCTTGTACATAAGATTGGATTACATTTTGTATATTGTTACTGAAAACTGACATTGTTATAACTTTAAACTTTAGTTTTATAAGGACTAAGTACTGACTTAGTCCGTATTTCGGAAAGCATGTAAAATTTTAACTTTAGTTTTAAAAGGACTAAGTGCTGATTAATCCGTATTTTGGAAAGCGTTGTAAAGCCATAGGTCGGTCAATTGTTGTCGTAAGATGGCAGTCGTTAAAACCCATCAACCCGCTTTGGGCCAGCGTGGTGGATCATGGCCCAATCTTATCATTTGCTGTCCATGTGGGAAAGAATGTCGACGTTTTTAGGCTGATGATGATGGTTCTGAGTTTAAAATGTTTTGTAAAGGGTTTTTTTTATGGGACACGGTATCTTTAGCAGCCGAAGGCGGCTATGCTACATTGTCTATTGGCGCGAATTTTTCACCGATAACTTGTATTTTATTATGCTACCATACAAAGTAGAGTCATTCCCTTAATGTAGTATTCCATACATAATACCAAAGAGTAAGCTTCAAAAAGACTGAAAAAAGATTTAATTGTAAATAGTCAAGCATGTGTTTTTATTTTAATTCAAAGATACCTTGTTAGATACTATTGAAAAACCTTGGTTGAATGAGTACTTATCCTGGCTGTGTTTACTTGATATTAACAATACACGTCTTCTTATTGTAATTATCTCTGTTAATAGAAACAATCATATTCGTGTGAATGTAACTCTAAAATTTATAATGGATGTAATAAAATAATACTTACCGTACTGTAGATTCAACATATTATTATTATCGTTAACGAAAGTCTAATAAGGTCAAGACGATGACAATCACATGACTCAAAATAACGCACACAACTTTTAATAAAAAAACACTTTAAACCATAGATAAACTCCACATGCGTGTGTCACAAAAAACATACTGGCAACTCACAAAAACGATCGTCAACTTTTATCATTTATTATGTAGGTAAAATAGATAGTCTATCTCTCCGAATTTGTTTATCTAAAAACCGACCAATTGGGTTATTTTCTAACAATATTCGTCAGCCAATAGGGACGAGCCGCGATGATTAAATACCGCATTAGTGGTGTTAGCGAAAAACAAAAATGGTGTAACAGGAAATATTGTTTTATAAACTACTGTTTGTGAGTAGAGACCGCCCAGTTTTTGATGACGTCACACTGTAGTTTTCCTTGACTTTGTTGAGGAATGATTGTTATTTAGACTATTGGAAGTAGTACATGTATTTTTATGGTTTAAGATTACATTATTCTCTTTATTATTAGGGATATACAAATATTCACTTAGGTACTATGAGAACATAAATTGTAGTAGGTATCATTGTAGAACATAAGTATTTTTATTATTGTAAAATTTTGTTACTGAGATGGAGAAAATAATCCTCCTGAGTTTCTTGCCAGCTCCTTTTAGTTGAAGACTCTCCCAAAATCCGATCTTGTTTTAGATTCAGTAGAGATTTAAATTTCATTGTCTCAAAAAACCCAAATTACCCTGAAACTATTTAAGGTCTCCAAAGTTTACTTTTTATATTTGTGCGTATTTAGGGCTACACTGACTTAGGAAAGATACTGAAAAATACAGCTCTACTAGAAAAGTATAGTGTTTAAACGCCTAGTGGATTTTCCTAATTCACTAATAAGATAATTTTTGCTATCTGGGTAAACAAGTACTCTTCGATCGACAAATTCTTAAACCTAAACGTTGAAAGAACATAAGCATTATTTTATAGTTTTCACTGCTAGTAGGTACAGTTTTACCTACTTAGATAAGACAAAAAATGTGCAACGAATACAAATTGAATTTTGTTAATCTCACGATTCTCATTCCCGTTTCGTTTGTATTTAGTTAGTTCAAGGTTTTGAACTACAGCACAGGCCTTATTGGTCAAAAATTTTCCTTTTTACTAATTTTAACGGCACCATCTAAATACAAAGGTGTTCTATTATAAAATTTGTAAGGAGAATAAAATTCCAAATTCAAAAACAGGTTGTTCGACTCATTCCCGCGCCGTCAGCGTCGCCGAAAGTCAACATCGTTATGCGGCAAACTGAGATAGGCACCGTACGGGCCGTTATCTAGCCGCGAAAAATGCCGCTTGCGTCGCCGCCTCCCTCTAACTTACGGTATTTCGAACATTCGAAAGGGACCCCGAGCGCGTTAGAGTAAGCCGCACATAGTTTTGTGCGTTCGCCACGCGGACCACGCGCCCTCGACGAAGGTTTTATATTGAGTAATTGATGCCATGAATAGTCATGACTGTTTACGTCGAGTGTTATCGTTTTTCCGTAGCTGATATTTTATTGATTGTTTTAACGTTTTATAGGCATATTGTATTTATAGGCAAATTTTATTGTGTACTATCTGTTTTTCTCCGTTTTTTTGGGGCCAGGAACCCTCGCTAGCGTCTCCAGAATACCCTACCAAAGTTTTATCACAATCTGATCAATGGTTTCGGAACGCATAGAGGACAAACATACAAACATTGTTTTTTATTTACAAGATCATTCAATAAGTCCCGACACTTACTTGGAGATGGCGCATATATTAAAACCCTTTTAATTTTTAGAAAGTACTAGCCATCAAATGATATTTTTTTTTTTAAATCGACCAGTTTTAATATTGATTTACTACAGATATTTAAGTGACGCTATTTTTTTAATTCCGAAAACAATGGAAAAAACGAGTTTCGTGTGTTGATTAAATTTTAAATGGGAAAAAACACCGTTCAAACACAGCACTTATAAAGTGTTATTCGGAATCTGCTCCATTTAAATCAACCACTTGTCGGTAGTATGCCGATTTCAAACGCGGTCGTATGGACACAAGACGCTAAACGCTCTGGTCGTCCAAATGAAGCAGTGACTCAACTAAACATCAACCAAGTCCTGAAAATAGTGAAGGAAGATCGAAAAGTAAAAGTGCGCGAGATAGCTGAGATAACGAAGATTTCAACTGGTAGTGTTTTCACTATTTTTACATCAAAATTTGGTCATGAAAAAGCTTTTTCCAAATGGGTGCCGTCTGCTAACAATTGATCAAAAGCAACATCGTATTAATGATTCAGAGCGCTGTTTGGCACTGTTTATTATAAATAAAAATTATTTTTACGTCGATAATGGTAAGTATATGAAACATGGATTTACCATTTCACTCCGGAATTCAAACGGCAGTCAGCAGAGTGAAGAGCGGCTGGTGAAAGCCGCCCGAAGCGGCCTAAGACACAACAATCTACCGGGAAGGTTTTGGCCTCTGTATTTTGGGATGTGCATGGAATACTCTTCATCGACTACCTTGATAGAGGGAAACATATAGCGAATATTACATGGGATTATTGGAGTGATTAAAGAACGAAATCGCGGAAAACGGCCTCAAATGAAGAAAAAAGTGATCTTTCACCAGGACAATGTGCCGTGTCACAAATCCATGATAACGATGGCTAAACTAAACGAATAATGCTTCGAATTACTTCCTCATCCACCGTATTCTCCAAATCTGGCCCCCAGTGATTACTGGCTCTTTGCAGACCTAAAAAAATGCTCTAGGGCAAGAAATTTGACTCAAATGGTAAAGTAATCGCAGCATCGGAGGCTTATTATAAAACCAAAGATAAATCTTTCTACACTCATGGAATAGAAAAGTTAGAAAAGCGTTGGAAAGACTGTATGGCAGTTAAAGGAGACTGTGTTGATAAACAAAAATAATTGTATCTTAAAAACTTTTTTATTTCAGTTTATTTAGTCTCAGGACTTGTGAACCAAGTTACATAGGTACCTAGATATTTATGATATGGCATGCGGATTTGGTAGGTTTTTTGCCTAAATAATATACCTACTTTGATCCACCATGACCCAACGACTATGATTTTTAATTAAGCTTGTTTTCAGGTGAGCTGAGTCAAAAGGAGAGGTCCAAAGCTAGATTAACTAAGCTAATTATATACCTAAAATGCTATAAATAATGGTGTAAAATAATTCAAAAGAATAATAATAACAAATCAGTGTACCAAAACATGGTCAATGTTTATTCCGGAAAATAAATGCCTCGTTCAGGAACTATACCCGCTACCATAAGTACCACAGCCAATCACTAACACAACCAGTATTAAATCAACACCTTGTTATGTGTAAGTACCTTACAATAACAGGAATATTAAAAAAAAAATTTGATCAGAACATAAAACGCATTTCTGTATTCTAAAATACTTATAAACAACCGATAGGACACAATAAAATAAAAACTAACAGTTTCCTATTCCCATACAATTTAAATGGAAAGAAAGTCTTTTTAACAGATGCTTGAGGTAATAGATTTGTACCAGATACTTAAATGAGACTGAATCAATATCAAATCAAAAATAGGCATATTACAGAGCATCCTAGCGCAGCCAGTTTCAAGGCCGGCTATGATGCTCTATGATCTTGCTTCTAAATATAAATAGGTCAATAATAATAATCAAATATATTTATTCCGATGTTTTTTTGCAATAATTGGATAAATTCATCGGTTTTGAATTATTCAAAGGTATTTAGAGTTATGCCGAACTTAAAAAAAATCAAATATATTTATTCCGATGTTTTTTTGCAATAATTGGATAAATTCATCGGTTTTGAATTATTCAAAAGTATTTGGAGTTATGCCGAACTTAAAAAAAAAACAAATGTATTTATTCCGATGTTTTTTTGCAATAATTGAATAAATTCATCGGTTTTGAATTATTCAAAGGTGTTATGCCGAACACTTTCGTACTAATTCTGTAATCATAACGCCCGTTTCCAGGAGGGGTAGGCCGATACAGGGTCGTAGCAGGATCGTAGCAGGATCGTAGCAATGGAAAGCCGAAATGCTAGGACGCTGACACACTTGTTTTCTTATGCTTCATTTATCTCGTCCATATACTATACTAGCGGCCGCTCGCGGTTTCACCCGCGTTGTTCCTGTTCTCGTGGGAATATGGGGATAAAAAGTATCCTATGTGTTATTCCAGGTTATAAACTATCTGTATGCCGAATTTCATTCAAAGCCATTCAGTAGTTTTTACGTGAAAGAGTAACAAATATCCATCCATACTTACAAACTTTTTCGCGTTTATAATATTAGTAGGATAGCAGATCGCCGGCGACTTCGTTCGCGTGGACCCCGTACCCCGTGACGAATTTTCAAAATGACTCTCCTCCCGTACCCCAGTGACGTCTACATCGCATAATATGGTGTTTTATATAGCTCTAATACTTCTAATAGCTACTTAGATTTTTAAACTCGTGATATCTTTCGAATGAAATGTCCAAATGGAATAATTCAAAAAGTTATATAAAGGTATTGAAGCAGTCCTGAGTATAAAAAGAATATTTTGATAAGGATTTATACCATGGCACACATAAAAAGGCTTTTCTAGCGGCAGCATTTCAATTAAATTTTTAAAATTAAAGAACACTTATTATGACGTAACTACAATGAACACTTATTATGACGTAACTACAATAGTTAAACACTTTTTGTAGATAATCATGTGCTATGCAAAGTCGAAATATTTTATTTTGTTCTATCATCAATAGTTTTCAAGCGCACGCGATGTAAGGAATTTATTAGAGTTTTAGTAAGGATCCCTATTTTTTTTTGTAAATATAATATAGCCTATGTCACCCGGAGATAGTGTAGCTTCCTAACAGTGAAAGATTTTTTTTAAATCAGTCTTGTAGTTTCGGAGCCTATTCAATGCAAACAAACAAACAATCAAATCTTTCCTCTATACGAGTACGAGTATAACCCTCGCCGCACTCAACGCTCTACTGGACTCCAACCAAGACTGCGACTTGTTTGCGGACCAATGGATGAAATTATTGTTTAAATGTTTACAGTTTTGTGAAGGTGATGTTTGAATGGATGTCAATGACTTTAATGCCAATATTTTTAATAATATTTTCAATTTAATTTTAATATTATTTTATATTTTTAATTTAACTTATTTGATATATTTTCATGTGTTGTTTTAAAGAATGTAATTGGCGGGTGTTTTAAATAATGTAATTGGCTTATTGCCGTGTTATTTAACTAAATAATAAAAAAATAAAATTATTACCTATAGATAAATCAAATCATTTGCCGGGAATGCAAACTTTAGTAATGTTAATTATTTTTTGTTGTGTTTTATTGTCAGGACAAGATTGGTGTGAAAAAAACTTTTTGGAGATTTGTGACGGGTACTGGGTGTTTACGGGAACAAAGTCACGGGCGGACGGCTAGTTTATAATATTAATTGGGATTACTTTTCAGATTTATATAAAAAATAAATTTAAGTTTATGCGAACAAGTACACATTGAAACATGAAGACCACTTGCTTGCTACGATCCTGAGGCACTTCGTTGACTTAAGACGAAATACTACGTGGAACTGTCATGCAAAATTCTCTTTTTTTTACACAATTCTGTGCCTACTGTGAAAAGTGATCAAATCTCAAAATTACAACTTTTCAGTGCAGCGGAAATTCTAGGAACGAGGAAAATGTATTATTTTCAAAACTTTCATGAAGATTGAATTAGTGTAGGTAGTAAAAATAATACACTGGTCTGCAAAAGTAAGTATCACACTTTTAAAATTGCAATAAATTTTAAAGTATCCAAGATAAACGAGACACACAAGACTTAAAAATGTTACTATTGTATAATTTACTATAGTTTCAAAGAAAGTTGATAAAATAGCCATAAAACGTTTTTTAAATTTATATCTCTAACTTTTATAGTTTAGAAAAAAGTGAAAATTTTAAAGCGTGATACTTATTTTTGCAGGCCAGTGTAGATCTTTCTCTTTTTAATCATCTTTGAAAACTGAAAAATTTACACTGAAAATTTGTTATTTTTTTTACAGCAGGCATATTTAATGAATAACTTGCATACCGTCAAATTGTTTTCATCAGGTGTGTTCCGTTCCGTCTTACGCAATACGGGAAACGGGTCTGTATTGTATACGCTACGCAAAAGCTTACGACACCTTTGCAAGTGTTAGATTTATATTAGGTATAAAAGAAAACTGTTGCTCTTTTCCATGTAATTCAGCCGTAAGACATTTAAAAATAGCCCCTGACTCACACGGTTCGACCATTCCAAACACATAAGCCGGCCACGCCTTCACGCTATTATGTACTTTTATTACATAGCGTGACCCGGCGGAGATTAGCTCAAAAACGGTGCGATAAAAATCTGTTTGGGTTAACGTTTTTTGAGTGTTAGTAGCACATAAGTACATAATATATTTATGAGATTTTGTCGTGAGCATAAAACTTGTGATATGAGTAACATAAAACTGTTCTAATTTATTGTTGTAAGCTTTCACTGTGATTTGTTTCTTTTGTTAGTATTAAAACACATTTGTTGATACATACGTAATATAATCACGACTATTATCCCAGAAGGGTTAGTCAGAGACTAGCCAATGAGAACAGCAAAAGTAGTACTCTACCATAGTCCACTTTTCACCTAAAAGCGACGGCACATGTGCTAAGCGTGACAGGTGGTGAGCCCATCGCCGCTATATATGCTGTTTGATGTATGTGCAGTCTTTAGTCCGTTAGTCGCCTTTTACGACACCCAAGGTGGTAATATTCTTTCACCGCTACGCGATACGATTATGTTAAAGTATGTAAAATCTTGAAACAGTATAATACAAAACTATTTTTAAAATATCGAACACTTATAGTGACAGATTTAGAACCGATTTGGAACTCTAAGCAATCAAACAAGTAACCACGAAAAGTACAGCCTATAAACTGTTCCACTGCAAATAAATTAAGAGGGTTAATGCATTTCGGTTTCCCATACAAACTTCCAAGTCGAAATTTTTAAAAACCAATCAGCCAATTTTGATAAAACTTTGCATGCTGAAGTAAAACACAAGAATCTAAATACTTTGTTGAAAACATTTTAAAACAATGTTTATTTTACTGAGTTATAGCGATTTTTAATTTTCTTCCTCATAGTGGATTTTAAATCACAATGACTCAGCTAAAAACCGTTTTATAAAAATGTATTCAACACACTATTTAGATCCCTGTGTTTTACTTTATTTAGCATGCAAAGTTTCATCAAAATTGACTTAACGGTTTTTAAAAACTTCGACTTGGAAGTTTGTATGGGAAACCGAAATGGGTAAACCTTCTTAAAGGCCTCTGTCATTCTAACCGCCTCTATGGTCTAGTGGCCTGCCCGCACGTTCATCCACGCTAACTTAGAAACACCTTCGTACTTCAGACATTTTGTACAAGATATGTATCTACAAAGAAAACCATCGTCCTTTATCGATCTTTCAATCTCTTCCTTTGGGTGTCGTAAAGGCGACTAACAGACTGAAGACTGCTCATACATCCAACACGTAAAAACAGCAATGGGCTCTCACCACCTACCTATGTGTTTTTTGAAAAGGCTGTGACAGAATAGCAGAAGCTGTGGATATTTACTACCTGCGGCTTCTAAGCCATAGACCGTTTTGTTCTTCATTTAATTTTACCATCTGTGTATTAATGTTCCCTGTGTAGGTACTCTGTATTTTAGATTGAAGACAAATAAATTCTTTGTTATTATTGTTATTATTATTCTCTTTATTTAAAATATATCTTAAGTAACTTTTTTGTAATATTTTATAAAAAAAACATATTTACAATATTAAATATTACAAAAAACTTAACCTAGGTGTCCACCGGCAGCGGGGATTGACCAAAGCTATCGGTGGTTAGGGCTGCAGAGTGACAATACGTGCCGTGTCAAGGAGTACTGCCTTTGACCCAACCTTTTAGCGAGAGCCTCTTTAGGTGTTGATCGAGGCTCTTAGCTAAAAGACCGTTTGCCAAAACGGTTTTATATTACCACGCTGAACACAATTGTGTACTAGGACACAATTACTAGGACTGGTAGCAATGCACAACTATTGCGGTCCTTATTGCCTAGAGTCTCTGATTAACCCTTTTGCGATAATAGTGACTCGTGACGTATGTATAGTCTATGTTCTATAACACACATTATCTGTGGAAACCGATCGCGAATTGAGTGCAAGTGCAATCACTGTGAACATTGCGAGCAAGGCCGTTGTCATAACTCACGCGCTTGTAGTTTTGTTGTCATACGTACTGCAATATAAATACTACATATAATTTATATAAAAATGTAATAACGAAGTTCAACAAAACAGTAAAATTAACACCAAATCTACCCCAAACGTCAAAGTGTAAAATGATTAGGAATATTATAGAATGACGGATCGTTTTGCCTTAGACCAAGCGGGAAAAGGCACATCGCATCGACTGGTATCAAGGGCCCATGCATTACTATCTAATCAGTAGGGAGACCATATATATCTTTATTGTGCAGTCACACAATGTGGTTAAAGTTCTGTAGTTAAAATTTAACAAAATTTTAGTTATCTGTTACTTATTTAGTTTAGACGTCATTAATTGCCTGTGAAGGTGAAAAATGGATAGTTGACTTTGTGCTTAAATACACATTATCTTTAGTTGATGACCTTATGTAGAAATAACACAAATTGTTTTGTGTTGTTTGCTGCAATTAATAGAAAAAATATGATATTAGCATTAGGTACAAAATTAAATTAATATTTTTTAAATAATAAAATGTTTACCCCCAAAGACAGCTTTTTCTAACATCACCACTGTATTCGTAAGTCATAGTACACTTACTACCGAAGCTATTAAGTTTGAAAAAATTATAATAAAAATACGACTACCTCAGTTGAGATTGAGAGTGAGCGATAGCCTGTAGTCGTTTTTTTTTATCGTTTCACAATTTTTAAGAATATGTTAAAATAAATAACACAAAAATATAAAAAATACGATAAATCATACCCCATGGCCACCCTACTTCTAAAGCGTTTTCATTTTGGGCTCGGACAAAATACCGAGTCTGCACTTGACTCGAGATAGGAAGCTTTATCGCGTGCGATAAGGCCCCTTATTTGTTATATTAGCATTTTATCTGTATGTACTTATATAACGCATTTAATTTTATGTTACATAGATTGCACTAATGGTTGCCACATGCGCGCTTCAAATTTCAGCTGAGTATTCCGGATAGTTTAATTTTTATTTATATTAACACCCCGCGCCGACTACGCCGTTGGTTGAATGCTCTAAGCCCGTCCCTTGACGAATCTACGAAAAAAATACAAATCTTTTATTTATTATCTATTTAGAAAGAGGTAAATATATTATTTATATATTTACCATTTCATACAAACCTTGTCCTCCTAGCAAATTAATTAAAAAAGTTGGTGTTATGCTTAGTTGGTATTTTGCGTAAGTCAAAGTTGGTGTTATGCTTAGTTGGTGTTTTGCGTAAGTCAAAGTTGGTGTTATGCATAGTTGGTGTTTTGCGTAAGTCAAAGTTGGTGTTATGCTTAGTTGGTGTTTTGCGTAAGTCAAAGTTGGTGTTATGCTTAGTTGGTGTTTTGCGTAAGTCAAAGTTGGTGTTATGCTTAGTTGGTGTTTTGCGTATGCGGTTTTTTCCGTAAAGGGTGTTTGGCGTAAAGGTGGTGTTTCGCGTATATGGTTTTATGAGTCTAAGGGCCTGATAATTACAAGCCCAACAAAAAATCTGAAGTGATTGATTCTTGTTTGCATAGATAAGACATGGTTTAGTGCGAAATGCATGCAAAGATAGGAAGAGATAAAAACGTTGATCAATAATCGATGAAGGTAGATGTTGAATGGGAATATTATGACAAAATTTCTGGAACTTCAGTAACGATTTCAAAATTTACTTCTTGGGAGAATATAAAAACTGACATTGCTGTTTTGTTTCTAACGAGTTTTTAACGAGCTTTGCGTGTAACCGACTCAAAGATAAAAATTAACAATACGAGTTAAAAAAACAGTAACAAAAAAGTGACCATGATTTTTTTGACTGTAATGTTAATGAGGAGAAGTTTATTAATGGCTTCCCGGGTTAGACACTACGCCAATTACAAATTGTTATTTTTTTTATAAAATAAAAATAAACATTTTTTTATAAAATAAAAAAGCGCTGAGGAGCTCGATGGCGCACTAGGAGCTCGATGGGCAGCGGCTAGCGCGTTCGGCTTGCAAATCTTGCCCGCTAAGCAACTTTCGCAATGCCGGGTCGCTGGATGGGTGACCAAATTAAAAATATGTCGAGCTCCTCCGTGCTTCGGAAGGCACGTTAAGCCGTTGGTCCCGGTTGTTGTCGTAAGATGGCAGTCGTTAAAACCCACCAACCCGCATAGGGCCAGCGTGGTGGGTTATGGCCCAATATCCCCACGTGCTATTGTCCACGTGGGAGGCCTGTGCCCAGCAGTGGGACGTTTATAGGCTGATGATGATGATGATTTTTTTTATAATACCTATATCTACTTAGATAAATAAATATAAATTTCCATAAATTTATGTTCGCGTTTCACTTCAAAACCGTTACTTGGCTAATTCTTTCTTTGTTGTGCTCGTAATTGTCAGGACATGGTTCGTCTAAAAGGATTTTTTTTTGGAAATTCGTAACAAGGTACGCTTTGTTCACGAGAACAAAGTCGCGTGTGGAGCGCTTTTTTAAATTAAATTGGTATAGAATTGATAACTCATAGCCCCTTCGTACACAAGGCTACGCAAATCTTCGATATTCGACGAATTTAGCCTATAAGCGACCACCGCCATACAAATTGGAGTCGCAGGACAAATGTCGGCGACGCGACTCGTGTAGGAACCTCAATGGATTTACGAAGGGGCTTATTAAACCCTGTTATTAATAAACGTTGATTAAAGTTACACTAAGGATTAAATTGACGCTGTCTCTATCTGTCTTCTTTAACAAAAACGAGACAGCGTCACTTTAAACCGAGGTGTACTTTTTGGCCATTTTTAATAATAAGACGGCTAAACTTTAAAATGGCATCGCGTGGTGAAAGAAAAGTGTCTAGTAATCCACATTGACAACCATAGCCGTTGGCTACATACCTACATTACTGTTATCAGTATGTAACGCTGAAATGAACCTTGTTATTTTAAACCTTATCACTATTATCTAGTCTGAGGGGGAAGTGACGAATGTCATTTTAAAGTTATAATGGCCGACAAATATTTCGCAATAAAACTTGGCTGTGGAAAATTGATCGAAATAGGTAGGTAGGTAGTTATTACTATAACTTTTGAAAATAAAAACTTGATTATATAATTTTACCCCTCTCTTCCCTTGGGTGTCGTAAAAAGCGACTAACGGACAACAGCCTGTACATACATCCAACAGCTTAAAGCGGCGATGGGATGGACATGTGCAGACGCTATTTGGTGAAAATTGGACTGTTGCAGAGGACTGCTTTTGCGGTCGTCATTGCCTAGTCTCTGACTAACCCTTCGGGGATAATAGTCGTGATTATATGTATATACTCTAAGATTTTGGAACATTAAAAAAATCGTGTGGTTACGATTCCCAGCTGAGGTAGTGACTTTTTTTCAACGTTTCAATAATAATATGTTGTTTATGTGGTTTTGAAAAACCGTTCTGTTAAAGCTCGTATGTTACAGTTGTTTTTGCACTTAATAGGATATCCCAGAAAGCCTACAAGACTATTATTTCCGAAGGTTCAGTCAGAGACTAGGCAATGAGGACAGCAAAACCAGACCTCTACCATAGTTCAACTTTCACCAAACAGCGACTGCACATGCTCATCGCCGCTCTATGCTGTTGGAAGTATATTCAGCCTTTAGTCCGTTAGTCGCCTTTTACGACACCCAAGGGAAGAGAGGGGGTGGTAGTATTCTTTCACCGCTACGCGACACGGTTACGGGTCTACTCTCTTTATCCGTAACGAAAATTCGGCCGATTTTTGTTTACAATTTTCAGCGACTTCCATTCGTTCCGAAATTTCGTTCATATACAAAATGGGTTTAGCATTTAGATTATTAATTTATAGAAAAGAAGAATGGGCAAAACGTCCCCCTCCCTTGTAACACTTACATCTATGCATCAAATAAAAGTACTTGAAAAGTGAAGCATTTTATTGTATGACAGCAAATCTGTCAGGTATTGCAGAAAAAAGTTATTGAGAAGAAGAAAATTAAAATAATAAATGATAATAGATAGATAGATAGATAATATTTTTATTGTAACATAATAACACGAACATTAATAACGATAATATAAAATTGACGTCAAGATTTTTTCTTAAATTTATAGATTTCAATTCTTTTTCATTTTCCCAAATTTTTTTTTTCTTTTTTTTCATTCATTCATTCGCTCGTTCATATTTGCTGTCCTTACAACAAAATACACTATATATTTCGAAACTTACCATGTGGGAACTTACAAGGGGTGGGACGGGTTTCATACAAAAACGCCCATTTTTCTTTGTTCGAAATTTTTAAAATAATGGAAACCGCTATACATATTAAACGAAAATCGGCCGAAATTTCGTTTCTGAGAATGAGAGTAGGCACTCAGTTGCTAGACTATATCTATTAACGAACACCCTGTACACATCAAGTGACTATTTCGGTACGATAAGGCGAAAACGTTTGCCTTTCATTCGTCCGTGAACTGTCCGAGACATTGGCAATTGGGTCACAGACCACGCATAATTCGACGATAAAGCTGTCATCGTGACGTATGGGAACGAATTGCATTTTTGCATTTACGTATTTTAACGTTGGCGGATAGAAAAAGTAAGTTAGTAATATCCTATATACATGATAAAATGTTTACTAGAAAAAACAACCAGTCTCAGGAAAGCTTGAATGGGAATCGAATCAATTTTTTTTTCTAGTAGATAATCATTTTATCCTTTATATAGATATTTTGCAATTACGTCTTCATCGATTGTTAAATACTTGCAATAGTATTTCTTTCGACTGTGAGAGTAGATTTTACAGTGACATAATACCGCTGGCTTGCAGCGTAAATTAAACTACTAAAAAAATTCAACGAGTCTCGGTAGCTCAGCGGTTAGAGCAGTGGACCGGCAATCCAAAGGTCATGGGTTCGATTCCCATTCGAGCTTTCCTGAGACTGGTTGTTTTTTTCTAGTAAACATTTTATCCTATGTCTATATAGCATTGTGAATGCAGAAGTTTCAATAATTAAGGTATCCTACATATATACAGTCCCAATAGGTAAGGCCTCTATCAATGAAATCAAGTATTGGCTTTATCACTTTGCCTAATTCGCGGTGATGACTGGACATTGAAACCAACACCTCCGGATGTCGGACCGAGCACTATGCCACGGTCAACCATTAGCTACTAAACCAGTCTAGAATACCTAACTCAGACATTAGCTTTGAGAATAGTCTTTCTCATATTTTTAATCGATTAGCACATCGGGGGTTAAAGTTACTCGCGTCGGTAGGTTTACCCTTGAAACCCTACACGTGACCCCTGGGTGGTGCTAAATGAGTGACACCGACTGAGTGGTAGAGCCACGCTGCGTTGCAGCACGCATTGGGCCGGCTCGCCCGGCGTAATACCACCCTCTCACGAATATCCGGCGTGAAATAATGACACTTGGTGCTGTTGTGTTTCGTCCGGCCAGTGAGGGTTACGGAGGCCCATCCCTCCCCCCTTTCGCAATTCTTATTCCTTCCTTAAAGGACGGCAACGCGCCTGCGATTCCTCCGGTTTTGCAGGTGTCCATGGGCGGCGGTGATACTCTCCATCAGGTGACCCGCCAGCTCGTTTGCCTCCTTCTTTTATAAACAATAACATCCTTAATTTCACCGTACGAGTACCTTCAGCACTAGTTGCCGCCGTTTGATACTTGAGTTACCGCGCTTTTGGTAGTAATTGTCGTAAAAATACTTGGTTGTAATTAGAGTACATAGTAATTGTAAAGAATTGAGATAATTCATATAAGTACGTATACATACAGTCGAAGAAGTTCCCGGTCGACCACTTTACGGCGATATTCGCTTGCGCTCTATTCCGATCGCACCTTAGATGCCGTAGCGTATGCGTAGATAGTGTGCAAGCGAATATCGCCGGAAAGTGGTCAGCCGCGAACTGCCTACACCGGATACATTACGCCAGTTTCCATACATATATAAGGCGACTGTTAACAACCGCAAGAAATTTCAAGGGCTGGTCTGGTCAAGTGTTTAAAACATGACAAAAATGAAAAATTCGCACATTTCGTAATAGGAAAATAAATGGGGTCTTATTGCAGACTAACCGTCGCTCGTAGGTACTTATCGCCCGGCTGACGCGGGGTCAACAGACGGTTGGGTCAACGACCGGCCGCTGCCCGCGCGTTGTAAATAATCGTTATTTTTAATTGTTATTCATTTTATTTTTCATATGTTGTTGTTAAAATAAATTAGATACTCAAAGACTATATAATTAAAATTCACAAAATGTATAATCAAATTGAAAATGAAAAAAGCAGTTTTTGTCATTTTTGTCATGTACCTGACCAGCCCATGAAGTTTCTTGCGGTTTCTAGCAGTCGCCTTAAATACACATACAGCACATACACAACACATACACACAGCTTTTCATTAACTACGATTCTGACACACCAAGTTTACTTCAGTTTTTTTTATTGTGCTGAGTTTTTTTACACAACATGAAAGGAGAACCCTTGAACTTTGACTTATGAGATGGTAAGTGACGAAAAGGTCAAAGATTTCATCCCACTTCCCTCAAGTCTTTGTATCTTATCTCTAACTCTATCTAACTTCGTTACATTTGATTATTTAAGTTGAAAAACGCTCAAATAAACTCTAAGATTACGAAACTAACTTGTTTATAAAGCTGTGGAGTTTCTTGCGCCCATTCTTTTCCATAGCTAAAAAAAACGTCCCGAGTACCTTCAGCACTAGTTGCCGCCGTTTGATACTTGAGTTACCGCGCTTTTGGTAGTAATTGTCGTAAAAATACTTGGTTGTAATTAGAGTACATAGTAATTGTAAAGAATTGAGATAATTCATATAAGTACGTATACATACAGTCGAAGAAGTTCCCGGTCGACCACTTTACGGCGATATTCGCTTGCGCTCTATTCCGATCGCACCTTAGATGCCGTAGCGTATGCGTAGATAGTGTGCAAGCGAATATCGCCGGAAAGTGGTCAGCCGCGAACTGCCTACACCGGATACATTACGCCAGTTTCCATACATATATAAGGCGACTGTTAACAACCGCAAGAAATTTCAAGGGCTGGTCTGGTCAAGTGTTTAAAACATGACAAAAATGAAAAATTCGCACATTTCGTAATAGGAAAATAAATGGGGTCTTATTGCAGACTAACCGTCGCTCGTAGGTACTTATCGCCCGGCTGACGCGGGGTCAACAGACGGTTGGGTCAACGACCAGCCGCTGCCCGCGCGTTGTAAATAATCGTTATTTTTAATTGTTATTCATTTTATTTTTCATATGTTGTTGTTAAAATAAATTAGATACTCAAAGACTATATAATTAAAATTCACAAAATGTATAATCAAATTGAAAATGAAAAAAGCAGTTTTTGTCATTTTTGTCATGTACCTGACCAGCCCATGAAGTTTCTTGCGGTTTCTAGCAGTCGCCTTAAATACACATACAGCACATACACAACACATACACACAGCTTTTCATTAACTACGATTCTGACACACCAAGTTTACTTCAGTTTTTTTTATTGTGCTGAGTTTTTTTACACAACATGAAAGGAGAACCCTTGAACTTTGACTTATGAGATGGTAAGTGACGAAAAGGTCAAAGATTTCATCCCACTTCCCTCAAGTCTTTGTATCTTATCTCTAACTCTATCTAACTTCGTTACATTTGATTATTTAAGTTGAAAAACGCTCAAATAAACTCTAAGATTACGAAACTAACTTGTTTATAAAGCTGTGGAGTTTCTTGCGCCCATTCTTTTCCATAGCTAAAAAAAACGTCCTTAAGTGCTTAGAAATTAAGTGTCATTGAATAAAAATATTTTGACAAGAACGCTGTTAACATTTTTATGGCGAAGCACTTCGTAATATTCCTACCAAAAAGAGAATTTGTATGGCTGGCCTAGTTAAAACCCACTTCGGTTTGCACCAGAGAGCGCTCCTACAATGACATACTTACAAACCAATTCCTAATAAGTGCAAAGAACAATTTTCAGATTTGCTGACATACAAATAGCTTTACTATTTACTATTTGTACCTATGTCAGCAAATCTGAAAATGCGAAAATGCATTAGGTACTGTATACATTTTTACCTAAATGTATGGAACACATGAGTTGCCCCCATACAAATTATAGTTGTTCTTTGCACTAAAAATGACGAATTAACCTGTTTCTAAAAAGCCTGAATAGGAGTACTATGTCACTTTTGATACGATAAAAAATATTTAAGGCAGTTCAATATCGCTGTTATAAAATGAATTTACACATACATAAAATATATTGTAATTCGTATCATTAGTACGTTGTTTTTGTAGCTAATCTATAGACAATTAACTTTTTCCTTTTAGCATTCCATTGCTAGTGAGTTGCAATAATAATTTTCGTATTTATTAAAGAGTATTTGCAAAAAGAAATCGATCATGTTCAATAATCAAAATATTTAAAAGGTAAGTTTTCATTGCTATATATAAGTCTACCCATGTAGGTATACTTAAATTTTAATATGTTTTCGTTAATTACAGTAGATGTTTTTCTTCTTATCTTGCAAATTAAGCAACTTTCGTTATGCCGGGTCACCGGATGGCAGAGCGAATTGAAATATCGCGCGCGGTCCCCTTCGCGTACACCGGACGGTCGTTGGTTCCAACTTTTAACCGACTTCATTGTAATTATGTAGTCTATGGTAAGATGGCGTTATAACACATTAACCCACTTATGACCCGCTTGGTGACTGGTGAGTTATACGGGCTATAACTCACCACGCTAAAAACACATACCCCTAAAGATAGACGTAAGTCCAGCATTGGGACTTTATAAGTTCAACATAATTTTTATTTCAGCATCGCATACATTTTGCAAGATTGCTGTTAATCAAAATCTTAATACATCTTGCCCCCGGTACAATCTTAAAAATTGGGTTAGCAAAAATAAATATTAAAATCGCAATTCTCGGTGAAAAGAATAAAAAAAGTTACATTGTGAACGAGAAAAGTTCGCAACAGCATCAGGGTTAGACAATCTACAGTCAGCAAGTTCCACCAATTAAGGTGTACATAGGTATGGCTATATATAGCTACGTGTATATAGGGATAAAGTCGGAAAAATGTCTGGCTGGAAAATGAACTTTCTTAAAAACTAGAAGTCGGACCTACGAAATTACTTCCTTCGGACACTGCAATAAAACTCTTTGGGGGAAAGGTGGGGCCCCAGTGACGGCGGTTAGCGACAATGGAAATTATAAAACTGGAGTATTACTTGCTAGATAGTAAAGCTAAAATTACATCTTCTTTCCAATCGTTCCCTCACTGCTGAGGATCGTGACTCCGATTTATCCGGTCAACCAACTGTCTCCATCGACTGCGCTCAGTCGCTTGATGGAGTGCGGCGCTGACAGGCATCTCCAGTTGTTCTGAGATCTGGTCTGACCAACGTTTAGGGCTCCGGCCTCTTGGTCTTTTACCTTCTACTTTCCCCGTTACCATCAGACGTTCGAGGTTATCTGCACCTCTTCGTGCAACGTGACCGAAATAACGCACCACCCGTTGCATGCAGATCGAAGACAGACGCTGTGCATTTTTTATTTTTTATTGTTTTAGAATTGCGACATTTGTACGGTGGGCCGTCCAAGGTATTTTTAGCATACGGCGCCAACACCACATTTCAAAAGCATCGATTCTTTGCCTGTCAGCGGCTTTTAGCGTCCATGTCTCTGCACCATACAAGAAGATGAAAAAAACAAGTGTGCGAACCAGATTTATTTTAGTCCTATATGTTATATTCCTGTCCTTCCATATTTTGCCCAGCTGAGTCATTGCTGTCTTTCCCATGCCAATTCGTCTTCGTATCTCTGGCTCACAGCCGCCCCCACTAGTAATAAAAGAGCCAAGGTATAGGAAACGGTCTACGGTCTCATACTCTTGTAAGAGGTTTGTGCGCTGGATGGCCGCAAAACGGTCAATCACCATGAGCTTGTTCTTCGACTTGTTTATGGAAAGGCCTATGTCTAGACTGACGCCTTCGAGACGGCTCAGCAACTCCGCCATTTCTGCTTCCGATGATGTAAAGAGTGTAGTGTCATCTGCATAGCGGAGATTTGAGATTTTTACTCCATTTATCTTTGTGACACCTTCCCAATTTTAATCTAATACTAATATCACTATTTGTATTAGAACCATTTGATTATCCTGTAAAGCAAGTATATCGTGTACAAAAATATAAAATAAAAAATCCAACTCTTACTTATTAAGCAACGCAATATTGTAACAAATATTAGATCAGATATTGGAATGCTAAAGCTAAAAAAGTGTACATGCAAAGAAAACTGTTTAATCTGCTCGTAAAGGCGCAATTAAACGCTATACGCTATCAAAGGGGCCCCACCGGTGGGCGGGGGGCCTCGAAGGGGGTGGTGGGTGGGTGGGGGGGCTGGAAACGTAATTGGGACTTTTTCTTTGGACTTTAGCCTTTTGTTTTGCAAAGTGACTTCTTTCTTGTCTCGCACTCGCAATCGATTCCGGATGAAAATGAGCTCTTAGCATTTGGTGGGATGGGGGGATATTTTAATTATCTCCCGCCATAAAGGGTTCTCGCATTTTTTTATGGTTTATCTCAAGTCATTTGAGTGTAGAATTTTATAGTTGACTAGCGTTTGTGTAAGATTCTGGATAAGTGCACATATCCTGTTGAAGATTTGTTCAAGAAAATTTTAGGTCAGTTTGTATTTGATGGATAAAATGTTTACTAGAAAAAAATCAACCAGTCTCAGGAAGCTCGAGTGGGATTCGAACCCACGACCTTTGGATTGCCGGTCCACTGCTCTAACCGCTGAGCTACCGAGACCCCAGAAGACTCGTTGAATTTTTCCTAGTAGTTTGATTTACGCTGCAAGCCAGCGGTATTACGTCACTGTGTCCCACTCGAGCTTCCTGAGACTGGTTGATTTTTTTCTAGTAAACATTTTATCCGTTATCTATATAGCATTGTGAATGCAAAATTTCAATAATAAAAACAGTTTGTATTTGTTATTAATTAAGACATTATCATAATAAATAGAATTAGGTATTTTTAAGTTCCTTAGAATTAGTATAACTATTATTTGTTTAGTGTGAGACTAATACGACTTTTATTTTCAGTGCCTTATCAGGCTTCTCGTTAGCCTGTATACACCAAGAATAGCAATATACTCGTATGTATTTTATTTGTTTTAACTTTTATTTTTGTTCTGTTCAATAACGGGAAAGCGTTTTGCCTTCATATAACTGGTTGAATAATAACACAGATAAATTAAATAAAACAGCTTCAAATATGTTATGGTGTATCAACAATTGCAAATAGTTATTATCAATTTTTGGTATCTTTCAGTAACTTTATGTAGTATGGCGGACAAGATTTATTGATTTTTTAATGAAAATTAATTTAAAAATATTTTACAACAGCTTTAGGTAAAGATATAGTAGAGTAAAGGCGCTTACCCATTAAGGATTAACAAAATATGTAAAATATATAACTCTCATGGTGAAGCAAGTAAAATTTAAAGAGGTGTCATAACAACCTCTATGGTAAGTGGTTAGATCATAGATCTATGTCCCACAAGTTCCGGGTTCAATACATCATTTATTATTATTGTGCTCGGTGTGGTTAAAAGTAAGATTTCCACACACTCATTTTGGAAAGCGATAGAACAGCAACATTAAAATTACTGTTTCTCTGTTGTTAAAATTTCCGGGTAAAGTGTTTTTTCACGTTCGGCCCTATCGTCACCAACAGGTAAGATGAAGGCTACGCTTTCTCATTGTGATAGGTAAGTATATGTGATAAAATAAATTATAAAAAGTTTAATATAATCTATATTGTAAAACTTACTGCAATATTGCCCACTTCCATCATTATGCATGACTTACCTGAAAATAAAAATATTTACAAATTAATACAATGTTTATATCATATTATTTGGTAAGTATACAGTAAAACAGTTCAATAGTAAAACAGGTACATATATTTGTAGACATTCCACATTTGTATTTACAATGGAACTAAATACTCCTATCCGAAACCAGAAAATACTATACTGAGAGAAGGAAACCTCTGCTTTTCAGAACCCACCAAATTAGGTAAGAAGGTCGTGTATTTAATGATGTACAATGTTAACAATGTAGCCACTGAAGCGTATAGAACTAAAGGGTTGCAGAAATGATCTCAAGGGGGCGAAGTCGAGGACAAACAGTTTATGTGATGCTTAGAAACAATTACTGAAATATTTTTTGTTTAATAAACTAAAAAAAGGTGTACACAGATAGGGAAACTCCACCAGGACATAATAAGATAAGACAAGGTAAGACAAGATAAAATATATCTTAAGATAAGATAGTACAAGACAACGTAAGATGAGATAGTGTGAAATGTATCTAAAAACCTACAACTCTGCCCGGTTTCGGTCACAGCGATCAACTCAACCAGAACTACTAAAATTAGATAGATACACTTGTACCTGTACCGATCTTAAGATAATCCGACTGGAAGCTCCAATACGCTTTTATGACGCCCAACCAAATGATGCTAATAATCTTAATAAGGTTGCATCGAACAATATCTATTTGGCGTAATGAGAGCATTCGGATGCTGGAGGCGCACGTTCCTAGACGGTTCAGCGTACGTTGTGTTTCGTTAATGTCGTATTAGCCAGGTAGTGTTAGGTGGGTAGGAATTTATCCAGGTTCCTACGAAATGGTGACCACCCTAATTAGTAATATCTTTTTATAGAACCCAGATTTTTTTGTTCTAGTTTGAAGGTTCTTAGTTTAAAGGAACGTTCCCTAAAACATAGTTGAGCGAAGCGATGGCTGATTCACAATGTCATACTCGTGAACGGGTGCCGCCTGTGGAGGCTGGTCTGCTCTTGTAATCTTATTCTTATTTGTAATAGAAATAGTCTTTCTTTTTCTTGTTTCAAAGATACTGTAAGACATTGTTCATTTTATTTTAAATTGAGCAATATATTCTTTTGTATGTGTTGTATTGTCTTGTAATCGTATTACTTAAATGTTTTTTTTTAAGTTTTATTAATAATTAAAATGTCCTTTTATGATAGGGAGGGTATTTTCCAATTTGTATTAACGCTGTGAGAAAAGAAATGCCCTTGCTGAGTTTCTTGCCGGTTCTTCTCAGTACAAGGCTCCTGCCCCATAGTTAGGACTTATGAACCGATGGCATAGCGACAATCATAAGTGCTCAATTATTGTAGCCTAAATTGAATAAATTTGAGTTTGATTTTGAAGGAAACTGGATACAGGGAAATTACGACTCCGGGGTATGACTTCTTGGACATTCTGCCACTTGTGCATATTGACCGACGGTCATTATAACATCTGGACGTTATGACGTCTTGGACATTCTGACACTTGTACATATTGACTAACGGTCTCTATATCATCCGGACATTATGTCACCTTGGACATTCTGACAACTGGCCCAACATACCCCGGAGTCGAAAGGACAATGGGCAAAAATGTATGGAACTCGGTCCAAGATGAGACTGATCCTCCACTGATGAGACTTGTGAGAAATGAAAGTACATACTTTTCAATGATTTTTGTAAAATATTCTCAAAATCGGTCCCGGGATTTTTTTATAGTCACGTTAACCTGACGGGGGTAGAGGAGCGGGGGGGTGGGAGGGGGCCAATTACGGGCGAAGAAACGAGATACCGTATCTTATTTAGACAGGCACAAACATGTCAAAACACACATAACGTAAAATCTTGTTATTTATAGTCAGGTTAACTAGACCATAAAAAAAATATTCCCGGGACGGATTTTAATAATCTTTTTCCAGAATCGTAAAAACTTTCATTTCCCACAAGTCTCATCAGTGGAGGGTCTAGTTTCAGCTCTTGGACAACTTTTGCCCATTGTCTTTACTGGGTATAGATAGACTGATCAGTATTAAATTCCTGAGAATAAACATACGAGTTGGTGGATTTTAACGACTGCCATCTTACGACAACAACGGGGACCAACGGCTCACCGAGCCTTCCGAAATACGGATCGTTAGTATTATGTCAATAACTGGGATTTGGCGCACGCATCGTTACTATTATAATAATAATTAAAATTTGGCGTTCATTATCGGATAGTTTTAATGTCAGTACGACTACCTCCCACGCATGGTTATTGTTAAATCGTCCTGATCTTATTAGCGAATTGCTCAACTTCGCTGCGGAGGAGGCGATCGGTTTACGATCTTGAGTTAAGCTACTTTCGCAATGGCGGGTGATTGGATGGGTGACCAAATAAAATAACTTTTCACCTAATAGCGACTGCACATGTGCTCACCGTGACAGGTGGTGAGCTCATCGCCGCTCTAAGCTATTGGATGTATGTATAGTCTTTAGTCCGTTAGTCGCCTTTTACGACACCCAAAGGAAGATGATGGATTGGTGGCATTTTACTAATGATGAGCCGGTGACTTTGACTTTAAATTTGAAATGTCTAGAATGTTTAATAATGGATTTAATAGTATGTAGTTAAAATAATTAAGAGTACTTACTTGAATCCTAACATTTATTTGTAAAAATATTTAAGTTACCGAAACAAATAATTTGAACTTCAATTTAAATATTGTTATTGTTATAGATACGGTGATTACCCTACGTCCCATGTGCATACATCAATTACCCACACGACAATGGGCCTTGCACACAACTTTGAATTATAGGTGCGTTAGTGTGTGTGTGTGCGCCCTAGCAATTTTTAGCCTAGGTCCCTGTCTAGGCACGCTAAACTAGGGTGGTCCTAGATAAACGTATCGTCAGCGCAAACAATCGTCAGTGTGTGTTAATTAAAAACGAATTTGACAATTAATATAATTTAAATGTTAGGTTTGTTATTTTAATAAAACAACAATGGTAAACAGACAGTTTTGGGTGTCGTAAAAGGTGACTAACGGACTAAAGACTGCACATACACCCAACAGCATAGATCAGCGATGGGCTCACCACCTGTCACGCTGAACAGTGCAGTCGCTATTTGGTGAAAAGTGGACTTAGTCAGAGGACTGCTTTTGCGGTCCTCATTGCCTAGTCTCTGACTAACCCTTCGGGGATAATAGTCGTGATTATATGTATGTATGACTGTATGTAAAAGTAATAATAAAACAACAACTGAACTTAATCACTTGAATAAAATTAACCAATCAGTTTTGGAAATTTTCAGACACAGAAATTGGCGCAACTGTCAACGTCGAATTTGACAGAATCGAGTATAGACCATGCGATATTTTGCGATCACGATGCATAAATGTACCACAGAACCGAAATAATCGACCTTGTTCATACTAAAGTAGTCTGTAAGTCTATGAAAACACGGTACAAGGTCAAGTGTGTCCTTTGTAGGTGCGGTCTTATGCGACCGCTTGGGGCTGAGAGGTGAACTTAAAGAAAATGAACCTATAAACAAAAGATGTCCCCCAACTGTGGGCTCATGGGTACGGTACCAAGAATGCTGGCACCCGTTACCTCGTTACGTTTGGTTTGTTATTTTTCTATTTCGAAGTTTAGCTTTTATTTTTGTTCAAATGTGCAAAGATGGGTGAAACTTAAGACATTTGGTGAATCGTCCGCTAAAAAATAAAAATATTTAAAAGAAGTACTAACTACCTTAATATGCTCAGCTCCCGTAATACCAGGCATAATAGAAATTCAATTGTTGGCAAGCTCTTGGTGTCTTCGTGACAAACAAAAGGGGGGTTCACATATATGTCGCACAAGTATCTATCCTACTAATATTATAAACGCGAAAGTTTGTAAGTACAGATGGATATTTGTTACTCTTTCACGTAAAAACTACATAATGGATTTAGATGAAATTCGGCCAAACATATTGTTTATAACCTGGATTAACATTTAGAATACTTTCATCCCAATGTTCCCACGGGAACCCTTCTAAGAGGGTTTAAGCATTTCGGTTTCCAATACAAACTTGCATGCAAAATACAAGGAATCTAAATAGTTTCTTAAAAACATTTAAAAAAAAAAGTTTATTTAGCTGAGTTATTCCGATTTAAAGTCCAGTATAGAAAGTCTAAAATCGCATTAACTCAGTTATTTAAAAGTTTTTTAACTATTTAGGTCCCTGTATTTTACATTAGCATGCAAAGATTAATTAAAATTGGCTTTATGGTCTTTAAAAAATTCGACTTGGAAAATTGTATAGGAAAGCCAATAACCCATCATTTGGAGCCACAACTTGATTTCAATGATGTGGGCCTTTGCCCAGCAGTGGGACATTACAGTCTGTGCTACTTTTTATGGAATAAGAAGATAAAAAAACTGTACCAAAATCTACCATCTAAGTGGAGGGAATCCGGGTCAGGAGAAGAGTGGTACACCCTTATTTCCTAATTAGTTTAATCATTTTGAGGGTAAGAACTGCTTATCCCGTTGCACAACTATTGAATTATGACAAAAAAATCGGAAGTTCCATACGTTTTGACCGAGTTAATGTTATAATGTATGGAAACATTTTACTAGAGTTATAATGTATGAAAACCTTATCTAAAATGTTTTAATGTATGGAAACATTTATAGTGTTATAATGTGTGGAAACATCTGTGTGTTTTTCAAGTCTCTCTAGATCTAAAGGGTTTATTAAACCATTTTTTACCACTCACTCTTGGATTTTTTTTGACACTTTTTGACAGTAACTGTCAACGTCAAATTAGACAGAATGGAGCATAGATTATGCGATATTGTGCGATAACAATACATAAGATGAACCACAGAACCGAAATAACCAAACTTGTTCATACTAAAGTAGTCTGTAAGTCTATGAAAACACGGTACAAAGTCAAGTGTGTTTTTGTAGGTGCGGTCTCATGCGACCGCTTGGGGTTTGAGGGGTTGACAAGATTTAATTGAAATTCTATCATCCTGTCATACGCAGCCTTATTGGATGGAAAGTGAAGTCATATTTTGAATTTTGTTTATTTGAACTGCTCTTTTTTCTGCTCTATATCCGTGTTGCGTGGCGGTGAAGGAATACTACCACCCCCTCTCTTCTCTTGTGTGTCGTAAAAGGCGACTAACGGACTAAATACTGCAGGTACATCCAACAGCTTAGTGCGGCGATGGGCTCTCCACCTGTTACGCTGAGCACTTGTGCAGTCGCTATTTGGTGAAAAGTGAACTATGGCAGAGGACTGCTTTTGCGGTCCTCATTGGCTATATAGTCTCTGACTAACCCTTCGGGGATAAATAGTCGTGATGTAAAAATAATTTCAATTTTTTACGTTTCGATAGTCGTGTGACTTATATCCCGAAGTATTGGGTTCAATGCCTTGGTCAGGCAAAGTGGGTTTTCAGATTTTCTGATGAATAGCCCGGGTCCGTGATCAGTAGTGAGCATGTACCGATACCTACATACATATAATTACGACTATTATCCCCGAAGGGTTAGTCAGAGACTAGGCAATGAGGACCGCAAAAGCAGTCCTCTGACTAAGTCCACTTTTCACTAAATAGCGACTGCACATGTGCGCAGCGTGACAGGTGGTGAGCCCATCGCCGCTCTATGCAGTTGTATGTATGTGCAGTCTTTAGTCCGTTAGTCGCCTTTTACGACACCCAAGGGAAGAGAGGGGGTTTTAGTATTCTTTCACCGCTACGCGACGTGGCCAATACCTACAAGCCAATTATAGCTAATATGCCCTTCAATGATGGAATCCTTTGCACTACAGTGAGAGTATTTAGGCTGCACTTTATTTTTACTTACAGGTAATTTTAAATCTAAACACGGTGTTCTTAAGAATTTTCTTAATTAATCTATTTTTCGTCTGACCATACTGAAACCGAACCCTCACTACCGACGATTTGTTTTAGAGGTCGTCGCCCTCGTGCTATCCCCCTCTAACATTACACTGCACACGTGTTGTATCCCTCTCGCACGTTGGGGAAGCACGCCTACGGAACCCCGATGAGGAAGGGCTTTACACATTATTATTTTTTACCACCGGAAGTTGGGATTTTCGGAAAAATCTAGAACACCATCTAAAAAAATGGCGACATTGTTGCTGTTTATTAGCTGTCTGACGTTCAAAATTCAATATTATTTATTCATTTAAGAATACTGTAAGCTGTGTGGTAGTTGAATAGGTATTAATATAATAGTAATTGAATAGGATTTTTTTTATTTTTTTTATTCGGCAACGGGTAAGCGCTTGGCTGTCATCTCACCTGATGGTAAGTGACGATAAGGCTGAAAGTGGAAGCGCGCTTCACCCGGAATCCTCAACCACTAAGGAACTGGCTATCTTATCTCAAACTACCGGAACACAACAATGCAATAAACATCGTTGTTATGGCGACAGACTTAGATAAGATGGTAGTAGCTAGCCAGGCGGACTTAACAGCCCTACCACTAACCAAACCGAGCACACGAAGATGTAACCCCCGCTGGGAATCGAACCCGGAACCTCTGGGTCTGAAATTGGCGGATTAGCCGCTAGACCACAGAGGCGGTTATAGTTATAGTACTAACCAATCTCTTCCCTTGGGTGTCGTAAAAGGCGACTAACGGACTAAAGACTGCACATACATCCAATAGCATAGGGCGGCGATGGACTCACCCCCTATTACGCTGAGTTCATGTGCAGTCGCTATTTGGTGAAATGTGGACTATGGTAGAGGACTGCTTTTGCGGTCCTCATTGCCTAGTCTCTGACTAACCCTTCGGGGATAATAGTCCTTAGTGTATGTATGTATGCAGGTTACAGTGATTGAGCTTTATGAATGTCATTATGCCATTGGTTCTTAAGGGGGGTTAGGCTTACTTATCTACGCTGGCTCAGCGACCCGAAGTGGATCTTGGCCCCCGACATTAAAGTGCGCCATTCCTTCCTGTTTTGTGCCAAGTGAGATCAGTCGGGCACTTCCAGCTCTTTCAGGTCTTTGACAACTTCATCTTTCCAGCGGTATCGAACGACCCACTGGGCGTCATCCAGATGGTTGGCCAAAATCATCTTTTTTGGCAGCTCGATCTTCACCTATTCTCTCTACGTGCCCCAGCCAGCGAAGTCGGACAGCTTTTATTTCCCCGATGATATTTGGCTCGGACACCACTGTTAAACCTTAGCCTCCACTTCCCGTCATCGTTGTTGGTCCCAGTATCTTTCGTAGGATTTTCCGTTCTGCGACTAAGAGTTGGTTTTCCTCCCTCAAGGTTATTGTCCAAGTTTCACACTCATACATTAAAATCGGTCTAATGATCGTTTTGTAGATGCAGATTTTTGTAGTTCTATTTATCAACTTGGATACCAGTAGTTTGTGAAGGGCTGCAGTGCATCTTAGCGCATTGACTATCCGGATGTTGATTTCTTCCTACCTTTGGTTAGTAATCGAATCGAATCGTAGTCAATGACCGTACATCTTTTACAAAAAGATCTTTTCTCTTTGAGAAGAAAGAGAGAAGAGATAAAAATGGGGGTTAGGCGGTCAGCGAAAATTCCGGGCCCTCACGGGTGTTGCGCGGTGCGGGGTCCGCGGTAATTCGTAAGCGCCATTCACATTTTTATCAAAAAGTTAGTAAAAATGTTTTGTTTTTGGAAATCCAAAACAGTCACTAAACAGAATAATTATTGTAAAACACGTTCGTTATGTGCATTTATATGAAATTTTAAAGGTAACTTAAGAATTTTTTTCTATCGATCAAAATGTTTCCAATCTTGTTTTAGAAACAGTCCTCCCATCAACATAGTCGTACGTTCTGTAATACATATTGGAAATTTCTGTGAATTGATCTGAAATTTGGTACACCTTTAGTTCTAATGGAAATATAATTATGTATATTTCAGTATCATTGTAAATCCAAAATGGCCGATTCCACAAAATGGTGGATGGGTACCTGTCAAATGAAAGTGCTTGACTAGTAATAAACAGTACCTACATTACAAAAAAACTAAAAACTTGATAATAAAAATATAGGTAAAATAACTTTAACGGTTTTAATGAAAAGAAATATAATGATGATGTAGATAATGTATTAAAAGCTACAAAATAATAAAAAAGGTCCTAGGCACCAGTCATCCCACGACTCTCCTCGTCGCTCTAAGGCTAATTGAGCGTCGCTAATTGATCAGACGAAAAATAAAATCGTGGGGCATAGCATAACTTGTATAAATGTGTAGGTAATCAGCTTTTATAATGATGAACGGTTGACTGTTGACAGAAATTTCAAGCACCCCATGATTTTATTTTTACGTCTGATCAATGACCTAGAGTCTAGTCTAGAGTGATGAGGTGTGGTGTGATGACTGGTGCCTAGGCCCTTTACAATTATTTTGTAGCTTTTAGTACATTATCTCTACATCCTATCTTTCTTTTTAATAAAACCTTTTAACTTATTTTTTTTTTACTTTTTACTATCTTTAATAAACCCTTTCTAAGTTTTAACTGTAGGTAGCCTTATATCCCCACTCCATTAACGCAAACTAAATAAAGAAATGGCCCATTTCCTCCATTTCGCAAGGCTTTGCACTGAGCTGTGCCGCCATGACATTGGAGCCCTGCAGTCGAGACACGTGTCCAATACAATAAACATTCTTCGATCCGAGCAAGTAGTCAGCTGGAAATTGGAATTTGATTTATGAAGATATACTTATGCGGATGTTAGGGATATTTTTTTATAAGATTTCTCGACTTTCGATTGCTCTACTTTCGAGAAATTATAATAGGTTGAGTCAATCCATCGATATCTTCAGTGACAGCCTCAGATCTTATAAGTCTGAGGTAGCCTGAGCATTATATGGCTATATAGGACATCATTGCTGACTTCTTTTTATTTTTGTAGTTTTACTTTGATTTAGTATTTTTAGTTTAGTTTTGCTTTTGTGTTGTCAGGTGTATATTGTTTTTTTTATCGTACGCTGTGGCATCTAAAAACAGTGCTTTTAGCTTATTTGTATTGTGTCCATTTAAATCTGCATGTATTATTGTAACTGTTACTGATTGTCCTTAAACAATAAATAAATATTCTTAGGTTACAATGTTTTTAGTTTTAAGTTATTTAATTTTGTTTTCAATAGTCCATAATTTATTAATGTACTTACTTTATACTAAAAAACATAAGCATCAAGCCAAGAAAACCAGACCTCGGTAGCCAAGTGGTTAAGGAAGGTGCGTGGTTCGATTCCCGCATGAGGTTGTAGACCGTTTTCAGTTTAAAAAAAAATTATATAAGTATTTTTAAGCGTTAATAAAACGCTTAAATATATAAAAAAACATTTCTTTATAATTATTCTTTTAATTGTAGCAAAGTCTCTTTATTTATAGCTTTTAAACTACAGGTAGTTTGTTGTTTAAAAGTATATTATAATCCCGATACTGGGCCATCATATTATTATCTGCAAATAACATGTATTTGTACTTGCTCCCAACTCTGTCATTGTAAAAAAACAGTGGTCTGTACATTAAGTCAACTTATTTGCAGTTTTGTTCTAAACACAGATAGCAGCTGTTTTTTTGCATAAGTCGCTTTTTAGAGTAATTCCCACGCAATTAGTTGTTTTTAGCACTTAATAAGTTGGGCCTAGTGTCGGGATTGAGAGAGATAAAGAGAGAGAGAAACATTTATTGACACACAAAACAATATACGATAACAACATAATATAATTGTGTTATAATATGATTGTATTAACCAAATAGGTACCAAATGCCCTGTACGCTTAGCTTTGATACTGCTCAATTAAGCACATACATTTATTAAATTTCAATCAATCAAGGTTTTAGTCATTTACCGAAGTCGCAGAAAAAAGTTTGTACTTTAAATTCCTTAATCAAACTTCCTTAAGAGTGAGCGGAAGCAAGCGTCGACCCCTGTTACATAACCCTACGTTGTTACCAAATGGAGTTCAAAGTCCGCACCAAAACCTCATTCGTTAGAAACCTGCCAACCTCCACGCAAATGTTTCACGAAGTTTGCGTCCGTAACAACAAGCAAAAAACAACACAAATTAAATAAAAAAAAGGAGCGCTGTCCGATATTTCCAAGAACACGAACTGCTAAGAAAAGGGGGAAACCTTGTAAAATAAAATAAGAAAAAAATAAAAGAAGGCGGGTTACGCAAAACGGTGAAGCGAAATTAGAATTCCACTACCTACTACGGGAAAGGTTTTAATTTTAATTTTCATTAAAAAGAAATCGCCGTTCGGCGGGGCGGGGTCGGCGACCTGCGTCATTCATTGCGGCTTTGAGTTTGAGCTGCGAAGAAGCGCGCACACACGCACACGCGCGTGCGTGTGTTTGTAGGGCACGCACACAGGCGCCCTTGACGCAGGGCTGGCGACCACTTGCGGAAGATGTCCCAAAATCACACGAAATGGCTAAGTGTGTGACCATCTCAAATTGGCAAATCTTGGCAGATTTTTGATAAATGAAATCTGCCACGTTCCAAATTTCTAAATAAAATTGAAATTATTACCTAAAAAAAAGCTTATCGCAACCTTTTTGTGTACATACTATTCTAATTGTAACTGAAATTACTACCTAAAAAAATGGTAGTCGGCAACATTTCCTTGAAATCTGCCAAATTCTGCAACTTTTTTTGAATATTCTGCTACTTTTTTGAATCGTCATAAATCTGCCACAAATGGTCACCCTGAGTCCAAAATAGATTCACGGCATTTGGGCCTAAAAGCACACAACATTTATGAAGAAGATTGGGCTAGGTCCAAAACGTACTCATAGATAGTGTAACGACTATTATCAGCCTGATTTGTATAGTAAACTAAAAAGCCTGGTTATAATAAAATATTCACATTATATTTTCTTAGTCCATTTTCTTTATAACTAATCAACTTTGCGCTGGTATGATGGCCTTTATCAGCTGTCTTACAGACAATAGGTACTAGACATGGGCGCCTAGTAAAAAAAAACCGGCGGCGGCGCGCCTTAAAAATATGCTCGGCGGCGGCGTGAAGCCGGCGGCGTGGGATTTTTGAAGTCGTTTTTGGTTATGTAGTTAAAAGTAGAATGAAGAAGAATAAGAGTGATAAATAAAGCCAACACTTCATAAAGATTTCAACAACAAAACATTATATCGTCGCCGTAGAGGGAAAAGTCACTAAGTAGGTAAAATTGATTATGGAGTTCCTCCCTTCGTCGTGTTCCTCAAGGCTGAGGGTCGTGACCTCCCTTCTGCATCACTTTCTCTCTTATGGTTTTCCTCCATCTGTTTCTGTCTCTGGCGGTGTGGAGGGCGTTGTGAACTGAAGAGTAAGGAGTGGTGCGGTCCGTTTCCCGTCTACTTTGCCGGTTACGATGAGCTTCTCGAGGTTGTCACCGTTTTTCCTTGCAATGTGACCAAAGTATTCGAGAATTCTGCGTAGACATCCGAGGATGACAGCCGGGAGGAGATTTTGAGTTCTCGCAATATAGAGACGTTAGTCCGAAATGCTGTCCAAGTAATACGGAGCATCTTTCTCCAGCACCACATCTCAAAAGCGGCAATGCGTTGGCGGTCTGCAGCTTTTAGTATCCAAGTCTCAGCGCCGTATAAAAGATCGAGAAGACAAGAGTCCGTACCAGTCTGGTTTTGGTTTTTACGGAAATATTGCGATCTCTCCAGATTTTTGCAAGATGATACATGGCGCTCTTAGCCATGCCAATTCTCCTGCGCACTTCCTTCTCGCGCGAACCATCGTTACTGATGTTGGAACCCAGGTACCTATATAAAGTTGTCCACTATTTCTAGGTCCAATGCGCCCGTGAGTTCCAACTACCCAGATCTATAATAGGCGAAATCCGAACTGGCAGTCACTGAGGAGATAATTGGTCTCAAGGTATGCCAACAGTCGAGAGTTCAGTCAGTACATGTTCTATATTCTTGCAGAGTATGGACTTGACTGAAATCGTCTTACAGTAAGATGGATCGGCACGGCTACCTTTTTTGGGCTGGCTAATGTGCACGACTGACTACCAGTCTCAAGTGAGAGGCGGTACAGGCGTGTTAGAACAGTAGACAAGTTAGGTGCACAGTCAGTAGGACAATGGCCGGGATTCTATCTGGACCACTAGCCCTAATCACGTTAGAGTACGGAAAGCTTTGAGTACCTCTTTGCTGCAGATGTAAGGTTCTTCCATGGAGAGGTCGGCTATAGGCAACTTAGGTGGAACCTTGCTAGCGACTTCCAGACTTGAGGTCTTTGCAAAAGGAGTGGCAAACAAGTTTACCTTCTCAGCTGCAGTGTGGGCAAGTGAGCCGTCAGGCTTTATCAACGGTGGAAATAAATGTATTTCCAAATGTTTCGCTTACATTTGTATTACCTATAGCCGACCTCTCTATGGGGGAGCTTCATGTCCGCGACGGGGAGGTACTCAAAGCTCTACGTGGAAATAAAGTTATTTCGAAGCATGTTTAACACCGATGGGGCCGATGTGATTGAATCGTGCCCTACGTAATGTTCTTTAACTGGGGCTTTCTCAGGGTTTAGGTACCGACTAAGAAAGCTGACGGGGTTTCGGTTACAGTTACAGTAGTGCATACTCCCCTCCCCAACATTTCTAAGATACTATGCCAACGCGTTGGTGTGGACGTCTTAACGCTAGGCACGTTCGTGAAGTCCCCAAACAAAAGGCGTTCTTCTGATTCTTCTCCCTCTTGATCGGAAATAGGGTCGTCTTCGTCCTCATCGACCACGTCAGCTGACGCCTCCGCGCGGCGCCCGCATGGCCCACATGAGTAAAGAATAAACTGAGATTATGTTACAAGAGCCTAGTCGGCGCGAAATTTTGAACAGTCGGCGGCGGCGGCGGCGCGCTATACCTAAACGGCGGCGGCGCGCCACGGCGGCGCCCATGTCTAATAGGTACCAACCTACTCAAAATTTATGTTGCGTATAACGTTGTCTAAATATTTTCTTGCTTTAGCTGGAGTTGCTCAAGTGTGTCATGATCATTACGTTCCCTAAAACATGGTTGAGCGAAGCGATGGCTACTTCACCAGTCATACTCGTGAACGGGTGCCGCCTGTGGAGGCTGGTCTGTTTTTGCAATCATTTTTAGATTGGTAGTATTAATAGTCTTTCTTTTTTTTCGTTTCAAAGATACTGTAAGAAGTTGTTTATTATATTTTATTTTAAATTGAGCAATAAGTTTTTAGGGGTCTTTACCTCAAAAGGAAAAAACGGAACACTTATATGATCACTTTTTTGTCTGTCTGTTTTTCTGTAAAGCAAGACCCTCTATCTCGGTTCTTCACAGTAGGTACAAGGCTCCCGCCCCATAGATAGACTTCCGAACCGATGCCACAGTGGCATTCATAATAGCTCAATTATTGTAGCCTAAACTGAATAAATGATATTGAATTGAATTGAATTGAAGGCCTATTTACAGCAGTAGACGAGTATAGGCTGATGATGATGATGATGAATTTTATATGACAGATAAAACTTCAAATAGACTCACAAAGTAATTTTTTGGTAATTATGGGGTAACTTTGATTCTTTGCCCAAAGTCGGTCAGTGACAGCCCTAAAACAATATGGGTCGGCCCGTCAACAAAGAGTCGCTCCTATAAGGGACCGACAGACCGTATACCGCGTATATTTATGTGAATCGAGTTATTTATAACTGATTATGTTGCGTTACTCAATTTGTAAGGTCATGCAAGTATTATAATATTTATGATGTAGAGCCGATCGGAAACGACTTTTTCAATTGAACTCGTTATGCAACGATCCCGAGCGATATATTGGGCCAAAACTCACCAAAATACAAACATACATAAATACATATTATTTTGACGACCTCCGGGGGTCTGGCGTCGCGCCATCTCTGAGGTCCCGGGTTCAATTCCCGATCGGGACAATTTAGAGAAACTGTTTTCTAGATTGATTTCGTGTCTTTGTGTTTTTTGTATGTTTATGTATATTTATCTGTAACCTTACCATATTAACGAGTTTCAAAAGAATACTTATCTCGGTCTAGATAACTGGTGTTAGCATAAACAAATTTTTTTTTTATTATTTTTAATCTAGAGTTTACATGTGATGATGCCAGCGCAGTACCATAAAAGTGAGTAAGTATTGTATAAAAAAGATGTGTAGGTCAATAACCTAATCTGTTACGATTTAAAGAAGAAAGTAAACACATGTTGTCCCCCTAAGTGGGACTCAAAGAAACAGCCAATAAAGTGAGTAATTTAGCTATTCTACGAAATAAGCTGGCTGCATGCTTGGGCAGCGGCGATCATTACAGCTCA
Organism: Scoparia ambigualis; assembly: GCA_963921215.1. Lineage (NCBI taxonomy): Eukaryota > Metazoa > Arthropoda > Insecta > Lepidoptera > Crambidae > Scoparia > Scoparia ambigualis. Next base: position 21,131,286 of record OY992524.1, read on the forward strand.
TTATGTTGTTTACGGGCCAGCAGAAACACAGACTTGTAGACTGGGTGTCTATCACCCCATTTTTATTATAAACATGACAGCGCACAAAAAAAAAACAAATGAAAAGTTTCGTATTAACTCAAAGATGACGAAATAAAAATGCTGAACCTCGTAGTTATTTCATTGGCAACACTTTGTCTCTCTATGTGATGTGTGGAATTCTTGGCGGGAAAAAGAAGCGTCACGTCTGTAGTTTTGTCTTATTTTCTAAAATTTGTGTATTGTCGAATATAAATGTGAAATAATGGTGGATTATTAACCGTTAAGTATTCGTGACCGTGCATGAGTGTTGGCAAATAAAACAAAACAGTGCAACATCACTTTTCAAATTCTCTCAAGAAGTCTGTGTGAGATTCAGTAAAGTCCCACATCTTTACTGGAACTCAAGGGATTTGGAAGGAATATCATTTAGCTTATTATCATCACTCATTATCATCTTCTAAGCATAATAAATGAACTCTATGTTCCGACTAAAGGATTAGTATCCATGATCAAAAAACAAATTATCAAAAAAAAAATCTATGTGATGTGTGTCTATCGGAGGTGTCATGTCGTATGTCAAATTGAAATTTTATCTGAGAAAATTGCAGCTGTGTGGGTGACCCTGTGTTACCCTGTCATGTTTTTTTCTTAAATTGCCTTGTTTTTCCTGGTTCAGCTTTCGTTGGCCAGACTCTACCTCGGGTGAAAATCGAACCCACCCACGTCCTACGCAATCCGAGCGGCTGCGTTGACTACTCCGCCGCCACCGAGGTATTGGTTAGAAGTTAGAAATTATGGTCAAAATTTTTCAACGCTTTTCACTTTACGTTTTTATAACAACAGTGTGTCATAAAACCTCTTGCGCGATTCAGGAGGAAGTGGGTTTGATTACCACCAGTAGGGTTACTCTTGAACGCAAACTCAATCTCAATACAATTCCAATGCGATTGATATGTATCGATATTGGGATAAGTAAAGATAATTCCGGAACGCCATCTCGATAATAATTTGTTCAATCAATTTCGACGCAATTTAATTGCAATGTGGCGCTATTGTCGCTTACAAAAGTGCCATTTGACATGTTTTAGATTTGTGATTGGAAATTGACTAATGCAATTGTGTTTCAAGAGTAAGCCTACAGATTTAGTCAGTTTCTTTCAAACTTCAAGTTAAATTATAGTTTTTTTTAGTTTCTTTAGTAAAAATAACACACTGTATGCTGTAAGACTGTAAGACTGCCTTTAGCATTTACAAATACCTACCTATAAAAAGTAACTATAGTCTTTTTATTTGTTGTTTTTTGTGTGTGTAATTAAGTTATGTTGTTTTTGTTCTCCTTTTAATGTTGTTTAATAAATAGTTTAAAAAAAGTAACAGTAAGTATTATAAATTTCTCCCACTGCTAGGCAAAGACCATGAAATCGCCTCATGTGTCTCTCAACACTTATCTTTCCGTATTGTTTAAAAGACATAACAAATCAAGTCATCGCAACAATTAATGCGGGTATTAGGTACTATTAGTTATTCTGTTGTATTAGCTTTATGACCATGCATGCTGAATGCGGGTTAGTGTTTATCACACTGATCACAAACTCGGGCTATGCGTCGAAAGATTCCTCATCATCAGCAGAAAAGTTATAGCGTCATTCTATTTTAATATTAGTTGGTACAGTCACCAGCATTAAGATGTGATGATGCAAAAATATCTGTATATTGGTGGAAAGCATATTATAAGCATATATATACCTTCCACCAATAATCAGATATTTTTGCAGGCCGTCGATAGTCACATCTTAATGCTGGTGACTGTACGTATATTTAAATCTCTGAAACATTGACAAAGAAGTTCTTTCTAATACCAACCCACTAACAAAACAGCCGCAGTAACTATTAAAAAGTATCGAAATTCAATTTTCGAATGCGTCGTCGTAATGTAATTCCAGCGTATTGAGTGTCGTAAGGCAAAGGCGCACGCACACAGACGCGCCAGACGCGCCTCGGCCGCGCTTGGGGTAGGTTAGGGACGGAATTAGGGTGGCCCGCGCCGCCGAATGTTGGGCTAGGTTGGGAATAATATACTGCTGCTTGCTTGAAATGGGCAGTGTATGGGTTTTTTTTGTTTATTGAGAGGTTGTGTTGTATTACCTGTTTTTTATAACAAACACAAGATCTCTAGCCTTACTTCTAGTCTCACAAAACCCTACCGGTTGATTGGTAGATAATGTGATGTGGCGTTAAGTCCGCCTTTTGCAGTTTTTTTATGCAAAGTAGATTACATTAATAATATAAATAATTATTATTAAAGAAACATTACAATGAATTACTTAAGAAAACAACACGAGTTTACTGCGCAATAAGAGTTAAACGACCTCAATGTAACTGCAAAAATATTCGTGCGATACAAGATTGCATTAAAATATATGTATACAGATACTTTAGTACTGCAATGAAAAAGGAGCGAAAAAGACAACATTGATTTCCATTCCGGTTAGAGTACCGTTTGCATGTTAAAACTTAATCAGATACATGTGTTGCTGCAAAAAACAAAAGCAACATTGAACCGCACAGTAATTGCTGTTTCTTGTTTAACGGTGTACCTAAAAATAAAAGACTACTACAAAACAAAACGCCACTGCTCGTGTTTTAAATAAAACAGCTTTACCAAACTTGAGAACGTTCCAAAACGAAGTTGTTATACCAGTCTACGATAGCTTTCGAAAGTTTAGTCACCTTAGATATCATTCTTATTTCGTATTCAGATGTTGAGCGTATTACATCGCTACTAGTTAACGGCACCGAATAAAAACTACATGCCACCGTTGCATTCTGGTCTGACCGGAACTTGATGGTGTATCAGCTTTACGATGACAGTGCTATAAAACTCATTTGAATTTGATGAAGTAGCTTTTATAGCTTATATAAAACTAACTGACGCAGTTTAATGTTCACATACGCAGTATTAGAAAGGCATTTAAAAAGCAGATTCATCTTTCATCAGATCTTTTAATTGGTCAATTTCATTTGATTTTTACATTCAATTAAAAGATTAACAGAAATAAGCGAGACCAGTTTAAAAAAAATAAAAGACTTAACATCCGTTAAAAACAAACCACAGTGCAATCATAGGTGCAAAATATGCGGCTACAATTAAAAACTGTAGCCAAACAAAAAACAAGTTGCAATCGAACGGACGGACAAAACCAGCTTTCGTAAAGAAAAAACAACGATCATCTGACATCATATCCCTATTCGCATGCAAAAATAGAGTATCAACTGACATGTTCGGTTCGGACGATTTGAAAATTGAAAAAAAAAACAAAAAAACTGACGTACTCAACGGCCAATGCACGACGCGGGCAGTACGCGGTGCGGCTGCGTTCTCGCAAAAAACGGGGGTGAACGACCTCGCGGCGTGTCCTTCGGCGGCGCGCCTGTGTGCGGGTGCGTAGAGCGACACGCGGCCCAGTCGCATTTTTCGTGCGTCCCGCGTCCGTCCGTGCGCCATTTTTTCCGCGGATGTGTGCGTCGCGCCTGTGTGTGTGCACGCACGGAAAGCGCGCGTTTTAGGGATGTGCTCTGAATGGCCGATGTAGGTTTTATTTACCATTCTAAATTTGAATGACAATTTGCTTTTTTTTGCGAATTTGTAAATCGCTAAGTTTGTTTTTTGTTTTTCGTTGTTGGTAAATAATACCTACATAAAGTGTTAGATATAGCAACATTTTAGTTTGGTTAACCCTTTATCACCTTGTTTATTAATGTTACATAATGTAAATAAGTACATTTTTTTTGAACTAAACATTATTTCAATGCCATTAATATTATCGAACAGTGAATAAAATTTGCACAACAATGTACCTATGTGTGTGTGTGTGTGTGTTAGTTTTAATTGAACCGAGACGAATTGAAATTTTTGCACATTTGAATAAAATGTACAATTTAGTACCTAAATGTTGTACATGGTTTTCCATCGACATACCTATACATCACGCCCTTTCCTGGAAGGGTGTAGGCTGAGAGAACAGCTTTTCATTTTCGTAGCAAATCCTATTCCTACATCCTTTGATTCACTTGATTTCTTGGTTTATTTATTTATTTATTAGTATATATGATTTTATGTAAGAATGCCACATCATTAGGAATGCTATTTGAATAATAATAATGTAATTACAATAATTAAACACCAACCTGCATTGGTCCAGCGTGTGAGATAAACTTAGTGCATAGTTATAACTATAAATTCCCGAAAATTATCAATACTTATTTATTTATTTATTTGAAACAACAAAACTTAATACTACCATTACAGAAAAAAAATCCAATGCGATAGTACAAGCATTTATAAAACTTTCTAACCTAACCTATTTACAAACGAATATTTTTTATTTATCTATATACAAACCTACTATTACTATAAAATATTCAGGACACATTCAGTTAAGTAAGTAACTACACTGTGTATTTACTTACTTTTTAGCTACTTCTGTAACAAAGAACAAACAATGTGACTTTTGTGAATTCATTCAGAGAGCAGTTAAATATGTCAACATCATTAGCTACCCTAATAATAGTGCGCAAGGCTCGGGTAAATGGCGCTTCTTTTAAAATATTATAGAAGTCTGGCCAACGAAAGCTGAACCTCGTAGTTATTTGATTGGCAACATTTTGTCTCTATGTGTCTATCTGAGGTGTCATGTCGTATGTCAAATTGAAATTTTCTGAGAAAATGGCAGCTGTGTGAGTGACCCTGTGTTACCCAGTCATGATTTTTTGAATTTGCCGCGTTTTTCCAGGTTCAGCTTTCGTTAGCCAGACTCGTATATAATCACGACTATTATCCCCGATGGGTTAGTCAGAGACTAGGCAATGAGGACAGCAAAAGCAGTCCGCTGCCATAGTCCACTTTTCACGATATAGCGACTGCACATGTGCTCAGCGTGACAGGTGGTGAGCCCATCGCCGCTCTATGGTGTTGGATGTATGTGCAGTCTTTAGTCCGTTAGTCGCCTTTTACGACACTCAAGGGAAGAGAGGGGGTGGTAGTATTCTTTCACTGCTACACGACACAGTTACGGTTTTTACACGGTTTTATTATAAAATGTACTGACCTAATATAAGCTTACAACTTAAGCTTAATCTACAAATAATTTTAAATAAACACTTGTTTCTTCTACTCTTAAACAAGTGCGTAACGTAATTCGTAGCGTTTACCCCGCCAAGCGTTCCGTTAGAATACCAACGTTTTGCGCTTTCAAGACCATTGTGCGTTGGCGGCTGATTGCCAGGCCTTAACTATTCTCCCCTTTTCTCGGGTAATAAGTACTAACTTTGTGGAACGATACTAATATTAGGCAAGTTGTTTGTTCAAACATTATCAGCCTTACTTGTAAACGTTAGTTAAGCTTTATAATCTGTACAAAATTTTAAAAGTTCAAACAGGTTATGTGTAACATCCATCGTTCTATAAGTATTTTTTTTATTTCTAGCCCGGCATAAGATCACTCCACCTGATGTTAAGTGGAGTCCAGGCTCAAGGACAACTGGTGCAGCGTAAGAGACGTAGCATCAGTCACCCTCACTCTGCCGACCCACAAAGTGCCTCTTCACGCCTCGTTATTTTGTCAATTACAATAATATACTTAATGGTAGCGATCGATTAAAGTGAGACTTCGCCCATATCTGTAAACTTGGCTACCTATTACCTATTCACAAACGCTAACGAATCGACTAGAAGCGTTTCTCACTTGTCTAGGAGGGCAGCTCGTTTAAGCGTTTCCTTACCATCGGTATGTTATAAGTAGGGTTGCCACCTTTTTTTTAGGACAAATAGAGTATTTTTTCATATTTTTAGAACAAAAATAGAGTACATAGCATAAAAAAGAGTATTTATTTATTTGTCCTTAAAAACGTATTTTTTGTTGCTCTTTGCGACATTGAAAAAATATTTGTCTTTCTTGAAGATATTTACAGCCTCTTTGCAATCATAATTTAGAATTAAAATTATATAATCAACTCTTTTTTTATTGAATTTAGGGTAGCTCTATTCCTTTCGTCTCTCCACTTTACATTCATAAGAGAAAAGGTTCTCTCAGTGAACTCTGAAGTACTCATAACCAGTAACGATCAGTTTTTACTCTATTGGTGTCATAGATTATAGAGTACGGATACATGAAAAAGAGTACAATACTCTATTTTAGAGTACGGGTGGCAATCCTAGTTATGAGTAACGTACAAAACAAAGCCGTAAAAACTAAAAGAATAAGTACTACCACTTACTTCTCTTCCCTTGGGTTAAGTAACAGACTAACGGACTAAAGACTGCACATATTTCCAACAGCATAGAGCGGCGATGGCCTCACCACCTATCACGCTGAGCACATGTGCAGTTGCTATTTGGTGAAACGTGGACTATGGCAGTTAACTGCTGCTGCGGTCCTTAATGGATAGTCTCTGACTAACCTTATGGCGATAATAGTCGTGAAGACAAAAGAAAAAGCCTTTAAGCAAAAAAAAACAAGAACAAACCTATGAAATGGCGCCATAAAAAAAGTTGCGTTTATCTAAAACGGCGCCAATTCAGCGTCAATTAGCGTAAGGCGTTCGCACACGGCGCAAACACCATTGACAAATAAAGGCACGACACACGGGGCGCGGCGGTCGGTGCTGCCAACCGTACAGTTATTATTGCGACATGTTATGTTTATCTATATATTTTCGAACTAATTAATTTATCATTTCTATTTTGCACACACTTTTTCACTCAAATTAAAAAATATTAAATTGTGGAATATGTAGTACAGACAGACTTTTTTTTATAGAAGAGCGGTATCTAATGAAATAGGAGTTCTTGAAATAATTATATCTTTATAGTATGTTTTAGTTATCAAAGCCAACATACAAAATTATCAAAGACTAAAATAAATAAAAAATATTGTCATCAGTGTTATCAGTTTCACTTTAATAAATCTACGGAATAAATTCTTAGTATAAATAGTACTTAAGTAAAATGAGTTCAATAATTTGTACACGGCGTGTCGGCGTCATTAACCCGCCATTATCGGTTAAAAGGATAAAGGAACTATAAAAATATCGTAAACGTATTGAGTAAGTGCCTACATAAATAGTTGAAGTTGTTCTAAATTATGATAAGGGTTTTATTTTTTTAATAAAATCGTATGATCAATGACATTATACATTTATAAGTGCGCTGTATGATAATGCACATAGCAATTCAAATAAAAAAATTTTTTTGGTCTTGAACATGTCATAACAAGCCAAATATTTGTTTTCGTCGGTTATTGTTTGCGAGACCTATATATTTACGTCTGTGGAATTCATCATCATCGTCATATAAACGTCCTACTGCTGGGAACAGGCCTCCCACGTGAACAATAGTACGTGGGGATATTGGGCCATAACCCACCACGTAAAAAAAAAACACGCTGGCCCAATGAAGATTGGTGGGTTTTTAACGACTGCCATCTTACGATAACAACCGGGACCAACGGCTTAACGTGCTTTCCGAAGCACGGAGGAGCTCGAAATGTTCTTAATTGGTCACCCATCAGGCGACGCGGCATTGCGAAAGTTGCTTAGCGGGCGAGATCGCAAGCCGAACGCGCAAGCCGCTGCGCCATCGAGCTCCTCAAAAAAAAAACCTATAAATTCATAATTACATTAATAGCTGCACGCACTAATAAATGAAATAATAACCAAAAGGGCTCTGTAGTGGCCACTCATTTGAGCCAACAATTTATTACATCACAGTTGGAAAGTTTTAGCCTTTATTTCACCAGTTAGTAAGTAAAGATACTGCCAAAGCGGGAAACGCTCTTTACCCGGAACCTTTAACCAATACTATATCTTTGCCCATGAGTATCGTAAGCTATCATGTTTTCTATAGCACTTAGTATGCTTTGCCAAATGAATTTGATGGATGAACGTTTTTGGTGAAATGTGGACTTTGGCAGTGGACAGTTAGTCTCTGATTAACCCTTTGGGGATAATAGTCGTGAATATATCTAAGAAAAAAATGAAGAAGGCAAAAATGTTTTTGACCGCTTGTACCACGTGTCCCATATCTTGTTGCCCTTTGTTTGACCTCACCGCTGCTGCCTGGCAATTTTCCACAATGCATCCGGCTCGATACTATTATGCAGATTCGATGCTTAAAGGCATAGAAAACTATCCACGAAAAGAAAAAAAACCGGTTTAGTATGTGGGCTCACCTACAGGGTACAAATACATGTCAAAATAGAGCGACAACGAGCAAACCGGTTGTCACACTGGCTGGGCGCTCTGCAGTTTGACATGAATCTCTGAAATGTGATCTAGATTTATATTGTTTTCAAATACCAACACTAACTTGCCTATATATTGCCTAGCCGCTCACTCTCTCTCTGGGAACAAATTTGCTGCAAACAAATAATTAATATAAACAAATTAATATAAATAAAATCACAATATCAACTGGGGAAACCTAAATGGATCTGTACCCTACATGAATAATGCATTATAAATAAATATAAATATTTTCCTCTTATGAAACATTTGAATTTTGTAGGTAAATAATATATTTGGGAGCTCAGGTCTCAGGAAGCTCGAATGGGATTCGAACCCATGACCTTTGGATTGCCGGTCCAATGCTCCAACCGCTAAGCCACCGAGACCTCAGAAGACTCCGGAGACAGGTTGATTTTTCTAGTAAACATTATATCCTATATGTTTAAAGCATTGTGAATGCAAAATTTAAATGATAAAGAAATTTAGGAGCGTTCCATAAAACATTTCAAATTACTTGTTATAAGACTGTTAAAAACGCCGCTTGCCTTCTACGTTTAACTGGGCAATCTCAACGATTATTCTCGAAATAACAATTAATTTTCTAATTAAATTGCACAAGTCCAAAACAGGAAAACCTTGGCGGCCGTCGTTACATGCAGTTAGTTGAAACAATGACGTGCATTAAGCGCAATAAATGCAATTAAATTACACATTGTATAAACATAAGTGACTTTAAGTAATATTTTTAGGTTATAATTTTTATACATGCAACAGGCAACATGAATTTTGTTAATAAAAAAATATTACTTTAATATGAGTAAAATTAATTGATTAAAATGAAACACTTTTTACGGATTAACTCGCGTTTAATTTACTATTTACATAGTTTTTATATTATCGGTTTATTAGTTACATTTAGGTACTTAATTACTTATTTTTCTCTTTTAAAAATATTTGATACATATTTTGTCCAATAGATTATGTAAGTTGAGACATGGATATTACTTAGTTATATTTTATAGAATGAACGTATTATTGTTTGGCTTGGATTAACAGCAAATAACGATCACCTTTACGAAAACCAGATTTTGTAGGACAAAATAGCAACTCCTTTCCAAGAGAGCATGCTTCTTTTTTTAAAGTCATCGAAAGGCGAAGGTATAACACAGTGATACTCATATTGGGAGCTACATCACTATGTGGGTGACACATAGTGTATAATATTATTTTAAACAGTTAAAATATCCTGATTGAAACCGTACCAACATAAGGATTCTAATAATAAATCTCGTGTACTTCTTCAACTGAACGTCACGTTTACTTGACGTTTCTTATAATAAGTTGACGGATTTGCCATATCGAGGTATCTAAGCCGATATGATAATGATTCTAAAATTACACAATATGCATAAAAGTCTAGTATTCTAACTTGAAGAATGACGAAAAATTACAATTTAAAACTGCAAACTAAAAAGTCGGTGTGAGTTGCATTATTAAAAAAAAGAATAAACATGAAAATGCCACGACTGCCAACTAAATGCCACAGCAGAGTTGAAAACGAATAATGTCAGCAGGAAGTATTGTTTAAAAATGATTTGCCATTTACCAGTCCAACGAACGCAATAACCCCGAATGCATATGAATTTAATCTATAGCTTAAGAATAACAGGGATATGTATTTATAACTAGGTAAAACATTTTAATTGCATTAGACAATGTTTTAAGTACAAATGACATCACGTAACAGCTTTTAAAATATTTTAATTTCTATTACATAACATTAATGTTTTGATTGACTTTTATTTAATTGGTAATCTACCAGATTATTTATATAATTTTATTGAAGTACCAGCATCTAGACTTCGCAGACGTATTTACAAATAATAATAACTAAAACTGTAACGCAACCTCTTTAAATTCTAATTTTAAGAAAACAATAATTTTAATTATGTACGTTTAATCTGTGTTGCACTTTCCCGGAAACGTGCAGGTGTACCAACCAACCAATATAATCAAATTCAGCGCACCGGCGATGTCGTGTGCAAGCGCTTTACAATATTGGACCTTCATTGTCTTCGGTTTGAATGAGAAAAAAATATAATCGCATAGAAATCGTGCTCGGAATTAAAAGCGACCGTATTTGAACATAAAACGAATGAGATGCAATTAAAAAATCTATTTACCAAAGCCCTTTTTGAGACTTTCCATTTAGGCTTTTAATTGCTAATTATCGCCTTAAGATTGAAATTCATACTGACATAGATACCTACGTCGAAAACTAATAAATATTTAATTAGTTTTTTAAATAGTAACGTAAGTACCTACCATCTATATTATAGCTTAGTAATTATGGCGAGTAGGTAAGTACTTGATTTTGATGATGGTGGCGTTACCCAAACAGTGGGACAAAATAAATAGGTAGGGTATAAAAAACAAAATAGAATGAAAATGTTCAATGTTTTCGATAATTTAAAATAGGACAGACAAATTATACAGAACACAAAGAACTACACACCTGCAAGTGATAGTAAGATAAAGATAATTAATTAGTTATTTCCAACATTGCCTGTCGTACCTACCTACTGATTGAATAGATACATAATGACATGTGTATTTTGCAATTTACAGATACCCAGGTTTTTTTTATTCAATAAGGAGAAAGCAAACACAATTAAAAAAAAACTCACCTCATGGTGAGTGACGGACGATATGACAGACAGAAGGTGGAGGCGCACTTCACTCGGAATCCCCAACTATCTTACATTTTTTGTGGTAGAGGTTAGTTAGGCGGTTAATAAAACCCTACCAAAACCGCAACATTAAAAGTAGTGTAGGCTAAACTCATCGGCCAGTATGTCAGTAAAGTATAATTTAGTAAAGAATACAGTTAACTATTTGGTGGATCAATCAGCTTAATGAACCCATGATCTTTCAGGAAAGAGACCAATGGTAACCGCTAGTCCATTAGCGATTAAAATGTAAAAAAATGCAAACAGAACAAAAAAGTTATCAGGTAGCGAGTCTCGGAGGCTCATACGCTGTCCCTTGTAAGGGCCAAGCCACTGAAAAACTTTACACAAAAAAAATCTATTAGGTCCGGAGAATCATCGTCGAAAACAGTAGGTCATTGTCTCCATCAAGTCAGTCGAACTGACAGGCCCCGCCCGCGCTCGCGATTGGCGGGCCGCGCGGCGAAATTTGAACAAAAACCCCAACCTAGTTCCGCCTTCTAAAATGTTTTTAACGAGCCAAAATGGCGGGCGTCCTCACTCTATTTGTTTATAGAGCGCTAGAGACGCGCGCCCGTTTGTTGCGTTCGGTTGGCACAACTTCGTTTTTTGAATGCGGAACGAATGGAATGGGACGGACAGCGCTCCGAGTTGGGATCGGAGTTCTTCTGTTTTTTTTTGTGTTTTTATTTATTTTTGCGCGCGCGAAAGTTTGCCTTTCAACTGTTTTTTGAGGCGAGTTTTGTAGTCGTTGTTGTCGTACATTTGTTTTGTTTATAATGCTAAATAGTTAATGCATTGTTTTAGTTTGTTTGGCTCTTTTAGAAACGTATTAATTATTTTAATTTTTGCTTTACCTGGGTTTAATACCAGGATCGGGCGAAATGTATTTCTGTTTTTGATAAACAGAAAGCTACGCTACGACCTAATACGTATAAATTTGACATTCACAACTGAGGGTCGAAATTCACACCCCATAATAAGTAACCCCCCCCCCCCCCCCCTTATTAGTAAGTTGTCATTTTCGGAATTTTTAATTTTCGGATATTTACTATTTTGGAATAGAGGTTTTAGGAAGTTGTCATTTTCGGAACTTGTCATTTTAGGAAGTTGTCGCTTTAGGAAGTTGTCATTTTCGGAACTTGTCATTTTAGGAAGTTGACGTTCTCAGCCTAAGGGTTTTCTAATTCGAAATTTTTAAAGACAAATAGTAAGCCAATTTTAATGAAACTTTGCATGCTAAAGTAAAATACTGGGATCTAAATATTTTGTTGAAAATATTAAAAAAAAAGGTTTATTTATTTACCTTTTCTCTTAAATTGAAAAAGTTTTAAAGTTTTGTTACGTTGAAATAGTTTTGTCAAAATGTTTTTGATAATTTTCCACACGCATATAATAAGGCATAGTTATTAGTGTAGTTACATAGTAGTACCTACCTATCATAACACAGTTTGCCCCTGGGTTACAATAAATTTATGTATTACCTACCAGCAGCCTGCACGTGACTACGTCCGTATGGCCCCGTAAATCGTGACGAAGTTTCAAAAAAATTCTTTCATACTATCCTTGTCTTGACAATTACAAACACAACAAAAAATAATGAGCCAAATAGGTGCAGCCGCTCTGAAGTGATGCGCGTACAAACATTTCGGCAATTGGCTGCTTGACAGTTTTCGTATTTTACAGTATTTTAAAAATTGCAAACGCTTATTTTATACCCTGTACGATATTTTCTTTCTCGAAAAAGCTTTATTTAATTAAAAAAAAACATATTTTTCTTTATTTATTTCAAATTTTGTGCGAAAACGGTTTGTCACGTGGCATATTGCTCTGTGACGTCACATTTCAATAAGTATAAAAATTTATCTTGAAACCTATCAGATAGTTTTTGCTTAGAATAATAACGCTATAGAAAGATAGTCTTCATACAAGCGCTCTGTCAAAAATGAAGCACTAAACCGATTCACACACGCGTGACGTGCGCGCATGGCCGTGATCTGCTGTCTCTTTCCAATTCTATGAATATGAAAGAGACAGCACTGCGGCAGCCGCTGCTACCGATGCTTTAACTTAGAGAATCACACTGCAGTACGTTTATATTTTGACCTAATTAACTACAAGATACTATGAAATACTGAAAGCTTACCTGTGAAAAGTGATGTTATTACACTTCTTTTGTTTTTCAGATGTGTTGTGACACAATTTAACTGCACAAACCGTCATTTTTTTTTTGTTTTCGCGAGACACGTTCGGCGCGCTGTGACATTGAACACTACGGAGCGGTCCGGCGTTTGGTGCCATTTCTGGCTCTAATTAATGTGCTTCAAAATAGGCGCGCGAACTTGGTTTCTATAGCGTTATTATTCTAAGAGTTTTTGATAATTGTGTGAAATGTGACGTCACATGAAGCTCAATCATGGCCGCCCGTGTTTCGGGTCTTGCAATACACAGATAAAACTTCGAAAATTTATTTTGTAAAAATAATATTTTTACAAATTATCTTAATAAAAAACACTATAGGATAATTATCGTTAAATCATAAACTACCACTACCGACATATTTCATATTTTATTTATACCAATAATAATAGCCAATATGATATTATTAATACCTGTAGATAATATGGTGATAAATGTGCCTACATGTAGTAAGTAGACGGTCGAAATGAAATATGGACGCTTAAATTTATCACCATAGATAAGGCTACTTTAACGCGAAGGGACACAGCCATTTTGTGATATGATAAGACATGAATATAACCAATTCAGGTTAAAGAACTTTATTTCTCAAAAGAATAATCTTAACCCTTTTAATAATAATCTTAACACTTTTCCCCAAATAGCGAATGCACATGTGCTTAGCGTGGCAGGTGGTGAGTCCATTGCCGCTTTATGCTGTTAGAAGTATGTGCAGTCTATAGTCCGTTAGTCGCCTTTTACGACACCCAAGGGAAGAGGGGGGGTGGTAGTATTCTTTCACCGCTACGCAACACGGCTACGGGGCAAGTCACATTTTAACAAATGCTATTTATTATTCAGTGCTATTATACAGGCTGTTGCAAAAATACCCGTAAAGCCGAAAGGGGGTTAAATGGTGCCTTATAACAAGTCCATTTACGATATTTAAGAACTGTACTATCACTGTATGACAAGTGTATGACTTACCGCAAAAAAAATTAAAAACCATTATTTTTTCATTAATGTGCAAACCCCATTTCAGTAAAATTATAGAATAAACTACGCAGAATGTTTATGTACATTTTTACCTAATTCGTGAAACGATAAAGATAAATAAATACTAACAAAATGTACAGAATTCGATTAGATAGTTATTAGAAGTCGAGTTTTGGAAAAAATATGAAAGAAAACACGAAACGATTGTAGAATATTGATAAAAAGATTTGAAATTGACAACATAATATTTTTTCCGTCTTGACGTTTTTTGAAGCCAGTACTTACATAAGCATAATGACATCATAGTATTGAACCTTTGTGGAGGAAAAACAGAAAAACGATTAAAGTTAACAATTATTAAAGTTGGTTTAGGATAGATTATTAGGATAGTTAGGATAGATTATTTAACAGAGAGGCCTCTGTTAAATAATCTATCCTAACTCCGGTTCCCTGACATGACAGCCTTGACAATATTTTTGGCTTTGATAATTTATTATATTTATTACGAGGTATTTTGTAACACCTTGTGCCAATAATGCTATTTTATTTTATAGGTATAAACTACCTATAACATAAAATACAAAAACTTATTAACGTAAAGACATTTTAAAACTTTCTATTTAATAACAGTTTTAAACTCAATACTTGTTTATTTGTTTATTGTTATAATGTCCTAATGCTTAAAGTCATGGAGCTTACTTATTGTTGCACAGATTAAAAAACAACCTTCTAGAAATAGGCACAATATGCAGTGAAGAGAAATTAATAAAATGGAAATAGTTATTTGTTATACAAGAGTGCAAACTTGCTTTTTAACCGCGTGCTCAATTTTGATGACCGAGCAAGCGAAGGATTCTAAAATTGAATCACGAGCGCAGCGAGTGATTCAAAAATTAGAATCCTGAGCGTTACCGAGGGAATCAAAAGAGCACGAGGTGAAAAATCTTTGCACTCGAGTGCAACACGTAACTTTTCATCCCACCTCAACGAGGAAATTACCAACCAAATTAAAAAAGTAGGTACAACAAAAAGGTTCCGAGTCTGAGTTTTTAACAAATTAAAAAAAAGTTGTATGATATATTTGGCACCAAAGAGGTAGCAGTAAATAGGTTTAATGTTTTTTTTAATTCACAAACTTAGTGCACACGATGTTCTAAATTCAATTTACTTTTATCCTCTAGAGAATAAAAACGGCTTTTCCATTCAGATATTAAAGATTAAAAATACTCTTTCCGAGATGGTGGGATGAAAATAAATTTTAAACTATTAGAAACAACACAATAACAATAAAAAAGAGACGAACTAATCCGTTGTAGTTACCAAAGAGTATTTAATAAAAAACAAACTCACTATTGTATAGATGCAAACAAATTGTAACGCTGTCAAGCTTTAACTGCATAACAAAGACTAAACATTAAAATCTGATGAATTTTGGTATAAGGATAGATGGGGCACTGGAAACGCTTATAATGCAACTAGACCAAATATTTGGTCTGAGCATGTAAGTAGCTAAAAGATGGATAGGTTAGATTGACGCGAGCGAAGCCGCGGGCTAAAGCCAGTTATTTATAAAGTGAACCTCTTTTCATTTCATGATGGATTTATCAAGCTTAAAAAAGAAAAGCACAAAACCAAATTCCGATCGCCCGCACCGCGCAGGTTTTATAACCAGTTCTATACTCTATGGTCGCACTTGTATGACGTTCCGAATGGAAGTCACAGGTGGGCCTGTCCCCTTGATCGAAGCCTGTCCCGAAATATTGGCGGTGTTCTTTTTTTGTTTGTACAAGAACAACGCCTACATTATTATGAACATATTATCCGTCTCATTAATAAAAATGGCCAACTGTTACAGCTCGGTTTAAAGTGACGCTGTCTCGTTTTTGTTGAAGAAGACAGATAGAGACAGCGTCAAATTAATCCTAAGTGTAACTTTAATCAACGTCTAAATTACAGGGTATGAGTTTTAAAGTTGTAAAATAATGGTGGATTATAAGTTAAGTGTCCGTGATCGTGCTTGAGTGTTTTCAAATAAAACAAGACAATGCAACATCTCTACTCCTTCTCACTAGGTCACTCTAATTTTCTCAAGAAGAAGTCCGTGTTAGATCTCAGTAACGTCCCACATCCTTACTAAAACTCAAGGCGCTTAGGGAAAATATCATTAACCATTAAACATTCATTATCATTAACACTCATTATGATCTACTTTACCCCAAGAAAATATTTACTATTGTCTCATTCACTTGACACTAGCTAAAATGTGCAAACCGCACCAAACCATTTTTAAAGAAAAATAAAAGTTTTAGGTAGGTAAGAGTACCTACTTACAATGATCCTTCCTACTAATATTATAAACGCGAAAGTTTGTAAGTATGGATGAATGTTTGTTACTCTTTCACGTAAAAACTGCTGAATGGATTTGGATGAAATTCGGCATACAGATAGTTTACAACCTGGATTATCACAAAGGATACTTTTTATCCCGATATTCCCACGGAAACGGGAACCACGCGGGTGAAACCGCGAGCGTCCGCTAGTATAATAATAAAAATACTATAATATCATTGGGTACTTACATGTTTTTTTATTAAAAGTCAAAGGAACTGATGTTCAGCCTACTATTTAACCTAAACTAAAAATAAAATACCTTTACATTTGAATTGTAGAATACTTAAAACATTTTACAAACATATAGTGTGCCACGAATATTTTATTGCCAATGCCTTAATAACTTAGTCATCTACGTTTTCCCTTAAAATCTATGATCTAAGACTTTAGGCCAAAGTCTAAAGTCTAGGCTAGACAAGACACGTGACTAAACGCGACCATAGATACCTTTTAATTGGTTTCGGAATACAGTCACAATCTTGCTAAGCTTATAAAGCGCGTATAGAACATTTTAAATAATGCTAATTTAATATGTACTACTTTTAATATTTGTGAGGTCTAAGTAATTACATTAACCGCCTCTGTGGTCTAGTGGGCGTATCGGTCTTAGACCCTTTAGGTCCCGCGTTCGATTCCCAGCGGTGATACATTTTTGTGTAGGTACTTGGTTTGGATGCTGATAGTGGTGGTTGGTTGGGCTTGTTAAGTCCGCCTGGCTGGCTACCACCATCTTCTCTAAAGGTCTGGCACCTAACAACAATCTTAAATAGCATTGTTGTTCCAACGGTTAGATAATTTACCCTTACTGCAAGTTGTGCCCTTCGTGCAACGAGAAGTGAGCGAGCTTGACAGCTCCGGTTACCTATCTGGACAATAGGCAGTGAACTACACGTGTTCACGGGGAGACTCCCCCGAGACACTAGTCTTATGAGTACCGAATGAAGAGCGCGCTGCGGCGGGCACTGATTTGGCGTCAAGACCTAACGCAGATGGTCTCCTGCGCGAGTGTTCTACTGGCGCAGGGACGTCTGGCACTTCTTGCATAACCTAACGGTTGGTCTCGAGGTGCCAGTACAAATAAAACTTAGTGATGTAAGTTTCTCAGTGGTTAAGGATCCGTGTGAAGTGCGCTTCCACCTTCGGCCTTATCGTCACTTACCAGGTGAGATTAAGGCAAAGTGCCCGTAGTGGATAGATAATTAAAGTTGCAACTTTGGCCATAAGAATTATTGTGCTGCTGTGTAACTCATTAACACTTTAAGCGCAATGGCAGACACCGGTGACCGACAAACAATTAAATTTCAATTGTGTGTCTGGTTTTGTGGCAGTCAATGTGTTAACCATTCAAAAGACTTTAGTCACCTAAAAAAAAGTACTGCGATACGTCCGCGGTATGACATACTTTCAACCTATTTTTTCCTTCGGGTGACCGTAAAAGGCGCCTAACGGACTAAAGAATCACCACCTGTCACGCTGAGCACATGTGCCGTTGTAATTTTGTGAAACGTGAACAATATAGCTGAGGACTGATTCGACTGATTGAACTTTAGGGGATGATATAGTCGTGTGTAAGGATCGCAGCAGATGGAAAGCTATGGACTCTGCCCACCCATCCCGGAAGCGGGCGTGATGTACTTTGCAGCGATTTTCGTATGAAGCGCACCGACCGCCCGGGTACGTGATCGTACCAAATAGACGACGTGGTGTGCAAGGGATTTTGACCTTTAGACTGGTAAAGCGACGGAGTCCGCCATTGTACAGTCACGAACACCAATATGTATAACACTTTGAATCTTATTCCATCGTATTAAGAGTTACAATTGTTTACATATTTTTGCTCGTGACTATACCTATGTATGTAAGTATACGCACATTATAAGAGAGATAGTATGTAAAATTTTAAACACTGAAAAAGACGACAACCTCACCGAACCACGCACCTTCCGCATTCCGGGCGGCTGCCTTAACCACTTGGTTACCGAGGTCTGGCTTTCAACCGTCGAAATTTGTCAGTGCTTGATGCTTATGTTTTTAGTCAACATTGCTTTATATTTTTTAGTCAACATTTTATCTAAGTATATTTTAGCGTTAATAAAACGCTTAAATATATAAAATCATTAATCTATAAACGCAGAGATAGTATGTTTTACTTTCATAATGGGCTCTATAGTCCCCTAACCAGTGTACTAGCAGTTACTTACTGATCCCAAGATTCAATACTTATATCGTAGGGCTATTACACATTGGACTATTACATACACACAACACACACACCCACACACACATAAATACAACCTCACTCATACCAGTACTTAAATCTTTACCTTTTCATTAATGTTTCTACTTGTGTTTTAATTATGTAAAATAGTTTTCTAGTTATGTACCTAAAAAAAATATAAGAGATCCTAGGGAGGAGCAGAACCGCCCAAAACAAGTATCACTTTATGCTTCCTGGGTAGTTCTGGACACAATAAAATTTGTCAAACAAAAGTTAACGAAATAAACTATTTTTTAATTTTTTTTTATTCTATGTATGTAACTATGTTTTCGAGATCAAAACGATTTGTGAGTATAACTGTGAGTGATCTCTTCGCGCCGTATTTGTCATGTTAAAGTTAGTTTGCGCTAGACACACAGCCGCTTGGCTACGCGCTGGCGGCATGCCAACTGGGCTGGGACTACGGTCACAACACGATTTGTGCTGAACGGTTTGTTGTCATTTTTAAATAAAAGTATTTTTTTTATTGTAGCAACAACTACGAGTATACATTCAGTAAGAGCTCTTTCTTCGCGAGGAGCGGAAAAAGGGAAGGGAATCCTTTGCCATGCAGTGGAACGACCGTGGCTGAAAATAAATAAATAGGGTAAGATGGGAGAATGGCGGTCACTTGAGCAGTAAACGAAATATCTTCGTACTTGAAAGACTTACGGTAAAAATAACAAAATTTTTACATAGCTTATTTAGTGGACTTAAGTTGTCTAAGATACATACTTTCAATATATTAAGCTTTTGTAATTGTTTGATATTTTTTTAAACCTTTCGGTAACCGCCATTACATTTATTACCTGCGTGTAATGGCGGTCAACTATATTAGTATTTCTAGTCATTATTATTATTACTACTACACTACTATTATTAATAGACATAAAATCCAAAGAGCACTTATGTTACACTAAAACATATGTAATAAATGACTTGTACAAAGATATTGAATGGTTTAATCGCTTTAAATACCTTTAGCAGAAATTTTAAAGTTTTTTTTAACCAAGCGCGGCCGAAACTTGAACCAGCTGTCAAAGTCACACAACCACCCACCAAAAAACATGGCGGAGTTTCGTAAATTAGACTCAGGTATAATACTAGATGGCGATATCGGTATCGTTTGTTTAATATGTTTGGAAGTATGTATTAGATTTTGATGTGACCGGCATTGCCCACTGACCGGCATTCCCCATCTTACCCTAATATGGTGTCCGGCAGTTGACTCAACTCCACCTGATGTTAAGTCCGTCAGTCATTGCGATATGGCTTATACCTATCAATTGTAGCGATGACTTGATTTCAATGATAAAAGCCTTTGCCCAGCAGTGTGACAGTATAAGCTATTACATTAAAATTGAATTAAATTAAATTAAAAAAAAAACTTTCCTACAATCACACCAATTATCTAACCCAAGAGAAGCTTCGAAGAAACTCCTTAAATGGTTACTAGACAACGGATAAACATACTTAAAATACTTAAATACATACTTATTATACATAGAAAACACCACCAAATAACACATTACTATCTAATTCTGATTTGGAAGATACGTGAAGCCGTTTGTCCCGACTGTTGTAAGATGTCAGTTGTTAAAGTAGATGACATACATTTTTTTATTTATATAGAGGAGAAAAGGCATCACGCGTACCACTGCGCCCGGCAAGACGCAGATGTTTGTGTGGGATTCCCGAGGTAGGGCATACCCACTAAAACCTCCTGCTCTTCCCCTCACCTCGCCAGGGTGATACGGGAAGACTCATAGTGAGACAAAAGAAGAGAGTCGTGAAGAAGTGAGTGGTAGCCCATGATCTCCAGGAAATGCTTGACCCTAGCAGTCCGACAGTTTTAAGCTGACGATAAAAGATAATGAAAAACTAGTTATTTTAACTAGTTTTTTATTGTCAGGAAGTAATTTTATTAATGTTGTTTAAAAAATTTTCCATTGCATTGCATTGTATTATATAATTAAAGAAAGTAAAATTTAAATAAGCTGCGTGGCTTACCAGCGTTATAATAGACAGATTCAACAAAACCGTTGTTAATCGAAACCAAAGTTAAGATATTTGAATAAAAGCGTTTTCTACTCTGTATACTTAAATTGTCTAGGTTTTACTGCATCAATCTAAGTGACCGTTAGAGATAGCTTCAAACTAAATTATAAGTACTACCTATATCTAGATGTTAGAATAGTATATAATAGAATATAATTAATAATCTATTTAAATATAATAAAAAAAGTCATACAAAAATCTCAATAAAAACCATCGAAACAATTTGTAACAACTGAGAATTGAATCTTGGACCGGCAGCTCGTAACTCGCCGGTTGCGTAGAACAGGCGCTAATAGTCGCAGTTAGTAGCGAATTCTGGACTGGAGCCAAGTGGGCTGCTGGGTACAGTCGGCGGCAGCGTGAACTAAACAATATATTATTTTACCACTCAACATCAATTATCTAGGTTCTTTTGAAACTTGTTTTTATTAGTTAGATAACTTAATATACAAAGTAAACACCCAGATCAGAAATCAATTTAGAAAAACTATTATTTCTAAATTGACTCGACCAGGAATCGAATCCGGGACCTCAGAGATGGCGACGTCAGAACTGGCGTGCTAACCACTCGACCGCGAGGAAGTCTAAAATATTGGTGATTAATGTAGCCTCTACACAGTCGTATTGTGTATTTGTGTGTATCGTTAATGCTCAGCCTTGAAGAAGACTGATAAAAGAAGATTGTATGCAGCGGAGATGAGAACTTTAAGATTTATGGATGGAGTGACAAGAATGGATAATGAAAGAAGTTAGTATATCAAACGAAGTTTGAAAGTGGCGCCAATGATATAGAAAAGTTAAAGGAAAGTCGTTTGTCTTCGAAGTTAAAGAGTGGCGAATGTGTGTGTGATAGATGTAAAGGGGAGGAAGACCAAAGATAAGATGGATGGATTGTGTAAAGATATGAAAGGAGAGACTGCTTAGATGACGGCTGGTAAAGGAAAATAGAAAAAAAGAACTGTTTGCGCTGACACCAAGTAAAATGGGATTATAGCAGGAATAATCGATCAATTTCTTTACTTAAGTTAGGTTTAAATATTTTTTTTTATTTCTCATATTAACATACATGATATCATTTAAAATCAGACCTTGTTCATACTAAAGTAGTCTCTAAGTGTATTAAAACACGGTGCAAGTCAAGTGGAGAGCGCGGCCAGCGGGGGTTTGACGGATTAGCGAGTTTTTTAGGTGCAACCAAATATGGCCGCTTGGGGCTTGAGGGGTAACTAAGTATGTTGTCTAAACTACATTATATACATATAATCACGACTATTATCCCCAAAGGGTTAGTCTGAGACTATTATGGGCAATAAGGAGAGCAAAAGCACCCCTCTACCGTAGTCCACTTTTCACTAAACAGCGACTGCAGATATGCTCAGTGTGAAAGGTGTTGAGCCCATCGCCGCTCTATGCTGTTGGATGTATGTGCAGTCTTTAGTCCGTTAGTCGCCTTTCACGACACCCAAGGGAAGAGAGGGGGTGGTAGTATTCTTTCACCGCTACGCGACGCGGTTTAAAAGTAAAGAATTTAAAGTTTGTTAAAAGATTATGTAGCGTTGACATAAGTCCAATCCCGTCTTCATTATTCCACTATGTCGTTATGCCACTTGTCTTCGCTTTCCGGGGTATAGTCACGCGTGGCCGACCCTCAAATCTCATATGTCGCTCGCATCATATAATCCGGTCCACCCTCATAGCTATAACAGCGACAATCTGGATGGTAACATTGTATGACAGCCTCTGGGATCTTTGACCGTCTAAAGGGATCGGAGCTGGGAATAAATGGACGCGACATTATTTGAAAAAAAAGGACGTCCTGAATGGGTGGTAGTTTAAAAATTTGGACGATTCAAAGTACTTATTAATTGAGTTTGTTGAATAAATATATTTTGAGTTTTGAGTTTTGAATTTTAAATTGTTACTTATACATACCTTTTACTTAGAGGAACCGTCGACGAAGTTAAAATTAGAAATTTCTGCATTTTCGCATTAGTAGTGTTAGAATGGATAGAATACTGGAATATGCTAAAGGGTTCAAGTTACTCGCGTCCGTAGGTTTGCCCTTGAGACCCTACACGTGACCCCTGGGTGGTGCTAAATGAGTGACACTGACTGAGTGGTATAGCCACGCTGCGTTGCAGCACGCATTGGGCCGGC
This sequence comes from Scoparia ambigualis, assembly GCA_963921215.1. Lineage (NCBI taxonomy): Eukaryota > Metazoa > Arthropoda > Insecta > Lepidoptera > Crambidae > Scoparia > Scoparia ambigualis. Next base: position 21,154,356 of record OY992524.1, read on the forward strand.
TCGCCCGGCGTAATACCACCCTCTCACTAATATCCGGCGTGAAATAATGGCACTTGGTGCTGTTGTGTTTCGTCCGGCCAGTGAGGGTTTCGGAGGCCCATCCCCCTCCCCACCCCTCTCACAATTCCTATTCCTTCCTTAACCCTATTCCTTCCTTAAAGGACGGCTACGCGCCTGGGAATCCTCTGGTTTTGCGGGTGTCCATGGGCGGCGGTGATTGCTCTCCATCAGATGACCCACCTGCTCGTTTGCCTTCTTCTTTTATAAAAAAAAAAAAAAAGTTGCCTATACTATCATAGAATAACCGACTCGCATAGCGGTGAAAGAATACTATCTCTTCCCTTGGGTGTCGTAAAAGGCGACTAACGGACTAAACACTGTACATACATCCACCAGCGTAGTGCAGTGAAAAATAACAACGTTTACCTCAAATGGGTACCTGGGGTAGTCATTTTATTCGCGTTTCAATATCATAAGTTTATTTGAGCGTTATTAACGCAAATAATCAAATATAACGAAATTATTTATACCTTGTATTACAAGAAGCGGCAACAAACTTTGTGTGTTATGATATCAGAAAATCCCTATCATTAACGAATAATATACAAATGTGTCTAAAAATACACATTATTTTTGTGTTGAGCCCTGTTTAAATATTTATGCAATACTAGAGGCCTGCCCGCAACTTCGTTTGCTTGAACTTTCTGTATCTCGTAACGAATTTCCAAAAAAAATATTTAACACAAATCGAGTCCTGACAATTACGAACACAACAAAAACAGAATTAGCATTAAATAAATAGTTGCAGCCGTTCTAAAGTGATGCGCGTACAAACATTTCGGAAATTATTTTTTATAAATCCTACTAATATTATAAACGCGAAAGTTTGTAAGTATGGATGGATGTTTGTTACTCTTTCACGTAAAAACTACTTAATAGATTTGGATGAAATTCGGCATACAGATAGTTTATAACCTGGAATAACAGATAGGATACTTTTTATCCCGATATTCCCACGGGAACGGGAACCACGCGGGTGAAACCGCGAGCGGCCGCTAGTATAAATTTATATTGATGGTTAAATTAGTCTCAACACCGTCGTATTGTATAGATTAATAATCCGTGATAATCACACGTAAAACCGTTGGTCCCGGTTGCCGTAAGATTATTCTATCACGTACCGACGCATCCTAACTACTTCTAAAAGTCCCAAAACTGAACTGAATGTGCCGCGTCCGACCTTCCGGCATCCCGGTAGCCATCTTAGCAGTTTTATAGGTCGTCGCGAGTCCACTCCACAATATCGATCCTGTCAAACGATGCTGTGCTTGCAACACTGTCTCGAAAAATCGGAAACTGGATGATCATCCGCTTTAACAGATATGATCATCAGCTTTAGAAGTCCCACTGCTAGGTTAGGCCTTCTATACACATGATAAGGTTACAGCCCACTACGCTAGCAAAAAAATATGGACAATATAAAGATAAAAAAGCTAATTTTTATCAAGTTATTCGCGCATGTGTTTTGTTCGGTCACAGAAGTTTTAAATACGTGCCAGAAACCATAAAGTTACTATACCTAGCGGAATACAGTAACTTTATGGCAAGAAACATTGTATAGGCAATAAGAGTGAGAACTTATCTAGGTGACACATGGTAATATATCCAAAAAAACCGGCCAAGTGCGAGTCGGACTCGCCCATGAAGGGTTCCGTAGCAGCAAGTAACATTATATAAAAGTTCTTGTAGTTCGTTGTAACTTTGATCGATGTTTCATTATTAATGTATTTTTTTTAAATTTATTAATTTATGACGTATTAAAAAAAACTACTTACTAGATTTCGTTCAAACCAATTTTCGGTGAAAGTTTGCATGGTAATGTACATATATATTTTTTTTAGTTTTATCATTCTCTTATTTTAGAAGTTACAGGGGGAGGGGGGACACATTTTACCACTTTGGAAGTGTCTCTCTCGCAAACTATTCAGTTTAGAATAAAATGATATTAGAAACCTCAATATCATTTTTGAAGACCTATTTATAAATACCCGTTTATGAAAAATAAAATGTATGAGTTTCAGTTCTAAGTATGGGGAAACCCCAAAATTTATTGTTTTTTTTTTTATTTTTGTGTGAAAATCTTAATTTGGTTCACAGAATACATCTACTTACCAAGTTTCAACATTATAGTTCTTATAGTTTCGGAAAAAAGTGGCTGTGACATACGGATGGACAGACAGACATGACGAATCCATAAGGGTTCCGTTTTTTGCCATTTGGCTACGGAACCCTAAAAAGAAAAATAATCAAAACAGAAATAGCTATATAGAAAACAAACAGAAGAAGTAACATGCCAAAAAGGTGCACGTTCATCAATAGGCTTGTGTCCACTAAGAATCAATCGGATGGTTTGGCGTTTCTAATGATTAATTATGTTTTGTAGAAACAAAATATCTAAAATATTCATTAAAACAAATTGGGATTATTAATATTTTTAAAGAAAAAAATCGACTTTAATACGCATTCAGTCATATGACATTAAACGGAAATCAGACGCCGTGACGTCACGCCATGCCAAATGTCATTTTATTGTTGTGACATTTCTATAGAACAAGCCTCGAACGAAACGGATGTTTTGCACGGCGTGACGTCATTTACTCAACATGGCGGTCTTAAGCGTTTTTGCGGTAAATTTAAATTGGAATATAAAAACGCAAAATAAATATTGTAAATGATCGATTTTTTGAAAAATAATGTATTCTTATGATAAAATAGGTAAACAGGTATCGTTTTAATATGACTTTGAAATTTAGTCAACTAGCCTATTGTCATGGCTTGCATAATACTCAGGCAGGACTTAATTTAAGACTCAAGATAACTTATACTATACATACATTACATACATATTCACGACTATTATCCCCGAAGGGTAAGAGACTAAGCAATGAGGACCGCAAAAGCGTCCTCTGCCATAGTCCACTTTTCATCAAATAGCGACTGCACATGCTCAGCGTGACAGGTGGTGAGCCCATCGCTGCTCTATGCTGTTGGATGTTTATGCAGTCTTTAGTCCGTAAGTAGCCTTTTACGACACCCAATGGAAGAGAGGTGGTGGTAGTATTCTATAGCCGCTACGCGATACTATACTAAAGGGTCCAGATCCCCGCACAATTCCCACGCCTTCTTTAAAGATGGCGACGCATCTGCGACTCCTCTCCTCTCTCCTCTCCTATCTCCTCTTCTCTCTCCTCTCTCCTCTCTCCTCTCTATCTCCTCTCCTCTCATCTCTCCTCTCAACTCTCCTCTCCTCTCTCTAGTTCTGAGAGTGTCCATGTGCAGCGGTGATTCTTTCCATCAGTTGACGCGCCTGCTATTTTGCCTCTTTTTAACGTCACGAATTAGGTACTTCAATGATTCAAAAGATTTCTCCTTACATACCTATATACCAACAAAATAATACATACATACATATAATCACTTATCTCGCAGGGTTAGTCAGAGACCAGGTAATGAGGACCGCAAAAGCAGTCCTCTGCTATAGTCCGCTTTTCACCAATAGCGACTGCATATGTGCTCAGCGTGACAGGTGGTGAGCCGATAAACGCTCTATACTGTTGGATGTATGTGACTCCACATACTATTTAGTCCGTTAGTCGCCTTTTACGACACCCAAGGGAAGAGAGGGGATGGGAGTGTTCTTTCACCGCTACGCAACAAGGTTGCGTGCAAAATAATACCTCTTTACAAAATTTTAGTGTGCAAATATATCTTTCTGCTTAACACACCATCAACGAAATAATGTCTTGTTTTCATCATAATTCAGCCTATAAACGACCTACTGGCCCCTTATTCTGTAACGATTCCTTGTTTCAAAACCACGTTAATTCATTAAAAGGATACGATATCTTCCCAAAAACGTTTGCGTTTGACGTTTGTGCGCGGTAAGGTTTAGGTGTGGAATCTATAGATTGCGATACAGAAACAGACATCCCACGTGAAAAACAACACGTAGATATATTGGGCCCATAACCCACCACGCTGGCCCAATGCGGGTCGGTGGGTTATCATTATTTATTTATAATTTTTTTGTCTTGTATCGCTTTTGTCGAGAATCCGCTATCGAACACTCGAACGATGATTCAACCAAACAAAACACTAGCGCAGTCAAAGATAATATAAAAATAATTAAACAATTAAACATAAACAAGGAATTCCGCATAGCGACGCGTCACTCATGCCGAATGTTATTGTTAAAACGCATATTAAAAACAAAGGAATATTACGAAACGTGTTTAAAATTCTTTTGTTGTGAATAAAATGTGACATTTATTCGTAGTCGCCGCTGTGTTTTGATAAGGTTTAGAAGTGTTGAGTTTCAAGAGTTTTTACATGACTGAGTTTAATTACTATGAGCAATCCAAAGAGGGTAGTGTAGGGAAGCCTTAACCCCTCAGTCTTGGATTTTTTTGACAGTTTTTTGACACTAACAGTCAACGTCAAATTTGACAGAATCGAGCATAGATCTTTGCGATATTTTGCGATAACAATACATAAGATGAACCACAGAACCGAAATAACCAAACTTGTTCATACTAAAGTAGTCTGTAAGTCTATGAAATCACGATACAAAGTCAAGTGTGTTTTTGTGGGTGCGGTCGCATGAGACCGCTTGGGGTTTGAGGGGAAGCTTGTGAAATCTGTTGTAAGAAACAATGTCGTCCATTTTAGTGTTCTGTAAAACTGCTGTCCGACATATTGAATTATACATACATGTAATCACGACTATTATCCCCAAAGGGTTAGTCAAAGACTACAGGCTATGAGGACAGCAGGAGCAGTGCATTGCCATAGTCCATGTTTCACCAAATTTTCTAACCGCCTCTGTGGTCTTGTGGCTAAGGCCCAGAGGTCCCGGGTTCGATTCCCACCGGGGGTACATCTTTGTGTGCTCGGTTTGGTTGGTGGTAGGGCTGTTAAGTCCGCCTGGCTAGATACCACCATCTTATCTAAGTCTGTCGCCATAACAACGATGTTTATAGCATTGTTGTTTTCCGGCAGTTAGAGATAAGATAGCCAGTTCCTCAGTGGTTGAGGATTCCGGGTGAAACGCGCTTCCACCTTCGGCCTTATCGTCACTTACCATCAGGTGAGATGAAGGCCAAGCGCTTACCCGTTGCAGAATAATAAAAATTAATTAGAACTGCACATGTGCTCAGCGCGATAGGTGGTGAGGCCTTGCTCTGTGATGTTGGATGTATGTGCAATGTTTAGTCCGTTAGGGGTTGATATTATTATTTAAGTGAGCTGCTTCACCATACTTCTCTATTAAATTATACAAACCTTTTAATCCACGAAGGAAGAAACTTTATTTAATTATGCAATGATAAACAGGATTTTAAAGAAGAATGGGCAAAACGTCCCCCCTCCTTGTAACACTTACATCTATGCATCAAGTAAAAGTACTTGAAAAGTGATTTATTGTATGACAGCAAATCTGACAGGTATTAGAGAAAAATGATATTGAGAAGAAGAAAATTAAAATAATAAATGATAATATGAAATTGAAGTCAAGATTTTTTCTTGAATTTAAACTCCTCCCTCGCTGATTCCTTTGATTTAAATAAGTCGTTTAAATGAAAAAAATGAGGCCGCTTTTTTTCATTTTTTTTTCTTTTTTTTCATTCATTCATTCTCTTGTTTAAATAATTGTTGTCCTTACAACAAAATCGCACTATTTATTTCGAAACTTACCATGTGGGAACTTAGTATGGGACGGGTTTCATTCAAAAACGCCTAGTCTTCTTTAACCATGTCGCGTAGCGGTGAAGGAATACTACAACCCCTCTCTCCCCTTGGGTGTCGTAAAAGGCGACTAACGGACTAAATACTTCACATACATCCAACAGCATAGAGCGGCGATGGGCTCACCACCAGTCATGCTGAGCACATTTGTGCAGTCGCTATTTGGTGAAAAGTGGACTATGGCAAAGGGCTGCTTTTGCGGTCCTCATTGCCTAGTCTCTGACTAACCCTTCGGGGATAATAGTCGTGATTATATGTATGTATATATTATGTTAATCTACCTATATATTTGAACGCATACTTAGTATTAATCATTAGTCACCTGACGTCTAACTTTGATTTAAACAGTTCATTTATGATAGAGAAAGCATTTATGCAAATAGCGAAGTATGTATACATTAATAGTTCCATCAATTGATTATAATGATCACGTTTTATGTCATAGTCATTCGTTTCTATAGCGGTTTAGGTCAAATTAAAAACAGGTTAAGTTTTGAATAACTGTTACGTCTCGTCATTCTGAATTAGAGATAAACCATAGGGCTTATAGGGGGCCAATTGTCTTACTACAACACCTATCGCAAAACCTTTCAAGTACAGATGCAATGTACATTGCATTGCTAGTTAACTGCAATGTACACCTACTAGGTATTGCGATAAACGTTGAAGATATGCATTATGCCCCCAGTTTTTAAATACTTGCAATTTTTTTCATTATTACAAGAGTAGCTAGCATTCACCAGTCACAATAAACAAATACTACTGTTAATAAATAGGTACAGCTGTTTACTCTTAAAAAGAACAACACATAAGTATCTACGATTCGCTCTCAAATACCCCTCGAGCAAAATGCATGAAATTATAAATGATGAAGACGAGCAGCTCTACATGCAAGGGCATATTATAATTCTAAAAGTTCGACAACCTCAATAATTCCTCCGGAGAACGTTAACGCAAGTCGAATAGTACAATTTATTCATGACCGATACACATAATATCCACCGAAGTGACTCATAAAAAGTTTATTGAACTGATAATACGACTAGGTAGGTGGTGTGACCTTAAAATGCGAACAACAGCGCTGTTTACTCATTTGCCGTTGAGAAAATTAATTGTACTTAATTACAATATTTTCGTTATTAATTTATATCTCAAACATGTGCTATTGGAGATGTTTTATGTGAGCTACTGAGCCAGTAACTAACCAGCCCGCACTGGGCCATTGTGTTGGGTTATGTCCTAATTTTATACTCTACCTAATGTTAAGTAAAAATAAAAAAAAATAACAAAAAGTTTATTTAACAACAATAACATAAAAGACAAAGCGCTTTCAAATTACAAATTAAATTTATACATGTTAAGGTTGTGTCGATGAACGCTTCAAATGGAGTCAAGGAGCGAAGACAACTGGTGTAGCGTTAGTAAGACGAAGCATCAGTCGTCCTCACCTTGCCAGCTCATAAAGTGCCTCATTTGAAGGCCCCATATTAAAACAAAAAGGGAAAACAGGTGCTTGTAGACTATTCCATCTTTTAGCGGTGCGACAAAAAAACGAGTCACCAATTTTCTTTGTGCGTGATAGAATTTTGAAGACAGTAAATGGGTGACTGCAAAGAGCAGCATTTGTCTCTTAATACGGACTTTATTATAAACATTAATACGGATCAATGAGTCCCATCTCCCAATGTGCTATTCATGTAGGAAGATTATAAGTTGATGGTGAGTATGACTTTTGCCACGTCAACGTACCGTGAGATAAGCAATACGTTTTGAATCTCTTTTGAACACTAACCATAAATTCAAAAGGAGCGCACCTCAAAAGCTGTCAATCGGCCCGCCAATGACAGTGTACTTTGATGCTCTATGGCAGGTATGGCGAGAGCGGATAGCGGGCAATTTGATTATGGAACCATTTAAGTGCAACCTTTATGGATCTGGTTGTTTTAAACTATTTTGTTTTTTATTTCATACCAGTAGTATCATGAGGAGCTCGATGGCGCAGTGGCTAGCGCGTTCTGCTTGCGATCTTGTCCGCTAAGCCACTTTCGCAATGCCGGGTCGCTGGATGGGTGACCGATTTAAAAAAATCCATAGCTCGTCCGTGCTTCGGAAGGCACGTTAAGCCGTTGGTCCCGGTTGTTGTCGTAAGATGACAGTCGTTAAAACCCACCAACCCGCATTCGGCCAGCGTGGTAGGTTATGGCCCAATATCCCCACGTGCTATTGTCCACGTGGGAGGCCTGTGCCCAGCAGTGGGACGTATAAAGGCTGATGATGATGATGTTTTTATTCTTTATGGTATGTTATTGTATTTTGTGAACTGTTTGTTTACTCTTTGATTTGAGTTAAATCGTTCTTAAAAGGGAACGTATAGGTCGTCTAGTTTCTTTTTTATGATATATAATTTTTAATAGGTATGTATCGTTTTACTTTATTGTCAGCCCCCGTAGACAAGTAGCGAACACTCCCGCCTGTCTATGTCTATTCGCAATTCGTCGTATAATGCGCGCGCGCTGCTTTATTTTTCACTAGCAGTTGGCATTGTACACGTGTACGACGAATTACGAATAGACAGAGGGGGTGAGTGATTGCCACTTGTTATGGGAGGCAGGTGAGTATAGAATTTTTTTTAAATATTTTTTTTTGTTTTTCCCTGGTTGATTCGTTCCTTTTAATTTATGATCTAGATATTTTCATGGGGTAGGTAACCAAATAATAGTATCTTAGGTTTAAAAAAAACGTAGGTAAGTATATCTTCATCAATTACAAAGAGGTCTCAAGATTTGCCACATGTTTCTTTATCCCGCGCCGCGCTGCACCGTCAAAAACCTTGCCCTACTTTCAACGTTTATGTTTTCGAAAAAATAAAAATAAAATTAATATTTTTTAGTTGAACATAAATAAACAACAAACATTTATGTTTATGTTTAAAAAACATACTTATGTAGTAAAAAAAAACATATTTTATTCGAAATTTTTGTTTTTCAAATCAAACATCAATAACAAAGACGTCTCAAGATTGGCCACATATTTTGTTTCTTTTTCAGACGACGATGACGCGCCACTTTTTCCCGCGCCGCGCCTGTCCGAAACCTGCCCTACCTCAACCGCGGGCGCGGTCGTTCACCGGCCATTTATTTTGTTTTTTACCCGCATACAAACTAACGCACACTGATGTAAGTAATAAGTGCGTGTTAGGGCTGCGGCTCGGGGCAACGGGACATCGAGCCGTCATAGACAATGTTTTGTTTAACATTCAGTTTTGACAGTTAATGTGTGAAAAGATTTTTTTATTATTATTTTATCCTAATGCCTCGCGGGTTACGCATTAAGCCAATTTCAAATGGTATTGTTTTCATAAGTACATTAGGTTTGTACGGTAGAATGAATCAAAAATGGAGTCTTAACACGTGTTGTTGCGAAAAGAAGACGGGAGAAACTCCCAGACAATATTTTATTTATACATTCAGTTTTGACAGTTTAAAGTCGCAAGATTCTTTTTACATTTTGTTTCTAAATAGCAATTTTAAAAAGGAGACAGCTACATTTGGAATTTTGAAACTTTTGGCAATCAAAATTATATAATGTAATTATACAATTCAAACTTTTTAAATTAAGCTAGGGCTACTTTAGTAACTTCCTACACTACACTAGTACATTACTAAGATCTCTAATTGGCGGCAGTAGTAATATAATTGATTTATGTACTTTACAATAAAATTCATTCATAGCTTTCGCTAAATCTACCAGCGACTACAGACTTTCAGTTTGTTCAATGTAGAGTCTTTAATAGGTTTTGTTATAAATTAATTAACTTTCGGACGCCGGACGTTTAAAAGAATAAAAGAAAGTTAAAACATAATTAGTAAGGAAGTCCTTATTTGTAGTTAATGATAGATTTTGACTGTGATAAAAATTCGAACCATAAAAAAGAGCTTTTTTTCCTTTTGTGGTTCTTTCTGTCAATCTTTAAAGTAAGTTTCCTGATTGCGTAGCTCATTGAACGACTTTGAACTTTAAACCGAACAAACAGTTCTTATATATCGAGGTTTAACATACGTTAAAGATTAATTATTTTTAAATCAGGTACCAATTCAACATAATTTTAACGACATAAAGAGAAAGCAAGGGAGTAGGGTTATGAAAGACGCTTTTTTATTTTTTTTATTCAGATGTTTTTAGAGAATATAAGTATTATGTATATCAAATGAAAAAATAGGTACGTAATGTTGTTATATGAAGTGTATTTAGAACAAGTAAAAATTATATCTAATGAACGTTATGTACTTCCAAAAAAACTTCACTTCTAAATTCAATAATTTCCAATCCAATGATTTTAACCATGTTTTCGTTGTGTTTTACCTTATTCGACTCATTTTCTATTGTACTGTGTTGTACATTCATGATCATAGGAAACAAATATGCCTCAAAGAGACAAAGAAACCAAAAAAAAAACATGTAAACGATCTTTAAAAGTTTTATTTTCATACTCACGTGGCATTGCGCCAGAAATTAATAATACCTAGAGCCACTCAGCTCTAGCGACATAACTAGAAGTTGTGACATTGTGGCCTCCACACTTAAACACTCTAAAACATCCAAATTAAAGTTATCGCGTTTTATTTTCTTACTCAAGTGACATTGCACTAGAAATGACACCGCGAGCCACCCAGCCCTAGCGATATAAACCATAACTAGTAGCTGTGACGTCATGCACTGGTCGACACAAACCCGTCGCGGAATCCGCAGATGCTCGGTAGCTGGAGATTACCTTTAATATCTGCAGATTTGTTATATTGAAATACTTATTAATCCTTTAATTGCACATAGCTAAAAGGTAGAGCTTAAAAGATAGAGCTAAAACGTCGTGACTTCATATTATGTGGCGGAGAATGTTGGCGCCAAACTGTGATGCGTTAGCATCTTATCCTATATTGTAATTTTATTGTGAAGCCTGCCGAGGTCTCCCTCTAAAAGGAACGCAACTCAATGAGATCTTTATCCTCCACTCTACCTCCTCAGTGAAAATGGCAATGTCTTTGAGGGCGAGAGTCTTCTGGTTTTGGATAAGCCCATTGATGAGTAATAAAGCTTAAAGCAATTAAAGAATGCAATTGTAATTTAAAAAAAACAGTTATATGTGTTGGATCAGAATAGTTTTTAAAATTACACTTGCATTATTCTGGCCATGATGGTGGGGTAGATGGGTTTATTAATGAGCCGTGCCGCGTAGCGGCTCTTTCCTTGGGTGTCGTAAAAGGCGACTAACGGACTAAAGACTGCATACATTCAACAGCATAGAGCGGCGATAAGCTACCCTTCTGTCACGCTGAGCACATGTGCAGTCGCTATTTGGTGAAAAGCGGACTATGGCAGAGGACTGCTTTTGCGGTCCTCATTGAATAGTCTTTGACTAACCCTTCGGGGATAATAAAGTAGTGGTACTCGTGTTTATATGTATGTAAGTATGTGTGTATGTATGTATTATTTTGACCTATTATGTATAAAAAAATGTTATCATAAAAACAGTTCCTAATCCAAAGTAAATTTTTATTAACATTTCCATGAGCTCTTTCGTTCGTCCAAAACATTTCATCAACAAAATAAAGCAGCATGCCACACAAGAAACTTTGTCAGAATAATACGACGCAATAAAAAAGAGGTGAAATCCTTTTTGCGAGACGCGGTAACTAAACGCTTGTCAGCTCTGCTCCTTCGGGTTAATTTAAAAAAAAGCGTGCCATAGACAAAATAAAATGGCGTCCAGAAAACGGGCGCCTTCGGGCCGGGTGGGAACGGCGATGGCGTTTTTGTCAGCTCTTGTTTCTCGTTTTAGCCAGGCAGATGAGGTGTATCCGTTTTTGTATTATTAATATTTTATTTATATGAACGTAGACTTCGGAATGATAATATCACAGTCTACGAGTAATAGGTTTTGTATTTACAGTCGCAATAGAGTAATTAATGTTAGACTTTAGAAAATACACTTATGTTTTGCACACTTTAATACTAATTTTACTAATCTGAAGAGCTTTATAATAAGTCTGTAACAGCTAAATTTCTATTTTATCCAAAGACAACATTTAAAATTCGAACATAGAAATGTATAAACGCAGTTTTGACAACCATCTCTTTAACTCGTAGTACCTATTTGCTTTTTGCGTTATTAACGCTCAATTTGAGGATTGCCTGGGACGTGGCTTCAATTCTCACCTGAGGTAATAATTTTCTTCAACGTTTCGTTATCTTCGAACCTTTTTAATGATACTTTGGTAGGTATAGTTACACACTTTGGTATAAGCTCAACTATTTGCCAGGCAGAAATTATATTGCGTCTTGCTTCGGGATAGATAACCTGATCTCAGCCCTCGAGCGTAGCCATTTTGTGCTACCAGAAATTATTACTCGCGATCATGCTGAATCGTTTTTACTTATTTTAGCTATGAAATTGGACCAGTTTCAAGTTAATCTTTGTGTTGCCTTTATACTTATTTTTAAATTACTTCAAAAAAAGGAGGAGGTTTTTAATTCGTCTGGAGCTTAATACATTATACATTACAATAACTAACTTAACTTTCCTACAATCACACCAATTATCTAGCCCAAGAGAAGCTTCGAAGAAACTCGTTAAATGGTTAATAGACAACGGATAAACATACTTAAAATACTTAAATACAAACTTATTAAACATAGAATACACACAGACCCGAGACAATTCAGAAAAACTATAATTTCTAAAATTGACCCGACCGGGGATTGAACCCGGGACCACAGAGATGGCGACACCATGAAAACCGGTGTTTAAACCCCTCGACCAAGGAGGTCGTCTAGCTTTATAACGACATTAAAACAAAAATAAATATTATGAAACACTTTTCGACATGGCAACTCTATTATCGGTGTCCAAGACCCATTTTGTAAAACTTAAAAATATGATTAGTTTATTAAGTGTACATAATTTACAAACAGACTTAGCACTCATCATCATCAGCATGGAAACGTCTCACTGCTGGCCACAGGCCTTAGCAGGTGGACATCAGTGCACATTGGGCCATAACCCATTCAGCTGGTCCATTACGGGTTGATGAGTTAGTCCGTATTACGTACAAATCATTGAAAAAACTTGCATGCTACAAAAAAAATATCAACTTTTAAAATGCAAAGTATTACAAACAGGAAGTATTTGATAACATTAAATGTTATTAATTCGGTGTGTTTGTTTGTTTGTCTGTGGCGAAACTCCTGTTTACTATTGGCGCGCTACAACTGTTATGACACAGTCTCTTGGACGAAAATTAAACAACCAATTTGTAAATAAAGAATTACTTAATAGTGAGTTGCTAGTTGCTTTTCATATCGTATACACAAAATCAATAAATACATACAACGTTCTCGTTAAAGGTTAGGTGAAGAGTACCCTATCTTATCTTATCTCATCTTAAGGGGCCCTTCCTCTCGTAGCAACACGCTGACCCATTTGGATCTTTTGGTGCCACCCCAGTCTCATCAATCTGCCTCCTCAAGTCAGTGAAAATGACCGCCTTAAGTTGGCAATGTCTTTGAGGACGAAAAGCATGAAACCTTCTGGTTTCGGGTAGGCCGATACCTGGAGATTCTTAAACCGACGCGACGAGCATGTATAAAGAATGTTATGTAAATAATATAAAAAATACAAGATTTCTTAAAGATATCCTACGCAAAACTATTTATATTCTATTACGAAGGGCAAATTCTCAACAACTGCTGTTTGATACAGCCTTGCCACTCTCCAGTCCTTTTCGATCTTAAACTAAGGCGTAATGCCTAATTCCAGTTTCGCGCGCAATAAATTCAGCACCTGCGCCCAGCTTCTGTTCTAGATGTTTACGACCTAGGTCTAGAACGGCAAGCTTTAACTATTGTTGGGTTGATCGTAAAATTGTAAACTGTATCTATTTGTTTGGTCGACAACTGCGTTTAAGGACGTTTTTCAATTTTCAGATAAAAACTTTTTAGTGTGCGCAGTGGGCGGCCATTTTGAAAATAATTTGTTATGATTTTGAAATTGGCTGTTTAGTAGGAACTTTAGTGAAGTTAAAAAATTATTAAACTATTTATCATAAAGTTATTAATTCCTTACTTACAAGTTTTTTTGAAGTGACGGTACATTTTTATGTTTTTGTTTTCTATTGTTATTTAACTTAATTCCAGATTAAGGTACCACAATCAAATAAAGAAGACTACATACAAATTGAAATTAACACAGTTTACTCTCGTTTACTTCTTCTATACAAGCGACTCAAATTGTAAAAATCCTTGCACAAATAAAAATAGTAACAATGCCATAATAAACCAATGAAACGTAAACAAAAATCCAAATATCAATTTTGACATGAACATTTAAAAAACATAATACTTAATGTTGGACTCACACACCGACCAACGCTCGAATTTTGGAGACCACAAATAAGCGATTGCCAACTAAAGGCCAAAATGAGGTCACCCTCGACCGGAAGCAGACACTGCAGTGACAACAAATTTGTGTTTTACTTTTGGGACATTAAGGGCTTTTAGGACTTTTAGAGCTTTTTGGGGCTACACATTTAGTTTGCTACCTCCCTCTGTAAAGGATGCTGCATGTCACGTGTAACTCAATTTGGCGATGTTTACGTTGCGTAGCTTTTATTGGACAGAGGCAGTCTGTCCGGTAGTTAGTATACTGAAAATTGTATAAGTTTGTGTGCGTTTGAGGTATTTATCTTTTTATTTATTGGTATACAAAACAGAATACAGTCATTTTACATAAACATAAGTAAGCATAATTAAAATAAGTTAAGGCACAGTATCTTAAAAGTGTAAAAGAGAGTTGTTAATTAGATCACATATAAAAACTAAATAAACATACATACCATACTAAATCGTAGCGGAATAGTAGTAGCTTTGAAATATTATGTACACATTTGACGTACTTATGTGCTTTGGCAGAATAGCAATTTCTGGAGGAGCAATTCGTCATGTTGACTCCTAGCTCGCACACTGCCGAACGAATGAGTACATTAAGAGGAAACACTACGTCAAAGTGGCATGCAAAACGTCGTTTTTCTGTGATTTTTATGAGTACAAATCACAGAAAAACGACGTTTCGTAGTCCCCTGTTTCCTCCTTCAGAACTAGACCAATTTTTATCACTTTTTCAGCATCGGTTAAAGAAAGAGATTTTTGATGTCTGTACGAGTATGTTTGATTTTTTTTAAACCAGCCACCTAGTGTTTCTGAAGACTCCTTAAAAGGAGTGGTTTTGCAAAATTTTGAAGGCTTCTGGTTATTTAAAAAGGATTTCATGCTAAAAAAAATCAAACATACAGACTTAGAAAATCTCTTTCGTTAACCGATGCTGAAAAAGTAATACAAATTGGTCTAGTTCTGAAGGAAGAAACAGGGGACTACGAAACGTCGTTTTTCTGTGTTTTGTATGAGAATGTTGCATGCCACGTCGACGTAGTGTTTCATCTTAACATCGAGCTCTAACTCTAATTCTTACTCTTTTTGTAAGGACGTTTGAGAGGGTTGATTGTGCATTGTATAAGTGATCGAAGGCATTAAAAATAGAATAAAAGTTTGTGTACCTAGCTAAATACGTTATCGTTACTTCTATATTATTATAAAGCTGTGGAGTTTTCTGCACCCGTTCTTCTCCACAGCTAACAGATATCCAGAATGAGTGTATTGCCCATCCATCTATATAGAAAAGTAAATTTAAGTTTACACGATTCAAAATGCTTATTTTAAGCTTACTGAATAAAGAAATTTTGATTATGATTTTGACCATTTAAGGTTTACTAGAGTCTGATATTAAAAATAGTTACTTTCCTAGTGTCAGTTTTTTAGGAACCAACATTTAATGTAAATTATTGTGGTTGCATTTGTGTTTTAAAACGAATTGTTAGCCAAAAAGCAACATTTAAGACTTATTTAGATCACTCGTATCTTCAATTAATCTACATACTCACATGGGTCGCATTAAAACAAAACACAAACAGACCAAAACAAAAAAGAAACAAAACACACACGTTTTGGTCCTCCAAAACAAAACAAAAAACGCACGCTGGAAATGTGTGCGTACAGTTCGGAAGAAAGGATCATTATTGCACAACAAACGCAAGAAGAAAAACAAAAGTGCCCGCCGAATTTGGGTCATCGAATTTTGGCGGTGAGAGCGAAATGTACGAGTATTTACGTTTTAGTTTGGACGTCTCGCGCGACCATTACTTTCGTCTCGAGGCCGACCGGCAGATGTGATGTGAATGTGACTCATTTTGGTACTTACACGCAGTGCTTGCAGTGTAATGAATTTCGGGCTCAAATTAAGGGAGTCGTTGGATGAAAGTGAATTTGCTTGTATCACGATTCACGACGAACATTGTTGATATAATAGTAACAACGACAATGTAGACTTTTGTTGTTACTCTATTATAATGAGTTAAGACTTTAATAATATGGTTCTGTTATAATTATACGAAATTTCGGGACAAAATAAATTATCTATGTAGAGTCAACGCAATCATTCGAATAAAGTGATTCATTCTAATGTGTAGTGTTCAAGTAATCGTTAACCGTATCGCGCAGTGGTGAAAGAATACTACCACCCCCTCTCTTCCCTTGGGTGTCGTAAAAGGCGACTAACGGACTGAAGACTGCACATACATCCAACAACAGCATAGGGCGGCGATGGGCTCACCACCTGTCACGCTTAACACACGTGCAGTCGCTATCTGAAGAAAAGTGGACTATGGCATAGGACGCTTTTGCAGTCCTCATTGCCTATTCTCTGACTAACCCTTCGGGGATAATAGTTGTGATAAAAATTTGGAAAAAAACATTGTAAATAAATTATTTTATCTCAATTACTTATACATAACTATTTTTGTAAACATTGTAGGCCTATGTCACAGACATAATTAATTGTTAAAGTACTTATTTAGGTAAGTCTAATAGAAAATAATGATCTCCTAACAATCTGTTGACAATATATATAACATACAAACGCCTTTCCATTAGAAATACCCGAAAAAAACTGTTAGCATAAACTTAGTGTTTAAAGTTCGTAGAAACTCGCTTGATGTTCATCATCATCAGCCTATAAACGTCCCACTGCTGGGCACAGGCCTCCCACGTGGACAATAGCACGTGGGGATATTGGGCATAACCCACCACGCTGGCCCAATGCGGGTTGGTGGGTTTTAACGACTGTCATCTTACGACAACAACCGGGACCAACGGCTTAACGTGCCTTCCGAAGCACGGAGGAGCTCGAGATGTTTTTAATTTGGTCACCCATCCAGCGACCCGGCATTGCGAAAGTTGCTTGGCGGACAAGATCGCGAGCTGAACGCGCTAGCCGCTGCGCCATCGAGCTCCGCTTGATGTTTGTATTTCATAATTATGTAGGTATGTATTTTTTGTTTTTTTTTGTATCCTTTATGAAAAAATAAATCCTTATAATATCCTATGTTATAAATGCAGTTAATAATAATATTTATATAGTAAGTTTATTTGTTTGTTTGTTACGCTTTAACGATTTTAAATATTTTTGGTAGAGTTAAATGGGGTAAGACGACTATAGGCTGCTTTTTCTAAACCGTGAGCAAGAGCTTGTAATAAATTAGAGAAAACAACAACTTACTATAATGAACTCGTACCTATGTAATATAAGTAATATAAATATGTATTAAAATATCAACGAAGATAATATTTAATTATACATAAATGACGCAATACACTTCAAAGATCCATAGAAAGCAGTTGAAACACTCTATCGCATAATGGAAACATCTTACCGATCGACCGATACACAAATCGATACATCGCGTTCGATCCATTCACCGCTCGAGCCAGTTCCAACATGGCTACCCGGTGACATTGACCGTTTTAACACTACTGGAACGTGGCTTAGATTCAAACCTCATTGCAGCGTTTGATTTAAATGCTGTCTATGGTTAAGTTTTTTCGTTCCAATTTAGATTTTCGGTTTATTTTTGACTTTAGAATAGATGGGAGACTCTCGGATGTTCTTTTTAATAAAAGAGGATAAGGTTATACTGGTAGAGCCTTTAAAACGTTTTTTTTACTTTAATATTTATTTGCTAGAATCTTTGCGAGCACATGTTGCTCCGTATTACCTAGCGTACTTCTAGGTACAAAGATGCGTCTTACACAAAACATACTGAAACTAAATCATAATAAAAGATATTTGGAACAAACCATCCTTTTTCCAGCTCAAAGTACCTTTATCCTTTAACGGGCACAGCATGTTCAAATTTTCATTGGTTTTCGACCTTATCTCAATTGTATAAAGTTCAAAATATGGTAGAAATATGCATCCCTTTGCCTTATAAAGGGTTAAAAGACGCTCGTTTCCCGAAAGATTAGACTGAGACCGCAGCTTTTCATTTGATTCGATCCTGACACATGAAGTCTGCGAAATTACTTAACACAAAAGATCCTGACACATCAAATCTCCCAAATTACTTTAAACAAAAGAAAACCTATTTGAAACTAATCTCATTATTTTCTTCCAAACTAGCTTCAAACTTGTCCGTTGCAAGTACTTACTAGTGACGCGTACAGTTACAACCCGACTCGGTTCTATTACGGCCGCGCTGACATTAAACTAGATAGCGGCGGCCAAGGCGAAAGCCCCGCGCCCGCGCACCCACTTGGCTGGCTACATAACTGGCTGTTATCGAACCGCTTTGTGAAAAAAGAAACTATGAAAAAACGTTAGACTTTTAAATTTGGAATTGATTGAAGTAGATAATGGTTTATAAAACTAGGCTGCTGGACAAGAATATCTTTAAAAATTTCGAATAAAAACTACTTTTGAATAGTTAGCTCGTACGTAACTGGCTGTTATCGAACCGCTTTGCAAAAAAAGAAACTACGAAAAAAGTTAAGACTTTTAAATTTGGAATAAATTGTAATAGACAGTTATCAAACTGGACTGCTGTTTAGGTAAGTGTTTTAAATTTCGAAAAGAAAGAAAAGAATACTAGGTACCTACTTACCTAGTTTTAATTTTGTACTTTTGGACTGTTATCGAATAAATTTGCTAAAAAAGAAAAGGAAAATAGGGTTGACTTTAAAATATCAAATAAATTGAAATAAACATTACTTTTGTTATGAACGCTTTACTAGAAAAGAAACGAAAACAACGTAAAATTGGAATAAATTAAAACTACCTTTGAATATTCAGCTCGCTGCATTACTGGCTGTTATCGAACCATTTACTAAAAAGAAACGATGAAAAATAAGTGGACTTTTAAATTTCGGATAAGTTAAAATAAACTTTAGGTTGTTATCAAACCGCTTTGCTGTAAAAGAAATGAAACAAGAACATGTCTTTTAATTTCGAATAAAGCTGCTTTTGTAAAGTTGGCTGGTTAGTCTAGAGAAACATTTTTGTTAAATCAATAGAGTGTTTGATAAACACTTTTCAGCTTACACAAATTCGCGATTAGATTAAAACAAAACACGTTTTTTGTATCTTATTGTACTTGAGGTTTTTTGTAATTATAAAGGTGCTACAAAGTTTTTAAAAATGTTTCTCTTTTGACTTTTATTGTTAATTTTATATCTTTAATTGTTTAACTTTTCGAATAAGTTACCTTTCATTATAAAGATAAGTTCAATTATACAGCAACTACAACTTTAACTAATAACTATTTGCGTTCAATAGTGAATTAATAGGCGTGCCTATTCGGTGCCTATGCGAATAGTTACGTAACTGCACTGAGCAGGTGTTTGACATTAATCGAGATAGGCGAGCGCGCAGACGCGGCCAAGGCGACTCCTGCGCAACCGCTCTATGCGCTCTATGGTTATATAACAACTTACATGATTGTCTATGGCTTTATATTTATTTAAGGTTTTATTTTTGGCTGTGGATAGAGTGCCGCTAGCGGCATTCTAGTACGGTCGGTTACGATGCCGTCATTACGGCATCCTAGTACAAAGTGTAGGCAGTGAATAGAGTGCCACAAGCGGCAACATAGTACGATCGGTTACGATGCCGTAAATTGACGGCATCCTAGTACGAAGCGTATAGAGTGCCACAAGCGGCATTCTATCTCAATCGGTTAGGGAACCGTAACATATTTTTTATTTGTCGTAATGTTCAGACGACATAATATTCAAAAGATATTTTTGCATGGAGTTAGATTTCTGTTGTCTAATTAAAAAAAATAACCTCGAAATTCAAGACAATCGCTACGCTGCGCTTCGCGATTGTCTTAAATTTCTAACCTATCACGTGTCCTACAGGAGTATGGCAGCTAGTATTTCTGTTGTCTAACAAAAACTTTACGGCAGCTTAGGCGGCGTCACTATTATACCGCAAAACTTACGGTTCCCTAACCGATGGAGATACAGTGCCGCTAGCGGCACTCTATACACTTCCTTTATTTTTTGGAAAGTACAATATTAGTTTACCACCGCTCTATGCGCTCTATTGTGTCTATTGTCTATGGCTCTCAATTTAAGGTTTTGCTTTTTGGAAAAATAGGTAGTTTTTACAATTTTGCATGTGCCAAGTTACATGACAAATCTCTGCTAGATTCATTGAATTAATATGGCATCCTTTTTAATCCTAATATTTTATCGCTAAAAAGTACCTAGTTAATAAAGCAATGTTTATGGTGTCTGTTGATGTGTAAATAATATTGGTTTTTAGAATAACTAAAAATACAGATTGAAAGGTTCTCTATCACAACACAACATCTAGAGAATTAATTTTAAAAACAAAGCTAAAAAAGCTTTACGTCGCCATCTTGAGATTGTCTTTAATGACGTGTACTCGTGTACAACTTTCAAAATACACTGTCACGCACTGCACAATCCTCCTTAAATCAAATAGTTTCATGCAAAGCTTTCTTAAACCTAGGTAACCAAAGAAAAACGAACTGGCCACATCATGCGCTGAGAGGGCTGAGAGCTACAAATAAAAACCATAAAAAAACCAACTATACAATTACTAAGGCCAAAATAGATAGAGAATGTTTATCCCCTGTCCCCATCCTGACTCCTAAAGTCATCTGTCAAAATACGGTATCTGTTCAAAGACTAATAGAGTCGTTTTTATAGGTTGTTTTCCGCATGTTTTAGGTTATTGAATTTGTCTAATTAAACATACGCGTCTCTATAACACTCCATAGTTTTACGTCAATGTCGTAAAATGTCCAGTGTCGAAATTGCGTAAAGATCGTAAGAAGTCCATATCTTACAGCGTTTAAGTAGTGCCACGTCTCTCCTACGGTTTAAATCGTGAAATTTCTAAGTCGTAAAATGCCCAGTCTATACTACGAGTAATCAAACTGTTTCAGAACAAGGATTGATCAAAAAACCACAAAAAATGGTGACTTCATCTCGTGAATCAGTAAAAATCTGAGTAAAACTAGATATTTGCACAAATAATTGTGAATAATTTGTTTGTAATTAATATTAATCATTGAACATGGCCCTTGTGTAAGTAAAAGCTCCACAGTCCGCTACAGTTTGAGCCGTGTAGCACGCGTTCCTTTGCAGCCTTCGACTTGTTCTAAACACAAGATGGCGCCGGTTGTAGGTTGTAGTAACATTGACAGTCGGCCGGCCGCCTTGGCCGAGCCGCGTGCGCAAGGACTAGAGTAATGGCAGTTCGCGCGCTTTTTATTGCCCAATGGCGTCGGCGTATAGCTTTTGACGGTTTATTGTGGTTTATTACAACTGTATATGAATTTTAAATAATAAAGGATTTTCCTTTATTATTTGTTTGTAAAAAAGTAGTAACAAACTATTTACTTACTCACTTCATTATTTGTTAAAAGTCAAAAGAGTCTGTAAAGCTTTTGATGGTTTATTGTGGTTTATTACAACAAGACCAGTATTACAAGTCTGTGCAAAGATTTTGATTGACGGTTCATTGTGTTGTGATCTATTTTGTACTGTTTTAGAATGTTTACATTAAATGCTTACTATAAAATTAACTTATTTAATTACCTTCATAATGGCCTATGGCGCCTGTGAAAAGCTTTTGACGGTTTTATTTTCTACTGTATGAGAATGATTGTTTCGTTTTTGAAGAATTTATACCCCCTTTTTTGATTATTGATAAATATTTTTTATTGATATTGTATTATATAAAATTATTTATTTGTAGAAAATTATAAAATTTATAGTTGAATTTGACATGGTACTTACCTCTTAATTACTTATCCAAAGGAAAAGGAAGTAAATGCTGTGCATTGCTCTCTCTCTCTCTCTCTCTCTCTCTCTCTCTCTCTCTCTCTTTATAAACATTAAATTGATAATTTTAAGTTTATTTAAATATATCACGTTTTTGTTATAGAATAATATTTGCAATGGGCTGCAGAAATCCTTTACAGTATTTCTCATCTGGTAATAAACCTCTATAAAAGTCACAAATAAAAATAGTGGTTACACAACAAACAATAAGCTATATCCAAAATAATATAAAAATGTTGAAAAATAACATAAACACCTTCTCAGTTATCTTTGAACTTTGAATAACACTATTTTAAAAACGAGGCAACATGTTTCAGTAATAAATTAGGGAAACCCATGTTTCTGACAGCAGAACAGATAAGCAATGACCTAATTATTTATGTTTTTTTTTAATAACAGAGATTGTACTTCCGTAAAAACATTTCTTTTTTTAAATTATACCTACTCGTATTGTAAAAGTTGACTGCATGCAATTTCATTTATCCTTTCTATACAATTATTTTAAAGACTGTTAATTTATGTAAGTACAAATTTTGTTTTGAAATATAATATGTAATAATAAGTTTAGGTGTTGTAAAGACAATTGGCAGCCAAGTGCGAAAACTCTCTATAAATTGTTTTGATTTGTAAGTTTTTAACACTCAATAATGTTGTAAAGGATATTTCTCAGAAGTAGAAGTACTCAAACTAAAGATATTTCTTAGAAGTAAGTACTTACATTCAAGTACTGTTCGCTAACTATCTAAAGTTTAAAAACCATAAACAATTGGATTGCAATAAAATACCTATAGACAATTAAAAATATGTAATATTAAATAGCTTATATGCACGTTTATGCAATATATTATGAAGCCATATTGGAACCTTTATTAACAACCCTATAAGCTACCATGTGTGTCCATGGCAACGTCTAGCAAGTCATAAACAACGTAAGAATATAGGTACCTGAATATAGGTGTATAAAATAAACATACTTAAGTACATTATAACAATCTTCTATTTTATAATTTTACGTTTAATGGAAATAAACGACCTTTTAAAATTAAATTTATAGTACTTACCTACCTATTTTATAAATTACTTTCAAGCTAACCTACAAAAAGACAAAATAACCTTATAAAAAACTGTTGTTAATTAACATTTCATGTACTTATTGTTTTTTTATAATTAATTACTTGTTAACAATTGTCATCAATTAGATACTCATGTTATTTACAAGAATAGTTGACAAACTGCAGCTATACCAAAAGACCAATAATGGTCAATCATAAACTTAGACCAAAGTGATAAAACTATGACCAAAAACATTCGGCCCAGTGTCGCG
The DNA here is from genome assembly GCA_963921215.1 of Scoparia ambigualis. Lineage (NCBI taxonomy): Eukaryota > Metazoa > Arthropoda > Insecta > Lepidoptera > Crambidae > Scoparia > Scoparia ambigualis. Next base: position 21,177,739 of record OY992524.1, read on the forward strand.
CGCGTAAAGTTCCGTCGGCAATATTTTAGCCTACACCAGTGCCGTTCGTAGCGCAAACCGATTAATATGACGAAAGCTTTCCAAATAAACACTTTAATCAATCAATTACTGCATCAAAAAACTTTATCGTCCTTTGTTTTTATTATACTATACACAATAAAACGTTTTGAAAACTTTTTCGATTTGAATTTAGAACGAGACGCAAAAAATTTAAAACACCGAAATAATCAACCCTGAAAATTGATAAACATCATGTTTTGTTAAAAAATAAATCACTACCACACTAAAACAAATGAAAGATTAGTCCAAAAAGGTTTCTCTCTATCTACTCATTGGCCTTCGATCAAAATATAGGTTGCAATTTGTTAACTCACACATGTGAGTCACACACACATGCACCCGGCTGCAATGTAAAGCGGCGTAGTCATAGAAAAAGAGTGGGACAGATAAACTATAACGACCATAGGAGGGGCGGCGTAGTGGGGAGATTCGTTAGAAAACACAAAAAAATTGTGCGTATGCCCGACGCACACACGCGCGGCGAAGCGACGCGTATGCCGTGTACCGCACGCACACATCCGTCACTCATGCTAAGTCAAGGAGAACGCAAGATTAAGGACACTGTGATATAATCGAAAGAGTTCTTTGTTCCCAATTCGAAATAAAAACGCTTTATGTTTAAATGTCATTGTCACTGTACTCACATGCGTCAGAGGTGGCCGGTTCCTCTTCCGTCCAGTTTGACACTTCGGTGGTAATTTTGTAGAAAAAAATAAAGAGTTCCAATGTCGAAACTGGTGTCACCGCGTCATGTAACACTCACGAATCCATTCAGCCGTACTTCACAGCGAGAACACTGTCACAGCTCAACAATATAATATAGCACATCACGACTGTCCACTGTGTACACAAAAATATTCCTTTTGTTTAATTTTCTTTTTTATTACTAAATAAAAAATATAGTTCGGGTCCTAAGTTTCCATGTGATATGTGTGTTGCATCGCGCGCGGCAACCGCACTTAACGTTTGTAATTTATTCGGGCGAAAAAACTCACTCTAAATATCCGAAAATATGTTTATTATAACTCTCATCGAAACCACTACGCGAATGATATGAAATATAATATTATTTTTTTACAAAATATATTGTCTGTGGTCAAAATAGTTTTTTTTATGTTTAAATTTGGGTTCCTGTTTTTTCGGAGGTTTCTGGCGGTTATGTCGCGTGTTGTGGCCCTGGTTGTTGGGAGCGGAAATGCGACTCTCTACCGCTTGTGCATAGGCGGGACTGCACCGGCGGCGCGCACCGTACTAGACCGCGTGCGTACTTAGCCATTACCTTGTATTTACTGCGACCGAGCGCTGTAGATTGAGCAGTCTTGATACTTGGTGTCGCCAAGAAAAATTATAATCGCTAATATATTACCGATTTTTTGCTGCTTTCCTCATTTTAATAGGTATAGAACAAAGAAAACTCAAATTGATATAAAACAACAAGTCTTTATTTTTCTATTTTTAACTCTTATCTTATAACTTAACTAAGGACTTACCTACTTAAATGATCAGAAGCACTTTAAAAGATCGGATTTTATCATCTATGTAGCTGTTATGTTAGAATGTATATGATACTTTAAATGTTTTATTAAAAATCTATTACTAATTCAGATTTGCACACTAACAGTGTACTTATTTTTAACTCAAACAATAACTTATTAATCTTATTCAAATGTCATATAATGGCGTATCAACGAAATTCCGATTGATGAATGGCCCAACTGTAAGTATATCTTGCGGATCAACATCGGCGCGTCTGACTACACACCCTTACCAGCGCAAAGTGCAGTGTCGTAGACAGCTGTGACCAGTGTGTGAGTGCCCGCGCTCGTACGAAACCTTGTGCATTTTAGTTCAGCAAACTTATCGCTACTCTTGTATTAATCATAAAGACATTCCTATTTAGCAGATTAATATTTAAACACAAGGAAAACGGTTTTTTCAAATTTCGAATTAAAAACAAGATTCGAAAATGGAAATAGATCGCGAGCCGTTTGTGCCAGTGTGCTATCAAGGAGGTTCCATTGGTGTGCCCGCTTTTTTATCGTTTTTTTCTTCTCAGTGTGGGTGCGTTCGATTGTGTTCGTTCGCGCTGCAGTGTGCATCGGCGCGGGCCGGTGTGCGTAGGTTCTTGTAAGAAAATGGTTCGGTGAAAAATTTTGTCGGAATCCGTAGAGATGGCGTTAGTAACTATGATGCACAGCGCACAGCGCATCCCATCAAAAATTAGTTCCGGTTGATACCCTTCGACTTTTATTGTTATTGTTTACGGTTTAAGGTCTACATTCGTGTGGATGTTGAAATGTACTTTTTATAGCAGAGTTTTTTGGTGTGTGTCGTTTTAATGCTTTTGTCTACAAATTTTCTCTTTGTGACGTAGCAGTAGTACCTATATAGATACTGGAAGCGTGTAACAACACTAATTACGTCGGTAGTTATTTCCATAAACAATTTACTTAAAAGTCTAAAGGGTTAAGTTATACATATAATCACGACTATTATCCTCGAAGGGTTAGTCAGAGAGGCAATGAGGACCGCAAAAGCAGTCTTCTGCCATAGTCCACTTTTCACCAAATAGCGACTGCACGTGTGCTCAGCGCGACAGGTGGTGACCCCATCGCCGCTCTATACTGTTGGAAGTATGGTCTAAATAGTCCGTTAGTCGCTTTTTATGACACCCAAGAAAAGAGAGGGGGTGGTAGTATTCTTTCAAAGCTATACGTTTATATTTGGAACAAATATGTACGCAAATAACTGCCTTTAAAATAAACGTTACACAAGACATGGCATGAGCTAACCTCTATAAGAGATCTCTTCCAGCTGAACCCGATTAGGGAGAAGAAAGTATGCATGTAATTCATTGACGAAAACTAATTTGACTTGCTTATAATATATAAGTACACTTACATAACACATTAAAGTGCAGCCTGTCAGAGATAATCTTTAAAGTTAACGTAACTCTTTATGGTTTTCAAAATAAAATTGTTCTAGAACATGCCGATGATTCAGAAATTGACAATTTTCTTCTTCCGCACGCGGATTCGTCCGCGTAAAATTTCCATTTGTCTCGCATTTCCGAAGGGATGCGAAAGTTTCTTCTTTTACGAAGAATGCGGAGCGTCAAAATGGATGACGTTTTTCAATATTCCGACACTGTAATTAAGGGACAGACTTGGAATAAAATTGAACTTGCTTAAACTTTAGTTTAGTATTTAAAAAAACAAAGGTAAGCCGTGTGTAATAGCGGCATACTAAAAGAAAACTACCAACCCCTCTCTTCGCTTGGGTGTCATTAAAAGCGACTGACGGACTAATGACTGCATAAACATCCCACAGCATAGAGCGGCGATGCGGCTCACCACCTGTCACGCTGAGCACATGTGCAGTCGCTATATGGTGAAAAGGGGACTATGAAAGACATTAACCGTGTCGCGTAGCGGTGAAAGTATAGGTACTATCACCCGTTCTCTTTCCTTGGGTGTCGTAAAAAGCGACTAACGGACTAATGACTGCACAAACATCCAACAGCATAGAGCGGCGATGTGTCACCACCTGTCACGCTTATGTGCAGTTTTAGTTTGGTAAAAAGTGGACTATAGCAGTGGACTGCATCTGCTGTCCAAGTTGCCTATAGTCTCTGACTAACCCTTTGGGGATAATAGTCGTAATAGGACGTATGTAGCAAAAGCACTCTTAAATGAATTTGTATATTATTTTGTTTTTGAAAATGGTATTACTTATTTCCGATTCTTTGACACGTATAAAGGAACAGGGCGAAGTGAGTTTCACGAAGGTTTTTCTCAATGACTCAAATAAAAGTTCAAAACGCAGCCTAAAATAACTCAGTGGTGGGATTTCTGCGGCTTCTTACCGGCAATATTAACTCCCCTGAAAAGTTTCAGAAGCGAAGACTCAATTAAGACGATAAAAAGAACTTAATGTTTCATTACATTTTCATTAAAAATACTTTTTATTCTCACTAAGTTTATATTTTCTCATGAAAATGCTTTTTTTTATAGATACTTAGCTAATAATTTTAGTTTACTTCTTATACCCACCCTACTCGCATTAAGCCAGCGAGGTGGGTTATGGCCCAATATCCCCACGTGATATTGTCCATGTGGGTTTTGTATCCAATATTCGCCTAGAGTCTGGCTAACGAAAGCTGAACCTCGTAGTTATTTTATTGGCAACACTTTGACTCTATGTGTGTCTATCTGAGGCTTAGAGCATTAATGGTTTAAAACCCCTCAGTCTTGGATTTTTTTTGACACTTTTTTTGGCGCAACTGTCAACGTCAAATTTGACAGAATCGAGCATAGACTATGCGATATTTTGCGATAACAATACATAAGATGAACCACAGAACCGAAATAACCAAACTTGTCCATACTAAAGTAGTCTGTAAGTCTATGAAAACACGGTACAAAGTCAAGTGTGTTTTTGTAGGTGCGGTCTCATGCGACCGCTTGGGGTTTGAGGGGTTTGCTCTAAGATCTGAGGTGTCATGTCGCATGTCAAATTGATTTTTTTCTGAGAAAATTGCAGCTATGTGAGCGACCCTGTGTGTTATACCCAGTCATGATTTTTTTGAATTTGCCGCGTTTTTCCTGGATCAGCTTTCCTTAGCCAGACTCTACCAGCATTTGGCAAGCGCAATATTAAAACCGTGTCTCGTAGCGGTGAAAGAATAAAACCACCCCTTGAGTGTTGCAAAAGGCGACTAACGGACTAGAGACTGCACATACATCCAACAGCGTAGAGCGGCGATGGGCTCACCACCTGTCACGCTGAGCACATGTGCAGTGGCTTTTTAGTGAAAAGTGGAAAATGGTAGAGAACTGCTTTTGCTGTCCTCATTGCCTAGTCTCTGACTAACCCTTCGGGGATAATAGTCGTGATTATATGTATGTGTGTATGTAGTTGATGGGAATCAATTGTAGCGATAACTTGATTCCTTTGCCCAGCAGTGGGACAGTATGACTAATTACTATATTAGTTGAACGTCTGGCGTCTACCGTCACTAAATTTTTTTTAATATCTATATTTCATGACCATGGATACAAGTCCTTCAGTCGTACTAATAGAGAGTCGTAATACATAAAGTAGGATAATGAGTAATATAACATGAACGACATGAACGTTTAATACTAAATGATATTTCCTCCAAACCCCTTGAATTCCACTTCCAGTAAACATCTGGGACTTTACTGAGATCTCACACGGACTTCTTGAGTGAATTTAAAAAGTGATGTTGCACGGTTTTGTTTTATTTGCCAACACTCATGCACGTTCAAGCACACATAACGGTTAATAATCCACAATTATTTCACATTAATATTCGACAAAACACAAATTTCAGAAAATAAGACAAAACTACAGATATGACGCTTCACTTTCCCGCCAAGAAGTCCGTCTACCGTCACTCTCATACAATGTTGCCGAGACAAGAAACACAATGGCCGCGAATGCCAACAAATATTATGTAATTACTAAATTAATATTCACCAAACAATTTAGGGTAATGGGTACACCAAACCGTAATGTAATTAAGCTGTAAGCTAAATTTAAACCCGCTTTCGTGTGCGGTGTACAATTTTGATCTTTATTAGTGACTAGCGGAACGCTCGCGACTTTGTCCTCGTGGACCCCGTGCCCCGTGAAGAATTTTTAAACATATTATATATCACCCGGAAATAGTGTAGCTTCCCAACGGTGAAAGAATTTTACAAATCGGTCAAGTAGTTTCGGAGCGTATTCAATCCAAACAAACAAACAATCTAATTATTTCCTTCTTATAATATTAGTAAGGAATAAAACCTTTTTGGAAAAGCCAAAGTTTTTATTTTTAAGAGCTTTCTAATATTTGGGTACTTACCTACAAATATATTTTAGCTCTGTAGAAGCGCTCTAATAGAATACTATCATACCGACCTATCTCTTCCCTGTGTCGTAAAAGGCGTACTAAAGACTGCACATACATCCAACAGCATAGAGCGGCGATGGGCTCACCACCTGTCACGCTGATCACATGTGCAGTTAGTATTTGGTGTTATGTGGACTATGTCAGACTGCTTCTGCGGTCCTAATTGACGTAGTCGCGTAGCCGTAGTCTGCCGGGTAGGCGCAGAGACCACAGATATATAATAACATATTTGTATCCAATAGAGAGAACGTAATCAAACGCAACAAATTGTCGTTGGCAATGGCTAATTAGTCTCCCAATGGCCGACCAATTGTGCATTAAAATAATTTGTTCGAAGTACAGTCCGCTAATTAAAACAATAAGTTCCGGAGATAGCATCGCGCGGAGCGATGAAGGTCGCGGGCGTACAGTCGACCGACGGTTACGTTTGAACAGTTGTGATTTTAAGACCGCTCTTGTTTCGTAAGTAATAGAGTTGTTTGCAATGTTATTATTTCCATTTATATGTAGCTGACTGAACTTTTTTACCAGGGTTGTCATAATACATCATTTAAACATACATACATACACTCACGTCTATCCCCGAAGGGTTAGTCAGAGACTAGGCAATGAGGACAGCAAAAGCAGTCTACGATAGTCCACTTTTTACCAAATAGCGACTGCACATATTATGCTCAGCGTGACAGGTAGTGAGCCCATCGCCACTCTATACTGTTGGATGTATGTGCAGTCTTTAGTCCGTTAGTCGCCTTTTACGACACCCAAGGGAAGAGAGGGGTGGTAGTATTCTATCACCGCTACGCGACAAGGTTTAGGGGATTTATTATTAGCCGAGGGGATAGATGATCGGGTTTAACGCGTGAAATCGTGGTTCAATTCCCGTCGCTCCGTTAGACTACTGTCGTGAACCCACTGTGACATAGTCATTTAGATTACGGGATGGGTTAAGAGGACTATTATTAATATGGTAAACACCGGTTTTCATGGTGTCGCCGTCTCTGAGGTCCCGGGTTCGATCTCCGGTAGGGTCAATTTAGAAATAATTGTTTTTCTAAATTGTCTCGGGTCTGGGTGTTTTCTATGTTTATTAGGTATGTACTCGTATTTAAGTACTTTAAGTATGTTTATCCGTTGTCTAGCAACCATTTAACGAGTTTCATAACGAAGCTAGATAATTGGTGTAAGTGTAGAAAAGTTTATTTATTGATTTATTTAATCTTTAAAAAACAATAATAGTTAAGTACAACCATTGTCGCTCGTTCGATTAGTTGTAATGTTAATTTAAATGGCGTGTATTTCACTGTCCTTATTATCTATTTTAGCCGCTAAGCATCAATGTCATGCATGAAAGTGTTCAAGTTTGACGGATACTGAAAGAGCGGCAATAGGCTCAACACCTATCACATTGAGCACATGTGCAGTCGCTATTTGGTGAAAAGTGGACTATGATTTTGTGATCCTCATTGCCTAGCCTCTGACTAACCCTTTGGGGATAATGTCGTTATTGTATGTAGTAGGTAGTTTTGTAAAGTAGTTTTTCGGCCGACCGTGTCAACCTACACTACACAGCGTACGAGGCACAGCGCACATAAAATCGCCAAATGACCGTGACTTCTCTGAATAACGACACAATGCGGAGTTGGAATGGAACAGTGACACCACTGAGCGGGTGGACTGGACTGACATATTCGGTATTGGGTCACTTTTTTTAAACTTTTACTTTTTTATGAATAAATAAACTTTATTGGTAAAGTCTGGCTAACGAAAGCTGAACCAGGAAAAACGCGGTAAATTCAAAAAAATCATGACTGAGTAACACAGGGTTACTAACACAGCTGCAATTTTCTCAGAAAAATTTCAATTTGACATACGACATGACACCTCAGATTGACACACATATAGACAAAGTATTGCCAATCAAATAACTACTAGGTTCAGCTTTCGTTGGCCAGACTCTATCTCATACACAATCAAGGTTACCCATAACAAAAGATAAATTAAAACTTTACATTTTTTATACAAACCTCGTACTGACAATTAGAAATACAAGTGTGACCATCTAAAAATTGGCGAATGGACGTTGGCCAAAAATCTGGCATTTGGCAGATTTTAGGATGAATAAAATTTGCCACGGTCCAAATTTCAAACAAAAAGCTCATCGCCACCTTTTTGTGTACATAAGTACGTACTATTGTAATTAAAATTACAACCTAAAAAAAAGTTCGTCGACCACATTTCCTAAATCTGCCAAATTCTGCCACTTTTTTGAATTACAATGTAACATTATTGAAATAAGCTCGTCGCAACATTTCCTTAAAATCTACCAATTTCTGCCACTTCTTTGAATCGTCAGCATAGTCTGCCACAGTTAAAATTTAAGTGCCAAATCTGCCCAAATGGCAGAAATCTGCCACAAATGGTCACCGTGTATGTTGTGTTACACAACAGAGAAATTATTAGCAAAATAGATGCAGTCGTTCACGAACAATCGTGTACTTATAGAAGATGTATATATAGTTTTCATATATTTGTAGGATTTATTATTGACCTCCGTAGTCGCGTGGTTAGCAAGCCAGTTCTGGTGTCGCTAACTCTGAGCGTTCTATCCAGGTCAGGTCAATTTAGAAATATATGTTTTTCTAAATTTATTTCGATTCTGGGTGTTTTCTTTCTATAAAAACAAGTTTCCAAAGAAGCTTAATTTGGGCTAGATAATTAGTGAAAGGGGAAAAATATAGGCAATGTGGACCAGGAAAGTAGTCCTCTGACATAGTCCACTTTCACCAAATAGCGACTGCACATGTGCTCAGCGTGACAGGTGTTGAGTCTATCGCCGCTCAATGCTGTTGGATATATGAGCAATCTTTAATCCGTTAGTCGCCTTTTACGACACCCAAGGGAAGAGAGGAAGTGGTACAAAAACCGTTTTTTTTTTTCATTTTTCCGTTTTGTGCCGTTGTTCCAAGCGTGCGTGGTCACCCCCGCAACCCAATACCGGTCGCGGTGACCTCCATACGCTTTGTCGATCCATTTTTGTGACGCTATCACCGGAACTTATTACGACCTAATGAGAGATAACAATGAGATGTGCGGTTCGCGTTGACGAAAAGTTGGGAGTCTCGATTAAGATCAGTCTGTCTCACTGCTGGGTTCAGGCATAGTTTATAGTTCATCATACCTACATAGTTCCAAAGCTTAGGCAATGAGGAGCAGTCCTCTACCATAGTCCACTTTTCACCAAAAAGCGACTACACATGTGTTTAGCGCGACAGGTAGTGAGGCCCGCCGCTCTATACTGTTGGATGCAATGATGTTACAATAAAAAGAGGTAGATGTGTTACATGTGCCAAAAAGTAGCAACAGAAAACTATGCTAATTGGCTTACCATAAGCGTAGTCTCACAAAAGCGTTAGCAGTGTTGACACTTTGACAGTGTCAGTTTGCATGTATTTGTTTCCGAAAATTAATTAAAAATATGCTGTCCTGTGTCATGCGAACTACATAAAAGGTCATGAAATTATATATCATGAGTGGCATGCGTGAGTTTAAATTTTAATTGATTTAAGTTCTTATTATTTAACAACTACAAAATGTCAGAATAAATTGTGTCATAAAAATATAGAGTGCGACAGCAAATTGACATGTAATTCGAAATGACACAGCGCTACATGTATCTGTCTTGTTTACGCTCTTACTAGTTGTCATGCTATCTTGCTCACACTTTAGAATACGGTCAAGTTAACTCGGCAGATGCGGCCATATGAGATCATCGACTAGAAGTGACAAGTTACCTCGGCCGTATAACATCGTAATATTTAGTGAGTATAGCGCATGCTCAGGTTTTCGTACGTACGACGCTTCGGTCCATTATTGAAATCATGTTAGTACTGACATAACCTATCTACCTCTTTTTAACATAATATCATTGGTTGGATGTATCTATGTGCAGTCTTTAGTCCGTTTTAGTCGCCTTTTATGACACCCAAGGGAAGAGAGGGGGTGGTAGTATTCTTTCACCGCCACGCGACATGGTTAGTATGATTATCTATGTCTTCAACAAATTAACAGAGTACGGTCTGCACGAGTATGTACAGTATATTAGGAGAGAGGAAGACGTTTCTATCATTTAAAAGACAATGGACAAAAAAGTATGGAACTTGGTCCAAGATGAGACTGATCCTCTACTGATGAGAATAGTGGGAAATGAAAGTACATACTTGTCATATGATTTTTGCAATTATTTATCAAAATCCGTCCCGGGATTTTTTTATAGTCACGTTAACCTGACGGGGGTGGAGAAGCGGGGAAAGGTTCTTTGGAGGGCCAATTAGGGGCGAAGAAACAAGATTCCGTATCTTATTTAGATAGACACAAACATGTCCAAACATGTGCATGCATAATGTAAAATCTTATTATTTAAAGTCAGGTTAATTTAACCATAAATAAATTTCCGGGACGGATTTTAAAATCTTTTGCCAGAATCATATGACAAGTATAAACTTTCATTTCCCATAAGTCTCATCAGTGGAGGATCTAGTCTCAGCTCTTGGATCACATTTGCCCATTGTGCTTTTAATTAAAGTTTATAAATTAGTTTTCCAGTATATTGTATTAATATGATTAGCAGTGATCGGAGTAGGTAGATTGATTTTATGTACTGGCATCATAAATGTTCATAGATAGCATAACATGGATAAGCCATTTTTTCGAAAAGTCTTCCCGGTATTTCGGAATTCAATAACATATATAACCTATTAATCTATTTGTATTGTAGCTCATTTCATACTTCGCCAAGCTTTTACTGTAAGTCTTTGAATACCATAGTTTTTACCCTTTTTTGTCTCTCGCGCAAACTATTCAGTTTAGAGAAAAATGATATGAAAAACCTCAATATCATTTTTGAATACCTATCTATAGATACCCTACACGTATGGGTTTGATAAGGAAAAAATTGTTGAGTTTCAGTTCTAAGTATGGGGAACCCCCAAAATTTATTGTTTTTTTTTCTATTTTTGTGTGAAATTCTTAATGCGGTTCACAGAATACATCTACTTACAAAGTTTCGGAAAAAAAGTGGCTGTGAAACGGACGGAGAGACAGACCGACATGACGAATCCATAAGGGTTCCGTTTTTTGCCATTTGGCTACGGAACCCTAAAAAATACGGAATTCGTACGGGTATGTCGTGTCCATATTAATATTCCGTTTTAGATCATTGACCTTAAATCAATCTACCTTCCCTTATCACTGATGATAAGATTTACATTTATTTGGTACTAGTGGTCGCTCGCAGTTTCACCCGCATGGTTCCAGTTCCCGTGGGAATATCGGGATAAAAAGTACTCTATGTGTTAATCCAGGTTATAAACTATCTGTATGCCGAATTTCATTTAAATCCATTCAGTAGTTTTTACGTGAAAGAGTTACAAACATCCATCCATACTTACAATCTTTCGCGTTTATAATATTAGTAGGATAGTAGGATGGCGGTGGACTGCTTCTCCGGTCTTCGTTGCCTAGTCTCTGAATCTTTGTATGTTTAAAAAAACAACTACGCACTCAAGTAAGGTAAACCTTTTTAAAATGACATACGTACAAATGCGTTCAGAAAATCTTCCGTTCGGCGCAACACTGCTGACTCACGCACATATAAATCGCGATAGTCACATTAAAATGTATTACTTTAGTTGTATTATTGTATCTACTTATAATACTGGTTTGTTACAATAAATTACTTAGATTCTAACACAAGCCTTCCGCATTTATAAATAGCACTGTCTGACCAAAGATGCACCTAGTCCATTAAAAACGCAAATGTCTACAAAAACAGTAGGTATGTAAGTTAGTTTATGGCACGAGCCGTGTGGTATAAGCAGCTGACTATAAGAGTTCTAATAACCCCTCTCTTACCTTGGAGGTCGTGAAAGGCGACTAACGGACTAATGACTGCACATACATCCAACAGCATAGAGCGGCGATAGGCTCACCACCTATTACACTGAGCACATGTGCATTTCTAAATTGATGTGCCGTGGACTATGTCACTAACCTTTAGGGGAAACTAGCCTACATACTATCCTACTATATGGCAAAGACATCAATCATTGATATAGCTAAGTCATCAAACTACAATTAAAAGGATATATATTGGTTTTACCCCAAAAAAAAAAGGAAAAAATATATTTTTCTAAAGTTGCATAACAAACACGATCGAGCTGGATCATCGGATGGGTGACCAGTTTCAAACATCTCAACAATTCCGCCCTTTGGAAAGCACTTGAAGCTGTTTACCATCGCAACATGGTTACCGTTAAACAATAGGTTATGTTGGTTATAACTAACCCGCATCCATCGATAAGTCTCCCTCTTTGCTATCATCCATGTTGGAAGGCCTAATAGACAATACAAAAAAAAATCCAAAAAAATTCGGACAGGAATACATCTCTACATGTTTAGTATGTCATATTATCTTTATATCTAATGTTAGTATCATGTCGTCATTAAGTAGATACTAGTTTTGTTCCCGTATCACATCTCCGGAAACAATTAACTAATTAGAGAATCGAATCGTTTTTTTATTGTTGCAGAATGGAGTCGGAGCTAGCTCGCACCCTACAGCTATAATAATATAGAGACCTCAGGAATATTTTGTATCCTACTAAACTACTTGACAGTTTTCGAAAAAGTATTTCAAAAATTACAAACGCTTATTTTATACCCTGTACAGTATTTTTTTTTCTCGAGAAGGCTTTATTTAATAGAAAAAATACATATTTTTCTTCATTCATTTCATATTTCGCGCGAAAACGGTTGGTCACGTGACATTTTGCCTAGTGACGTCACATTTCACTAAACAAAGAAATATTATCTTGAAACCTGACACATAGTTTTTGTTTATTTGTGAAATGTGACGTCACACGAAGCTCAATGCATCACTGTGTTTCGGGTCTCTAATCTACAGATAAAAAATCGCAAATTTATTTTGTAAAAATAAAATATTTTGAAAATATCTTAATAAAAAATAACTATTGGATAATTATCGTAAAATTTTATAAACTACCATATCCGACATTTTTCATATTTTATTGTTACATACAACTGTCAAATAGCCAATTGCATGGACGCGCGGCATCGAGTTCGTCACGCGCGCAAAGCACACAGAAGCTACAGTTCTCATACCTCTACATAGGTAGATATAATACATGCTCTACATAAAAAAAAAAATAGGTACTTAAATTTGTTTATGCTCACACCAATTATCTAGACCAAGATGAAATTTGCTACGAGTTTGCTACGATTCTCTCACACAGAAGTGTTTAGATTGATTGATTAGAAAATCAATACTAGTTAAATATAATACTTGAAAAAAAAGTCTTTCAAAAGCAATGCTAATAAAGGTAGAAAACAATTTTTTTTTTTTTTATTTAAATTAAATTAAATTTTGCCGTTATATTTGAAGTAAGTAAAAATAACATGCCGTTATAAGCGCATCACTTTAGCTGGACCGTTTTGGTTGAAACTGAACCTCTTTTTTCTACGGGATTTTGAAACTGAAAGTCAAAAAAAGTCAAATTATTTATTCAATGTAAACCTTTACAGGCACTTATTGACGTCAATACTAATAATAATAAAAAAACAGTTAACTAACTTATAGTTAAGACTTAACAACTAATCTAACGAGCTATTATAGTCTGTGCCAGACAAATGCGCATTGCTACCCCCAGTACCACTGCACGCCGAAACAGAATCGCGTCGAACCGAAATATAAGCCGTGGTCATAGAATTGTGTAATATGATTTCCAATTATCGTATTGATACTGTGGTAAGTAATATAAATTGGAGTTATTGAAGTAAAATAAAGTAGCGGCTGAAATGAGTTTTGGAAAACATTAGTACCTAACCAATAAGGTTGACATTTTTAATCATTCAAATATCTTTTTTTATAAAAACTTAAGCATAAAAAAACGTCAAAAATTAATAAGCATAAACTTGTGTGTTTTAAAATTGTTTCGTTATTCGTCTTGGTAGAAGCACAGAATAACTAATACTACTACCGTACAGAAGGTTCACCCTCCAACGACCCCCACGCGAAACTGAAACCTATCTCGTGACCCGAGCGTTCATATTCCGATAAGCACAGCCGACTCGATATCGATTTGACGTCCGTCAGGAGCGCAGGGTTTACTGAACCTTTTTTACGCATGCAACAACATTATTATATACTAGCGGCCACTCGAGGTTTTACCCGCGTGGTTTCCGGGTCCGTGGGAATATCGCGATAAAAAGTATCCTATGTGTAAACCAGGTTATAAATTATCTGTATGCCGAATTTCGTCCAAATCCATTCAGTAGTTTATACGTGAAAGAGTAACAAACATCCATCCATACTTACAAACTTTCGCGTTTATAATATTAGTAGGACTAGCGGCGCGCCTGTGTCTTCGTCCGCGTCATTAAGAGGAAACACTACATCGGAGTGGCATGCAAAATTCTCATACAAAACACACAAAAACGACGTTTCGTAGTCCCCTGTTTCCTCCTTCAAAACTGGACCAATTTTTATTACTTTTTCAGCATAGGTTAAAGAAAGAGATTTTCTATGTCTGCTTGTTTGATTTTTTAAACCAGCCACTTAATGTTTCTGAAGACGCCTTAAACCGGAGTGATTTCGCTAAATTTTTACAGCTCCTGGTTATTAAGTAAATGACTTAATGCAAAAAAATCAAACATACAGACATAGAAAATCTCTTTCTTTAACCGATGCTGAAAAAGTAATAAAAATTGGTCCAGTTCTGAAGAAGGAAACATGGGGCTACGAAACGTCGTTTTTCTGTATTTTGTATGAGAATTTTGCATGCCACTTCGAAGTAGTGTTTCCTCTTAAGTGAGTTTGTTTGTTACGCTTTCTCGCTTAAACCGCTACACCGATATTGATGAAATTTGGCATAGAGTTACATGGAGCTCTAGAGACGGTTATAGGATATTTGTCTCTCAAAAAATGTATGCCAGTACATTACAATCGTATGTTTCGCAATTTTCTAAACCGTCTGACCATTGGGCACAACTTTGAGCACTGCTACGGTTTGCTCTGTGTCGCGATCGTAGCAAATTTGGCCAACTCAATTTTAGTGAAATTTGATAGTGACAGACTGGTATTTTAGTGGGTTTTGATACAAATGCCACTTTTCGAATGGCTTTTAAACGTGTTTTAGTAGCAGATAAAATGTTTACTAGAAAAAAATCAACCAGTCTCAGGAAGCTAGAGTGGGATTCGAACCCACGCCCTTTGGATTGCCGGTCCACTGCTCTAACCGCTGAGCTACCGAGACCCCAAAAGACTTGCTGAATTTTTCCTAGTACTTTGATTACGCTGCAAGCCAGCGGTATTACGTCACTGTGAAGTCTACCCTCACATTCGAAAGGAATACTATTGCAAGTATTTAACAATCGATAAAGACGTAATTGCTTATAAATATCTTTATTATTGAAATTTTTCATTCACAATGCTATATAGGTAGATAACAGATAAAATATTTGCTAGAAAAAAATCAACCAGTCTCGGGAAGCTCGAGTGGGATTCTTTATCGATTGTCAGCAAGTCTTTTGGGGTCTCGGTAGCTCAGCGGTTAGAGCAGTGGACCGGCAATCCAAAGGTCGTGGGTTCGAATCCCACTCGAGCTTCCTGAGACTGGTTGATTTTTGTTCTAGTAAACATTTTATCTGTTATCTATATAGCATTGTGAATGCAAAATTTCAATAATAAAGGTGTTTTAGTAGGATTTGTAACGGAATAATTGGTGGATCATGGAAGGAATTCATTGTATTTTGAAATGAGACACTTTTTACGGATTAACTAGCTGACTAAAAAAGTGTTTCATTTCAATGTATAGTGCTCGCTTAAA
Source organism: Scoparia ambigualis (assembly GCA_963921215.1). Taxonomy (NCBI): domain Eukaryota; kingdom Metazoa; phylum Arthropoda; class Insecta; order Lepidoptera; family Crambidae; genus Scoparia; species Scoparia ambigualis. Next base: position 21,193,621 of record OY992524.1, read on the forward strand.
CCTCACAAAACATAAGCATTGTATATTTTTTTTCTGGTAATAGTTAAATTCTGACCAATATTTGCTTAAGGCTTTTGATAGTAGAGCCCTCTTGTACGAGTATGTATGCTACGGGTTCTCACGTAGTATGTAACAGGTAGGTCGTCAAGGACCTACAAACTGGTGAAGGTCGCGGGTAGCCGCTGGATGCGAGCAGCACAAGAACGGACGTGGTGGACCTCACCGCATGTCATGCTGGGGAGAGTAACCTATGGCTGGACTGCTTCTGCGGTCCTTATTGACAGTTCTCTGACTAACCATTAGGGGATAATAGTCGTGAATAGTCTACCTAGTGTCCCGCTGCTGGACAAAGGTCTCTACCATTGAAGTCAAGAATCATATCTTCGATACAATTTTTGGGTTTTATAGTTTAATACTTACCCATATAAAATAACTGTGTCGTAACGATAAAATAATACTACCACCCCATCCTACCCTTGGGTGTCGTTAAAAGGCGACTCACGGACTAAATACTGCACATACCTCCATCAGCTTAGAGCGGCGGTAGGCTCACCACCTGTCACGCTGAGCACATGTGCAGTCGCTATTTGGTGAAAAGTGAACTATGGTGGATTTCTTTTGCTGTCCTCATTGCCTAGTCTCTGACTAACCCTTCGGGGATAATAGTCCTGATTATATATACCTATTAAAACTGTTTTAACGGGACCTAACACGATTATTTTTTAAGTAAGTACATATCTACTTACTGCTTGACGTTTCGGCCGCGATGCTGCGGCCGTGGTCACAAGCGAACTGCGAAAAGTAGATATGTACTTACTTACAAAATTAATCGTGTTAGGTCCCGTTAAAACAGTTTTAATGCAATGCAACACGATAGTTTAAAGTCTTATATGTACCTATGTATGCATGTAAAAAAATAGTTAGACATAGGTAGGTATGACAATTCTAGCAGCTTTAAGTGCATGCTAACTGCACAAGTTGCAGAAAAGTTACCTTTAAAGTCAATTACGTAATGATTGCGGCTCGTCATTTTCCCGCCGTAATGAACCAATTACAATTGTGCATTTTTATAATAAACATTTTCCTTGTGTTCGTAAATTTTTTGAACCTTATCAAATGTATCTCAGAGTTCGGAATCCCTTGATCTACGTTTCGTGCTACGGAACAGTGTACTGATTATGTATCGCTCAGGTATTGTTGGAATGATACCATTATTTTAGTTAGTAATAATATCAGTTACTTTTAAATTGTGTTTTTGTCATATTTGATCTTGATTTGTGGAGCTATTGATTCTACAAAGATAATTACAACAATAAGGTGTACTTAGTACGGGTTCATAAGTATCCCTTTTTAATTACCCAAAGCTGCAAGCATGCATTAAACCTCATTAAAAATATTTTATAAAGTGGAACGCGGAAGTGGGTATATTGTTGTTCTAAATTCAAATAAAAAATGGAACGATTAACAAAATGCTGCTTACCTAGTTATCTATCTGTCGGAGCGTTCGCGTTCGTAATATGAATATATTTTATTTTTTTCTTTGGAAGACAGTGCGGTCGACAGCGGCCCACGTATTTGGGCCAGCCAGCCGTGAAGCTTGTCATACTTGTCAGAGTCAGCCGAAAAACCGTCAGCCTCCGGAGGGAAGGAGAGGCCGTTCTTTTTTTAAATATTGGACAATGTGAGATTGCAATTGTTTTTGTTTATTGTTTTGAAGTGATTTATTGGAGCGTCCCGATTTTTTTAATTGCTTATGGGGTGCAATGTGGACGATGTGATTGTATTCAACAATTAATTAAATTAATTAATAATTCTCATTACTTACGTTGTAAGGTGGGTGGACCATGGAAGGCCATGCTCCTTTGAAGGCCAACTACCAAAAACTCTTAGTTATTGTCATATGAGGACACATTCCTTTTACTTACACTAAGCTCCATCAAACTCAAGGACACAGACGAGGCGGCGAGTCGCTCACGTCGCTATTTTGCTAATGCGGTCCCTCGCTCTGTAGACTTCGGTCGTCGACGTTAAAATTGTTATCCGCACGCTCAGCAAAACATATGTTTTTTTAAGTAAATACCGCACTATTATCTTTGTTTTCACTGTGAATGGTTATATAAGTATTTGTTATGGTACCTACTAAAGAAAAACATAAATTTACTTTGATTTAAGTTAAAATATCAGTAGTGTTCCTAGTAAAACCGGTAGTTCCTTATAAGGCCAGTTAAATATTTGACAGTGAACCTTGTTAGGGTACATGGGTACTAGGAACATCTACAAATCATGAAAATATGAACACTTCGTTTTTAATTATAAATACGTACCGGGAAAGTAAAAACAATTAATTGTTTATAATATTATTATTTATAAGGGTTATTCAACTTTTTCTCTTCTCAGGAACAGTTTGGCCTTACTAAGAACGGACCCATAAGAAGGCTATTATAGGTCAAATTTTATTTTTATAATTTTATTCTAAAATGCTATGGCAACCTATTTGATATCGATATAATAATTATTACTATTATTTTTTAATCTTTTCCATTAATATATTCTTAGTTATACGATGGAGTTCAAGGAATGTTCGTTCTGTTTTTTATAGATGATTATAATATATTAAGCATTTAATGTTTCGTTTATATGAAAGAGTTTTTCATGTAGTTTTAGTAAAAGCGGATAGGTATTTTGATTGTTACAACTCTAGTTTAAGTTCAACGACTGATTTATAATGTTGGCCTTCTATGGAGCCCTGTTCCTTGCAAAGCCGTTTGGAAGAGCTTAATGAAACTTATGTTTATTAAATATTCACACACATCTACAATAAAAAAGTACCAATTTATTAGTTACACAATAAAACAAAGTGTTTAGTAGGTACTTAATAACTTGTTTCTTTTATTTATCCAGTTAATAAACTTATTAAAACTGTTTATTCGTTACAGTGGCCTTCCATGGTCCACCCGTCTTATTATTACTAATTTTGTTGGCACTTAAATTACAAATCAAAATAAATGTTTGATTGTGTGTAGATTTAAAAAAAAAAGTTGGGTTAGATACTTGCTTGTACAAAATGTTAATTAAATTAGGTTTACCGAAAAATTTAAAAGTGTGTGATGCGCCAGATTACCAAATGTAAGAAGGCAATTAACAGTAGGCTTGAATCATTTAGTCGAGTTACATCTTGCGTATCTAAAAGTTTTTTTACGAAACTCTTTAAATACTTAAATAGGTAACAGTTTTCTTCAGAACTAGAGCACAAAAGCATCTATAGTGCCGCCATGACACTTTTTTCGTCGACGACCTAAGATGGCGCGTGGCGGAAACCTTAAAACAATAGAAACCCAATCCGCCCCACCCACTCACTGCGCGCAACAACAAAAAAACTATTTTTCCGCTCAAACATGAACAAACACAGGAAAAAAAGTAAAAACAAATAGCGTGCAGCAAGGAGGGTTTAACTCAGTTTAAATCAGCCTCGACACCAGCGAACGGCAAATCAACAAACGGGAACAACGAAATCCCCGAATTCACTCGAAACGGGACGCCAGCACGTACGGAACGCAACATAATCCCGCAAAAGCGGGCATGCAAACTCGTATAACAGTGGCACATTTACCGGGGAAGGCATCAGACGACCACTTGTTGCTTCCTTCCAACTTCTGGCTGCGCTGCGTTGTCGCTAACTTCGGATGTTCACCCCAATTATTCGTAGCACTTGTCCAAATTACTACACCCGATTCAGTTTGCAACGACCGTTTTTCAAACCGACACCGGCCGATATAAAAAAGGTTTTATTTAACGCGAGTATTAAACTGTTATTTATTTTTTTAAGTTACACTATTTTTTTAAATATGGAACACTTAAAGCCGCTATTATAAAATACGGAAGCGAACTTTCTAATCGGAACTTTTTCGTTAACAGGAACTGTCACAACGGAACCACTAAAACTTTTTACAATTACAACTATTAAATGCAATATCGTTACAAAATATACAATCAATCTAGAGCACCATCTGCATGTTTCAATCAATTCGCACTGCACTTCGCGTCTTAAAACTCCTAAGACGTGACGCACTTTACAAGGAGGTTGGGGAAAATTTTAAAGTCGGTGTGTAAACGTATAAAGATCAAAAGTTTTTATACAATTTTGAATTTAGAAATTGCCGTAGCCGTATTAGAGATTTGCTATTCCGAATTTGAATTTTTCTCTTTCGATTGCGGAGGCGAGTTGCATTTGTGCACGCCGGGCCACTTGCAACAGGTTGTTTGGCAGAGCGGCCAGAGGGCGCATGCGCGATTCGCCCGCCGCCGCGCCGTTCCACAGTGGCCGCAAATTATCTAGTCGCTATAATACTTGCACATTTCACCAATTGAATTTAGTAAATCACGCTTAGAATTTCCTTGAATTTCCTGGATCACCGATGGTTGTTAATTAATCGTTTCTATTCTGTATAGTAACACCTATGAACTTATCAGTTGCTACTCGACAATTTTACCAATTAAATTTAGTAAATTGTGTTTCATATTCCTCGTTGGAGCAGAATTTGATTTTAATTAATCACTTCAGAACGGCTGCACCTAATTGGCTAATTCTTTGTTTTAAATATTATTTTTTTTGGTTTTTTATAATGTGATAAGGCGTTCGTTCACTTGCCGCGTCGACTTGCCGACTATCGGCAAAGACAATTAAAAATTCTATTGTGTCTGGCGCGCGACGCGCAGGTAGTTATTAAGCAATTATCTTAATAAATAAAAATTGAGAGCATGTTTAACGATGTCCGATTCGGAGATACCGTCAAGTTAACCTCTTATCTGTCACGAAAACTACTAAAGGTTACTAATTGAATTTCTAGTGTGTCTGGTTTTATGGGTAGCTGAGCTCTTAATTGACTTATAATACTTTTGTATGAACAATCTGTAAGGTAAAGACTAATGGGGATGCTTAAAACAGGCCCTTACCATTTTCTATCCACAACCTCGAAAAAACGTGTAAAGTAATGTCACCAAAATGCCGACACCCAGCTTAGCCTTGCGATCCCTGCAACCACTGTGGACGCGCCGTGCATCGCTACTGGCCTCCATCCATACCCGCGCCTAGAATTAGGTGCTGCAACGATATCGGGCGCAAAGAGATAACGTCTGCCCGACGTTACGGCCCGAATGTACAATTCGTAATTGGAACGTGGTCGTGCGGAAATGGAACGTCTTTTGTTTTTTAAAAGAGCTTTTTAGAAAGAGAATTTGTAATTTTGAATTATGTTATTCGATTCTACAAACAATAAAAATTTAATCGCTTCTTTTTTTAACAAAAATATAGCTATTTTGCTAACGTACTATTTAAAGTAAAAATGTGGCAGCAAAGATGTGTCCTTATAATAATACCCTGTTGCACAGACAGAGACAGTAAATCGAAATAGATTGTTTCGAATTGTGTAAATATTATAAGTAGTATAATTTAAGTTTGACTGCTGACTATTTGAGATACAGACACAAAGAAAGAACCCAAAATAAGTCAATAAAACAAAAAAAAAACTTATTTAAATCCAAATTGCGCATAATAGTTTAATATGTTTAATTATCATGGATTAAACCATCTTTACGTATTAGTATTGGTAAGTGCGCGATTAAATTGACAGAGAAACATAGAAATGCGCGATGTAATTTTTACAGAGGGACTGAAAAAGTTGCTAGATACGATAAAACCATATTATGATGGTCTGAGTTCTATGGTGAAAGAAGCCATGTACTTACCGTATAACTAAGTTTATTTTAAGGTAAGTAAATTTTTATAGAGACTGTGTTTTTTTTTCAAAATATGTGTAATTTTGTATTCTATGTTTTATTTAATAAATTTCATTATTTGCTGCATTAAACCACTTTATTCAATTTCTTTATCCCTAACTTACTTACCAACCTAAAAACTTAAATTAAAAGTAACGGTCATCCAAAAACCATAGACAACCCAAACCTTAATAAATAAACTTCCGTATCCGCAAGTGGCCTACCAACACAGCACATGAGCACGTAACTTCGCTCACGTGTGCTCCGTCTTTTTAGCTGACGTCTAACTTCGGGTAATAAACGCGCCGTTCGCAGTTGTGTTTTACTAGGAACCCCTAAAACTCAATAAGGCTACGGAACTCTAAAGCGCTGCCAGTTATTAATGAAACTGTTGAGGTCGAAAAGTGTTTGCTTTCGGTGGTACTCGTTGATTTAGAATGTATGGAAATTTAGTTTTGGTGATTCGATAAATTAATTTGTTGCAGGAAATTTGATTGCTGATATTTTAATATACAGGGTTAGTCAGAGACTAGGCAATAAGGACATCAAAGGCAGTCCTCTACCATAGTCCACTTTTCAACAAATAGCGGCGGCACATGTGCTCAGTGTGACAGGTTAAGCCCATCGCCGCTCTATGCTGTCGGATGTACGTGCAGACTTTAGTCCGTTAGTCGCCTTACACGACACCCAAGGGAAGAGAAGGGATGGGAAGAGTAGGTGGTAGACACGGTTAATAATTACTTTTATGTTAAGTGTATATAACACATTTTTTTTTAGGAAATACTTAAGTTTTTGTCCATTGTCCTTATCCCGCATTTGTACAGGTTATCTTGATTACAACGATGAAGGCCCTTTTTCAGCAGTCATTACAAACCCATCATTGCTAGATTTTATTAATAAGTTAAACACTTTTCACCCTGCAATTTGTCCTAAAATTCTATCTATGATTCATCGTCTGCGGGGCATTGAGCTTTTTCGCGTGATTCGTCTGCATTGTCTACGGTTGACGTTTGTGTGAATTTATGTCACTGTGCAAAATTATTAAACGTTATCGTTATTTGTCAATCTTTTTGCGCTGATTGCGAAACTTACTGGTGATCTCTATAACTATTGCCTATGAAACCTAACCTTTAACTATTGCCAAACTTAATAAAGTATTGAAAAAAAATATAAAAAAGAAGAGAGACACATTAGAAAACCAGGTTTTCTTTCAAAAAATAGTAACGATACAAGATATTTACACAAATAGTTTTAAATATAGTATAATTTTCGCAAAACTTTATATCTAGAGACATATTTAAAGTAATAAAAAATATATAAGTATTGTGAAAATGATTGGCATGCTGTGCACGCAAATGGGTTATTGTTCTAGTCATAACACGTGGAATTTGTTGGTAAGCTCTTGTAATGACTGTAACCTGTTAGTGTGCCTTTACAAATAAATAAATTAAATAAAAAAATTGTTAATTGTAGGCAGTAGGCACTCACCGAGTATGTAGACCATGTTCTTGGTCCAGCGCTGCAGCTCTTTGCGTATGGCGCGTCGTTCTTGCTGGCAGCGCGCGAACGAGCACTCCGCCATGGCACAGGGGCGGCGACACTGGCGGCAAACGCAAAGGAAATGGTGAACAAAAAAAAAATTAAAATAATTAACCATAAAAAAATATATAGTTTTATAAGTTAAAAAAGAAAATTATTAACAGAATACTTAAATAATTTAAAAATAGAAATATGATTGCTACGAAAGTGTGCACGTAAAGTTTTATAACTAATACAATTTCTTGTAATATAAGTTGTAGTATTTGATGGTTTGCACTAACAACGCACAAAAAAACTCGAAAATACGATTTAAAAAAGTAAAAAAAGATTAATTTTACTGTGTTGTCAACAAACATTTATTGCAAATGCTGTGGTCATCTGTAATAGTTATACATAAGCACTAGCTATGTTATATACAATGACATGCTATACTATACTCGTACGTCTTTGTGCAGTTGATGTGCCTAGATAACCTCCGTTTTTCTACCATTGGACGACCTCCATGGTCGAGTTGTTAGCTCGCCGGGTCTGGCGTCGCGCCATCTCTGAGGTCCCGGGTTCTATTCCCGGTCGGGTCAAATTAGAGTAAAACTGTTTTTCTAAATTGATTTCGGGTCAGGGTGGTTTTTCTATGGTTATGTAAATTTATCCGTTCATCATTATAAGCCTATCACTGCTGGGCACAGGCTTCCCACGTGGACAATAGCACGTGGGATATTGGGCCATAACCCACCACGCTGGCCCAATGCGGGTTGGTGGGTTTTAACGACTGCCATCTTACGACAGCAACCGAGACCAACGGCTTAACGTGCCTTCCGAAGCACGGAGGAGCTCGAGATGTTTTAAATTTGATCACCCATCCAGCGACCCGGCATTGCGAAAGTGGCTTAGCAAGCAAGATCGCAAGCCGAACACGCTACCCGCTGCGCCATCGAGCTCCTCGAGATTTATTTATCGTACTATATTAACGAGTTTCAGAAGAATACTCATCTTGTTCTAGTAATTGGTGTAAGCGTAAACATATTAATATTTATTTTTTTTATTTAAATAAATAAATACGAAACGTAAAAAATGACTATCTCGGGTGGGAATTGAATAATGAGTTGGTTAATTCAAAAAACGGAAGGAACTTCACAAATCCAAGAACTCCGTGTAAGGTCTAAGTAAAGTCCTGTACACTTAACTTTTACGGAATCTGAACTCCGTATACCGCGACTAATTTCCATTAAATTTATTTATTAATATAATCACGACTATTATCCCATAAGGGTTAGTCAGAGACTCACCAAATTAGAACTGCACATGTGCTCAGCGTGACAGACGGTGAGCACATCTCCTCTGTATGCTGTTGGATGCAGTCACGAGCACCAATATGTATACACTTTCACTCTTATTCCATCGTATTAGAAGCTACAGTTGTTTACATATTTTTACTCGTGACTTTACGTGCAGTATTTATTTTATTATTGATTCAAATATTAGTTTCGTGCTCTTGACTACGCAAACAACCGAACGCCATCTTCCCTATGTTTCTCCTTAGTGTCTCGCATTCTTTTCTCGTCTCGGCAAAGACTTGTTGATTATAATTAAGGTACCTATTTATAAGTTTTATAACTCTACAACACCTATGTGGGTAGATGGTAAAGGTCTAGGTAATTGTGTATTTTTTTTGTTGCACTTTGTGTCACCCCTATAACTTTTTTCTCACATACTCTCTGGGTTGACTGGAAGAGATCTCTTTTAGAGATAAGTCCACCTTTGCATACAATGTCTCATGTCACTTTTGTTACTGTGTTTCTGTGCAAAAAAGAATATAATTTATAGTAAGTATAAATTTCAATAATATGAATAACTTTCTCATTCTCAGACCAAATATGTAGCCCTAGTTAAGCTTTTACGGTTAAACATGGATAAACATAGAAAACACCCAGACCCGAATAAGTTTAGAAAAACAGTAATTATCGGCTCGGAGAGGGCGCGTGCCACTCGACTACGACGGAGGTCATCATAAATTTGAAATACCTAAAAAATAAAAGTAAAGTTTCAGCCTACTTAGGTAGGTACTGTCACACATTTGATGGGGAAAACGTAGAGAACAAAAAGAAAAAATGAGATCATCTGCCTCTCCGTCAAATGAGTTTAGTAACTCTACTAACTAATCTCAGGGTCAGCAACGGGCAATTTACGCATAAGTCGTTTTAATCATAAAATTGGCTTCGGACGCTACGGTGGTTGCATAAGCAAAATGCCCCTTAGCGAGCACCGCAACGAAAAACAAGATTAAAACCAACCAATTTCGGTCGGCGCTCCAAACTTAATTCCATTTAGCGTCAGTGTCCTTCGCATCGTGCCAACTTAAATTTCATTAGCCGCTTCCTGATAGTGGTATCAGAGCCAAAGGAGCGACCAGACGAAAACACTCTCCGACGCAAAGATAAAGAGCAAAAAAATGTAACACCAGCCAGCTCAATCCAATTACTATAACATTCATCGAACAAGTATCGACTCAGCCGGTCAATGCCCCCGGCGAAAGGAGCTAACGAAATTCCACGAAAAACCTCCGTCCTCATCAAGGAACACCCCGACACCCCCCGAATGTGCCCGACCCACCCGAATCTGGCCCCGAATTCTTATTTCAACCTCCAGACGGGGTGGGGGGTATCGCGAAACTATTCTTATTTTAAAATCTCTCTCCACGGAATATGCCACGAAAGAGGTTCTTATTTTAAAAATATCACGCTCCACCGAAATTTTCTTATTTTAAAAACTTGGGCACCGGGGGCCGCGGGGGTGCGAACGTTCTTCCGAAATCCGTCCCCCTCCCCCCCGATGGCCAGTTATGATATTCTTATTTTAAAATCGCTCGGAGCGTTCGGATTCTGTTATTAAGATGTTGGTGTGTGCAAGCTTTTATGAGACCGCCCGTACGTGCGCCGGGACCGTCTAAGACACAAAGGGGTACGCTCGCAGATCGCAAATAAGTATCTACCTAACTGATATATTGGAAAGTGCGAATGAGTTGGCTCGTGATGGAAATTCTCATGACACGTGGCGCACGACTTACGATTGAACTACAAATAGTTGAAGAGTTGTCTTCAAGCGTTTTCCTGAAACGCTAAAGCGTCGATACAGTGCAGCTGTATTTGTACTAAGATTTGTGAAAGGTCAAGAGTACATATCTCAAGCCGAGGATCATGTATAAATAATGCCTTCTACGTAGCAAATGAAAAGCTATTCCCCTCCGAAAAACGAGTGTCACGTATGTATAATTATAAGTAATTATTTCAAATTAATCAGAATCCACATACAAAGCTATTAGTATGTTTATAATGCGTTATAGTTACGATCTCGAAAGGGCTATAATGACCTAGTGATATCAAGAGGTTATAGTTCGATTCCCTATTACGTCATTTTATAATATTAAACTCCTCTATATTGGCTCTGACTGATTTGAATGTTTGTATTAGCTAATCGTTTGGGTTTCTAACTTCCGCAATACAAACTTTCGAGATAAGCTAATTAACCATAAAGTAATAATTAAAGGGATTATTATTATCACTTCCCTATCCGTTAACATTTCTAATGTAAATGATAGCTTGAAAATGTGAGTGAAATAGTAGCAAATAAAAAAACAAAATTTAGATTAAGTTTGATAAAGTTTAGATAAGAATGTATTTATCAGTTTGAATGAGTAATTGAGTATTCATGTAACTGCGGTCGGCAAGAACAACACGATCCTTATAAAATCCCGACCTACTTGACCCACTTTAGTCTCTCCTTGAGCTTTACGTCACTCGATTGTAATTCCAAATTTTAAATTACGAATTCAAACCGTTCACACGTCGATTCGAATGGAAACAAATTCAATTTTATTTGTACGCCGTAAGCGAATGTCGGGTACAGCTGACCTTTCTGTAGAGAAATATGTTTAAATGTTATTCAGATACGCATCTATAAACGGCATGGTAAGAAAAAAAGTTTGAGTTCTTTTTTTCAAAAATCTCCCTCAGACAAAAATCAATTTTAAATCAATCTTTCGAAAAGTCCGAAAAACGTTCGAATTAGCTACAAAACAAAACAATAAACATGAAAGAAGAAAAATTTGAAATTCAAAAAATGGAACACGGAAAAAACACGCGACGAGACGAGCGCGACGCAGCAACCAATAATCTTTCCCGCCAATTTCCATCGCTGTCAAATTTGGAACCGCGCGCGTCGCCCCCCTCGCCCCCCGGCCCAGATCAATTTGCGATAACTCGGTTTCAGCGCGCCGTCCCGCTCCGCCTTAAGACATCCAGCTATCCCCATCTCCCCACGGATAAGTTCTAGAACTGGCCAACTGATTGCCGGTAGGAGCGCGCAACTACCATTCTGCTAGAATAATTACTGCTTTCTAGTATGTTGGGACAAAGATAGTGAAAGAATGAAAAAAAAATGTAGTTCAAGAGGGAACTACCACTTCCACACGTTTCTTATAAGAATTTTAATTTTTCAGCGTTATTAACGCAAAAAAACATCATCCGAAAATATTTTGAAACCGATGTAAGCAAGTTAAACATCTTATTTTAATTTTTGCGTTTGTTTTACACATTCTAGTTTAGCCTAGAATGAAGTAGCTCCTGGCTACCGTTTCGAAGTATTCATTGTCAATTTATAATTAATCAATTTTTAATTATAATTTCTATTAAAAATTACATTTTTATTGTAAAAGAGACAGTGCACAGTAAAACTACATAGGTATATATTCCTAAAAGGAACGTTGACAACGTTTACATTTACAGATGAAGAAAAACTTTAGCATACAAACTTGTATAGGTACTTTAGTACTTCAAGTAAAACATTTTTGTAATTTTGGACTCTTGCTTTCAAAATAAAATATAAACCTTTTTGTGTCGATCAATTATTTTGCCTCCAACAAACAAAGCGGATTGCTTTATGTAATGACTTTAGCAAGTCGTTACCATCGCCAGATACTGCTTTCTCAATTTGGCCAGTCCCGGGCCATTCTCTCACGCGGATATAGCCCGGGACTTATTTTTAACTGTTGTGTGCGTCCCGCGAGCATGTGTGCACGGGGGTGGCTGCGTGTGTGTGTGTGTGTGCGTTTGAAATATTCCCCCGTAGCGTGCCGCCCGGAATTGATGTTTTTAATTAGTTTCCAACGCTTTTGGTCGGCGACCAGTACGTATCGCCTTTTTATAATATCACATTACAACACACAGAAAAGCTATTTATTAAATCCATAACTAACGCTAACACGGCATTGTCCTCGGCAGCCTCCGTTTCGCAAAACTTCCGCGATAGTTAATTCATCAACAAAAGCGCAGCATCGGGAGGTTCAAAACTTTAATTGAATACACCATTCGTGTTAAACAATTTCGTCAAAGTTACACTTAAATATAAAACGAAACTGCGCAGCCGGTGACCCGGAACGCTTCCTGAAAACTTTCCTTTGTAAGCGAAAATTGAATAGGCGGGAAGTTCGCTCTCGTCGGCGCAAACCGCGCATTGTCGAAACGGTGACGGACATTAAAATATCCAATAGTAAAAAAAAGAAAACTATTCCCTCAATCCTCCTTTTTGATATTTAAATGAGGTACGACGAGGCTTAATGCAATTTTTAAAATTCAAATTCCGAACGACGTCGATACAAAAATTCGCTGTCGCAGGTTTGAATTTAAATTTGGAATTTCGTATCTTATGAGTAAGTCATGTGGAGCATTCGTTGGCTGAGTCACAGAGTAGTGATATTCGGTGTTCGGATTTAACGCTACTGTCGATTTGGCGTCGGATTTGGTAAGAGCCTCTTTTGTCTGTGTTCAGTTTGGCGAGCCGAGTGTGTACGTACTGAGTACTGCTGTATATTTATCGTAGAGGGTACCTGTTGCGTAGCGCTTTTGTTTTTGTTGATCGTCCGCTAGTTTCGGAGTTGGCCGCCTGTTTGGATTTGAACAAGTTTATTATGAAGCCACGTGGAGTCATCATACGTTGCCGCGTAGGCTTCAAAGTTGTATTAGGTTTTTTGTTTATTTCAGTTTAGAGCGGCTACAGGGAAATGTTCGCTGTGCGGTTTGTGCGAAACGAATTTAATTTTGCGTCTACAGTGCCGGTTTAGTGGAATCTTTGTGATGTTGGTTTGTTTGAGTTTCGTTTTCACCGTTCGTGTTTTGTAGTAAACTGTGATACTTACCTAAATATTTTGTCGATTTTTGTTATTGTTTACTAGGACTTTTTAATATAAAATAGGTAAAACAAACGAGTAAGTACTTATAGATCCGCATAAATAATTTAATTTGAATGTATAGATTTCGCATTAACTTTAGAAAACCACAAAAATAAACAGTCGAAATAATTTATCAATCGAGTTCATAATCGAAATTAAAGAAACAATAAAAGCGACATAAGTATTAAATACCAATTTACATTTTTCAATTCAAACAATTAAACATCGACCAACGAGAGTTCTTTATTCCAAGATTCGAATTAAACACGTCTCCATTCCCTCGTAGACCATCGCCGCACGTCCACACATCGTCTTGCCCCGAAAAAGTGTTATCCTCGTTTATCCCAAGACTCGATGGGGGTGAAACAGGGCGGGGGAGGCCCGCCGCGCCTGTGTGAAAGAATGCCCGTGGAATCAATACGGCGGCACGTTAAATTGGCCCCGAGTAACGCTTGACCCCCTTACGTTTTGGGGCGAACTCGTCACATCTTGCCCCGCATTTTGGCGGTGCGTGGGGCAGGTCCGGGTGTTTGCGTGACGTGACCTTTTCTTAAAGGTCATGTTTGGAGTTCCTTTGTGACAACAAATCGGGGTGGTATGGAATTTTTGTATAAGTACCTACCTAATGAGGAAAATTACAAACTCAAATTAATCTTAGTGTTACATACCTTTGAATAATACCTACATATATTTTAAAGTTATGTCGTCACTTAGCACTGAGCCTTTTTGCCTCTGTTTTGTTTTATTTGGAAAATGTAGTTAAACGTACATTATTACTTACCTCCTTATTATTATTATTACTAAGCAGTTTGTCGGAATGGTAGCAGTAGGTAGAAGATAGAAAGCGCCATGTATATAATGTGTGTATGTACACAAAATATACCCTTACTTAGGATAAAATTAGAAAAAAAAATCAACCAGTCTCAGGAAGCTCGAATGGGATTCGAACCCCACGATCTTTGGATTGCCGGTCCGCTGCTCTAACCGCTGAGCTACCGAGACCCCAGAAGACTCGCTGAATTTTTCCTAGTAGTTTGATTTACGCTGCAAGCCAGCGGTCAAACTACTAGGAAAAATTAGCGGAAGCTCAGCGGTTAGAGCAGTGGACCGGCAATCCAAAGGTCGTGGGTAAGGGTTAAGATATTACCCTAACTTGTTTTGACTCTTTTGACTCTAAGGTTGCTAATAATTGAGGTTCTATTGTGTTTGGTATTTTAACAGCTCTGTTCATAATAATGTTGTCTGATTAAATATGTACGTCATTATGGTTATTTGTGAACAGATGAAGTTACAAATAAATAAAACCTGATATAGAAATGATAGACAACAATATGAATATAGAAATGACGCGGGAGCTTCAGACTACACTTTTATGAAGGGCTGTGCTCGTAACATGACGTCACGTTCACGTCAACCCTTCTTGAAAAGAATATTTTTTTCCTTTAAACATAATAACTTGCATAACTTTACCATACCTACTTTAATTAGCAAATGAATAAGTTAGTTATCTTTTAAGTTGTTTCAGTTCAAGCAGTGTAATGTTTCGCATTAGAAAAAGATTTACCTATCACTCAAGTCAACACGACAGGATGCGTTATTATCTTCCTTATATTAGTTCCTGTAGTTAGCAAGTCACTTAGCTGTCAGCTGTATACAATTCAACAATTAAAATTATACAACAATGACAACTCTGGAACCTCCAAAAAGTAAACGACCGTCCGTTAAAGGGGCGACCTATTTCGCGGCGTTAATTGCACGGCATAGACAAAAAGGGGGTTCCTTCCAAAGTTTCCGCGGGAATCTCAACAAAACAAAACGCGAATAGAAATACAGAATGAGCCATCTGCATCGCCGCAATAACAATGGTAGGAAAAACAGTGTGCTAAAATTGGTCATAATGAGTGTCTTCGTCTCCCAGCTCCCCCGGGCGGGTCAAGCGGGGAATAAAATTTTAAATTGAAGCCCCGTGAAAAAGACAAAAATGTGAGGAGCGACGCTGGGCCGCTGTGCACACCGCCGCGCTCGCTGCTGAGCGAATGTCTCGCTCGCCTCATTCATCTGTGCGAGCGGGAATTCGAAGTTCTGCCGTATTTCGAAATTCGAACGAGTGCTTAAACAACAACCTCTAAACCAAATGATAGGGCAATGAAAACAAATAATAAAATTTTTAATAATAAACATTCCAATACTTCCGTTACCGTACACGTAGTCACATATATACATCACTCCCGTCCCGCTTCCCGGAGGGGTAACAGCTTTCCATCTGCTACCATTGACCTAGAAGTATAGACAAGAACGTTCATACAAACCATTTGTTCAAATTCTGGAATGAGAGAACTAAAGTTCGCTGCAGCCGCTGCAGCGCTTAAACATTTAAATGTCGTCTAATCAACAGACAGACAGACATCGCAGCGCCGCAGCGCCAGATCGGTCAAAGACAACGTAGTGTGTATCATGGAGATGGCGTCCCAAATATATAGATTGTCAATGACAATAATTGAAAAAATATCTTTTCCTTTCAAATAATACGATATAACTACATAATAATGACTTGAATAACAATTAATTTCACTTACTTGACAACAAAAATTTAGTAAACGTCTAGGTGTACACTTTGCAAAGAAATAAAGAATTATTTTCGCCGCTCCGCACGCGCGAATGTCAAAGCCACAATAAAGCAAGGTGCCGAGTCGACTCCGCAGATGAGTGGAACATAGTGCGTGTTCGGAAGGGCCTATCTTGTGTAACGTATATATCGCTGTCTGCTACTATCCTGAATGCTGACACACTTATTTTTCTAGTTACTTGTGCTTGTGCCTAAAGCTCCTTGGTTGATTAAATAGTACATCGGCCTCTCTCTCAAAGGTTTTTTCTCAAAGGACTGTAAGATCATTTCAGTGCTAAGGAGGACTCAACTATATTTTTTCATTATTTGATTTAACTTTTTATATAGCTTGTAGGTATATTTTAACCACTAAGTATTATGATTTAACTTTTTATTTAGCTTAAAGGTATATTTTATCTTTAAATAACTTACTTTACTTTGCTTATCATATTTCTAGTAGGTTTGTACTAGGTTAGGTATTTAGATAATAAAAATTAAAAATAAATCATAAATTAAAGAAATAGTTACTTAAGTCTTAGTTTAAAGTTTTTTAGTATTTTTCAACAAATTACAATTTATAAAAAAAAAGATGGAAAATGTTTAGTCCGGATTCGAACTTGCACCTATCTGATATTCCGGGCCTATAAACTATGCTATCGTGGCTATGTCACACACTCCCTTTATACACACTGTTACTTTGAAGGCCATAGACGAATTTAATTTAATGTCAACAACTACGTCATCAACTCTGATCTTAACATTTTTAAAAATTCGAGGCGTCGCGTCGTCGGTAGCCGCGCGGATAGATGCTCGGGTTAGACGCGAGACGCGCGGAACGCTCCGTTATGGCGGCTCCACATTAGTGCCGTAAACAGGCGTGAAGGTGAATGTGGACGGTTTTCGCGGGGTTAACGCGCGTTTACGCCTGTTCCCCGATCTGATCGGGGAAAAGGCGTGATAACGCGCGTATTATGTCCCGCGACAAAGGGTTCGCGCGGCGTTCACGCGTACAAATCCACATTCACGGCCCCGAGCCAGTTTACCAAAAAGGAAATTATTCAGTTCACTCCAGACTATACTTTAATCAGTTACGATGTAGTTCAGTTAACCAGCATCTTCTTTTTTCCAAAGCTTTCTAATAATGTTTTGGACGTCTAAATAGTATGTTGCCACAGCAAACAAAGTTATTGCAGCAGCAGCTTCTACGTCTATTTCACGGCGGGTTTCACGAAAGATTGTGAGCATCCCGTGAATGTGGAGGGCACGACTTGTGTCGTGAATTCATGGCGTGAATTCGTGCGTGAATTCACGGCACTAATGTGGAGCCGCCATAGGCTACTGACGTGAACCCACGTCGGCACAGTCATTTAGATTAACAGGATAGGTTAACAGGACTATTATTAATGTGTTAAACGCACATTAATTATAGATTTTTTTTTTAAATTAAAAACTAGCAATTCGCATGCGATTTCGTCCACGTAAACACTCTGTATCCTGTGATAAATTTCCAAATATTTTCTTTCATGAAATCTTAGCCAAATAAATCCAGCCATTCTGAAGTGATGAGTAAACATACATTAGTGGCAATCTAAGCCAATTAAGCATAAAAACCAATCAACTATTTCCAAATTACACAAAAACTAATGAAATGATTACTTCTTAATTATTAGCAACAATACGGATGTTTAAATTTTCAACACAATACAGCTAAGACGATGTTTCCTCTTGCCAACGTTGACGCAAGGCTAATCTCATTTCAGTCATTTCAGCCAATTAATTTTGTCCTCTCACAAGGATTTTTGTTACTAATTGTTTGTTATTGAGAAAGAAATTAATGGTTTTTCTAGTAACCGCCTACTAATCTGTCCTAAATACGACCTGCTATTTTATTAGGAAAATGTAAGTAGGTATAACTGGAAAAGATGTCGGTCGGCGCGTGAGTTTTTTGTGACAAAACAGTGAAATCGAATAAAAAGCCATCGGAGGCTGCTGTGTATATAGTCGGACGGAACTAGCGCTGAATGGCAGGCTAGATACCGAAAATCCTTCGCGTTTTGGCGGGCGTTGTTGCCTCGCGAAAAGCATGCTAGGTCGAATAAAAGGCTTAATACCTTTAAGGGAAGTAGGTCCCCTTGATATCGAAGAATAAATGAATTAGAATATTATTGGTAAGTAGGTACAGTCACCAGCATAAAGATGTGACTATCGACGGCCTGCAAAAATATCTTATCATTAGTGGAAGGCATATACCTATATGCCTATATGATGCCTTCCACCAATGATCAGATATTTTTGCATCGTCACATCTTATTGCTGGTGACTGTGCCATCATTATCATAGCCTTTAACATTCTACTGGTGGGCACAGGCCTTCCCACATTTTTATTTTTAATGTGAAAAGGAAGCAAAAGAGCAGGCAGGTCACGTGATGGAGAATAATCACCGCCGCCCATAGACACTCGCAAAAAGACCAGAGGAGTCGCATATATGCGTTGCCAACCATGAGAAGTAGGATCTTTGCCTAAGGAGTATGAATATTCAGGTTCAAAATAGAAAATGAGGTTTTTTTTAAAAAAATCAGTATACATACACAACATAACATAAGTATAATCACGACTATTATCCCCGAAGGGTTAGTTAGAGACTAGGCAATGAGCCACCTGTCACGCTGAGCACATGTGCTCAGCGTGACAGGTGGTGCCGGGCCATGTTCGGTATTTTTATAAATTTGGTCTGGCAAGCCTGGACATAGGACATACCTAGGCCAATCCCAAAGCATGCCACTGCGCCCGATCTTCGGCTCTTTTTCACTAACTGCTGCCAGCCACTTTATACGTAGTTATATCGTCGCTACATCTAGCTGGACGGCGCGGCGTCCTATATTATGTTTTTTAAGTACTACTTATACTAATAATACTTATGCGAAAGAATGTTTGTTCTTTAATAAAGCCGAAACGACTGTAATGTAGCCGAAATTTCGTACACAAGTAGAGCCAGTTAACACATGGGTTTCTATTTTCTGGAAATACATATAATTCTTCGGGAATTCACGGCATTTATCAAATTTTAATTCGTAGCTAGTTAGAAATGAATGCAGCTGACTAACACGCCCCTATAAGTATGTATACAGCAAAATAAAATAAAATAAAATCTAATTTGGAACGTGTGACGAAACGAACCAAATTCGAATTTTGTTTCTTTTTTTTACTGTAGGTAGGTACCTATACCTTTTCTCATCCATAACATTTTTTTATGAAACAATCTTACGTTGGTATCGAAAATATTCGTTTGATGGACCCGCTATAGAAATAAAAAGTCCGTGAATAAAAGTATCAACAAAAAAATAACAAACAAAATTCGAATTTCGAATTACGTCGTGAATATTATTTTTACTGGATTTTACGCTGACACAAGGGATACTTTCATTTGATCGGAAAATCGTTTAAAAAGTACCTACCTGCCTATAAAAAGAGTATCGATTAGAATGCAGATGGCGCCATAAAAAGAAAAAAAACAAACAGAACGAATTTCGCATTACTTACGTCGGTCGTCTATATTATTTTCTGGCACAAGGGATTCTTTCATTTGATCGGTAAATCGTCTACAAGTATCCTAGGTACCCACAGAAAGAGGACGATCGATTAAAAATAAACAAACAATATTCGAATTTTGAATTACTCGTCCATAAGTATTATTTTTATGAAACTTAACCTTACGCTAGCCGGGCACACCAAGCCATTTCTGCGACGATATCTTTGGAACACACACAAACTAATAATTAATCATCCAGCTTCTTCCCACACCCCCAACACCCCCGGGTTTAATTCCTGGTACAGTGCCCCCCTCTTTTTTCCGAAGCATGTTTTCATTTTGTACGTCTGCGGGTATAAGGAGAGCAGTTTCTGAGTACAAATTGAATTTTGTGGTCTCCGTGAATATTTTAGTGCGGAATAGAAGGATATTGGGTGGTTTTTGTACGTACAGCGTTTTAGTGTTAATTTATTTTGAAATAAGAAAAAGAGGGCGCAACATTTTCTTGCTGCAGATAAATCCTTTTTGCTGAAGCGTTCATTACCTGTTTTTTTGCTTTCTTTGCTATTCTCTTTTGATAAAGTGGTGTTTTGTTCTGTTGTACATCCGGAGAAATGTAATTTCGTTGAGCAGTTAGATGGTTACTTACATTCGGTGGACAAATCGAAAAGCATTAGGTATATAGGTACATACATACATTAAATCACGACTTTTATCCCCGGAGAGTTAGTCAGAGACTAGGCAATTAGGACAGCAAAAGCAATAGTCCACTTTCACCAAATAGCAACTGCACAGGTGGTATTTAACATAAGGTATTTAAATCGTTATATTTTAACAATTATACTTACTCTTACTCAACACGTTATAAGATAACTTATTATAAAAACATATATACTAAGCTATGTACCTACCTAGATATTTATAATTCTATCTCTGACCATCATCTCTACCAACAATGTAATTCTCAGCCACAAATTTCGGTGACCAATCCGATTACCGAACTCTCTCAAAGCCCCTTAACTTTTGTGATATTTACAAATAACGTCACACACCTTACCCTAAAATACAACACAATTTAGAATAGAAACAGTATGTCTCTTAGATAATACGTCTTGACTCTTTATAGGAGAATTCCGGTTCTTGGAATTCTTACCAGTGTACGAAGACCCCCCAATCCTTTCAGTTGCAGTACCATGGAGGGGTTAAGCAAAGCTGGTGTCGTCGCGCATCTACGCAACAAGTAAAAATATGAAAACAAAAAGATTGTCGCTCTGTACAGTGTACAACACAACATTACTGACACTGGATAGTACAAAATATTACGTAAAAAAATTTGTGTTTGGTTATGATAAACCTATTAAAAGGATTTTTCTAACTTTTCTTAAAATATAATTTAACCTAGCTGCCCATGACTTTTACAGCGTAAGAAGCTGTAGCAGGTAGTATGAAGATTTCCCCATGTACCCAGCAGTGTATAGGCTGATGACAAAGTATGAAGAAAGTTGATAAACTGTAATAATGTATATTTAATAAAGTTTCGCACTCGCACGGTTTCTTTTTAATTAATTAATTGTATCAAAGAGTATAATTAGGTACCGCTTCAGAGTCTTAAATTGATTCGAAAATTAAACTGCAAATTGAATCAGCTAACATCGCTAACACACATCTAGACAATCAGGCAGGAAAGTTAAAACATAAGAAATTTTCCGAGCGCACTTAATCCTAAAATTCCAAGTAAAATAATAATATTCCATGCACGCAAATAACGGAAGCATAAAATATAATAAGCACCTAAATCATGTTAACGTTAACTAATTATTAAAAAGATACTCCCTAAGGCGAACCGGTAGAAAAACATTATTTTAAAGATAAGCAAACAACAACATCAAACAAAAAAAACTCCGACGCCTTAGAAAATATCGAGTTAAAAATTGACGGCTAAGATGGCCGGCGTACGTTAACCCCTCAAGATGGCGATTGCCGCCAAAAGTCGAATTTAGAATGCACCAGAGAGGTTTCGTACCGAAATAGGTTGAATATGCGAAACCTAATTAAGTTCGACTGCTAACAAAGAATCCTTTGTAACATCTTAGGTCCGAGGAGTGAGAGAGACCGCGAGAAAAATGCACTCCTCACCCCCTGGGCGGTAGGGGGCCCCCCTAAGGGTGGCTGTATACATTTTTTCTTTTCTTTTTCTTAAGACGAAAATTTGTTACGCTTTTTATAGTTATACACTTGGGGGGTGGTTCAGAACGCCCGATCAATAGAGGGGGGTGCCACCCTTTTATCAATTTTTCGAGCCTTAGTTTCTGCTTATTATACGGTACCTGCGTTTAATTATTGCGGATGATAAGACTGATCTCGGACGGAGTTTAGTACTACCATTGATCATTTGGTTTTAAGACAATATGGCGTTGTGTCTTGTCCACAGCCAGTCTGTAATTAAGGTAAAAAAGAAGCTTTGTTTTTCTTTTCACGTATATTTTTTATAGAAGTTTTTTCTCAATAAGTTTTTAATTTAATTAGTTATTGTCGTTTTAAGAGTTTACTTACAATACTATAGATGTAACTTATCTTAGTAATTCTAGTGGGTTTCATCAACATCATCTGCCTATGACCGTCAGCTTTCCACATAAGACAACCAATACATGGAGATATTTGGTAAGATATCAAATGTAGTTAAATTAGTCAGAATTTTTTATACCTGATGTTAGATGATGTTAGGGCAAATGAACAAAGTGCACTTCTTTAGATTGTTCCCAATTTATCAGATTCTCAACTACCAAGGGCCAGTTCCTATCTTCTATCTTATCTCTAATTGTTGGAAAACAACATAACAATGCTATTAACATTGATGTTACGACATTATGGATAAGATGATGGTAGCTAGCCAGGCGGACTTAACAAGCCATACCCACCAACCAAACCGAGTAAAAACCCGGCACCTCTGGCTTTGACACCGGTATTTTAACAACTAGACATTGCTGGTTCAAACATTTTACGTGTACAAATTATATACCTATGTTCGGACGGTATTACCTAAATAATTTTATTTATCATAACTTAGCGCAATATGTAAAAACATTGACATTTTGTAATGAAAAGTGTCTTCTATGATTTTCCAGATTTAATTCGACGCTGTAAAGGAAAGGGAGAAAAGAACCCTTGCTGAGTTTCTTGCCGGCTCTACCATGTCTCCCGCCTATAGACAAACCGATGGCGTATAGCGACACTCATGAGTGCTCAAACTACTGCAGCTTAAATTGAATAAATCGTATTGAACCTTGATATCAAATGAAAGGTTATACATTCGTTTTGTTTTAAAAAGTACCTCTACTTCAAAGATACAGTGAAATTTGCGTGACGACGAGCTGTAGCCTAATTCACGTAACAAAACTTCAACGACATGCAAGCGATTTGATCGCTGAAGTCACTTTTCGTATTCACGTATTAATCGCACGATTTTGTTTAAGTCGGTTTTGTTCAAGCGTATTCACGTGCATTAATCGAAGTTCGATCGTTGCCTCCGCGGTATTCACCTATTATTTTGACGTTTAGTTTTATCGGATTTCAGCGATTACACGTCAAATTAGACAATTTCCAAGTCGTTGGAAAAAAATAATAAACATTTCCGCATGTTTTGTTAACAAAAAGTATTTGAATTTATTTGGTAGAACTGTAATGGCAACATTAAGTTTAAATAGTTGACAAATCGCTGTGTTGCGTTCCTATCGAGTAATCGTTCTAGCGAAATGACAGGTGAATACGGATTTGTGACTGTTTTTCAATAGGACGACTACTAAACGTAAACGACATTTCGACTATTACGAAATACGTGAATCAGGCCACTGGACGTATACCAAGTAGAATTAACCCACTGCACAAGAATCGAGTGGAACAAAGGAGATTGGTCTTTAGCTTGCAGCGGGACCAACTAAGCTGTTTATAAATAACATACATACTTAAAATCACGACTATTATCCCCGAAGGGTTACTCGGCAATGTGGACAGCATAAGCAGTCCTCTACCATAGTCCACAAAGGCGGCTGCACATGTGCTCAGCGTGACAGGTGGTGAGCCTATCGCCGCTCTAAGCTGTTTTATATATGCAGTCTTTAGTCCGTTAGTCGCCTTTTACGACACCCAAGGGAGGAAAGGGGTGGTAGTATTCTTTCACCGCTACGCAACACGGTTGTTTATAAATAAAGTACAGTACACCCTGTATACAGTCCCACTGCTGCGCAAGGCCTCCATCATTGAAATAAAGTCATCAATACAATTGATGGGAAGCCTGATCACCAACCCGGGCTAAGCGGGTTGGTGATTAGTTAAGTAGTTCCCGGGTTGGTGATCAACCAACCCGGGCTATGCGTCGAAAAGTCCGAAAACACACTTTGCCTAACCTGGGAATTGAACGGAACTCCGGATATTGAACCGGGGGCATAACCACTCGGGCACCGAGGCGTTATCAATAGATAAATTAATATATTTTAAAGTGATATTTTTAAACTTGTAGTGGTAATCAGGCAATTGTATGTACATTCGTGATTATATGTATGTACATATAATCACGACTTTTATCCCCGAAAGGTATGTCAGCTAATGGTTGTATGTGCAGTCTGAGTCCGTTAGTCGCCTTTTACGACACCCAAGGGAAGAGAGGGGGTGGTGGTAGTATTCTTTCACCGCTACTCGACACGGATGCTTATAATTATAACTTATATACTCGTATAGTGTGCCGTATAGTGTTTTATTTCATTGTTTTGTTTAAAGTGGTAAACAGGCAAATGTGATTCAAATTTTTCGATGAATAGTCCGGGTTTATGATCACCAACCCGGATTAGGCAAGGGTGGTGATAAAGCCAATATCCATTATTGTAGTGATAACTTGGTTTTAATGATAGAAAATTGCCCACCTGTGAGACAAATTGTGGGCTATTACTTTTATACTAGCAAGCATACTTATTTAACACTTGAAAAATTGCTAAGTATCCGTATATGAATGATATTAATTCCCACCAAAAAGAATTTCAAATTAAGAGTGGTCCGTCCTTGCACGGAGATATTCTATCATTAACGTCGGCGAATCTCCAGTTCAGACGCTTTGAGATCAAGTGGCGTGTTTTTTTATTCGCCTCCCCCCCCTCCAACCCCCTTTCAGGACTCACAGAGGTGAATTATTAACATTTAACTTTTTCACTCCACCTTAAATGTCGCTGTGTTTACGCTGCACCGTTTGACCTCTTTCGGTTGCTGACAGAGTTTCGAGTTTACATTAGAAAAAGTAGCGGGAAAATTAAAGCGTGATTTCTTGAAAACAATATTAGCGTTGCATCGCGCTTGAGTGAAGTTTCTTTTACTGAGCCGGACATAGAGATATTAAAACGAAAGACAGACTAAATTGCGATCCATTTGCTGCAAACGTCTGAAAACAAAGCATCGCGCCCTAAGCCGCAGTTTAAAAGCCTTACATAAAAACTATTCAACCATTGTTTTGTCTCTTTCGCTCAAATTAAAAATGTAGTTTGTGTGACGAAGTCGTAAAAGAACGTTTAGCTAAATAATGCATAAATGGTGTTTTTAAGTAAGGCCGATTTTTATATTGTTACTGAAAATAACATTTGCAAACGTTACTCGTCTCTGATGACACTCGAACCCGTCCTCTTGCTATACGAGCTTTAGCTTTTTCCACTGAAATAAAATGATTTGTGTTCCTATCGAACTTTAAAGTGCTTGCTCTATAGTTATTATTTTGTAATGCAGAAGCTTGAGCAAAAAGGGCAGACGTCGGACGACGTTTTAAATACAATGACCTACTTTGCAGTTATGTTTAAAGATATACAATGGCCGATAATATCAAATAAATCGGTTTCTGTTACACATTAAAGAATAATAACTGGCGATATTTATCGTTTACCAGTTGACAATGTAAACCGAACAGATCAATCGCATTCATACAAACATCGTCAGCCTTTAAACGTCCCACAGCTGGGCTCCACTAGTCCCACATGGACATAGGGAGATCGGGACATAACCCACCACACTGTCCCAATGCGAGTTGTGGGTTTAAACAGCTGACATCTTACAACAACTGACTAACGACATAATTAACCACCCAAAGCCCAAAGGAGTTTTAATTTGGCTACCCATCATAAAACCGGGAATTTGCAAAGTTACTTAGCCTAGAGATCTTATTCAACATTTAATAGCACCATTTACCTTCTAATCAAAGTATATTATTTGATTATTTAACACCAACCAACCAAACTATCAACTTACCTAACTGCGTAGTCTAAAATGCTAATGCAAACTATTTACATAGTCGATATGAAAAACGCACGAAACCGGTCATCTAATTGATAGAAACAATGATAGAGTTGCGCGGGCGCCATGTTGCCGGGCCGACCAATCAGAATGGAGCGCGCCAAGGTCGGGCGCAATGTCAAAAGCGCTCGCTTCCTAGTAACTTGTCTATGCTGTTGCCATGAAAGATAAACAGTTTGGCAGCCATCTTGTTTAGACGCGGCCGCGCGTTATCGCGTTTCGTTTGTGATTCGCTCCAGATATTATTTTATATCTTGTTTGGTTGGGTTGAAATAGTAGCGTAAATAGTATGTTGATGATGTGGATTTCAATAAATTCAGTTTGAAGATTGTCTAATGTCGATTCGGTTGTTACTAGGTACCTTTGTAGTAAAAATAATTATAAATAAAAAATATTAAAAAAAAACATAAAAGTACCGACTCAAGACTATAAATCCACAAATGCTTAGTCAGAGACTAGACAATGAGTCATAGTTCACGCTTCACCGTGATAGGCCGCTTTATGTTGTTGGATGTATGGACACTCTTTAGTCCGTTAGTCGTCTTTTACGACACCCAAAGGAAGAGTTGGGTTGATAGTATTCTTGTAATAATGAGTGGCTACACAGCTAGAAATTTTAAATATTGTTACAAAATGTATTTAATTAAAGTAATGTTATGATAACACAAACCTCTTTACGTCGCGTTCATCGCTACACAGTGTTACCACCATAAAGTTTTAGTACAACCGAACAGCCAGGGTTTCTAATAATGGGATTGTGTTAAACCCGTCTGCAGCGAGGCATTCCTCTACGGAGTGAAAGCATGACCCGTGATCTTAGAAACTGGCTGGCGGGTGAATCTGTAATTCTTAGTTTTAACGGAAACTTGTATACATCAAATGTATTCGGTAGGTCATGTACGGAGGGTCTGTTCATTTAAAATTAAAATAATAAATAAATAATTAAAGTAAAATTTGTTTAGCGCTCACACCAATTAACTAGCCAAAGATAAGTATTCTTTTGAAACTTGTTAATATGGTAAGATAACGGATAAATATACATAAAAACATTTAGACACGAAATCAATTTAGAAAAAGATTTTCTCTAAATTGATCCGACCGGGAATTTAACCCGGGACCTCAGAGATGGCGCGACGCCAGACCCGGCCTAACCACTCGACCACGGAGATCGTCATAATTTGAAAGATCTTAAGCGTAAATACCGTTGGTTCTGGGCGTTGTCGTATGATGGCAGTGGTCGTTAAACCCCACCAACCCGCATTGGGCCAGCGTGGTGGGTTATGGCCCAATATCTATTAAATTTTGCTGTCATCAATCCGAGGGCTCTGCCCAACAGTGGTACGTCGGAAACGGGCAATATGTATGAGTAGTGTGTATTTTCCCGAGTTAAATCCTTGTTAATGTAGAAACGCAATTTTTAAAATGGCGCCACAGTGTAAAAGCAATTGACAGTCAGATGAAACAAACTGCATTCTACAGCCAAAGAGTTCTATTTTCAAATGTTCTAATTAGTTTTTAAATATTGTTTATGTAAGTGGCCAGTTCCGGAAACTTTTAGTGTGACCCACGTATTGCACACACAAAGCTATATTTAAACCGTAAACACCTCGTACTTCCAATTTCCCCGAATTTACAAAATAAAATCCTTTCATACAAACCTTGTCCTGACAAATACAAACACAGCAAAAAAAATCATTAGCCAAATAGGTGCTGCAGTTCCGAAGTGATGCGCGAACAAACATTCGTGGCATTAAATTTTTATTAATATAGATAGATTTAAGTAAAATTTTTTAAACACTGAAAAAAGACGACCACTTCAGGCGGGAACCATGCACCTACCGCATTTCGGGAGGCTGCCTTAACCACTTGGCTACCGAGGTCTGGTTTTCACCCGTCGAAATTCGTTGTCGTTTTTTTTCAGTGTTTAAAATTTTACTTAAGTATATTTAAGAGTGGATAAAACGCTAAGATTTATAAAAAAAACGCAGCTTCTCAAATATTTGTAAAAATATTTCTTTCGGATCTCTGAGGTGAAAACTTCTAAAATTTGATGAAGCAATGTTGACTAAAAAACATAAGCATCAAGCATTGACAAATTCCGATTGTCGTCTTTTTTCAGTGTCTAAAATTTTACTAGTATATTTAAGCGTTAATAAAACGCTAAAATATATCAAAAAAACATTAAAAGATAGATTTATTTTTATTAATTTAGATAATGCACCACTTTCAAAAAAAATCTAGGTTAAGACTCTACTGAAAGTAAGGTAGTTAGTGGTTTCTTTTTAATGTTTACGTGGCACACACGGGACGATGCATTGATCGTAAGTAATATGAAGCTCAAAGGAGCCCTTCTGTTGGTCCTCATTGACTGTAGTTACCCAGTTCGCGGCGGCGAATAAGCCTGTATTTGTTCAATCCAAGCATAAACATACTTAACGTAATGGTTACCTGATGAAAGGACAATGTAGTACTATTGCATTTCAAGAATTAGGCATTAAAACTAGGCATTTTCAGGTATATCCAGAGTTAAAGCATTCAACATGTCGTTGATAAAAATAAGACGGTGGGTTACACGTGAAACAGGCTAGCACACGACCGAGGCGAATAGCATAAACAGAGAGAGGCCTATCACCAGCAGTGGGTTGAGAATGGCTGGAAATGATGATGATGATGAAAGCATTCTGCTAGTTGGTTTTTTTGTGCATACACATTTTAGCCACACAAACGAGTATGTATGAAGACGGTATGAAAGAAGAAAGAAGTGTGTTAGTACATACATACATACATATATACCATATTATAACTACGACTATTATCCTCGAAAGGTTAGTCAGAGACTAGGCAACGAGGACAGCAAAAGCAGTCCTCTAACATAGTCCACTTTTCACTAAAAAATGCTCAGCGTGACGGGTGGTAAGCCCATCGCCGCTCTATGCTGTTGGAAATATGTGCAGCCTTTCGTTAGTCGCCTTTTACGACACCCAAGGGAAGAGAAGGGGTGGAAGTAAGAATACTATTCTTGCGTGTAGTGAACATTTTACGTTTTGCACATTCTGAGTATTGTTTTTTTGCGATTTGTACATTTTGAGTGTAGTGCTCATTTTGCTTTTTGTCCATTTTGCTCCGAAGGGGAATTCTTTCACCGCTGCGCGACACGGTTAAAGAAGTGTGTTAGAATAGCAAATGGTAATCTGATAACTATACCTGTGAGTGGTGGCGGCTAATTAGAAATACAACAACACATCGACCTCCTTGGTCGAGTGGTTTGTACACCGGTTGTCATGGTGTCGCTATCTCTGAGGTCCCGGGTTCGATCCCCGGTCGGGTCAATTTAGAAACTATTGTTTTTCTAAATTGTCTGGGGTCTGGGTGTTTTCTATGTATAATAAGTATGTATTTAAGTATTTTAAGTATGTTTATCCGTTGTTTAGTAACCATTTAACGAGTTTAATAACGAAGCTTATTCAAGTCAAAGCTTAGGGAATACGTGTGCACCCTGTAATATACAACCAATTACTTATTTACTACTTATTACTTATTTAGTTTTACCGTTACGCCGGAGAAAAAAAATGTTTCTTTAGATATATCTATGTTTTTTTTTATGTCATTGTAAATGAACTACATGTTTGTATGAGAATAAATGTCTTAAAACCTAACCTAAGCTTCTCTTGGGCTAGATAATTGGTGTGAGTGTAGGAAAGTTGATTGTTTATCTTCCTTGGGTGTCGTAATAGGCGGCTAACGGACTAAAGACTGCACATACATCCAACAGCATAGAGCGGCGATGGGTTCACCACTTGTCACTGCGCTCAAGTGTAGTTGTTATTTAGTGAAACGTGGACTATGGCAGAGGACTGCTTTCGGTCCTTATTGCCTAGTCTCTGACTAACCCTTCGGGGATAATGGTAATGAGTTTATGTATGTATGTATCTCTACCTACCTTGCATAAACAAGTTTCATGAATATATTCGTAAATAAATTAGAATTCGAAATAAACTCACCAAACTGCGCGAAATAAATCTGAAACGCTGTAACCACAACAAAACAGCAAACATATCAACAGGTTAAGCCGATCTCTATCTGTTAGTGTGCCCCGAGTATCCGGGTATACGGGTGTCCCCGCTCCCGAAACTGCATGAATTTGTAACAATCCCGGCCGTACCCGGATTAAGTCGGCTCGCGACCCGGCAAAATGCAACGGCCGCGTGTAAA
This sequence comes from Scoparia ambigualis, assembly GCA_963921215.1. Taxonomy (NCBI): domain Eukaryota; kingdom Metazoa; phylum Arthropoda; class Insecta; order Lepidoptera; family Crambidae; genus Scoparia; species Scoparia ambigualis. The sequence continues at coordinate 21,223,829 of OY992524.1, forward strand.
ATAGTGGCGGCAGTTTATCGATGGCAAAAGTTCAGTGGATTTGGGTTACCGTTACAAACATTGACGGAAAAATATGTATTACATGTATAATAAGTTTAATAAAAAAAATTATACGAGCATGAAGAAGTCTCGCGCTGTATGGAATTCTAGTGATATGTAATGTTTATTTTTATTTTGTTTCTTTTTTTTTCTTTTTTGTAATTGTATTGACGTAGGCTTTAACTTGGTTGTAAGCACTGACTATAAACCTCATATTGGTTTTCGAAGTGCTTTTTTAATTCATATATATATGGAAGGCTGTGGTCATTTTTTTAAATTTAATACAGGGCAGCGCTTGACCTTCATCTCACCTGATGGTAAGTGACTATAAGACGAAAGATGTAAAGGGGCCCAAACGTATACCAACGACGTCTCTCATACTACGACGACGGTAAAATAGTTTATATAGCCCGCATCGCGGTAGCGAAGAATTCACCATCTCCTTCGCTATATATAGCACCTCCAACTAACATCCGTCGGACTTTGGTCCCCGAGCTATACCACCCAGCTCGAAGGAAGATCTTCCCTTTGGCCTTCCTACATAGTGGCATTCATCCTACCTACTATCTGCTCCCCTACAGTGTAAACAGAGGGAATATATATTTACTATTATTCGTAATGTCCAATCATCAACAATGTCAATAATCTCTCTAAGTCTGCGTTGTCGCAGTTTTGTCTCTATTGTTTTCAGCTGCATTTGTAAGCCTTTACAAAGAATTAAAGGTTTCAAGTTTCACCAGCTTATTTAATGTAACTAGCTTTTGCTTTCAAGTCGTTTTGCAAATGCTTCTTTAATTATGTAACATTTAAGCATAACATACAAACATACATACATTACGATTTCCGGAGGGTAGGCACAGTACACAGCTTATTTGCTACAAAGTCAAAGTCAAAATATATTTATTTAATATAGTCAATTAATAAGTACTTTGAATCATCCAAATCTTTTTTAACCTACCACCCATTCAGGACATCATTTTTTAACTGTGGCAAAGAACGAAAAAAAGAAACAAGAAACCACAGCGCACAGAAGCAACATTTACAAAAAATATATAAATGTCGTTACCAGGTCTTATAATACAAAATTTGAATTTGAATATAAACAGTTTATTTAAATATGGTGCTATATATACATTAATTATAGAGAATTAGAAATAGCTGTTGGAGTACTTGGAGTATTTCAGACCCATGCTGTTTTGTCTTCTGTGTAATCAGACACTTTATGCTTTTTTATATTATGTCTTTGATTTTGATTTTAAATTTATGAAGATCTAATTTCTGAATATCATTTGGTACTTTGTTGTATAATCATACACACATACCCCTATAAGAATCATTTATTTTATGAAGCCTTATAAGATACTGCTAATTTGTTTTTACTTTTAATGCCTTACAAATAAACAGAGAATGATCGGAATAGTTATTCCGTGTTTTGTCTACTCTAATTTGAAATTACGTTTACATGACAGGAACAAAACACAGAATAACTATTCGTAGCTTATTCTTTGTTTATTTGTAAGGTTTGAAAAAAGAAGTGTTTAATTTGTGAATATCACTGCTTTTTTAAAACATTTTAATATTTTTATAAACATACTTACATCAGATTTACATAAATGTATTGTAATGCAACTGTCATTATAGTTATATCCTTAAATCTCTCTCTGAGAGAGTCACCAGCCTGTAGGTTATATATTGCTCGAATAGCCCTCTTCTGCAGCACCTGGCACACATCCTTTGCTTATAACAACTGCACATGTGCTCAGCGTGATAGGTGGTGAGTTTATCGCCGCTTTAAATGCTGTTTGATGTAAGTATGTGCAGTTTTCAGTCCGTTAGCTGAGTTGGCAGTATTCTTTGAATAATGAGCAGGCAACAGCCTCACAGCTGTTCCTTTTGTTTATCTTTTTTTATAACCGTGTCATGTAGCGGTGACAGAATACTACCACCCCCTCTCTTCCCTTGGGTGTCGTAAAAGGCGACTAACGGAATAAAGACTGCACATACATCCAACAGCATAAAGCGGAGATGGGCTCACCACCTGTCACGCTGAGCACATGTGCAGTCGCTATTTGGTGAAAAGTGGATTATGGTAGAGGACTGCTTTTGCTGTCCTCATTGCCTAGTCTCTGACTAACCCTTCAGGATAAAAGTCGTGATTATAATAATATATGTGTATGTTTTTTTTTTAATATTGTAATCGACATCTAATAATGAGGTTTTAATCGATATACTTAATAGCAACTTATGTTACAGCACTATTTATTTAAAATCGCGTTATATTACAATCAGAGAATACAACGGGCCGGTACGTTTCCTACGATCCAGCAGTCTGAAACTTTCAGTAGATCCAACAAAGAATTGCTCACCCATACAATGGTCAGATGAAAACCTACTCTATTTCTTGGCAGTGTAAGATAGATTTTGCCGTGGCACTTCCTCCGTAGTTTTCTATGTTGTTTTCGGATGCAACTTATTTGTGAAAACACGAGTGAGCGAAACAGCGATAGTGGTCTGTGGTGGGTGCGAGGGGGACAACAACACACTAAATTTACGAAGCCACAGGTGGTGCACCTCGTGTACAGAGTCAGGCGGTTTTGGATTTCCATTTTTTGTAAGAAAAATAACGAAATTTACTATTATGTTTCCTTTTAAATTATATGTGTTCGAAGCTTTTAAACAAATACAAATATCTTTATTGTGAAATGTAGTATACATAGATTGCTGTTGTTGGGTTTTAGGTGTTTCACTACATTTCCACCTTTTACAAGGTATCCAATAATTTGATATAGGTTTGGAAAATCACTATTAACATTTAAAATCAATAGAAAAAGTAATATTAAGATAATATGACATGATTGATTATATTAAGTTACGCTATTAAATTGTGTTAAGTGTAAAAATGTCAAGTTATATGCGATGTCATCATTAAATTAAAATTAATGTTAAATTGTGCTATATTAGTATTTTTTAGTATGTAATTAGTTTAAGTAAATGTATTTTCAAAGGAGTTACAGTATCTCGGTGGCAGAGTGTCTAAGCGCTCGGCTCGATCATCGGAGGTTCCGGGTACACTTCCCAGGTCGGGCAAAATGTCGTATTTTTCGATGCATAGCCCGGATTTGATCACCGACCCGCATTAGACACACGTGGTGCTTAAGCCAAAACCCACCTATTGTGGTGATGACTTGATTTCAATGGTGGAGGACTTTGCCCACCTGTGGGATAGTGTGAACGCTTTAGTTTACTCTATTTTTACTAACAATCTCGATGCCTTGGACAGATTGCAGAGCCGCGCTGTGCTCATTATTGGCAATTCAGAAGTCACTAACACTCTCGAGCCTTTGCAATTGCGTAGAGATATTGCGTCACTCAGCGTCTTTTACCGTTTATACCATGGCGAGTGCTCTGAAGAACTCTTTGACCTCATCCCTCCTTCTCCCTTTCTCCATAGGAGTACGCGTGCTGCTCTCCGGAGTCACCAATTCACAATCTCTAATATTCCATCACGCAGAAAGAAATTTGGTCTCTTTGTCGCACTTACAAAAGATGGAATAGTCTACCAGCACACTTATTCCCTTCTACCTAATGACATAGGGTCCTTCAAACGAGGCGGGAAGAGGCACTTTGTGGGCCGGCAGAGTGAGGGTGACTGATGCTACGTCTCTTACGCTGCACCAGTTGTCCTCGCGCCTGGACTTCATTTCCACTTAACATCAGGTGGAGTGGGGTCATTTGCCGGGCTTTGTATAAAAAAAAACAATATTTTTCATTTTAATAAAGAGTAAAGCAAATTACGTAGTAATCAAACTTTCATAGCAAATAACATACTAATAAAACTCAATTCATTCTAAAAGATACTTTACCTGCTGGCGTAACGCACACTCATAAAAGGCGACTAGCGGACTAAAGACTGCACATACATCCAACAGCATACAGCAGTTAGGCTCACCACCTATCCCGCTGAGGACATGTACAGTTGCTATTTTGTGAAACGTAGACTGTGGACGGCTTTTGCGGTTCCCATTGACTAGTCCTCTACCATAGTCCACTTTTCACCAAATAGCGACTGCATATGTGCTCAGCGTGACAGGTGGTGAGCCCATCGCCGCTCTAAGCTGTTAGATGTTTGTGCAGTCTTTAGTCCGTTAGTCGCCTTTTACGACACCCAAGGGAAGAGAGGGGGTTGTAGTATTCTTTTACCGCTACGTGACACGGTTGCACAAAAATACATGTCGTGCATACGTTTAATTATGTGACAACATTAAGCCGCAAAGGGCAATAAAGCCTACGCTACCCTACAATTTTCAGCGGACTGTCTGTGGCCATATTAAATTTCTTTATTTGTGTGAAAAGCCCCAGATGGTGGCGGCATCGACCACCAATTCAATCGCATTCCGGTTTTGCCGCGACATTAAGCTGTTTCCATAGAAAAAAGGTTTAAACGGCACAACAAATCCAAAATACTAACAAATCATATAAAAAATGAAAACATCATTATCATTGGGTGTCATCCATATGAAGTCCATGGTGGTTCGAGATGCTGTGACTCCTTTGAAAATACATTTACTTATATTACTACTTTAAAATACTAAAAAAATACTTACTAATTCTTTAAAAGCTGCGATCCTAAATAATTTAAAAGACTTAGTTAAGTCCATGGGCCATCTTCAAGAAGAAATTTTTAATCTTAAAGTTAACTGACGATCTAAAAATAAAATACTTGATATAAAACCTCAAGTCTATTTTTGGCTTTTGATTAACAGTCGTCATTGTTAAACAATGTATCTGGTTTTTTTTATCAGAGATAGAAATGATGACATAATTTGTATGGAGTTTATGTCATATTTTAAATAATAAATAAAATTTTCGTCTAACAGTATGTAATTTAATATCAGTGCCTGAATAAGAGTCGTACGCCTTTGACATACAATGAAAGCTTGAAACTCTTACAGTTGTAACCACTTAATTAAGGTATATCAACAACTTAAAGAAGGCCAAGTATTGCGCCCTAATTACAAAAGAATAAGTAATGCCACAACATCTGTGCTTACACACGGATGGCATGCCGATGGTCTAGTAATTATCTACGACTTTGTTACAGTCGTGTCGTGGTCGTGAGGTCATTTACAAGCTCTAAAAAAATCAGGGTCCTCACTTCGAAACTTCTATCCCCTGTCACTCGTCGTACACTGCTGTGTGTAAATATTAATACTTTAAACTATCGCGTTGCATTGCATTAAAACTGTTTTAACGGGACCTAACACGTTCGCTTGTGACCACGGCCGCAGCATCGCGGCCGAAACGTTAAGCAGTAAGTAGATATATATGTAAGTACTTATTTACAAAAATTAATCGTGTTAGGTCCCGTTAAAACAGTTTTAATGTGTATATACTGTGCCAATCGCTTGTGAAAAAAACACAGACTGCCCAATACATGGATGTTTGGAGCTCATTGGAAGAGGCTTATGTTCAGCAGAAGACGATAATAGTCTGGAGAGACTGCAAGAAGGTTACTGTCATAGGGAACGTTAGTTGGTTGGCAAATGTAAGATTGCATGACTTTTCGATCTTTGAAATGATTTTTTCTTTTCTTTCTTATTCATGCCCTAATGCGGTTTGCACTTTTAGCCAGAAGGGGAATAATAGTAAAATTGTCCTTGTTCAATATAGCATCTTAATGGAGTATATGAATGCTGTATGGTAAAATTATATTTCTACCCAAGCCACTAGAGCTTCAGTAAAGATGTGGGACTTTACTGAGATTCCACACAGACTTCTTGAGAGAATTTGAAAGTCATATTGCACTGTTTTGTTTGATTTGCGGTTAATAATCCAATTTTTTTTACATTACTATTCGACAAAAAACCTTAAAAAAAAAAAACTGCGCACTTGACGCTTTACTTTCCCACCAAGGAGTCGCACTAGATATTTTATTTTTCCTTTTTTTTATTTTTTCTTTTAAAATACATCGTGGTGTATAAATGCCAGTATCTATTCGTAAATCGATATGCCTTTCTTTCGCCATAAAAGGTGGGAACTCAAGCAAATGTGCAATGGCAAACCAATTAGGTTACGCTGTAATCAAACTGATTCCCCTTTGATTGGATAACAAGAAATACATTTATTGACTCAACGGTTGGACGTGATTAGCAGTGTTTTTATTAAATTTATATAGAACTAGCTTTGCCCGTGGCTTCTCTTCCGTTGATTTTTCTCCGGAAAAAGTAACCACCTTCAAAGTCCCATGTAATTCTATAAGTACCTACCAAAATTAATCTTAACCAGCCTTAACCTAAAATTAACTTTTCAAGCGACCGCCCGAGACTTTATCCGCGTGAAACCAGCATAACGTAATGGTTTTGCTTATTTACAGTATAATAATATAGCCTATGTCTACTCTGAAAGTTCATATTAAATACTTAAATGGGATGAGTAGTTTCGGAGATTGCTTCCTATTATTACAAATTTTTCCTTTTTAATATAAGGCGACTGCTAGAAACCGCAAGAAACTGCAAGGGCTGGTCAGGTCAAGTGTTTTAGACATGACAAAAATGACTTTCGTGCTTTTTTCATTTATAATTAAATAATTCATTTTGTGAATTTTAATTGGATAGTCTTTGAGAATCTAATTTATTTTAAAGCAATAACATAAGAAAAATAAAATTGGCATTACCATCTGCCAACGTCGGTACCTTGTTGGACTGGCCGTCCCTCACTCTAGCGGTCTGCCTCCGTCTTGGCGCCAGGGTAGTCCACCCTCATCGCTGTGTGTGTGGGGAGGCTGTTGACGAGCTTGGCCACCACGGACTCTCTTGCGCTCGCAGTGCTGGTCGTATGTTACGGCACTCCTCACTCAACAGCATCATTCGCAGTGCTTTTGCCACCGTTGGTGTACCGGCTGTTTTAGAGCCAACTGGTATCTCTCGCAGCGATGGTAAAAGGCCTGACGGTATGACCATTGGACCTTGGCAGCTTGGCAGGTCGCTGGTGTGGGATGCGACCTGTGCAGATACCGTGGCTCCCTCTCATGTACGCGCCACCTCGCTTCATGTCGGGGCTGCTGCGGTAAGTGCTGAAAGTCGCAAACGGAACAAGTACGCGAACCTAGGCCTAGGTAGTACCTACGTTAATCTGCAATCTTTTTTGTCATGTCTAAAACACTTGACCTGACCAGCCCTTGAAGTTTCTTGCGGTTTCTAGCAGTCGCCTTATATAAGTATGTATATAATTACTGTGTAATAGACTAGCAACCTGTGACTTGGGTAAACCTAAGTATACTTATAATCATCGCCAGCCTATAAACGTCTCAATGCTGGGCTCAGTCCTTCAGATATGGTCCTTTAGGTGCATTGGGAATCTGCTCTCCTGTCTTTAAGTGGCTGGATAGTGGAGTAGAGTGCGATGGAATAACTGGGAGCAATTTCCTGTCGCCGGTATTCATCACACTTACATAAAAGGCCTGCCTGAAGTGGGGGGAGGTCTCCCAATTAGTTATTTCACTGATTTGAATTAAAAATAACCGTGTCGCGAAGCGGTAAAAGAATACTACCACCGGACTAAAGACTTAGCACGCTACATCTAACAGCTTAGAGGGGCGATGAGCGGCGGCGGAGCGGCGATGGATGGATGCTGCAAATCATGTTAAAGTAAAGAAACTAACTAAAAAAACTTTAACATGATTTGCAGCAATTGAGCAGTATATCCGATTGAGTGTACATCAGTTTTTTACCAAAATAACCAAAAAAAAGCTAAAGATAACTCTACATTCAAATTACATTACTTCAGTGCCGTATGTATATTTAAAAACAAATTATCTTTCAATATGACCGAAGCAAAACTAATTCAGAGCCTGTAACATAAATACATACTGATTGGTGACATCTTACGAACAACTGAATGACCTTGGTGCATAGTGCGGGGTGTGACAGTGCAATCTCTTTTAAGCGCTGTGTAAACTTAGACACTTACATACTTATCACGGCTATTATCCTCAATGGGTTAGGCAGAGACTAGGCAATGAGGACCGCAAAAGCAGTCCTCTGCCATAGTCCACTTTTCACTAAATAGCGACTGCACATGTGCTCAGCGTGACAGATGGTGAGCCATTACCGCTCTATGCTGTTTGATGCAAGTGCAGTCTTTAATCCGTTAGTAGCCTTTTACGACCCCTAAGGGAAGAGAGGGGGAGGTAGTATACTTTAAATGGGCTACGCGACACAGCTCTACACGTAGACACTTTCAATTGCAAAAACGGGACCATCATATCACAGAGGCCGCCGCCGATTTTAACCGCCTCTGTGCTCTAGTGGCTAAGCTAGAGTCTTAGAGGTCAAAATTTAAGAACTTATTAATGTCGCTATGCCATCGGTTCGTAAGTCTAACTCTGGGGCGGGAGAGCCTTGTACTGAGAAGAACCGACAAGAAACTCAGCAAGAACATTTCTTTTCTCCCTTTCTTTTACAGCATCAATACAAATTGAAAATTGCTCTCCCTATCATAGAAGGACATTTTCCATTACAAGATAAAAAAAAACATTTAGTACGATTACAAGACAACACAACAGCAACCAAAAGAATATCTAGGTAATAAAAACAGGTATTCCAATCTTTATTTTATTATCTTTGAAAAACAGAAAAAGAAAGACTATTAAATACTACCATATGATAGCAAGAGCAGACCAGCCTCCACAGGCGGAACTCGTTCACGTGTATGACATGTGAATCAGCCATCGCTTCGCTCAACCAATGTTTTAGGGAACGTAACGACCCGACGGACATGCCACCAGGTTTTGGGTTCGATTCCAAGCGGATGTTCGCATTGTGTACTTGGTTTGGTTGGTGGTAGGGGCTTAACCCTCCTGGCTATCCACCACCATCTATCTAAAGATCGTACAAATGGAAATCTGTAGTCTCGGCCTACAGTTAGATAAGTTGTATCGTTCTAAAAGATGTCCTACTGTGTCATCTGTCAATCACGAACTTGCATGGCCGCCATTGGAGAAATGTTAATTCAGCGAAACTAGGTCTAATTAAATTTCAAAGCGCCTCGAGACGTATTCAACTATGTTGCGTAGGAATTCGCGACTGCTGATGTTCGACATTTATAATTATCAATTTGTGTGCTGCTTTACGTGAAGCTGTATTGATAATGATTACCGCGTCGCTTAGCGGTGAAAGAATACTACCACCCCCTCTTTTCCCTTGGGTGTCGTAATATAGGCGACTAACTGCACATAAATTCAACATCAGAGCGGCGATGGGCTCACCACCTGTCATGTTGAGCACATGTGCAGTTAGTTATAATTTGGTGAAACATGGATTGTGGCAGTGGGCTGCTTTTGTGGTCTTCCTTGCCCGGTCTTTGACTAATCCTTCGGGTAATAATAGTCCTGAAAATTGTATTTATTTAGGACGCATGTTTGTACCGTCCCGTTCCATTTCGACCCGCGGGTGTACGCTAACTGTTGCCGGCGGGCGGGTCGCTCAGACAGACTGCCACGTAAAAACAGTGCTATTGTATTGATTTTGTTCGATCCACCCTGAGACGACGGGCCAGAGAGGAAGTAATGGAAAATGTCATATTATTGGTGAGATGTGTGTGCGGCTTATTATAGGAACATTAAACTCAAAATCAAAGTAAAATGCTTTATTCAATATAAACCTATTTACAGGTAGTTATTGACGTCAAACACATATGTATCCTACTAATATTATAAACGCGAAAGTTTGTAAGTATGGAAGGATGTTTTTTACTCTTTCACGTAAAAACTACTGAATGGCTTTGGATGAAATTCGGTATACAGATAGTTTATAAACCGGATTAACACATAAGATACTTTTATCTCGATATTCCCACGGGAACGGGAACCACGCGGGTAAAACCGCGAGCGGCCGCTAGTATAAAATAAAGTTAACTAACAGAAGTTGAATCTTATCAACTAACTAAACTACTTACCTAACTAATCTACCACCAGCTCAGATTTTGGGAGAGCTGTCGATTGAGAAGAAGCTTGCAAGAAAATCAGGAGGCCTTACTTTTTTCTCCCTCTAAGTAACAAAAGCTACAATTTCGTCGCCAAGTCAAATAAAATACATTAAAAAAACGTATATTTTACAAATTACTTATTAGTTATGCTCGTACATTCACTATGTCCGTACATATTTGTCATTTACATAAAGAAATTACTACCAACCCTTGGATTTCACTCTCTTCCCTTCAGCGTCGTAAAAGGCGACTAACAGACTAAAGAGCTACAGCGTGAGATCCTACAGCATTGAGCGGCGATGGGCTCGCCGCCTGTCAAGCTGAGCACATGTGCAGTTATAATGTTGGTGGTTCTTTCAACTAGACATACTTAGGTTTATTTTCTTTAGGATTAATGTTAGGTAATTTAATATTAATAAATTAATGAATGTATGTTGTTGTTTTTATCAATGCTTTTTTTGTTTACATAATAAAACAGTGTGTTATGTATGTTTTTTTTGTCATTTCTGTGTCACGGCTATTAAAGCTTAGAAAAAAAGTTCTTATCGAAGAAGACCTCAGAAATCTAATTAACATTATTTACATAGATTGATGGAAGCGGATGCTAGGTCTACGAGTATGATTAAGTAATTATATAAATACGTTGTGTATAAAACCATCTTTGGTCTACTCGGTCAACCCTTTCACGATACGATTTCATAATACAAAAACGCAGACGCACTCTTCACCCAATATCCTCAGTTTCCCAACAAATTCACCAAGTGCATTGTCTTAGCTACGGAAAGGGGGGGGCTTAAAAAGGTGGGGGGAGGGCTTGCGAAAGTGGGGCGCACAAAATCAATAGGGGTGGCGCGGCTAAGTGAGTAGAACAGATACCCAGGATGTCACGCGCTCAAAGGGAAAATGCGTTTTTGATATAACTTTTTCAGTTAAAAAAATCTGAAAAAAATTACCACCTCAGGGGCTGTACTATCACCCCTTAGAACAGTATTAGTTATTAAAATGAAACACTTTTTTACGGATTAAGTCGCGTTTAATTTACTATTTACATACTTAGTTTAAAAAAAAGTGTTTCATTTCAATGTGTATATAGTGCTCGTTTAAACCTCAGAAAACAATAGTATTAGTTATATATTACTGTACATCTTTTTCAGATAACGTAATCACGACTATCATCTCCGAAATGTTAGTCAGAGACTAGGCAATGAGGACAGCAAAAGTAGCCCTCTACCAATAGTCCACTTTTCACCAAAAAGCGACTTCACATGTGCTCAGCGTGACAGGTAGACCATCGCCGCTCTTTGCTGTTCTATGTATGCGCAGTCTTTAGTCCTTTAGTCGCCTTTTACGACACCCAAGGGAAGGGTGGTAGTATTCTTTCACCGCTACTCGACACCGGTTGAACAAAATATACATTATAGTTTACTTTAACAAGATAATATTAACAGTCTACCAAATCGGGTGTCAACATTGTTCCAAATGGAAATTTGAAATCTTCTAACTTCCTCGGTAGTCAAGACTAAGCCAAGCGCTCACCCGTAATGTATATAATACAATAAAAAAAAAACTCTGCCCAACTCTTCGGAAAACGAGCATGTTTGTATGTGTATACTTATGTTGTGAACAACTGTGTCGCGTAGCGATAAAAGAATACTATACCACCCCCTCCCTTCCCTTGGGTGACGTAAAAGGCGACTAACGGACTAAACACTGCACATACATCCAACAGCATAGAGCGGCGATGGGCTCACCACCTGTCACGCTGAGCACAGTCATATGCAGTTGCTATTTGGTGAAATATGGACTATGGTAGAGGATTACTTTTGCGGTCCTCATTGCCTAGTCTCTGACTAACCCTTCGGGGATAATAGTCGTGATTATGTATGTATGTTATGTTATGAAAGGTACAAAATAAGCCATTTACGTAGTGGGGTCATAAGGCATGCAGTGCGCGAGTATTGCTGTAACATCAGAGACGAAGCCAACCCAAATCAACAAGTATGAAATGTGGAGGCGGCTGTATTCTTAGCCGGCGACTGCGAGGGACACAATTTTAACTTAATGTCTGTCGCCTTGGCAACAGGTTTAGTCTAAAAGTCTAGTAGAACCATAAAGTTACTATACCTCGCTAGTAGTAGGTAGTTCTACTCATAGTGTAAGGTTCATTTAAAATCATTTGCATAATTCAATTTTAGTCTTTTCTTAAATCTATAGAACGATTGACAATCTATGATTTGACACATGTCATGTGTCGGGGACTCGGGGGGGAGAAGTAGGACGGCAGTCGATGACTTGGTGAGTGAGGCATTCTCGGCTTGGCGCTTGTACTGGACGGACTTGTAATGTAACCGAAACGGACGGATGACGGGAGGACTGGTTGTATATTAAAGGATAATAAATGCTACCTGATATTGACTACGTGTTTTACTACAATAGTAGATAAGTAAAATTACAAATATTATTGCTAACAAATAATAAATATCACTTAATCCTACTACTACTATTCCTAGTGTATTCGCAATTACTTTAGTTAGGTTAGATAATATTGAGTCATGCATTTTTTTGAATAGTCATGACAGACATGTGGAACGGTATATGAAATTCCTCCCAAACCCAAAGAGTTATCAGTAAAAGTACAATTCGTCTTACATAAAAAGTAAGGAATTAAGGATGTGGGGTAAATAAAAACCAATAGCCAAGAGAATGTTTGTTCTGGCATCATTTTAAAACGGCCTGTTTGGCTATTTTTTTTTGTTGTATATGTGATTGTCAGGACAAGTTTTGTATGAAAGAAAATTTTTGGTGTCCGTATCCACGGGGTGTTCATTCGAACGAGGTCGCTAGCGGGACGCTAGTACTAGACATTTTTAACACTATTTATTTGTTTATGCGTTTTGTTGTCCGTGTTAATATAAATGCACATATGCAGTCGCTATTTGTTGTAAAGTGGACTATGGTAGAGGACTGCTTTTGCTGTCCTCATTGCCTAGTCTCTGACTAACCCTTCGGGAATAATAGTCGTGGTTATTTGTATGTATGTATTAAATGAATATATTAGCTCTCACTGTCCTACTGCTGGACAAAGGTAACCCATTTCTTCCACTGATTGTTGTCCTCATTTAACTATACAATGTGATAGGGGTGGTACTTCTAACCCGTTAAGGCTAAGTACTACATCTAAATTCATCGACAAAAAAAATAATATGGGGGGGCCAACCTCCTCCCCCTGTAATTTATGACCATTTTTACTTTATGTTTCATACGTCGGAGAAACATGAAAAAAAGGGCAAACGGTAGCTAATGACACTGATTAACTAATAAATTACGTTGTTTTGTATGTCTAAGATTATTTTGATGAGAAAAAAAACCATTAAGTACTTAATTATTTTGTAATTTAAAATCACTTTTTGAATGTCCATATTAGTTTTTTTTGTCGATAAATTTAGATGTAGTACTTAGCCTTAACAGGTTAGAAGTACCACCCTTATCACATTGTATACAATTTTGGTGAAATTAATCTAGTTCGTTCCGCCAAATAATATTAAGTTGAGTAAAACGCCAAGACAGAGCCGCGACTAGAAATACGGCCCCACCTTGCCTCAGAGGTGCACACATACGCCCGCTATATTGGATTTTGTTTATGCAAAATGGCTTCCCTTTGAAACGGCTCGGTTAAGCAGATTACTAATTACCGACAGAATGCGCTGCGCCTGATTTAGTTACTGCACAACTTATTGAGGTTTGAATAGCTGTATACCGTAGACAAGTGGCTAACGCTCCCTAGCTATTCGTTAACGTTTGTCGATACTAATTTGGTAGAGTTTACAGATGCTTGCCTAATGCTATGCTGGTGGATCGCTACCACACAAATAAATCATCTTACATACATACATACATATAAAAAATAACGACTATAAAGCTGGAAACAAACTATCGGACGCGACTGACGGACGCGGCTGAAAGCCGGCGGCTTATCAGTCGCGGCTGAAAGCCGCGACTGATAAGTGTGTACAGCCTTCAAACATACAGTGCGCCTGATTTCTGTCCGACGTCCGAACGCCCAAGGTCACGTCCGCGACTAACGTCCAATAGTTCTCATAAGGCTAGGTGTTAGTGAAAAATTAAAATAACACGATCTTAGAATTACTTTTTGAAGTAATAAACAGTAAAATTAATATTTTGCGAAAATTGTGAAATATTGTTGAGGTTTTACTCTGTGAAATACACCCGATGGAAACACGATTTGATAAAGTTAGCTCGATAGAATAAGTTCACAAAGTTACATATTTATGTGTCATTTTATCTTCTTTTCCAGGTTTTATTCTTAAAATAAGTGATTTGATATTATGAGTCATTTACCAAAATGAAGTTCATACATAACTTGAGGAATTATAACCGATCGTTTTTTATTTATTACATCTATCAATTTTTTAAAATATAAAACGCGATTATTCGCGCCTTTTCGCTGCTATACCCGTCCCTTACCGTCGTACCGTCGAGAGAGCGAGAGAGAAGCGCTCGAAATACCTCCCCTTCATTGACTTGATTACCTATAAGTCGCGGCTGTCAGCCGCGTCCGTCAGCCGCGTCCGATAGTTTGTTTCCAGCTTTTCCCCGAAGGGTTAGTCAGTGACTAGGCAATGAGAACGACACTCAAGGGAAGAGAGGGGGTGGTAGGATTCTTTCACCGCTACGCGATATGGTTATATATTTTATACTATTATAACGAGCGTTGACATTATGTCCTCATACGTCATCATCCTATACAATTAGCATTCTATTCTATATGTCATTATACCACTTGTCTAGTGCCAGTGCGTCTACTTTGCTTATGTCAATATTTTCAACTGACTGTGTGGTCTAGTGGATAAGCCGGTCCGGTCCGGTCTTTAACCCAGAGGTCCCGAGTTCGACTCCCAGTGGAAGGTAAAAGTGGAAGCGCACTTTACGCGGATTCCTTTAACTACTAAAGGAACTTACTGAAACTTATCTTTAACTGCCGAAATACAACACTGCCACAAACATTAATGTTAAGATGGTGGTAGCTAGCCAGACAGACTTAAAACAGGCCTACCTCCAACTTAACTGAGTACAAGAAATGTAAACATGCTGGTAATTGAACCTGGCACCTCTTGGTCTGATGCAGTATAAAAAGAGTAACCCGCGCCACGCGTCTCTCGGCACCAGAAATGACATACATAAATAATCACGACTATTATCCCCGAAGGGTTAGTCAGAGACTAGGCAATGAGGACCGCAGATGCAGTCCTCTACCACAGTCCACTTTTCACAAAAATAACGACTGCACAGTGCTCAGCGTGACAGGTGGTGAGCCCATCGCCACTAAATGCTGTTGGATGTATGTGCAGTCTTTAGTCCGTTAGTCGCCTTTTACGACACCCAAGGGAAGAGATTGGGTGGTAGTATTCTTTTAAAGAACGCGACACGCTCTCGACTAGAAGTGACGCTTTCAAGAATTTCCAATTTACACCAAATGACATCACATGTGACAGCGCACCCAGGATGCCCTATCAAAACACCCATTATATTATTCTTATGTAACTTTTGAGTTGAGGCGAAAACAAAACCGACCCATTCTCACGCAGAGTTGGATTTTAAACAAATGCTTTTGTTAGGCGACCTTATGCATTATACTGAATAGATCAATAGGTCATGTTTGGAATGGCAGCCCTATTGTTAGGGACACACACGTGCATCGCTCTGCTCTAGGATTTTGCAGGTAAACTAGCAGAGTAGTGGTTTATTTGGAAGGGGATGTGACGTTCAACCACCACCACTGAGGAACTGGCTATGTTCTCTCTAAACTGTCGTAACACAACAAACCTATTAACATTGTTGTTATAACTAATCATGTCGCGTAGCAGTGAAAGAATACTACAACCTCCTCTTTTCCCTTGGGTGTCGTAAAAGGCGACTAAAGGACTAAAGACTGCACACACATCCAACGGCATAGAGGCAATGTTCTCACCACCTGTCACGGGTACGTATTAAAATCCCGAAAGTTCATAATGCCTACAACTAAAATACCTACGTTTAAAACATCGAAAATCAAAATACGAATGTATGAAATACATTATGTCTGATATACCTACCGAAGCTCAATATGTCGATTTTCAAATAACCGAAAGTTCAAAATCCCGAAAATTCAAAATACCGAATTATATAAGACCTAATTTCGAGGTTATATTTTTTTATTAGACAACAGAAATACTAAGCTGCCCTACTCCTGTACGTCACGTGATAGGATAGAAATTTCATTGTAAAAACATGGTTAAGTAATCTATTTTTCGGGTTTTCAATTTTGGCATATCAACTGTAGGTATATAAATCATCGGGAGTTTGAACATTTGGGATTTGAACTTTTGAGATTTTGAACTTTCGGGATTTTGAACTTTCGGAATTTTGAACTTTTGGGATTTCGAACTTTCGGCATTTTAATATTCGGCCTTCAGTCCAAGGTCTTATGAAATTCGGTATTTTATAATACGTAGGTACCCCCTGTCACGCTGAGCACATGTGCAGTCGCTATTTGGTAAAAAGTGGACTATGGTAGAAGACTGCTTTTGCTGTCCTCATTGCCTATATGACTATATATCTCTGACTAACCCTTAGGGGGTAATAGTCGTGTTTACGTGCATGTCGTTATAGCGACTGTCTTTAAATAAAATAGGTGGTAATGGTGACGGTGATTGGTAATATGGTGGTAGCTAGCCAGGCCGTACCACCAATTAATCCAAGTACACAAAAATGAAAACAACAGGTGAGATGAAGATGCTTACGTGTTGAAGAATACCTAAATTTTACTAATAACTTTATTTTCCGTTAAAAACAAACAAAAACAGTACATTACATCATCATCAGCCTATAAACGTCCCACTGGGCGCAGGCCTCCCACGTGGACAATAGGACGTGGGGACATTGGGCCCTAACCCATCACGCTGGCCCAATTCTTTCCAAAGCACGGTGGAGCTGGAGATGTTTTTAATTTGGTCATGTCACCCATCCAGCGACCCGGCATTGCGAAAGTTGCTTAGCGGGCAAGATCTTTTTTTTTTAAATTTATTAAATAATATTACAATGATAATAAACTATAAAGCAAACCATAAATCACGGAGATTTGTCCGGTATGCTACAAATAAGTTAAGCTCAACATATGCACATAATTAACATCAACAAAATGCAATGACAATAAAAGTAAACATAAGCTAGGTAGGTACTTTAAATTAACACACTTATCAAGTAAAATGCGATACAAATTACCGAGTAACAAAACATAAATAGTGGCAACGTTTTTTTGCGTTTGCTACAGGATGTTCAAAAAATGCAATTGAATTTTTTTCTTTAAATTATTTTTTGTTATGCTATTCAAAAACAAAGGATCAATGTCATTTAATAGACGAGGAATTAAATAGTGCGTCGTCCGTTTGAGGAACTAAATAGTGCGTCGTCCGTTTGAGGAACTAAATAGTGCGTCGTCCGTTTTGAGAAACTAAATAGTGCGTCGTCCGTTTCTCGACTGCACTCTCGATCTAGCTGCACCAATTGCACCATCGAGCTCCTTATTACACACATATAATCAAGACTATTATCCCCACAGGGTTAGTCAGAGACTAGGCAATGGGGACCGCAAAAACAGTCCTCTGCCATAGTCCATTTTTCACCAAATAGCGACTGCACATGTGCACAGCGTGACAGGTGGTGAGCCCATCGCCGCTCTATGCTGTTGGATGTATGTGCAGTCTTTAGTCCGTTAGTCGCCTTTTACGACACCCAAGGGAAGGGACGAGGTTGTAGTATTCTTTCACAGGAACGCGAAACGGTTAAACGGCAAAACAGGACATTGATATGAACAAAAGGTTGTCTGTCTACAACATCTAGACCTATTATGCCGGACAGAAACAGTTCACCTAAGGAATAGTTAATTAAACAATTGAACCAGTTGTCTTGTCGTGTTTAATAGGAGGCCTTATAATTGCATTTAAATGCTTTACGTAGCTACAAACGTATTGAATAGAAGTTTTTTCGATTTAGCAAGAAATTTAGTATTAATTATTTTTTTTTGTAACATCTATTCGTTATTAGTAATCTCGTTTTTATGTATGTTACTTGTAACACCTACAAATATGAAGAAGTAAAATGCAACATTCACGAGAGATGTTTCAAGTAGCTTAAAAAGTGAACATACTTGTATATAATCAGGACTATTATCCCCGAAGGGTTAGTCAGAGACCAGACAATGAGGACCGCAATAACAGTCCTCTGCCATAGTCCACTTTTCACCAAATAGCGACTGCACATGTGTTTACGTGACAGACAGGCAGTGAGCTTGCCGCTCTATGCTGTTGGATGTTTGTGCAGTCTTTATTCCCTTAGTCGTCTTTTAAGACAGAGAGGGTGGTAGTATTCTTTCACCGCTACACGACACGGTTTAAGTATAGCCTACATACTAACCCCACAGCCTCCTTACTCTTGAAACCGATCGCTATTGGAACGGATTGGTATTGTGAATTTTCGTACTCCTAAGTTACGACACCAGAGCTAATATGGATTCATATTGCGTGGATATTGAGTGAAAAAAATACAAAACTCAATGCCATTTAGTTCACCCAATATGAATACAAATTAGCGCTGGTGCAGTAACTTAAAAATACGAAAATTTACAATACCAATCCGATCCAATAACGATCGGTTTCAAGAGTAAGGAGGCAGGTGGTAAGTAAGAAAAATTTGGAAAATACAAGCAAACAATTTAAAATAGGAATTAAGAAATGTATGTAAATAATAAGAAAGAGATAAAAAAGAGAAAAATTAAAAAAAGAAAAGAATAGAAAAGATAAAAGAAAAAATTAAAATCCAAAAAAAGAAAAAAACTAAAAAAAAAAACTGAAAACCAAAAACATGCCAAAAAGCGGGAGCAGCTAGCAAAAAAAACCCCACAGGTGGGCAAAGGCCTCCATCATTGAAATCAAGTCATCACCACAATAGATGGGTGTTGGCTTAATCACCAGGTGTGCCTAATGCGGGGTGGTGATACTGGTGATCGCAAACCCGGACTGTGCATTGAAATATCCTTCACAATTTTCCCGAAATGCGAATGGAAGACTAGACTCCGGTTATCGGGCGGAGGACTTAAGTTTATCCGATAAAATGTTTACTGGAAAAAAATCAACCAGTCTCAGGAAGCTTGAATGGGATTCGAACCCACGACCTTTGGATTGCCCGGTCCACTGCTTTAACCGCTGAGCAACCAAGACCCCAGAAGACTCGCTGAATTTTTCCTAATAGTTTGATTTACGCTGCAAGCTAGCGTTAATCAAACTACTAGGAAATAGTATTTCTTTCGACTGTGAGGGTAGACTTCACAGTGACGTAATACCGCTGGCTCGGTAGCTCAGTGGTTAGAGCAGTGGACCGCAATCCAAAGGTCGTGGGTTCGAATCCCATTTGAGCTTCCTAAGACTGGTTGATTTTTTCTTAGTAAACATTTTATCGGATAAACTTAAGTCCTCCGCGTATAATAAAGATATTTATGTTTATCCCTTCTTATAAATAAAAATCCACAGATCTCGTGCTCTACACGACTTGAAAGGGCATTGAAAATGTACCTCCTTATTATAGATTATCAAATGCAATTTTTAGTAAGAACGCGTAATTTTTCTTTCGATAATTTTAATTTATTTTCAGAACCAAAGAAAAAAAATTTTTTTTTAAACCAAATTTTCTAATATATTTTTAGATCATCTTAAACTTAAAACCCTTCGAATTCCGCGTCTTTTGAGCTCTCACACGTCTTGAGCTCTCACACGTCCTCGTGGCCGCACGCGAGCCGCCCGCCGCGTGATATCGCACCTCGCGCCGCGCAAACTCGCGGCTAAGGGCACCTCTACAGCCTCAACCGTCACTAATATCAAAAAAGTGTAATAAGGTAAAATGTTCCTTAGTTTAATACCGAGTTGCCTTTTTCAGTTTTTTAAATTCGGCCCCGTTGTCGAGATATCGGGAATTTTCTGGGAAAACACACGATTTATCGGTCAAAAAAAGTCGTTTTTTTTCAATTTCCAAAAATAGTTTTTGGATTTTTCAAAATATTTTTAGGTAATTTTAAACCCCTTCGAATTCCGCGTCTTTTGAGCTCTCATACGTCCTCGTGGCCTTAAACCTCAGGGTATCACGGGCGAGTCGCACTTTCAGCGAAAATGGGGGCCCTACTGGAGCAAACGAAAAAACCTCTTCAATGTTAAAATAAATTGCCGAAATGTTTGTTCGCACATCACTTCAGAACGGCTTAACCGATTTAGCCGATTCTGTGTTCGTAGTTGTCAATACTAGGTTTGTGTGTAAGAATTTTTTTGTAAACTCTACACGGAATACGGGGTGTTCCCGTCACACGGACGAAGCTCGGCCGCTAGATTTTAGTATAGGTAACACGTAGGCATGAATGCTCTCTCATTTCTATTCATCTAGTCTAGACCACCGAGCAGATATAAAGGTCTAGACTATAGACGAATTGTGTTTCGTCAAGGCCGCACCGGCTGACGACGAAATTTGTTATCGTCTCAGAAGTAGGTTAGACGTGGGTGGACCACGTGAGAAATTATATGGCAAACGCCTTTGATTCAATGTGAATCTTAGCGCTATAAAAATAGGGTACAGTTCGCTATAAATGAACAAACGATCGGATCGTGTTTCCTGAACTTATGTCTGTCAAAGGTATTAATGTAGGCTGATAACGGTTCTGGATAATTTATGCTATTAGTATGATAAATCACTTTAATTATAAAGAGTGCTAGAACAATGAAATTTATTTAAGGAACTGTGTCAGAAATTCAGGATCGTAACAAATAAGTCTAGTAAGTTTGAGTCTGAGGTCACAGGTTCGATTCCCGGTCGGGGCAATTAAAATAAACTGTTTTTCTATATTGATTTCGGGTCTGGGTGATTCGTGTCTATAACAATAATGTGTTTAATTATTAATCACTAATTATATTATTATTATCTACTTATAATAAAATACCATCCACTATCTCTTTTATTAACATATAACGAACAATTTACATAGTTCAGAATTTATATACTTACATAATTAAAGTTCTGTTCCGTATTTTAATGTAATCTAAAGAAATACCAAAAACTTTTTGACTTCTTGGTCATAGAGACGAACAGTTGTTGTAGGACATAATTATTAACATTGAGTTTTGAATCGAGCCACTAACAGAAAGAAACATTTAAATTAAATTGAAAACCAAATAAGTACTTAAAAAGTTTCATTATGTTTTCGTTTCAAACGCTTATAAATCGGAGAGAGCAAAATACGAAAATTCTAATAATTGAGCTGATGTTGACATTTCGTGCTGCCGATATTTTAGTGTATTAGTGCATTCAGGCACCTACCTACCTAAAGCCTGGCCGACCTAATGACACACAAACAATCGCAGCTCAAAGTCCATTCGCCGGTGAACTGATGACGCACCGATAGACAATCAAATTTGAACACTATCGTTTGTTGTGATACGTTTTATGAACTAGGTATCGTTTTTAAATGGTTTTCTTTTCACCGAACAACAGGAACTGAGGACATCTATAGCGCAGCGGCAAAGGCGTTCGGTCTTTGATACTGGAAGAGGATTGCTAGATGATAATTTGATAAAGGAGGGCAGATGGGTCTTAAAAGGAGGTTTTCTGGGAAAAAGAAGGACATTCACAATTAAGCGAATTTTTAATAATATTTTACTTTATTTTTAAATTACTTTATTTACTTTATTTAAATTTCTTTGTTCTTGGTTTTTGATTGAACAAATAATTATGAAAATCTTTACATGTCATGTTTTTGAAGTTGTATTGAGCAAGAATTAAAGATTTAACTGACTGCACACTTAGTCTGTTCCTCTCTCTGCTCCACTGAGTATTAATCAGTGAAAAAACTCTTTCCACATTTGCGTTATTTGCGCTTATACAACAATAAAACTCGCAGATCTAAGCATCTGAGAAACATTCAATGTTTTAAGCGTTTAGTAAAAAGGAGGACTTACAGTAGGTTAAGATGCCATATCTCGACTGTGATTTTTGCGGAAAATGGCCAATTTGGCGTTCTTGATCTCAGAAAATCAATTTTGACATCACTTATTGAATAGTGTAGTTAGTATAGCTACTGGCATAGTGCGTAGCGGCCTCGTTTTTGTAAATTTTGCTTAACTTTTTAATTAAACCCAAAATTGCAGAGAAAGATTTTCATAAAATACGCGAAGGCACTTTTTTGAGCTCATCGATTTAAAAACTGTTCTAAATAAATGAAACAAAACAATTAGAATGTTATCTCTTATGTAGTCGTATAGTGCGTAGCGGCCTCGGAAATTTTAAATATAATTGATTTTAAATAGAAAAAAAAATCTTTTATTAAACAAAAAAACTTCGAAAATCGCTTTAAGTTAACTGTGAATTTCTCTTATCTAAGATAATATTATTGAGCAAAATTTATACCAAAATAATTGTTACTTCATGAAGAATGAAGAATTTATAAAGTATTTATTATCCTATTTCGATAAAAACGATAATTACAATTGCAAAAATCCTACAAAATGCGAAAATGGGTATTTTACGCAAAAATCGCATTCGAGACGTAATAGGCCTCTTAAGGAGGACAGGAGGACAAAACAGAAAAGGAGGACATGTCCTCCTAGTAAATAAGTAAAATCGTTTATTACGTCACACACGCCTTATATGACTGAAAAACAGTAGACAAAAAATAAAAGTATAAACAAAGCCACATCACCCCCGATTCCCGGAGGGGTAGAAAAGTTTAGTCCACATTCAACCCCTAAAGTTTCTACCCCAGAATAAAAATACCTACTCATTAGTCCGTGTTCAACCCCTAAATGTTGTCTATATTTAACCCTTATGGGTTGAGACACAGTCTCCATTTTCTACAATCCAAACACACCTTCATGCTTAAATTATTCTCATAATGTTCTTCTTATTATTTGAATACTCGTATAATGTTTCCTATAACTTTTGCTATGCACAAGCGAAATACTCAATAAAAATTTTAAGCTACGAATTCCTTTTTAGCGAAGCGTGAGAACCATCAATATAATTTATGTAAGTGTTTCGCATGAAACTTGAACTATTTTTTTCGTTGTTACGCAACGTAGACATAGTTCGGAGTATGTTGTAACAATTCCGCCAGTCTGGCATATTCCTCTGTTGTTTTGTAAGTTAGCTCAGAAGTTCGGACGTATGCACACGCATATGAATATTGAATAGTTGAGTCTACATAGGAAACTTTTTACAGTAGAAAGACGGAAAAATTTATACATCCTATAGAACTTATCTTTTTTTTTTCTTATCTTATCTTAGTTGTCCATGTGGACAGGCCTGTGCCCATCAGTGGGACGTTTATAGGCTGATGGTATGCAGATAAGTTTAGATACATTAAATGTCAGATTGTTTTCTGTCCACCCAATTCGTAATAGAGCGGTTGGCCTTGCCACAAGCATGATCGAACTGCGGGCTCACAACTGCTAGAGAGCTCCTAGCTTTTTAGGTTCCGTACTTATCTATATACAAATTCAAATCGTTATTAGGAAAAAGTCGACTGGACTGAAAGAATCTACCTTAAAAGTTTGCGACTCACGTTTGAAGCGTCAATATAATCACGACTATTATCCCCGAAGGGTTAGTCAGAGACTAGGCAATGAGGACATCCCCTCTCCTTAATTCACTAAGTTTTATTTGTACTGGCACCTCGAGATCAACCGTTAGGTTAGGCAAGAAGTGCCAGACGTCCCTACGCCAGTAGAACACTCGCGCAGGAGACCATCTAGCGTTAGGTCTTGACGCCAAATCGGTGCCCGCCGAAGCGCGCTCTTCATTCGGTACTCATAAGACTAGTGTCTCGGGAGAGTATCCCCGTGAACACGTGTAGTTCACTGCCTATTGTCCAGATAGGTAACCGGAGCTGTCAAGCTCGCTCACTTCTCGTTGCACGAAGGGCACAACTCGCAGTGCGGACAGCAAAAGCAGTTCTTTACACTGTATACACTGTTCACCAAATAGCGACTGCACATGTGCTCAGTGTGTCAGGTGGTGAGCCCATCGTCGCTCATATGCTGTTGGATGCATGTGCAGTCTTTAGTCCGTTAGTCGCCTTTTACGACACCCAAGGGAAGAGAGGGGTTGGTAGTATTATTTTAGTAAGCCGCTATACCACGCGACTCTATACTACAATTATTTAATTAATTAATTAACTAACCCACTTACCCCGACCATTAATATGTAACCGAGTCGCGAAGCGGTGAAAGAATACTACCACCCCCTCTCTTCCCTTGGGTGTCGTAAAAGGCGACTAACGGACTAAAGACTGCGTATACTTCCAACAGCATAGCGGCGAAGGGTTCACCACCTGTGACGCTGAGCACATCTGCAGTCGCTATTTAGTGAAAAGTAGACTATTGTAGAGGACTGCTTTTGCTGTCCTCATTGCCTAGTCTCTGACTAACCCTTCGGGGATAATAGTCGTAATTATATGCTATGTTAAATTATTATCAGTTTGTGCGCCGCGAATCTCTAAAAGCCAGTTGAACACAGATGCATGGAATCCTACATAGCGCATTGGGCACAAGGTCACAGATCTAGGTCGCCGATTCGGTACCTAACTCGTGTACGCACTATCTAGGGTGGCTAGGTGCTGTGTGTAGTACACAAGAGATAATTGAAATTGCCTCGAATTTTTGGTTCCAGCAGTCAACAGTTTCTGATTATCAAATAATCATTATTTTTGTCAATAATGAAGTAAAGCCTGTTCTGTGTAAAGTAATTTTTCTGTGTCTGTAGCTTAGTTTTCTCCTTCTTAACCATTATTTTTATTCTTCACTGATAGAAAGATCGATAAATGCAAGGGCGTCGCCAGGGGTGGGGGCAGAAGAGAGGCCCTAGAGATCAAAAAAATAATGAACTGTACTTAACTAACTGTTAAAAATCACATGAAAATAATGTTACCCTACTTGAAACCTTAGACACGCCTCTATGTACAGTGAAGAAATCGTGGAGTTTACACATTGGGACTTTGTACCGTTCTTTTTACAATCGCCTCCTTCATTTATATCGGCTTGCCGCCCTAGGGCCATCGGCTGGCGACACTCTTGGATAAAGGACGATGAGATTCTTCTTGGCGGGAAAGTGAAGCGTCATATCTGTAGTTTTGTCTTATTGTCTAATTTTTTTTTACGAATATTAATGTGAAATAATGGTGTATTATTAACTGTTAAGTGTTCGTAAACGTGCATGAGTGTTGGCAAATAAAACAAAACAGTGCAACATCACTTTTCAAATTCTCTCAAGAAGTCCGTGTGAGATCTCAGTAAAGTCTCACTGGAACTCAAGGGATTTGGGGGGAATATCATTTAGCCTATTATCATCACTCATTATCATCATAAAAGCATAATAAATGAACTATTATTTTGACTGAAGGACTAGTATCCATGGTCAAGAAACAAATTATCAAAAAAATAGGAAGATAATTTTTTCCTTAAATTCGTAGATATTTTGTACAAAATGGCTGAAGAATGACGGTAAGGCAAAGTTTGTTTAAGGACTTTTCGGAGATTGCGATAAAGAGACAACTGTACCATACATTTATTTATTTAATTAATTAATAATTAGGTTTTGACTTTATGTTTTTATAGCAACAGTGTCTTATCAAACCTCTTAGAATTTACATTCTTAGAGAACTGAATGAAAATATTTTACAATATTTTTAACATTCTGTTAAGATAAGACTGCTACTAATCTAATTTATCTAAAATCTAATCAAATATTAATTAAGTACAGTAAAACTAAATAAGTAAGTACTAAAGATTTAAGAATTTAAATATTTGCAGTTCTGTATGGAACAGCTGATTTTTATTTCGCAAATTATTCAACAACATGTGTAATGACCAAAATATAAATGAAAAAGAAGTGAACCAATTCAGCAAAATAGAAATTAAAAAATGACGGTATATTTGGTCGTCGGCAAAAACCGCGGTAACTGTAGTTCGACACGCGACAGTGTTTGAACAGAAGCCGAAAATTAATTTGCAATGAATGCTTTGGTTCTAAATTTAAAATAAGCATAAGTATTACAATAAATTACTTAGTACCTACTAAAAAGGGTGAACAGACCGTATCAGATAGGAAGTGGTATCTGCATACCTCTCCGGGAAATAGCCGTGATTTATAATATGTATAAAAAGTACAGCCTGTATATGTCCCACTGCTAAGCAAAGGCCTCCAACACTGAAATCAAGTCGTTGCTAAAATTTGATGGGTGTTGCCTTATGGGGGGAAATTCCGGGCCTTCGCGGGTGTTGCGCGGTGCGACGTACGCGGTAAAGCTTATGCGCCATTTACATTTTTATCAAAAATTAAAAAAAATGTTTTGGAAATCCAAATCAGTTAAGAAATCGAAAAGGAATACCTATGTGTTTATGATTTTATAGGAATTATTATTGTAAAACACGGTCGTAATGTGCATTTAAGTAGGTATATGAAATGTTAGAGGCAACTTCAGGATTTTTTTTCTATCGAGCAAAATGTTTCCAATCGTGTTTTGGAAACAGTCATCCCACACATACGTTCTGTAATACATATTGAAAGTTTCAGTGCAAAATATCTAATGGCGGCTCCACATTAGTGCCGTGAATTCACGGCATGAAATCACGGCACAAGTCGTGCCCTCCATATTCACGGGATGCTCACAATTGCTGTGGCAACATGCTATTTAGATGTCCAAAACATTATTAGAAAGCGTTGGAAAAAAAAGATGGTGGATGACTGAAATACATCGTAACCGATCAAAGTATAGTCTGGAGTAAACTGATTAATTTCCTATTTGGTAAACTGGCACGGGGCCGTGAATGTGGATTTGTACGCGTGAACGCCGTGCAAACCCTTTGTCGCGGGACAAAATACGCGCGCGATCACGCCTTTTCCCCGATCAGATCGGGGAACAGACGTAAACGCGCGTGAACCCTATGAAAACCGTCCATATTCACGTTCACGCCTGTTTACGGATCTTCACGGCATTAATGTGGAGCCGCCATAAAATACTTTGAATAAGAGCTAATAGAAAACAGCCAATTTTTCCGTTTTCACTACCTAACCCCCCTAAATTACCACGCTTACCAATTGCGAGTAGTTAGGTGATCACAAACAAGAGCGCAAGATTGAAAAAACCGGAAACACACTTCGCCTCACCTGTGAGTAAACCCTCCGGAGATGGAGCCAAGCGCTTGATCAGTCGGCTACCGAGGGGGAAAGATGCAAATGTAAAACAATAAGTTAAAGTACTTACACTTAAATATTATCTAAGAGGAAAATACCAGCTAATTTAAAACAATCAACGAAAACAAAAACTTTTCCTGTACAAAATGTCTCTCTTTCCCACAGACGTATAAGAAGTATACGTCTGTGCTGTTTCCTCATTCACATACGGGACCTTAAAAGAAAGAAAAAACACCGGCACATCCACGTGCGAGCCAACGACAACAAGCTTCGTCATTTACGGCATTTTCGTTTTCTGACGTTTTTCGTCATTTTCGTTTTCTGACGTTTTTCGTCGTTTAACGTGGCCTAGCATCCGCGCCGATTTTAGTGGAAGCATTGGCCCTACCATGGGTTTAAGCAAGACAAACACAACAACATACAAACTAATCTATATATTTAAAAATGAATTGCTGTTCGTTTGTCTCGCAAAAACTCGAGAATGACCGAACCGATTTGGCAAATTTTGATCTTGAAATATTTGTGAAAGTTCAGGGAAGATATTAACGGTGAGAAAAATTTTAAAAATCCTTAAAAAACATAAAAAGACGTCGTGCAATATAGGTATTGAATATGTCGGTCGTAAAAGGCGACTAACGGACTAAAGACTGCACATACTACCAACGCTGAGCACATGTGCAGTCGCTATTTGGTGAAAAGTGGACTACGGTAGAGGACTGCTTTTGCTGTCCTCATGCCTATAGTCTCTGACTGACCCTTCGGGGATAATATGTATTCTATATATGTAACATATATACAGATTATTAGTTTCTTCCGTAAGTGAACTCATGGTAGGGGTGGTGGCGCTCTTCACGAATTTTTCCTGGTATTCCAATCAGCCCGACGATTTGTAGCAACAAGGTTTGGCTGGAAACAAACTCGTAGAGTAGGCGTTGGTTGTAAGCTGTAGTTTCCATAGTGTTACATAATGTCAACTGTATTCAGACTTGAATGCCTCAGAGAATCTGGGGTATTAGGACTCACGTGGTGTCAGGATGCCTCGTATTGTCACTTATTTATTTATTTTATTTTATTTAGGACAAAAAACAATTACACAATTGGTACATTTATAAAAGTAAATACATCAAGTAGGGTTAATTGTGCAACCAGCAACATTGTCCACAACGGAGGTATTTATAAAATGTTTGAGATAGGCACCAGTACACTACACTACAACAAACATGGAAAAACATGACTTAACAAATATAACAAAACAAACTCCTTAGGACGTAAATGTAGCAAAGTGCCAAAAATTAAACATGTAGTAAAAATAAACAGAACAAATCAAGTACTTATCTTATTTTATTAAAAACTTAGTTACTTGTGTGAGAGAATTTGTAAAATCTGCTTTTTAAATTTGTTAGACGATAGTGTAAATAGATCTACGTCATTCGCATTTTCGTTAAACGATTGTACAATTCGTGACACTGGTATGCGTTTCCCAGCATTAGTTTGAGAGCGGTACGGTATAAACAGGTGATGCAGATGAGATTCTCTGATTCTTTGAGACTTACTAGGTATTCTATAAAGTAGTCACTGTAATCAGACTTGAACATCTCGGAGAATCTGGGGTACAGGGACACATTTGCGTAATGTTTCGGAAAATCTAGGTGGGAAGATGCCTCTATGTCGCCTTATAATGTTTTCGAATCAAATGCCTCGGAGTATC
The DNA here is from genome assembly GCA_963921215.1 of Scoparia ambigualis. Lineage (NCBI taxonomy): Eukaryota > Metazoa > Arthropoda > Insecta > Lepidoptera > Crambidae > Scoparia > Scoparia ambigualis. The sequence goes on from OY992524.1 coordinate 21,252,840, forward strand.
TGGGTACGGAGACATGCATGCGTGATAACTAGATTCCCCTAAGCCGGCCAGTATATACAGGACAGGGTGATCAATCCAAATGGGTCAGTAGGGAGAAATCAAAACTGGAAGAGGTAGGGAAATCTGGATTTTAAGGAACCATGGCGTCGATTTTAAAAATGTTAATGGCATTCAAATTTTTTTTTAACTCTCGTACATACCTGGGAATCGTTAATATATCTGTAAACAATGTTTTAAAACTCTGCAAGTACATTCGTCGTTATTGTTGATGGTGTGAATAATAAGGTCACATGGAACATTTTTAAACCAAAAAATAAAATAATTATTTTCAAAATGGTAGCCATTTTCCTAGATGCGAATAAATTCGACTTTATGTGCCTACACAAGATTTCTTAGCAAAATTTGGCCCTTTACACATTGTGATGTGAAAAGGGCCAAATTTTGCTAAGAAATCAGGAATCAAGAAATCAGCACAGGATCGACGAATACGACATGCGATTACTTGCAGATTTTTACCAGGTTCGATTCCCGGTTATGTTTGAGAGTTTAAAAAAAATTAAATGCCATTTTTATTTAATTAAAAATCGACGCCATGGATCGTAAGATCAGATTTCCCTATCTCTTATAGTTTTTAACCCTGTATACGTCATTCGACTCCAAAGTACTAAAGTTAGAGTTACAAACTGACAAACATTACAAAAGATGCCTAAACTTGCAAGATCGCAACCCACACTGCGGTACCTCATTATGCCTACATATCTAACTGTCTACATCAAACTGCCCAATCTCCCCGAACTCCCCCGGATTCCCCCGGACCCCCGAGGTGCATTCACCGACAAACTAGACCATTTAAGAGTGGCACCCGCCGTGAAATTGCACTATCCGTAATTATGCCGCGAATTTCAGTAGAATTCTACCTTCCCGCTATTAGGCGGTTAAAAACGCTGAAAACTAACCCTCAAATGTTAAGGAAGAGCCGTTGGGCCCGGATGCTGTAATTTGGCCTCTAGTACCCAAGGTACCTACACGGTACGTAGTCAACTATCCTTCCTACTCATATTATAAACGCGAAAGTTTGTAAATATGGATGGATGTATGTTACTCTTTCACGTAAAAACTACTGAATGGATTTGGATGAAATTCGGCATACAGATAGTTTATAACCTGGATTTACATATAGGATACTTTTTATCTCAATATTCCCACGGGAACGGGAACCATGCGGGTGAAACCGCGAGCGGCCGCTAGTAGAACATAAATACTTTTTGTATGCAATAAATTTTTAAGTAGTTTCTTTTTAAGTTAAAGTTTAAAGTTAGTTAATTTACCTAATTTAAGCGTTCACGTGCTACATTGTATTTCTATTAAAATTGGGAAAAAAGTACTTGAACTTAGTGGAATAGGTGAATTAAGTCTACTAAAAGTTAACGTTTTTCTTCAGTAGACTTAATTTACCCATTTGCAGGTGAATTAAGTCTACTAAACCACTTCTTGACGTCAAAACTATTTTCAAGTTTTATAATTGACTACTGAATCTACCATCAGTTCGAATAATATTTCAGCAATCCTTTATTATTATTTTTTTACTGAGCCGGTGAACGTGAGCATACGCGGTTGTAGAATACTTTTTCCAGCGAAAAATTAACGCGAGCGAAACCGCGAACAAACGCTAGTCTTTTATAAAAAGATTTTAAATGTGACAGTGCCCCACCTCTTTAAAGAAGCACTGAAGACCACCAGGGGTCCACCACTGTCCCCTCTTAGAGCTGTATTACTTAGGGGGAACCTGCACGAAATTGTGAAAATTTACGTATTTTTAAGTTACTTGTAATATGCGCTGAATTAGTTAAATACATTAAAAGAACTTACGTAAGTTAGCCTGATCATTGCACAAGGTCGTGGCCTTGTTGAAATTTAAAACAAATTCTTTAAACAATAACAAGCAATACATAAATCGAATGACTTCTAAAAACATTTTTTTTTTTGGCAACTTTCTTAATTTTACGCATGAAACAAATAATTCTTACATGAAAATATTTGTATTGATATTTCGCAGGTCGCCCCCATCTTAAAAAAGTAAATTTTTATTTCTAACTCAAACGCGTGATAGTTTTGTACATTTCGCAGAATAAAAATATTGCTCTAATCAAATTAATAGGTCTGAAACTTCAAAGCAGAATAGTTCTTATTTTAAAAATCAATATGATTGATTTTGTTTTGAAGTTTATTATGAGACTTATGTCAGGTTTTGCGATCGCGCGGCACCCTCTTAAATCTCACTATGCAAAATTCGTATGAGAATTTCCATAGTTTCTTTAATGTTACCTGTTTTGTTTTTAGTTATTAACATATCTGTGTTCTTCTCATGTAAGTGAATTTTTATTCTTTTTGAGAAATTTCTAATACCATAAGCCATAGTAAGCTGTAGCAATTCCGCTCATAAGAGTTTACGGTATGGCCCCAAGGCATTGTTGTTCAACTCATTTTACTCATTTTAACGCTAACAACTAAATTAGCTACCATCGACTGTCAGTGTTACCACAATGGTAATAAAATGGCCGGTATAAATAAACGCGCATTGTCCGTCGGCGACTGAGGAAATTAAAGTTCCGACGCGTACCATGCCGCTTCTAGTAGCTTATGCGGACTGGCGGGCGTATTAGAAAAAAAAATACAAGTTTGTTGAAATGAAACACTTTTTTGCGGATTAACTCACGTTTAATTTACTATTTACATAGTTTTTTTATATTATCCTGGTGTTTCGAACCCTTTACAGGGTCCGTGGTCACAAGGGTCAGTCTCCCTGAAAAAAAGGGTTTCATTTCAATGTGTAGTGCTCGCTCAAACCTCAGAAAACAATACAAGTATGTTTTTTTATACAATTCATAATACTATGCGTACTTATACATCATCATCATCATCATAACGGACTAAAGATTGCACACATATCCAACAGCATAGAACGGCGATAAGCTCACCACCTGTCACGCTGCGCACATGTTCAATTGTAATTCGTAGAAACGTAGCCTATATGGCAGTAGATTGCTTCTGTTGTACTCATTTGACACTTGGGAGTCGACTTTAGAGTCGACGACCCGAGCAGTGGTAACTGCGAGTTGTGCCCTTCGTGCAACGAGAAGTGAGCGAGCTTGACAGCTCCGGTCACCTATCTGGACAATAGGCAGTGAACTACACGTGTTCACGGGGAGACTCTCCCGAGACACTAGTCTTATGAGTACCGAATGAAGAGCGCGCTTCGGCGGGCACTGCTGATTTGGCGTCAAGACCTAACGCAGATGGTCTCCTGCGCGAGTGTTCTACTGGCGCAGGGACGTCTGGCACTTCTTGCATAACCTAACGGTTGGTCTCGAGGTACCAGTACAAATAAACTTAGTGAATTAAGGAGAGGGGATGTCCTCATTACCTAGTCTCTGACTAACCCTTTGGGTAAGTAAATTATTGTAGTGAATCTGCATACGTGTCTGTAGTCAAAACTATAGTTTAAAAACATAATAGTTATTAGCTATAGGCTATACCGATAACCAATAACTTAATAAAATAATATTTGATTGTTGTTTCCAAACTGTGTAACATCGTTCGATCAGTACACTTCTATTGCAAAACTTCGATACAATTCACGCAAGTGATACCAGCATCGGAGTAGCAGAGTTTAGGGTTGGCAACAGTACTTTCAGAGTAGAAGAAAATGGCGGGTAATAATATAATTGGAAGTACTGCATCTGTTTACTGTACTTTTACGTAAAATGAATTACATAAAATAATGAAAGAAAATTGTAACATGGGGTTTTTCAAAAAGGACGTGATAATTATTTACAGGGTCGGCAACGTTACTTACTTCTAACCCGTAAAGGCTAAGTACTACATCTAAATTCATCGACAAAAAAAATAATATGGGGGGTCCTAACCCCCCCCCCCCTCCCTCCCCCCTATAATTTATGACCATTTTTACTTTATGCCATATCAAAGGTTTCATACGTCGGAGAAACATGAAAAAAATGGCAAACGGTAGCTAATAACACTGGCTAACTAATAAATTACTTTGTTTCGTATGTATGATATTATTTTGGTGAGAAAAAAAATCATTACATAAGTAATTATTTTGTGATTTAAAATCACTTTTTTTAAGTCCATATTTTTTTTTTTGTCGATGAATTTAGATGTAGTACTTAGCCTGAGGAGCTCGATGGCGCAGCGGCTAGCGCGTTCGGCTTGCGATCTTGCCCGCTAAGCAACTTTCGCAATGCGAGGTCGCTGGATGGGTGACCAAATTAAAAACATCTCGAGCTCCTCCGTGCTTCGGAAGGCACGTTAAGCCGTTGGCCCCGGTTGTTGTCGTAAGATAACAATCGTTAAAACCCACCAACCCGCATTGGGCCAGCGTGGTGGGTTATAGCCCAATATCCTACGTGCTACTGTTCACGTGGGAGGCCTGTGCCCAGCAGTGGGACGTTTATAGGCTGATGATGATGATGATGACTAAGCCTTAATAGGTTAGAAGTACCTACCACCCCTATCACATTGTATAGAAATGCCTAATTCCTAGTTAGGAATCTAAATACAAATGTTTTTTTAAACTAGTTGGTATAAAAAAACATTGGAAGTCATAAATAGTTCATACACACATTGATTCACGACTACCATCCCCATAGGGTAGTCAGAGACCAGGCAATGAGGACCGCAGAAGCAGTCCACTGCCATAGTTCACGTTTCATCAAAATACAACTGCACATGTGCTCAGCGTGATATGATGTTCGATATACGTGCAGTCCGTCAGTCGCCTTTTACGACACCCAAGGTAATAGAGGCGGTGATAGTATTCTTGTAATGAGCCGCTACACTACACAGCTCTCGGAAATAATTCCTAGTTGACTAAAATGATTTTTTTCACTAAGATAATCGTGTCGCATAGCGGTGAAAAAATACTACCACTCCGTTTCTTCCCTTGGGTGTCGTAAAAGGCGACTAAAGGACTAAAGACTGCACATACATCCAACAACATAGAGCGGCGATGGCACATGTGCAGTCGCTATTTAGTGAAAAGTGGACTATGGCAGAGGACTGCTTTTGCGGTTCTCATTGCCTAGTCTCTGACTAACCCTTCGGGGATAATAGTCGTGATTATGTTATGTATGTATAAAATACTTATACTTTTTCATGTAATTCATCTGTTACTATTGGCCCGCCCGCGGTTTCGTCCGCGTGAACACTATGCCTAGACGAGTTTCCATTTTTTTTACGAACCTTCTTTCGACAAATATTATTATTGAAACAGTTGTGATCGTGAGTGTGTCAGAGTGAATAAATACGAGCAGATGATTTTTATTTTCGTTTTTATTAACGTGGTAGAGAGTGGTTCATAAAATGCGTTCTCCGTTTGCTGGCAGCCCTAGCCTCAGCGTGACGTTTAGGCCGGTTTCCAAAACACTTCACAAACCAAATGAAAGTACGGTCGGCGCAGGAGTTGCAAAGCCGCGGCACAACGGTGCGGATACTTGCCGGAAAGCGGTACGGTCGGTAAAAGTGGCAGGCTAAAAAGATTTTTTTTTATGTTTCAAAATGTTTGTTTTCCGTTTTTGACTGAGTGCAGTTATTAACATTTTAATATTTATATTTATGCATGATTTTGTACTTACATCATTTTACGGATTGGCTTTAAATTATGGTTAAAATGTAATTTTTTTGGGGCAGAGCACGGGTGGAAATTTTACATAACAAATTAAATAAGCGAAGTAACAAATAATAATCGAAAGCGAAGCTGCGGGCAAAAGCTATTGTTTAATTATTTCTCTATGACGATATAACTTTTCTGCCGTCCGTACCTACTCGTGGAGAGCGCGGTGTGCTGTCAGCGAAATCGCTGATATTACACGGAATCAAACCGAAACTAAACCGAGCGGCCTGCCGCAGCGCCGCACAGCCGCACTGCTGTGCAGCATTCAAATAGAACGAGACGCGGCTTTTTATGAGTATAAAAGTCTTGACAAACATACAGCCCATCGCTGAGGCATTGACAATTGACACAGAATACTTAGAGAAACACAAAATACTGAATGAGCCATGTAATATTAAATGAAGCACATAATACTGCAGTCCCCCTGCTTCCACAGTGGGACGTTTCAATAAATGACAGTCTAAGCTGATGATGAAAAAGCATTTCTAATTGTCTATAATTAATTTATATAGAGAACCATATTTAAATAGACTATTTACATTCAAATACATAATTTGTATATATATGACCTGGTAACGAAATTATATTTTTTTTTGTAAATGTCGTTTCTTCTGTGCGCTTGTGGTTTCTTGCGCCCGTTCTTTGCAACAGTTAAAAAATGATACCCTAAATGGGTGGTAGGTTAAAAAAGGTTTGGACGATTCAAAGTATTATTAATTGAGAATGTTGAATAAATATATTTTGACTTTTTTTGACATAAAACACACTTGAAAAAAAGGAAGTTAAAGCATATAGACTTAGGTCAGTCTTATCACCATAAAGTGATCTCTACCATACAAACTTTGTATGAACAAGTTACAAAAAACCGTTTCCCAGTATTCCGTTTGGTACAGTCAACGACTAATTTGCTGTTTCCGCCGCAATAGTAACAGTATATTTACTACTGGTCAAGGAATTTAGCACTTATTCCAACGCAATAAAAGTTGGTTGACTGCACAAGTAAAGTTGTGTCAAACCCATAGATTACTGAAGACCAATCCAATATTAAGAACGTGTGCAACGCAAGATACGAAAGTTTCTAGAAAGTTAATTAAGTAGCTTTAAGATGCCATTACAGAGATCTAAGTATCTAGCATTCGTAAGTGATGTCTTTTATTTTATGACTTGTTTTTTTTATTGCACTGAAAAGGAAATCGTTGCGTCAAAACTTTACTTGCTAATCGCTAACGACTTTGAATTGCTTTATAACAGATTTTGACATTATACTAAAATGCTTTGCTGCGATACAATTTGAAAAAAAAAAATTCGGGGCAGATCACAGAAATTTAACCTGTGGGGCAGATGCACGGATAGTGCGAAATGTCAGAAAGGTACAGGTTCCCAATCCAGCACCTAGATTTTTTTTTAATTTTTACAATATTTTATGATCGTAAAGTTTTTCTTAAATGATGGCTTATGCGGTTTGCAAATTTAGCCAGCGTCATATTGTATGATACGGGAGTTTAAGTTAAATATTGTCTTAGTTTAAAGTAAAGATGAAAATTTGTTATGATATTATAACAGCGTTATATACGTTACACTAGATAGGCCGTTCCGAACATGCACTATGTTCCACTCATCTGCGGAGTCGACTCGGCACCTTGCTTTAGTCACAGAATAAATAGTATTTTAGTGTGGCTCTGACATTCGCGCGTGCGGAGCGGCGAAAATAATTCATTATTTCTTTTCAAAGTGTACACCTAGACGTTTACTACAATTCAGTTGTCAAGTAAGTGAAATAGAAAAGATATTTTTTCAATTATTCGTCGCCCTATTGCTTGTTTGTCCTATCTCCATTTCTTAAATTTTACAGTAGACGAGTTTTATGCCCTTTAATATAAGGAAGCTATAGTTTATAGATTTGAAGGTTTTTCTTAATACATGAGTTACTTATGCATTAATTGATATAAATGTCATCTATAGATGGTAATCAATTATACCTTATTTTACAGTTTTTATGTGGAGATAAGCCAAACATGCACAAAAATAATTACGTATGTGGACTTAGAACGAAACCTCAATGGAGATAGGACAAAGTGACAGTTTTATTTTTGCGTGCTTGTTGGTTCTATGTCCCAAATGTATATACAGGATGGGGTATAAATAAATCACTAAACTAAGTATTACTTAATTAAAAGGAACTCCAGTTTCAGTTTTATCACTTTTGGATTGCTTCGTGTGTTCTGGGCCTCAATTTAATACTGTCTAGCATAAAACATGTGTCTTTGAAAACTTTCTTTTAGATTTTAAAGTACTTAGGTATAAATGACGAATGATTTTTTTGAAAAATTAAAGTGTAATTTATTGATGTCTATAAACTGAATTCTCTGTTCCTGGTTTTACGGCAGCTGAGCTTATATTATATAAAATTTATCCAATTTTTATACAGCTTAGTTGGTGGTGCATCCGACCTGTAGGCCTATTCCCTGACTCGGCTGACAGTTAAAGTGATAAACACCCAAGGAAATTCGTCGTATTGTGCGCGCGATCTGTATTTTTCACTAGCAATTAGCATAGTACACAGCAGTGTAAAACGAATTTCCGTGGGTGTTCATAACGTCTAAAATAAAAATAAAAACTTAAACTTAAACCAAAACTAAACTTTATTCGATTATTTTAATATAACTAATAGTTTGGTAAAATTGGCTGAGCTTGGAGGTTGTAAAACGTCGTTAAAACAACACCCTATTTGAATTTCATCACTAAAGTAAAATGTATGTTCTGCTCAGTTTGCGGCTGCGTCTGATTATAATTACTTTTACAATATGTTCTAGACATAATTTGGCATTAGTCTGAAACAATTATATATTAAAAACTCATCAATCACAACGAATAAACCAGTTTTTTTCTCAATTCTGGTGATGTGGCCAGCCACATTGACAAATAAAACAAAATGGCGGGGATGGTGTCGCGGGCTGTGATTGGTCAATTGAGTGGACATAAAACACTCAAGCACTCAACATTTTTTACGATGTTGGAAATACAACAAAAACTGGACATAGAACAAACAAGCACGGAATTTTCGTTACGCTGTCATGTCACAAATAAAATTAAAACACCTTTTTAGTTGAGTTAAAAGAAAAATGTTTTAAATATTTTTTGACTAACAGGACCAAAATTTTAATCTATAATCTAAAAATACTGCATTTAAAAGTCATTTTCGACAATTTGGTCGATAGGACACACAAGCACTAGAGCGACGAATTGTAATTGACAATCTATTTGGGACACCATCTTGATACACACTACGTTGTCTTTGACCAATCTGGCGCTGCGGCGCTGCGATGTCAGTCTGTTGATTAGACGACATAAATGTATTAGCGCTGCAGCGGCTGTAGCGAACTTTAGGTCTCTCATTCCAGAATTTGAACAAATGGTTTGTATGAACGTTCTTGTCTGTACTTTTAGGTCAATGTGATATAAACGTTTAATGGTAAATAATATTCCCCACAAACTAATAGAGTTTTAGTAAGATATGGATCTCACACGGACCTCTTATGAGAATTTAAAAAGTGATGTTGCACTGTTTTGTTTCATTTCACCAACACTCATGAACGTTCACTGACACTTAACGGTTGATAATCAACCATTTCAAATTAATACACATTTGACAAAACACAATCCACTATTAATTCACTTTATTATTCGACAAAACACAAAGAACAATGCGAAGTTACATCTTTGGCTCAATATAAATTCTCATGGATAATAATAATGAAAATAATGTTATTACCTACGTGTGGTTTAATATCGAATACTTTTCTATTATATTAAATTTTAGATAGACGATCTGACAAAAAAATCATTTGGCTATTTCAAATATCGCTAAATCAATAACAGTAATTAATAATTTCAAATGTAGAGTCATTCATGTCACTTTTTCACTATTTTTTTAAATACAATAAACCTTCCATTATTTCCGGTAATTTAACCTTCGATCAACAATACAACTTGTTGATTAACTAATCAATTACTTACAGAGAAGTTCTGCTAAGAAATTAAAATTTCGTGCCTATTGTTGTAGGTAAAGACAATCTGGCATTGTTCTCTAGAAAACAAAATATTACAGTTTTGAGGTTAACGCAAGGAACTAAGTTCCTTGGGTTAACGTAATAACATAAACAAAAGTTTCAAAACAGAAGAGAATTAAAAACCTAATAAAGACACAATCAAAATTATACTCTATGGTACAACATTATCTCAATGTTGGCATTACGCTGAAAACATGAAAATGAAAAAGTTGACAGTCATATTGTGACTGCGCAGCCAAACATGGGCTGGGAATAAAGTTTAATGTGTTCCAAATTCAAATTTAAAACAGAACTTCGCGGGCGCCGCGCTTCGCCGAAACGCTCTACATTGAAACAATAGCTCAAGTGTCCTTCCCCGGAATTGGCGCGGAAATTTTTGTTATCTTTTCGTGTTCCCCGAACGGATTTTAAATTGAGAACGCAAACGTTGGGCCGCTAAAATGTCGACGGAGTCGTCGTAATTATATGGAACATAACTTTTCTTAACATTTTATTTATTCTGCCTTTTTCAGTCATAGAGAGCAATGAGTTTTGCTGATGTAATGTACTAGTGCATTATCAAGCCTGTTTGTGAAGTGCTTGAATGATGGCAAATAAAATTAAATAGTGTACCTAACGTCTGTTTACAAATTCTTTCTAGAATAAGAGATTCCTGTCAATACTCACTAAAATCATCCCACAGCATATTATTTCTGAAAGTGAAATTAAATTAAATAAGCTATGTAAAAATTGGACAAGAAAAAAGTTGATCTTTCATTTAATAATCTATAGAAAAGTCCTACTTCAAAGAAAATAAATGAAAATAAAATCATAAAAGTTTATAAGTGCGAGTTCTCCTTATGCTTTACCACCTTCACTCTTTTGCTATTAAAAGGAAACAATATAAGAAGTTGACGGTCAACCTTCAAGATTAAAGAAGGATACGAAGATGAGATAAAAATAAGAAGAATAAGCAAAAGAAGAAAAAAGATTTCAGACGATTAATACAGTGTATATTACAGAAAAAGAAAGAGAGAGAGAGAGAGAGACAGACACAGAAAGAGGGGACGTCCACCGTCTAGGTGGGTCGATGATATACGTAGCCCATTAGGCCAGCACAGGACCGACGCGAATGGCAAAAACTGAGAGAGGCCTATGCCTAGCAGTGAGTTAAGAAAGGCTGAGAATGAGGATGACGTCTATTGTCTCCATCCCTAGGTTGCCTGGAAGAATATCGCTGTTAGTGATAAGGCCGGCTCATTGTGCGACTTCTTTTAAATTGTAATGTTTTACATTTCCTGTGTTTTTAGTGTACAATAAAGAATAATCTATTATATTCTATGGTGATAATGATGGTACTGGAAGCACTTTTATCTTATTTTATTATTTTATTTATTTTTATTTTACTTCTTTGAATGGCTGTGCAGGCCGATATAAAAAATAAAAGTATAGCCTACATAGCTGCTGTCCCACAGCAAGGCATAGGCTTTCATCGTTAAAATCAAGAATTCGCTGCAATTGATGGATAAAAAAGATGAACCTGGACAATATTATGTTTAAAAGTGGGAATTCATGTGTGTCTTAGCGCCGTCTGTAGCTGAGTAATCTGTCTTTTTAGGTAAACTAGCGGCTTGCCCGCGACTTCGTCCGCATGAACACCTTGTGTACTCTGACAAATTACCTAAAATGTTCTTTCATATAAACCTTGTCCTGCAAAATTACAAACACAACAACAACAAAAAATTAATTAAACTTCCATTGTGAAGTGATGCACGAACATACATTCGTGGCAATTGATTTTTATATATAGTTGTACAGTCCAAATACTAATAAATAGGTAAGTAATATGTTAACATAATGACAACTCAGCAAACAAAACAAAAATGAAGTAAGAAACAGCAAACATTTTTATTAAGCGAATTAATATATTGTTTAACTCCTCTTTCATTTTTTAAGTTTTTTTCAGAATTACTATTATTTTCTTTATAAACCACCCCTGTATTAAAAGGAACAATACCAAAAATATTAAAATTGGTCAATTCGTTTTTGAGTAAAATGCAGACTAACGATCAGCTAATGATTTATACAATGTGATAGGGATGGTACTTCTAACCCGTTAAGGCAAAGAACTACATCTAAATTCATCGACAAAAAAACAATATGGGGGGGGGGGTCCTACCCCCTCCCCCTATAATTTATGACCAATTTTACTTTATGCGATATCAAAGGTTTCATACGTCGGAGAAACATGAAAAAAATGGCAAACGGTAGCTAATGACACTGGCTAACTAATAAATTACTTTGTTTCGTATGTTTGAAATTATTTTGGTGAGAAAAAAAAGTCATTACTTAATTATTTTGTGATTTAAAATCACTTTTTTATAAGTCCATATTATTTTTTTTGTCGATGAATTTAGATGTAGTACTTAGCCTTAACAGGTTAGAAGTACCACCCCTATCACATTGTATATAGATAGAGATAGATAGAGTTAGTACTATTTTTTTTTAATTTAATTTATTTATTGAAATAAAGGAAACAATATTATTCTTAAACTACTTAGCGCCTTAAAACCTGAGTGGTTTGTCTAGGCGTAATTTCAATTGTTTCCCGCGGTGTCCTAAAGCGCTGTCTTAGCGGCCAGTATCGTTTCGCGCCATAATCGCGGCGATAAGGGCGCATTGTCCGCGCGCTTCCATTTGCGCGCTCGGATGTGACCGATGGATTTTCGATTCGACAATCGGTGCTCGATCGATAATCGATTGAATGTTCTAGAAGATCCAAATTTATTTTATGGCACACTTTGATTATTAATTATAAATTTATGATTTTTTAATAAGATAACTGTGTGCTTTCACCGCCTCAGCGGGCCTACTCGCTTTCTCCGTAACAAAATTTCGGCCGATTTTCGTTTGCTACTTATAGCCATTATTTTTAAAATTCCAAACTTTCTGAAAATTAATAATGTAAATGCCAAACCCATTTTGTATGAACGAAATTTCGAAATGAATGGAAACCGCTGAAAATAGGAAAAGAAAATCGTCCGAAATTTGGCCCTCCTGGTGGTGATACCTGCCTACTTACATATCGTTCTCGGTTCAGGCTTGTTCTGCCTGAGTAGAATATCCAAGAATATCTTATCTACTTATCTTATCTCACCCTTACACTGTCAACACACCACCTACACGCACAAAGCGCTCGCGTCATCATTTTTAATGCGGACAGCTAAGGAGTGGAAATCCCTTCCTGAGGATCTGTTTCCTGACACGTACAACCTGGACATTTTCAAGGCAAGGGTGAACAGGCATTATCTAGGCAAGTATGCTACATAATAGGCCGCATCGTCACTTACCATCAGGTGATATCGCGGTTAAATACTTACCTATAAAGAATAAAAAATAATAAAAGTCGATAGCCAAGAATGATTGTTCGGATATCACTTGATATAAACCTATTTGGCTTATTCTTCTTTTTGTTGTTTTCGTAATTGTCAGGACAAGTTTCGAGTAAAACAAAATATTTGGATGTTCGTCATGTTTGTTCACGTGGACATAGTTGCCGGCCGCTAGTTTATAATATAAATAGATGAAAATAATCAAGATATACACCACGGACCTGAAAAAAGGTCCGTGATATACACATATAATCACGACTATTATCCCGGAAGGGTTAGTCAGAGACTAGGCAATGAGGACAGCAAAAGCAGTCCTTTCCCATAGTCCAGTTTTCACTAAATAGCGACTGCACATTTGCTCAGCGTGCCAGGTGGTGAGCCCATCGTCACTCTATGCTGCTGGATGTACGTACAGTCTTTAGTCCATCAGTCGCCTTTTACGACACCCAACGGAAGAGGTGGTAGTATTCTTTCACCGCTACGCGACTCGATTATAATCAAGATAAGAAGGTAGAGTCTGACCAACGAAAGCTGAACCTCGTAGTTATTTGATTGGCAACACTTTGTCTCTATGTGTGTCTATCTGAGGTGTCATGTCGTATGTCAAATTGAAATTTTTTTGAGAAAATTGCAGCTGTGTTAGTGACTCTGTGTAACCCAGTCATGATTTTTTTGAATTTGCCGCGTTTTCCCTGGTTCAGCTTTCGTTAGCCAGACATAGATTATGGGACCGCAAGTCATTTTGTCAACTGACCTGCATACTTAATTCTGAAGATGATGATGATGAAAAAACTTGGGTGTTTTCTATGTATCACACTAAAGTATGTTTATGCGTTATCTAGGTAAACCATTAAACAAGTTTCTATTTGGAAACTTTATACTTTGGCTAGATAATAATTTGTGTTAGAGTGGAAAAGTTATTTACTTCTTTATTTACTAATATACGAGTATGTATAAGTATGTATGTATACATTTAAAGAAGTAAGATTTAGAGTAGGTTGTGGTAGCTTATTTTCTAATCACATCATGGCCAAAAAGGTGTCGATTTAAGAATAAGTATAAAAAGTACGTGTGTCCAATGTCCATAGACAAGCTAGCTGTATGATAGCTGGCAGCTAGTTCTTATTTCAAAATACGACACCAAGTCCTGTTTGAGGCAAAGCAAAACTGCATTCTAACCGCCGCCACGGGATCATCAACCTGAACTAAAAAGACGCTTAATTCTACACACTGGCCTCTTATTAAAAAGCTATAATGGCAGCCAACGGATCCGTGAGAACTGCGCATGCGCGAAACTCGTAGTTAAATAATACTGCAGCCCGCGAATTCAATGTAAAGATCAAGACCTCTTATTACATCGTAAGAAAATGACAACCGTCTACGCGCCATTTACGTACCGACCGTGACTACTATAGACTTAGAACAAGCTAAAAACAACTCTATTTGTAACACGATAAGAGTTGTGTAGTACGCAAACGTAGGCTATGTTTAAGTTTAGAACGGCTGGAAATGTCAAACCTTAACCTCAAAACCGTGACGCGATCGACGCCATATTAGATACGTTCGGCTATATTCGGAGCTATTCGGTGAGCGCTCGTAAACCAATCGGTCTTGACCCCTGCGATTAGGACCGCTAACGAGCTATTAGGCGAGGCCTAGTCAATCGTGAGGTTCTAGTTGCACTGGCTACTTGTAAATAGTGCGAAGGGTGGCATTGAATAGATAAGGACACCTTGTAATCGTGAAACAGTAGTGATGGGACTCGAATCGAAAATTATAACTCGAATGAATTCGAATCATTGTTAAAATATTCGAATCATGATTCGAGTTGACACTTGATTCATATTTAGTATTGAGTCGAATCAATTCGAATCAATACGAAGATTCGAATCGGTGCAATTATTCGAATCAATATGAAATTATTACATAAAAATAAACGTAGGTGAAATGAAGTAGGTATAACATTAAATAAATGTATAACAGGTATTTTAAATGCTTTTAATGAATAATATTAAAGAAAGTTACGAAAATATACCTATTTTGAACTGAAATCAAACAAAACTTAATAGTTTTTTGAAATAAGTAATAAAAACTGTTTGTTGGACAAGTCGGAAACTAGCAAGATGTTGCTTATAATAATCAAATAAAGAAAAAAAGATATATCAATCAACTCTAAATTATAAACGTTACTAATATTACGAAAAATGTTTCATTAAAAAAAACCGCCCAATCTTACTGCAATTTAGAAAAACTATTTAAAAACAGAATTTGATCAACTTTTTCAGGATCTAGCCTATTACGTCGCTGGTTACACAACAGTCCAGCTTCCGAAAATACCCTTTCTGATGGAACAGAAGTTGCTGGTATACACAGATATTTCATGGCCATTTTGTACATAACTGGGTTAGTGGTTTTCCTGTCTTCCCAAAATTTTAATGGATCACTCTTCCTGTCTACATAACTACTTTCCACATATTGCTTTACTAAAACTGCAGCATTAGTGATAGGAGCGCAATCAGATATATTTTTCATTCTTTCATCAAAACTCGACCAAAGATCGTCATCATTGTCATTTATTGTGTTATTGGCTGGATCTACTGACTGTGTAATACTTAAATTTTCTTGAAGGTTTTCGTTTGTAAACAGTTGTTCATCTCTGGATCTGGTTTCTGAAATTATATGAGTTAACTCAGTTAAGCACCATTGTTGTGCTCTATCCGCAACAGAATTTGAACAAAATCCTTCTTTTTTAAAGCGTGGATCCAAAAAAGTACTTTTGCAGGCAGTCTTGTTACAATCAAGGATCCCTAGTCTTTTATCCAGCAAAGAAAGCAAAAGGTTTTTTAGCTTTTTTCCGACTTCCGATTCGGGATTTTTGTATCTAATTGAGTCTTTCATTGAATTTATTAGCGGAATGGTTGAAGAAAGAGTCGGGTAATTTTCTCCTGAAAGGGTTCGAGTCGCTTGCTCTGCTGGTTTCAATATTTTAACAACTTCTTCAACAGTAGCCCATTCTTCATTGGAAAGGTTATCGGGAGAGTTTGATATGGCAACAATGGCGGCACTTAGTGGGACTTTGAGTTCGAGAAGCCTTGACATCATGTTATACTGCGAGTTCCATCTAGTTTGAACATCCTGTATAACCTTTAATTCTGGTAACTCCATCTGCTTTTGTATTTGACGGAGCTTATATGAGGATTTGTCACTGTGTTTAAAATGGGCAACAATAGTACGACATTTACTGAGCAAACTTTGGAAATTCGGTAAGTTCGGTTCGGAGAGTTCATCAACATTAATACCCATATTAGCATCAGGATTCTTGTCTTTCACGCAATCTCCAATTACCAAATTGAGAGTATGCGCTACACAATACTGGTTTCTTTTATTTAAATGTTCATTGACAGCTTTCTTCATATTTGCCGCATTATCAGTGACAATTGCGACAATTTTGTCAAAAATCTCCCACTCGTCCAGGGTTTCTTTAATGGAGCGCGCTATATTAGTTCCATCATGATCAAAACCTGCTTCTTTTGTGCTGATTGTTATAGCTTGCTGTTTGCCATCAACGATAAAATGAGCGGTTAATGTAATGTAATTGCGATTGCTGTCACTGGACCACATGTCAGTGGTACAGGAAATGTAATCCACGCCTTTTAGTTTTTCTTGGGCAGCGGCTCGACTTAGCTTATAATGTTCGTCGAGCATGTTTGTGGAAATTGTTTTACGTGACGGGAGTTGGTAGTTTGAATTTAGCATTTTGGAATATGCTACAAAACCCTTATCTTCAACAATGCTCAGAGGTTGGTGATCCCAGATAATCAAATTTAATAAAGCTTTGTCTATCTTACGTTTTTCGGCTCCTGACAATTTGGAAGTTACCTGGAACAACGTTGTCTGTGACTTTTTTTTTGGAACTTCATTTTCTGCACTGGTAGACGGCTCTGGCTCTGATTCGGATATATTCATTTTATCATTGTATTGCACGGGATGTTTCCTTTTTAAGTGATTCACTAAATTAGTAGTGGTATTTGAGTTTTTATACTCGATTTTACACATATTGCATGTCGATTTTTCTCCAGCTTTTGTGAAAAAGTCCCAAACTACGCTTTTTTTGGCTGGTGCCATATTTTTTAAAGTTTTAGTCACTAAGTATCTCTATAAAAACGTTAACCAAATAATTTAAGTCCACTGTACTATCTATACTAAAGTTCACTTTATTTTACACTTTACAGGCACAATAACAACAAAAACTTATCACGAAATTCAATGTCACACGTAAAAAAATATAAGGATAGGAATGTTATAATTATGATTACTTGAGCACTTTAATTTTGATAAACTCAGTCTACTTTTTTGAAAGGGTAAAATAATCTTTGTAAAGTCACAATGTATGTTCACTCACATTATAAACGTATTTGAAATACAATTTTTGTTACTTTCTAAAACACAAATAGCTGGGTTTATTACAAAATTTAAATAATATTTACTTAACTATTCTTCTAAAATAACTACCTGAATACTTTTCTCAACGAGTTAAATTTAATTTTAAGAAAAACACTGATTAAATCCTACTCGTCTCTCATCAATAAGGTAAGCTTTCCGCGCAACCAAGATTCGAATCAATAAAAATGATTCGAATCGATGAAATTGATTCGAATCAATCACCCGATTCGAATCAAACGCTGATTCGAATTAACATAAAATCTCATTCGAGTCGAGCTCTAACTGTTATGACTCGAATTATTCGAATCAAATGTGATTCGAGTCCCATCACTAAAACAGATACAGTGAACTGACTGCAAGGATGTTCGATCGGTTAGCTTTTCGATGGAGAACTTTACTATAGTTTGTGTTTAGGTTTTTCTTAATTACAGTTGAATTAGAGTAGGAATGTTGCTACAATAAATGGTCACTGTCATTTTAAACAACATTATTGTTGATTTTACAGATGACTTATATTTAAATTAAATGACTGAAATATAGGATGTAAGAGTATAGCTAAGTATAATTTGTTGTTAATTATTATTGTCAATATTTATTT
The DNA here is from genome assembly GCA_963921215.1 of Scoparia ambigualis. Classification (NCBI taxonomy): domain Eukaryota; kingdom Metazoa; phylum Arthropoda; class Insecta; order Lepidoptera; family Crambidae; genus Scoparia; species Scoparia ambigualis. The sequence goes on from OY992524.1 coordinate 21,271,014, forward strand.
ACAAAGTGTGTACTCGTAGATATTCGTCAAATGAAATTCTAATGATTTGATTAGAATTTATGATGGCAGTCGTCAAAACCTAGTGCATTGGGCCAGCGTGCTGGGTTATGGCCCACAATTTCCCCACGCGCTGTTGTTTATTCATCATACCTATACTAATAGTATATTAATGTCACTAAAATTGCATTCGCGACTCTTCCACTTCCATCTCCAACCGCAGAATGGCATTAAAAAGTTTCATTCGTAAGAGTATACGTACCAACAATTTTCCGTCAACCGTTTTAAAATATTACCCCCCGATTAGAGCATACTTTCGCCTATGTCACCGCACTAGTGGGGGAATGTGGTGTTGTGACGAAAATTCCCACGGTGCAACTCCGAACGGACACATTTCGTTACCATCGCCATATGAAATTGAACTTTACTGCGCATAGAAATAAAGTCGAAAAATTTAATGCAGTTGATGTAGAGATAAGACTGTGTTCGAAATTTAAAAATGAGTTGGCGGGTCTAATGACAAGGTTAGTATGAAACGCGTAAGAAACTGGTTCTAGCATTCGCCGGCCGTTAGCGATAGACAAAAAAAGCACGGCGGCCATCTTGCCGCGAGCGGATGATGACTTTTCTTGCGTTTAAAATTGTGGGCGCGTTCCGGGAGCTCGGTACGGTTGTTCGAAGATAATGGAAGTGGGATGGTAACGATGCGTTCCTTCTTCTAATTGCGTTGAGGGCATTTGTGTTTTACAAATATACTGCGTTTTTTTAGCAATAGATATTTAAAGTTAAAAAAGTAGTGGTAGTAAACCTTTTTTATGAACAACATTAAAAAAAGTGGGTCTGAAAATATGAAAGGTGTAAAAATATTTTTGTTTTACTTTAACAATTGACTCTTATTAACATATTTTTTATAAAACATGTTTACATTAATATCATCATCATCAGCCTATAAACGTCCCACTGCTGGGCACAGGCCTCCCACGTGAACAATAGCACGTGGGGATATTGGGCCATAACCCACCACGCTGGCCCAATGCGGGTTGGTGGGTTTTAACGACTGCCATCTTACGACAGCAACCGGGACCAACGGCTTAACGTGCCTTCTGAAGCACGGAGGAGCTCGAGATGTTTTAAATTTGGTCACCCATCCAGCGACCCGGCATTGCGAAAGTTGCTTAGCAAGCAAGATCGCAAGCCGAACGTGCTAGCCGCTGCGCCATCGAGCTCCTCCATTTACATTAATATACTTACAATCAAATTACAGGCTATCCTATTTAGAATCTAAAACTATAGATGAAAAATAAGTGCCATGTTTTCGCTTGCCATAAAATAACGGACATATCAAAACACCCAAATATTGACAACAGTTTAGACTTTCACCAATTTCTATTGCTAAAAAAACGGAGTTTATGTAAGTAAGTACTTAAGTACTTGTAAAACACAACATACATTCTCAACAAACCGCGTCGCGTAGCGGTGAAAGAATACTACCACCTCTCTTCCCTTGAGTATCGTTAAAGGCGACTAACGGAATTAAGACTGCACATACTTCCGGTGGATGGGTGACCAAATTTAAAACATCTCGAGCTCCTCCGTGCTTCGGAAGGCACGTTAAGCCGTTGGTCCCGGTTGTTGTCGTAAGATGACAGTCGTTAAAACCCATCAACCCGCATTGGGCCAGCGTGGTGGGTTATGGCCCAATATCCCCTCGTGCATTGTCCACGTGGGAGGCCTGTGCCCAGTAGTGGGACGTTTATAGGCTGATGATGATGATGATGATACTTCCAGTTCCAACAGCATAGGAGCGGCGATGGGCTCACCACCTGTCACGCTGAGCACATGTGCAGGCGCTATTTATTGCAAAGTGGACTTTAGTAGAAGACTGCTCTTGCTCTTCTCATTGCCTAGTCTCTGACTAACCCTTCGGGGATAATAGTCGTGATTATGCATATAATATGTGTGTGTACATAGACTAGCAACCGACCGCGACTGCGGCCGCAAGTGCTCTCCTCTCCACGCAAAGCCCTTTCGTTTCAACGGGGTAATGTTATCTTTGTCTACCCTAAAGTTGTTTATTATGTATTCTATGGCTAAAGCTCCATTCTTAATATTCGTGAATGATTTTTTTTCCAGTTGGATGAGTAGTTTCGGTCATTATCTCTATCCGTACTTGTAAACTTAACCTCCTATACATATTAGTGTACGGAGAGAGGTTCAATAACGCAGCAAACGTTCCGTGGATTTCATATGTGTGTTTTTGGGGGTTAAAGTTACTCGCGTCCGTAGGTTTACCCTTGAGACCCTACACGCGACCCCTGGGTGGCGCTAAATGGTGACACTGACTGAGTGGTAGGGCCACGCTGCGTTGCAGCACGCATTGGGCCGGCTTGCCCGGCGTAATACCACCCTCTCACTAACCAAGGACACAAAAATATCTTATCATTTATTGTAATGTTTCAAAATTATATTTTAATTTACTAACATAGTTTGTAAGATCTTTGTTACTTACACTTTATGGGCAATGCCCGAAATAAATGATATTTATTTTATTTTATTTATCTGTATTTGAAAATTTATAAAGTAACCGTGGCGCGTAGCCGTGAAAGAATACTACCACCCCCTACGTTCCCTTGGGTGTCGTAAAAGGCGACTAACGGACTAAAGACTGCACATACTTTCAACAGCATAGCGCGGCTATGGGGTCACCACCTGTCACGCTGAGCATATGTGCAGTCGCTACATATTTGGTGAAAAGTGGATTATTAAAGAGGACTGCTTTTGCTGTCCTCATTGCCTAGTCTCTGACTAACCCTTAGGGGATAATAGTCGTGATTATATGTAAGTATGTAACTCGAAGGACCAACCCGCATTGGGCCGGCATGGTGGGTTAAGGCCTAATCTCTCTTCCCATTGGCTGTTGTCCATGTGGGACTGTACCCAGCATTTAGATGTTTATAGGCTGCATTATCAGCCAAGAAATGGGCTACATTTGTAAGAAATCGTACCGAAAACAGAAGTTTAGTAGGTAAAGTAAAGTACGCATGTATTCGGCGTTTTACATACATAAACAGTTACATAGGTAGGTACAACTATTCTAGTTATTAACTAAACTTTTTCAGCTGGACCCGTATAATATATATATTTTTTTTTTAATAAAAGAAAGAGGCAAACTAGCAGGCGTGTCACCTGATGGAGAGTAATCACCGCCGCCTATGGACACTTACAAAACCGGAGAAATCGCAGGCGTGTTGCCGTCCTTTAGGAAAGGAATAGGGTTAAGGAAGGAATAGGAATTGTGAGAGGGGGGGGGGGAGGGATGGGCCTCCGGAACCCTCACTGGCCGGACAAAACACAACAGCACCAAATGCCATTATTTCACACCGGATATTCGTGAGAGGGTGGCATTACGCTGGGCGAGCCGGCCCAATGCTTGCTGCAACGCAACGTGGCTCTACCACTCAGTCAGTGTCACTCATTTAGCACCACCCAGGGGTCACGTATAGGGTCTCAGGGACGCGAGTAACTTTTACCCCCAAATAAAAATAAATATTAGAAAAATAACATAAAATTGGTTGTAACAATATATTTAAGTACAATTTGTTGAGTGACCCACTATTTGCCTATTAATAAATAATAAATAAATAAATCTTTCCTACAATCTTTTTTCTATGTTTATGGATATTTATCCGTTATCTTACCATATAAACGAGTTTTACAAGAATACTCATCTTGGTCTTGATAATTGGTAAGCTAAAAATAATAAAAAAATCACTACAATTATCTAGCCCAAGAGAAACTTCGAAGAAACTCGTTAAATGGTTACTAGACAACGGATAAACATACTTAATATACTTTTAAATACATACTTATCATACATAGAAAACTCCCAGACCCAAGACAATTAGAAAAGCAATAATTTCTAAATTGACCCGACCGGGGATCGAACCCGGGACCTCAGAGATGGCGACACCATGAAAACCGGTGTACAAACCACTCGACCAAGGAGGTCGTCATACTATTATAGTTCATGTGCTTATAATTTAATTGTAATACCTACATATACATAACATATTGTAATACTAAAAGTTTCGTTGTAACCAATTTACCAAATGCAGTTTTCGGTGCTGCTATGCAGGCCATTATCCCTTATCGCCACTCGGGCCGGCTTTGTGACGTTCAGTTTGGCGGGCGCGTTTTTTTGTCCATTTCCACCTATTTCCATCGGGCCGGCATTAGCTTTTGTCACGGAAGCCGAATATTTTGCAGCCATTAGTGCATTTAAGTAAACCACCCGCGCTGGGTGCACGGAATTTTGTCAGCTTTTTTCATTGAACTATTTATGACTAGAGACGCACCGCGAAGCAATTGTTCGCACACTAATTTATCCGCAATCGCTTGGATCACTCACAATTACTGTGTCCTTTTGCAGCCCATGGGCCGTAACTAGAGATGGATAGTGCTAATAATCCGGTTAATATAATTTGGCTAATAATGGATTAAAAGCAGTTAATAGCCATTAATAGCCGATTTCGGATGGTAACCCTGCTATTAATGTTATAGTAATGATTAAAAATTTCCCTTCATGGTTTTCAGTCTTAGGACTGTCAGGTTAGTTTTTTTTAATTATCGTCGTTTTTAATTAGTCAATACAAATATAATAAAGTAATTTAAAATTAACCAGGCCCATTAAAAAGTTTTAATCAGCTATTTACGATTTTCTTTATTCTAATAAATTGTCAATCATTTGCGACGATTTTTAGGTAAGTTACATATTTTTTTTGCGTTTTTAAGTTTGGAGAGCAAGGTTCCGAAAAAATTCTAAAATTTTAAGCTTCAATCAATCAAATTTTATGAAACTTTTAATAGCGGGGTTATTAGCCAATGGATGGCTAATAATGGATTATAATCGCTAATAATCCAAACAATGTGGCTATTAACCCATCTCTAGCCGTAACGCTAGAGATGGGTTTAATAATCTAATCGCTAATCTTCAAAATTCGTTGCGTGATTGCGTTTGTCATTTGTTTTTATGTTCGTCATTTATTTTTATTTTTGAACAGTTTTCTTTTCGTTCTGTTTTTTATTTTATTTTTGTAATTATTTAATGTTTACCTAACTAATACGTTATGTTTGTGCACGCTGTGTCCGCATCAAGTAGAGTATAACCAATGTGATATTTTAATGGTTTACCATAAGCTTAGACTATTAGCGGATTGTATTCAGTTTTGTAGACCTAACGATAAAAAATAAAAAAATAAATAAAACGCGGTGAGCAAAAAACTGGCTTCGCTGTGTCGTCTCTAGTAATAATACCTCCATGGCTCTTTTTGTGGGCGACCGCTTTTTTTTTGTGAGTCACCGCTATTTCGTGTTGTCATAAATCATAATACTTACGTTCACATGTAGTAGTGTAATCAGTCGAAACACAATGTTGGATAGTTTGTGCATCTTATTTAAAGAGGCAAATTATACATAATTAACTATTATGTCTCTTCTTAACACTGGCCACAATTAAATGTGCTAACCACACCAAGCTTTTATTTATATAAAAAAACACGAAACTGAATCTACGCAGCATTTGCTCCGTGGTTGAATCTCTATGTACACTAAATTATGTAATAGGATGCTAAGATTCCATGTTTAGATGTAGGTAATTACCGAAACTACGCAACCCATTAAGAAAAAAGAGTCTTTCGCCAATTTTTACAACTAGCGGCCGCTCGCAGTTTCACCCGCGTGGTTCCCGATCCCGTAGGAATATCGAGATAAAAAGTATCCTATGTGTTAATCCAGGTTATAAACTATCTGTATGCCGAATTTAATCCAAATTCATTCAGTAGTTTTTACGCGAAAGAGTTACAAACTTACACACTCACAAACTTTCGCCTTTATAATATTAGTGTAATTAGTGTGATGAAACTTCAGGATAGACACGCTTGTCTATCTACATAATTATAATTCAATTGCCAAATGTATGCAAGCGAAAAGCTTAGAGAACGACTCTACCGATTTGGTTGATTTTGTTTTGTTGTGTACGTAATTGCCAGTACAAGGTTTGTATGAAAGAAAACTTTAGGGTTTGCGCATTTTGGTTTCCCATACAAACTTCCAAGTCGAAATTTTTAAAAACCATTAAGCCAATTTCAATGAAACTTTGCATGCTAGAGTAATATACAGAGATCTAAATAGTTTGTTGAAAATATTTTTAAAAAACGTTTAAATAACTGAGTTATTGCGATTTTAAACTTTCTATAGTAGACTTTAAATCGCAATAACTCAGCTAAATAAACCTTTTTTTAAAATGTTTTCAACAAACTAAGTATTTAGATCTCTGTACTTTGCTTTAGCATGCAAAGTTTCATTAAAATTGGCTTGTTGGTTTTTAAAAATTTCGACTTGGAAGTTTGTATGGGAAACCAAAATGCGTAAACCCTCCTAAGAAAATCCACGGGGTTAAATCGGAAAAAGAGATGTTAATTTTGTATAAAAAAATGTATTTTAATAATAATATAAGTACGGGACATGGGTGCCTTTTATCACATGTACAGGATGTTTCTTGTAAGGTGTCCAGCCGATGTATCTAGTTTTTATGTGTAATCGAAGGTACGAAGTCGCGGGCGGAGCAAAAATATCGCACAGCCGTCATTTTTTTGAACTTAAATCGCAGAAATACAAAAATGATGCCTGCAATCATTATACTGCAAACCCCTCAAACCCCAAGCGGTCTCATGCGACCGCACCTACAAAAACACACTTGACTTTGTACCATGTTTTCATAGACTTACAGACTACTTTAGTATGAACAAGTTTGGTTATTTCGGTTCTGTGGTTCATCTTATGTATTGTTATCGCAAAATATCGCATAGTCTATGCTCGATTCTGTCAAATTTGACGTTGACAGTTAGTGTAAAAAAACTGTAAAAAAATCCAAGACTGAGGGGATTGATGATTTTATATGAGTTAGGTATCAATCTGTTCGTTATAAAACAAGTGTTTCAGAAATTTTTAACTAAATGTAAAGTGAACTTAGAAAAATAAGATTTTATCACATCATATCATATCAAAAAACATCAGGTGTGTGCGATATTTTTGCTCTCAAGTGTAGTTAGTAAACATTTCTACTGGCCACCGCTACTATTGCTAACGAATACGACGACGAGACATGACAGTTCCGTGTCCAGTTAGTATCGATTTGGCGCCAAATTGCGGCTTTAAATTATTAAAATGCGGACATTTTCGTGCGGTCGATAAGTACTCGGTGCGGCCGCCGGTGGGGGCTAGCTAAAATGTTGACTTTTAATACGACTATTTAAACGTGTGGAGTTCGATTGTTTGTGTCACTGTTTGGTTATGTAAACGATAGTAGATTATGTATTTCTGTATCGTTTGGGTGGTAATAGATATATATCACATATCTGGGTCATCCTATATGAGCTCAGCGGACGTAAAACCAGAAGCAATAGAAATTAAATTGTTGGTAACCTCTAGAACGCTGCGTGACAGACATGTATATGTCGCAGGGATATAGTTATAGCCGTAATATAGTCATATCCCTAGGGATATAATTATATACCGTAAGATAGTTATACGAAAGCGATTCATACTATCTTACTAGGAATATAATTATAAAACGGTTCAAGTTTAGTGATATAATTATTTTACTCGATTAAGTTTAGTGAAACAATTGTAGGTCACGTGATAGGTTAGAAATTTCAATTGAATGAATTGAATTTTGAGGTTATTTTTTTTTATTAGACTGGCTGCCCTACTCCTGTGTAGGTCATATGTGTTGTTATTGTTGTCTAATAAAAAAATGACCTCGAAATTTAAGACAATCGCTACGGTGCGCTTCGCGATTGTAAATTTCTAACCTATCACGTGACCTACAGAGTAGAGCAATTGATGTCGACCGACAGACGAGGGTAGCGAGCGACGTGCGGCATTCACAAACACAACAAAGCCCCCGCTCTACATTCCTACAATTATTTCACTAAACTTAATGTAGTAATATAATTATATTAAGATAGTATCTAATGAATCGCTTTCGTATAACTAAATTACGGTTATAACTATCTTACTGCGACTTAATAATATACGTATAATCACGACTATTATCCCCGAAGGGTTAGTCAGAGACTAGGCAATGAGGACAGCAAAAGCAGTCCTCTACCATAGTCCATGTGGGAATACCCTTCCACGCGTGCTATGACAATGACGACATACTCGCGATAAATTGATTTATTAATGGCAGTCTTTATTTCGTTTGCATGTTTACCTTTTTTAAAGAACAGTTGACTTTATTAAAAAGAACTCTTAACTTTTTAAAGGAAAGTTATCATTGCAATAAATACGATAATTCCATCGTTATTATGAATTAATTAAACTTTTAATTTTCGATTGACGTGTTTGTATTTCAATAAGTTCTAATCGCATGCACTAGACAACAATGAAACGCAAATGTTAAAAACAACGTTTTCTGATAGCTCAGAAAAGGAAATAACAATATTATTAATATTAAAATATGAACGAACTCCATATGTGGTTTTTGTACAGATAGGGGTTTTAAGGATTACTAATTTTGAGACGACTAATTATGACCTCAGTCTCTCTGTGACCACGATAAAATATCGGGGCAATATACTTACATTAATTATTTATAAGATTTAACGCAAGCACTCTGTAAAAAGTGTTACATTTCGAACTCTTACCTACCTTTACTAATATTATAGGTGCGAAAGTGAGTTTGTTTGTTTGTGACGTGTTTTAAGGCTTAAATATCGAAACCAATTTTATAGAATCTTGGTATAGAGACATAAGCCTGGCGCGTAGCGGTGAAAGAATACTACCACCCCCTCTCTTCTATGTATAGAGACAGATAGGGCCCTAAAAACGGTTTTAGGGTTACTTTTTCCCGCAAAGAGCGAAGCCGCAAAAAAAGCTAGTATTTTTATTTATCACCTAACAAAAAATCGGAAAAGGCCTAAATCAAAAAACTTGCATTATTGTAAATCTAACTAGCAAAATGCTAGTTCTCTATGCTTAGAACTAACAGCAGCTCGCGACTTTGTCTGCGTAAACATCAGTCTCCCTTCATCTAGAGAAAATCATATTAACTTATCTTTTTTTCTCCCCGGTGGTGGAGTGCAAGAGTATCTGGCCCGATATCTGGAGGTACCAAGTTCAATTCCTATGTCGGGTTCTTGTAGTGTGGGACAAAATGCATAGCGCGGGTTTGGGATCGCCAACCTGCATATAACAAGCGTGTGGTTCTTTTCTTTTTGTCTTGAAGGTCTCATGAAGTTTAATTGTCTCGTAAAATAACAGTAACAGTAACAGGTATAATGATAGTTAACCTTCATCACAATACATTTATGAAAATCTGATGTACGTTCATAAAAATATTGAAATGTTTTCAAAAAACAGTGATATTCACAAATTAAACACTAGAAGTAGGAACAAATTAGCAGTACCTTATACTAGGCTCCATAAAATAAATAATTCTTTTAAGGGTCTGTGTGTACGATTATACAACAAAGTACCAAATGATGGTCAGAAATTAGATCTTGATTTTAAAATCAAAATCAAAGAAAAGCTTTATATAAAAGCTTATTATAAAGTGTCAGATTACACAGAAGACAAAACAGCTTGGCTCTGAAATGCTCCAAGTACTCCAACAGCTATTTCTAATTGTCTATAATTAATAAAGCATCATATTTAAACCCTTCGAGTGGCAGATGTCCCGCTCCGGGACATTTTGGAAAAATATTAAAAGTAGGACGCCATTTTGAAAATAGTGGGTTATGTGTATTATTTAATTGCCTTACCGTTTACATTTCAAAAAAACTGTAATTTTACTGATTTTTTATATGAAACTTAAACCATAAGGTTGCATTATTGTAAAATTAAAAAAAATTATAATCAAAACAGCATCGTAGTGGAAATATGGCCGTAAGATTCATGCCGAATTTCGGTACAAAAACTCTTATAATTATAAAATTATAGTATTTTAAGGTAATACCTTACTATTAAATACAAAGCTTGTTCGTGCATCATCGAGACCGCTCGGGTGCCGCCGCCGGCGGGTGTTCTCATGCGAACTTCACACCACCGCGGGAGGCGCCGGGCGCCATACTTCACAGCAGACAGACCACTTCGCCCAACTTCGCCACGGATCACGGACGACACCAGACGCGCGCGCTTTAATTAGTTAGCATAATTAAACCAATGTTTGTCTATAATACCACATTATACATTTTATACAGTCCACTACTCTCATCATTTAAGTCCTCTAGTTAGGACCCTAACAAAGCTAATATGTTATTCTAAAACTTAAAGTAACAAAAAGATACATGCCCATATATTTTTTTACAATACTAGCTTTACACACCAGCCGGACGTAAACAACGCGAGTCGAGCGCGTTGAGAGCGAGACACCTTTATAAGCAACTGTCTCACTTTGCCATTTTCTGTTAACCCATAGTCTGTCTCTGTTTTATTATCTAACGTTCGTGTGAGTTAAAAGAGTGCAGAACCTGTTTTGTTTACATTTATTCAGCCAAAACCGACGCACTACGTCATCGTCCCGGAGCGGGACAAATGCACATGAGTGCCTAAAAATGTCATCCCGGAGCGGGACAAAATGCACATGTCCGATAAATGCGAAATGGCGTTTGCCACTCGAAGGGAACTATTTACATTCAAATTCATATTTTGTATTTTATGACCTGGTAACGACATATCTTTTTTTTTTTGTAAAGTGGTTTCTTGCGCCCGTTCTTTGCCACAGTTAAAAAATGATGTCCTGAATGGGTGGTAGGTTAACTTTTTTAACCTACCATTTGGACGATTCAAAGTTATTAATTGAGTTTATTGAATAAATATATTTTGACTTTGACTTTAATAATAAAAATCAAAAGAGAAATGTTTGTACTCGCATCACTTCAGAAGAGTAACTCTCTAACAACTCGCACTACAAAGTGCGAGTTGGCAACTTTTGATTTTACCTATTGTTTTAGTTGTCAACTCGCACGTAGGTACTTATAGTCGAATAAAAAATTGGAAACAAGAAATTTTGTTTTATTTTGTACCTACTCATAACTCTTATCTGTCTTGTATTAAACATTTAAAGGATTATAACTTTTTCCAAACCTTTTTGTAATTGACTGTATATGACTTCCTCAGATTTTAACTGTTGTACGAGTTGACGACACTAATAATAGGTAAAGTCGAAAGGTGCCATCTCGCACATCTGTGCGAGTTTAAAAGCGTGCGAGTTGACGAATAACTCCTTCAGAACGGCTGCATCTATTGGGCTAATTCTTTTTTTGTAGTGTTATTAATATTCAGGACTAATTTTGTACGAAACATTATTTTTTTTGGAAATTGCGTCATGGGATACCGGTTGTTCACGCAGACGGAGTCGCGGGCGGGCAGCTAGTTTAAAATCAATCTGCAATGCCAATTTCTGTAATTTAGTCAGTCAGTCTGAAGCAATTGGTTTTTCCTTTTATATAAACAAATAAATAAGCAGATTTCAATTGTTTGAACCCCGAACTCCTTTTATGAAGTACTTAGGAGGGCACCGCGCGGAGCCGCGCGATCACAAAAACTGACATAAGTCTCATACTGAACTTCAAACCAAAATCAATCATATTAATATTTAAAATTAGAACAATTCTGCTTTGAAGTCGTCTGCTTTTTTTAATTAAGTGTGTAATGTAAAAAGGTGTACTTAATCTGTTATTTCTAATATATTTGTTGTATCTGTTGCCTCGATGTTACTGTGCATGTTGTGTTCTCCTTTAAGTAGTGAGACTTTCAGCACTTATTTATTTTGTTACAATGTAAAATAGTTTAAAACAAATGTACTCATTGTTGGAGAAACAAATAAAGAAAATAAAAATAAAAATAAAAAATGTAGTTTCAGACCTAGTAATTTGATTAGAGCAATGTTTTTATTCTGCGAAATGTACAAAACCATCACGCGCTTGTGTTAAAAATTAAAATTTACCATTTTAAGATGGGGGCGACCTGCGGAATATCAATACAAATATTTTCATGTAAGAATTATTGTTAAATGCGTAAAATTAAGAAAGTTGTCGATGAAAAATGTTTTTAGGAGTCATTACATTTTTGTATTATTTGTTGTTGTTGAAAGAAATTATTTCAAATTTCAACAAGGCCACGACCTTGTGCAAAGATCAGGCTAACTTACGTAAGTTCTTTTAGTGTATTTAACTAATTCAGCGCATAGTACAAGTAACTTAAAAATATGTAAATTTTCACAATTTCGCGCAGGAAATAATCAAATCGATAAGTAAGCAAAGTTTAGTAAACCATAAAGAACAAAATGTAATTTATTATTGGTCGGGTGTATTAGCAATCTCAATGTCAACCTGTCTATCACAGATATGACGGACTAACCGCTATAACGGGCGAAATTATTAATCGATATATCTTTGGTTTTGCCTACTAGAGTTAGAAAGAGATAATTTGTACACTTCTTGGCGGGAAAGGCGTCATGTCTGCAGTTTTATTTTATCATCATTATCATTACCTACGTACTAAAAAACTTACGTACTTACTTACTTACGTTACTTACTACATATTATAAAATAATGTCGCCGTTTTCCTGTGTCTTTGGCCCGTTTTATTCTTATAAACCACGCTATTAATTTTTATGTGGTTTTCTTTAAACCATGGTTCATTTTGTGATACCTATAGTTTTAATTATTATGATGTGCGTGCGGTGCGTGTTTTGTAATTTTATGAAAAGGTTTCTTCTGAAAATCAGCGTCACAGCCCTGGCTGTGGCTTATGCTGAGAAGAATCCTCTGTGGCATTTCAAAATATGAAATGTGTTTGTGTTGTGTAATTAAGGTTAACATCCGTCCGGATAGTCCGGACTTTGTCCGGCTCTTTAATTTGTCCGGATTTTGGAATACGAGTAACAAAACTTCATATTATGTAATATCAAATAAGTCTTTATCTTCTCATTTATCTAATAACAATACATAAAAAGTGAGTAATGTTTCCATTTTGTGTCTAAAAAGTCCGGAGTTTTATCGAAATGTCAGGCTTTTTATCAGGACTTTTCAAATTCCTAAATGGTAATCCTACGTGTAATATTTTACAATCTTGTAAGTAACTGGAATGCTAAATGAATTCATTTTTCTTACTTTCTTAAAAAAAAGCCATAACTGAGGAAGGTTTTTGATATCATGTGGATATTTTGTACAACATGGCTTAAGTATGGCGGTGTTTCTAAGTTAGCCCGGACGAAGCGGTGGGCTGCTAGTTTTCTTTCTATAGGTATAATGTCGTCAGCTTTTTCATGATGCCGTCCACTGCTGGACTAAGGGGCCAAGGATCCTCACCACGACCGGTCCTATGGTGCTCGCATCACTCCTGAAAATATACAGCAGCAGAGGATATGCTCTGAGTTTATTGTCACCACACTGCGATCGTCAACCCGCCTGCCAAGCGTGGCGATTATGGCAAATTTCACCCCATAAACAGCTGAATGTTAAAGGACATAATTTTTTTTACTATGGGGCTTGGTACTAAATTCCAAAGTCTTTTAACTTGACGCCACTGTATAAATACTTGAAGAATACATTATTATCAACATATTTATGACCGTATTATTAGTTTAAAGACCTCCGTTTTTTATATAAATTAAAAACCAACATTGATTTCTACTCGAAAATGGCAACATTATAGTAGGATTGTGACACTTTAAGTTATTAAAAATGAAAGAGTGACGCTTGTCTGACGTTTTATATGTCAATATGCATCGTAGACAGATGTCATACGGTCAGCCGCTAGACGACTCCCGGCCGCGCTTCGTTGTGCCGTTAGTGTGTATCGTTGCTAAATACTTTATTTGCGAAAAATATAACTGTGGTAGCGATATCGTTTCTACATTACTATATACCTCATACACTTACCTACTTAATAACCCTGCGTTCGTTAACATTAAAAAAAAACGGAACTTTCGTTCAGGAACGTACCTACAAAACTTATCAAAATACAGTATTCTTTAACGGAGGTAATTAAAAATTTAAAAAATATACAGAATGATAGCATTTAGTCTCTTGGACAAGGAAGTATATGAATTGTTGCAGTTATTTTATCTTTTATTTTAGTAGCAAAAAAAATTATATCCTTTAATTAATCACTTAGCTATTTTCTGCAATCAACATCATCATCATCATCAGCCTATAAACGTGCCACTGTTGGGCACAGGCCTTCCACGTGGACAACAGCACGTGGGGATATTGGGCCATAACCCACCACGCTGGCCCAACGCGGGTTGGTGGGTTTTAACGACTGCCATCTTACGACCACAACAGGGACCAATTGCTTAACGTGCCTTCCGAAGCACGGAGGAGCTCGAGATGTTTTTAATTTGGTCACCCGTCCAGCGACCCGGCTTTGCGAAAAATGCTTAGCGGGCAAGATCGAGATCGAGCTCCTCGATGGTTTGGATTTTCCTGCGATCAAATATGATCAATCAATTCTGTTTGTCGATGGCCCCTCACTTTTGGGTTAGTTTCAATGGAAGCTTAAATCTTGGGCTAGTTTTGGTGTGAGCGTAAACAAATTTTATTTATTTTATATTCCTGCAAAGTTAGAAGCAAATCCGAGGAACTATAAACAGTTTCATACAAAATTCACCCCTCAAAGGGGGAGGCATAAAGGCATGTGGGATGGCCAGTGGCCAGTATTTTGACAGCTATTTTCCCCACAGGGTTAGTCAGAGACTAGGCAATGAGGACAGCAAAAGCAGTCCTCTACCATAGTCCACTTTTCACCAAATAGCGATTGCACATGTGCTCAGCGTGACAGCTGGTGAGCCCATCGCCGCTCTATGCTGTTGGATGTATGTGCAGTCTTTAGTCCGTTAGTCGCCTTTTACGAAACCCAAGGGAAGAGAGGGGGTGGTAGTATTCTTTCGCCGCTACGAGACACGGTCACGTGTAATGCTTAGAAAAAAAATACGTTGTCTTTTAAAATTAATTATAAATTTACCATTAATATTTGGATGCTGTGTGTCTGTTGTTTTCCTTATTTGGGTAATTCCCTCAGACTTGCGGTGACGATTTGATACATTCATTAATGATTAGAACTCATTGTGGAAACGCTAATTAGCCAAATTTATACCTAATACAAGGGCAAAGCTGTGATACAACGGTGTTGTGAAACATACATCGTTTGTATCCATAAATAAGTCTGTGTAAAATCAATTAACCGTGTCGCGAAGCGGTGAAAGAATACTACCACTACTCTTCCCTTAAATGTCGTAAAAGGCGACTAACGGACTGAAGATTGCACATACATTCAACAGCATAGAGCGGCGATGGGCTCACCACTTGTCACGCTGAGCACATTTGTAGTCACTATTTGATGAAAAGTGGACTATGGCAGAGGACTGCTTTTGCTGTCCTCATTGCCTAGTCTCTGACTAACCCTTCGGGGATAATAGTCGTGATTAAAACAATGTGTAGAAATCAAAGGAGCTGTGTAGTGGCGACTACTTAGTAAAAGATACCAACCATACCAACCTATCGCTTCTCCTGGGTGTCATAAAAGGAGATTAACGGACTGAAGACTGGACATACACATCCAACAATATAAAGCGGCGCTGGGCTCACTGAACACATGTGCAGTTGTTATCTTTAGGGCTGTGTAGTGTGGCATGGACTGCTTTTGCGGTCCTCATTGTTTTAATAGAGGGTTTACGCATTTAGGTTTCCCGTACAAACAAATTTTTAAAAACCAATAAGCCAATTTGGATAAAACTTTGCATGCTGAAGTAAAACACAGGGATCTAAATATTTAATTGAAAACATTTAAAAAAAATTATTTCACTGAGTTATTGCGATTTTCAACTTTCTATAGTGGACTTTATCGCAATAACTCAGCTAAAAACGTTTTTTAAAATGTTTTCAACAAACTATTTAGGTCCATGTGTTTCACTTCAGCATGCTAAGTTTCATCAAAATAAATAAAAGCTTGTTTTTTAAAAAGTAATCTACCTATGTCATTTCGCGTAGTCGTTCCCGTGTGTCATTTCGCGTCAGCGAATATGTGTCAATTCGCGTATGTCATTTTGCGTAGTCGTTCCCGTGTGTCATTTCGCGTATGAGAATACGTGTCAATTCGCGTATGTCATTTTGCGTAGTCGTTCCCGTGTGTCATTTCGCGTATGAGAATAAGTGTCAATTTGCGTATGTCATTTTGCGTAGACTCTATGTGCCATTGTGCGTTGGGCTACCAAAATGGGTCATTATGCGAGTAACCCATTGGTTTTTAAAAATTTCGACATGGAAGTTTGTATAGGAAACCGAAATGCGTTAACCCTCTTATATTAAATATTAACGATTGCAACATCGAGTTTAGTTTATCTTTTTCGTGTAGCTATTGATTTGTGCGCTTTATCAACCGTAAATATAATATTCCAATATATTTTAATACTTAATTTTGCATTGCAGTGCGGTTTCAAGTTTTGTTATTTTAGTATTATTAATTGATCCAAAAATGAATTAGTACGTTTGTGGTATGTGCCATGTAAATTGTAATTAAGTTTATCATTAAAAAATACATGCTCGCGATTATTATTTCCAAAGGGTTAGACAGAGACAAGACAAGTCGGAACGCAAAGCAGTTCATTGGCAGTCCACATTAGGGTTGCCACCCGTACTCTAAAATAGAGTATTGTACTCTTTTTTATGTATGCGTACTCATAATCTATGACACCAATAGAGTACGCTAAAATACTTTATTTATGAAAAACTGATCGTTACTGGTTAAGAGTACTTCAGAGTTCACTGAAAGAGTCTTCTCTCATATG
This sequence comes from Scoparia ambigualis, assembly GCA_963921215.1. Taxonomy (NCBI): domain Eukaryota; kingdom Metazoa; phylum Arthropoda; class Insecta; order Lepidoptera; family Crambidae; genus Scoparia; species Scoparia ambigualis. The sequence goes on from OY992524.1 coordinate 21,287,866, forward strand.
AATGTAAAGTGGAGAGACGAAAGGAATAGAGCTACCCTAAATTTAATAAAAAACGAGTTAATTATATTATAATTTTTATCTAAATTATGATTGCAAAGGTGCTGTAAATATCTTCAAGAAAGTCAAATATTTGTTCAGTGTCGCAAAGAGCAAGAAAAAATACGTTTTTAAGGACAAATAAATAAAAACTCTTTTTTTATGCTATGATCTCTATTTTTGTTACAAAAAATGAAAAAATACTCTATTCGTCCTAAAAAAAGGTGGCAACCCTAGTCTACATATTACCAAATAACAACTACACACGCTGATTTATGCTGTTGGATGTATGTGCAGTATTTAGTCCGTTAGTCGCGTTTTACGACACCCAAGAGAAGAGAGGGGTAAGTAGTATTCTTTTAGTGTGTCGGCTCCGGCATGTCCTGAAATGTGGTCATAAAAAAGGCGTGTGAACAGACCCTATCTTAAAACGAAAGAGTTGGAGTAGCGTAGTCAAAGGTATGCAGAAAAAGAAGAAATACAGGAGCTTCGGGTTCTCGTCTATCCTGAGGTTAGGAGAGTATCTCTTCAGCTAGACGGAAGGGGGCTTAACGACTAAAACAGAAGGATCATCTCATTTCTGCCAAAGGGATGGCTTGGGGCCCGAAAAACAACACCAAGATTATCCGCACAACACCAAGCTTACCCGCACTACAAAATGGTACCGAACGTACAAACCTATCGTGGCATTTTTTTATAGTAAGCCGCGCCAACACACAGTACTGAAATAATTCAAATTCAAACCTTTATTACATACCGCAATATCTTCCTTAGTCACTTATATTTATCGCCTTTCTATCGTCCTTTACTGAACAATAGATTTGTGCGTAAAAAATATACATTTTATGTAGCTACTTAATCAAAAAAAATAACAAGTCATTATGTTTTTGTTATCCAAACTGAATAGGAGATACTAATGAAAAATAATCTTACACACCAAAACAAAAGCATCCTGTTCTGTTCCTAGTTAATTTTATTGTTATTAGATAAGTACTTTGATATATTTCTGTAAGTAACTTATGAAACTACTTCATTGAAATGAAACACTTTTTACGGATTAACTCGCGTTTAATTTTACTACATTACATAGTTCTTAGTTTCCTGACATTTCGAAACCTTTGCAGGGTCCGTGGTCACAGGGAGACTAGAACTAGAGTTCGAAACGTCAGGAAACTAAAAACTATGTAATGTAGTAAAATTAGAAGTGAGTTAACCCGTAAAAAGTGTTTCATTTCAATGTGTAGTGCTCGCTTAAAACTTAGAAAACAATAACAACTTAATGTTAAAATACAATAATTTATATTCGTATTTATACCTATCTTAAATGCCTTTGTGAAAAGGTGGCTAAAAGCTCCGTATGCTCGAGGTCTTGGATTCGATTCTCAGGTCCGACAAAATGTGTTTCGGATTCAAGTGTACTGGATTTTTGATCACCAACAGACATTCTTTTGATTTCAAATTATTAAGGCATTTGCCCAGCAGAGGCATTATTATTATATTTAATCGTTCATTTATATTATTTATTTATTTACAAACTTTACAACTATCGTTACAGAATCTTATTCCTAATGCGAGAGAGTAGTTTTTTTTTCTCTCTTAAATAATGGCTTCGTGCGATCAGCAAATTTAGCCAGTGTCAAGTTTTATTAAATAATTTTCTTTACATTAAAAGTGGATGATAATGAGTGATAATGAAAGTTTAATGGTAAATGATTTTCCTCCAAACCCCTCGAGACTCAATAAAGCTGTGGGACTTTATTGAGGTCTCACACAGACTTCTTGAGAGAATTTGAAAAGTGATGTTGCACTGTTTTGTTTTATTTGCTAACACTCATGCACGTTCACGACCACTTAACAGTAAATAATCCACCATTATTTCAAATTAATATTCGACAAAACATAGATTATAGAAAATAATACAAAACTGCAGACATGACGCTTCACTTTCCCGCCAAGAAGTCGACAGAGTAGTTACTTACTTCTAACTATTCTGTAACAAAGAACAAACAAAATGAATTTATTCTGTATGCAGTAGTAAAGTAGTATTAGTATTATTAACTTACGTAACACACTTACCGTATCGCAAAGCGGTGCAAGAATACTACCACCTCCTCTCTTCCCTTGGGTGTCGTAAAAGGCGACTAACGGACTAAAGACTGCACATACATCCAACAGCATAGAGCGGCGATAGGTTCACCACCTGTCACGCTGAGCACATGTGCATTCGCTGTTCGGTGAAAAGTAGACTATGGTAGAGACTACTTTTGCTGTCCTCATTGCCTAGTCTCTGACTAACCCTTCGGGGATAACGGTCGTGATTATAAATGTATGTTTGTGAATGTTCTCTTAAATTATGTTTCCACCAGGGTATTTCATTGAATATTTATATGTGCATAGTACATTATGGTTTTGCAACAAAAATAAGAAGAGTATAAGTGAAACAAAGATTTTGTGTCACGATCGTAGTCAAATGGAAAAAAAATGTATCTCCTACCCCTTCGGCAAACGGAAGTAATATAGTTAAAAAAAATTGCATATCCTCTTCAGCTTTAATATCGAGAGTTATTTAAGATTTGTTCCGGATTCGTCGTATTCCTGATTCGTCGTATTCCAGATTCGACGTATTCCAGTTTCGTCGTAATACAGTCCACCTTAGTATCATATTAATGTGCCTACTCGACTGTAAGTAATACGACGAATCTGGAATACGTCGAATCTGGAATACGACGAATCAGGAATACGACCAATCCGGTACAAATCCCTATCATATTTGTTATAAAATAAAAAACCAAATACAAATTGTTACTTATTTATACAACATCAGACCTCAACACTTTGGAAACCGATCATATTAGTCACGTGTTTATACGCCTGTGGACGAGAAAGGACGAACTGTGTGATCGCGGCTCAAGATAAAAAGGTTACTACTAACCCCTTCCCATGGGTGTTGTAAAAGGCGACTAACGGACTAGACTGCAAATACATCCAACATCATAAATTCGCTCACCACCTATCGCGCTGAGCACATGTGCAGTTTGTATTTGGTGAAAAGTAGAGTTAGTAATGCATGCAATCCTCATTGCCTAGTCTCTGATTAACCATTTGGGGGATAATAGTCATGATTATGTATGTATGTCTACGTATGTAATGGACGCCTCAGGATCAACGATCGCTGAGTTTATATGTTTTTTTTGCGCCACCTTTTTCTAGTGCATCCCTACCGGTTTGCGCGCACCTGTCCGCTTACCCGATTACGGCGAAGGTTGCGACTGAACTACGAGAATGAATGAACCTCTTTGGTTTTAACGTATTTTGTAATTTTAAAATAAGAACGTTTCTAACTAACAACAATGTCACATTAAAAGTAAAGGTAAAGTTTTTGAATTCTGTTTAATTTTGATTTTGGAATGTTTGAAACTCTTTGTAGCAGCTATCGATCGAGCGCTGCTACAAAGAATTTTATAGGTATTTGGTATTAAAACTTTCCAATATGTTTTGATTTATTTTACTGAATTTCATGCTCCTTGCAGATTATAAAGCTCGTAGGTGCACCTCATCATCTATTTAGCTAGATTTATCAAAAAAGGTGTTTCCAATTTTTTTTTTAAATTAAAAAAAAATGTTTTCTTTTTCTTTTCAGTTAAGAAAACTTATTGGAAGGTAGTTGTGCCTCTTTATGAATCGTTCTTCTTCGAAAAAAGAAACATTACATTGCATCTTCTTTCACTTTAGAAGGATCACAGGGTTATAACCTCTTTTAACCTGTGTTCTGTTTTGTTGCCTTCTATTTAATGAATATGGAGATTCAAATTACTAGGCACAGAAGTAAGTATTATCAACATATTCTTAAAGGTCGGTATATAGCATAGAAGCAGGTGTGGTAAAACTTTTGAATCGAGTCGCCTGAATCGGGGGTGGGGTGGGGGTGGAGAAGGTAGGGGGAGGGGGGAGGAGTACTTCCCCACTTACCCCCCCCTGCCGCCAACAAGTAGTTTTTAAGTTATGTTAATTTTTGTATTTTGAGGTTATGTATCGTAGTAAAAAATTTGAATCGAGTCGCCATAATTGGCGGGGGAAGGGAAGGGGAGCAATAAGGTGTGCCGCCCCACTTACTTACCTTTAACGCAACGGCGGCAGCTAAAATGTTAATAAACCTTTATTTAAGAACCCCTTAGACCCCCCCACAATGTTAGTTTCTTCAAATTCAGGCGACTTGATTCAAAAGTCAACCCGCAGGTGTCAATGGAATGTAATAACCGTCTGCTTATATGCCTATTGCCTATACTAAATCAAATAAAACAAAACTCTACTTCGGCAAAGTTTAAGTATTGTTTTTCGTTTTCTTTAAGTTAGTATGCAAGCGCATTCACAAGTCTCTTTATTAGAATACGCAATCGTTTATTATTCATGGCCATTTTTAAACGTCAAGCCAATAGCAAAATTCATTAATTATTATCAAGCCAGTCGTAAACCTATCTAGGTACAGCTAGGTTAGTGCCTAGACAGTGATAGCACGAAGGCCATTGGACCAACTGCGGTGCAAGGAAAGGCCGCGCAAAACCGCCAATGTGCCGTACAAAATACAAAAATATCCCCAACAAGTTCGTCAACCCAAAATAGCTTAAATAGGCGAATATCAACCTTAAAGTAATGAGTTTTATTAGTTTTTTGCGTGCACTAACTTGCACTGTGAAGTTTGCGATAGCGACATTGGCGAGATTGAACGCGCACGGCCGCAATGCAACTCATACGTAACTGACTTCGCTCCGTTCAATCAAGTTCATAGATTAAGATTGGCGTTCGTAGACCAACAATAATTATCGTGACTTATCAAAATGCAAGTGAGACGCTTTGCCGATCAAAGACTTACCTAGCGAAGGCGCAGTATTTGTCCATAAGCACACATCGATTGTTCCAAACAGTTTCTATATCCAAACTGAGTTCACGAACACTATAACCTAGTTTATCTTACTTTGCACTTTGACATCACAAAATTCCATCAGTTTTGTACGGAGAAGGCACTAAGTCTAACATCACAAAATTGAGCGGAGTGAAAGAATAACAAAAGACAGTTTTCACTTTATGAGGTCATCGACGCGGCAACTATTCGGCCGCGTTCGAATATGGAACGATGGTAGCACAGAGCACAGAACTGAGAGTTCGAAATTCGAAATTGGCGGGGTCCGTTGCGTGCTTTCGCGGTCCATTCGGCCGTTTTCGGCGCGGCGGCGGGCACAGCTCGCGCGCAACTGAAGATTGTCGTAGGTTAAGTTTGGAAAGAAACCGCACACGGCCGCTGCGGCTGCTGCTAGTTCAACACAATTTTCCGCGTCGCCGTACCGTCAGGCCGCAGCTCCACCGCGTCCAAAACACGGCGACAACCTCACATCGCCTCATGAGCTTCGTCCAAACTTTTATCGGCCACAACGCTAGGTTATTGTTTTGACAGCTCCATGAATTACTACCATGTGTCTACTACGCGGGATATGAGCCGTAGGGGGCGCCACTGCCAGATAGCGGTTGCAAAAGCAAAAAGGAACACCACCGTTAACTAAATAAACTAGCAACGCGCGTAAACACAACGAATTTACTGAATGCCACTTTTCATTATTATTTCGCTATGCACCGGCCTACGTCACCGAAATAGCGGACGCGGGGCGGGTATGTTCGTCTCTTTCACTCGCGTGCTCGATGCAAGCATTTCACATCTAAATTCGAGCATTGGACTTTTGAATCGGAGCTGTCATCTTTTAATACTGTATTGTTTTGTTTGTGGCGCGCGTTGCATAGATCGTGCATGCGTGCACGGGACCGCTATAGCACTGAGGCTAGATGACATTCACACAGACTTAAACTCAAGTTCATACGGATGCAGCGCCAGTGCAGGCGGCGATGCGCGGCGGCGACGTGCCATTTTATATATCTTACGTGTAACAAACATTAACCGTTTGCAATCAGCAAATGTTGATCAGCAAAACTTTTTAGAACTATCTCTAAATATAAGTAACAAAAAAAATAATTTTAACTTTTACTCCAAGTTGCGTAAGAAAACCTTTTTGGCAAATTGAAAATTAGAACAGGTTTATTTTAAATTAGGAATCCAGTACGTTTATTTTGAATGATAACGCGTTTGTGTTTTCATTTGTTTTTTTATCAATATCTCAGTCAGTTTAAGGAAACTCTATTACACTTATGTTATTGTTCCATTTATGTGGGAAAGTCAAAGCCTAACGGTGTTTGAATTTATGGGCTAACGATGATAAATATTGGATTCGTTAGCACAATCTAATGTTCTTAGTTCAATCCCGCTAGTGTCAGCGGAAAGAACAGGGTCAAATTTCACAAGAGACTTTTCTAATTGGAGTCGCGCTGTCGTACGAATCTGCTAGTATTGTTCATTTATTTTAGTTTTGAACAGTGCCAGTGCCTACAAATAATAATGTCAACGATTTCTATTATTTTAGCAACTATGTTACTAAAATTTTACCTAGAGGCCAGTTCTTACGAGAAATCTACATTTTAAAATTTTTAAAAGTTATGTTATAACTTTCGGCTTTTGAAAATTTTCTTTTCCTGTTTGGATATTTGCTACGTACATAACAAAATATAATTTAACACATCAAAATTATATGACTTTAGGAGAACGGTGTAAAAACGTAAATTGTTTTATTTAAACAAAATCATTGAAGTTTTTTAAAACAGTTGCCAACTATTACAAAATCCCTCGTCGTGTACTACCTCGCAATTACTTACCGAGACGTCCCGTAGTATTGCTGATCTTAAACAAACAGACAGATTCACTTTATTTAATTAATTTCACTATGTACAACAAACAGGAATCCTAACAATAGAGTGCCAAACTTTTCACGTTAAAAACAAAAGAACTCCAACGGTGAAAATATTTTAAAATATTCGCATTTCTCTCCTGAAATCACTCAACGAACACGTTCGCAATTCAAACCACCGCCACCGCCAGCAGGCAGAAGCGTGGCGTTCCATCGAAAAATCAAATTCGGAATTTCGCCCGTTCATTTTCATTCAGCGAAAGTGATCTCTCCGTGTTTTGTTTTGTATATTTTTTTAAACTGCGAATGCCGAATGCGGCGTTCGGCCTCGGGGTCGGCGCTGGCGGTCGTCGACCCCCGATTCGGCGCGTCCATACGTTGGGAAAGGTCAGGTCTGTGTACGCCCCGCTTTTGGCAGTGTGAGTGAGCTTTTACTTTCAGCAAGTAGGTTCGTACTTACGTGTGTTAACTCATTTTTGTTGGAGCGTCGGTTTTTTGTCTTGACATTTCACGTTTGGAATTCGAATTTCATACTCCTTTTTTGAACTTTTGACGGTTGTGTTTCTCTTTTGTTACATGTAATCATAAACCGCTTCAGTGGCCGATTAGCGAAGCGCTCGATCCGATATTTGGAGGTACCGGTTCCCAGGTCGTGCAAAGTATTTTTTAGATTTTACGATGCATAGCCCGGGTTTGTGATCGATATTTTAGTTTTAGCCGCATTTATCGATTGAGTTGTTTAACGGCCGGTTCCAATAACCTATCTATCTGTTGTTTTGACTACTAGAGTTAGATATTTGACACAATTTGTAACGAGCTTAAGTCAAATTTCTAACTCTGGTAGGCACAACTAGACTTGGTGGATAAGAATGTATAACATAAAAGTAATCATAAGTAACTGTTTAAAAGAAAGAGATATCACGTGAAAATTCATTTCCCTGTGTTAAGAATGAGGAATAATAAAATAAAACAAAAACAGATAGTAAGAAACAGGAAAGTAGAGGGGAATCCCACCCCGAATGGTGTAAAAGATGAAGAATGGTAATAGAGAATTATGAATGAAAGTACGAGAGGCATACAAGCGAGAGACGGTATGTATGAGTACAGTAGATATAGTTCTTCGCTAAGTGGGGAAAACTAGTATTAAAAAAAAATATGACTTGGTAGAGATGACTTGAGTTCAATGATGGAGACCTTCGCCCTGCTGTGGGTGGGACAGTACCTATACAGGTTATTACTTTACTACATATGAAATAACCGTGTCGCGAAGCGGTGTAGTAAAAGGCGACTAACGGACTGAAGACTGCAAAAACATCCAACAGCATAGAGCGGCGATTGGCTCACCACTGTCGCGCTGAGCAGATTTGCAGTCGCTAATTGGTGAAAAGTGGACTATGGTAGAGAACTGCTTTTGCGGTCCTCATTGCCTAGTCTCTGACTAACCCTTCGGGGATAATAGTCGTGATTATATGTATGTAGGTACATATGAAATCGTCAACCCGCATTGGGCTAACGTGGTGGATATGGCCCCGTCTCTATGCTGTTGTTCCTGTGAAGTTCCTTTTAACCGCCTCTGTGGTCTAGTGGCTAAGCCACCGGTTTTAGACCCAGAGGTCCCGGGTTCGATTCCCAGCGGGGGGTACATCTTTGTGTGCTCGGTTTGGTTGGTGGTAGGGCTGTTAAGTCCGCCTGGCTAGCTACCACCATCTTATCTAAGTCTGCCGCCATAACAACGATGTTTATAGCTTTGTTGTGTTCCGACAGTTTGAGATAAGATAGCCAGTTCCTCAGTGGTTGAGGATTCCGGGTGAAGCGCGCTTCCACCTTCGGCTTTATTGTCACTTACTATCAGGTGAGATGAAGGCCAAGCACTTACCCGTTGTGGATAAAATAAAATAAAAAAAGAAGGCCTGCTCTACCCAGCAGTAAGACTTTTATGATGATTATGAAAACTACGGAAAAAATAGAAAGGTAGAAATTAGTTTTGAATCGAATGCAACATTAATCGCTGTGAGAACGTTCATTATTAGAAGGATATTGCTAAGCCATCGATTCTCTTGGGTGTCGTAAAAGGCGACTAACGGACTAAAGGCTGCACATACATCCAACAGCATAGAGCGGAGGGCAGTTGTTATTTGGTTTGCCTGCACTGCTTTTAGTCCTCTTTGCCTAGCCTCTGGCTTACCCTTTGGGATAATAGATGTGGCTGATCTTTGAATTTGTCTTCCACATGTTAACCTGGTCTTCGATCATACACACTTTTAATTTTTATTCATTTAAATAAAATTAAGGGTGAGTTCCACTTATGAAACTGAACAACTTTCCCCAAGAAACCTAAGTGCAAAAATTTCAAAAAAATTTCGACTTCCCATACATACAAAACTGTCCGATCAGCTGACGACAATAGTATGGGAGGTCAAATTTTTTTTGTCATTTTTGCACATAGGTTTCTTAAGGAAAGTTGTTATGTTTCATGGGTGGAACTAAAACTGAACAACTTTCCCCAAGAAACCTATTTGCAAAAATGGCAAAAAAATTTCAACCTCCCATACAAAAGTGCCCGATCAGCTGACGACAATATGGGAGGTCAACGTTTTTTAGTCAGTTTTGCACAAAGGTTTCTTGGGGAAAGTTGTTCTGTTTCATGGTTTTCTCACTCTTAATTTCATTAAAAAGAATAAAAATTAAGGGTTTATAAAACTAGAAAGAAGAGAAAAGAACACACATTGACTAGTCTCTGACTAACCCTTCGGGGATAATAGTCGTGATCACTTGTATGTATGTATATTAACCAGATTCACAACCAACACTCTCAAAAAGTCTGAACTGAGTTTGTCTAGTAGTGTGCCAGCTAGATATCAACATGACCAAAGTGCACTTTCAAAAATTGACATTGTAGTTCTTGCTCACAGATTACGATCCGGACATTTTCCTTCTAGGAAATTTGCACTCTTGATGAGATATATCGATTCACCAAATTGTGAAGTTTGCAATAAGATAGACGATGTCCAACATTTGATATCAGAGTGTGAGAATAACAGGAGTGAAAGGGAGTCATTGGTGCAAAACCATAACCTAAACATGTGCCAAGTAGGTGTATTTTTGGAAATATTAGCTCAACCTATCTCTGATATGGCAAGGTCGGTGTATGATATGGTTATGGCATCAAAAACTCCTAATTCATGTAAGACTTTAAATTTCTTAGCATTATTTTAGATTAGGATATAATGAGGCTGACATGACATGCTCTTGTAAAGCAAAAGCCTCCAAAAAACATTGATAAAAAAATATTTATTCTGCTAGAACACGTAAACTATGTCAAAGCCGCCACTACTCGTATTTCGCTACAATTTAGAGTATTATGTCTAGTTTTCACGTCATGTAGCCTACGCTATGATTCAAGAGTCACACTGCAGAGTTAGAAAGGCAAGAACACCTATATTAGTAGATATTTCAGGATCTAAATATCCAAACATGAGAAAGTACCTCAACATAACAGATAAAAATAAATTCTTAATCCGCACAAAGACACACCTTTCATCGCACATAATGTAAACAATTAGCTTCACATAAACCTTATCGGTTGTTGTTATACGATAACCGTCTCCAAATAATGCTGTATTCACGAATTTCGGCGATACCTTATCGAGTCAGTGACCCGGCGACAACGTCAGTTGAGTAAGGTCATGGTTAGGGCTGCCGCTTGGTGGTTTTAATTTAACTTTTAATTGGAATAACAACAGCCGTCAACTTATAAATGAATGAAAGAATTACTAAAATCAATATTTATAAAAACTAGATTTAATAAAAAGTAGAGAGCGAGTGAATTTAGCCATTTTGGAGTGGAGGTTCAAAAGCATTATTCCAGTAAAAAATAAGAATAATGTTGTTGAACCTATATAAGGTACATAAAACATATCGCATACAATATTGTAAGTAGCCCTGAAAAGAGTTTTGTTTGTATGAAAAAGAAGTTCAGCCAACTATATAGCCACAATTTTCAATAAAGGACTGATAACAGATGGTTGAGATAAGAGAGTTGTCAATCGAGAGTTCGAGACAGTGAATCTTTAATTGCTATTTTTATACCTGAAAATGGCCACTCCATGGCGCATAGTTACTACAGTGGGATAGTAATCACAACGTTTTAAAAAAACTTTTAAGGAGAACGTTCGTGAAGAAAAGTGGTTATTTTCTTTAATAAATCAACTCATCAACTTTCTATTGGACAACCCTACGCGTCGCTCTCCCGTCTCTTTCACTTGTAACCCATTATCGGTGCAGTCATCTCTTTCTAGCTCTACCGTAATGAATTATTAGCACAGGTGATTGCCGAGGTATGTAAGTGTGACTAAAATTATGTTATAAAACATATATATTCATGATAATTAATGCCCCATTGTCATACATTATTTGAGGTAAATCATTAGTTTGCAGATGCACATGTGTTTTTTTTCACTGTATGTACACGTAGGTAATACAGAATGAAGTGAGACGTATTTTTAAATGCCAATATTGATTAGTTACAGAGCCATTTCATGACTTAACAATAGCGTAACAATAATCGTAAAATAGTTATTTATTTATACTTTATAATCCCTGGACAAAGATATCCCATAAATCTTGTCATAAAAAGAAAATTTAATCGTGTCGCGTAGCGGTGAAAGAATACTACCACCCTCTTTCTTCCCTTGGGTGTCTTAAAAGGCGACTAACGGACTACAGACTATACATACACCCAACAGCTTATAGCGGCGATGGCCTTTCTTAGCTCATTGCCTAGTCTCTGACTAACCCTTCGGGGATAATAGTCGTGATTATATGTAGGGCGGTAGTTAAACAGGCAGACTAAACAAGCCGAACCACTAACCTAACCGATCACAAACATGTACCCCACTGGGAATTCAACCCGGGACCGCTGGGTCTGAGACCGGTGATCTTACTAGACCACAAAGGCAGTTAAAATTTAAATGGATCTAATTTAGCACGCATCAAAACAATGTTTATGTTATATACAACGTCATTTCAAACGAAAACATCCAAATTTGCAGGTATAAAATAAGTTTCGGTAGTATCCTCATTTGGTTTTCCTTGTGGTTTGTTTTTGGCAAAATATTATTAATTTGTCATTGTCTGACACAGGGTTAATCTAATTTTAATAGAAGGATAAATCGTGTATTTCATGTCTAATACCTATGATGGCGAGTTGTATCGATAATAATATTATATTTTAGTTTTACTGCTTCACGTTTTACAGGTACGAATACAAAGAAAACTTCAGTTGTTGTTAAAGACGGCGGACTGCAGATTTATTTATAAATATTCGACGATAACGAAACGTTTAAAAAACTTACTACCTCAGGCGGAAATCGAACCCGCGTCCTCTACAATCCGGGCGGCTGCAAAGACCACCCCTCAACTGAGGTGTTGGTTAGACCAGACGAAATGTTTCAACGTTTTTGACAGACTTGTCTTAACAGACCTCTTAGAATTCCCATCTAACTTAAATAAGAAAATAAATGTAATAGTATATAAGAAAAGAAATACCAAGTAGAAGAGAAATAAATGTAAGTATAGATATAATAAATATTTAGAATAAGACATATATACGGTGACTGCTAGAAACCGCAAGAAACTTTAAGGGCTGGTCAGGTCAAGTGTTTTAAATATGACAAAAATGACAAAAAAGGAATTCGTGATTTTTCGTTTTTAATTAAATAATTCATTTTGTAAATTTTAATTGGATAGTCTTTAAGTATCTAATTTATTATAAAGCAATAACATAAGAAAAATAAAATGTAAAACAATAAATAATAACAATTATTTACAACGCGCGGGCAACGGCCCGGCCCGGCTGGCCGGCCGACCGTCCGTTGACCCGTTCGCGTCAGCTGGGCGATAAGTACCTACGTTACTCTGCAATAAGACATTATTTGTCATGTTTAAAACACTTGACCTGACCAGCCCTAGAAGTTTCTTGCGGTTTCTAGCAGTCATCTAATATATTGTAATAGGAAATTGTAAACATAAGAAAAGAATGCATTAGAAAAAGAAAAAAAAGAATATTGTACAAAAGAAATAGATACAAAAAAAAGGATATAAAAAAAAACCAAAGAAAGAAAAGAAATCAGAGTCGAGTTCTTAAAGCTCAAGCTTATTAACCCCCCTCTAGAAAAGAAAGAAAAACGAAACAGAACCAAAAGTCCTGCAAAAAAGCGGGGAGTAAAAGTTATTAAATAAAACATCTATTAGGTCTTAGACAGCTGCTGCAAACCGCTGTTTACATCATAATCGGCTGTTGAACAATATTTTGCTGTTCACCAAGCAATGAACATTGTTTAATTTTACAAGGAACAGTTATCGGCTTAAATATGGAAAGCGACTTCGGTTAGCCGTTGGTTACCGCTTTATGTCATTAAATTGTCAAATATGTACCCAATACTTTTGGAAATGAAAGGCGATTTGACTTAAATCTTTGAAGAAGATAACGTATTAAATTATTTTAAACGCATTGAAATAATTTTGCGCGCTCTCCGTGCATTCTAAAGAAGTCACGATTATTTTGAAAAAAAAATTTACCACAGTACAGTTACTTCAGGATGCAAAGTTCCAATAAAGTTTGTAAAATGTTGAATTTGGAAGTGTGTATGGGAAGCCCAGACGCGTAAACCCTCTCTTAATGTATGTTATGTTAATTTATGTTAAGTTAGGTATATTAATATTCGTACACACATGCGTACGTTAGATCTAATCTGTTACCCAAATTAGTTTGAGGAAAATATGAATCCCTATTGACCACAAAATATTGTAGTAGAATGAATAAGCTTTAATAACTACGTGTTTAAATACACGTAGTTATTAAAAAGGTTACTCATACCACTACTATATTTTGTTTGGCATTTTTTGCCTGTTTACCAAAAACAGGAAATAGTTCGAACTATAATTTTATGAATAATAGAAATAGCGATAGCAATTTTGGTGGGCGACGTTTGTTTATTAATCATATTATTATAGTTTAAAAAATGATTTCATTTTCTACAATTGAAAGAATCCGTTTTTAGAATACGAATATTATCCCAGCATCGTCGTCCAAAAAGATTTTGCATAGACCGGAATACAACTAATTAAAAATTCACAGATTTCACAGTTCCCGCAAGAATCGGAGCATTGAAAATGAATACAAAAATTTACCTAAAAATATTTATTTAATTTTGAATAACTTAGGTACAAGTTAGGTACAATTTTTATTGAGATATAAGTGTAGGTACTTCCCAAAAATTACACAACTACATTACTTACAAGTCGAATTATAACATACGAATGTATTACACTGCACAACACAGAGAATGACATTTTATTTTCTTTTGCAACCTAGGGAAATTCATTAATCTTGATTCTCAGGCTCATCGATAAATTTCACTTATATTTTCGAGATTCCAACTCGAATGCACTCTCGCCTGCATCTGTATCTTTTAACACCATTACCACAGTATAAATATAAGCTAAAGCAGTACGGAAGCTCGACCTTTTTCTTGTTTTATATACCTACGCGCCAATTGTGCGTTAGGGTTGTCCTCTTATATTTGTAAAATTGAAAAAGTTTTTGTTTATATAGCGCTGTATCTCAGCTAGTTAGCGCTTTTTTTGAGATAACTAGCAAAGCATAAGGGTTGTCACTTTCATTTTTTTAAAAATTAAAAACTAATAAGTTAAAGATGGCGGCTACTTACCTTATTCTATTATCGAATTCATTGTCGGAAACCACACAGATCCCCTGATATCGATTTTTAAAGCAATCGGTCGAATAACTAAAATGTTCAAGATGGAGGCTATTTTGTCTCATACTAATAACGGAGTTGTTGTCAGAAACCACACAGATCCCTAGATATCGAGTTTCAAAGCAATCGGTTGAATAACTAATAAGATTAAGATGGCGGGACTGGGGGAGGCTTACGTTCAGCAGTGAACGGCAATAGGCTGAAAAAAAAACAGGTACATGTAACTACTACATATAATCGATTTATATTATCCCCGAAGGGTTAGTCAGAGACTAGGCAATGAGGACCGCAAAAGCAGTCCTCTGCCATAGTCAGTTTTTTTTAAACTTTGGAAAAAAGCGGAACGTACACGTGATTTGGGAGCCCTCTGCAGCTCTACCTTTGGGTTTCCGCTTGACGCTATTTCTTGGGACACCTTGTATATAATATCTATGTATTTAAATTCTCGTTTTAATTAAATTAATAGAATGGTGATTAAAATTGGCACACAACACTCTTTATTTAAATTCTTCTGGAAAGCCTCCTCCATTCATTTCTGTCCCAAGTCAATTCCTTGATTATTGATAAGACATGAAGTTTCCCTTCTCAATAATTTGTTCCATAGGTATAGTCTATTCTTGGTCTTTCTCTTCCTGTCTTTCCTTCAATCTTCACTTCTATATTTTTTTACAAATTTGTCGTGTTTTATCAAGTGGCAAATCATAAAAGTTCTACATTCCACAAGGGAAAATTAAAAACGTATCGTATACGTGTTATACTAAGATAACAGGCCAGACATAAAAATGGTCGGCCATCTTTGTTTTCGTCAGAAACTCATTCAGTGTTAGTTTCTTCGATTAATGCCCAAGGTTTTGTGATAAGAAATTTCAGTTTACAACTACGAGAAATAGCTAAAAAAATTATTTAATTTAATTTGATGATTCGAACTAAACAGATTTCATAATACTTATGTTATAGCAAACTTCTTCATTGATACAATAGGATAAAAAGTAAAGTATAACTAACATACTGTCCAACTGCTGGGCAAAGGCCCCTGTCGTTGAAATCAAGTCATCACCGAAGTTTATTGAGTACAAAATGACTCCCCTCCCTTATTGTGATTGTGACGCAACTAAAACAGTTAGACATATGCTATGGCAACACTTTTTGTAGATAATGGTGTGTTCTGCAAAGCCATAGTACATTATTTTATTCTATCATCAATAGTTTTCTTAGCGCACGCGATTTAAGTAATTTATTTGAGTTTTAGTAAGTATCCCCATTTTTTTTGAAAATATATTATAGTCTATGACACCCGGAGATAGTGTAGCTTCCCAACGGTGAAAGATTTTTTAAAATCGGTCTTGTAGTTTCGGAGCCTATTCAATACAAACAAACAATCAAATGTTTCCTTTTTATAATATTAGTATAGATTAGCTTAATCACCACGTGTGCCAATTGTGGCGTGATGATCACAAACCCGGTCTATGTATCAAAAAAACGAAACACACTTGCTCGATTCTAAAACCAAAACACACTTAAATAAATCTCTGCTTGAGTACGCATATATCGCCATCCCTTTCGAACTGTATTCAAGCATGGAATTCATTTTGAGTTTGGTTTTAGCATACGAGCCTATTAGTTCCCAAGGCGTTCTTCTACTTTTTTAATTAAATACAAGTCCAAAGAATTGAACTCAGGACCCGGCTGAGGGCTTTAACTACTCACGAGAAAGGTTCACTCATGCACTTCACTCGTGCATTAATATTACACGAGAAGTGTCTTTCGTGTTATTCGATGCATAACCCAACCCGGGCATGTCATCACCAGTCTTGATTTAAGCCAATACATGTCAATTTTTAAATATACAACATATTCTTTATTGCACAAGAACCATAAAACACATACACAGAAAATACATAACAAACAATGGCGAGCAAAGGTGGATTTATCTCTGAAAGAGGTCTCTTCCTGCCAACCTAAGGTGGAATAGGAGATTGGTGAACAAATGGGATCGACAAAAGTGCAAACTAAAAAATCTCAATAAAAAAATGTAATTGTAGAGATGACTCTTGATTTCAATGAAGCGTTTGCCTTTACTCTACATACATACAAAGATTTACTACTGTTATCCCCCAAGGGTTAGTCAGAGAGTAGGGCATGAGGACTGCAAAAGCAGTCCACTGCCATAGTCCACTTCTCACCAAATTACAACTGCACATGTGCTCAGCTTGATAGGTTGTGAGCCCATCGCCGGTCTATGTTATCTATGTGCAGTCTTTAGTCCGTTAGTCGCCTTTTACGACACCTAAGAGAAGAGATGGGTTGGTAGTATTCTGTTTAGAACCGCCACCAGCTCTGATTATGCCAATACCTATCAATGGTAGCGATGGGCGATGGGCTCACCACCTGTCACGATGAGCACATGTGCAGTCGCTATTTGGTGAAAGTGGACTGTGGTAGAGGACTGCTTTTGCTGTCCTCATTGCCTTGTCTCTGACTAACCCTTCGGGGATAATAGTCGTGATTATAAGTAAATAAGTAAGTTGTAGCGATGATTTGATTTCAATGAAGCCTTTGATCAGCAGTGGATGATAGAGAGGCTATATACTTTAGTGCAGAAAGATTTAAGCCGAACCGCTGTAACACATACTTACTTAACAATCAGCACCACGTGTAAACCAAACAGCGAGCATCCAAGATCATTGGAGTCGTGGGGTTGTTCACCTCGAAACATCTGGGTCAACATGCAGCTTTTATTGATTTCGTTCAATAACAACAAATAACAAATTTTAATAGCGCTCTCTTATCGCGGTGACGCGTGCAACTCTAATAATTATTGTGTGTAACAAAAAAATACTGAAGGGAACTCTTTGTGTTGCTATATTGCTATAAAAACGTTGTTAATTTAATTAATCATACATATGTATGTGACTACTACTATTTTCTTTAATAAAACACGCTCCATAATAACTAATCTCTTAACTTATACTACGGCTTTATTTCATGGACTTGACAAAAAAAAACAAATTTATAGTATTCATACTGATTTTCGCGAGGCATTTGACAGAGTTGACCATAGAATTCTATTAGAAAAAATAGCCTACAAATGGTATTCGGGGAAATCTTTAAAGATGGTTTAAATTGTACATCACCAATAGAACACAAAAGGTACTTATAAAAGGTTATGAATCTCAAGTTACTTACGAAGCTCTGGCTTGCCACAAGGGTCAATTTTAGGACCGTTAATATTTGTAGTTTTTGTAAATGACGTTGATACGTGCTTAAAAAATTGTAAGTTTTTGTTATATGCAGACGACTTTAAAATAAATAGTAAAGGACTTAGGGATCACTCTTGACAGTAAATTACACTTAGATATTCATATACAAAATATAGTCAATAAAGCATTCAAGTTATACAATTTCGTAATGTAATCAACTTCAGAATTGAAAAACCCATCGACATAGATACCGTTTATTTACTAAAATCATTGAAGTCCTCAATTAGAATACGCTGTACCAATATGGAATCTACTATACGAGACATATCATAATAATATTGAAATAGTACAAAAACTATTTACGCCGTATGCACTATAAATGCAAATATAAAAAAGTGTCGTATACTCACATTCTAAAGAAATACCAACTTCTTAATTTAAGATCTAGACGCACACAACTCGAAGCAACGTTACTATACGATCTATTTAATAACGTATATAATTGCAGTGATGTAGTGAAACAAATAAATTACTCAGTGCCGTCTAGGGTTCATGCCCGCTCTTCACGCCTCAAGTCATTATTTGCAGTCACTACACCACGTACAAACGCTGCCGCTGGTGTTCGATCTCCACTACATCGCATGATTGACTCTTATAATAAATTATTTAACGACATTGGTATGTTAGCATGTAATGCAGGTTCATATAGAAAAACAATAATCGACATGTTATCCACAATCGAACCTATTTAAGGTGGATGCATTCAACTATACCTAGTTTAGCTTTACGCACATTTCTCTTAAATAGAATATTTAACACATTACCTTACATATTACTGCATCTCACACACACTTTAACATTTATTTCATACATACACTCTCACACACACACATATACATTGATTTCGTATTTCTAACACCACACAATTCTTACACAATACCTACTCAAATTGGCACACATTTATAACTTAATTAAGTTCGACTGGGTTTCACTGTCAATATATATTTTTACTTCTGTTAACTGTAATCATTGTTGTTGAGTTTCGCCGTCGACGTAATCGTTGTGGAGGACATCATCATGATGTTGAGTTTACAATAATTAAAATTTTTAAATAAGGATAATTTTATAAGTATGCATTGTAAACATGTTTGTAGTTCATTAAAATAAATTGAAAAAAAAAATAGGTACTGTATGTATTTTCCAGACAAAATGAATCTGTAACTCCTTCGTGCTTATTTCGAAGGCATTTAAAGCTGTTGTTGTTGTAAGATGGCAGTCTTTAAAACCAATCATGCAACCAGCATTAGGCCCATTACTGTGGGCTTTAGCCCAATATCCTGTGCTGTTGTCCATGTGGTAATAGACCATTGCAAATGGTCTGCGCCCAGCAGTGGGACGTTTATAGGCTCATGATGACGATAATACATATACAGCACGTCGATTTCCCGGAGAGGTCCACCTCTCTCCACTCACAATCCTGAGGGCCTACTCTATTTTTCCGAAACGAACATTCGGCCGATTTTCGTTCAGAGCTTTCCATTATTTTAGAAATTTCAATAAATTTTCTAAAAATTAATACTTACTTACTAACTTCGCTGGCTCAGCGACCCGAAGTGGATCTTGGCCTCCGACAACAAAGTGCGCTATTCTTTCCAATTTTGTACCAGGTTGGACCAGTTGGGCACGTCAAGCTCTACCAGATCTTTGGCTACCTCGTCTTTCCAGCGATATTTCGGGTGACCTACCGGGCGACGTCCAGCTGGTCACCCAAGATATACTCTTTTTGCAGCACAATCATGACCCATCCTTTCAACGTGACCAAGCCAGAGAAGTCAAGCAGCTTTTATTTCTCCGATGATGTTTGTTCGGCCACCAGGTCTTCTATCTCCAGGTTGAGTAGATAGAGTCCTCTCCTCTTGTTGGTCCCAGAATCCTTCCTAAAATCTTTCGCTCTGCTACTAAGAGCTTATTTTCTTTCTTTAGCGTAAGTGTCCATGTTTCCCACCCGTACTTACATTAAAATTGGTCTGATGACGGTTTTGTAGACCTGTATTTTAGTGTTTCGGCTTATCAATTTTTACACCAATACCTTGTGAAGAGCTGCGGAGCATCTTAGTGCGTTGACGAAAATTAATAGGTAATCTAAATGACTAACCTATTGTTTATGAACGAAATTTCAGAAATAATGGAATTAGCTGTAAATAGCAAACATAATCGGCCGAATTTGCGTCTAGAACATTTTGCGACTAGGGCGTTTTGCGTCTAGGACAATTCGCGTCTATGGCGTTTTGCGTCTAGGACAATTCGCGTAAAAGACGTTTTGCGACTAGGACGTTTTGTGTCTAGAGCGTTTTGCTTCCATAAAATAGGGCATTATGCGTCAAGAGCGAAATTTCGTTTTAGAGAAAGAGAGTAGGCACTCTGACTCACATCCTTTTGCTTCGTTTACTCTCATGACTCATAACACTCAACTCAATTACACCTTGGTGTTCGAGTGATCAAGCTCTTGGCCCGATATACGTAGGGCCTGGGTTCAATTCCTGAGCAATGTTATGAAAGCTGGTAATAGTTAAATGTGGAGAGCCGAAGATCGGGCGCAGTGGCATGTATTAGGCGAGGCTTAATGTCCAGTGAACTGACACTGGCTGATTATGATGATGTTAAGCCATTTTGCAATGTAGTTAATTTTATAAAACTGCGTCTATCTTTGCTAATTTTCATTTTCAATTTTGATTAAGTATGTAATAGACGACGAAGCCGAAAGGTGTCCGAAATGGTTGTACCTGAAAACCTTAATTTATGAGGAAATGGATAGTTTAGTCGTCGCGTCGTTGACGCGACGAACACAGTCATTATTGTCCCGTCATATTGGTAAAATAAATTATAAATCTACCTACTATGTCATGTTACTAACTGTGCTTACGATTGCAATTGTAAATACTACATTAATTGTACTCTGTATTCCCTAACCGAAAGCATTTGCCGCTATTCGTGCGACAATAATTAATTTTTATATAATTTCTATAATTATGTTTACTAGTTAAGTTTCTCATTTTTAAGTGAATGTAAAATTCTTTTGAGAAATAAAGTCTTAAACCGGTATCTCAAACTCTTATGTCGTCTGACTGAGATGGTTGTGGCTAGCCTGCCTTAGATTCATACCAGCAATGGAATTGAGTACATTTATACGTAGCCTTCACTGGGAATCGAGTCCGGAACCACTGGCTCTATAAGAACATCGTTACTTCTGAAGAAAGCTGTGTAGTTTCATGCGTCCAATTTTCTACACAGCTAAAAAAATAACGTCCTGAAGGTGATAGGTTAAAAAGATGTTTTGGGCGATTCAATTTATTTATTTTACAAGTTTATTGAATAAAAAGATTTTGACTTTGAACAGTGATCTAAGCACTAGACCACAGATCAGATGCCATCAAAATAAAAAATACCTACCTTCCTAACTTGTAAGTATGGCACAGTAAACATGAACGATTTGTTTACTTGTACAAAATACAAATAGGAGTCATGCAAATAATTTACAAGAAGGTTATGTCTTAATCCAATAAAGTGTAAAATATTAACACGTCATTTTCAAATCTTCGTACCTACATCTTATTGTGTTTGATAATTAGAATGAAAACTCTTTATCTCCACCTAACCTCTCAGTCTAGACTGAACATGATTTTGGTATTGTACCAAATTACGAAGTGGTACAAAAGCGTGTTTGTTTTTTGACATTGAGTCTGTCGCTTATCGCATGCCGGCTTACCTAGATTTATCACGTCTGGTGTATCAGACCATCGACAATTAGAAGTTCCGATAAAAAATATAGTAAAAGAGATTGTAGAAGAACGATGTGGTTCTTTTGTTTTTTCTTATTTATTGACTTGAATCCGTTTGCACATGTGGCTACTGTCAAAGTTAGGCAAAGATATCGTAACTAATATTATAAATTCAAAAGTATGTTTATCAGTTTGTTACGATTTCAAGCTTAAGCCAATAAACCGATTTTGAAAAAAAAAAAAGTGGTATAAATATTGATGGGGCTCTGGAGACAATTATAGGCTACTTTTTCTCACAAAACTTAAACTTGAAGTTTGGGAAATGGTATTTAGATTTTTTTGAACTTCTTATTAAGGCGAACGAATCATTTTTTATTTAAATGGTGCGGGTGGGTATCATTCGATAAACTAAGAACCATGTGCTTACCACCTATCACGCTGAGCACATGTGCAGTTACTATTTGGTGTGTCGTGATGAGTTGCAGTGCATGCTTCTGAGTAACCGTTTGGGGATAATAGTTTGAGCATATGTGTTTATACAGGGTTATTGGAAATACGTAGCGATCCCTCTATGGGGTGATAGTAGAGATCATTAGCTATCAAATTGCCCTAGAGTAGATGGGGCAAAAATGTACCGAATTAGAAAAAAAAACTTTTTTTTAAATTCCTGTTCTTTTTTTTACATATTAGAGTGTTAGCATACTAAAAACACACAAAAACAACCATTAAATACGTAAATTTCTTTTTTAATACACTTTGATGTGGCCTGACCCACTTTTCTTAATATTTTAAATATTTCTTTATAAATATTTTTTTTTAAATCGGTACATTTTTGCCCCATCTACCCGAGGGCAATTTAATAGCTTTTGATCTCCACTATCACCCCTTAAAGGGATCGCTACGTATTTCCAATTATGTTTTTAAGAACTACAATGGATCCATTGTAATCCTACGGAACCTTAAGAGGCCAATGACCGGCCAACATTTGTGAAACACTGACACAGAGGTGTGTGACTGATAACAACGATATCGTATTTGCAGTTAGTTTGGTATCTGATGCATTCGCCGTTTTGAAATGGCATTCAATTGGCAATATTAATTTTTTTATGTAGTAATTTTTATTTAATAGAGGAGCTCTATGGATTTAAAAAATATAATTAAATGAAATTTTTTAAATCCATAGAGCTGAAATTTATCATTCAAATTTTGTTGATAAAGGCAACTTTTATTCGCGAATAATTTGCCAGAGCGAAACCTAATATTTTTTAATATACATTAAATAAAAAATCAAAAAAGGCTTTAATGAAAACTTGCATTAATGTGTTTGTAGATTACAGAGCAAAAAAAAAATCGTTGCATCATGTACAACATAGCGAAGTACCAAGCGATAATTGAATTCAATATATTTTAGTCAGCTGGGCGAGCGCCATGCATATTTTGTGGTGGGTGACCTTCGCTGACGCCGCCGATTGGAGGTATGAGCTTAGTATTAGCTGACTTATTAACGTTAAGTCGCTAAGTAAAGACATTTAAGAACTTTTAAATCTGTCTTAAATCTGATAATGCAACGAAATTAAAATTGTAAGAAGGGCTGTGGTGTTAATACGCTGATGATTCATTATACTTATTTGATTTTTTGCTTTTGCGTTACGCTCAAATAAAGTAGAAGATAACGAAACAAATTTTTTTGCGGAGAACTTATTGACTCCCACCATTGGTAGTCATATTATTTTTCAACGTAACCACGATGATGATGGAGGGCGGAGGAGCTCGATGACGCAGCGGCTCGCTCGTGCTGTAGGCTAATGATGGTGATGTTACATTCGAGGCTGATGATGATGATGATGATGATCTAATGACGAATACAACCCGGCCCTCGGTGCGTGCGTTTGTCGTTGACTTGTCAATGTTAGGTGGTAATTTATTCAACTTTTCGTTATCTGTGAGACTGTTGGTGATGATGATGATCGAATGGTGATTAAAACCCGGCTCTCAGTGCGTAATTGTCATTGAGCGGGTCAGTGTCAGGTGGTAATTTTTTTTCTTATCATTATTTTTGAGACTGATGATGATGATGATGATCGATTGGTGATTAAAACCCGGCCCTCGGTGCGTTTGTCATTGAGCGGGTCAGTGCCGTGTGATAGCGTCGCGTCGCGTCGTACGACTTTTGCGCGTCGCGCATTTAGGTCGCTCGGCACGGTGTGCAAAAGCGGTGGCTTACAAATGTATATTTATATTTAAATATATTTTATGCAACTCATCAGAGCTCATTAAATAATACTACCAATATCAGCACATCCCTTTTGAATTCGTTGGTGACGTAAAAGACAAATTTTGGACTGAAGACTGCACATAAAGGACATAATTTTTTTACTATGGGGCTTGGTACTAAATTCCAAAGTCTTTTAACTTGACGCCAATGTATAAATACTTAAAGAATACATTATTATCAATATATTTATGACCGTATTATTAATTTAAAGACCTCCGTTTCTTTATATAAATTAAAAACCAACATTGATTTCTACTCGAAAATGGCAACATTATAGTAGGATTGTGACACTTTATGTTATTAAAAATGAAAGAGTGACGCTTGTCTGACGTTTTATATGTCAATACGCATCGTAGACACATGTCAGACTGTCAGCCGCCAGACGATTCCCGGCCGCGCATTCGTTGTGTTACTAATGTGCAATGATGTTACATTTAATATACGAGTAATATCATTGCTAATGTGTGTATCGTTGCTAAATACTTTAAGTGCGAAAAAGATAACTGTGTTATACGATATCGTTTCTACATTACCATAGACCTCATAAACTTACCTACTTAATAACCCTGCGTTTGTTAACATTAAAAAACCGGAACTTTCGTTCAGAAACGTACAAAACTTATCATAATACAGTATTCTTTAACGGAGGTAATTAAATATCTAAAAAATATACAGAATGATAGCATTTAGTCTCTTGGACAAGGAAGTATATTTATTGTTGCAGTTAATTTTTCTTTTATTTTAAAAAATTATGTCCTTAGTGAGTGGTAGAGCCACTCTGCGTTGCAACACGAATTTTGCGGCTCGTCCACCCCCTCACGGAATATCGGCGTGAAACAATACCGGAAGTCCATATTTCCCCCTTCCCCCTTCCTCTTTCTCACATTTCCCTCAAGGCCGGTACCGCATCTGTCACTCCTCTAGTTTTGCAGGTATCAATGGGCGGCAGCGGAGGTACAAGGTGTACCTATATAGTTATTAAACCTTAGTAATATCACAGAACAACTAATTTAAGCCTTTACCACAGTATAAATATGAGCTAAAGTATTTACACTGTGCCTTTACCATGTTCACAGTGCTCATATCTATCACTGGGAGAAATGGTTTAATTTGATCACGATTATATATCAGTAAACTGCTGAAGTATCGTTATAAGTATGTATTATGCGTATGTTTAAACATATTAACAGGTATACCGACGCATGTCGTTACGTCATAATCCTTTATCCTGACTAGAATTATAATAAATCATTAACAGTACTGATCTGACGACGTGATAATTTAATGTGATGTCTTGTTAGTCTGCTATTTCATTAATAATACATTATCATGATTATCATGACAGACCTATTAATTAGCAGGCTCTGAACTGTTAATCGTAGAATGATAATTTCTCATGACGTCCTTGTAGATTTACTATTATATACTAATACTATAACATGAAAATAAAGAAATTATTGATACGTACTCGATAAAAGAACATTACTATCGTCATGAAATATTACCATGATATTCATAATATATATTCCATACTTTTAACGAATGCGGACGTCACTAAAATTATCAGTTCTGTACTGTGGCATTATCAGGAAATTGTTATGAAATATTACCATGATATTATATCTCCTAAACTCCATATAAAATTATCGTTTCATACTGTTAACGTATGCGGACGTCACTAAAAATTGTCAGTTCTGAACTGTGGTATTATGAGGAAATTTCAACCGTACGTCACATCATTGTAACAAAATTACGTTAGATACCAAGTTACTTAATGTATGCAGTTCCGATGTTTCTTCATAGATGGCGCTGTACTGTTTTATACCATTTCTAAATCCTGGTGACAAGATTTTTGTGGCGTTAGATATATTACCCATGGTAACATTTGAATTACCAGTCTCATTGACTGTTGCATCTGGGTGCCGCGTCAATTGGAACGGGAGTTGCGAGTGTCGTGACTTCATCATTCCTACTTTAATTTTTAATTTAGGATCTCTCTTTTTAAGGACTGCATGCATTGCATCCGTCCGTCGCCATCGTCCCTTCTATCTGGGAAGGGAAGTTGCCGTTGAGACAGTATCTATCTACTAGAGATGGGTCGTACTATACTACCTGTTCCTAATAAGTATTATTATCTAATACTCGATCGGGGTGGTGGGTCAAGCTAGCCCCTCCGCCACCCGGTTCACTACCAGGAAAGCCCTGTACATCATCCACACAGAACGCACTTTTTATTAGTAAATAATACCTGCATTATGACAAACGACTAAAGTAGCCAAAGAGTACACTGAACATACCAGTATAATTCAGTGAAATTATCGGGACGTACTGTTAATATATGAGTCGTGTTTCAGTCCAGTACCAGTAATGTTTTGATTGCTTATCCAAACTTCCTGATAAGTTTACATTACAATGTACCGATATTTTAACAGGAAATTTCCTGTTGTAATATCAGTACAGATAAAACAAGACTTAATTCATGATTCTGTACAGGTTTTCAGTTAATTTGTTAGTTTGGACGCCTAGTCGGTTTTCAAAAGAGGTATTCTTGTTACGGAGTGCAGACGACCTCTTAAAACCAGGGGTAGGTACATTTTTCCCAGAGTACGGAGCCTGTAAAGGTTTCAAATCGTCAAGATGTAGATATTCATGATTCATTCATAATTTCTTTCAAATTCAGAATCAATAAAAACATCAAAGTTATTAATATTTTTACATAGGTTTACACAATGCAAACTTTGTTGCGAATAAATTTAAAAATGTTCTGGATTCTAACGTGCGCCCTTCTGACAATCCGGGTCGGGTACTTTTCCAAATAAGTTACCGTGGCCTTATCCAGCCGGCCGAAATTCATCACCACTGTTTACAATCATATATTTTATTATAGAAATAGAAAAATGTTTATTAGATACATATTTTATTATTTGATTATCCCCGAAAAGTTAATCAGAGACTAGGCAATGAGGACTGCAAAAACAGTCCTCTGCCATAGTTCACTTTTCACCAAATAGCGACTACACATGTGCTCATCGTGACAGGTGGTGAGCCCATCGCCGCTCTATGCTTTTGGAAGTATGTGCAGTCTGTTAGCCGCCTTTTACGACACCCAAGGGAAGAGAAAGGGTGGTAGTATTCTATCACCGCTACACGTCACGGTTTATTAGATGTGTCTTATTATGATGTTCCATTTCGTCAGCTCGTAACATTACCCCGTACACTTTCCCTTTCGCCTGCATCTGCCAACGGTACGCACACGAATAGCAATGCATCATCAAACCGCGGGTCGGCGACCCCTGAATCACGTCTGCTTATTTGGAATTTGTATGACATTGTCCCTTTCGCGCGCGCCTTATCTGTGCGCTGTCTCGCTCCAACGCGCTCCTTTAAAAGAAGTAATCTTATCTTTGCCGATGTAGGATCATATTTTGGCTACATGCCAGACGGCAGGAGTAGTGAACCCTTTCGTGTTACCGAAAAATTGTGTTAACGTTCTTGTTTAGCTTTGTTATGTCTGTGCGATATGAGATGATGTTACTGAGGCTACTTACGATATTACATGTTAAGCAATTTTCGTAATTCCGAGTCGCTGGATGAGTGACTTTATATTGAAAGTGTCTACTTACCTATAACTTCTTTGAGAACGTTAGTTACGAAACCAATGGGTCAGGCAGGAGTGCAGGACCAACAATATAACGGGTACGTTATAATGTTGGTCCCGATTATATGATATTATCGTATTTTGGCAGTAGTTAGATAGTACCCATCATTTTGCATAGGGTAAGCGTAAGCGTAACCGGGTTGGGGACCGATTTCCCTAAATGCTATATGGACAAAACTGAACTGTAGGAAGTCTGGAGGCTAAGAATTTAATCATTATATTTAAAAGTAAGGCGACTAACAGAAGTATTTTTAAATGGTTGTGATTCTACTCTACGTTTTTGTCCAAAAGATAGGTAGCTGATGGTCATTCACAATCACATATTAGTAATAATATTGCTATCTCTTCGCCCTTGGAAAAAATTATGTGCACATAAAATCATAAGGACTGCGTTTCAACAATGTGAGCAAAGTAAAAAGAATTGTTTTTAAAAAAAGCTTGCCACGACTGGAACTAATACTCGGCGAACCAAAAAATACTTCAAAAAGCGAACAAAAGGGTTACTGGCGCAATGGCCCTTAAAATAATGATTAACCAACAATGAGTGTTCGTTCCAATTTCAATAATACAACAGGAGTAAAAACAAAACCACATCGAGCGGTTCCCTATTTAAACAGACGCTCCCCACTGCGACTCCCGAAAATCCAGCGCCGAAACAAAGGGGCTGGCGGCGGCGCGACCAAATTCAAGGTCGCGTGAGGCAGGTCAGCGTCGTGACGTCACCGGCGCCCTCCAAAACTGGGGTCGTTGACCGCGCCGCCATTGCGGAAACTGTGCTGTGCGCGTTCGGAATTCGAATTGGGGCCTATTGTTGGTTGTGTGCGTGCGGCCCGACCACGAAAATGTTTGTGTTATTGTGTTGGCAAACCGGTTGGCGCGCTCGTGTGCGTGCGTTTTGGGGTTTCTTATTATTTTTTTGTTGTCAAGGTTGGCACAGCCGGCGGCGGCGTCGCGCTCGGTCGTGGCATTATGATATTGACCCTGTTCCAAGCTTCCTCTGTGATTCCGCGTCATGGTACGCTCACCTTGAACTGTGCAATTTTTCAAAATAGTAACAACACTTTTATCGAAATGCACTTCCTACTTTTTCCACTTTCAATTAGTGCCGCACCCAACGTCGATTCAGTAATTCGACTTGTTTACGTGAACTTTGCTTGTAGTTTTGTTAATGCACTGCTTTAATAAAATCAAAACTTTGTGTAAAGTAAACTTTTATTTCCTTTGTGTTTTTGTTTTCCTTCTACAGATAATATAATATTTTAAAAACAGAATTACAATACTACCAACTACTAAAACATCAAAAAATATATATATTATAGGTACTTACCTACCCCACGTCTTTACGTATAGCCGTTTACCCTAACCTATAAAAAGTAAACGAATTCAAAATGGCCCCCACGATTTGTTCTAACCAGTCGTCTTCAAAGGTCCAAAATGGCACAACCAATCGTCTAACGCGTTTCAAATTTCGACAGCACGAGAGTGGGGAGTGTTAGATGGAGGAACAGGTTAGCTCTCATGTGTATGACATGGCTCGCATGTATGCATGGGTGTGTGTGTTGTATTGTTAGTTTATGTATTTAAAAGGAGATGGAGATATAACTGCATGTGACCGTTTTATTAGTTTTTTTTCGTTAATGGCTTTCTAAGGCGGATCTCGGAATTTGTTTATATTTAGTACTTGTAGGTAATTTTTTTTTATAGTATCTAAGTATGTTTTGTAGCATGGAATGTTATTGTGACTTTAATTGGTTTTTAAGAAAATAAAACTGCTAATTGTTTAATTTAGATTTTAACTTAATTTGGAATGTATTAAGTATTCAATTTGTGTGTCACTTTATGAATAAATTTGTTAATACTTAATTAATTTTAAATATTATTTGTTTATATTGTTAATGTTAATAATTTGTCTCTCACTATGATCTATGTGGTCAAAATAAATGATTTTATTAACATGCGAATTAATTAAATATCGATGCTTTTTATTACTTACTTGCTTGATTAAGTACTTAGTTATGTAGATAACTAAATAAAAAACAATACAATGCACTTCTCTTGTTTAGTTTTCCATCAGGGAAGGCCAGTTGTATGTTTATAGGCTGATGATGATGATGATGAAGATATAAATGAAAAATCGAAACAATTTTGTTTTCTTAGTAGGTACTTATTAAACAAAGCGCCGCGTGTCTCTTGAATTTTCGATTCAAATTCTTATCAATTTATTAAATTAGTAGCTGTACTACCTACTGACAAAAGTTACAAATCTGTTTAAGTACTTACTTATAAATTTTTTTTAACACCATTTAGGTAGGTAGGTACGATTTAATATCCTAAGCGTGTCACGAATTACCACCAAATTATCACAACAGCAAACGCTATTCACTAATGTATGCTAAAGGAATTATCGTCGTCGATCAATGTCAAACTAATGTTAAGCCACGACCAATGGTAGTTACCTCCTAATTTTTTTCTAACGTCTCACCGACCAATGGCGTCGCGCCAAAATTCGTGATGCGCGCGAGTGGCCGAATTTCTAATGGCATTAGACTCACGTCACGCGTATTCGGCTGCGTCTGTGTGAGTGATGCTATTATGGTCGGGCGGTTCGTTTGGTGTTGTTGTGTTGTTATCTGTGGATCTTTTAAAAAATCAAGTTATTGTCATGATTTAAGTTTTTTTTTTACGCTTTGACGGCTATGTATGTAGTGTGATTTTGATATTAAAAGTCAAAAAAGTAAAAAGTAAAAATATATTTATTCAATAAACTCAATTAATAAGTAGGTAGGTACTTTGAATCGTAAAATCTTTTTTAACCTACCACCCATTCAGGACCATTGACCGAGGTCCTGAATTTAGTATAGACAAGAACGTTCATACAAACCTTTTGTTCAAATTCTGGAATGAGAGACCTAGAGTTCGCTGCAGCCGCTGCACCGCTTAAACATTTAAATGTCGTCGAATCAACAGACAGATATCGCAGCGCCGCGGCGACAGATCGGTCAAAGACAACGTAGTCCGTTCCCGAAACTTTTTTGACAGAATGTACTTAGGTAGGTACCTATATCATTAAATCTCTTTCTGAGAGAGTCACTAGCCTTTAGGTTACTTATATGTTACTAGAATAGCCCTCTTCTTCAGCACAAAGATAGTTTGAATGTCGGCAGCATTTCCCCACAGTAAAATGCCGTACGACATTACACTATAAAAGTAACTGAAATAAACTAATCTAGCTGTATCAACGTCAGTTAACTGACGGATCTTCATTACTGCATAAGCCGCAGAGCTAAGTCTATTCGACGATTTGGCTATAGGTACTTATGTGGGCCCCACTGAAGCTTGGCATCCAACGTGATGCCCAGAAAGACTGTGGTGTCTACAGGATTCACATTCTCATCTTTAATTTGTACACTAGTTATTACCTGCTTAACATTAGGCAATACCTACAAATCTCACACATTTGGATTTTCCCTCGTTTAAGCTGTTAAACGAGTTGCTGAACTTATTTACACTAAACCAGTGAACAATCTTTGAGACCGCATTATTCACATCGTCATAGTTTGGGTGTCGTCGTTTCACTTTGAATAAAAGTGAAGTATCATCAATAAACAATAGTATATCATGACTGTTTTTTACACAATAAGGTAAGTCATTAATATAAACCAAAAACAAGAATTGACCAAGTATTGAACCCTGCGGAACTCCCATTGTAACTACTGATCCCGGAGATCTTTTACCGTTAATGTCGACCTCCTGAATCCTGTTACTCAAGTATGAGATTAGAAGACTCAAAGAAGTATCTCTAATTCCATAGTGGTGAAACTTTCTGACCAATGTTTAATGTAGAACACAGTCGAAAGCCTTAGATAAATCACAAAATACCCCTAGGGCGTCCTGTGAATCCTCCTAGGCATTAAACCGACGTCAGTTGTTGAGCGACCCTTAGTAAAACCATACTGTTTACAGTGTAAAAGTTTATTTCTATAAAAATGAATTTAAATTTGGTCTAGCATCAACTTTTCAAAAATTTTACTAAATGTGGGTAGCACAGAAATAAGTCTAAAATTAGTGGGGTCAGAAATGCTACCTTATTTAAATAATGGGATTATTTTGCTATGTTTCATTAGGTCAGGAAAAACGCCACAGTCAATGAATTCGTTAAATATGCAAGCTAAAACTGGAGCTATTGTCATAATTACTGATTTAACGACGTCCACGGAATCACCCCACAGATCAGCGGTTTTCTTTTTGTTGAGTGTTAAATGTTTTTATTATAGCTCTAGTGCAAATTTTTTGAAAACTAAAATTACTTTCACTAGCTTTAACATTCTCCTTCAAAACAGATTCAGCTACAGTAGGGGATGAAATGAAGGTTTTTGTATTTGAAACTGGAATGTCAGTAAAAATCCTCTTATATGCTGCAGCAACGTCAGCATCAGAAGTCAATGTTTTATCATCAAAATTTAAATTGTACGACTATTGACCTTTCCTGTTTCACTATTTATAATATTCCATGTCATATTAACGCTATTAGGTAGGTATATTGTTTTGTTTGGAAGCACTTTAGACTGTAAAAAGGAGGAAGGGGAGGGGGAGGGGGAACCTAAGGGAGGGGGAGCCAAAGTGCTGAAATGCATGGTTTTCAAGATATTTTTATTTTGAGGTTATGTTAGGTTATTTATTTAGGTTATTTTTAGGAAATAAATAAATATTCTACCAAGTTATCATTACCGTACCCCCTCCATCCCCGTCCCCCCAAAAAATTTTTGAATGGAGATAGATTTCTGTTTTATAATTTTAAAAAAAATTACCTCGAAATTCAAGACAATCGCTAGTTACGCTGCGCTTCACGTTTGTTTTAAATTTTTAACCTATCACGTGACCTACAAGAGTAGGGTAGCTAGTTGCTCTAAACTAAAACGTTTTAATATTTTACGCCAAACAACATGTCGATTTTCCATCAATTCTTGACTACTTTGCAATTTTCAATAAATCCTAGCGTAAAAACTATGCATCTCCGCGCCGTGAAATTTTAGTAAATTATACTTCTGTAGCAAACCTATCTACTTATTAAAAAAAATATGGAGCTAACATCGGGTGTTGACTAATCTAAAGCTGAGCCTTTTGTTTCCTTCCCTCAATTCCCTCAAGAATTCCATGTGAGATCTCAGTAAAGATCTCCTACATTATTACTAAAACTCAAGGGGGTGTCATTTGCCTTTACTCATTCATTATTATCCTATCTACTAAGTACTATATTAAGCTTTATGACTTTTTAACTGTATCTCTCCTTACTTTGACGACTCTATGTGCAAACAACACCAAGCCTAAGTACTCTTTTGTATTGTTACACGATTAATTTTCACTCAGTTTATTCTGAAGCAGTCAAAAAAACATAAAAATAATGTTAGTTCAGGTTTGTTTCTCTATTACTAAGTCTTCACCGATAATCTGCGGAAGAAGGTACTAAGTTACTTGTCTTCGACTACACAAATTAGTAAACACAGCTTAATTTCCCAACATAATATGTGATAAGATTCACGGTCAAACTTGTGAGTTTGTGACGGGCGCGTGTGACCGAATTTCTAATGGCGGCGGCGAGTGTGAGTGGTGTGTCAGTGTGCGTGACGTTAGGTTGGCACGTTGCAGACTAAAAAAATAATTAATTAATTTTTAATTCACTAAGTGACTGGCAGAGTGCCTAAACTGCAACAACTAACTACATCTATTATCGACTATTGTCCCCGAAGGGTGAGTCAGAGACTAGGCAATGAGGGCCACAAAAGCAGTCCTAGTTCACTTTTCACTAAATAGCGACTGCACATGTGCTCAGCGTGACAGTTGGTGAGCCCATCGCCGCACTATGCTGTTGGATGTATGTGCAGTCTTTAATCCGTGAGTCGCCTTATACAACACCCAAGGGAAGAGAGAGAGTGACAGTATTCTTTTACCGCTGCGCGACACAGTTATTCAGCAACATCATCATCATCCTCCTATAGGTAATCGAGGTGTCAGTGACCAGTAATAATAAACTTTTAAGATTTGTGCCTTTCCACATGACAGAACATTGGCAGATGGGGCCATTACTTTTAGGAAAATACGGAATTTTTTCCATGTTTATGTTGTTTGTTTTGAGTCCCCGATATTTCAGCGCAGTTGCATGCACAGTTGTTGTTACTCCGTGATCATGGTGCATGCAACATGTAAAAAACCCGTTTTTTCCTAAAAGTAATTGTCGTGACCATGAAAGTTTAAAAGATGGGGCCATATCACACCACCCTGGCCTAATGCTGCTTGGTTGGCTTTTTACGTCTGCTATGTTACGCCAACAACTTGTACCAACGCTACGTTGGTACCAACGTCATTACGCGCCTTTCTGCTCGTAGAGAGCGTGCCTTCTGACACACGAAAGAGTCCGAATTTATTTTATTTGGTCATCCATCCAGTGACACCTCATTGCGAAAGTTGCTTAGCTAACAAGATCGCAAACCAAACGCGTTTGCCACTGTACCATCGAGTTTCTGTTTTACTATTTCCCGCCAAGAAGTCGTCAAAATTCAATCAAAGGTGCAAGATTCTGATGTATTATACCTACATTAGGGGAAGTCAGCTCAATGCGGCCATAGGAGGCAAAGCGGCCACACCCAATTTCTCGGTAACTAAAAACGATAGCACGACGTTGCCCTTCTGCGATATGGCTAACTTCCCGCCCCATACCGCAGGCAGTCGTTTGGTTGCGATCGCAGCAAACGCGTAGCCGCGGCGACATGTACAAGGGATTTGTGCATTATATTAAAAAAATCCAGGGTAAGTTCAACTTGTTTTAAGCAAACCTCTTTAGAATTCAATCTTTTTATTACACGTCTTTTGTTACATATCTAATTGGCTTTGAATGTGTAACATTTGTTCCGACATGAGATAAATAATGTGAGCTGTGTTTATTTTTAAAATAATTTTGTGGAAAAAGGCAAAGCGGTCCGGGCAAAGTGGCCAAGTGACCACTTTGCCCGTATTCAATAAGTGAACCGCGATGATGGCTAAACGGGCAGTTAGCCGCTTATAAAACTATACGTTTTTGTATTATTAAGATTAGAATGTTTTATTTAACTATTATTTTTTTAGATGGTCAACAACTACAAAAAAAAAACTAGGCAGGGGGAACTTTTGGTACATAGATTTAAGTAAGAAAATATTAAGACTGAAATGATTGTTCCATTTGAAACTTTATTGGTTACCAGGTATTTAATTTTATCTTAAATAGTTTTTTTTAAATTATTATAGGTGTTTTTGTTTTTAAAAATGAATTTCTTGTAATATTTAGGCATGACCACTTTGCCCTTACCCCCATGGCCGCTTTATGCGCCAACAGGGGCAAAGCGGTTTTTTGACTAGTCTTCGTAATTTACAAATATAAATAAACTGTTCAAGTTTTTGCAAAATGTGCCTCCACTTTATGAAAGCTTATTAAGTTCCCTTTCATTTGATATAATTTTTTTTTATATATCGTTTCTATAGTGGCATTTTTTTTAAGTCAAAGTTAAGGTGGCCGCTCTGAGCTGACCTCCCCTACCTAGTGTGATAAATAGATGTAAGTTTTATTTGTCATATTTATTAGGCTCTAAGGCTTTTTTTGGGGGTTAAAGTTACTCGTGTCCGTAGGTTTACCCTTGAGACCTTCCGGCGTGAAATAACGGCACTTGGTGCTGTTGTGTTTCGTCAGACCAGTAAGGGTTCCGGAGGCCTATCTCCCCCCCCCCCTCTCCTCATAATTTATATTTCTTCCTTAAAGGCCGGCAAGGCGCCTGCGATTCCTCTGGTTTTGCGGGTGTCCATGGGCGGCGGTGATTACTCTCCATCAGGTGACCCGCCTGCTCGTTTGCCTCCTTCTACTATAAAAAAAACATTGTTTTTTTGGTTTTACATTTTCTTTTGTATTTTTTTACATTTATAATGTAGCACATAGGTAAGCGTGTTGGCTGAAGAAGACGTAAGTTTACATTGTATTTTTTAAATAAATAAATAACATCCTGTAACCCTAACGTTGGTTTATTTGTATGCGCGCGAAATTAGCATTTAGTCAATAGGTGTCAAGAGTACGCGCGCAGAATTAAAATCACTTGCCCATTTTAGTGGACATTTTCTTTTAGATTCACGCAGTTTCATATTTTATTACAGATGAGGAAATTGTTTGGCGCGGCGACCAGCGCTTTCGGGTTGCAGTAAAATACCTAATTTACCTTGAAACATTACTACCTCAGGTGGTGATCGAACCCACGTCCTACGCGTTGACCACTCCGCCACCAAGGTATTGGTTAGACCTGTTTTTTTCCCTAAATAATGGCTTAACCGGTCGCGTAGCGGTGAAAGAATACTACCATTCCATTGAGCTTTGGAGAGGTGTTATGTCGAGAGATCGAGACGTGGGATTTGTTCTTGACATTGTGTAACATTTACCCATATTTAGGGAGTGACAACTGTGAGCTGGCAACATTTTAGTAACGCACACATAGGCGTCTTTTTTTGTGCAAGTGTGAAAATTTAGCACATCGAAGTTACCTCTATATAGTTATCTATCTCAACGTATTGCCCCCTCTCTTCCCTTGAGTGTCGTAAAAGGCGACTAATGAACTGACGAATGCACATACTTCCAACAGCATAGAGCGGCGATGGGCTCACCACCTGTCACGCTGAACACATGTGCAGTCGCTATGTGGTAAAATGTGGACTATAAATAAATAAATAAAATAAACTTTCCTACACTCACACCAATTAACTAGCCCAAGAGAAGCTACGTTATGAAACTCGTTAAATGGTTACTAGACAACGGATAAACATACTTAAAAAACATAATATTATACATAGAAAACAGTCAGACCCGAGACAATTTAGAAAAACAATAGTTTCTAAATTGACCCGACCGGGGATCGAACCCGGGACCTCAGAGTTGGCGTCACCATGAAAACCGGTGTACAAACCACTCGACCAGAGAGGTCGTCAAGTACTATGGCAGTGGACTGCTTTTGCGGTCCTCATTGCCTAGTCTCTGACTAACCCTTCGGGGATAATAGTCGTGATTATACCTAGTAAGATAATAGTAAATATTTTCTTAGCATACTTAAACTAGATGAATATGAGTGAAAATATGAACGTTTAATAGCAAATGATATTCGACCAAACCCTTGAGTTCCGGTAAAGCTGTGGGACTTTACTGAGATCTCACACGGACTTCATGAAAGAATTAATGTTTATTATATATTTTAGCGTTTTTATTAACGCTTAAATATACTTAAGTAAAATTTTAAACACTGAAAAAAGACGACAACCTCAGGCGGGAATCGAACCACGCACCTTCCGCATTCCGGGCGGCTGCCTTGACCACTTAGCAAAAAAATTACACAAGTATATTTAAGCGTTAATAAAAACGCTAAAATATATAATAAACATTAATCTATAACGCAGCTTCATCTTAACCGAATGTTTAAATATTTGTAAAAATATTTCGTTCGGATCTCAGAGGTAAAAACTTCTAAGATTTGATGAAGCAATGTTGACTAAAAAACATAAGCATCAAGCACTGACAAATTTCGACAAGTGAAAACCAGACCTCGGTAGCCAAGTCGTTAAGGCAGTCGCCCGGAATGCGGAAGGTGAGTGGTTCGATTCCCGCCTGAGGTTGTCGTCTTTTTTCAGTGTTTAAAATTTTTCTTGAAAAAATTTTAAAAGTGATACCGTGTTTTATTTTATTTGCCAACACTAATGCACGTTTACGAACATTTAATGGTTAATAATCCACCATTATTAAACAATACATATACTTATCATCACGACTGTTATCCCCGAAGGGTTAGTCAAGAGACTAGACAATGAGGACAGCAAAAGCAGTCCTACCATAGTCTACTTTTCACCAAATAGCGACTGCACATGTGCTCAGTGTAACAGGTGTTGAGCCCATCGCCGCTCTATGCAGTTAGTAGTATGTGCAGTCTTTAGTCCGTTAGTCGCCGTTTACGACACCCAAGGTAAGAGAGGTAGTGGTCTTTCACCGCTATACGCCACAATTTAACAATAAAATTTGACAAAACACAATTTTTTAAAAATAAAACAAAACTGCAGACTTATCGCTAAAGTACATACATATATTGCATTCAAACATAATACACAATAAATACAGAGAATTATTAAAACCACACTACAACCTTTTTACGAAATAAATTTCCTGTACGGTACTCCCGACCGCATGTCAAGCGTAACAATTTATGTTTGAACCCGCCCTAATGTCATAACATATAGGACAGGATTTGCAATGCCAATGTTACATTTGATTTGCGGTCGATTGTACTCGTCGCCAAAATAACAAGTTTGAGAGAACACACTCCAGAGTCTGGTGTTGCCCTAACGTACCCTATTTAGTTGTGAGATACACTGGCGAGCAAAATAACAGAGCCGCAATATTGAATTTAAAAGTATTAAGGGGTCCTGCACGAAATTGTGAAAATTTACGTGCTTTTAAATCACTTGTAAGTACTATGCGCTGAATCAGTTAATTAAGTACATTAAAAGAACTTATTTAAGTTAGCCTGATCATTGCACAAGGTCATGGCCTTGTTAAAATTTGAAACAAGTTCTTTTAAGAATAACAAACAATACATAAATCTAATGACTCCTAAAAATATATTTTTTGACAGCTTTCTTAATTTTACGCATGAAACAATAATTCTTACATTAAAAAAATTGTATTGATAATCCGCAGGGCACCACCTTCTTTAAAAAATAATTAAATTCTTTAAAATTTTAATTTTTAACACAAGCGCGTGATGGTTTTGCACATTTCGCCGAATAAAAACATTGCTCTAATTAAATTACTAGATCTTCAACTTCAAAGCAGAATTGTTCTAATTATAAATATCAATATGATTGATTTTGCTTTGAAGTTCAATAAGAGACTTCAGTCAGTTCGTCAGTATTTGCGATCGCGCGGCACCCTTTTAAAAAAGTAAAGTACAACCTGTACAATAATATACTATAAACTAAACATAAAATAAACTTTCCTACACTCATACCAATTATCTAGCCCAAGAGAAGCTTCGTTATGAAACTCGTTAAATGGTTACTAGACAACGGATAAACATACTTAAAATACTAAATATTATACATAGAAACCACCCAAACCCGAGACAATTTAGGAAAACAATAGTTTCAAAATTGACCCGACCGGGGATCGCGACTCAGACTCAGAGATGGCGTCATTATGAATACCGGTGTACAAACCACTCGACCGAGGAGGTCGTCAACTACTGTCAAAGGCCTCTCCACCATTGAAATCAAGTCATCACCACAAAAGATGGGTTTTGGCTTAATCACGCGTGTCTAATGCGGGTGGGTGATCACAAACCCGGGCGCAGCAACGGACAATACGATGATAACACACTTTGTCCGACCTGGGAGTTGATTCCTGTTGAGGTCCCGGGTTTGGATACGTTCTAAATAGTTTCAAGAAAGCCTTGGCTTTGAGATTAGACTCTCAAAGCTAAACACTGTTTTTTATTTTATTATTAGTTGTTCTGTTTGTTATAATATTTAATTTGATAGTTTTAGTATGTGTGTGTTTATGTAATTTTAGTGTACCTATTACGTGCTTTTTATTGTTTTTATTTTCTGGTTTATATAATAAGCGTGCTGTGGTGGCCTTTAACTGATAAGATGAGGTACATTTAAAAATGTACCTATCTATGTTATGTTTTGTGTAAATGTATCAGTGTTTTTATTGTTAGCTGTCCTAATTAAAGAAATAAATAAATAAATAAATGAACATGTCGACATTACAAACGTCGTAGCAACATTTTGACCGAACAACCTGTACTTAGGTTACGTATGATGGAGTGAATCTTGCTTATGCACAGAAAACTAAAAATCCTGGCCTTGTTATTGATCGCAATCTGTCCTGGAGATCACAGGTAAATGAAGTGAGTAGGCGCATGCATTATTCTTATCATTCTCTCAAGCGACTCCAGTTTTTCATACCATACAACACCAAAATTATGCTCGCTCAGTCTTTTCTTCTCCCTCTTCTCGACTATGCCGATGTTTGTTATTTAGATGCGACTGAAGAGCTGCTTAACAAACTGCAGCGCCTGCAAAATTTGGCCATTCGGTTTATATTCGGTTTGCGAAAATATGACCATATTCCCGAGTTCCGGTCGCGGTTAAAGTGGCTCCCTATACGCCTTCGCCGAGATATGCACATCCTATGCCTCCTTTACAAAATCCTTCACTAGCCCCAGCTCCCTCATTACCTACTTTCCCGTTTCACCCCCTTATCCGCTTCTTCCCGCCCCAAACGGTCTTGTGATACAAGAACCCTATCCTATCCACAATCGAACTCCAATTTTTTCCAAAATTCCTTCACTGTTTATGCAGCTAGATTGTGGAACAAACTGCCGGCTAGCATTCGCGAGAGGTCATCGGTAGAGTCGTTCAAACACCATCTCAAAGAGCACTACCTATCAAACTTATGTGATAATCAGTAACATAATAATAATGTATTATGTAAGTATAAGTAATTTGTTTGTTATAATATTTTATATGTGTATGTCTATTTATTTAAATAAATATATTTATTTTATGTATATATATATATATAAGTTTAGCGCAATAAGTCCCGCATATTAAATTTTTATCACCACAGCTAGGGTTGGCTGGGAGAGATCTCTTCTAGAGATAAGCTCGCCTTTGTATATGTCCTGTGTAACGTGTGTCTTA
This sequence comes from Scoparia ambigualis, assembly GCA_963921215.1. Taxonomy (NCBI): domain Eukaryota; kingdom Metazoa; phylum Arthropoda; class Insecta; order Lepidoptera; family Crambidae; genus Scoparia; species Scoparia ambigualis. The sequence continues at coordinate 21,328,133 of OY992524.1, forward strand.
ATGTAATTTATTTGTGCAATAAAGTATTATTATTAGATTACACGAAAATGACTTCAATATAATTTATTTATTTATTTATGGACCATCAACAGAGTTACAAGTCATGACAAATGCCAACTAAACTATTAGGTACAAAATTATGATAAACACATAACTCTAATTGTAGACGACCACGCCGTGCACTTAACACAAGTACATTTAATTTGAATGGTTAAAAACTAAAATTACTAACTATAACTATATCGATGACTATAACTAAATACATAGGGATTTATCTAAAAACTTAATAACTTTGTAAAATCATTGTATGTAATCTACAGGGTGTGTTTGGTAATTGGTATATAATCCCGTAACTAGGCCGCTCTACTAAGTGTAAAGGACAACTACTTGTGTGGTTTTTTTAGGTCGAATAGCATTTGCAGTTTCGTAATAGAACAGCTTATTCTTTTTCCTTTCTTCTATTTCTAAAGTAAACTTTAAGCAACGTCGCCATAATGAGTAGTTATCAATTTTGACTTTAGTATATTTTTACATATCTTAAAATGCCCTAGTTCTGGGCAAAACTCTTCCCCATTTCCTTGCAGTTCTCTCTTTTCATAGCGAACTTTAACCAATAACACTTAAAAATCAAATTCCAAAAAAGAACTTATAAACACATTATGGTGGCCTCAAGTGTAAGGTACAATGGGCGCGCAATTTTTAAAACTAATTATCGCCGTCCGTCAGTGTCGCGAGGCGACGCGCCGCATTTGTCGGGCTGTACTGGGGGCGACGCGATTTGGGTGGCACTCACTTCAAGTGTGGATGTCTACCACACTACACACAGACACAATATACACAAGATATATTCCGGATTGCCGTAATATGTACAACACCGCAAACAACTACTTCTACTCTACCTAAATGTGTGGAACAGAGTTGTTTTTTACGATTACAGAGTTACCCCCCTAAAAAAACAGTGGATAATTGCAGTAAGAAGGTCTACGCATTACGGATTTCAATACAAACTTCCAAGTTCAAATTCTTAATAACTTAAGAGCCAATTTTAATGAAACTTTTCATGCTAGGTACCTACTTTCCAAGAAAGAAGCTGGTCGAAGAATATTATTTTTTGGTTTTACTACTCCCTTACAAAGCCTTCCATTAACCGAGAACGGTTGGTAAATGAAGGTTATATAAAAATAAAAACTTGTCTTTCGACCTATCTTTCTTACAGTTATTCAGTTTTATTGTATGACCAAATTCACTAGTGGGAAAACAACCACTAAAATGACTTTGTGTAGAAAGCAAACGTTGAAAAATCATGGTGTGACACCGAAGCAACACAATTCGCTAACGAGTTTAGAAAGCAAACATGGCGCCGTCGATGCCGCACCGCCATTGTTGTATATTTTGGTTCTTTTTCATCCTATTAACTTTAGTTTTAGTTTGGGCGATGGTGTAGCGGAGGGACTGAAGCGATTTTATAAATTAATAACGGCTATCATCGGCCCCACTTATAAGCATCCCGGGTTTCAATTTCTAATTCTAAGAGCGGTTTGCCGGAAATATTTATTTATTTTATTTTTTTAGCTTTATTCGGAAAACAATCAGTGATAAATTAACAATTAATTTAAACTAACTTAACACTTTGCACCATTAACATGTTTTCACATATGTTTAGCTAAAAAATAACACGCCATCGGTACATAAGAAAAAATATTAAATAATAAAAAGAAGCAAGAAAAAAAAGAACAATAACTAACAGATTAATTGAATATAATGACTAAACAGTTAGAGAACCATTATACTTACCATAATTTGAATCTAGATTTAGTTGAGTTAAATACTAGATTGTTGCCTAAATCTGATTTATCGTCTTGGAGATCACCGATTTAAAGAAACTTCAAAGTTTAATCAGCATCTAACTCGGTTTAAGATACCAAATCTCATTGAATCCGTGACCTCTATAGGTTTGTGATCAGTGGTCTAACCACTAGACCACAGAGGTGGTTTAACTCAAAATACTGATTCAGTGGTTGAGGCTTCCGTTTGAAGTGCGCTTTCACCTTCAGCTTTATCGTCACTTACAGATAAAGCCAATCGCTAACCCGTAGTGGAATTTAAAAAAGCGTTTGAAAGATCCATGATAGCATATTTGGTAGTGCTTCTGCTCCGGTATAAAGGGTGCGGGTTCAAAACCTGGTCGTGGAAAAAAAATACAACATGTTTTTTAAAGTAAAAAGTGCCTTCATCATTAGCATCACTTCCCACTGCTGGGCACAGGTGTTCCGACGTGGACAACAGTACAATTTAAGATTGTGCCACAATAACCCACTACAGTGGTCCAATGCGACATAGATTCAAGACTATTATCCCCGAAGGGTTAGTCAGAGACTAGGCAATGAGGACCGCAAAAGCAGTCCTCTGCCATAGTCCACTTTTCACCAAATAACACTGCACAGCTTAGGTGGTGAGCCCATCGTCGCTCTGTGCAGTTGGATGTATGTGCAGTCTTTAGTGCGTTAGTCGCCTTTTACGACATCCAAGGTAAGAGATGGGTCGGTCATAATATTTAAATGAGCCGACACCATACACCTCTATAATAAATAATAATAATAAATCATTTGTCCCGGGTTCGATCCCCGGTCGTTAGAAAAATTTAGACATTGTTGTTTTTCTAAATTGTCTCGGGTCTGGCTGTTTTCTATGTATAATAAATACTTTAAGTATGTTTATCCGTTGTCTAGTAACCATTTAACGAGTTTCATAACGAAGCTTATAATTGGTGTGAGTGTAGGAAAGTTTATTTATATATTTATTTATTAATCTCTCTTCACAAACATGACTTACGGCTTAACTGTCTGACAGTTTTATGATGGTCCATATTGGTGAGAGACTAGTGCTAGAGGTGGGTTCCCAAAGAGAACTCGTTATCACAGGACACCAGGCTCCTCCCGCAGTCAGGATACATTGATGTCAGTAGACACCCCAGCACTTAAGGAATGTGACAAGATACAAAGTGCCTTACAAAATGCTAAGCTTAACGCTTTCGTCGGTAACTCACACCGGCCCTATGCTTTCAAGTTAATTAAGCAGTATCCAGCACTTGTATGGAATTCCCCTGGACGTTTCGGTACTAAGTCCCACACTCTACTTAATGTCAGCGAGCCGGCAATACTTATATTGGCACTATAGTACTGGTGTGTCTTGGCGACCCTTGAAGATATGCGTCGGTGTTTAGGTATTTTTACGTGCAACCACTTCATTGATCGGATCCGATGAATATGTATAAAAGTTCTACATACTTCGATTACCTACATATAAAAACCAAATGTACAGTCAACGCCCTCAAAAGAGTATTTAGCGCGATGTTTATGTATACGCATTTCGTTTGATTTTTATAATAACTTTATTAATGGCTTCGCGTTTAGCATTAAGCCAATTTCAAGTGGTATATAGTTTTAAAGTAAGATTTAGTATTGTACGGTAGATTGAATTAAAATAGAGACTCACAATCACAACACGTGTTGTTGCTAAAAGAACAGGGGAGAAACTCCATTTCGTTTGATAGTGTGCGAGCAATGTGTCAACATGACGAAGTGCTGTCAAAACAGTCAAATACGTTTTAAGTATATGTCAAAAATGCCACAATCACAATACGTGTTGTTGCTAAAAGAACACGGGAGAAACCATAAAGTTACTATACCTAGCGGAATAGAGCAACAAAGGGCTGAGCGAGCAGGATGTCACTAGCAACAACACTGTGGGATAAAAAGAGATGCGTGATGCGATGTTACAGAACTGTTTTTGGCTACTGTTTGTCAGCACTCATCAGCACGCTAAGAATTTGGGTTTTGTGAATTTTTTTGGATATTACGTGAAATCGTGGATATTTTCCCATCCCATCCTATTTTAGTTCTATTAATACTATTACTGTTAGTAATAAATGTAATTAATATCGATGTTAATGTGAAAAGCGACATGACGTAAATCACTGAACGCATTCTTTACACTCACAAATGCCATCCTATTTCGGTTTCGTTTGACAGCTTATGTTTGTTTCTCTATTCCGCTAGGTATAGTAACTTTATGGGAGAAACTCCATTTCGTTTGATAGTGTGCGAGCGAAGTGTCAACATGACGAATAGTGCTGTCAAAACAGTCAAATACATCAAATGTATATGTCAAAAATGCCACAATCACAACACGTGTTGTTGCTAAAAGAACAGGGGAGAAACTCCATTTCGTTTGATAGTGTGCGAGCAAATTGTCAACATGACGAATAGTGCTGTCAAAACAGTCAAATACGTCAAATGTATATGTCAAAAATGCCACAATCACAACACGTGTTGTGGCTAAAAGAAAACGGGAGAAACTCCATTTCGTTTGATAGTGTGCGAGCGAAGTGTCAACATGACGAAGTGCTGTCAAAACAGTTAAATGCGTCAAATGTATATGTCAAAAATGCCACTGTTTCTCTACGACTTAGCATGGAATTGTGTATCTAGTTTTTATAGGTAATCGAAGCCTAAATACATACATACCTACATACACATAATTATCCCCAAGGGTTAGTCAGAGTAAGCAATCAGGTCCCCAAAAAGCACTGCACATGTGCTCAGCGTGATATCTTGTGAGCCCATCCTTGCTCTATGTTTTTGGATGTATATGCAGTTTTTTAGGGTTCCGTAGCCAAATGGCAAAAAACGGAACCCTTATGGATTCGTCATGTCTGTCTGTCTGTCCGTCCATATGTCACAGCCACTTTTTTCCGAAACTATAAGAACTGTACTATTGAAACTTGGTAAGTAGATGTATTCTGTGAACCGCATTAAGATTTTCACACAAAAATAGAAAAAAAACAATAAATTTTGGGGGTTCCCCATACTTAGAACTGAAACTCAAAAATTTTTTTATCAAACCCTGGTGTGGGGTATCTTTGGATAGGTCTTCAAAAATGATATTGAGGTTTCTAATATGATTTTTTTCTAAACTGAATAGTTTGAGCGAAAGACACTTCCAAAGTGGTAAAATGTGTGTCAGGGGGGGGGGGGGGGGGAGCCTGTAACTTCTAAAATAAGATAATGATAAAACTAATAAAATTATATGATGTACATTACCATGCAAACTTTCACCGAAAATTAGTTTGAACGAGATCTAGTAAGTAGTAGTTTTTTTAATACATCATAAATTAATTATTTATAAAGAAATGCACTATTATTAAAACATCGATCAAAGTTACAACGAACTACAAGAACATTTATATGATGTTACTTGCTGCTACGGAATCCTTCATGGGCGAGTCCGACTCGCACTTGGCCGGTTTTTCAAGACATCGAAAAGAGGTGGTTTGTTTAGTAATATTTTTAATTTTGGGGGTTGAAGTAACTTGCATCCGTAGGTTCACCCTTGAGACCCTACGCGTGACCCCTGGGTGGTGCTAAATGAGTGACACTGACTGAGTGGTAGAGCCACGCTGCGTTGCATCACGAATTGGACTGGTTCTCCCGGCGTAATACCACTATCTCACGTAATATCGGTGTAAAACAATAGCACTCGTTTATGTTGTGATCAGGGGGTCTATCGGCTAAAAAATATGGATATGGACATGGGCTTCATTTGACATTTGAAGCCGATATTTTGTCCTTAAATGGGCATATTATGGGCTTCAAATGTCAAATGAAGCCCAAGTCCATATTCATATTTTTTAGCCGATATTGTAGCAGATGACCCGACTGCTAGTTTGGCGATGGGCTCACCACATATCACGCTGAGCACATGTGCAGATGTAATTTCGTGAAACGTGGACTATGGCAGTGAACCGCTTCTGCGGTTCTCATTGCCTAGCCCTAGTCTCCGAATAACCCTTCGGAGATAATAGTCATGAATCCAAGAATGTATGTTCAGTAGTTCAGCTCCGCTTTGACGAGTCAGTCAGCTTTCTCTTTTTACAAAAAGTATACCAATTCGGGTAATAATACAAATGGTAAAATGTTTGGCAGAGGTCGCGCTCACTGTGTCATTAGTAAAACATAGGGTGACCAAGTAATTCAACTGTTGTAGGAAAAACCTTATTGCAGCCGTAGGTAAGTAGAAATAAGAACTTATGAGTGTGTGAAAAATACATGTTATAATTCAGTACACTTCGTACTTGGCATATGTATAATGTTTATTTAAGGATAGGTACTATAATACCTTCATACGTAATTGTTCACTTCTTTTCATTGATTTCTGTTTATTATCTATTAGGTACTTATCTAATTGTTTTCTTCTTTCGACGTCTATGAACGACTCATTTTTTTCTCTCTTAAATAATAGCTTCGTGCGATCAGCACATTTAGCCAGTGTCAAGTAAGATATAATAGTAATTATTATTTTCTTTACAATATGTGGATGATAATGATAATGAACGTTTAATGGTAAATGATTTTCCCTCAAACCCCTCGAGACTTAATAAAGCTGTGGGACTTTAATGAGGTCTCACACGGAGTTCTTGAGAGAATTTGAAAAGTGATGTTGCACTGTTTTGTTTTATTTGTTATCACTCATGCACGTTCACGAACAGTTAACAGTAAATAATCCACCATTATTTCACATTAATATTCAACAAAACACAAATTGTAGAAAATAAAACAAAACTGCAGACATGACGCTTCACTTTTCTGCCAAGAAGTCAACGCATTATTATTACTATACAAAATTAGCTCTAAAATAAGTGATATTTTTATGTCTTTTAAGAGAAAAAAGTTCTTTAAACCTAAGGAGGCATACAATCAGGCGGGTCACCTGATGGGAAGTTATCTCAGCGACCCATGGACACCTGCAAAACCAAAGAGACGCAGATGCGTTGCCGACCTTAAGGGAGGAGTAGGACCTTTGAGGAAGGAGTAGGTATTGTGAAGGGGAGGAGTAGGACCTTTGAGGAAGGAGTAGGTATTGTGGAGGGGAGGAGGGAGAGATGGGCCTTCGGTGGTTTTTTATATTAAACTAGCAGGCCTGACGGACGTTGTAATGACCAAATTCTACCACGATCACTAAATAACTAGAAAGACTAACAGTTTTGTATCGAACGGCAGTAAAGACAGTTTTTCATACCAATATTTAGTTTAAGTTTTTATGATTTTCTTTAGGATTTTCAGTTTTTAAATTTTTTTTCTAACTAGGTACTCCTGTAGTAAAGAGAACAAAATGTAAGAATATCAAGCATATTGAAGCCAGACTAACGAATAGCAATAAGATTTTTATATCTTTTAATATTGTATGCAGATGACAGTCACCCTACACTCCAGGTAAAAGCGCCATCGTCCAATTAGCCGGCGCGCATTCCCAACACTGGGCTTAATTCGTTGCCGCGATTTATCGCTGCGCTCCAATCGACTCATATTGGAGTTTATTCAAATTCAAAATATCTCTGTATTTGTTGAAACATGGTAAATAAAGGGACAGATCAAAAACAAACATAGTACCTACCTATAGACATCACCAAATGTTTCGATGTTAAGGAATAAAAAGGTCTTAGCGGAAAACACAACACTATACTTAAAAAAATATACTTAAGATATCTTAGCAGCTCATAGGTGTGCAGTATCATCAGGTGTCGTAAAAGGCGACTAACAAACGGACTAAAGACTGCACATACTTCCATAAGCATAGAGCGGCGATGGGCTCACCACCTGCCACGCTGAGCACATGTGCAATCGCTGTTTGGTGAAAAGTGGACTATGGTAGAGGACTGCGTTTGCTCATTGCCAAGTCTCTAACTAACCCTTCGGGGATAATAGTCGTGACTATATATATATGTATGATAAAGGATGATGGTTTTGTATATTATTGTAATCATTTGTAGATTTTTTGTATATGGCTGAAGTATGACCGTGTTTCTAAGGCGCGGGCGGGGCGCTAGTTTATGTATGTACTTACCTACCTAATGTAGCTCTAATCAACTTTTGGTTGTAATCTATCACAATTCAGCGTGTACCTAACCTAGTCCTAAAACTGTCTAGACCGTCTAGCCAGTGTGGGCGCCAGACGAGGGCACATTCCATCTAGATTGCTCGTTCGCTCCTATTTTTAGTGATTCGTTAAATTCATCCTGTAACTACTGATTGCAAGGACTTCGCTCTGGTCTCTTCCTGGTGTGGGCTGGTCTAATCTGGACTGGTTGTGCCTTTATCTGAAATGGAGGATTCTATGTTGTCGGGCGCTCTTTGCAACGATCGTGAAGGTTAAGCAGCCCGGTGTGATGAGTTAGCGGATGGGTGACCAACATTTTTTTCTCAATTGTCTGTGTTGTCGATGGTAAGATACAAATGTTGATGTTTGATGCGTTTAAAATTGTAAAATTAACACTTGATTCGTAACTATCCACTTCTGAAGTTTTAATGTTTCGTCATCATCAAAGACAAAGTCAAAAGTTCTTTATTGAAATAAACTTTCTTTAAAAGTGCTTTTGAATTACATAAAATTTTTTTTAGCCTACTTCCCATTTAGGACGTCTTTAGCAGTGGAGAAGAATAAGTGCAAGAACCTTAACAGCAGCCTATGAGATGAGCATTCCATCCAACTGCTTAACACATTGACCGGCACAAAACCAGACACAATTGAAAATTAATTGTTTGTCGATCACCGGTGTCTGCTATGGCGCTCGAAGTTTTAAGCTTTTTTTAAATATTTAAACCGGCAACCGAATTGAAATCATTACTCCACTCAACCTGATTTTAAGCGGAGATGGAGTTCAGGCGCGAAGACAACTGGTGCGGCGTCAAATAGACGTAGCATCAGTCACCCTCACAATTGAATGGCAGTGGACAGCTTCTGCGGTCCTCATTGCCTAGTCATTGCTATGCTAACCCTTTAGGGATTATAGGAATCTATAAAAATTAATTCAGCTTGACATTCCGTCAACGCAGTATCAACAGTGAGCCGGCTTTAATTTCCAATATGGCGGCAGGATTGTTTTAGTGCACGGAATGAGCCGGGTTGTGCAAACAGCGGCTCGGCGTCGCATTACGCAGTTTTGAGGCTTCAGTTTCAGCGCTAAGTCAATTTATTTCGCGAGCTTCCGAACATGCGGGTAGCTTCACTCCGTTGCGCGGTTTATTTGCATTATTATAGCTTAGAGAGTTGAAAGTGTAGATAAAGAAAGGTTTGGGAAAGGTCTATTCGAGCAGGCGTTTGGCATTGAGGTCTTGTAGCAGATTTTCTACAAGGTTTCAACAGCCTTACTAACGTAAGAGGCGATGACGAGGTGGAGAGAGCTAAGCGTATCGAGGCGACACTCTCCAAGCTCATCCGATTCTTCGTGCTGTATTTTCTCTGTTTGTTGTGCTGTATTTCTGTATTTTCAATCTCTTAGGCACAGGGCATACACACACAACAGCCAATAAGTTCTAGAATGTGCTTCCCTGTTAAGCAAGCTCTACTCAATCCTGTATGAATGTAGCATGTGATAATATAGCGCTAACAGAACAGAACACCTTCTTACTTCTGTTCTGTGGCTTAAGTACCATCGTACATCTCTATATGGTAGAAACTGACTTGTCGCTTGCGCTTTTCGACCATAAAGATGTCATCCATATTAGTCACGGATGAAGAATGCGCTTCTTCGGTTTCAAATCCGGCGTTTTGACTTTTCTTAGGTCCCCTGTGCTAGTTTAATTGCTCAGAGACGTCTGGCAAGTTAGGTACACTATTCGATTAAGTAAAATTAACTACTTGGAAACAGAAGCATGTAGCAGTTAATTTTGGTGGCTGTACTGCTAGTGGGCTGATGCTGCACGTACTTTATTGAGGTTACACCAGGTGCCTCTTAAAACAGTTAACTTACTCAACGATTTTAAGCGGGTGCGTTCCGCTTTTTCGCAGAATGAGATTACGGCATATCATTGTGTCTTGCAGCGCAATCTTTGTGCTGGGGTAACCTGGATCTCTTAGAGATAGCCCGTCCTAGTACGTACCATCGAAGACCAGAGGTCGAGGGGTGGGCTGCGGACGTCAAGATGATCAGTATGGAATTGCTTCCGTACCTCAGCCCCAAAATGCGAAGGTATCCCGGTGTTACTGGTGTCTGCGTGTCATGAGGATATCTTCATTACATTTGAAAGGAAGTTCCACATGAGCACTGCTTCTGAATTTTATCGAATAAGTATAAAAAAGTAACATTATAATGGGTCAGCAACGCCATTATTATAATTAGTAGGTAATATTTTTTCCTAAATACATTAGTATTTATTTATTTACTATTAACCATGTCGTAGCTGCAAAAGAATACTACCACCATTTCTCTTCCTTTGGGTGTTGTAAAAGGCGACTAACGTACTTAAGACTGCATGTACTACACCCATCAGCATAGGGCGTCGAAAGGCTCACCACCTGTCACGCTGAGCACATGTGCAGTCCCTATTTGGTGAAAAGTGGACTATGGCAGAGGACTGCTTTTGCTGTCCTCATTGCCTAGTCTCTGACTAACCCTTCGGGGATAATAGCCGTGATTATATGTATGTATAAAGTTACTCAGATCAATGGATACTGTATTGTTATTCGCGTACGATCTTCTTTATCCACTACACTGTCGGGTAAACTCTATTAAATCAATATTATGTTTATTTTTATACACCTGTCGGTAATAGAACTGACACCATCCACAGCACGTCACCGCTACGCCACCGCGGCACCAGTCGGCCGGTATTTCGTCGTACAAATCTTATTAGCGTGTAAAGTTACTCAACGCGGCCGCGGCGAGCGCATAACGATTCGCGATTTAACATACATACATACCCGCCATACATTCGAAGTTTATTGCGCCCGTTCTTCTTCACAGCTAAAAACAAAAATACTATTGAATAAAAAGATTTTAATTTTTTCATCGGGCCGAGCGCTATAATGCCTGATTTACACGTATTAAGTAATTTAGTAGTTAACTAAATTTTAACTTAATTTTTAGTGATTAATTGCATGTAAACACACAATTTAGTAGATAAGTCACTTAAAATTAAGTTAAAATATAATTAACTACTAAATTACTTAATACGTGTAAATTGGGCCTAATAGTCAGCCACTAGTATGGCTATAATTTAAGTAAGTTGTGTTTAATTACATACACAGATATAATCACGACTATTATCCCCAAAGGGTTAGTCAGAGACTAAGCAATGAGGACCGCAGAATTAGTCCACTGCCATAGTCCACGTTTTACCAAAATACAACTGCACACGTGCTCAGCGTGATAGGTGGTGAGCCCATCGCCGCTCTATGATGTAGGATGTATGTGCAGTCTTCAGTCCCTTAGTCGCCTTTCTTTAGTCCGTTAGTCACCTTTTACGACACTCAAGGGAAGAGAAGGCGGTTGGTAGTATTATTTCAGTGTAGTACAAAAAAATGTACCCCCGCTGGGAATCGAATCCGGGGTCATCTGGATCTAAGACCGGCGCCTTACAAACTACAGAGGCGGTTAGCACTAACTAACACTAACAGTTACTAACATCCCTAACATAACATAACATAACATAACATAACTAACTTCCCTAACATAGTGTGGAACAAAAAACTTGTTCCCCATAATCGGTAGCGTTAGCGTATGGCGTATCGATAATAATGAGCGTTCGCTTTGTTCCCTCCCCGTTGGCGCGGAAACGCACGAAGTGGTGGGACGGCTTCCGGCGGCCGCGATACTGTCCCGCTGAAAATAGTCGCTGCGAAACGGTGGGGACTTAGATTTAAAAAAAAACACTGGAAGTGGCAAATAGTCCATTGAAAATAATCGTTGAGAAGCGGTGGGGACTCAGATGTAGACTAAACCTTAATTGCTGGTAAGTCTATGGGGCAAGAGATCTGGTACATTAATGAGAAAAACCAGCAAAAAAATAATTACATTTGAAAGGACCTTTTGATGACATAACCTTGTCATCAAAAGGTTTAAATTTGTAATATTAGATTTTTGCGTTACTAACGCTCAAAACGCTTTTTTTAATAAGTAATGTTTTGTTGTCTTCGAGGTCCATTAAAATTTATTTTTAAAAGTGTCTCAAAAATCTAATTTTGTCATTATTTTCCTAGTCTAAATGTCAAATTCAGATAGCTGAGACTCGATTACGTACGTAAGTACAATACGTAATGTATGAGTATTTTTTTGAGTAGTTACTGTATCTATTGATATAAAATCGTAAGCAATTTTTGGCGTATTTTTCTTATTATGCTAAGACAATACCTTTTTTATTTGTATGTATCTATTTCAGTTATTGTGATGAGAAATTCGATAACAATATAAATTGCGTTAAATAACAATGTAAGCACTGTAAAAAGAAACGCTATCTTAGTTATTCGTTGCTATTCTCATTAAAAGTCGGTCCGCCGGTCTACAAAAATAGTGTAGCTAAAAGAATGTGCATAAGAAATAAGGTCACATCCAGTACCTTTCTATCCACGGCTCCTTTCATCATTCGATATGGGTAACATTTAAATGAATATGCAGACAACAACAGCCATGTTTATGATTTGATATAGCTATTGGCTCTGCTCTGCGGCTGCAGCTAGAAGATTCAGGTTCAATATCTATAGTTTACCTATGAAATATTTCCGCCGTTCGGCTCATTAAAGGAATCTACCTACCCATTTCTTTCAGCGAAAATACATCCAACAGCATAGATCGGAAATGAGCTCACCACCTATCACACTGAGCACGTGTTCAGTTGTAATTTAGTGAAACATGGACTATGGCAGAGGACTGTTTCTGCGGTCATTGCCAAAGTCTATAACTAACGTTTTGGTTTTATTAGTATTTAGTGTTGTACTTATGTATGTATGGGGATAATAGTCGTGATTGCATGTATGTACGCACGGCGTCAGATCAACCTACCCAAAACTGTCAAAGTTCTACAATCAATTTTGAACTTTATGGTTTGGTTTTAAGGATCAATATTCATTGAAGAAATTTGACAGTTTAGGGTAGGTTGATCTAACGCCGTGAGTACAAGAGACGAAAAGGAGGTCGATGGCGCAGCGGCCAACGCCAAATCTCGGCGTTAAAAAAAAAATATCGAGCGAGCCGAGCGCTATAATACTGAGCCACTAGTAAAACTAATAATTTAAGTAAATGGTAAACATACATAGACATAATCACGACTATTATCCCCGAAGGGTTAGTCAGAGACTAGGCAATGATCACCGCAAAACCAGTCCTCTGACATACTCCACTTTTCAACAAATAGCGACTGCACATGTGCACAGCGTGACAGTGGTAAGCTCATCTCCGCTCTATGCTGTTGGATGTATGTGCAGTCTTTAGTCCGTTAGTCGCCTTTTACGACACCCAAGGGAAGAAACAGGTGGTAGATTCTTTCACCGCTAGGCGACACGGTTGTGCATTATATCTTCACAAGCGGCCAGTCGCGGTTTCACCCGCGTGATTCCCGTTCCCGTGGGAATATCTGGATAAAAAGTATCCTATGTGTTAATCCAGGTTATAAACTATCTGTATGCCGAATTTCATCCATATCCATCCAGTAGTTTTTACGTGAAAGAGTAACAAACATCCATCCATATTTACAAACTTTCGCGTTTATAATATTAGTAGGATTTGTTGCTATTGAGTATCGTAGATATCCTAGTTGACTACGCCGTAACGTCAGACAACCCATTAGTCCGTAGCAGCTACATCCCCCTGTAACAAACGTTTATGTTACTAAAACTAGTTATTATTATTGTTAGCCTATTTTGTCCCAATGCAGGGCAAAGGTCTACCTCTTTGTTACTAAAACTAGTAGGACAAGTTGGTAGACTCACTAGGAAAACACCAATAATTACACACATAAAAACATCAAGATTGTTTCCCGGGGTGGTAGCTGAAGTTGGAAGCGTGCTTTACACGGAATTAAATTTAAAAAAAAAACCTCAACCCCTGAGGAACTAGCACCTATCTTATCTTTTAACTGTTGGAACTTAACAATGGTACTAACATTTTGATATGGCACCAGACTTTAGCTAAGATGGCGGTAGACCTTGTATGTCAAAAAGGAATTTGTTCCACGCTTGGCAACAAGCTAACTGAACTGATGCACTATATTACATTTTTGTATTTTCTTTTTATGTTTTTCTTTTATTTTTTTGTTTGTTTCTCATTTTAATACATGTGGTGTTGACCTTCAAAGATTGTTGCACTAGGTTATAAGAATACTAACTGTAAATGTCATATGTAATAGCGTAACAAGCACTGGCGAACCAAATAAGTAAATAAATGTACACAGAGATGTACTCCTCGCTGGGAATCAAACCCAGGATTTCTATCTTCGGGACCGGGTCTTATACGAGTAGATCGGTAGCTTAGCCACTAGATTAAAGAGGCAGTTAATACTTATTTATAACATTATAACTTACTTCAACATTTTTGCTCTCTTTCTCTCTCCTTATGACATCATCTAGGAGAGTAAATGTAACACCGAGTACCGCTTTTACGAGTGACGTGCTACCTCAAGGGTACCTACGTAGACGCTAGTTCCAGATCGAAAATTGAAGTTTCGGCCACAAGAACTTTTAAAACGGATATAAAATTTTAACACTGGCCATACAGGAGCCTGCGTATGACGCGACGTGCCCTACCATGGTGTCAAGACGGTAAGTACAGTACCTATAAATACAGACTACCTATACTGTGCCATTGTTTCACGCCTATATATTATTTCGTGAGAGAGTGGTATTACGCCAGGCGAGCCAGCCCAATTCGTGCTGCAATGCAGCGTGGCTCCACCACTCACAGACAGACAGTGTACTCATTTAGCAGGGGTCACGTGATTACCTGTAGTAGATACAAAAAAAGTGGTGTTGTTAACTAAGACAGAAATGAGTACAATTAGTTATAAGCTCCGATCACATATTATAAAAACTAAATACACAGTCCCATAGTAAATCGTAGCGGAATAGCTTTGATATTTGACAAAAACGTATACCCATAATTAGAAATTATAACATCAATGCGTACCTTTACCTTTAAGTTTGTACAGAATAGTAATTTTTGAAGGAGCAATCCGTCATGGTGCCACTAGCTCGTACACTACCTTACGAAATGCGTACCAAAACATCTCGCTAGAATCTTTATTAGTGAAATTTTGCATTCACAATGCTATATATAGATATAGATATAATATAAAATGTTTACTAGAAAAAAATCAACCAGTCTTAGCAAGCTCGATTGGGATTCGAACCCATGACAACTTTGATTTCTTTCCACGAGGGTAGGTAAAACTTTACAGTGACGTAATACCGCTGGCTTGCAGCGTAAATCAACAACTACCTACTAGAAGGAATTCTACGAGTCTTCTGGGGTCTCGGTAGCTTAGCGGTTAGAGCAGTTGACCGGCAATCCAAAGGTCAGGGTTCGAACCCATTCGAGCTTATTGGAGACTGGTTGATTTTTTTTCTAGTAAACTTTTTATCCTATACTAGGAACTCTTTTTGTGCGGACGTGTTGAGAGCGTTTATTGTGCAACTAGTTTCTATGTTATCGATGGTAGGATAACGATGACATTCAATCGAGAACCAGTAGTATCACCCAGCTAATGCGGCTCCGTTACGAGCACTCTCTATTTATAGCCCACATAAACTGGAAGCGCTCAGTCGCACCTAAGGCGACCCCCTTATACTCCCTCAAAACGGGGGGGTAGGTGGGCCTACCCTCCAATACCCAACGCATCATAACTTACTTATCATCTGTGCTACAGCTGTGTTGGTACGTCATCTCAGTTCTGATTACGATGTGTCAAGGTTTAAGTTATGTCCCATAGATTTCGGTTAGCCGCTTAGACGGCAGGAGGTATAGCGGCTCAGTACAAGAATACTACCCTCTCTTCCTTTGGGTGTCGTAAAAGGCGACTAATTAAATAAAATCCTTGTCCATCTGAATCCCAAAAAAAGGCGATCGCTCAGATCCGTCCAACTACAGCGGCCAATAGCCACCTCCTTGCTCTCCAAAGTAATGGAGTCCATTACAAACGGCCAGCTCTTGAGGTACCTAAAAAAGAATCAGCTAGTAGCTGATTCTTGAGTTGATCCTGAGTGATCGCCGGTATGGTTTTCGTCGCGGTCGTTCGGCTGGTGATCTTTTAGTGTACCTCACTCACCAATGGGCAGAGGCAGTCGAGAGTAAAGGGGAGGCACTGGCAGTTAGCTTGGACGTAGTGAGCGAAAGCTTTTGACAGGGTTTGGGCACAAGGCTCTTCTCTGTAAACTTCCATCATATGGGCTTCCTGAGAAATTGTGTTCGTGGGTCGCCAGCTTTCTTTCAAAGCGTTGCATCAGAGTCTATAGTCGACGGATCGTGCTCTGACATAAAGCCCGTAAATGCTGGAGTCTCGCAGGGGTGTGTGTTATCCCCTACTTTGTTTCTTCTGCATATCAATAACATGTTGAATAACAACAGCATTCATTACTATGCGGATGATAGTAATGGGGAGGATACGCTCTACACCGGAAGAGCTAATATTTCTCGGGAAAGCGTCATCGAGAGCCGGAACAAACTTGTGAATGACACTGAGAACATGTTAAGTCATGTCTCGAATTGAGGCCGATGTAACTTATTCCACTTTAATCCCCCCAAAACACATGTTGCGCATTTACTGCGAAAAAACATCCCTTCGTCGTACTTTTGAACTTTAAGGGAGCTCTCATTGATACCAAGCCGACTATTGGAATCCTTGGCGTCGATATTTCGAGTGACGTTCAGTTTCGAAGTCATTTGGAAGGTCAAGCTAAATTAGTTTCGGGGTAAAAACTGGGTGTGCTTAATTAAGCGAGTCGCAGTATTTCACGCCGGCCCACCGCTTACAACTGTACGAAGCACAAGTCAGGCCGCATATGGAACTATGGAACTGCTCCTATCTTTGGGCTGAAGTACCCCAGTGCCAACTTCTTCCATTTGACCACATTCAACACAGAGCTGCTCGAATTGTCGACGACGTGGCTATTTCTGGTCGGCTCGAGAGACGTTG
Source organism: Scoparia ambigualis (assembly GCA_963921215.1). Taxonomy (NCBI): domain Eukaryota; kingdom Metazoa; phylum Arthropoda; class Insecta; order Lepidoptera; family Crambidae; genus Scoparia; species Scoparia ambigualis. Next base: position 21,345,091 of record OY992524.1, read on the forward strand.
CGTCTCTCTGTATATTGTACAGTATATATCATGGGGCGAGTGTTCTGAGGAATTGTTTGGCTTGATCTCTGCCTAATTTCCTTCACCGCACTACACGCAATCGATTGTCATTCCATCTACGTCACCTTGATGGATAGTGGTCTACTAGTGTGCGTTTTTCTCGAAATTTCTTACCTCGAACTACAAACAGTGTTGTGGAACCAGCTCTCGGCAGCGGTATTTCCGGACCGTTACGACTTAGAAATCTTCAAGAAACGAGCCTATTCCTTCCTTAAGGGCCAGCAATGCGTCTGCGATTCCTCTAGTTTTGGTGTCCATGAGCGGCGGTGATTACTCTCCATCAGGTGACCTGCCTGCTCGTTTGCCTCCATCTTTATAAAAAAAAGTCTGCACATAGACTATCAGCACAGCACAGCATCTACCACGCTGAGTACATGTGCACATGTGCTGTAATTTGGTGTGCGGTGGACTATGGTAATGGACTGCTTCTGCGGTCCTCATTGCCTAGTCTCTGACTAACCCTTCGGGGATAATAGTCGTGATTCTATGTTTGTATGTATGTGACTATTGGTAGTTACCTTACTTCGATACAATAGTTACTTAAAAAGTTAGATTATAATTTTTGGAACACACCCCACTTTTCTCGGGCCGCTTGTGTCGCGTCGCTTTTCAATTAATTATGTCTACAGTCGGCGCTGATCCGCGGCTCACTGTGAACTAAACCCGTCGTTTATTTCCAGCAATTACATAGTCCGTAAACTGCGCGCCATTAGCTCGGATTGTCTATGGCTCACTGGCTAATTGTAACCAATGAAATCTGTGCGAGCGTCCATCAAAATAGTTTATTTTTGTCTTTGGAACTGATTATTTTCTTTTTGACCGTAGACTTTTTACCCTTATTTTGTTTATGAGGTAGGTATAATCTATTGTCTCACGGAATCAGAACTGTAATCATTTACTATTTATTATAAGGCCGAAATTAATAACTATAACTGTAAAAATAAAATAAATTGTTTAATAAATTAGTTTTTTTCCTGCTTATTAAAGTATGAAATTTTAAGAACATAACTTTTATGGAACATAAGTCCTATAGCTGCAGGTATTAGGCATAACTGCAGATGGGTTGATTAATTTAGGTAAGAAAACAGTAAATTAATGCAGTTCTGAAACTGAAAAATCTTCAATAATAGAGGTACCAAATCAATCAACGATCAAATCATTAAGTAAGTAAGTATATGTTATAACTAATAAATCTTTTGTGATAGAGAAAGTAGAAACACTACAAACTACGTCTAAAGTCGAATCTGGAAAAATAGGTAGATTGGTTCCGCTTGTTGTCGTTAAGAAGGCAGTCGTTTATTGTGCTCAGACTTGCATGTTACATTGAATTATTTATGATGACAAGACCACTTTTCACGTCATGTTACGACAACAACCGGAGCCGGAGAAATATTTTTGATATTTGATGATGTATTTTGTAATGGTAGTGTCCTCTATGACAGAAAAGAAATGCTCTTGCTGAGTTTCTTGCCGATTCTTCTCAGTACAAGGTCTCCCGCTCTGCAAGCTTGCGAACTGTAACGCAGAGACTTTTAAAGTGTGTATTTTATATAATTTTTTAAGTGTGTTATTGTAGCCTAAATAATAAATTACATTGAATTGAATTGACAATATTATAAATGCTGAGAATTATGGTTTCTCAAGGATTTTATAAAGTACGTTGGGTCTGATTTGCCAAAATGCCATTACGTGTATGTCTGAAACTTTATTTGTACACAATTAATGAATTTAAACGACACTTGTTACTTATCACTCGGAATAACTAATTTAATAATCATTCTAAAAACAACGCAACAATTCTAACCATAGACAAGGCGAGGCAAACGACAAACAAAAGCCTATAGGTACCACGCACGCGCGTCCTCTTAAAAAATAAATTATTCATCGCCTTGCCAGGTTTTCGAATTTGGAACGCGGTTTATTTTTCATAATCTCAAAGCTCCGCGCACGCTCAATTTGGCCAGCGCCGCCGAGCACGTTACACTGCACACTGAACACTGGACACTGAACACTGAACACTGACATAGACAGTGAACAGACAGTGCGCTCTATGATCAGGCTGCGGCAGGTAATTGCCCAATCGACAGTTCCGATCCGTTGGACATCAATGTCGGGACCGTCGGCAGGTGGCGTGCGTGATGCTCTTTGAAAAGTGGTAAGAAGGATTTAATGTTTTTCTTTTTCTTTACTAAATGCAAATCAAAAGTAGAATTAAAAAAGGTTTAATATTTGTAATTTTTTATGTGCTTTGCGTTCTTATCGCTCAAATAAACTAGAAGATGACGAATCGTTGAAAAAATTACTAGGTACGTCAGATTTTTTTTTTTAATTCTAACTTTACAAAAGCTGAGGATCTCGCTGGCGCAGCGGCTGATGGTCTATTTGTCATCTTACCAGTTATGCAACTTTCGCAATGCCGGGTTACTGGAAGGGTGCCATATTAGAAAACATCCCGAGATTCTCCTTCAGAAGGCGCCTAAAGCCGTTGGTCCCGGATGTTATCGTAAGATGGCAGTCGTTCTAACCATTGGCATTGGCCCAATGAGTGGGTTATGGCCCAATTTCTCCCCATGCTGTTGTAAATGCGAGAAAATCAGTGCGCGGCAGTGGGAAGTTTATAGTCTAACGATAAATAAAATAAATAATTTCTACGCTCACACCAATTATCTAGTCCAAGATCAGCTTCCGTTAAAACTCATTAAACTAGTTCAACTAGATAACGGATAAATAACGAGTAAAAAATTAGGATGTATTTATTACACTTCATTAAAATGTGTCTTCAATAAATTAGGGTATATACAATACACCCTCATTTTTTACTCGTTTTTAATGAAGTTAAGGGTGAGTTCTACCCATGAAACTGAACAACTTTCCCCAAGAAACCTATGTGCAAATATGCCGAAAAAATTCGACCTCCCATACAAAACTCTCCGATCAGCTGACGACAATAGTATGGGAGGTCGAATTTTTTTGTCATTTTTGCACATAGGTTTCATGGGGAAAGTTATTCAGTTTCATGGGTGGAACTCACCCTTAATTTCGTTAAAACGACTAAAAAATGAGGGTGAATAGAAAAGACACCCAGACCCGAAATCAATTTAGACAGTTTTTTCTAAATTGAACCGACTGGAATTGAACCCGGGACCTCAGTGATGGCGCGACGCCAGAACCGGCTAATTACTCGACCACGGAGGTCGTCAACGATGACGATGAAATACAAAACAAAAATGAAGAGTACATAGAAAAGAGAAGGTATTATGAATGTAATACTTCGCCGTTGTTGAATAAACAGAATTAAATTGTATGGTAAGACACCTTTAAATGTTAAAATTAAGCCAATAAGACACGGTTGTGGACGTTTTTAATAACAGAGTCGACGCCCAAAGTAACTGAAAAAATTCTTGACAAATCTTCTCCGTGCTTCGTAGAGAACGTTAAGCCGTTTGGTCCTTGTTGCTGTTATTTGTTGTTGTTGTTTTTGTCGTAAGATAGCAGTCGCTACCCTTGGCCACCAACCCTTTGGTCCAGCGTGGTGGGTTAAATCCTATCTCCCAATGTGTTATTGGACAAATCAAACTTAATTTGCATACTCAGTGTACGCTTATATTCAGTAGAAATCAATAATAAATAACAACCTTCTTACTAAACTTAAAAATTTAGTAACCGTTTGAGTATTGCACAGAAATAGATCTAATTCTGTGGGGTATTGCAAATTTGAAGACTGTTTATTGTTTGTTGTCGTGATAATCAGTCCTCTGACATAGTCCATGTTTCACCAAATTATAACTGCACATACGTGCTCAGCGAGATAGGTGGTGAGCGCATCGGCGCTCTATGTATGTGCAGTCTTTAGTCCTTTAGTCGCCTTTTACGACACCCAAGGAAAGAGATGGTTTGGCATTATTCTATTAATGAGTACCAACACACAGCTCAACTCTTTAACGATTTTAAGCATTTAAGAATAATGACAAATATTACTTACAACTTACAGCTTCCGATCTGTTTTGCTGGCCGTAGCGCACCCCAACGCACGTATGCATGAACCTCGCTCCCTGCCACCTCTTGTAACGGATAAACCAATAAAATCTAAATGAAAATCCGTTTAATACACAGTCATAATAAATAAGGGTACAGGTTGTATGATAACCCTAATGTTGCATACATAATAATCACGACTATTATCCCCGAAGGGTTAGTCAGAGACTAGGCAATGAGGACCGCAAAAGCAGTCCTTCTACCATAGTCCACTTTTCACCAAATAGCGACAGCACATGTGCTCAGCGCGACAGGTGGTGAGCCCATCGCCGTTCTATGTTGTTGGATGTATGTAAAATCCTTGGTCCGTTAGTCGCCTTTTACGACACCCAAGGGAAGAAATGGGTCAGTATAGTGTTAGTAAAAAAAAAGATTTATTTTTGCGTGTCATTTTGAATTCGTTATGCTGTATTTAAGTAGATTGAAACTGAAAAACGATAATTTTCAAGGAACGTTCCTTGAAAATTATCCTTGTGGTGGGGTTCGCACCACGAATCTCTCTTCGAAGAACGGGCCAGTTGCTCAGATGGTAGGGCTGTCGTTCGGATTGCAAAAGGTCGTCGGCTAGAGTTCCACCAAAATACTAAAAAAAATAAGTTTTTATATCTAATACTCTAAGATATAAAAACTTAATTTTATTTCATTTTTTAATTGTTATTTTATTTTCCATTAGAAGAAAAATCCATGTCCGCGCCCTGGCGGGCTCTCTGGCCAAAAACTGAATAACCAGTGCTTTGGCTCTTTGAGCAAAGGTATCACTGAGTTTTTGCACTTTTGCATCGCTGCGGCACACAAGCTACCAAATAACATGTCATTTTTCTTCAAAGGTTTTATATTTGTACCTAAGCATGTGTTTTTTTGATGCAAAGAAATATTTTATCTATCTATCTCTAAAACACTGAAAAAATTACTACCTCAGGTGAGAATCAAACCTACGTACTCTGCAATCCGGGCGGCTGCGTGATGTGTCCATAATTACTACCAAAGGACCATGGGGGATTTTGTATGAACCCCGTCCCCACCCTACAACAGTCATGGGATACGTGTCAATTTGTTCATTGGGACCTAAAGAAGCCTAAAGTGCCTGTGTTAGTTGCAAAAAGTATTGGGTTTATTTATAATAAAAAAAACTTTTATTGTTTTCTTGCTTTAGTTGGAGTTGATCGAGTGTGTCATGCTCTCTCAAAGTGTCTCTGCGGTGGTGGCATGTGCGTCGGGTCGTTACGTTCCCTAAAACATGGTTGAGCGAAGCGACGGCTGATTCACATGTCATACTCGTGAACGGGTGCCGCCTGTGGAGTCTGGTCTGCGGGTCTATCGGCTAAAAAATATGGATATGGACATGGGCTTCATTTGACATTTGAAGCCCATATTTTGTCCTTATATGGGCATATTAGGACATTCCATATTCATATTTTTTAGCCGATAGGGTAGCGGCTCTTGCAATCTTTTTTTGTTGGAAAAAAAAAATTTAAAAACAATATATTTTTTAAAACCTAAATCCCGCGTATTTGAAGAACGTCGCCATAGTAAAAAAATATCTATCCTACTAGACCTTACAAATGACACTAATTTCAAATCTGTTGGATGGTGGGGACAAAATTCCTATTGTCCTTTAATTGCGATGAATACTTATTACCTTCATAAGCGTTATTCAATGAAGAGGTAGTATTACCTATTTTGATTATCTAACGCCGGTATGTAGCTTAGGTCAGCCTGGCAGCTGGGGCAGGTGTGAAGGCTAGAACCAGTCTGGTGTAGACCTAATATGGCGCGAGTTAGACTTAGTGCTCGCAGTTATTCAATGGTTGTTTGGCTCAGCTGTTTTCGGGTTCCGATGTAAAATTAAGTAAGGAAGAAAGAAACTTAAAGAAGAACCCCCCCCACCCCTCGTAACATTACATCTATGCATCTAATAAAAGTACTTGAAAAGTGAAGCATTTTATTATATGACAGCAAATCTGTCAGGTATTGGAGAAAAAAGTTATTGGTAAGAAGAAAATTAAAATAGTAAATGATAATATAACACGGGCCTTAAACTTCAGGAAAATAAAGACTTTGTAATGTAAATTACACGCGAGTTATTTTACTTTCTGGTTTTTATCTCCTAAAGTCAAGACTTTTTCTAGAATGTAACTACTCCTCATTTTTCTATATATATTTTTTTAATATTTCCTTTTATTTCTTTTTTTTCATTCATTCATTCACTCATTCATATTTGCTGTCCTTACAACCAAATACACTATTTATTTCGAAACTTACCATCAAGGGGTGGGACACAAAAAAGCCCATTCTTCTTTATTTAGCATTCCAGTTACAAAATGTAAAACATTACACACTACAAACACATTACATTACAAATGTCAAAAAGGATTCTTCTCAGCCACAGTCAGGGCTGTGACGCTGATTTACCAAAGAAATTTTACATAAAATAAAATTACAAAACACGCACTGCTGCACACGCACATTATAAAAATTAAAACTATATGTATCACAAAATGAACCGTGACCTTTATTGATACATTATTTTAAATTATACCTAAATGAATATGAAATATTATATAACATACAAATATGAAGTATATAATAAAATATGATATAATATACTCACATAAGAATTTGGTTTAAAGTAACACAGCTAATAATTTAGTGAGTATCCATAAAAGTTGAGAGGCAATTTTTATGTTTTGCTAGCGGCCCGCTCGCGCCTTCGTCCGCGTAAACATCATGTATCACGTGTCAAATTTCCATAAAAAAAATTCTTTCGCACAGACTTTGTCCTGACAATAACGAACACAACAAAAAAAGAATTACCCGAATAGGTGCAGCCGTTCTAAAGTTATGCGCGTACAAACATTTCGGCAATTGATTTTTATTAACATAGATTGTAGTCCGCAAGAGTAAATTCGTTTGTACCTATATTTTTTGTTTTTTCGTCTTCTTTTGTTCAACGAATCGAAACAGAAACAAGCGCTGTTCCCGATTTCTCATAATTTTTATATAGGTTTTTATTACATTTCGTTATTTATTTCCTTAACATAAGACGTCTAGATCGTGTCTTATACACGATATTAAGAAATCTTGGTCGTAATAGCTTTCCGAAAGGTCTCAAAGGACTATTATTAATACTTATTTAGATTTTGCCCGCGGCTTAATTTTTCACGGAAAAAGTTGCCTAAACCGTCTTGAATTCTCATAAAAAGTCAATGTGAGAATCTAGTAAAGTCCCTCATTATTACTGAAACTCAAGAGGGTTTGGCAGGATTGTTTACCTAAATATTCATATTTGAAACAAATACGGAACTCTTGACATCGAACTAATACGGATGTACGATCCCCTTCAAGATCATAAAATTTGAATAAGTAGGTAGGTACTTACATTATAATTATATGTTGATAGAATATTGAAAATGTCAACCTAATTTACCTACTTAACCGATATTATTAACATTCTGTAGATATACTTAGTTTATTGGCTACGTTTTTGCTAAAACGGGGACGGGGAATAGGTTCTCTTTCTAAATTTTGATCCCCTTTTTGTACTGTGAAAAATACATTATGTCAAACATTATACTTACATATATAATTATATTATAATATTATATATAAGAATAAATTGGAGGCTGTTATATGAAAGATGCTCTCATTAGTAAAAAAGGGTGATAATCGGGTTTGTAGATCACCAAATCGACTTACTGAAGTACCAATTTGTTGTTTTACGTATTAGAGTTAGAAATTTTACATATTTTGTATGGAGTTTAAGATTAACCCATTATGTGGTTTATGTTACAGGCGAAACTAAATAGATAGGTTATTGACACCGACTCGACTGTAAGCGAATGTATCTATACATATAAAATAAAATATTACAAATCGGTCCAAGCGTCTATAAGTAATCTGGGAACATACATAAAACATATTTATTTCGACGAATTGAGAACCTCCTCCTTTTTTTGAAGTCAGTTAAAAATAAGATAGTTTATGCTACTCTAAATACTTTTTTAGTTGTAAAACTTAATTATTTATTTTGAGATACTTACTTTAATCTAAGTACTTAGTACTTATTAGTAATTAAATAGCACTTAGTAGTCGACTCATTAAAGTTAAAACTCCCTATTGATTTAACATAAATATGTTTATCTAACAAATGGTAGGTACGTACCTACTGTAATAGTGAAATGGGGTCTAAGTTTTTTGCTAAGTTATTGTGCGTTTGACTGACTTCGCATAATGCATTCCTTTGTAATCGTACTAAGAAAGTGACAAAAAACCAAAAAACAAAGATAGACCATAGTATTCAGTGGTAGTGCAGTACAATGGATCTATTTCGTGTGCAAAAAATGTATCAACTATAAGTACTACCTTAGTTGTCATCTGTCCCGCTCTGCGACGGTTTTTGTCAAACGCAATCGGACGAATGCGCCTGCGCATATTCGTCGCAACCTTGGCTCGGTCGACGACTCGCGCAAAATAAAACGGACAGACAGAATGGTGTGTGTACGAAATATTTTTATTTCATTTTTTAGGTTAAAGATTTTTTGAGAGATTTTTTCGTACTTATAAGTATTTTTTTATTGTGTGGGTTAACTTATATCAGATTTATATAATAGGTAATATAACTTAATATTAAAGTACTTATATTTTTTTAAAATGTTAACAGGTTACTTCAACAATTTTGGGAATAAAATAAAATATGCAGATGTTGTACCTATAATATTCTAGTGCATGTGACCGGACACCGCCATTTTATAATAAATAAATTTGCATTATAAAAAATAAAAAAGAGCTCCGTCCAAACTGACTCCACCCTGAAGGTCAATGGCCTTAGAAGCGTCATTCTTATATCGGCTGCATTTTGGCCGAACGAAACGGAGGAAGTGACTCCGTCCCGCTCGCACCCACACACGGCCTCATTCATTTTCGTGTGCGTGATGAATACCGATTATCTCATTCGGCGAACTCTTTTTGAATTTTTGCGTACAGTACGTACACAGCCCTGCGCACGTGTGCGTGACAAAAATTATCTGTTTCGCTCTTTGTACAGAATGCGAATGGACGGACTCTCTCGGTTCTCGTGTTTTAAAAATATCGTTCCATGAATTTTTATTACAATTACGAATTCCGAACGTGGTGTCGCACACATGCGTGCGAGCGCGCGAATCTGGCTCCTAGGCGCGTGTGTTTGTAATTTTTATGTAACAGTCATTTGTTTCGTCGATAACGCGTTGCGTTGCGGTAGGTCGTGTGCGCATACGTGATTCGGGAGTCCAATTTCAAACCGGTTCCAACTGGTTTTTGGTTTTGTCCAATGTTTTTGTATTTTTCCTTTGTGCGTTTTGCTATTGGTGGAGACGGATTGCTTAGAATGTTTAGAATTCAAGATGGCTGACATGTTTTAGGACATCTTTTTGTAACACATGGTTGAGTAGGTTTTGACGTGGTTTTGGGCAGACAACTATATGGTTATGTAGGAAAATTGTACCAAAATTTAAACTGTTTGCTATAAGAAAGCTTTATTTTAAGTTTGTTTGTGATAATTTAAATTAGCAATGATTTAATGACGGTAAGTATCTAAGCTTAAGATTGTTTCTATTGCCCAAAACGTTCGTGTAAAAAATATGAAACGATACTTACGATTTCTTTTAATAAAGTGAAGTAGCTTTTACTAAAAGCTTTTGCTATTTTCCAAAAAAATATTTAACGACTGCCATTTTTCGACAACTACTTACGGTTTTTTTAAGGATCTCCCCGAATCGCTCACAAAATCTGTATGTTACTAAAAAATATGGATACTTACACAAACGTTTAATTTTTTTTAAGATCTCTCAGAATCGAAATATATATTTATGTCTCGCTCTAGGGTGGTTGACCGTGCAAATAGAGGCTTCGTTCGGTATCCCGTCACCTGCCCCTACAAAAACTCGGCGGCGCGACCGGTTGCTGATTTAACGATTACCGTTTTTAACTATTGCCCACGCGATTTTTAGCTGGACTTCTTTTTTTTAGTAAATTTATTAGCTGGACTCCGGTTTGGTGGGATGAAGGAGTATTTAGTTTTAAGAGGTTGTTTGTAACCTTCTTGGTGGGTGCTATTGCTATTTCGTTTTTGTATTACTAAAAAAAGTGTAAGTATAACTATCTTACTTACTCTTAATAAAAAAACTTTTAGCTGCACTCCGGTTTGGTGGGATCATGCGCTCCTCGGACATTTGGTCCGAGATGCGCTCCTTATATACAAAAGCACCACAAGTCCAAATAAGCAAGTTATACAGGAGCGGCATTTTAAAAAATAATTTCGATGATTTATTGATTTTTGTTTACACTATGTGTACTATGTAGATGTTTTTGGTATCAAAAGATGCGTAATTAAATTGCCTATTTTTAGTAAAGCAGTCATAACCGTATCTTGAATAGACTCTCGAAGAAATGCAAATAAGTTAGTTTTGTATATAGATTTTGACTTCGAGAACATTAAAATTTTAAAGAGTAAACCACCATAATTAGGAAAATTTGAGTTTTATTTTCATTGGACAACCTTATAAAACGTCAATTTAAACATAAAAATGGCACATAGGTACTAAATTACTTACTTACTACATAGTAAACTTGCTGAATGAAAACAATTGTTTAAAATTTTACTTAAGTATATTTAAGCGTTAATAAAACGCTAAAATATTAAACATTAATCGAAAACAATTATTTAAATCTTATCATGAGATCATTAATTAGGTCTAAAATTAATATTACCTATACTATTAGTAGGTAACGTAAAGTTGCACAAACGTCCATTAAAAACCGGCATTACTTATTAATAATATTATGACAACCAGTGTCACCTTCCTGCTCCACAAGTCCGGTAGTACCACGGAACCGATGAACTAATAGACCTATCACATGCTTGCCGATGCTTTACAAGCTCCTTACATCCATTCTGAGAATTAAAATTAATTCGCACATTGTTGCGCACAATATTTTGGCGCCCACTCAGAATGAATGTAAGGTTGGGTCCCGTGATACTAAGGAGCTCCGCATCGACACGACCATGCCAACAAGTCCGGCGGAGCAGAGGGGCTCTCTCCACCACCTGGATTGACTATAAGAAGGCCTGTGATTCGGTGCCTCATACCTGGTTGGAGAGGATATTAGAGCTGTATAAAATTAATACAACTCAGATCTTTTCTAGGCTCTTGTATGAGACAGTGGACCACAGTCCTTCGTCAACCGGGTGGTGCAGACAGCTCCTCTGGTTCGCTGGACTTCGTAAGGATTGAGCGAGGCATGAATCCTCTCAGCACATTGCTAGAGGATTCAGGGCTGGGCTATCCCAAGCAGCACACGAAAGCTGTTAAAAAGCTGAATAACGTGTATTTTGATTCCTTAGCCTGTCTTTGAAAGCTGTACGAACGCTGTAGAAGCGCTGAATCAGCTCTTTTAACTCTTATTTGGGCCCCAAAGTATACAGCCTTTGGCGGGACTGTGGCTGGCTTGCAGCTGGACAGGAGCTGCCTCGAGACTGACTAAATGCTGGTTTAAAGCGGAGTGAACAGCTTTTATCGTAAAGTACATTTTCTACAAAGCTTAATTTCAGCTTGAGTAATAAACATCAGCCCAAATATCGAATAACAGTGCGTGCATCGAGATTTTGAACAAGTGAGTTTGACAATGAGTGAAGAAGCGAGTGGTTTTTTGAATTGGTGGAGTTTTATAACACGGTAAGTACTCTTCAATTTCATTTCTATTTCGTTTCAATTTAGTGTGTCATAGCTGCGAGCAACAGTTTACTGACAAAGTGTATATATATTTTCATTAAACTTTTCACGCGCCCGCTGAAATAAAGAGAGTTTAATTTATTACAATACATTAAAAATAATATGTGTCGCGAAAATTGTTGCTATTGTGTTATTTACGAAATATTTGAAACAGTTTTGGAAATTTATTCTATCGTCTAAACGCGTCAGTTGCGTATGATCGATTTAGCCTCATTTTAGTTGTTATTATTATCATATCTTATATCAAAGCAATAAACAAACACAAAATCAATGGCGACCATTTTAAAACAGCTATTTGTATTCAAACGATGTCTTCTAAAGCTAACATCGTTATATATAGAGATAGTATGGAAGTGCTTTACACAGCCTAACAATGGCTAATTGCTGTTTAGGATACTCTGATTCAGTTTAGGATGTTTATGTTGGCACAATACACACACTCTGTATCGCTGCAAAAGTTAACAAGGCTTAGAAATCTGCTATCGTGCAGCATTTTAGGGATAAGCATTTCAATACAAAACCAGCTATGCTAATAGTTCTAAGAAACTATGATCACAAAAACAATTCAAATTGAACTTCTAGAAATGTATTTCGATCTTGTGAAGCTACGCTATACAAAAATTTACACGTAAATTTCATTGTTGTTGCAGGTATTTAATACTTATGTCACTTCTGACACTACGGTCACCCCTACATATACGATTATCCCTACATCTACTGTCACCTCTGATTCTGCGGCCGCCGTCTCTACCATAGTTACCCCTTCCTGTACAGTCAACCCTACTATCTCTACAGTCACACCTGCCTCTACGTCTACTGGAACAGAAATCATGACTTCAACTGGAGATGAATATGTTTATCATGTAAATTGATCAAGATGGCACAGTTTTAGAAGCTACCGCATCGCTAAATCCAGATATTCAGAAGAAATTAAATACAGTGATAAATCATCAAGATATTATAATCATGTGTACTCTAAATAAATTTGAAAATGGGCAAGCCATCAAAGTTTATGTTTAATTTTATATGATCTAGAAGAACATTTAAGTTTTCTAATAGTCTAGTAAGAGGATCAATGACCCCGTTATGCCAATATTCACCGGGATTCATGTACTTTATATGCACCTCTCTTGCTGTTTGTAGTATAGTTCTTGGATCAAGAAGGATCTCTGGAAATCTTTCATTTACAATTACAGCTAATTCTTTTAATGCTAAAGATATGTTTCTTGCAACTGCCCATAGATTTATTTTGTCTCTAAACACATTTTTTTTAATATTCTGTACAATTTCTTTCTCGCTATCTTCGGTTGCACTAATATACGGCGCAATATCCTCCTGCAAAGGATCGGAATTGCAAACCAGCTCATCTTCATTGTTTTTAAAGTTAGGCATACGGAACCCTCATCACGAAATGGTGTTGAATAGGCTTGACTTGTTCCGGGTTCATTCATTCAGTCGCTCATTCAATATATTTTGACGATTTGTACAACTAACAATCTTAAGATATTCTTTCAACACTTTTCTTTTCACTCCACTAGTCCTTTTTATCTTTTTCCATGGTTATCGGTCAGTCATGACAATATCGAAATAAAAATTGTGATAGTAATTAAGCATTTAGTTCTTACCTTTTGCAGCCGTTAGGGATAATAGTTCTTGCTAATACATTACAACACAGTTAAAGGCTGAAATAAGTATATATCTATCCTGTTACACAGCTGGTAAAATTCGACACCAATAACAGCTGACTAAAAGTAGAGAGTCTACACTTTTATTCAGATTATAGAGTTGTTAATGACGCAAGAAAGAACATAAGCTTATTTATAACACATTTGCTCGTAAAGTGGCTCTTATTACACCGATTTCAGCATCGTAATGTTGCTTATTACACACTAGTGCGGTAATGTAAAATTACTAATAACACACTAGTGCGGTAATGTAAAATTAGTATTAATTTGCATCTATGGACAACACGGACCACGCCCACACAGTCCACGCTTCAGCAAGAAACAACTGCACAGTCTGCACAAGTGCTTAGATGGTGAGCTTTTAGTCCGTTAGTCGCCTTTTACGACACCGAAGAGAAAAGAGGGGTTTGGTAGTATTATTTTGATTAGCCCATCGCCGTTCTATGCTGTTAAATGTATGTTCAATCTTTAGTCCGTTAGTCGTCTTTTACGACACCGAAGGGAAGAAAGGGGTTGGTAGTTTTATTTTGATGAGCCCATCGCCGTTCTATGCTGTTGAATGAACGTGCAGTCTTTAGTCCGTTAGTCGCCTTTTACGACACCGAAGGAAAGAGAGGGGTTGGTAGTATTATTTTGATGAGCCCATCGCCGCTCTATGCTGTTGGATGTATGTGCAGTCTTTAGTCCGTTAGTCGCCTTTTACGACACCCAAGGGAAGAAAGGGGTTGGTAGTATTATTTTGATGAGCCCATCGCCGCTCTATGCTGTAGGATGTATGTGCAATCTTTAGTCCGTTAGTCGCCATTTACGACACCCAAGGAATTGGATGGAAAGACTCCCTACCTTTCACATACTTATATTTAGTCGATTCAAACAGCGGCTTCTTGCTCAATAATTACTTTGAAAGTTTAAAAATAAATATGTCTAGTTTTAGTAATGAAGAACTAAGCTTACAGTCTACACCACCGGAAATAATAAGTGAAACACAAAATGTTATTGACAGCCTGTTATCATCTAAGTCCAAAGAAAAGTACATGTTGGCTTACCAAAAATTATACACTAGAAAAGAAACAAAAACACGCAGTAATTTTCAGAAAAGGTGTTTTCCTCGCAAATATGTTATAAAACGTCGTATGACATACGTGCGCTTTGATAATTACAGCCTCTGCTTTCTTGTAGCCCTCGCCTACGGCTCGGGCCAGCAATATCGCCTCGGCTGTAATTTTCATCTTACCGCACTTATATCATAATGTACTATTATGGCTTACATAACAAGCCATTACACACTCAATCGTGACAGCAATATAATAGAATTCGTTTACACAAATATGCAGTCAATTTCGTTACGTGGTACTCTTGTACAGAACAAGCAGCTACAAGAGGAATCAATCACACGCTTTACCAGTCATTAACAAGCTTAGGGCTTCCAAACTTGCAGAAAGCATAAAATACAGCATACATCTGGAGTGCGGTGTTTACGGATGGTACAATACCGATTAAAGCAATATTTTATCTATTCTCCAACTGTTAAACAGCTATGCTGTATAATATTACACGAAACCTCTCTTATGCAGTATAAAGAATTCTCCAATCCGTTAATACATCTACAATACCGGTTTAGTCAGTAAATAGACTTTAGTTTTGACGGACATACAGCTTGTGTGCTGCTTGGGATCTGCTTAGGAGACAGGGTAAAGTTATTTCGCACTTGCTGTATATGGATGACCTTAAACTGTTTGCACCGAAACGTCATGAATTGATGGTGTTGCTGAAAGTCACTGAGACTTTTAGCAGCGCCATCAACATGGGGTTCGGTGTAGACAAGTGCGCGGTCATGCATGTACAGCGTAGGAAAGTTGTAAGTTCTACGAATTTGCAACTTTCTGAGACGATGACTTTCAGATCTCTCTCCGAAGCCGACACTTACAAATACCTTGGTATGTCACAGTCATTGGGTATAGAGAGTGGGGGTATAAAACAGTCGGTGAAGGAACGGTTCTTTGGTCGCCTGACAAAGGTACCTAACAGTCTTTTGTCAGGAGGCAACAGGGTGCGCGCTTTCAACGGCTGGGTTATGCCCTTACTGGCCCTACCTTTGGCATACTAAGGTGGACTCAGACCGAGTTAGACGCCCTGGACAGAAAGGTTCGAAAGCAACTGACATCACATCGCATGCTCCACCCACGCTTGACTGTTATGAGACTGTACATCCCGCGGAAATGGGGTGGTCGAGGCTTTTTAAATGCCAAGACCCTCCACTACCGTGAGGTGTGCAGTCTTCGAGAATATTTCCTCAACAAGGAGTGTGGGATGCATCGCGATGTGGTGTCGGGTGACAGGACCTTAACGCCTCTCTCCTTAGGCAAAGAGAACGTGCAAGCTTAAGGTGCTGAGCACCGAGGACCGCAAGGACGTATGGAAGAGCAAGGAGCTGCACGGGCGGTTCTATTGCATACAAAAATAAGAGGAAATATCAAATTATTATATGCAAAACTAACCTATTTCGAAATATGGTACTATTGCATATAAAGAAATAAAAAAATAATTTTAATTAATTTATGCAAAACTAACTTAAGTCAAAATATGGTAGTATTGCATACAAAAATAAGAGGTAATATCAAATTATTATATGCAAAACTAACCTATTTCGAAATATGGTACTATTGCTTAAAAAGAAATAAAAAAATAATTTTAATTAATTTATGCAAAACTAACTCAAGTCAAAATATGGTAGTATTGCATACAAAAATAAGAGGTAATATCAAATTATTATATGCAAAACTAACCTATTTCGAAATATGGTACTATTGCATATAAAAATAATAAGATACTTACTTACGTGTATGTTATCTGCAATACGAATTTATTTTTGAATGTGGCACTTTTGAATATATGATTTCACCTAATATTTAGCAGTTTTTTGGAATGTGGTAGTTTTTCACTAAAAATGCGTGTACTTCTGCCAGAAGTCTGTTGGCAACTGACAATGTGGTACTTTTGCACGAAACACAATCACAGAAACGGTAGAAAACAAAACTAACGTTTGAGCGTTTACGGGTGTTTCTGATCGTAAAACGACGGCTGTTATAGCGAAACTATAAAGTTTCATCGTTTTAAGTGCATTTTATGCAAAAAAAAACAATTTTGAAATTTTTTGAAATGTGTGACTTTTGTATTTAAGGAGCGAATGTCTTCGATCACAAGGGGGTGGAGGACTCCTCCAGGAAGATTATTTAGTAGGTAACCTTCGTAGTGGGAACTATTGGTTTCTTTTTTTGTTACAATAAAATAAGGACCTAGATTAATCTTTATCATTTAATAAGGCAATCACAGTTTTTATAACTAAGTAATCAAAGGAAATTAAATAAAATTACGTCTATGCTAAAAAGTTATGTTCCTTAGATTCTGACATACAGAAAAATAGGAAGAAAAAGATTTAAAACTCTGATTTTAAAATGTAAAGAGCCCGTACTTAGGCTCTTCTTGTCTGCGTAAATTGTCGCTAAGAAATCAAAAAAATTTAAGCTATTTAGCTCATCTTTTGTTTATATAACTGTATGAATATAATGCACTAACTACATTTCCCTACATTTTGTAGTTCAACTATGTAGTTTATCATAACATTCATAACATAACTTCATGACATTTTTAGGTTAACTTTTCTTAAACCTCGCTTCTTTCTTATTTTACTCGCATACTAACTTCAAAGCAAGGCGTTACATTTCCAAAAAATTAAATCGTTAACGACAGCTAAATATTTTTTTAGAAGACTTATTAAAACAACAACTCACGCTTGGCCGTAACATTTTTCCAGCAGGTTGAACGACCGGTGAGCATATAAAGGCTTGTGGGGCAATCCATCAAACTGCAATAATGCGTGCGATGGGGCACGGGGCTAGCTGCGGCTGGGGAGAGAAAGCGTACAGCGCTTCATAGAAAACTAGCTAGCGCTAGATGTCATGGCGTTAGTTTTTTAAATAACCTGTTTTTAAACTTTCGCGTTTCGTTTTAGATAAACAATTAGACGGGGATTAACGCTAACTACTTATTAAAGGCATCCTACACAAAAGTACCTAGTCCGCCCGTGACCACGACCGATGCAACTCGGACAAAACGTTGGGTAAAAAAGGTATGTGTAGAATGCCTTTAATAAATAGTTAGCGATAATCCCCGTCTAACTGATTTTTTAAAGTAAATAAGTGTAATTAAAAAAAAAGTTTTTATGCTTGATAATGATAACTTTCTTGTGTTGTGTTGTGATAGGTACTGTTTTTTAATTCTTACACTATTTAACTGACTTAAAATAGGAGGTTCTCAATCGTCTCTATACCTACTTTACATCTTCGATCAAAGCTTTACATAGTGAACTTTTCGGTATTTGAATACGAAAAAATTATTTGAGTTATTTTTTTTTATTGAATTAAGGAATAGTGCATGCTTCTTACTAATTAGGTATCAGTATGTAAAAAATATCGTTGTTTTTTTTTAAATTTTATGTTTTTGTATGTGCAGTCTTTAGTCCGTTAGTCGCCTTTTACGACACCCAAGTAAAGAGATGGGTCGGTAGTATTCTTTTAAAGAGCCGCCAGCACACACAGCTCTTTTAATTTTAATAAAAAATATTGTTTCTAGCGCACCGCTACATTCGTCTATGCAGCGCTTACCGCTGCGGCGACGAGCTATTCCCTATCTATACATGACAGCGCTGCCATTGGCGGGCCCCTGCCTCTAACTAAAATCCTGAAAACCCACCCTTTGTGCCAACACTAGCTTTAACAAAACAATACGCCATTTTAGATTTTTTTTGCTGCTAATCTAGGAGGGTAGGTAACGTAGGGTAAGCTAGGGTAAGCTAGGTAAGGTGGGTTAACGACCCGAGATTTCTGCCCCATTGATATTGTCTGAACGAATGCTCGCTTATTAGTACTAGTTATAGTTTGATTGAGTACGTCTGTAAGCAATCGCGCTGCCGTTATTGCATTTAATTAAAACCATTGTTCATTTATTTCATTTATCCGGTATTTGTAAGTGATAAATGGAGAATGCTTTTTTAACGGATAGAAAATAACTTTAGAATGGATAGATCTTGGATTATATGTAGTCGTATTTGTGTCGCCAATTAATTAATAAAGCATTAAACGATTTTTTTTTAATTTATGAACTTCATTCATTCTTAAGTAGATATAATGTCGCCGGCAAATTGTAATATTCGGCATTTTACAAACGGCGCCGTCCGTTTACAAGCGCTCGCTGTTTTGTAAAATTCCGAAGACAAATTGATGATCGTATTCATACCATAAAGTTATTATACCTTTCCGTTAGGTATAGTAACTTTATGATTCATATGGCCAATAATCATAATATGATATTATCTTAGGGTTACCCTATGGTAACCATTAGGAGAAGTAAAATAGCTGTCACAAATTATGTCATCATCCGATATTTATTCACTTAAAAAGTAACAAACTATGAGGTCAACAAAAATCGTATCGTAACGATTCCGCGGTAGTGGCCGGCGAAGCTCCAGAAATTAGTAGTTTTTTAATATCCTCTTTCCGTCGTCACCATTGTCTTCCCCTACTTCGTGGGTCTATATTGTACTTTTTACAATCAAATAATCTATTCCAGCAATTCATTGTATATTATTTTGCTAGGTTTGGTTAGGTTATGTTAGAACAGTGATCAAAGTACGAGCCGATCGAAGCATCAACAGAAATGAGTAGGTTTTTTAATATCCTCTTTCCGTCACCCCGATTGTCTTCCCCTACTTTGGGGGTCTATATTGTAGGTACATAAAAACAGTGCTTTATAAAATAATAATAAGCCTACCTACTTACCTTTATTTATTTGCCAAAAAAACATAGACGAAAAGGTCTGTGGCTCAGTGTATGCAGGAGGCCCACAAACCCTGTTATTCTGCCACTGCCATAAATTTACAATCAAATAATCTATTCCAGCAATTTATTGTACTTATATTATTTTGCATACCAATAATACTCAGCAGGAGTCGAACGACGAACGCCGGCTATCACACTTTGGCATTTTTTACGTTTTGGACAACTTCAAAAACTTTTCTCTTGTCCACAGCCAGAAAATTTATTTGTTTCTCTTTATTATAAGTTCTACCACTTACCAGTGCACGACCGTATATACAATATGGCTCCTACCGTCCACTCAATCTGACAGCTGTCCGAAAGTTGGCCGACGCTGACCCGAGACTACCCGAGCTGATAAAAAAGCTTAGAACTAACCCATTGCTAAAGCTATATCAAAACCTAAACTACGTACCAAATGCTTAGAAAACTCAGTATTTTAATAAGTTAAAAGTTAATTACGAAAAGCTACAGCAAAAATGACAAAAATGAAGATTCCAAGACAAAAAACAAAAATATTTTTTTTATATCGACATTTAGAAGTCGTTATTACTTGGAAGTCACTGTTTCAAACTATAAAGAATCATATCATTTTCGATAGTTAAAACCATAACGATTGTTTTGATGTGCACATTATTAGGAAGAACGATGATTACGAAGAGTAATTAACACATTATTAGCACAAAAAAATCCTATGCAAAATAAATGGCGAACCGTCAAAATTACACTATGCCATAGTTTCAATTGCTCTACGGATCAATTGATATCCATAGAGCCACCTCAAATTTTCTTGCGGAACTACGAACTAGGTGTAGTGAGCAACAACCTTAACAAAGAACGTTGCCGTGTTTATGGCGCTTGGTCAGAAAAAAAAATATATTGGAATGTCACTGTCTACAAATGTAAACAAACCATAATAATCCTTAACAATAATTAGTATGCGATTGTTTTGATGTGCACTTATTTAGGAAATACGGTGAGTAGAAGAGTATTTCGACATTTTTAAAAACGCTTACGTTGCAAAATTCCGTTTTGGCGAACTGTCAATTCTCGCCAATTTCATTATTTTTTTCTGTGAAATTATGTTTGTCATTAAATAGATTTCTTTTACTTTTATACTGAATTAGTAACCACAGAATCATCTCAAATATTTTAATGGGCCTACGTAATACGTGTTTTAAGTAATTACACTCACCGTGGTCGTAATGCAAGTTTGCAAAATTAATTTAGGCTGAGTTACAGAAGTTACCAAGGACAGGAGGGGTTATATGTCACTGAGTTACAGAAGTTACCATGGACAGGAGAGTGGTTTGGCTACTTGACAGTTTTTGGAAAAGTATTTAAAAATTACAAACGCTTTTTTTATACCCCGTACTTACAACTTTTTTCTCAATAAAACATATTTTTCTTTATTAGTTTCATATTTCGCGCGAAAACGGTTGGTCACGTGACATTTTGCCCTGTGACGTCACATTTCACTAAACAAAGAAATTTTATCTTGAAACCTGACAGATAGTTTTTGTTTATTTTGTGAAATGTGACGTCACACCTCGTCACACGAAGGTTTAATCATGGCCGCTCCTGTTACGGGTCTACCCCACAGATAAAAAATCTCAAATTTATTTGTAAAATTAAAATATTTACATATTAACTTGATAAAAAATAACTATTTGATAATTATTGTTAAATTATGAACTACCATAAGCGACATAATATTTCATATTTTATTGTTACAACTGTCAAATAGCCAATTTATGTCACTTGTCTAATAGGGTGGTTGAAGAGTGGGAAGTTTGTATGCTAATTAATGATTATTACTATTTATTATGTTACACTAAGAAGCTTACGAGTCGAATTTGTTTTAACAAATATACATCCTACTAATATTATAAACGCGAAAGTTTCTAGGAATGGATGGATGTTTGTTACGCTTTCACGTAAAAACGACTAAATGGATTTAGATTAAATTCGGCATACAGATAGTTTATAACCTGGATTGACACATAGGATACTTTTTATCCCGATATTCCCACGGGAATCACGCGGGTGAAACCGCGAGCGGCCGCTAGTACATACATATACTCACGACCAGTGACGAAGGTTCCATATAACTCGATTCCCACCGGCTTCCCTTCAGAAGTTTAGAACACAACCACTCTCTACTTGAATTGAGAAATGGCACAATCAGTAATTAAAAAAGTAAATATATAAAAGAAACATTACAAATTGCCTACACAATGGACATTAAATCAACAAAATTTGCTTTTTAACAACATATTGCTTTAAAATAAGCCGCAGGTGCGATCGGCTTTTAGGCAGTTAAACTTCCATACAAAATAAAAGTCATGACGTCACATAAAGGTCAATAAACCCACCCGCGTATTAGCAGCCGGTAAGCCGTCTTTATCCGAGTTACTTGATAGAGACAGTTATACAATTTGCGTACGCGTGAGCGGGACGGAGGAATATCGCTTTCGGTTTGTGTTCTGTTGACAGATAATTTGACGTAATTGCAATTCATCATTGAATGCATGACTGTGTTTTATTAGTATTTGAATTTATTAGTTAGTTTCACCTATTATAATGATTAGTATTGTAGTTGGACTTTGTTTATTTGTGTTGTGTGTAGAAAGTAGTTACGAAGACGTACGTTGTAATTAGGTATTTGCGGTAAGTAGATATTGTAATAAGTTGAAATTACGTATTTAGAGTAAGTAGATTTGCAAAGTAATCGGTAGAATTGTAAGATGTCGGCATTAATAGCTTTAGATTCTTCCCGGCTTTTATGATAATGTCTTAGCGCACTTTGTTAGAAAGAATAGACGAATAGCTTTAGAGTATAAGTAGTATTATTAGTACTTAGTCGATTAAGTTTTGTTTAATTTACATCATATCATCATTTCACCACAAACGGCTTTTATCAAAGCCACTTCTATTATGCTTGCAAGACACTGTTTCAATATCTCAGTGCTTACACGTATAGTAAAAGTGGACTG
Source organism: Scoparia ambigualis (assembly GCA_963921215.1). NCBI lineage: Eukaryota > Metazoa > Arthropoda > Insecta > Lepidoptera > Crambidae > Scoparia > Scoparia ambigualis. The sequence continues at coordinate 21,367,509 of OY992524.1, forward strand.
AAGATACATCTGCCTATACAAGACTGAAGCCAGGATGCCAATCACAGATTTTCGGTAAGGACTCAAGACTGCGTGCCCGCGCTTGGAGTAGGTAAGCATTTTTTTTTGCTCCGGCTTACGTCTCTCAATATTACACGCTTCGCCACTGCTCACGACTAATATCCCCAAAGGCTTAGTCAGAGGCTAAGCAATACTTATAAGGACTTGCAAAAGCAGTGCACTGCACATATGCTCAGCGTGTTAGGTAGCCCTTCGCCGTTCTATGTTCTGTTTGAAGTATGCAGTTTTTTTTCAAATTTTTCAGTAACAGTCGGAATAAAAACAAAATATTATAGAATAAGCTTAATTTAATGTAACTTTAGAATAAGATGTGGCTATTTTTTGTGTTAATCGTTCTGGCATCAACGATACAAAAAATTTTAGTGTTGATTACACAGATAAACTGTTGATATATCTTTACAATAAAGTAGACGTAATTTTGCTTTTTGGTACACTGTATAATCCTGTATTATCCTATTGTTGAAATAAACATTTTTCATTTTTTATTTTCATTTTCATTTATTCTGGTCTTTAGTCGCCTTTTATGATATCCACGAGAAGAGATGGGCTTGTAGTATTCTTATAACAATGAGTCGCCGCCACACAGCTCTATAACAAATGAAAATATAACTACCTAAGTACTTACTCTTAAAAGTTTTATTATCCAAATAAACAAACTAAAATGACTAGTTCTCTCACAGGAGCTTACTAATCAAGTTTAAAACCACTGAACCGAAAAGAACCGCAAAAAACCTGTTGGCTCTACGCGTAACCAGTATTGAAGATACGCAGAGTGCGTAAGAAATAATAAATAATAATGCGTTTATTGCTCTTCACAATCGGTAGGTTAGGTATAGGAGTTTTTAATGCTTGATACAATTAAGTAAATTAAAAATTTATGAAAACCTTTGACATGTTTGCACCTCCGTTTTTAAAGTGTTTAAGTCTCTCCATCCGACTGGTTGTCTGGAAGAAATCGCTTTATAGCGATAAGACCGCCAAACTGTAACTGTGTAATGTACTTGTTTTTTATGTTTTGTGTTTAATGTAAACTGTTACAATAAAAGTATTATCTATCCATCTACAAATTATAAATCGTAAAAGGCGACTAACGGACTAAAGACATGTACATCTAACAGCATAGAGCAGCGATGGACTCACGCTGAGCAAATGTGCAGTCGCTATTTGGTGAAAAGTGGGACTATGGCAGAGGAGTTCTTTTGCGGTCCTCATTGTGTAGTCTCTGACTTACCCTTCGGGGATACTAGTCGTTATACATATATGTATGTATATAAATTATACAGTTATAAAATACATAACAAAAAGTTTAAAAAAATACGAGTGAAAAGAAAGGATGTGCCTCAGCTTATACTAACCAAAATCACGACAGTGCTGATTTTAAGTCACACCCACTTCACTAGTGATGTTAAGCGACGAGACTTTTAAGAAAACAATGTTATGTTAAGGGGATCCTGAACGAAATTGTGAAAATTTACGTATTTTTAAGTTACCTGTACTATGCGCTGAATTAGTTAAATACATTAAAAGAGCTTACGTAAGTTAGCTTGATCATTGCACAAGGTCGTGGCCTTGTTGAAATTTGAAACAAATTCTTTAAACAATAACAAACAATACATAAATCTAATGACTCCTAAAAACTTTTTTTTCGACAACTACTTTAATTTTAAGCATGAAACAATAATTCTTACATGAAAATATTTGTATTGATATTCCGCAGGTAAATGAAAATATTTGTATTGATATTCCGCATCTTAAAAAAGTAAATTTTAATTTTTAAACCAAGCGCGTGATGGTTTTGTACATTTCGCCGAATAAAAACATTGCTCTAATCAAATTACTAGGTCTGTGTTGGTACTCCATTCAAAGAAGAATTGTTCTAATTTTTAATATCAATATGATTGATTTTGCTTTAAAGTTCATTAAGAGACTTATGTCAGTTTTTGCGATCACGCGACACCCGCTTAATTAGTAGTAAGAATCATCATCATCAGCTTATAAATGTTCCACTACACAGTTTCCCAGATAGACAGCCTGGAACCGTCTCTACTTCTTACGACTCTACAACTCTTATCTTACGATAAAAACCGAGGCCAACGCCAGATATGGCTTTGCGTCGCCATCTCTGAGGTACCCGTTTGTTTCACGGTCGGATCAATTTAGAAACAACTGTTTTTCTAAATAATTGGTTTCGGGTCTGGGTGTTTTTGTATAATAAGTTATAGTTCTCTAATCAATAAATACAAGTTTCAATAGAACCTTAAATTGGCCTAGTTTAGGTGTGAGTGTAAGAGTGGAAAACGGTTTTCTTTTATTTATAGTCAAATGTTCATTTTGGAAAAATAACACACTTTATATTTATTGCTGTCTCTTTCCGACATATTGCTCATACTCATCGAATTCTATGAACTTCCTGTTACTACGAAAAAGTAAAATTAATTACGATTAGGTAGGTGTACCTAACTGATATCTTCTGAGTATGGACTAATTGAAGTTGAAAGGTCATGTGCGCCGGTGATGTAGCTTTTTCTAGCTGCAATGATAATGTATGACAAATCAATGACCCGTGTCTTGAACAACTGGTTGAATACTACAATGTAATGGATATGAAGTTCAATTGTCTACGTGGGTTAGGGTTGCCACATTTTTAGGTCGAATAGAGTGATTTTTCATTTAGTTAGAACAAAAATAGAATACATAGCATAAAAAGAGTATTTATTTATTGGTCCTTAAAACGTATTTTTTGTTGCTCTTTGCGACATTGAACAAATATTTGTCCTTCTTGAAGATATTTACAGCCTCTTTGCAATCATAATTTAGATTAAAATTATATTGTAAGGAACCCCCCTTCCATGCCAACCGACTACCCTCCACCGCTAATAAATAGCGAGCGGAGCAGCAGCGAAGCTCATTTGCTTCTCGGCGCTTGGAACGGACGGACGGTCATAACTAAGGTCATGCGAGCCATTTTTATTTCTTATTTATTTTAATTAGTGCAAGTGTGCAATCGTGGAATTGTTATTTTGTTCGTTATAAAAATCCTAGGTAAAAGTGTCTAAGCTGTTAGCTAAAATCAAGTACAAGAATGGTTCATTTATTTGTTTAAATTCTGTGTTCTGTAAAATTAATCATTGTTTAAAATATTAAAACGGGTTTCCGTTTAGTTTTGTTTTTTTTTAATTAATTTCGGCCCTTATTTCCAAAATCAGAAGTGAGATAAAGAATTCTCTAACTCGCTGAAGGTAACTTTAATAAAATTGTTTCGATTAAAATTGTTTTGATCAATTCGTGCGACCGACAAACTGGTTTACTTTTCTACTAGATTTTTCTTTTAAACTACCCGACGATTGCTTGCTTGCCTAATTTGTAATTGCATGTTACTTGTTTTCTGTGTTTTCTGAGTGTTAAATAAGTGTTTTTATAAAAATGGTGCAAAACGGATCACGTAGCCGCGAACGGCAACGCTCTCGAGGTAGGTCGTGTGTTCGAGAAAGACGTAGGTCTCGAAATAGGCGCGATTCGCGAAGTAGGTCCGACGATCGTAGGCGTGACGATGCGCGACCTAGCTCGAGTGGCCGGGAACGACATGTTCCGCGGAGTTGCTCGCGTGGCCTAGAGCGACGTAATTTGCGTGATAGGAACGGTCGGCGTTCTCGTGATAGGGACGAACGGCGTTCGCGCGGTAGGACGAGACGGGATTCACGTAGTGTCTCTCGTGTTCGGCGTCGGGATCGTTCGCGAACCCGCGACAGATCGCGGCGGCGATCGCGTAGTGCTTCACGTAGCGGAAGGCGTCCTTCGCGTATTGACCATTCACACACACCTAGATTACTTAGTCCTGTGCTTGCAACCACACCACGAGAACAACGCTCCGCGGAATCCGGTATTCCGTGCTCTGAGGCATCTACTCTTGCACATACTTTAATGCAAGCTATTAAAACCATGCAACCCGAAAGATCGAAACACTATTACGTGTCTAACTTCGATCCTGCGATAAATAACATAGAAGCATGGTGCCAGGAAGTAGATCGCGCCAGAGACGCCAACGGGTGGAGTGATCACGAATGCCTATCTCGCGTAGCTTCTTGTTTAAAAGGGGATGCAAAGGTTTGGATGAGTGAGTGGGTGTCCAATGATAGAACGTGGTCGAGTTTTAAGAACGAATTCAAGCCTCTCTGTCCCAATAAATTAGATTACGCAAACATTTTATTCGACGCTATGGGTGCGACGTCTGATAAGTATTTAACTTACGCGAAATACGCACGCCGCACTTTGCTACGATTGAGAATAGTCCAGGGGTTGAGCGATGAGTTGATAACACTTATTGTTATACGTGGCATAAATAATCCACAAGTACGTGCAGCTGCGGCTAACGCGAATTTAACTCCCAACACTATCGTTTCATTTTTGTCAATTTATACGAAACCTATATATATAACTTAGGGAAGCGCGATATACCTAACGACAAGAAAAATAATTTAGTCAGACCCTACAACCGCCCGACTACAAAATGTTTTAATTGTAATCAACGGGGACACGTAAGCCGGGAGTGTAGACGCCCTAAGACTAATACGACCTCTAACGCGCAACCCCATCCTGGTCCAAGCAATTCTTGCACGTTCTGTAAAAAACAGGGACATACCGAGGACAACTGTTTTGCTAAGGCACGGTCAGAATCTCGCAACAAGCAAAATGTTAACCTGTGTTTTCATCGACCTAATGCGCCGCGAAGTAATGACATCACCACTGCTGTAGTGGATGGAGTACCGGTGGACGTGATCATCGATAGCGGTGCCCTGGGGGTGTCTCTTATCTCAGCAGATGTACTTAAACACATTCAGTGCCAGCCTAAACCGAGACGTTGCGTGTTGAAGGGTATAAGTGACAGGGAAGTAGTTGCCACGTCATACGTTACGCTCACAGTTGATTTAAGCGATATATCCGTTGAGGTCGATTTGGTAGTAGTCCCGTCACCTTATATGGACACGCCCATTATTATTGGCACCGATGTGCTTAATCGCGACGGAATCATGTATGTGCGAACTAACAATAGGCAGGTATCTTACACGGACTAATGAAACGTGTGCTCGAGTCAATACGGTTCAGCCAACCGATCAGGTCAAAGTAAATACACCACTACATGGTGAGGAGTTGGAGAGCCTTATGTCCGTCGTTCGAGAGTTTTCAGACTTCCTCATCTCAGGCACGGCTGCCACTACCGTAAAAACAGGCAAAATGGAAATAAGGCTTACCGATCCATCCCCAATTGTTTACCGGCCGTATAAGCTATCCTACGAAGAAAAGTTAAAAGTTCGTGAAATCACTACCGATCTTTTAAATAAGGGCGTAATTAGACGATCCAAGTCAGAGTATGCGAGTCCAATTATCCTCGTTAAAAAACGTGATGGCTCGGATAGGTTATGCGTTGACTTCAGGGCTCATAATCGAATTACGGTGAAAGATCGATATCCCCTTCCATTAATAGATGACCACATTGATAGGCTAGGTGGCTTTATGTACTTCACATGCCTAGATATGGCTACTGGGTTCCACCAGATTCTTCTCGAAGAGGCCAGCATACACCTTACTGGGTTTGTTACGCCGGAAGACCACTTCGAATATCTAAAAATGCCCTATGGGCTTGCCAACTCACCAATTGTGTACCAGCGTATTATTAATGACACTCTGCGCGATCATATTAACGAAGGAAACGTGCTAGTTTACGTTGATGACGTCCTCCTTTTGAGCAATTCTGTAAGCGAGGGAATCGAACTATTACGTAGAGTCCTAAATACCCTTACTAAGGCTGGGTTCTCCATCAATCTAGGGAAATATTCCTTTTTGGCCACTGAGGTGGAGTATTTAGGTAAGGTAGTCAGTCAGGGTCAGGTTAGGCCGAGTCCGCGAAAGGTAGAAGCCCTGGTTAATACCACGCCACCAGAAAACTTGAAACAAATACGGCAGTTGCTTGGGTTGGCGGGGTATTTTCGGAGGTACATCAAGGACTATGCCACGATGACAGCCCCCATTGCTCACCTCACTAGAAAGAACGTTAAGTTTCACTGGTCACCCGAGTCCTATCTACCGACCTCAATAGATAGGGTATCGCAACTGGAACTACGGGTCCGGTTGTGTTTTCAGAGGTACTACGGGGTTCCGGTTCTAGCCCCCCGCTGGTCGTGCCTTTAACCAGGCGCCTCCGGCGGGATCCGGACATGGGTTGGACTCGTAGTGGCGTGTGGTTAGCTGTAGAGCTTGGGAATGTTCGTTTGTCCTGGTATTGTGTGCCAGGACTTCCAAACTCGTGCACAGCGAGAGGGGCCTAGTAGCGGTCTCTGAGGGGCCAGAAGCGAAAAGTCCTGCGGGGAACGTGAGTTTCCCTTATAGTTGGCAGCTTTGTCCGGTGGTTTTCATTGGACATTGGTGTTGACATCTCCGGTACTAGTCTGGAGAACTAGTAGCGGCGGCCTCCTAGATGCCGTAGCCTCCGGTCCAGCCAGCCGCGTAGGACGTGGGAACTGGCTAGGCGCCCGGATGGGTTCCGAGAAGTGAGTGTGCTTACTACTCCGCTACCAAGGTGGACACTTGGGAGTCGACTTTAGAGTCGACGACCCTAGCAGTGGCAACTGCGAGTTGTGCCCTTCGTGCAACGAGAAGTGAGCGAGCTTGACAGCTCCGGTTACCTATCTGGACAATAGGCAGTGAACTACACGTGTTCACGGGGATACTCTCCTGAGACACTAGTCTTATGAGTACCGAATGAAGAGCGCGCTGCGGCGGGCACTAATTCGGCGTCAAGACCTAACGTTGGTGGTCTCCTGCGCGAGTGTTCTACTGGCGCAGGGACGTCTGGCACTTCTTGCATAACCTAACGGTTGGTCTCGAGGTGCCAGTACAAATAAACTTAGTGAAATTAGGAGAGGGGATGGTCACCCGAGTGCGAATCTATCCGTCAAAGTCTAATTAAGCATCTGACTAGTAAGCCGGTTCTTGCCATTTTTGACCCCAACCTTCCAACGGAGGTTCACACTGATGCGAGTAGCGCTGGATATGGGGCGGTCCTCCTACAAGTCCTTCCAGATGGTAAGAAACACGTCGTCGCCTACTTCAGTAGGGTAACCCAAGGAGCTGAAAGCAAATACCACTCCTACGAACTGGAGACTCTCGCAGTTGTCAAAGCCCTTCAAAACTTTCGACATTACCTCATTGGTTCTAAATTTTTAATTGTAACTGACTGCAATGCTCTCAAGTCAACAGAACGAAAGAAAGATTCATTACCCCGAGTTGCCCGCTGGTGGATTTACCTCCAGGACTTTAACTTTTCGATTGAGTATCGCAAAGGTGTGTTGATGCCACATGCTGACTATCTGAGCCGCAACCCCGTAGTTAACATCAATCAAGTCACTAGACCACGTAACTGGGCTCAGATAGCGCAAGCAGCCGATGGTGAAACTCAAGACATTATCCAAAAACTTCAAGATGGGGTCCTTGACACAAATCGCTACTCAGTTAAAAACGACGTTCTGTACTACAAATACACACCTGTAGGCGAGCAACCAAGGCTATTGTGCTACATCCCCAAGGGTCACCGATTAAGCCTTCTCAGAGTGTTTCACGACGAACACGAACATATAGGGGTAGAAAAGACCCTAGACCTCATTCTCAGACATTTCTGGTTCCCAGGGCTCAAACAATTCGTTGCTAAATATGTGGCTCATTGTCTGGTATGTGTTTCACAAAAGAGAGTCCCTCGTGCTCCTTTACAAAATATAACTTCGTAGGAAAAGCCAGATGTCCCATTCCATACCGTCCACGTTCACGCTCTAGGTCCCTTACCCGTGTCTGAGGGATACAAATTCGTACTTCTCATAGTGGACGCATTTACAAAGTTTTCCCTTCTGTATCCTATATGCAGACAAGACGCTACTGAGCTCAAACGAGTGGTTATACAAGCCGTTTCTCTATTTGGGGTACCTAAGCTGATGGTCACAGATAAAGGGCGTATGTTTGAATCAAATGACTTTGTCACATGGATTACTGAACTTGGGTGTGATCTCCATTACATAACGCCGGAGATGCATCACGCTAACGGGCAAGTAGAGAGATACGTCAGGACAGTACTTAACATGTTACGCATACAAGTTAACCACAAAAACGCATCTTGGTCAAATACATTGTGGAAAATGCAGCTTGTGCTTAACATAACCAAACAAAAAACCACACGAGTTTCTCCTCTTAATTTACTAACTGGCGTAGAGGCTACAACCCCCGTCGTTCGCGCGCTAGTTCGCGACGTGGCTGTAGACGCTTCTATACCTAACCGTTAAGCGCTTCGAGAGATCACCCGGAGCCGAGCCCGTCAGTTACTAAGGGACAACCAGACCAGTCAAGACGAACGTGTCAACCGACAATGACACGAGCCGCGCCGATTCAATGTCAACGACTGCGTGTTCGTCATCAAGTTTTCGCAGTCAACAGGGAAGCTCGATCCAGGCATGCGTGGACCATATAAGGTGGTTAAAGTTCTGCCCAGCGGACGCTACGCTCTTCGCTTGCTGAGCGGTGGCTATGGGAAGACAACGCAGGCCGCAGCGCAATATATGGTGCCGTGGCGAGGCGAGTGGTGCCCAGAAACCTGTGCAGCCTTCTTTGAGAGTGAGTTGTCTTATAATGTTATTTGAATAAGTCAGGTGCTTGTCGCTATGGTACTGATCACCTGGACAACTATCGCTTTGTCAGTTGCTGTTGCACCTTTGTGCTGTGCCGTGTAGGCTGATTAAAATGATCAGTCTTTCATATACCTGTATGCACGAATACGTTCTGCTTCAGGTAACCTCTTCGTATGAATACGGTCTGCGATGGGTAGCCTGTACACATGAATACGGTCTGTGTCGGAGGAGTCTGTACGTGCGAATACAGTCCACGTCAGGCAGGTCTGTACGTGCGAATACGGTCCACGTCAGACAAGATCTGTACGCGCGAATACGGTCCGCGTCAGATCATGTTTCAGGTGGTGTATAGACCCAGTCGTCTGAAGTTATGAAGAATAAGACCTAGGCTCTGGATTGGAATTACAAAGCTAGACGTGGCTTTATTTTTATTTTCTTTAGAATGATGGATGTTTGGTTATTGCGCGCACTATATAAAAGCTGAAGTTTGAATTATGTGAATGAGGATTGAGAAAAAGATAAGAGAGGTTGAATGCATTTACTTAATTTGTTGAGTTGTTTCAAACACGTTGGCGTTTTCAGATGAAAATGAAGATGAGAATAACACCGAGACTACGTTAGCCGAACCGATCCTTGCGGTCGGAATCGACATGCCATCCCTGGACCCAGAACCTGGACCCTCGGAACCTGTTGCTGGTCCCAGCAGAACCTCTCAAGGAGCCTGTGTCGTGGACGACACACGATCAGGAGAGGCCGTCCCAGGTAGGATTTTTACGTCAACTTGACGTCTATTTAAAGTCCAACGCGACGTAGGAGACGTAATTTTATGACGTCGCGTGATCCTGCAGATGACGTCAATTTGTCACATCCTCACGACGTCTCTTCAGGTCGTCACTAGGAGGTCGACACTTGACGTTAGAACGACGTCATAAAATACATTTAGGGGAACGTCACTAGGACGCACAGATAATAGAGGACGCTGACGCCATAATGACGTAATATGCATAGTCTGAGCTGACGTCACTAGGACGTTCAGATCATGGTGGACACTAACGTCATAGTGACGTCATATGTATGGCCCAAGTTATGAGGATTACATTAGCTAGGGGACGGCCCCAATTGATTTAATTTTATTACTGCTAAGCTAGACCATTCTCAAAAACGAAAATACTAATTCTTCTAGCAAATTACCTCTAGTATTTATTGAGTTACTGTTAACTGCTTTTCGGTATGCAAAAGTGGCCGTTTTTGGCGTTAATTGAGTTAGATCAAAAACGGCCAAACGAAAAGCAGTAAACATTAATTTAATAAATATTAGAGGTGTGTAGAGGACGATTTAGTATTTTCGTTTTTGAGAATGGTCTAGTTTAGCAATAAGAAAATTAAATCAATTGGAGGCGCCACCTAGCATATGTAATCCCCAACAGTAGTACGTAGTCTGGGCTGTCCCCAGTAGTCCCCGCATTTCAGTCTTCTTAAGAAACTAAATGGTGAAAGGAGGGTTGAAATTGAAAATCATTTATATGTAATACTTTTTTTTTATTATATTCCAATAATTTTATGTACCAACTAATTTAGTGTACTGTAATAAGCCTTGTAGTATTGTATTAGTCTACTAATTTAGGAATAACTGTAATAAGACTAATTTATATGTGTGACTAATAAAAAGATGACTAATTAATTTAGAATTAACTGTAACAAAAAACTGATACAATTTAGAATAACCTTACCAAATTGTCATAATTTTCTTTGTTTCTTAAAGATATTTCAATGCTAATAAGCTCTTCGGCAGTGTTTATTGGAAATTTAAAATCTGGTCGAAGAGTACCTCTTCATATTTCTGTACTTTGCTTTATTATGGAATCATTTTGTTGAATAATTTGGTCATTCTGTGTTTTGATTGTTGTCAGTAATGACAATACTCTTGTCTGGTAACCTGAATCAAAATGGATGATATTCAATGGCTTGTTTTGTTAAGAAAAAAAAGGACGAAATGGAATAAAGTTTCAGTTTGTATATTTTAAGTCACAATTTACCTGTTAATTGGGCGACACGTGATGGCGACCCACCGTTAACGCCACTGTCGAGATTAGGTTGTGGACTTTTTAATGGAACAAGCCGCGAAGACACTGGCAAAGCTGAAGTTGATGCGCCACCTCCAAAGGTTGAACGTCGGCTGTCCAATATCATAGGACAATCTATCCCTTCGTCTAAATGGAGTCCTCCGGAGGTCAGCTCAGTCTCGTATGCTAAGCCTGCAAATATAACAAAGAAGGGTTTTGTTTATGCAATTTACTTCCAAAAACCTAAAAATAGGGAAGTAGGTAACACATGAAACATTGGGTTCTATGCGGCACAAGTGACTTGTGACAAGCTCTTGCTAAGCTGTACAAGTGTACATAATATAATAAAAGTGCATCTTACCTAGTATACTTGTTGTTAATAAAGGGAGATCAGGTGATGCAGGTAGATGTAATGATGAAATATCATTAGTAGATTTGAGGATATCTTCTGGAAGACAAAATTAATCAATTACACAAAATTTCTAGAAGCCAGTTTTTTATAAAATAAGAGGTATTAACTTTACAATTGGCAAGACTTAAATTAGTTTCAAACATCATTTATATAAAATATTTAAAAACAAGCTTTTGCCTATTCTTTGCTTATAACCTAAAAAAACAAAACCGTAGGTATAGTTTGTAAATATAATCAATAATAATAATTAATACGTACCAGTCTCATAATAAACTTTTTGGACACCATACAACTTCCATTTCTCGTCTGGTGTAGCACAATGGTCTAAAATTTGATTGAAAGCTTTTGTCCCTTTTATCCGGTGGCCAATATACCTCGCACCTCCTCGGTGTCAGCCACCGGTTATTGACAATGACAATCGCCAAACTGCCACCATCTTTAGCAGAAAATTGTACTATGGCGTACATTTGTAGAGGAATTAGGCACAAAAGAAGTTTGGAAAAAAAGTCCGCACGGCACGCGATCAACACAAACACGAAAGTAGGGATGATAGGGATGGACGATGTACATCGATGTATTGTTATGATGCATCGTATTGAACCGATGTATTGTTAATACTCAAATATCGAATATATATCGATGTTTTTATTCGATGTATCGGATACGCAAAATATGACACAACGGCCACTTTTTATTTAAAAAAAACCGATTGAAGGGAAAAACATTAAGTAAACTAAAGTTGGTTTTACATAGCATTGAAAAGAAATATTGAGATTTATAATGGACAGTGCCCATTTTGGACCTGGTTTGTTTTGAGAATGCATTTCACTAATTCACTAACCGCCGTACTCAGAGACGTCAATTAAGTTTTAATGACAATTAAGTCTCTTGCTGTCACTTTCGTATGTATAGTGATAAATAGAGAAGGAAAGACATTTAATTGTCATTAAACTTAATTGACGTCTCTGAGTACGGCGGTTAGTCTAACCATGCTTTCATAGTTCACTTTAAAGTCAGGAAAAAACAATACTAAGTTTTACGAAGTAACGAATTCTAGGTTTTTGAACGCACTCTGCCACTAAAACGTTTTGTACCGCCTCTTTATCTGTTAACGTTAAAAAAATTCTTGACCTCCTTTTTAAAAAAAATATCTGCTTAGCGATTTATGAATAGTTATTAATTATTTAACTAATTATTATCAATTGAATGAACGGCTTTACTTATTAAGGGTAAAAAGAAACGTCTTTCTGACTTGTCAGTTGTCAACTCTTTCTGTCTCTGTTGTGTGAGGTGGTCCGATTCGCTATTTTTATCTTCTCACGTACTTATAGTCTTAATAATATCTTCTTTAATAATAAATATGTATTGTGGTTGATTAATTGAAACAAAAGTAGTATAAAACATGTTTAGCTAACTCATTGTCAGGTTTTCAAATGTATGAGCCGTGGGCATAGTCCTTTGATTTTTTAATAAATATTTTTCCATATACCTAATTTTCTTTTAGTTTTGGCTTTAGTTTCTTGTGGGCTATTAGACCAGTGATCTAACAAACACTAGTGTAATTTTTAAATCACCTTACTGCTTAAACAAGCCGATTGAAAAAAACAATCGATGTTTTTTAAAGGTTTGGCTGTTTAGCTTTTATTTCTTTTCTCTATTTTATCCAAATAAGATTGGCAAAAGTACTAACTTTTGTACACTGTTTCTTTCTTTCTTGTGTTGTTTTGTTTGTTCTTAAATACATTTTTAACAAAAAGTATTTTGTTTATTTTGCACTAACCGATAACGAAAAAACATCGATGTTTTCCGTTCGATATTTATCGAACATCGATGTTTAAGGATCGATGTTAAAATCGATGTCAACATCGATGTGTTTCTAACACCGATCATCCCTACACAAAAGAAGCAGGGAATTATAAGTATCACGTGGTACAGCTAACGTCAGATTTTGCGTTCGGTTCCGACTTCAAGTTTTAAAAAAAAAATTGTTTTATTGCTGTAGTACATTAGATTTTTGAAGTAATGATTATCAAAGTTACTGTAACTATACTTAGAATTAGCCAAACGATTGTAATAACTGTTAATTAATTTAACTTTCAAGAAAAAAAGGAAGTTTGAATACTCGGAATTCTAGTTATTGCGAGTTTGATAACAAAAAACGAAACACAAACACGGCACTTTTTCAAAGTATAACAAAACAAAAATATAAAACAACAATTATTTTGATAGGTCCATATTTGGTGTTGACTGATATTTATTTATTTTTATAGACCGTCAAATGACGTCTCCAGGACATACCACTTATGACCTTATCATGTCTTGACCAGACTGACGCTAATAGGACGTCAGTGGGACGTACAATTACGGCCTATACCGTACTGACGCTAATAGGACGTCAGTGGGACGTACAAATACGACCTATACCGTACTGACCCTAAAATGGCCTATAGATGACGTCATTTCTCCGTCGCAGACGTCAGCTTCCTACCTGGGGTGTAAGGAACCCCCCTTCCATGCCAACCGACTACCCTCCACCGCTAATAAATAGCGAGCGGAGCAGCAGCGAAGCTCATTTGCTTCTCGGCGCTTGGAACGGACGGACGGTCATAACTAAGGTCATGCGAGCCATTTTTATTTCTTATTTATTTTAATTAGTGCAAGTGTGCAATCGTGGAATTGTTATTTTGTTCGTTATAAAAATCCTAGGTAAAAGTGTCTAAGCTGTTAGCTAAAATCAAGTACAAGAATGGTTCATTTATTTGTTTAAATTCTGTGTTCTGTAAAATTAATCATTGTTTGAAATATTAAAACGGGTTTCCATTCAGTTTTGTTTTTTTTTTATTAATTTCGGCCCTTATATAAAAAATATAATCAACTCGTTTTTTATTAAATTTAGGGTAGCTCTATTCCTTTCGTCTCTCCACTTTACATTCATATGAGAGAAGACTCTTTCAGTGAACTCTGAAGTACTCATAACCAGTAACGATCAGTTTTTCGTAAATAGAGTATTTTAGCGTACTCTATTGGTGTCGTAGATTACAGAGTACGAATACATGAAACAGAGTACAATACTCTATTTTAGAGTACGGATGGCAACCCTAACGTGGATTTCAAACAGGTGGTTTCAATTTACTGTATACTTACAAGTTATGTTAGTTTGTTATATGCATACTTAGGTACATATTATAATCATGACTATTATCCCCGAAAGGTTAGTCAAAGACTAGGCAATGAGGAGAGCAGTCCTCTGCCATAGTCCACTTTCACCAAATAACGACTGTACATGTGCTCAGCGTGACACGTGGTGAGCCCATCGCTGCTCTATGCTGTTAGATGTATGTGCAGTCTTTAGTCCGTTCGTCGCCTTTTACGATACCCAATGGAAGTGAGAGGGTGGTAGTATTCATTCCTACAGTACCTGTTTTTTATTAGATATTCAAGTATCTTCGCTCATTCGGAGCGAAAGTGACACAACTGTAAATTTGTAAATTTTACACTACGTCAGTTTTAAGATTGTCGTAACATTAATGAAGATTCTTATTTTTTTATAAAGGTTATAACTATTTCTGTATTTTTTTTTGTAGTTTGAACCCTAAGCTTTAAAAGATACACACTTTTTTTTATCACTTAATTCATTTCTTTGTTTAATAAAATATTTTTTATATTAAGTCTTACAGTTGCGTCGTTGTTGCCCTAGAAAATAATATTCGTGTAGTTATGACCGGTGCTGTCTCTTATAAAATGAAACCATTTTCTATGAATGCAACAATATTTGTTTTATTTTAATAATAAAAAGGAACAATCACAATTATGATGACATATTTATGCCTCATAATTATATGGCTTATTAAATCACAGATACAATGTAGCTGACTCATGCCTTAGTTACACTTTAATAGGAACTATTCAGTACTAAATTAATTAAATTAAGATACAGAATTATTTATCATAATAATACCTTTATAATATCAGGTGTCTAATATAGCACAGCAAAATCACAGACGTTTACTACAATATTCTTACAATCTATAACCATGCACATCCATTTTTTTTAATGAGTTAGATACACAATAGGTAATCAGTAGCACCTTAGTAATCAATGGAAAGTTAGAACAATAATGTCTTATAATCGTATCGTGTTTTACATATGAAACTTACAGTTAAAAAATAGTTTTATAAAATGAAAAATAATCAATTGACAATAATAAATGTTTGTACTAAACTAAGTTAAAACAAACTTTCGTAAAATCCAGAATAACATCTAGGAATAATATTTTTTTTCTAACAAAGTACGCAAATCCTGCTTTTTCTGGTCAGAGATTGTAAGTTTTGAATTATAAGCTGGTGTCAAATCTATTTCAGTAATATTTAAATTATTATCTGATCGACTTTTAAGTGTATTTTTAGTTGTCTTCGATTTTACAGGTACCCATTCACTCCCATAAGAATATTTAAGATCGTAAGTGTCACTATTTTGAACAAATCGTATGGCTTTTATTTCAGACAATTTAATTGTGTTACCATGCAGATCTTTAGTAACATTAAGTGTTATATCCTCAAACAGCTTTTTTAAATCATAAAAATCGTCATAGTTCAGCTCGTTAATGACAAAAGCATTTCCAGTCTTCTTGGTATTTCTTATAAGTTAAACGTACTGGTAAGGAATATAGATAGGACCAGACTTCTTTGCAGTTTTAATAGATTTCTCAATTAGCGAATGAGCATTGTCGCCCTCATTTTGAGTGTGACCACGGATCAAGTATTTATGTGTAATTGAATTTATTGAGAGATTTTCAACGGCATAGTAATACATGCCATCCAGGAATCTGAAAGAATTAAATTTTACTTTATTACAGACATGTTTTAGTATTTTAATCATTTTTTTCTACCGTTCGTACCTGTTTTTTTGCTGACCGCAGCAGTTGTCAGAATAAAATATTATATTGCAATTAGGATGACGCTCTGAAATCTCTTTTAGAAATTTTAATACACAGGATCCAATTTCTATTGCACCTCTATTGCCAAGCCACTCGTGCCAGAAATAGCAATTTGTAAGATTGTCCTTTAAATTAGTAACCTGTTAAAAAAAGTGGAAATGTTAGAAAACTAATGTTTTTTTTTTACAAATGGAAAAAATCAAGTAAAATACTCACCGTAAAATTTAATTAATTCAATTTTGACTTGTAAAAAAACGCTGAACTATTCCCAATAGGCACAGGCATAACTGCCTGTAAATCGTATATTGCAACGACAGTTTTACCATCCGTTTTTGCTAACTCGGCATCTCTAGCTTTCTCTTTTCTACTTAAATCTTTTTGTTTTAGGTGCTCTTCATACGCTTCTTTTAATTTAAGTTGGTCTTCTCTAACTGCATTTTTGTATGATTCGCAGAGATCACACTGATCTTTTTTAGGTACAAAGAATGATAGATTAAATTCAGTGTTAAAAATTCGGTGATACATGTCATAATTTGCTGATGGCATTGTTCCTCTACTAGATACGTAATTGCGATGCAATTCTTTAACGGTAAGACCACCGTCAATAAATTCACGACTCGTGTTAGCCCGAGTGTAGTGGCTCTCAATTCTAGGAACAGAGTTAATGTGATTGCGAACAGATTGTAATATTTCCGGGTTTACTTGATTATGATGAGCATGTTTGCCACGCTTGTCTTCGGGAATCACACCTGTTCTACAATTATTTCTACCATCAATAACCGTTCGCAATGTTCGCTCTGAGATACCCAAAGTATTCATAAAAAATTTTTTGCATGTGCGCATACTTTCGCCGTTTAGCGTAAAATGAAACACACAATTTTGGTTCCTAGTTTTGGCAGCTCCTTCTTTAACTCGACAGTAAGGAACTTTCAATGTTGTTAAACAGGAGTTTAAAAAATCACGCTGTCTTTGTAAAGTTCCCAAGCTCCAATAACATTCAAATATCTCCTGTCTTTGTTCTTCCGTTATTTTATCACGACATTTAAGCCGACATTTTTCAGTGCAAGGTGGTTTAACAGACCTTTCTAAAACAATTTTGCCATTTCTAGATACGTATTCCTTTCCTGAGTTTCTTTGTCGTTTACGCACATTTTTTATCCGAGCAGATTCATTACAAACTCTCTTCTTACCTCTATTGGCAACAATTATCTCGGGAGATGGCGGCAAAACTTGGCTGGTACCTATTATATTAGAATTTTCGGCAGTATCATGAGCAGTCGATGTAGTACTGGACGAACTGGACGAACTGGACGATGAACTAGAGGATGATGATGACGACGATGAGCTAGATGACGTTAAATCAATACGTTTACGTTTAACAGACTTTTCTGGCTTATATTCGTCACTACTATCATCTGCAGAAAAGTCTTTCATTTCGCCTTCGCCATCGTTCTCTAAAACGATAGGTGGCGGGTCCATGTCATTTAGCAAAGAAATACTATTTTCTGTCTCCGTTGATTCTAAAATGAATAGAAAATAACTTTAATTGAATGACTCATCTAAACAAAACAACATTCTAATCAAATAAATCAAACCCTCGAAATAAATATAATAAATTTAAAAAAATGACTTACGTCGATTATGAGTATCCGTATCAGTTTGTTGAATATCCGTACTAATGGTAATATTGTCATTGTTATCTTGCTTTTGTTTTATGGATGATATCTCTGAAATGTGGCAACAAAACGTTACAACGAGGAAAATATTAAAATAAAACTTTAAACTGGCGAAGTATTTTATTGATTTACCATTCGTACTAGTAGTAATTACTGTTTTTGAAGCAAACGATTGGCCCGCAATACTATCAGCTGTCAAACATTCTTGCTCACAAAGCTTGACTAACATTCGTGCTCGGCTTCCCATGTTAATAGCTTAAAATTTAAACAAATACAATTTATATGAAATTATTGCAATATGTCATAATTGTTAAGATTATTCAAGTATTTCAGATCAATATCGCCATAATTACATTTACGTCTGTAATTATGGCGTAAATACTAAAAAATACCAAAACTAATAATGTTCGGTACAACAACGGCGGGCAACGGGCAACAAATGATGTGTCATTGTATCCAAAAAACTGTTTTCATTTCGAGTTAATAATGGCACAAAATACAATTGCGTCGTTGTAGCACCGAAATTTACCAACAAAATTTGTCATATTTACCTTAACAGCGATGTAGCTCCCAGACGCGTGCACACTTTACGGGGCACCCCGCGCAACTGACTTTTCGGCCGTTATCGCCCGGTATTCACGCGCCAAAATGGAATAGTGCAACAACGCCTTTTTGCTTATTAGCGGGCGTTTTTTGAACTTACAAATGTGGCGTTTTCACTCCTAACATAAATGATTATGGAGATAATTTTGGTATAATTAGGTCATTTTCGCATTTTTTCTACAATTGCGTCACTGTCGCTCCGAATGAGCGCTATGTGTTGTGGTTACTTGTACCTAATCGTATTAAATGTTTTTTATGTTGTGATGGAAAATGTCCTTCTATGATAAGGAGGGCATTTTCCAATTTGTATTGACGCTGTTAAATAAAAGAAGAAAAGAAATGCCCTTGCTTAGTTTTTTGCCAGTTCTTCTCAATACAAGGCTCCCGCCCCATAGTTAGACCTTACGAACCGATGGCATAGCTATATTCATAAGTGCTCAATTATTGTAGCCTAAGGGTGGATTCGACCAAACTTTAATAAGGTCTTATACCTAGATTAAACGCCGAATTTGTATAGACTAATCTCGGAGTAAGTCTTATTCCAGTTTGGTCGAATCCACCCTAAATTGAACAAGAGATTTTGATTTTTTATAAATTTTGAATTTACCGCTTCGTGACACGGTTATTTCGTTAACATTACATTAGCCCTCACTGCCCACTGCTGGGCAAAGGCCTACCTCCACTTCTTCCACTGATTGCGGTGCTGACCTATTTGTGTCCCATATTGGAAAAAACCATCAGGTTCTGAGCCATGTGTTGTAGCGGCTCACTAACCCACCCCTCCCTTAAGTGTCGTAAAAGGGGACTAACGGACTATAAAGACTGCACATACATCCAACAGCATAGAGCGGCGATGGGCTCACCACGTATCATGCTTAGCACACGTGCAGTTATAACATAGTGTGCCGTGGACTGGACTATGGTATTGGACTGCTTCTGCGGTCATCATTGCCTAGTCTCTGACTAACTCTTTGAGGTAATAGTCGTCAATTCCGTCTATTCCCACTAGTACAGTTGTTCAGTTCAGCTGACTGGACTAGTGAGATTTCTTTTCTCGTTTGTTCATTTGAATATAAAACTAACTTTTACACCTGGTTACATTTATTACTTTTAGGGTAGAGGAGCTCGATGGCGCAGCGGCTAGCGCGTTCGGCTTGCGATCTTGCTTGCTATGCCACTTTCGCAATGCCGGGTCGCAGGATGGGTGACCAAATTTAAAACATCTCGAGCTCCTCCGTGCTTTGGAAGGCACGTTAAGCCGTTGGTCCCGGTTGCTGTCGTAAGATGGCAGTCGTTAAAACCCACCAACCCGCACTGGGCCATCGTGGTGGGTTATGGCCCAATATCCCCACGTGCTATTGTTCACGTGGGAGGCCTGTGCCCAGCAGTGGGACGTTTATAGGCTGATGATGAATGATGATGATACTATATGTATGTATGTAATTTTCCCAATCGACTCCTTCGCCCGCGACTGAATTAAAAGGCGATACGATCACGATAAGTCAACTAACCTACGACAACATGTCCCGGCGTGGCCGCGTGTGCTTGCCTGTGTGTGTGTGTGTGTGTGTGTGTGAGTATGTGTGTGTGTGTGTGTGTGTGTGTGTGTGTGTGTGCGTGTGTGTGTGTGCGTGCGTAAGCATTTCGTGGGTTCATTCACCTTGTAGTTGGGGAAGTTGGGAACAGAGGTGGCGTGGACTGGACCTCCTTTGTGTTGGAATGTTTTATTTTTTTATGTCTCCCTTTCAAGTTGAGCTCACAGTGAGTTTTATTCACTGCATATTAAAGATTGGGTTGTTCTTTAACCACACGGTCGAACGCGCTAAAAACACAGAACAGAAGACCTCTCTCTTCTGTTCTGTGGGCACTATAATTATCCGAACTTCAAACTTATCAAGTTTCATTTTCATTTAATTTCAATTATTGCATGTCAAGAACCTTGCCGAATGGAGACTTTGGGGTGAAAAGCGTCCACTTAAAGAGGCGGCCGGATCGAACTGGGTGCAAAGAGCCCAAAGCCGAGACTCATGGCGTAATATGAAGGACGCCTACACCAAATTGGATTGCATATCACAATGTAAACAAGTAATATCTTGTTTACATTGTGATAATAATCTTACCTTATCTTAATGAGGCCTGCAAGGGTCTCCTCTTACAGCAGCACGCCGACTCCTCAGTGAAAATAACTGCCATAAGGTACGCAATATCTTTGAGGGCGAAGAGCCTAAATTCTTCTGGTTTCAGGTAGGCTGATAAAATAAAAACAAGTTGTTACGTAATGTACAGTTCTTACACCCGTTTGCACTAAACTTGGGTTAGGCTTGTCTTAGTTAAGATACACCTAAGCTTAGGAGCAGCCTAACAAAATAATTGGTTTGCACTAACAGTTCTGTCTCAGCTGTGACGAAACTAAGGAATTGCCTAGTAAAGTGAATGATGAAAGAATGACGAACGATTGGAATGGTAGATTGTTTATGGTCTATTATTTTGAAAAACAAAATCTGTTTGAATTTGTCAACGTCTTGTCTTGACAATCTAATAATTAAGCTACTAAACTTGAGATCAACCCATAGAATAATAACTAATATTATTCTGAGGATCAACCACATAATTTTGTCACATGGTTAGGTGTGTGCTTAATAATATTTACAATGCATCGGTGTTCAATGAAGATGTGTGAATTCTGTTACTATGGCAACTGTAGACCGAAGATAAACAAAAACATAGATCTGTCAACTTAAGTCTATTGGGATAAGTGGTCTGTGATAATTTATCAGTATGGGAGCTCTTGCGATTTTTGTATGACTGACACACGCCCGCCTCATCGAGCGGTTCTTTAATTATGAGTGGTCAAGCTTTGAGTCGAACAATAAATCGACGAGAATTTGAAAGTTAGGTACCGCAAAATGGGGTGACTTTGATCAATTTTTAAATTGAAAGGCTTCTATTTCATTCAATTTACGTACTAGACAAGTAAAAAAAATCTTAGTGACGACTCATTACAATCTTTTTTTATTTTTTTTATCAAAATTTGGACCTTGATACTTTTGGAAAAAAAAAATTAAATGTGGCCTAACAACTTTATACTAAAAAGGAAGTTGCTTTGATACCCGACGTTTATATTATTGATGTCGAAAGTAGTTAACTCCAAATTGGAATTTATCACAAAAAAAAAAAAATCTTTTGATAATGTATTTTAGGAATTTTTGGGTTTTGAAATCTGTCGGGGCGTCTTTGACACAAGGGGCGAAGTTGATATTGGCAATTTGTGATAGCAAATAGTGGCATTTTAAGTAAAACTATGCATTTCTGATTAAAAATATCGTGTTTTCATATTTTTTACTTAAGGTACGAACATAATAGGAACATGTGAATTAGTAAATTGATGTCTTAATAACTAAACAAAAAGTCTTAATAATTTCTTCTCTCTTCTAGTCTAAATGTATGGGATGTTATATGTTGAAGAAGCAGCAAAAATAGAGAGATCACTATCGGTGATCTTCGCAAGGGCCTCTTCAAGTGCCTCATCTGTATAATTCTTATAGTTGCGACTTCCCGCAACTTTTTTGTATGTGCAAACCATCACTAGAAACCTAAAAAAAAGTAGGGGTTACTTTGTAATTCAATACAATTTCATGTTTATCTCTAGAACAAAACCCATTGGGGCGATATTGATAACTATCAATTTCGCCCGTAGCTCTAGTCAAAGTAGCCCCCTGTAACAGATTTCGTTGTGCAATACAAAATGGCCGACTTAGGTAAAAAACAAAAACCTTTTCGATTATGCAAAGCATGTCAATATAACATGACCTTATTATAATTAATATGAATTTTATACTTACGGCCACACTTAAGAAGTTTTTTACACCACTTTTTTCACGAAAATTTAACTACAAGTTCGGGATTTTATTTTACATCAAAATTATTGTAGCGCGCTGTTGCTGACTTCTGCAAACAATGGCTGATCTGTCAAGGCTACCAACAGAACAAAAACGAAAAGGATACGTTCAAAACTTATTAAATTAGAATTTAAAAAGTGAAAAACAAAAGCTATCGTCAAAGTCGCCCCGTTATTCAAAGTCACCCCATTTTACGGTACTGTCAACAAGCGAGCTGTCAGCACACAAATCAAAATTTATTCGAAATTATTTGGTCTGCCATGCCGTATGTAATTATCATTCACATACGGCATGGTTGCTTAATTATGTATATATTTTCTCTTTGTAGTTTTGCTGTTATATATAATAAAGTTAAATAAATAGACGGTTTTGTTTTATTTAGTATTTAAAAAAACACTCGTACTGTTTTGCAATCAAGTCAATAGAAAACGCCCTTTGTCCTATTTGTACCTTTTATTTATATCGTAAAGATCGATCTTTTTCATGGATTTGTCAATAGGTAGGTAGGTATGTTTTTATTTTTAGCCATTTATGCGTTTCCGGTTCATTGCTATTTGAAGTACCTAGGTGATTTCTTCGCTAAAGTATTGTGATAAGATGCGTTATCCATAACAATAACCATCTTTTTGGTACATTGGTTGCATGCATCTTTTCAGCAGTTACTGTTAGTACTTTACTTTACTGTTTACTTTGCTTTACTGTACAATGTGACGTATATGCACACACGCATTCAAAACAAATTGTGGAGGGGCGTGACATCTTTTCGTGGTTTATCTCTACGCTTTTATAAGCTTTACTACTTCTAAAAAACCTAAACAACTCAATCGAAATGTAAACAAGAAACACATCAAAAAGTGCTTGATCGATTAATTTGATTGTGACAGACAGAAAATGACATAAAATACTCTTTTATTTTGTCGTTTGCCAACCGAAGTTGGACAGGCTAAGGAAATCTCCATGCTGAAACACAAAAAACACTAATTAAGTATCGCCTTACTCGTTGGGCGCTTCCTATTCAGGCTCATAAAGTTATGAATCTCCTAAGTGGAGTTAAGAATTGCCTAAGGTTAGTGCAAGCAAATTTTTCGCTAGGAGCAGCCTAAACAAATTAGGCAAGAACTTAGGCGATTCTTAAGTTTAGTGCAAACGGGCATTAGAGTATCAATATTAGGTATTACTCATAGTGCCTTACAAATAAACAAAGAATGAGCTACGAATAGTTATTCCGTGTTTTGTTCCTGTCATGCAAACGTAATTTTAATTTGAGTAAAAAAGACAAAACACGGAATAAGTAAGTATTCCGACCACATTCCCTGTTTATTTGTGAGGCACAGACAGTATATTATCACAGAGTCGTGTCCACAGTGTTCTCTGTGCGATATTCGAGCGAGGCGGCTCGCATTTTTGCGTTGCACACACACGACAGAGTGAGCACGTCAATGCACCGCGTATCATATTCACGGTGCGTCGTTAAGACGCGCCGGATACAACGAAAAAACTTGTTCCCATATGTAATGTGCGTATTCAAATTGTATATTTATGTGCAAAATATTAACCAGAATTTGGGAAGCGTCAATTGTTAAGTATATTAATCTACAGATTGTTTAATTTGAATATAGAGCCTTCTAAATTAAATTTTTTGACTTTAATTCCATACAAATGTCTAATTTCTCACTTAAGTAGGCTAAAAAAATCTATATACCTAGATTTTATTAGTTTCGGGCGGGGAGACAAACGTGTACAAAAGGAAGAGGTATTGCTGCTCTGTGACTATGATGGAGAGAGAGAGAGGAGAAATGGCATCTAATTGTGATTCTTAAAATACTCAATTACGTGTTACATAAACTCCCTAGTTTGGTAATACATAATATTATCCCGCAACTGGGCCGCCTAGGGGCGGCTAATTAATATAACCTTATTCCACACACACATCTATCTGTCCACCAAAATTCATCAAAATCGGTTAATCTGATTACGCGCGCAAGCGTAGCAAACAAACCAACTCATTTTCGCATTTTATTTCACTCAATTTTGCCTCTTGTCTGCCACGCAGACTCCTAGAGGTCACGAAGACTAGGTACTAACAAACCACTACTCAATACTCTTGAAGAACGCATAAAACGAGGATATCTGATTGAAAACTTTAAATTATTACATGGACACTACGATCTTGAATGCTTTGATAAACAAATGTTTCAATACTCAGAGAATATACATCACAGAAGACACCATCTTAAGCTATCAAAAACTGCATCACATTGAAAATCAAAAATTTGACAGCAGGTGCGATTTGGCGAGAATGGAAAAAAAATTAAATAAAAAAAAATCGAAAGCAGTTCATGTAAAATTTTGCGTTCACGATGCATAAAAGGTACCACAGAACTGTTCAAACAAAGTGTATGAATCCGTGTATTCACGTCAAGTGGAGAGCGCGGCCATATATGGCCGCTTGGGGTTTGACGGAATAGCGAGTTTTTTAGGTGCGACCATATTTGGCCGCTTGTGGCTTGAGGGGTTAAAAGGGGCTTTATGGAAAACTAACAATAAACTATTATATAGGTATGTACTCACAGTCAAAACTCATTCATTCAATAATCGTTTTCTAAAGTGCTGTGAAGTCGTCCAAAAACTCCTCTTTTCCCTTGAGTGTCGTCTATCACACTGAGCATAAGGGCAGTTGTAATTTAGTAAAACGCGGACTATATGGCCGAAAACTCCTGCGGTCCTCATTGCCTAGTCTTTGACTAACCCTTCGGGGATTATAGTTGCGAATCTATTTTTATATATGTAATTAGACTTTTCCGCTACCGCTCGTGCCCCAGCCCCAATATTTGGGACAAACCCCTTATTTTGGGGCTGAGCCCCACATTTCGGTGCTCCAATTAAAGTCGATTATTGTGCCGTGGGCTGGCTTAATGACTGCACCGTTTGATCTGAACCGTGTTAGTCTGTCTGATGTGGATTTAATTAACTTTGTTATGTAGCGATGGTTAAGATGGTTTTCATGTGGAGTTGTAGTGGAGCTCGATTGGTTTTAGCAATTTTTCGCAATGTCAGGTTAATATAAGGTGTCAGAAGATGGCTTTCGTTATCATGCATCAACTTTGGGCCAGAGCCATGGGTTAAAAGATTTAGATTCCTAGGTGACTGCTGCGGCTCTTAATAAAAGACCAGACAAAAATTGACTGTGAATCTAACTACTTATAGTAACTATCTATCGAAATATACCTAACTATAGTACTAACTATCTATCATTAAAATACCATTTTATTATTAAGTTTCTAATGTGGACTTTACATTTTATCCTATGCTGAACGGGTTTTTTTATCTAATAGCATTTATAAATGCCATGCCGCACACGAAGGTTTTATTCGCAGATGACGTTTGATTACCTTAATTTCTGTTCAGCTTTCTTTAACCATAATTATTCTTTATAATAAGACCAAAAATAAATGTTTTGATCATATTTTACATTAAGGACATTGTTATTTGCTTTGTTCCGAGAGTCCGATTATTTTGTGAACTCAGCAGACAAACAAATCAATTATCTGTGGTTTTGACGGACGACAGACGACAGAAAATAACGTAAATACGTCATTCTATAGTTTGCACTGGTTTGGGCGACGTATTTTATTATTAATTTAAGTAAGATCGTATTTAAATAGGTAAAACGAGATTGATATTAAATTCCAATTAAATGTTACGTAACAGATACGAGAAGCTGAAGCATAATAATAACCTACCTACCTATAATTTTTATAAAATCAAACAGAATTTTTGGATTGACGTGACTCTATCAATACTACAGTAACATTTTATTTAAATACTTATTATAAATACAACCGTTACCAAAGTAACCGTAGCGGTGAAAGAATACTACCACCCCCTCTCTTCCCTTGGGTATCATAAAAGGCGACTAACGGACTAAAGACTGCACATACTTCCATAAGCATAGAGCGGCGATGGGCTCACCACCTGTCACCCTGAGCACATTTGCAGTCGCTATTTGGTAAAAAGTGTACTATGGTAGAGGTTTGCTGTCCTCATTGCCTAGTCTCTGACTAACCCTTCGGGGATAGTAGTCGTGATTCATCTAACTTGCATAAGGCGACGATGAGCTCACCACCTATCACGCTGAGCACATGTGCAATTGTTATTTGGTGCAACGGGAGCAATGGCAGAATTGATTTTGCGGTTCTGATTGCCTAGTCTCTGACTAAACCTTAGCTAATAGTCATGCACTAATAGTGTGTGTGTGTGTTTGTGTGTGTGTTTACCTTCTAACTTCTATCTTTTCCTTTCACGCTTCCAGATTAAACTAAGATGGCGTCCAAGCAGACGGAAGATGCTCACATAACACTGCTGCACAAGCTGCTATCACATTCAGGGTTGGAATGCATCAGGTCAGCGCCAGAGTCTTTGGCATCATCAGAGCTGTCTGGAGAATTCGAAGAGCAGGGTCAGTTATATACCGTGAAGAGTGAGGGACTGGTATGAGGGTTTAAGACAGTGCTCAGAGGGCCTACTCTCTTTCTCCGAACCGAAATTTCGGATGATTCTCGTTTGCTATTTACAGCGTTTTCAATTCCTTCCGAAATTACGTTCATATTCATATTCATATTCATATTCATTTAATCACTTAAATTTGGTAACATAATGGTACACAACAAGTTGTTCGTATTATACAGGTGTTAATTGTAAGTATTGTGATTTTATAGTACCTAGTTATACTAGGTAGGTTAGGTAGGTATTAGATATTTTAAATTAAAATCTTAATATAAACTAAATTAAAAACTAATAAAAAAAACTTAAATAGTTAAAATCACAATAGGTCTGTAGTAGGTACCTACCTACAGCAAATAAACAAAAACATAAGTAACATTTTTAGAATCGTTAAACTAAATTAAATATAAAATCAAAATTAATATGTGTTAGCCTAACATAAACAATAAAAAAAGTAAAAAGACAATATTTAGGTACTTACTTACTTATAATTTATTTTACATTCAAAATATTCTTTCATATAGTAAAAAGATTTATTTATTAAAATATCTTTTATTTTTTTTTTTAAATAAACCGTCTTGGAGGGCTTTTAATTTATGTGGCAAATGGTTATACACTTTAACAGCCACATAGTACGAGCTATTTTTATATAACGCCAAGCGCACTGACGGTACCTACGACTAAATCATTTTCACGGCGCCGTGATACTTAATGCCCTTGCTTATCTCCAATTCTAGTAAAATATTACTAGAATTGGAGATTAGCAAGATACAAAATAGGTTTGGCATTTAGATTATTAAATTTTAGAAAATTGTTTCAAATTTCAAAAATAATGGAAAGCGCAAATGAAAATGAAATATAAATAGCAAACAAAAATCGGCCGAAATTTCGTTTCGGAGAAAGAGAATATAGGCCCTCAGATGTCAGATACATACATACTTTCACAACTATTATTCCCAAAAGGTTATTCAGGGACTAGGCAGTGAGGACCGAAGAAGCAGTCCACTGCCATATAGCACGTTTCACCAAATTACAACTGTATGTGCTCCGCGTAATAGGTGGTGTTCTTAACGCCGCTCTATGCTGTTGGATGTATGCAGTCTTTAGTCCGTTAGTCGCTTTTTAGTTAGTTAGTTTAGTATGCTATGAAGGAGTCGCCACCACTATACACCACTATAGCTATTAACTAGAGAGTTAAAGTAATGAAAACAATCGTTTTTAGCATAGATTACATCAAATTAGCGGAAGATAGGTGACTCGATCGCCTCTAGCGCATGGACCGCTTAAATCAGGTCCCCGTCGCCTAATTTCACTCAGTCCCAAGTAATAATAATAATAAATAATAAACTTTTCTACATTCACTCCAATTATCTAGCCCAAGAGAAGTTACATTATGAGACTCGATAAATAAATAATAAATAAACTTTCCCACACTCACACCAATTATCTAGTCCAAGAGAAGCTTCGTTATGAAACTCGTTAAATGGTTACTAGACAACGGATAAACATACTTAAGATACTTAAATATACATACTTATTATACATAGAAAACACCCAGATCCGAGACAATATAGAAAAACAATAATTTCTAAATCGACCCGACCGGGGATCGAACCCGGGACCTCAGAAATGGCGACACCATGAAAACCGGTATACAAACCACTCGACCAAGGAGGTCGTCAAAGTCTGGCAGAACTCGACTCTGACGCACACCAGTGTAGCACGCTTGTCTCGCTCACGCTATCGTCAAAACAAATTGGTTTGTCTCTTTCCTTCAATATCGTACAACGTTAAATCAGAATCACAGCGGCGTGAGTGTGCGTGCATGTAGTTGTGCATCATGCCCGTTTTCAGTAACAGTTGACGATTTTAGGGACGTTTCGTATTTTCCGCTATTTTGATTAAAGTAATCTAATGTTTATCGCATGTACGGCGACTCCTTTTAACCCAAACTGACAAGGCATCGTCCCAAACTACTGAAGTCAAGCAAGTCTCTAATTTACCTACCCATTGCACTTACAATAACGTATAACACACCATTCTGAAGGTCCATTCGAAGAACAACCGGAAGAGTTGCCCGAAGAACAGGCATTGGAAGAGGAACAGCTAGAAGCGGTAGAAGAAATCGTCGAAGAACTGCCCGAGATATTTCCGACGCCATCACTGCGGCGCGTTTTGCCTGACCGCATCAGAAGAATAGAGGGACACAACAGCATCCATGTATTGCCTGAAGAGTTTAAAACAGATATAGATCCTAACGCTATACCGAAGATAGCTATCACTGCCCAACAGAAGTATATTGATATACTGGCAGATATGGTGGGATGTACCAAGTTCAAGAGCAGCTTGGCCGAGTTCTGGTTTCTGGACACGTTGGCTAATTTGCTGAGGAGGGCGCAGGAGGACGAATTGGATAGGCGTAAGGTTTATTTTATTTTATAACAGCCTTGACGGCCCGCTCCCGACTTCGTCCGCAATAATTTAGAAACAGTTTCATAGTTCAGCTATTGTTTCAACAAATTTAAGCAAATAAATCAGAAAAATAATTTGTAGATAAAATTATTTTAAACAAAGATTCCTCGTTTATCGCTCATGCTATTAGTAAAAGCCTAAGAATACATTGCATGTTTTAGAAGTAGCGGAGATACAGACACAGGAAAACGGCGACTTTATTTTGATGACTACAACTAGGAAGCACTTGGCCTTCATCTCATTTGATTACCATAACCCCATAACCCACCAACCAACCCACGCAACGCAACCCACGCACTTTCATTCAAATAAAAAAAATAATCCTGGGTGTTTACGTTTCCAGCCACACAAGCCGTCCTCATATTGTGGTTCTGCGAATGGATGAAGGAGATGCAATATTTTGATGCTGCTGATCGACAGCGTATGCTGAGGCGGTTCCAGGTAAATTCCAGGTCTTAACTATCTATAATAATCAAGTTTAACTCGGCAAGGATCATTCGACCGCCGACGGTTACGAAACAACAGAATGTCAATTGTGTCTGGTTTTACGGTGCTCAAGGGGTTAAGTAGGAACGCGCGGGTAGCCGCTGGATGCGAGTAGCACAAGACCAGCCCCCCTACACAAGTAACAAACGCACATCGTAATTCATCGTTCATTGCGCGCGCTGCTGTATTTTTCACTAGCAATTGGCACAGTACACAGCAGTGCACGACGTATTACGAATAGACAGGGGGTGATCGTTCGGCACTTATCTAGGGGGCCAGTCGGAGAACCTTGAGGGAGGAGATCCTTTATCCAATAGTGGACGTCCTTCGGCTAATGATAAGTAGTAGTCTTCTTTATAATTACCATTTACTAGTGCGGGTCTTTAACTTGGTGTTGTTTTTCGAGGCCCCAAGCCATCCCTTTGGCAGAAATAAGATGATCCTTATGTTCTCCTCTTCTCAGGATAGAAGAGTCCCATTTAACCCGAAGCTCCTGTTATAGGTATGTCTTCTTTTTCTGCATACCTTTTACTACGCCACTCCAACTTTTTCATTTTAAGAGGGTCTACTTTACACGACTTTTTTATGACCATCACATTTTCAGGGCCTGCTGGAGCCGGCTCACTAAAAGAATACCAAAAACCCTTCTCTCTCTTCCCTTAGATGTAAAAGGCGACTAACGGACTAAAGACTGCACATACATCCAGTGCAATCCTAATTTGCTGAAACGTGGTCTATGGCAGTGAGCTGCTTCTGCGGTCTTCATTGCCTAGTCTCTGACTAATTCTTTAGGGGTGTACCCCCTACTATTACTTGTCGTGAATCTATGTTTGTATGTATTTCAGGACAACATGCTGTCTGCAGCTAAGTTCATAGCTGAGGAGCAGCGTCTGCCCACCCCGACCGACGCTGGGGTATACTACAAAGCGCCTGAGGAGCCGATTGAACCCTTGGACACCACTACCACAGTAACAGCCGCCACCGAGTCCAAGCAACTGGTCACTTTTGGGGGAAATGCTTACGAATGCTCTTTAAAAGACTTGATCAAGATCATTCATTACATATTCGACTTGTTAGTATGTATTGGGCTTCCTCTTTTTATACAGGAGAAAATGCATTGGAGTTATCTGGAACTATCCCCTCAAAGTCTGGGGGTATCAGTATACCCACTAAAACTTCTGTACTTCTTTCCCTCACATGGCAAAGTGATCCGGAACCGCTTTATGCAACTACCGAAGTAGTTGGACTACCCCTACTGGTTTTTTGTTCATGTAACACTTGCAGAAAGAGCAATAATTATTAATGAATAAAAGCCAGCGATATATACGTACTAGATAGGCCGTTCCGAACATGCACTATGTTCCACTCGTCTGCGGAGTCGACTCGGCACCTTGCTTTAGTGTGGCTTTGACATTCGCGCGTGCGGAGCGGCGAAAATAATTCTTTATTTCTTTTCAAAGTGTACACCTAGACGTTTACTACAATTCAGTTGTCAAGTAAGTGAAATTAATTGTTATTCAAGTCATTATTATGTAGTTATATCGTAGGTATTATTAGATAGAAAATATTTTTTTTTAATTATTGTTATTGACAATTTATTTGGGACGGACGCCATCTTGAAACACACTACGTTGTCTTTGACCGATCTGGCGCGATGTCTGTCTGTTGATAAGACGTAAATTTTTAAGCGCTTCAGCGGCTGCAGCGAACTTTAGGTCTCTCATTCCAGAATTGGAACAAATGGTTTGTATGAACTTTCTTGTCTATACTTCTAGGTCAATGATAAAAGCTGATAAAAACATCAATTCAATAAAATCTGCTGTGTGGTGGCGGCTTGTTAATAGATACTACCGACCGACCCATCTCTTCCCTTAGGTGTCGTAAAAGGCGACTAAAGGACTAAAGTCTGCACATACATCCAACAGCATAGAGCGGCGATGGGCTCACTACCTGTCACGCTGAGCACATGTGCAGTTGTAATTTGGTAAAGTGGACTATTTCACTGGACTGCTCCTGCGGTCTTCATTGCCTACTCTCTGACTAACCCTTGTAGATAATAGTCGTGAAACTGAAAGATCCGTTTTTATTATAATCATCAGAAATGAAAAAAAATCAATTTAAAAAAAATCCACCTCCAGGTTTAGCACAGACTACCAGTACAACCTGGTCCGTGCCGTCTTCACCTTCCCCCCGGGATACAATCTCATCGACGCGCCCTACCAGATACAGACACCAAAGCGGCTGTACTCGCCGATCAAGGTCAAAGCTAAGAAGGAGAAATCCCCGAAGAAGGAAGCCAAAGGGGCCAAGGGGAAGAAGAAGGAAGCGCCGGAGACGGAGGAATATCTAGCGTTGATGGAGGTACGTTTAACCTTTTGTTTAAACAACTTTTTATATTCATATTTTCGTTTCCCCCGCTATTATCCCCGAAGGGTTAGTCAGAGACCAGGTAATGACGATCGCAAAAACAGTCCACTGCTACAGTCCACGTTTCACCGAATGATAACTGCACACGTGCTCAGTGTGGCAGATAGTAAGCCCATCGCCGCTGTATGCTCTTGGATGTATGTACAGTCTTAGGTTCGTTAGTCGCCTTTTAAGACACCCAAGGGAAGAAATGGGGCGTTACCTATTTAAGTATAATGAGTCGCTCGCTACCAGCGAAGCACTGTACTGTTTAAAGCTGTTTTTTATACGTGGCACGCACGGGTAGACTCCACTCCGTCTGATGTTTAGTTGGAAATGGAGTCCAGGCACGAAGACCACTGGTGCAGCGTTAGTAAGACGAAGCATCAGTCGCCCTTACCTTGCCGGCCCACAAGGTGCCTCTTCATGCCGCGTTTCAAAGGACCCCATATTATAGCAAGGATGGAAAACATGTGCTGGTAGACTAGGTAGTCCATATTTTGGCGATGCGACAAAGAAACGAGTGTGTGTGTGGTGGAGGCTCATCATTAGAAGAATCTTCTTCTCAGTCGGTATTTTCATTACTGAAAGTCGTGTCTATTACAAATTAGTCGCTCGTTGCACTATGGTTTTCCATGTATTCCTGTCCTCGGCGGTCCTGATAGCTCTAGGTATCTATTGGCAGGCCAGTGAGCGTTTTTATCTGGTCAAACCAACGGGTAGGCGAACGACCACGTGGTCTTATTCCGCCGACCCGACGAACTTCCTCCAGCTTTTCCATTTTATTTCCATTAGAAGAATACTACCAATCAATGTATTCTCTTGGGTGTCGTAAAACCTTACTAACGGACTGAAGCCTGTCTTTACATCCAACAACATAAAGCAGCTATGATCTATGGGGCGGGTGACGAAAGGTTGCGGGGCGGGAAAGAAGAGCGCGGGCGGCGGGGCCGCGTAGTAGGAACGTCCAGTTGTGTGCAGATGTCACTCCTCCCTCGTAGCCCGCGCACCTACAGACTGTCACGTTCGAATTTACCAGTCTATAAAAACATTCGTGCTTCTCCGAAAGGCACTTATCGCCGTTGGTCCCAGCGTTGTTTCCGTTTGGTCCCGTTGGATATTATGCACTTTCATTTTGGACCCTTTTTATCCTCTACTCTACGGGAAAGCACATGGCTTTCATTTCATCT
Source organism: Scoparia ambigualis (assembly GCA_963921215.1). Taxonomy (NCBI): domain Eukaryota; kingdom Metazoa; phylum Arthropoda; class Insecta; order Lepidoptera; family Crambidae; genus Scoparia; species Scoparia ambigualis. Next base: position 21,400,882 of record OY992524.1, read on the forward strand.
GATGGTAATTAATGATAAGGCCGAAGGTGGAAGCGCGCTTCACCCGAAATCATCAACCTCTGAGGAGTTCCTCAGGCATCATCATGGTTATCTTATCTCTAACTGACAGAACATAACAGTACCCTACTATGAACATTGTTGTTATGGCGGCATCTTTACTTTACCTTTTTTAGATAAGATACTTAGTAAGTATTGGGCTTAAGAAGCCCTACCACCAACCAAACCAAGTAGACAAAGATGTAGGTACTTAGGTAATCCCCGCTGGGAATCGAACCCGGGACCTCAGAGTCTAAGATCGGCGGCTTAATAGTGACTGGACCACAGAAGCGGTTAAAACCTTTCCTTCCACTAGCTCATCCTAAAAGACGAGCGCGAACAAGAGGAGCGCGAGGCGAGAGACCAGGAGGACTGGAACCGCCGCAGCCACATCCTACCGCTAAACCAGGCCGCCACCGAGGAGCTGTTCAACAAGTACTGGCCGCCGCCGCCGCCGGAGCCCGAGCTTGAGCCCTTGGAGGCCAAGGCGAAGGCCGGGAAGAAGGGGAAAAAGTAGGGGGAGTATGAGAGAAGAGGTTAGGGGGAAAGACGGGGAATGAAAAGACGGGGTAAAAGATGGGGAAAGAAAAGACAGCGTAAGAGACGGGGAAGAAAAGACGGCGTAAGAGACGGAAAAAGAAAAGGCTACGTAAGAGACGAGAGAAGGTGGAGATGATCGAATTAGTAGAATTGGTAGGGGAAGGACAGGAGAAGTGTAGACGGAGGAAGGATAAAACGGAGGAAGAAGTAGATGTAAGGAGTAGACTGGAGGAGTAGTCAACTACTACAGCGAATGGAGATTTTGGTCTACCAGACCGAGGAGCTGTTCAACAAGTGCTGGCAGACGCCGCCGGAGCCCGAGCCTAAGCCCGTGGTGGAGGCCAAGGCGAAGGCCGGGAAGAAGGGGAAGAAGTAGGGGGAGTAAGAGTTAAACGAAACGAACGGAAAATAGACCGGGGACGAAAAGACGGTGTAAGAGACGGGGGAAGAAAAGATAGAGCAAGAGACAGGGAAGGCGCAGATGGGAAGTAGAGACAGTGGAATAAGTACCTAGATGAGGAGGAATAGACAGAAGTGTAGACGGAGGAAGGAGTAGACTAGGGAAGTAGTCTACTACTTGTACTACTACTACAGCCAAAGGAAGATTTAGTCTACCAGCCCACGTTTCCTAACCCAACTAACCCGCATTGGGACAGCGTGGTAGGTTATGGCCCAATATTTCCGTGTGCTATTGTCATTGTGCCCAGCAGCCGGACGTTTACAGGCTGATTATGACAAGTTTCCCCCCTCCTTCCTGTATTAACGGGCCAACCAAACGAGGCGTGAAGAGGCACCTTGTGAGGGCGACTGGTACTGCGTCTTTTTGACGATGCACCAGTTGTTTTCGCACCTGGACTTTTGCGTAGTCTCGAATAGTCGTGATATAATACACGTAGTTAATGTCAATTTTAATTCTAAGTAATAGAAAAACGCAAAAATGTTTAAATATTTTATTGCACAACATATTCATTGGAAAATTCATTGCAATTTTTTTATACAATAATCAGTTTGGAACGTATACAGTAACACATTTATTAATTGTTATACTTAATTTTTTTATTACATTGTCTAAGCACAGGGGCTCAATTGTAAACATTTCATATCAATGATACCCAAATGAGTTCAAAGCTTTGTGGACACGCTGACGTTTCGGACACTTTATATTCGGACATAGTGTCCGCATTGACACTTTTTAATTTTATTATTTTTTTCACTGACGATTCGGCCACCAATAAAAATTTACATTAATTTTAAGAAAATATACCCTAGTAAAAAACAACAACTTGATTTATCTGACTGTACTGAACAGCTCCAATAATTTACTAGTGTCCGAATCGTCAGTGAAAAAATAATAAAATTAAAAAGTGTCAATTCGGACATTGTGCTCAATATAATGTGTCCGAAACGTCAGTTAGTCGCTTTGTGTTATTATTGATCATCACCACTAATTCATATTTTTTTACGGACCTTGAACTCAACATCAATATTATAAGTTTTTTGAGAAGTTTTAATTATTCCAAATTTCATGATTCATTACATAAAGTGTAATGATTTGCCACCATACAGTTGCATTTTTGCTATACAAAATTTTCGGTTTCTTTTACATGCCGAATGGCGAGTAAGTATCGCACTCAGCATTAACAGAATGCTTTAATAAATTCACAATAGAGTTATCTAACAAAGGTTTGTTCACACTGTGGAGTACCTTTCCATTCTAAAATTAAACTAAACTAATTTTATCGGCAGTTAAGAGAGACAGGTTAGAAATATATAAGGCATTACTACTGAACACTATTCAAAGTTAAACTTGTGTTTTAAAATGCTTTAACTGCGTTTTAAGTATTGGAAATATAGTGAGAGCATCTTCTTTATACATTGCTTAACTTTTAACATGTTTTTGTAGTAACACCGTTAATATCTTAAGTGGCATTGGATCAATTGTGAATATTTTGAAGGTTTAAACGGGTACAAGTTGAGTGTCGATATACAATGTGATAGGGTGTGCAATGTGGTACTTCTAACCCGTTAAGGCTGAGTACTACATCTAAATTCATCGACATAAAAAATAAAAAGGGGGGTCCTACCCCCTTCCCCTATAATTTATGACCATTTTTACTTTATACGAAATCAAAGGTTTCATACGTCGGAGAAACATGAAAAAATGGCAAACGGTAGTTAATGACACTGGCTAACTAATAAATTACTTTGTTTCGTACGTTTGAGATTATTTGGTGAGAAAAAAAATCATTACTTCATTATTTTGTGATTTATAATCATTTTTTTTTAAGTCCATATTATTTTTTTTGTCAATGAATTTAGATGTAATACTTAGCCTTAACAGGTTAGAAGTACCACCCCCATAACATTGTATAATGTGGAAGTGGAAGTCCAGGGGCCCTACAGTAACCTTTTAAAGCAGTAGTATTACTTTAACCCTGCTATGCTATTTGAGGCGTCGATAGCCGAGCGGATAGATGCCCGGGTTGAACGCGAGATATCGTGGTTTAATCCCCACAGCTCCGTAAGACAACTGGGGCCCAAGTCTGCTAATTTACAAATGGCATAATTGAATCGCAATTGGATCGCATTGTAATTGTTTGACACATTTGGTATTCTCTTACTCATTTAAGAATACCAAATGTGTCAAACAATTACAATACGATACAATTTCGATATAATTGCGATTCAATTATGCCATTCGTAAATTAGCAGACTTGGGCCCCTGACTGACTTACGTGAACCCACTCCGACACAGTCATTTAGATCAACACATTGGGTTAACAGGACTATTATTAATGTGTAAAACGCACATTAATAATAATCTTTTTTTTTTTTAAAAAAAATTTAAAGGAGACCCGGCGTTTTATGCTTAAGTTGTATACACTTTTTTAATTTTTTAATCTGTAATTCATTATCTATCTGGTATTATTTGTCAACAAATGACATTTGTACAGCCGCTAGCTGTCACATCAAACATGACTTGACAGCATTGTTGACGTGTCACTTTTTTAAAAGCAAAAGAATTATGATTTATGCAGCTATGTTAGATTTTTAAAGAAACATGTTTGCCTTTTGAAGACTTAGTGTTTCCATATTAAAAAAATATTAATAACATAATAACTCTTATCCTCGGTTCGTTAACAATAAGACGAATACTTGGTTTAGGAAGCATTTTTTCTATGGAAAGTGCCGGTTCTCCTTCCATAGGAATATTAATGTAATACTGCTAAGAGTCGATGGTAAATTTTTAAGTCATCCACACTTGATTCAATGACACTTAACTTATGATGTTTCGACTATATTAAGAGGGAAGCGTATTGGCATTTCTTTTTCAATATACCCCCATATTATTTTAAATTTGCCTTTAGGTTTTTGGGTAGGGTAAGATGATGGCTTATTGGCACAGGGAGCGGCATTTTTAAAAGGTTGTTATCTTTTAAGAAAAAAGGTTAAAAGATTACGAAACCTCTTTTGTATACATTTCAAAACGTAAGTAAGCTTTGAATATCTCATCACGCTCTTCCCCCTTATCATATGAGACCAAACATGAAAAAACATAAAACGAATACATGGCATTTATAAATACGCTTACAATTATACGGTATTATTTACATTATTAATAATAATTGTCACTTAAAAGTAATGGAAAACTATTTGAATAACTTGTATATTTGGTTACAAATTGATTAAAATATTGAGCATACAGATGACTGGTACATAAAGCAGCTGAGATAACTTATCTAATGTTTTTTTAGGCAATATAAATTAACAGGGGGGTATATTATGATAACCGTAGTCGTCAATAAAAATGTATTTATATTGTTTAAAGCAGCAACGGCGAGTCACATATTATTACGGATATCCATCCGGCATAATATTCTGCCCTTCTAAGGTAAACGTAACATAAAAAGTCTTCATATTGGTTCGTTCTTTGGAGAGACTGGTTTAAAAAGTCTTGATATTGGATCGTTCTTTGGAAAGACTGGTTGTTCCGTGTACTTTTATTTATCTCGAATTACTACATAAAACAGTAAACTAAAAAAGCAGTTGTTAGATCAACAAGTATGATTTATTGTAACCTGTCTTTTTTCTAAAGCGGAATAAATAATTTTATTACTATAGGTAAATTCAACCTTACGGTTGCCGTAATATACCCCCATTTTGTTTGTCAAAAAACAAGCCATGTGATGTTTCTAGTGAAGCGTGAATTAAAGCAAACATTGGTTACATACTATTTCTAATTAATCTTATTCATTAAAACTGGCACAACTTATGACCACAAAATAATAATCGAATGGCTAAATATCGGTCATTTAAAAGCACTAATAAAAATAAATTCATAAGAGTTAATTTTAATTGTATTATTTTGCATTCGTAACTCTACAATAAAAAAATGAAAATAATACTTGAATAAAAATTGCCACAGATCGGCCTCGAACCTAGACGTTGAAACAACGTTAAGTTAAGCTTATTTAACGCTTTTTAAAATGCGACAACCAAATTTGCAAAAGCTGTTAATGGCGAAAGGGTGTTTGAAAGGGTGTCGTTTCGAGTCCCGGCTGAGGTAAGCCCCCTATTTCAAGTGCTATATTCATAATATAATCCATCGTAGTGGCCATATTATAATAAAATAAAAAGGGCTACCAAACTTTTGACTGTCACGATCTTCGATCATATAAACTATAGATACACGATTGCAGCACCACGAAACAAGGCATGAATCAAAAATGTGCCTTGTTTTTCTATCAAAATTTTGTATTTAGTACTTTGTTCCAACTAGCTTGAATCTAGCGTGCCTAGTTCCAAAGTGATGTAACTCCAATAATATTTTTAAAAATTTGTACTTTAGTGCCTAAAGTTTAAGGTTAACTTTTACAATAAATGTTCATCTATATATCTCGCTTCATTTCTGATGTTGATCTACAGGGTCTAACGAAATCAATAAGCGAACGTTTGAAGGCGGTATCTATACATCATTCTGAATACAATGACCAAAAATGTGTTCCAGTTTTAAAGTGATTTTTGAAAGTTATGTTATCTAACAAATTAAATCAATTAAAATAATACACATCATGAAACATGCTGTATCTTTACTAACACGCACGCAAGCATCAATAAAAATATAGCGCAGTATGCATGTTCGGCTATCTTTGTGTGCGTGCAGTACAGCTGTACGGGTTTGGAAAGGGTGTATTTTTTGGTGAATTATGATAATGTTTTGTTGATTATCTCGGTAACGAGCCTGTAGTTTTGGACCAAATTTGGTGAGCATGCTCAGTGTGATGTATAGATGTTCCCCTTAAACGTTCGCTTATTAATATTGTTAGACCCTATATATATATGGAAATGTATGTATTTCAGCAGGGACTTTTTTTTGGAGTTTAATTTTGTATGAGACCGTGCATCTATTGTTTATACGATCGAAGGCCACGATGCATACATTTAGTACTTAGGTATTTATCAAAGTTAAATTTATATGGTTTCTGTTGCGTTTTGTGCGGTTTCTCATAACATTAAAACCATAATATTGCACACAATATTATTCTAAACACATACAAATGGTTTAATGTCGATTATTCAAATACGGTATAAATAAGAATGCAAGATTGGACTGGCCGATCGATCGTGAAGTATTCTAAGTAGGTAGTCATAAACACAACTTATCATAATATTAAAAGCCAAATGAAAATAAATCAGTCATCAACTTAATAATATTCGAAATTGAAACATTGATTTTTTTTATCAAGTTTTACAATAATTATTTATAATGTCATATTTAATCATATTTAAATGTAAAAGTGAGCAAGTTTGGACATTTAGAATTTTAAAGCATAATTTAACATTTTAATTATCACAAAATAACGTTTTCAATTTTGGGTTTAATAAAAATCACAATACATTATAAGACAAAATTGCATAATATTAATAGATTACATTAATAACTCACTAGCCCAACAAAGGTATTCATTTAAATTCGTATTAAAATTGGATAAATGAACCAGTAAAGCAAGCTGCCTATTCAACGGTTTTCAATCTTATTGAAAGCAAGGTAAGGTTTATGTTGACATCTCCAGTATCACACAACTTGCTCTAACAGTTCGTAAGTTCATAAGAACAGTAACTTAGGAATGGAAATAAATATTTGTATGAATGGTGGAAGATAAAACCTTCGATCATATCAACTATAGATACACGATTGCTTGAAAACCGGCACCACGAGACAAGGCACGAATCAACGTGCCTTGTTTTCCTATCAAAATTTCGAATTTAGAACTTTGTTTCAACTAGCTTAATTCTAGCGAGCCTAGTTCCAAAGTGATGTAACTTCAATAGAGTGACAGATGGGTGCTGCGGCGATGTTGAAAGTGCTTCTGTGCTCCGTAGGGGTCACCACTGTAGGGAAGCGGCAGGTAGGTAAAATGGATGGATGTTACTTTGAGGAAGGCAAAGGGAAGATCTTCCTCCGAGCTGGGTGTTATAGCTCGGGGACCGAGGTCCAATGGATGTTAGTTGGAGGTGCTATATATGGCGAAGGAGATGGTGAAACTTTGCTACCGCGATGCAGGCTTCCCATACTATTTTCTGTCGCAGTATGGAGATGTCGTCGAGTTAGTTTTTGTGGCGCCATCTGTTGACACGGTTGGAAGGTGTTTGCTTCGTGTCGTACTATGTGCGGCGTCATGCAGATAGGTGGCGCCGCCACAATATTTATAAGAATTTCTACTTTAGTGCCTAAAGTTTATGATTTACTTTACAATAAATGTTTATCTTTATATCCCGTTTCATTTCTGATGTTGATCTTGGATAGTATTGTATTGACGCGGGGACATTATTTGAGGTTGATTTCGTATGAGACCCAGCATATTGTTTATATGATCGAAGTATAAAACTTATATTTGCAAAGCAAAATTTCTTCAGTATCACGGTCTGAACAAAACTTAAAGAACGATAGTTTAGAAGTCGCTAGAACAGTAGTAATTACTTATCATATTTACAATCATTGATAATAAAATGGAATAAAGTATCAAATTAAGAAATTTGTGCTTTATGTCTATGACACAAAATTATATTATAGATGCACCTTAGTTGGTGATTATCTTTTGGTAGAATAGGTCCTAATGACATTAAGTCCTTCTTTGCTTGAATCAAAAGGTTTGACAGTATTTTCGCGACTTCAAAATAATTTACACTGTCAAGTTTTACTACAAACTTTAAAGTTTGAAAATATTTTTATATTGTACGTTTTACAGATAAGTTTAACATCATAATCGTGTTAACTTAATGAGATTCGATATTAAATGCAAAACAGTAATACTTAGACAAGTATGATTGTGTGTACACAGCAGTCATGCACTGCTTCAGTATTAATTTCTTTACACATTCAAACATACCCTAACTTTACCGGTTATAACTAATACGACAACATAGTTAGTAAAATACAAAATTATGTTATTATATGGCGAAAATGAGATGATTAGAAAGACGAAATAAAAATAATGGGAGTGGAGCTATCAGAAAAAAATCATGAACCCAAAATAAAATGTCATGAAGCATCCTAAACTTAGTTAAGAAGCATGCCAAATGTAGTTTTTAAAATATTGTCAAAATTCGTAATATCAAAACATGTTTAGAAAAAATGTCTAGTACTTATACCTATTTTTATTGTGATACTTAGGTGTGATAGCATGTGTATACATATACCTATATACCTATATGTATGTACTTAGGTGTCTCTTCGTTTTCTGTTATTATGTTTTAAATTTGTAAAAACGAGATACAATCAATTTACACTTAAAATAGGTTTATTAGGATATTGACTAATAAACAAAATTACCATTTAATCTATTGTAACATAATTGTAACATGACATTTCTAATCTTAAAAGTCCGATTTGAGTTTTTTTTGTGGTGTGAGTCTGTAATGATACCATCAGTATCAGGCATCAAATATCATATCTGTGGCAGCGGTAAGGTTGTGTTTGGCATTACACATAACATGTATACAAAAACACCACAAACAATGAAGAAGACATAGGTATTCAATAGCACATGAAGACTATTTCTATTTACATTAAATACATAAAATACTTACAAACACATCACATGAAAAATATCCTTCATTTAGAGTTTATAATATATAAATACAATTCCAGCTACCACGACTATTTATATCGTTAACTTTATACATTATTATATTTTTTATAATTTAACTTTACAGCAGCAAAATATGAGTTTACATTTTTAAATTTAACGTAGATCTTCTCTTAGAACGATACTTCCAGTACAATTGAATTCATAAACCAGTGTTTTTCTGAAATAATGGAATCCTTTGTACATTATATACATTAAAATGACAGTTTCAGTGTAGTAAGTAGTATTTCCAACTACTTATTGCACTCAAAATTTAGCAATAAATGCAATAAAGGTGTTCCAAATACAGATCTTCATCAATAATTCATAATTTCTATACAAGTGCGAATTCCACCGTTATCACTACACAATATGACTAAGAGACGTTTACTGAACCACTAACATTACAGTATTTGAACAGTTCATCACATTTTCGAGCTGCAACCACCGATCGCCTTCTCTTACATCACGCTAACTTTCAAAACCATCACGGACTCCATGCGCGTAACGCACTAGTTTGCGTAACGTCTACGAAACGTAGCACTCAAACACTTTGTAGCACTCCGCATACTGTCAACGTTTCATCCTCGTAGCACTGCTGATGATCTTAGCGCGTTATAACAGTTCGTAGCACTTATACACGTCGTAGCGCCACATTACACCACCGTAGCAGTATGATTGTAGCACTGCTAATGGTCGTAGCGCGGTATAACTGTTCGTAGCACTAGCAGTAGCACAAACCGTAGCAGTGGTAGAGTTCTATGTGACGTTACACCGCTGCTACGCCGCCGTAGCAGTGGTATTGGGCGTAGTGCTACGGCTGTGTGGCCTTACATGGGCGGCGCGGGGATGCAGTAGGGCGCGGGGCGCTAGAGCAGCGCGCGGCGGCACTCGTCGCGGTAGGCGCCCGCGCAGCCCCTGTTTCATGTCTGCCATCTGGAATTGACAATTGTGTTTGCATTATAAAGCGTTACATGCTAGCCTTAAAACAGAAAAAAAACAGAATTACAGAACATAAAAACATACCTAAATACTTTTTTTTTTTAAAATTATTCATAAAGTTACATAAAAATCTATTTTAAATGTAGTCCGTGAAGCCAACATTAGAAGGCGTCACTGTCGTGGTATGGCTAAGTTACCTAGCCTTCTGCAAAGCGCTTTGGATGCTAAATTACCTGGATTTCTGCAGAGCATCTCTGCCACTTCTCTAGCATGTTATAGCTAAGTTACCTGGCCTTCTGCAGCTCTATCTGCCCCTCCAGCGTCTTGGCCAGGTATATGACGAACAGCTGCGAGAGCGCCACGCCCAGCGCTACGGATGCGATGGTGTAGAGATTGCGCTCCGCCCAAGAGCGCACTATCTCTATGCAGCCGCTCGTCCACACGCGTTTGCTGGCTTCCGCCACCTGGGGAGATAAGAATAGAATTTTAGGATAAAATGTTTACTGATTCAAACCCAAGTGGACCGGCAATCCAAAGGTCATGGGTTCGAATCCCATTCGAGCTTCTTGAGACTGGTTGATTTTATTCATGTAAACATTTTATCCTATATCTATATAGCATTGTGAATGCAAAATTTCAATAATAAAGAATAGATTTTTGTTTAGAATATAGAATAGAATAGAATAAAATAGACTTTTGTGAGTTTTAGGCTCGTATTCTAAAAAAAAATCTAAATCAAACAGTTACAGTTAGAAAGGGATGGCGATATCACTGGGCATTTATTGGCTATCTGATACTTTATAAAATTACTTGAAGCTGTTGGTTTTCCGAAAATTAAATAAATAAATAAATAGATATTATGCGATGAATAGCACCATCAATTTCTAACTGTACACAAGCAGAGGTTTGAGTTTGGTTTTCGAATCAGCTCAGCTTGGAGGCTCATCTAGGGGGCTCATCTAGGGGGCTTCAATATGGGGCGAATCTACGAGGCTTATCTAGGGGACTTACCGGATAGTTCTGCACCCCGTGCCCGCACATGATATTAACAAACCTAGGATATATCGGTGGCGTTGAACTAGCACTCGACAAGTTTCACCAATTTACTATTGACAAACTAACGAATAGACGTGGCGCGTTTGCCCCCATATCTAGGGGGCTTCTTGAGGGGGCTCATCTAATCCCGTGGTTCAATTCCCTGGTAGACAGGCCCCGCGGCCTCCACTTTACTCGAATTTGCTGTTCTCCAGTGTTTAATGGGTAAACTTCCCTCCCTCTCATCCCTGAATGATTATTATGCTTTCAGTGTGAAAAGGGGACGGATGGAGCCCCACATAACCTTGGGTAGGGTATCCATAAGGTGGATTCACTGGGGAAAAAAGGGGGGCTCATCTACGGGGCTTACCGGATAGTTCTGCGCCCCATATCCGCACATAATGTTGACCAAACCCGATGAGATGTCAGTCGCGTTGATGCAGCACGAGAACGGCACGCCGCATCGCTCCACGGACGGCGATGAGCAATTGAAGTACTCATTCTTGGACCAGTCCATGTAGCCGTCGGAGGTCAGGCCGCAGCATTGGAACTGGGGGGACGAACTTTTTTATTTAACACTAGCGGATCCTCGCGGTTTTACCCGTCCATGAGAATATCGGGATAAAATAAAGCCTATGCCACTTAGGAAGAATGTAGCTTTCCAATGGTCAAAGAATTTTCTAATTCGGTTCAGTAGTTTTGGAGCCTATTCAATTCAAACAAACAAACTAACCTTTCCTCTTTATAATATTAGTATAGATACGTATAATCACGACTATTATCCCCGAAGGGTTAATCAGAGACTACAGACAATGAGAACAGCAAAAGTAATCATCTACTATAGTCCACTTTTCACCAAATTACATGTGCTTAGCGTGACAGTGGTGAGCCCATCGCCGCTCTCTGCTGTTGGATGTATCTGCAGTCTTTAGTCCTATAGTCGCCTTCAACGACCCCCAAGGGAAGAGAGGGGGTTGTAGTATTCTTCCACCGCTACGCGACACGGATTATACTATCATCTAGTAGGTATAATTCTTAGTTCTTTTTATTTATTTATCTATCTATCTATTAACTATTAATAGATAATGAATGTGCCACTCACGTCGCTCTGCGCGAAGTCGATAAAGTTCTGCAGATCCGGGTCGTCGCGATACGCGTGCACCACTCGCTCGGTGAAGCTCAGCTCAAGCAAGCCGTGTAAAGAACGCGGGAACACGAACCCGCACACCGCGCCGCCCATCTCCACGAGGAATAGCACCAGCAGGCACAGCGAGTACTGGGCCAAAAGGGTATAATTTAGTTATGTGTGCTCGCCGATAGATGGCGTTACTCTGCGAACTGAATCGCGCTAAAGAGATTTTTGCGTAGATACGTATATAGCTCTGTGTACATTTTCTTAGTTGAGCAAAGAGGGTGTACAATATAGTTACGTGCACTCGCCGATAGATGACATTACTCCGCGAACCTAAATCGCGCAATAGAATTTTTTGCGCAGTCACGTATTATAGCGCTGTGTATTTTTTTTTGGTTGAGCATAACTGGAGCTGACCAAAAGCCCGTGCAGCGAAGCGTGGGAACTAGGTTTGGGCTGTATGTAACAAGTAAAATAAGAAACCTGTTCCGCCTGTTCCAGTTCCAGTAATAAAACTGTTTGGAAACCTGTTCCAAAATAACCGCCTGTTGTGTAACTTAGTATGAGTACCTTTACATAAGATATTATAATTAAAACATAGGAACTCATACGGTTATTTACACAATATTATTTACAGCTGTTCCCCTTAAGTACAGTAGGTATTTAAATATCAACTGCTGCAGTTTCTTAAGCCCAGACGAGCTGTTCTTTCATTTAAAATGTTCCCTGCAGCAGAAAACACTATCTCGCAGGGAACTGAGGACCTGGAACAGGCCTAACAGCTGCTATCCCTTTCCAACAAAGGTATGCTGCGTAAGCTAGAATAGAGAAAAGAATGTTCCGAAGCGTTATCTCTTTCTAACAAAGGTAACCTCCATAAGCAAGAATAGAGAAAAGCTTGTCTCGGCCATGATTCAGGCTGTTGTGGAACTGGAACAGTTTCGGATAATTAGGCAACTGTTCCATAAGTATTATTATTTAATGAAACCTATTATTTTTATCTGTTCCGATATATACGCCTCACTCCTAGTGAGAATACGAACCTGCACACCGCGCCGCCCATCTCCACGAGGAAGAGGACGAGCAGACACAGCGAGTACTGGGCATAAGGGACATAAGCTTTGAATTATATGTTTGAATGCTCAATCCAAAACTTGATCCTACCGGCACGGTCACGACCTTGCCGCTGTGAGCGGAGCGGCGAGCGGGTTCTTTGATCATTGCACTACAGAAGTCTCAGTCAATGGTCATAGAATGAACGCAATGTACTAAGTAGCTGCTAGTCGCTCTGCGCTCACAGCGGCAAGGTCGTGGCCGAGCCGTAAATCGCCTAACGAGTTATCAAATCCACATTCTCTAAATTCAACTCTAAACCAACGTCATAATGATCACTCTTGATCGGAATCAAAAGAAACTGCACAGCATTGCTTTTTGCATGTGATTGGTAGATGGAACGAAGCTTTACACTTTAGGTCCTATGAAAAATTTACTTGGTTAGATACAGGTCTAACAGCACCGTAATTCCAGAATTGAATCACAGTGCTGTTTTATCCTACCTACATAAGCTAGATGGATAAATTATCCATCAATCCATTTACTACACCATCAAAGAGGTGACAATGTTACAGTGTCATTAAAAATACTCACAAATTTGAGCAGGCACGTGTTCTCTCTCAACGCGCCCACGCAGCCTGCAAAACTGACGACGAACACTACGCCGCCGAGCAGCGCTATCAGCAGGCTGATGTTTAGCATCACATCGTAGACTGTATCCAACTGGAAATGTACCAAAACCATGTTACATACAGGACCGCAGAAGCATTCCACTAGCACAACATAACACCACTACCAGTACCACCACTACCAGTACCACCACTACCAGCACAAAACCATATTACATTGTAGAAGATAAGGAAAAATCATTTCTACGGAGGGTATAAAAGCAAGCGGCTTCCTTTCTTCTCCAGCCGCTGTCGTAGACACATCTCTCTGTCCGTTATTTGGTTCAGTCGTAGAATGTACCTTTCGCATAATGCACCCCACGCGTAAAACGTCCCTTTCGCAAAATGCACCTTTCGCAAAATGTACCTTTCGCAAAATGTACCTTTCGCAAAAGGTACCTTTCGCAAAATACACCTTTCGCAAAATGTACCTTTCGCATAATGCACCTTTCGCAATTTTTCTACAATTACCCTTTTACAGTAGTGTGCTACATGTAATGAAAAGGCAAAAGTTGCAATTGATATTTGTATTTATAATCAAATAATAATTTAAAATATTACAAAGGCTACAAAGTCGAACTAAATAATGGAGCTCATCTATCTGTCCACCAAAAACTATTTAAAATTAATTCTATTGAAATAATAAGTAAATAAATAGGTAAGTATATAAAAATAAAAATGCATGTTTTAAAAAAGTTTTTTTTAATTGTATTTTTAACTTTTTAGTATTTTTGTTGGGGAATACAACAGGGTTCGCCCTGGTACACTAAGTCACAACGTTAGCGATATGATATGATACACCCTCATACCATTTAGCCACCGGCACGGGCTCACCTTGGCATTGGGGGCCTCCATCTAATCCATCTAATCAAAGACAGAATCCACATTCATAACAATCGAAACGAACGAACAAACTTATTTACCCGAGTTCCTATGGTCATCTTCTAGCTCCATCATAATCTAGCACCAACATACTCGACAAGACGAATCATACGAGCCCAGACTCGATACGGTTGTGTCGTTTAATAACCGAATTACTATGGCCATCTTCCAGTTTAAACAATACAATATGAAATAGTTTATTTTATAAAAAAATAACCTGTTAGTTGCTTTTACGACACCCAAGGGAAGAAAGGGGTTGGAAGTATTAAGTATTTTGATGAGACCATCGCCGCTCTACACTGTTGGATGTATGGGCAGTCTTTAGTCCGTTAGTCGCCTTTTACAACACCCAAGGGAAGAAAGGAGTTGGTACTTGGTAGCATTATTTTGATGAGCCCATCGCCGATCTATGCTGCTGGATGTATGGGCAGTCTTTAGTCCGTTAGTCGCTTTTTACGACACCCAAGGGAAGAAAGGGGTTGGTAGTATTATTTTGATAAGCCCATCGCCGCTCTATGCTGTTGTATGGATGTGCAGTCTTTCCATCTCTTCCCTTGGGTGACGTAAAAGGCGACTAACGGACTAAACGAGTTAATGTACAAAAAAGGTACGTTTTGCGAAAGGTGCATTTTGCGAAAGGTACATTTTGCAAAAAGTACATTTTGAGAAAGGTACATTTTGCGTTAGGTGCATTTTGCGAAAGGTACATTTTGCGAAAGATACATTTTGCGAAAGGTACATTATGCGAAAGGTACATTCTGCGACTGAATCCAATCGCTAATTTGACCGAAAACGATTTTGACGGTTTTTCAGTCACTTGACCGATTGCGAATTTAACCATTCGCGACGGAGCAACGTCAGTCCATTATTTCTGTGTATTATTTTTCTTAATTTTTTGTTTAAATTCGTGGTATTCAATTATTTGTGAATTTTATTGTTTTTTTTTAAGTTAGTAATTATAAAAAGGAATTCCTTCTAACATACATTACAAACACATACTGTTAGACGAAAATTAGATTAACCCATTCGCACATACTCCTACCGCACCTACGCACCTACTCAAAGTCCCCAGCACGAGTTGCCTAAGTTTACAGTTAGCTGCCGCACTTTTGGTAGTTGTTGTTAAATACTCTATTGTAATAATAATAAATGGTTATTGTGACAAATTGAGTTTATTCCTACAAATACATAAATTACGGCCGCTTCCCGGAGGGGTACACAGAGACCCCACACTTCTATTTGCTACGGATCTTGTCACACAGCCTAAACCATATTGAGTGCCATGTGCATTGGTCATCGGAGTTCATGCAACACTTTTTGTGTGACTGTCACTGTCTTGCCAAAAAATAACATTAGCCAATAGTCTATGCCAGTCATTATCATTGAGGAAGTAGTGATAGGATGGGGTTGCACAAAAGTCTAGCCGTCAAAGCCGTCAAGTAATCACGTGATGTTTTTTGGCATTTTTAACATTATTTATGAATGATTTAGATAAGACGGTAGTAGCTTACTAGATAGACTTAAAAACAAGCAATATATAATATTCCAATAAACGTCACAATGCTGGTTAGAGAGAAGATCCTGGGAGAAAACATTATGAATATTGCTAAGCTCTAACAATTAAAAACAGAAGATGCAGAGCAGCAAGATATTTTTACATAAATCATTATTAAAATATAAAAAAACAAGTTTTTACCTTTATTAACCCTGTAGCTTGCCATTTGTCAATGAATGCATAAAGTCCAACTCCTATCAGTAACCCACCGAATAACTGAAACATAACATTTCATTTCATTTTATTAATACCACCAGTGACAAACACAATGTTGCAAATTTAGAAAAAAAAATTACTTTTAAGATTTTAATCTAAAGGATTAATTAATCACCTCTTTTACAATGACAATGAAACATCTCACTAAAAGCTTTTTTAATGATATGACGACGAAATTTTATTAGATGCATTAACCTCCGTGCACCGTGTGGGGTATGACACACCCCAGCTGCTCAAAAATTTTAAAGCTTATCTATAAAGTCCTACGAGTTTGTTTTCTTAGTAGCTTCAAATGCAATTTTGCTGTCCTGATTGGTGCCGTTAATTCCGTCAGGAGTCTGTCTACATGCAAGTTACATGCGTTTAGAGTACCCCCAGGTATTACACACCCCCACCTTGTACGGCGCGTTGCTTAAAAGGTGTTACATTTTGTATTGTTTTGCAATGTTAATTTCAGATTTTTTTTTATTTTCTGATAATAACTTCAGTAAAACATGTCTTAATTAAAGGAATATGACATTTTACGATCGCCGTCAAAGAAAATTTTAAGTTTGTAACTTAATATGCAGTACAGGTGTCTGATAATAATTCTGATCATTTATACAAAGAGACACAGGCTGCTGCCTGTGCCTGGTGGCATCTTATCATCTACTAAAGCTGACATGCCATTTTTCGATTTGGATAGCTTAGCAGCTGTAAAAAATGTAACATGCCGTTATGTTTGAACCATGCAGACTGATGACCTCTACAAAAAAATGTAATCTATGTAATTTTCATATTAGTTTATTAGCAGATGTAATAGTAGTATATAAATTTAAAAAAATTATATATTTTAACATGTGCCAATAGATTTTAGACCACAAAAAAGAGTAATTTTTTAAGTTAAAAAAAGTTATGTTTTAGTTTTGTTTCATTAAAAGTCTATTATCATGTGAAATTACATACATGTTTTAATAAAACCTATTAATTAATCTTATTAATCATATTAATCTTTCAAAAACCTATTATTTGCTGATTTATCTTATATTTATTTTTTGGGTATGTTAAACCCCACCTAGTAAGGGATGGGAGATTTGGTCACCTCATATGCGGAAGGTTAACAGTGTACCTAACAAAAAAGACTATACAATAAATGTATTATTAAACAAGTTGTAATTTATTTTTAAAATAATAATTTATGATTTTATTACATACACCAAACATACTGGTTATAATAAATAGTAATGAATATTTTTTTTTAACTTAAACTTTTAAATCAATAATTGATTAGCATCAAATATTTTTATAAACAGGTTTAGTATCTTCATTTTAAATCAGTAACCACATCACACATTATTTCGCAATCACCATTACCTATCGCAAACGGAAACAGACGGGGAGCTGTGAAATTGTACCAACAAAGGCCTGGGAACGTGAATCACCGCGACCGCAAACAATGACTACATTATCTCAAAACATAACGCCGATTTCATTATTGAAGAACACTGATTTCAAAAGGGAAACTGTGACACGCATTTTTAAATAACAATTTAGCAAGAAAAACACGATAAACTTACCCAAAATATGAAATTCAGAACGAATATCATGTACTTTACGCAACCACTCACGTACGTGAAATTAGGACCTCTACGCCGATGCATCTTGTTCAAATTGTCATGCATCAGACCCAAAAATCTAATTAAGCAGGGTAAGAAACCTTTCTGAGTTAATTAATTCATTGGTTTATTCAAAGAACAACATCGCTAGGATTCAATCGGCAACACACCACCATTTCCGCGAGCAGACATCTGTCAACTGCAGACAGAGACAGAACAGAGTAGGGACTAGGGATGGCGATATGAAATTGATTAATCGAAGACTTGATTTAACTAGTTTATTTTAACGATATGTAGTACTGAAACGTTCCAGTGAAGATTTGTTAGGGGAATTTCGCGAACGCATTATTCAGTTGCAGCGAATTTTAGATTATTCAGTTGCAGCGAATTTTAGAATCGCATTTTTTAGCGAATGAATATTTCATGTTGGATATATTTCGCAAACGCCTTATTTAAGCGTAAAAAAAATTCAATCATGCAGCATGCATCGGGGACTGGCCCCCCTGCTCGGCGTGGTCAGAGGGCCTAAGGCCCCCCGCTATAAAGAAAAAAGTATGCAAGACTATAGTTCTGTCGGATAAGTTAGGTTAGACTTTTGACAAATAACGGAGAGGGGCCGCAAGCCCACCGACCCCCCCTTTCTTTCGCTACAAATGCTACCTACTATGAAATTTACTGCAACTAAAAAAGGAGATCGCGAATTTCATCTATTAATAAATTTTTGGGAACACAAATAAAAAATGCTACTCTTAAATTTACTGCTACTAAGAAAGAAGATCGCAAAATTCATCTAATACTTAATAAATTATAGGAACATAAATTAAGCTTTCGCTAAAAAAATGCTACTCTGAAATTTACTGCTACTAAAAAAGAAGATCGCAAAATTCATCTAATACTTAAAAATTATAGGAACATAAATTAAGCTTTCGCTAAAAAAATGCTACTCTGAAATTTACTGCAACTGAAAAAGAAGATCGCGAAATTTATCTAATAATAAATTATAAGAACATAAATAAAGCTTTCGCTAAAAAATGCGACTCTAAAATTAGCTGCTACTGAATAATGCGTTCGCGAAATTCATCTAACAAATCCCAGTGAATCGATATTTCAAAATACAAAATTTAAATTCAATCGATTTTTTTTTAAACATACAGAGTGCAGAATAGGGAAGCCGATCTGATAAAATCTAATAATCAAAGAATCAATTTCACAGAACCAACAAAGCTATTTTTTTAATCAATGTAGTACTAAATCGATGCAGTGAATCGATATTTCAAAACAGAAAATCATAATGGGCGATTTTCCGCGATATCAAAAAATTTTATTATTGTGCAACTGTCAAACTGTGAACGACATTATGGAAAATAGAAATAAAAATAATATTCTGAAATGATAATATTATTTTATTTTATTGTTGACAAGCAAAAGTGCACATTTATTATACTTAGCCTTTGTGTACGGCTTTCATAAAACGCCATCTATCGAGTGTTTTTGAACTAATTTTTATTTGTTATTTTGGGCTGTCAGAAAATCGCCCATTTTCAGTTTTGTTATGAACCATAAAATGATTTACGGTCAGTTGAATGTACTCAAACACATGTAAAGAAATAATAGTTTTTCACTAAATTACTCAAAAATCTCATGAGTTGGCTGTGTGCTTAGTTTTCTTCGCCTCTTCTTAATAAATAAAAGCAATAGAAAATGTTACGTTCTTAGTCCATGATTTGTTAATATTGTAAACATTGAGCTTTTTAAACTTTATAGGTAACTTCGATGTGTAACATTTTCACACATGTACAAAAAAGTCGCCTATGTGTGCGTTACTAAAATGTTGCCAGCTTTAGTGTCATTCCCTAAATATTGGTAAATGTTACACAATGTCCAAAACAAATACCACGTCTCGACATAACACCTCTCATTTTTGTGTCGGATGTAGAACGGTTAGGATAAAAGAAACGAAAATTTAAAATCAACAACAATGTATTGTGTATCAAATATCAATCAATCTTTGAGTTTTATACAATATAAAATAAAATAACACGTGAAGCCAAATTATAATGACTCTTAATTATGACACAATCCGTGGCCTAAATTGTTTCTTTTTAACATTATTTCAACGTAAGTTTAACTTTTAATCGCTGTTTTTAAATTAGGATCAATCTGAATATCAAAGTCAAGATTATCTAATTAAGTGAAAAAGATGCATTGCTGTCTTGGTTCTAATGTTTCTTCAGTACTGCAACTACTGCACGATTAAACAACCTGTAACATAAATACCTCATATTAACTTTGTGGAATACCGAAAATTCATAATAAAGTAAAGGATAATTTTGCGAAATCGCGGTCACTGATAAAACCAATAGAGAAGTTAAAAACAAACAAACATTTTGATGTTAAGGGAAAAATATATGAAATAATAAAATAAATGCAAGTTTTGACATCAAAATCTCAGAAGCGTCACACTTTATGATTTGTGATACTTACTTCTTGATTATTTTTTTTTGTCAGAATTCAAGTCCACAAACGTGTTATCAAATTTTGTTAAGTGACCGCGATTTCGCTAAGATTTTATTTTTCTTTTTTTTATGTCTCCATCATCATTTTTTTGAGTGTTTCATCCTTTGTAAATGTAAAATAAATAGAAAATAATGTTAATTTACACTAGGCTGGCTAGATTCTCGTGAGGCCTCTAAAAACTTAAACTAAATTTAATATTTTCTACCACGCTCAGTCTAACGCTCGAATAGATAGGAAAGGTAAAAAGTACAGGTGGATATAATTCAATTGGATAATTTATTTTATGCTATTCGTTCCATACTAATTCCTAAGTATTTTTGGGGTAAACTTTGCGAAATACCTGACCATACTGATTACAGGTTATGTTGAAATATTTTTATGAAATTTCCGTATTAAACCTAAAGCACACATATTAAAGACTAGAATTAGAGATTTGCAAAAATTTATAGGCATTTTGAATAAAAACTAATCCAAATATTGCATGGTAAATTGCTAATAATCATCACGAAACCAGATTAACAAAACTTACGTTAGAAACGATATTCCAGTCGCTTGCCACTCACTTCTATTACTACAATGTTTGACTGAACAAATCATTGTTCAATTAAGCCCACCAGAATAATATGTACACCTAAAATATATGTCGCCGCTTTAATGTATATGTGCCTAGGTTATGTGTTTCATGGGCGACAAGTACCGAAGAACAATCTTTGTATGCTGTTTCCAATTAAAAAATATAAATATGACTCACATAGTTATACTTCAAGTCAGGTTCTCTCTGCTTCCTCCAGGAACAGCTGCCTCGAATTAGATTACTGCTTCGCCATCTGTAGATTTAGGGGACAGATGACACCACAGCATGTGGTGCCTCTGTCCACGGGTCACACCTCCAGCTGGTAGCCGGGGTGACTCTTTACAGTGCTGAAATGTATTATAGAATCTAAGTACATCAGTTACATGAATTTCCCCCTGTGGTAATTATTGTAAGTAGTTAAGTCATAATGATAATGGCTAGTCATGGAAACAATTATAGAATAAGACGTTGCTACATGGAACATTAAGAAGGGTCCTATTGCTTAGATAGTACGGGAGAATCCTTGTATGTACTATCCCTTGTATTCAGTATCTTACTTAGGTCTTACTGGACCACTGCACCCCCGTAGGGCCGTGCGCTATCATCTCATTGGGCAGATGAACAGTTGTTATGGGTGATTATCTGATGCACCACGGTCTTTCTGGACCGTCGCACCCCCGTAGGGCCGTACGCTATTACTGCAGGTATGATAATATGCAGTCTTACTTGTTACGGGTGCTTGTAACTTATGCACCACGGTCTTTCTGGACCGTCGCACCCCCGTAGGGCCGTACGCTATTACTGCAGGTATGATAATATGCAGTCTTACTTGTTACGGGTGCTTGTGACTTATGCACCACGGTCTTTCTGGACCGTCGCACCCCCGAAGGGCCGTACGCTATCACTGCAGGTATGATAATATGCAGTTTAACCTATCTATAGAATACTTAGTGTGTTGTACTTAAATCATACTTATACTTAGTCACCAATATAAGTACTTAGTTCACAAGTCATTTAGATAATTAGGTACCTACTTAGCTAGGTACTTTGATTTCACATAGAGATACTTAGTGAGATACTTAGTGAGATACTTAGCTTTCATTACAGCAGCACGTGGCGCCCTTCCTCCGCATCGTCCTTTCACCCAATTCACTAACACAGTACTTAACTTGCATATGAGAGAATATTATAATATAAAATAATGAACTCACTTCGACCGCATTGGCGGGCTTTTATTCTGACATTGGCAGCGCGTCAGAGTGTTGCCATCATTTGAGAGTGTTCGTCTGACGTCGCGACAATATACACCTAATCAACTAAGAAAACAAACAATTTATTTGGTAGGTAAAATAATACCAGCGATTTGTTTAGGCCAAGTGTCGCTGGCTCTATGTAAAACATTGCAGTTTCACCGACACGGTCCTTTCATCTTATGTGTTACTTATGGTAAACATAATGTGCCGAAATGGAACCAAAATAGTAATGGATTAAGGCAGAAAGAGATAGCAAACGTATGCTCTCTCTATAGTTTTATAGCTCAATGATTGTAAATATAAACTATAAAATATATCGATTTTTGAGTAATTAACCTTTTAGAATTTGATTATATGTAAACGGTTTTATTAGATTGCGTATCCATATAATAAAAAAAATCGATCTTTTTTAAAAGAAACGCCATCATTCCGAACAATATTCTGAGCGCCATCCCTACGGCAGAAATGATTTTTTTTATTTGTTCCGTGAAGGAATAGGCTAAGGTCAGAGACCATACTGCCTAGTCATTACTTTTTTTATTTTTTTTTTCCATAAATGTTATTGAATGTGATTAAGATAATGAATGATACATGATATTTCCCCAAATCCCTTGGAGTCCTCAGTAAAGATGTAGAACTTTACTGAGATCTCACGCGGACTTCTTATGAGAATTTATAAAGTGATGTTGCACTGTCTTGTTTCATTTGCCAACCCTCATGCCCGTTCACAAACACTTAATGGTTTATAATCCACTATTATTCCACAAATCTAGTTCGAAATAACACAAATTTTAGAAAATAAAACAAAACTGCAGATATGACGCTTCACTTTCCCGCAAAGAAGTCAATTCAATTCAATGGGCGATTTTCTGACAGCCCAAATTAAAAAATAAAAATTAGTTCAAAAATACTCAATAGATGGCGTTTCATGAAAGCCGACCCGTTCCTACCTAAGGGCTGTAATAAATTCTACACTTTTGCTTGTCTATCAAAAAAATAAAAAATAGTACTTACAAATTTTTATTCAGGATCACCAGGACCTATTTCTGTTTTGGAATGGAATAAATATTACGTAGCCATACACGTGTTCTCCATGGACTCGCCTTTTACTAAGCGCCATACTAATCTACGCTAAGCGCCATCTATGAAGTCATTTACGAACCAATTTCTTTTTTTTATCTCGGAAAATCGCCCATTTCTTAGTTGATGGGCTCGCAAAGAAGTCCCGGCAGAAAGGAATTTGATTGAAGGAAGGTTTTCTTTTGCTCTCCTCTGCAATTTTGAAAAAAGCAAAGGGCCAAGCTCATACAGCCTAATCATTTAAAGTTTTTCTTGGTTATTTTTTTTGTTTATACGTCCATGGTCTTGGACTAGGGATGCGCGATCCGTGTCGTTGTTCTGATTTTTCAGATCGTAATGGATCGTAACGCCACGATCTGATCCGCATGCCATCGATCCGATCTTCGGGAAATCGATCCGAATCGGATGCAAATAAGTGAGAAACAATTAATTTTTGATCTTTTAGTAAACTTATGTAAACCTTGTAAATAAGTATGCATGTGACTGGATACACACATTTTATGCTTACATACTTACCATACAGCATTCGTTTATAACAATTTAACAGCTATATCAATCTACCCGCAAAGATTGCAGCCAAAATCTGAATGTAAACAAAGATAGAACCACAGACATGTAATAGAAGCAGACCAAGCATTATTTCACAACTACATAGATGATTATAAAATAATAATTCTACTTCTTTCTCTCCAACCACAAATTGATAAGACCATCTCTTTTCTTTTTACTGTTGCAACACTTCCACACACATAGACAAATTGGAACGTGAGGCAAAACGCCATCTTGACAAGCTACAAATAAGCTACAAAGACTTGTCAACAAAGGACATACAGGAGATTGTTTTCGCTTATTTTTTGTAATCTAATAAAGTTTATGAGCCAAAAATATTAAAATAAAATGGTGAAGTGTAGTGCGCCTTTGTGCGGCAACTCCTCTTTTAAGAAAACACCTGAAATTACTTTCCATCAGTAAGTTTTGTTGTGCCATATAATCTCCTAGTGGTTTTTTAGTCATTGTGTGATTACTACGAATCTTTAGGCATTGTAGAAGCAGTGAATAATAGATAAAAGTGTAAATCTCTTAGAAACTTAACGTAAAGTAGTTTGTAAAGGATTCTTGTGGTAGCAATAACCAATTATTCACTAGATTCGATCTCGTTTGACGTTTTACATACTTGTACAATTTTACGGGGTCGTATTTAGGCTCCAGTTTTGTTTTCCAGATTGATTAGATTAAAATATGCAATATATTAATTCTTTAAGGATAAATTTTAACAATGGTAAATTTTTAGGTTTCCAAAGGATGATTATTTAAAAAATGCCTGGTTGAGTAACATGAAAAGAGAACATTGGCAGCCCAAACCATCTAGTGTGCTGTGCTCAAAGCATTTTGAAGCTCAGTTACTGGATCACAGTGGCTTCCGGTACAGTACAGTACAGTTCTTGCTCCTAGTGCGATTCCAACAATTTTCGATTTATTGTACCAAGAAGAAGTAAGTGTCCACATCTTTTTTACATACCTATCTACCTAAGCCAACTTCAGTTAAATGAAATATTAACTGTTATTGCTATTGAATTTAAAATTTTACTTTAATATGTATTGTAATTAAGGTTTGTAATAGTAGTTCTAGATAAATTATTTTAATAATATTGTTAACTTAAACCCTATCCTACCTCTTTAACCCTATGCTAGTTGTGGGAATGTATTCTTGTATGAAAATGTGCATAAAAAATAACTTTTTTATGCACATTTTCATAAGAATGTCCGAACGAAAGGGACAGCTGCACAAATTACGACGGTTCATGTGGGTAGTTAGTTATGGTAAAATGTAAAACTGCCCACATGAGCCGGCAGCTGTCCCACAAGGCTGCTAGTTGCCAACCCATAATGTGTTTAAGTCACGGCCGGTCAGAGCAGAATTTGTAAGCTCTCCGGACCCCACCTAGAAGAATAAAGAAGCACTAATCAAGAACAGAGTTTTATTGAAGAACCTACAGTCCACATCGAAGCACAACGGCTAAACTGTTCGGCGACTACACCCGTCGGGAACAATTTCTTTGGCCACTGAAACAGGTTTAGTTGCCTCAGAATAGGAATAAAACAGTGAATAGGTTAACAAGATTAATCCTATTCTTTTAGTAAAGAATTTACAAAACTCAGGGGGTGGTTCACGGATCGCTCACTCTGTCCGCTTGCTAGGACTTAAAAGACTTAGCTTTAAACTAATCTTCCTCGTAGACTGCAGCTACCCGGAACCTGGAGCCGGTGAGGTCAGTATGCGCGCAGGGACGAAAGCGGAGTCGTGTACGCTAGGCAGCTGATCCACGTACGAGCTCTAGCAGGCGGGCAAGCAGCAGGCAGCAAGCAGCAGGCAACAGCGCACAGGCCCAGTAGGTGTAGCCTGGTACAGCGCCGATTGGCTCACCACCTGTCACGCTGAGCACATACATGTGCAGTCGCAATTTAGTGAATAGCGAACTATGGCAGAGGACTGCTTTTGCGGTCGTCGTTATTATAGTTGTAGTCGTGACTATATGTATGTATTATCAAATATATAGTATATGTATGTATCAAATATATATGACTATATATATTTGAGTACCATTTCGAGCCCCTTTTAGATCGGACGCGTGTCGATTTGTTTCATAAGTAGCATAACTGGTACATAACGGTTTTGTGCTCTGTGAAGTGGTGCGTTTCGGTCGAAATCCGCTTGAATGCCCATCGCGAGTGACTTGAGAGGCCCTGATCTTTCATCCTTTTCTCGGTATACCTCGGAACCGTTCGTCAATATTCGGCATCCAATCGAGTCGTAACGGGCGCGACGGGTGTACTGGGTTCTCGCTCACACCTCATACCTATAGTGCGTTTCGTCGTGTTGTTTGTTACCGGTGTTTGCTGTTTCGTTGCCGTAGCTACCTCCATATTTATACAAATACTTCGAAACATTTAGACTTACCAGCAATGAGCGTACAAAGGAGTCCCTCTAAAACCAACTCTCAACCTGACTTATCCAAAATTCGTGATGATGACTTCCTAAATATAGCAGTAAGGAAGAGAAAAACCCCGGATTGTCACTGCAACCACCAAGAGCTCATGGAAGATTTCTACAATAAAATGATGACTTCGTTTAATTCGGCGCTAGATTCCCAAAATAATAGCATAAAGTGTGTTTTGGATGGTGTACGTGAGGATTTCAGTGCATTTAAAGTGCAAATGAGTGATATCAACTCCACAATCCAAAAATTATCAGACGAGCAAACTGTCTTGAGACTTGATATATAATATGTGAGTTGAAATCTACAACAGATTTAATTACCCAGCGAGCTAATTCAATGACGGATGATGTGGCTGAGCTGCGATCCACGACAATCAGTCTTACTGAACAACTTCGAGTGAAAGAGCAGCAGGGCAGGATTAATAATTTGGAAATTTGCGGGATACCACTTTTGAAGGGCGAAAATATAAACAACATCATGCACAACATTGCCACAAAAGTAGGTTTCACAATATTGCCTACCGACATTGATCATATTCATCGTGTCCGGCGGTTTAATTCGCTGGGGAGCGACACTCATACGAAACACAATGTCAAAACCTCGCATGACTCATCTTCCACCCCAAACATCATCGTAAGATTTGCACAAAGACAACGCAAGAACGAGTTGCTGGCAGCTGTGCGCGCGCGGCGAGGATTAACAACAGCCGACGCTGGCCTAAACGGGCCCTCGAACCCAATCTACATTAGTGATCACCTCACGCCGCACAACAAATTGTTATACAAACAAACCCGCCTTCTTGCTAAACAGAAGGCTTACAAATATGTGTGGTTGTCCGATTGCAAAATCCTTTTGCGTAAAAACGATACGTCTAAAGTTCAACTTGTGTCTTGTGATGCGGATCTCAGTAAAATAAAATGACTTTATCTTGCGAACTATTTAAGTCTAATAATAAGTAGCATCACAATTTGTGACAACTACTTTCGTATTATAATATGCCTATATTTTGTAAATAGTTATGATGCAATAAATATTTTATGGTGTTTTATAAGCTATTGGTGTTTGGTTGCTTTTGCGAGTGTTAGTGGAATCTATATTCTTTTACCCTATCTTTTTTCTTTTTTATTGTCATTGTTCTACTTATTGCACAATGGCACATGATAATAACTTATCCATCTACTATCAAAACGTGAGGGGCTTACGCACAAAGTCGCGCGAGTTTCTGAGGAACGTTCTGTGTGGCGATTATGATGTGGTATGTATTGCTGAATCTTGGCTTAACAGTAATTTCTATGATAGCGAATATTTTGACAGTCGATACGAGGTGTACCGATGTGATCGCAATGCTATGGTAAGTGGGCATGCATTGGGTGGTGGCGTACTTATCGCAGTGCGACGCGAGCTATGCCCATCACAGCTCCGTGACGTACGCCCGCCGCCGGCGGCCGAGGAGCTCTGGCTATCTGTCCCACTACTCCCACTGTTGAGGCTGGGCGCGAGCGCAAGCCGCGTGACGTCATCGTCTGTATCGATCGCCCCCTCTCGACCACCGGGCCGCTTACATATTATATTAACTTACATAGCACACGGTACTAACCGCGAGTCACAATTAACTTCTTTCTACACCAGAGTTAGCGAGTATATAATATTAAATCCCGACGATGCCTACCTCATACTTGGCGACTTTAACGTCTCACACGCCGACTGGTCTCATGATGTTTTAACTAATAGCATGGAGATACAAACAAACAATAATGGCCTCGCTTGTCTCACTGCCGATTTTATGAGTGTATCTTTGTTATTACAACACAACAATCAGTATAATCAAAATGGTAGATTATTGGATTTAATTTTCAGTAATCAGACCTGCATTGTCACTACGCCCGAATGCCCATTAGTACCTGAGGATCCGCATCATAAATCCCTTCAAATCGATTTAAATTTAAAATCCCCCGCCACACTCCTCTCTGCCAGCATAAGAAAGAAAATGTTTCATAAAGCAGAATATGACTTCATAAAAAATGGACTTAACGAAATAAACTGGGTCAACATTTTTAACACTATACCAGATGTGGAATCGATGACAAGCTATTTTTATAAAGTTTTAAACAATTTGATTGATAAATATGTACCTACACGTAACCTTAGTAATAAAAATAAACGCCCGCCATGGTTCACCACATGTGTAATAAAGTTAGAAAAAGAAAAGCTTAAATATCATAAAAAATGGAAACGTTACAAAATCATAGGAGACTACCAGACCTTTTCTCTTCTTAGGAAGAGATTTAAGACAATGGAGGTTGAATGTTATAAAAAATTCATTGAACTCTCTGAAGAAAAGATTAAATCTCATCCAAAATACTTTTGGTCGTTCGTTAAGTCCAAAAACTCTTCTAATTCTATTCCTGAAAGGATGATATACAAAGATAAAGCTCTCGTCAGTGGTAGTGAGATCTGTGAGGCTTTCAATGAATATTTTCACTCAGTTTTCATTCCTACCAGCAGTAATTCCAATTCCTCAATTAGTGATTCATGTTGCTCAACCGTTGATATCGGTTTTGTTAACATTTATCACGATAACGTTTTGAAGGAATTGAAACATGTAAATACCCATAAAGGTGCGGGACCAGACGGGATTCATCCGATTCTCATATCCCAATGCGCTAAAGAACTCGCATTACCCATGACAATTATTTTTAGTACCTCCATCCGGACAGGGACGTTCCCCAGTGCATGGAAGAGATCACTGGTTACCCCCATCCCTAAAAATAACAGACGGGACCATATAGACGAATACAGACCGATTTCCAAGCTTTGTATATTTGGAAAGATTCTCGAGAAGATAGTAACTGCCCAAATGTCGTACTCCTTCCGTAACTTCATCTCTGAGGAACAACATGGCTTTTTTAAACACCGCAATGTTGACACTAATATGCTTACGTTTACTGACTTTTTGCTACAAGCCATGAATGAAAATTTACAGGTGGATGCTGTGTACACCGACATCTCCAAGGCGTTCGATAAAATTAATCATGATCTGCTCATAAAGAAGCTTGCGAGGGACGGTGTGCATGGTAACCTCTTGAGGTGGATAAAGTCCTACATAAGTAACAGAAGTCAGGCTGTCTTTGTGAAAGGTTACTCTTCACAATTTCTGCCGGTGCCATCGGGCGTGCCACAGGGGTCACATATTGGGCCGTTGCTGTTTTCAGTCTACATAAATGATATTGGTGATATCCTAAAACATAGTCATCATCTCTTATATGCTGACAACACTAAGTTATATCGAATCATTAGATCGGTCGGCGATTGTGACAAACTTCAAGAAGACCTACATAAACTACATGCCTACTGTAAGTTAAATCATCTAATTCTTAACAGTGATAAATGTTACACGATATCGTATACACGTAAAAGAAACTTAATCACTTACGCCTACCACATAAACGATAATGCATTACAAAGAGTGACTACAATTAGGGATCTGGGTATAATTATGGACTCAACCCTATCTTTTAATCCACACATTGACCATAATATACTTGCTTCAGCTTTCCGGAACCTAGGTTTTATACTACGTGTTAGTAAACCCTTTAGTCGACCAAGCACATTACAAATACTATATTTCTCTATTGTTCGATCTTTCTTAGATTTTTGCAGTACTGTTTGGAATCCATTTTATAAAGTTCACACTAGGAGAATTGAGAAGGTGCAGAAAGTGTTTATTAAGTCCTTAAATTATCGCCACAATATTTTAAATGAGTCATACACCGCATCCTTAAAAAGATATAATTTAATATCTCTAAGCAACAGGCGAAACATCTTTGACATAGTGTTCCTCTATAAAATACTTAACAACTTAGTTGATTCCTCGTTTCTACTGAGCAGGATATCCTTCGTATCTCGTGTTCGTCTTCCAGTGCGCTCCTCACGTTCAAAACCACTATTCGTTACTCCGCAATATCGTAAGAATTATACACGTAATTCATTTATATTCCGTTCCACTAACCTTTGCAATGGTAAATGCACCGTTATAGATATTTTTAGTACGTCGTTACCTAAGCTTAAATATAACCTTTCTCAAACCTTGGGTTGTGAATAGTTCTTGTTACTGTTCTGTAATCTGTACCTTTTCTTATTCATTTGTTCATTATTTTTATATAAACACTTTCTTAAACACTACAAAAGGTAATTTATAATATTCATACATTTTTATTATTTTTATTTAGTTTACCTACTAGTTATTACATAAGTTATTTTCTTATGATTGTTGTCTGTCTAATTAGTGGCTCAAGTTAAACCAATATCATATTAACTAAGTTATAGGCACTATAGGTCTTTATCTTTACCTACTATGTAAAAAATTACTATTTCATGTACATGACTGTTTGTTGCCTAAATTAAAAAAGAAAAAAAAAATGTAAGTAAATCTCGCGACAAACTTTTATACCATATATATTGTGTAATGATGTTATAAGTTGATAGTAGAAGTTTATTATTTTATTTATAGCGCATTTAAATATAAGGTTGTTTTAATAAGGTTTTTTACTATTTATTTGTAAATACATAGCAAGTGTTTTCTTTTTGTTTTCAGATTTTACCTGCTCTATCACTGTCAAGTCCAGGCCCAGTAAAAATGGTTTCTGGAGACCAAGTTTTGCCGAGCACGCAAGAGAAAAAACTTAAACATAAGTACTTACTCCAAAATAAAAAAATAAAAGCTTTAAAACAACAAAAACGACGTTTAAAAAATAAAGTGTCGAATTTCTCAGATATTATATCTACCTTAAAGAGAAAGTAAATCAGGATGAATTACAAATGTTATCGGGAGTGCAGGTAAAAATAAAGATTTCTTTGTAAGATATTTAAAGAAAACAAAAAGTTCTGGATTAAAAAAGTCGTTTTCACCAGAACTGAGGTCATTTGCATTGCAACTAAACTTCTACTCTCCCAGAGCGTATAAATTTGTTCGAGAGTCCTTTAATACAGTTTTACCACACCCTGTTACACTATCGCGCTGGTATAAAAAAGTTTATGCAGAACCAGGTTTTACCTCTGAGAGCTTTGACACTTTAGAGGCATTAGCGAAAAATAGCGAACATAAAGTATTCGTAAATCTGAGTATCGATGAAATGGCAATAAGAAAAGGATTAGTTTGGGATGGGACTGAAAACAAATTTAAAGGATATGTCGATACAGGCACAGACATTTCCGATGACAGTCTACCCTTAGCTACACAAGCTTTGGTTATTCTAATAACAGCAATTAATTTTAGTTGGAAATTACCTATCGGATATTTTTTTATAGCTTCTATGACAGGTGAACAGCGGGCCAATATTGTGAAAATGGCAATTGAAATTTTATTTAAAATAAATATATTTGTTTGTGGCTTGACTTTTGATGGCGCTGCATGTAACATCAGTATGGCGAATCATTTAGGATGTAACTTTAACTTAAAAAGTTTGAAACCTTTTTTCATGTTTGAAAATATTAGAGTTAACGTATTTTATGATCCCTGCCATATGATCAAACTTATTAGGAACGCTTTAGGTGAATTTGGATGTTTAATCGATAAAGATGGTAACATGATACATTTTAAATATATTAGTCTTTTGCTTGATTTGCAGACAGAAAAAGGATTACATCTAGCCAACAAATTGAAACAGGCCCACATTTTATTTTCAAAACAGAAAATGAAAGTTCGTTTGGCGGTGCAATTGCTTAGCAAGTCAGTTGCTGACGCACTTTCTTTTTGTGAGGATCATTTTGAAGAGTTTAAAGGTGCTAAAGCTACAATAACATTTATAAATATAATCAATGACACCTTTGATGTTTTGAATAGTCGTTCTACTTTAGCACCTGGTTGTAAAAAGGCTTTATGTAATGCTAATATTCAGAAAGTCAAAGAACTGTCCGAATTATGCAAAGATATCTTATGCATCTAAAATTACCTAATGGTAATTTTATAACTCAATCGGCACGTAAAACAGGTTTTGTCGGGTTCATAGTTTGTCTAAAAAGTGCACTAAATATGTATGAAGATTTAGTAAGTAAAGAAAAATTAAGATTTCTGTTATTTATAAAATTAGCCAAGACTTTCTAGAAATGTTTTTCGGCAAAATGAGAGCTAGAGGTGGATTCAATGATAACCCCAATGTAGTACAGTTCAAGACGGCATATAAAAAGAATATCATAAGGATAAAATTAAAAATGCAAAACGATGGATTTGTAATACCCAATCCGATACTGACAGTTAGCAGCAGCAGTAAACCTGTAGACACTGTAAATAATACAACTCCTAGTTTTGAAAAAAATGTAATGGAAATTTGTAACATAGATGAAGATGATGTTGATTGCTTCCTTGAGAATATTATTTCTACTCCTTTAGATGATTACACTCACCATGTCACAGTTTATATAGCAGGGTTTATAGCCAGAAAAATAATTAAAGTGATTCATTGTTCCGTATGTCAAATGTTGATGATAGGAGAAAAAGAACATCTTTTATGTTCTTTAATCAATAAAAAGGACAGGGGAGGGTTGATTTAACCATCCAATGGATTGATTAAAATTATTCAATCATGTGAAAAGTTTTTAAAAATGATTAAAACATCTTTTATGTTCTTTAATCAATAAAAAGGACAGGGGAGGGTAGATTTAACCATCCAATGGATTGATTAAAATTATTCAATCATGTGAAAAGTTTTTAAAAATGATTAAAAACAATATTAATTATAATAGTCTGATTTTGTATATTGCTGATTCATCGAATCATTGTGATTTAAAAACCCATGATGAACATGATTTCAATCATTTGCATTTATTGATTAAAATGATTGTTAAATCTTATGTTGATTTGAGAATGAAATATAATGCAAAGCAGAGCAACCTCTCTGAGAGAAATTATTTAAAAAAAATTACATTGTTTAAAAATCAATAAACACTCGAGTTTTGTAAATTTTTGTGTACTTATAATAACGAAAAATTTTATTTTTTTTCGATAAAAAAAATTCTTTTTTATTAAAAACATAAACAAAACATTAAAACATTTTGAAAAAAGTAACAGATTTCGCAGTCCCTGCAAGAATCGGAGCATTGAATAGAAATACAAAAACTTACGAAAAAAAAATTTAATTTCGAATAACACATACAAGATGAATAATAAGAAAATTTTATTGAGAAATACTTCCCTAAAATTACACAAATACATTATTTACAAGTCGAATTATAACATACGAATGTATAATACTGCACAACACAGAATGCGTCCGATGAATTGTTTGTTTGCCCCTGGCGGGATCCGAACCCACGGTGTTTCGCAGTCACGGTCGCTGATTACTCGACCATCCGGCGCGGGCGGTCTTATCACAAGTTCAAAATTTGTGACATTAAAATTTATTGTACTTAATTGTTATTTTTATTAAAAATTTACCACCACAGTTGTTTTTTTTATTTGTCATTTCTTTTTAGTTTACCTAACTGTTCTACTATTTCATTCATTTTATTTAAGGGGGTCAGGCGGTCAGCAAAAATTTCAATGTTGCGCGGGGCCTTGCGGGTGTTGCGCGGTGTAGGGTCCGCGGTAATTTGTAAGCGCCATTCATATTTTTTATCAAAAAGTTAATAAAAATGATAAGTTTTTTGAAAATCCAAATCGGCCAAGAAATCGAAAAGGTAAATAAATACCTATGTGTTTATGATTTCATAATAATTATTATTGTAAAACACGGTCGTAATGTGTATTTATATTTTATTTTAGAGGTAACTTCAGGATTTTTTTCTATCGTAATCGAGCAAAATGTTTCCAATTGTGTTTTAGCTTCGTTCATCCCCTCACACATACGTTCTGTAATACACATTGAAAATTTCAGTGCGAAATATCAAAAATATTTTGATTATCGGCTAATAGAAAACAGACAATTTTTCCGTTTTCACCGCCTGGCCCCTTAAGTTAATGATGTGGCGTCGCAGGCAGATATAGATACAGAGATAGCCTGACACTCAATGATAGATAACTTAATTAACGTATGAGAATCTTCAAATCTCTTTTTATTATCCTCTTTATATGGCTGTAGATTTAGCTACTTGAGGTCCCTTGCCTGCCTGAGTCCGGCCCCTTTTATTGTAAATGTGTGCGTAAATTTGTCTGTAGGCGTAATTGGCACGCTTTTTTGTTCTTATGTTACGTCTGCTTCTATTATACGTCTGTGGATAGAACACGTTCGTAAGAAATATAGCTAAGTATGTACCCATTTTTTTTTAAACAAACCGTGTTTTTAAGCATACTATCCAAGCGATCCGATCATTCAAGTTTTGTATTGATCTGGCAAAAAAATCGTATGCCCTCGATCCGATCCGAAAATAGCTGGATCGTATGTCAGCCGATCCGATCTTTCAAAGGATCGGATCGGAACGGCGCATCCCTATCTTGGACCGCACACGCACAGAGGGCCTAGTCAACTGGCAAACGCTCGACCGGTGACAGCGTCAAAATCGCTCATCAAATTCGCTAGGCTACATCGATATCGATAAGCTAAGGGATATAGAACATACAGGCTTGTCTTAGTATTTTTTTGTTTGATGATAATGTAACGCTTATGTAAGATTAATAAAAAGGTAGTAACCACACCGATCCTTTTGAGTTTTAGTGAATTGAATGTCACTTTACTAAGAAATTCGGGTAGACTCCTTGAGACAATTTGAAAAATGAATCAATCGCTTTTTTCGCCGGAAGTTCGCCAGGCAAGCACGTTTGTAAATAAGTACTTATAATGATGACGAGTGACTTACCTACCATAAAATGATATTGATATGAGACCAAACCCATTTTTCAGCTTATAATATAAATAAATTAAGACTGAAGACCACAAGCAAACGCTTGCTGCCAAGAATTTCTCAAATATTAACAACTTGACGTCCGTCTGTAATGAAATAAGTGATAACACTAAATGTTACAAACCGCGCGAACATTTAAACAGTTTGATCTTAGATGCGAGTACCCACTAGGTAGTGATTAAAACGTTTGCATCTTGTATGAGTACATCGCCTGAAGTAACTCTATGGCGTAGCGGCTAAGGCTTTCGGGTTTAGTTGTCTAACTACAACACCTATCACATTACTTTTCTAATTGATTATTGTCCTAAATAAAATAAGTAGTGAGATATTGGGCATTCTAACTCACTTTCGTTCGGTCGCAGATGCGACCTCGCTTGTTCGTTAGAATGCCCAATATCTCGAACGTATCGCAGTTTTGCAATGGATAGCATACCATCTTCTGTTTTCATGTCGTCCGTTTGAGATGTACAATATTTTAGAATGAGTATCGGCACGAAAAGTATGCAATTATATTAAGAACGTTAAAAACAAAATAAATGTAAATAGCCGATGTTGTCAATTAATTGGTTCATAATACAATTATTTAAACACCAGTTTCGTAATTACTTTAAAACGCATCATCAGCATTTAGTTGCCCGCCTCCCGCTGCGCGCGGCTTCGTTGCGCCATGCGGATGCCGGATGTAGCGATATGACGCATTACCAATACTCATACCTAAATCACTACCTAAATGCACCCGTTCCTGATTATTTACTATAATCGATGAATGAAACAAAATATTATTTGAATGTGGTCCGACGTTTGTATTCGTTTATCAAAACTAAGTAAAATTCATATGGGATGATAAGATGTTTAGTAAACAAAACAGAGAGCATTTTATTTTCGTCAAATTACGATTTCTAAATTTGATTCCTGATTGATTCAATATGACGAAAACCGATTATCTTATTTCGACATAGATGTTTAATATATTAAAATAAGAAATAAATATTGTAGGTTGTAACAATTTTTCACAATATACATATAAATCATCATAAAGAAACTGCATCTTGTTAATTTTATACTACACAATGATAAATTAAGTTCTAAAATATAAAAATAAATATTCTGTATTCTTTGTGTGATTAAACATTTTACATTAAATAATTTACATTAAAATATTTACTGTCACAGATGTCGCCATACTAAAATGTCTTTTCGTTATCCTTGCTCTAACCACTGAGCTACCGTGACATTCTTTACTCGTTACGAATTTTGTCAATGATGGGATAGTTATGCATTATAAATAGTTAACATAAATAATATTCAAGTTGTTATAAACTTTTTTAGTTTTCCTTAAATACCGCCTCTGTGGTCTAGTGGTTAAGACATCAGACCTTAGACCAGAAGTCCCGGGTTTGATTCCTTTATATTAATTTATTTTATTTACTATAAACGATCGCTTCGGTGGCCAAGTGGCAAAGCGCTCGGCTCGATACTCGAGAAGGTCATGGGTTCAATTCCTAAATTTTGTCAATGACTGGATAGTTATGCATTCTAGATAGTTAACATAATTAATATTCAAGTTGTTATATTTTTTTTAGTATTCCTTTAATACCGCCTCTGTGGTCTAGTGGTTAAGACATCAGGCCTCAGACCAGAAGTCCCGGGTTAGATTCCTATAATCATTTATTTTATTTACTATAAATGATAGGTTCGGTAGCCGAGTGGCAAAGCGCTCTTACCGACACCGAAGGTCCTGGGTTCAATTCCCAGGTCGGGCAAAGTGTGTTTGTGATGATCACCAACTCGCATTTGACAAGCGTGGTGTAATCACCACGATGGGTATTAAGCCAATATGATAGCGATTTCAATGATGGAGGCCTTTGCCCAGCAGTGGGACATAATAAGATAAATGATATGAACATTTTTCTTTTTATTTATAAACTTGTTTATAACTGAAAATTTTAAACGCGGATATTTAGGGTAGTGGCGCCAGTGTTCAACATATTTTTTCCTTTTAATCATAAAAAACTGATTTTAGTATTTAGCAACAATTGAATACAGAACACCTGCCTCCTAGCTGTCATCCCGTAGAATTTCAATGAAAATCTGTTATTTTTTGTGATGAAAACTGTGTTGAACACTGGTGTGAAAGTGTTGAACACTGGTCCCAATACGATATGTAGGTTGTACGTATTTCATCACTCTATTTCCGTCCTTCACGCAAATTCACGTTGCTGCAGAAATGCTTTTGTGCACAAATGCACAATGCGTTAGGGTTGGCAAAAATATTGCTACAGCAAACGTTGCTCTCATCGCAACGTTTTCACATTCGAAACCATATTGATGAATTTTTATAATGGAGATATCAAGCAATTTTAAGGCTTTTTACTTTTTTCTGTATTAATTATTTCTGTTTTTATTTTGTAAGTATTGTGTTTCTAAAACGGAAAGCTATGGTAAAGTTTAATAATTGTTGAACACAATAGTGTTCTGTTAATAGTTTAATGGAAATCAGTATTTTGTTACAAAAATATCAAGAGTCAGTAAACCTAATGAAAATCCAGTATAATATTGATTATAAATTATGATTAGCATGATATTAGACAATAACTTATGTTAAGAAAAATAGAAAGAAAAAACATTTACTCATTAAATTGTTATTGTTATGCCCTTACAGAGCGCTACATTGTTTATTTTGACACCTTTTGTACCTATCTATTTCATTACTATGTACACCAATGTGGCATGCAATAATAATATAGAAGAACACCAATGAAATAACCAAACGAATAAACAATTAAAAACCACAACAAAATTCTAGAAACGAATAAACAATTAAAAACCAAATAAACAATTAAAAACCACAACAAAATTCTAGAAACGAATAAACAATTAAAAACCACAACAAAACTCTAGAATGTTTTAATTAAATAAAATTACCTAAATTACCAATATTCATTTTAAATTATATAGATTTATTTTCACATACGTGACGTGAGACGCCGTTTTCCATTCTAAACTTTTTGTGACAACCCTAACACATTTTGCCAAATTATCAATATTTGCCAATAAAATCGAGTATTATTCGATCAGTGCTTCATTCTGTCTGTGCCTTCATTACCATCGCGCTACATCTGCAAGAAGTCTTAGAAGTTCTTCGTCAAGCTGTACCACGTCGATCTCTACAGTCTACAGTTCATAGTGAGTTTCCCGATACCTACTACAACTAAAATGTAAGTTGTTTCAAGTAACTAACAAAAATATTCTAAGTCCTAAACCTTGTTAAAACACTTAGAATATTTTTCACTATCACATTCTCCAGTGATGGAAAAGGCTAGTTTCTGTTTGCATGTGCTAATGATTGATTATTTCACAGGTCTGATTCTGAGTACGAGAGTAGCGGCCCGGTGCAGTGCGAGCGCGCCGAGCCCAAGCAAGTGAAGGAGTCCGTTAAGCGCAAGTCGTCGGCCTGTGATTCTGAGTACGAGAGTAGCGGCCCGGTGCAGTGCGAGCGCGCCGAGCCCAAGCAAGTGAAGGAGTCCGTTAAGCGCAAGTCGTCGGCCTGTGATTCTGAGTACGAGAGTAGCGGCCCGGTGCAGTGCGAGCGCGCCAAGCCCAAGCAAGTGAAGGAGTCCGTTAAGCGCAAGTCGTCGGCCTGTGATTCTGAGTACGAGAGTAGCGGCCCGGTGCAGCGCGAGCGCGCCAAGCCCAAGCAAGTGAAGGAGTCTGTTAAGCGCAAGACCTCGGCTAACAGAAGCGTTCCGACCGACCGTTCGAGGTATAATAAATTATTGTTATAGCGATAATTGTAGTTTACATTGTCTCTTGCATTGTCTAATGTGGATTATCACTGCAAATGTAATCTTATGTGTGTTTTTCTTCACAGGTGTTAGTAGATTTTGTATACTTTTTTAACAGAACGCTTTTACTTTTTCAGAACTAATAAGAAAAAAGCACCGGCTCCTAGTTTCGACGTGTTCAACCTACAAGAAGGTGAACTGCCTACCGACCGCGACCGAAGGAGCTCAGCGACGTCGGTGCTATACAATCGTGTTGCTAACGGGCAGACGCGGCGTACCGCGCACCTCGACGGCTCATTCTACATCGAGTTGAAAGTCTTCGACTCGGAGGACGTCGATGCTGGCGGCGACGACCTGTGGAAGAAGTCGTTGTTGGGTTGAAGCTGCGCACCAACAACGACACTCCGCACTGGGATCACGTGCAGAAGTTTGTGAGGCAAGCGAGCTCTCTATTTGAATCGGAGCCCACGTTCTACTCTAATAATATTAAATTTAAATAAGTAGGCTGTAATTTAATTTAATTTAATAATTTAAATTAGTAGTCTGTAATTTAATTAGTATACTTTATAAACAAAATAAATACATATTGTACATCGAGCGTTTATAATTCACCAACATAAATTTCAATCAGGCTTCAATAATTAACATAACTTTAAGTAATTAATCAATTAATCATGCCTTTCTGTTCAGTTTGTAGTTTGACTGTGGATAGCAAGCAGTGGATAGGGCACTTAAGAAGTAGAAAGCATAAGCAACATACTGACAACGTAATTAGTTTAGGTCAGGGTATAGAAAAAGTGAACTCTGCTTTTCGTAACCGTTTAGCTACCTATAGAATAACTGCTCGAGACGAGAGTGAGCAACTATCTTTATCTGTTTTCTTTGATAACCTTCGAGATAAAGTTAAATCTTTGATAGACCAGTCTCTTGCTATCCACAACTGCATAAAAGTTAATTTTGAAGTATATTTGTTATTTTTAATGATAAAAAATAGCACTCAGGAAGTAAAATCATTTGGAACTAAAAATATAACGATTTGCTTCAATTATGATTTTACAAATTTATTCTCAGATATAGTTAGCAATTTAATGAAGAAGGTAAGTGAGTTTGAACAACGGGATAGCGGGTGGACATTACTCAGTAATAGTCACATTGAAATTAACATAAATAAATACCAACCGCTTCGTGGATCTATGTACATTGATTTGCCGCAAAGCATTAAAACTAAAAAGGCTTGTGTAAATATACGTAATGAAGATATGTTTTGTTTTTTGTGGTCGGTCACAGCGGCTCTTTATCCTGTCAGTAAGAACGTTCAGAGAGTATCGTCGTATCCACATTGCAGTAATCTGTTCAACATTGACGGAATGGATTTTCCTGTAACTTTTTCTGATATTAGTATGTTTGAAAAAAATAATGCAAATATAAGAATCAATGTTTATGGATTAGAAAACGGTAAACAGATTACTGGACCGTTGTATAAATCACAGTACAGCAAACGAAACCGAAAAACTGTTAATCTATTATTACTAGAAAAAGATAAGTGCTCACATTATTGTCTTATCAAAGATTTGTCTCGTTTGGTCAGAAACCAAATTACAAAACATCATGGTAAATTATTTTTTTGTGATGAATGTCTCCTATTTTTCAGATCTAACGATGATATAGATTCTCATATATGTGCTGGCGTAATGACCCAACTGCCTCGAAAGGGTTCGGTAATCGAGTTTAAGAATTATGATCGGAAACAGAATGTGCCTTTTGTAATTTACGCCGACTTTGAAACCATGTTGGTCCCGGTGCAGGGGTGCGAGGCTGACCCGGGTATCGCGAGCACCGCTGATCGTCAGGTGCACGTTCCTATAGCATTCGCTTACTACATAGTTTGTTCGTTCGATCCCAGTAGAAATCGTCTTGTGTCTTACCGTGGAACCGATTGTGTAGATAAATTTGTTAAAAGTATTTATCATGACGTTCATTGGATTAATAGCCAACTATCGAATAACGTCCCGATCATATTTAATAAGGAAGACGCAGTTGATTTTAAAATGACCACTCGTTGTCATATTTGTCAAAATTTACTATTCAACGACAGAGTTAGAGACCATTGTCATTTGACTGGTAGATATCGCGGGGCGGCACATAACTATTGTAATCTGATGTTTAAGCTTCCTAAATTTATACCAATCTTCTTTCATAATCTTTCGGGTTACGATTGCCATCTTTTTATAACTAAACTAAGAGAAGCTCATGGTGCACTTAAAATAATAGCTAAAAATAAAGAATCTTATGTTTCGTTTACAAAGTTTATACAAGTTTCAACAAATGAATGCGTACAACTACGGTTTGTTGATTCCTTTAAGTTCTTGTCAACTAGCTTAGATAAACTGGCTAAAAATATGACACCGAGTCAGTTTGAACATTTGAGAAACTTTTTCCCTTGTTCAAAGCAATTCAAATTACTTACACGAAAAGGTGTCTATCCCTATGACTATATGAACTGTATAGAGCGTTATGCGGAAAAAAATCTCCCAAGCGTTGATGACTTTTACAATTCATTAAACAATGAGAATATTTCGTCTTCTGATTACCAGCATGCACAATTAGTGTGGTCAGAGTTTAAGATAAAAAACCTCGGCGAATACACTGATCTTTATCTTAAGACCGATGTACTGTTACTGACAGATATTTTCGAAAATTTTAGAAATACGTCAAAACTACATTATCAACTCGACCCTGCATTTTATGTAACTGCTCCTAGTTTGTCTTTTGACGCCATGCTTTTGAAGACTGGTATAAAGTTAGAGCTTATTGATGACTTAGCAATCATAAGAATGATACAAGATGGGATAAGAGGAGGTATATGTATGTGCTCGCATCGTTATGCTAAAAGCAATAACAAATATATGGAACATTTTGACCCGCGAAAAGATGAAGTTTTTATTGTATACGTAGATTGCAATAACTTATATGGATATGCTATGTGTCAACCTTTGCCTTTGTCTGATTTCAGGTTTCTAAATCAAAAAGAGATAGAAAACCTACAAATAACTGATGTAAAAGATGACGCGGATCATGGATATATTTTAGAAGTAGATTTGATTTATCCTAAACACTTGCACAGCACGCATAATGATTTACCATTTTGCCCAGAGAAATGTATTCCTCCTGGAGGCAAGACTTCGAAACTTATTCCCAATTTATATGATAAATATAAATACGTTATACATTACGTTCACTTAAAAAATTGCATTAAACATGGTTTAATATTGAAAAAAATACATCGTGTTATAACTTTTCGTCAAAAAGCCTTTTTAAAGAAATATATTGACCTTAACACTGAGCTTAGACAAAAGGCTCTTTCCACATTTGAGCAGGATTTCTTTAAACTACTTAACAATAGTATATTCGGTAAAACCCTTGAAAATAGTGAAAACCGAGTGAATGTTCAGTTAGTGAACCAATGGAGCGATTATGACAATAAAACAAAAAAAAAGTTAAGTGCTGATTCCTTAATAGCTAGACCAAATTTTCACAGTGCATCTATATTCTCAGAGAATTTGGTTGCTATTCAAATGAAACCAGAAAAGATAGTTTTAGATAAACCCATTTACATCGGTTTTTCTGTTTTAGAGCTATCAAAAAAACACATGTACGATTTTCACTATTCCATTATCCAACCGCATTATAGGGATCTCGTTAAACTGTGCTACACTGATACAGACAGTTTTATCTATAAAATACATACTAGTGATTTTTACTATGATCTCCAAAAGCATTTTTTAGCTTATTTTGATACCAGCAACTATAGTCCAAGTAACCCATATAACTTATCACTTTTAAATAAGAAAGTACCAGGTCTGTTCAAAGATGAAATGGGTGGTAAAATAATAAATGAATTTGTTGGGTTACGTCCAAAGTTATATTGCATTCAATCTGAGAAGGTTACTTTGAAAAAAGCCAAAGGTGTGAAAAAATGTGTTGTCCGAGATATAAATAAATCTGACTACGAAAAAACTTTAATCAGTGGTGAACTGATACGTAAACAGAATTTACTGTTTAAGTCACTAAAACACGAGATACTTACACGCAGTGTCAATAAAGTTGTATTATCTTCAAACGATGATAAGCGTTTGATATCAAAAAACAGCATTGAAACTGTTGCTTGGGGTAATTGCTCAATTTTATGTTGAAGGTGTTTTATTGAAATTTATGTTGGTAACTTGTACAGTAAAATTATTATATTATTATAGTAACTGTTTTATAAACCTGTTATAATCGTTTATAATACCGAATTAAATAGCTTGCAACTTCTATTTTATCCTCTCTATCTAAATGGTTGTCTGGAAGAGAATATTTTAAAGCGATGTGTAAACCTGCTTCTAATATGCTTCAACATTGTCATAAAAAGTCTAGTTTGTGTTAGATTTACGTTAAAGTTATAAGTATAAGTATTCGATGTTAAATATATACATAAATAAATAAATAATAAATCAAGTTATCTTTAAACGGGTAATTGCTCAATTTTGTGTTGAAGGCGTTCGATTGAAATTTATTTGGTAACTTATATAGTTATTTTATTATATTATTATAGTAACTATTTTATAAACCTGTAATAATAGTTTATATTAAATTGTTAGCAACTCCGATTTTGCAGTTTATTAGCTCTCTCTATTCAAATAGTT
The DNA here is from genome assembly GCA_963921215.1 of Scoparia ambigualis. Taxonomy (NCBI): domain Eukaryota; kingdom Metazoa; phylum Arthropoda; class Insecta; order Lepidoptera; family Crambidae; genus Scoparia; species Scoparia ambigualis. The sequence continues at coordinate 21,444,393 of OY992524.1, forward strand.
GTCTGGAAGAGATTTTTTTAAAACGTTGTGTAAACCTACTCCTAATAAGTTTCAACATTGTAACAGTTATAAAAAAGTCTAGCTTGTGTAAGATTTACGTTAATGCTATAAGTATTCGATGTTAATATATAAAAATAAATAATAAATCAAGTTATCTTTAAACGGGTAATTGCTCAATTTTGTGTTGAAGGCGTTTCATTGAAATTTATTTGGTAACTTATATAGTTATTTTATTATATTATTATAGTAACTATTTTATAAACCTGTAATAATAGTTTATAATACCGAATTAAATTGTTAGCAACTCCGATTTTGCAGTTTATTAGCTCTCTCTATTCAAATAGTTGTCTGGAAGAGAATTTTTTAAAACGTTGTGTAAACCTACTTCTAATATGTTTCAACATTGTAATAGTTATAAGAAAGTCTAGCTTGTGTTAGATTTACGTTAATGCGTATTCGATGTTAATATATACATAAATAAATAAATAATTAGTAAATCAAGTTGTCTAATATCGGTGGTTTTATTTATTTCATTCACGGTCAAAGTACATGCCCCGCATTAAGGTCAACGCCCACTAAGTGCAAACCATGCAATTTCGTAATTCGCTCGCTTAGTAATATAATAATTCATATTTATATCACCGTTGCTTAGAAAGACACGTTTTGAACTCTCTGGTAAGTGTAAATACTTAAAAAATTTAAATACTTAAAAAAAAAAAAAAACTTTTGTTCTTTCTGTTACAGATCATGACTGAATCGTCGGAAATCGTATTTTCGCAGTACGCCCAAGACCCTCTTGAAAATTTTACTCAGCAATGTGAGGAATTGTTTGGTAAACAACCCACCAAATTAAAGATCGACAAGAGAAACAGCAAGCAAAAACGAGAACCTTCAAAAAAGAATGGTGTTTCGTTGAAGTCATTCGTCATCAGTAAGGAGCAAAGAGGATCAAGACTGATACAAATTAAAATATTGGATTTGGCAGCGGATCAGGCAGCGAGGACGACGGCACAGGGAGCCGATGGCGACGACGATGAAAGTGTGGTGCTCAGTGCCCAGTACGTGGTGCAGGATCCGGTGGATGAAATTATGGACCTTACGGAAACCTTAGTTAGAAAGATCTCGAAAAGATTGTGCGGTGATAGTTATTAATTTTATAGGATAAGATTAAGACTGTAAATATACTTTATGTGATATAAATAATTATTGTTTATTGTTGTTTATTAATATTAGTAGGTATTTATGTAACTGATTATTATTAAAGTTGAAAGTAGATAAAGAAAATGTTTTTATTTCTAAAATTTTATTTTATTCTATTTAATAAAATATGCACAAAGAAAATATAAATGACCTATGAATAATATTACTTCCTAATTAGAGAATTTAACACACTGACAAACAGATTTAAAAACATGTAGTTTTTTATAATGTTCTTTACTAAAGATCATATATTATTTCAAAAAGTAAAAGAAATACATTTATTATCATTACACCTTTATTTAAAAAAAATGTTTTAAATACATTATAATTTGCTATAATAAAAAGTTCATGTTTTTTAAAAGAAATCATGCTTAAATTTATCGTAGTACCACATTTTAAGACATAGTACATTTTTTAATGCACAATTCTTATTGTGATGAACACAATACAAATTTGTGTTTTCTTTCTCACAGTAATCATTATATAATTTTAAAAAATTGGGACAACCTTTTTCCTCTAATTCTATTATTTCACAATCTTGACATAACTCTCGAATCCACATTATTTTTTCCAATCCCTTGGTTAACACTTTTTTGCCATTTATATAAGGAACAATTACTCTTCGAAATTCACGATAATCGATGAATCCTTCACTCCAAGTGAGCCCTCGATTTTTTTCTAACCATCGAACTTGCTTTTTTTCTTCATTTGATAGAGTTTTAAAAGTATAGGGTGGTTTAATTAAAAATGTTTGTGTGTGGTCTTTGGTTGCTATTGCTAACTCTTTAATAATGAAATTATTTTTTGAATCCTTAAATCCTTGCAGATCCACTATTATTGTATTGCTGTTCATGATATCTTCTTTACAATATTGCTCAAAGGTTTGTATTCAAATATACAATCGTTCAGTATGAGACAGTATGCAGCGGTCTGATCAGGTATCTCTTGATCTGCTTCGATTTCAACTCTCACATCAATCGATCCTTTTAATGATTCGTGTTGGCGAGAACAGTCAATTACGAATAAAGGAGCAATAGCCTTGAATTCTTTTAAAGACAGCAAGGGTTCTGATCGGCGACCGTGATAAGACTGCTGAAATCTGGCGTACTGCTCATATAATAAAGAAAACTTAACATCTGAGAAACTGACATTTAGTCCTTCATAAGGGTAATACGATGAATTCAAAAATACTCTTACATCACGTATATTGCAATGGTCGAACTCTGCCATAGACATTTCCGCATTATGTTTTCGGTTGGTTTGTAAAGCTATAACAACGAATCTCGGTTTTTCTATTTGCGATGAAGTTTTAATAGACCAAGAATGTTTACGCGTTTTGGGTAGTAATGGGTATTCATATAAGTCCCAATCACGAAATGCTAGTGTGATAGCTCTATCTTTTTCTAAATGTTTTAACAAATGAATTTTCTCACGATCTGACACCTTAACATGCGGAACGCGCCAAACAATTTTACTTATTATTATATTTTCTACAACTTGTTCCTTATTTAATTTCAAGGCATTGACATTTGTGTTGCTTCTCAAAAGTACTAACTCGTGTTTACAGTTTATAATAATTTTTTCATAATCTTCTGCAAAACCTAATAGTTTGTTTAATGGTATTGAAGCAGAAAATGCGCCTCCACTAACATTGGTGGTTCCTGAAGTAGACCAACCCCAAACTCTAGCACTTTTGGATTCATTTTCATTTAACGATAAATAGGATTTCATTGTTGTTGTTATGCCTGCATTTTTAATTTTATCTATTTCGATTCCATTTAATTCATAGCGAATGTCTTGAAATAGAAATAACGCTGGATTATTAACAAAATGCACACTTGACACTTTTTCTTTAGTAGTACTGTTATACACATCCGCTTTGCCCTCAATATACAAAGCGCTGAGTGAAGGCAACACATACAAATCTTGTTGATGAATGGGTATTCGTATTTCATCATTATTGTTGAAACTTGTTACATACGGTTTGTATGAATGATATTCAAAACTTTCAATGCTGTTATCATATGACGTTGGTTGAGATATATTTAAATAATTCATTTTAGCAAGCCTACTAGCTTTAGGAAATCTTTATTATTTTTAGTAAGTTTCTTTTTTAGTAAAAGCGGTGTTCTTTTAGTAGATGATCTTTTATAACTGACTTGAGTACAAACTGTAGCAGTGTTTTTATTGAAATTTATCATTTTTTTCTAAAGTGCAAGTATAGTTGTACTTCTTCACCTCGTAAATTAATTTGCTTATTATGACCGTCTAGTAATCTAATATTAATCGCACTAATTGAATTTTGGTTGACTGGAAAATATATTAAGTTTTTGGGTATCTCAATAACTCGATAGCCTGGTGGCACGTTAGGTACAAATTCATAAATTATATGGCTTGCTTTTCCATTCACGAATGATCCTCCAACTACGTCACATTCGATGCGCACGATGGTTGTAGATAAAATGCTGACTGGATACCGAGATTCACAACTTATATTAGCCTTTATTGTTTCCCTAGCAAAACCTAAAATTTTACCGATGGAATTACTTTTCCCAAAGTGAACATCTTCTGAACAGAATATTTTGGTTTTGAGTGTATTATTATTACAACTCAATTTTAATGCAGTATTCTTGACGTTGCCTTTTAAAAAATCACAAATATCTTGAAGTTCATATGATCCTTCTGGAATTTCAATGACCTCATTATTACCATAATAAAACTTATTATTTCTTTCATCTATATTAGGAATAGAATTAAATGTAGAAAAGTACAGAAGTCCACACTCGTATTCTCCACGTAATTCTAAAGTAGGTGAGTAGTTTGTTACGAGGGAGGCTCCCTGCCCAGTTATGGATACAGTGAAAGACATTATTATACTGTCAAGTTATTTTAATTTTAACCTTTATATAAATATTTTTTTCCAATACTTTCTTAAAAATAATAAACAAAGATGACCGCAGTTCGTAGTGCCAAAAGTTTGATACTGTTTGTAATTATAATTTATGTGCATATTTTTCAAATACTTTATTAATTCTAACGGAGGTTTTAAGTTACCAAAACTGTTAAAGTATTCACAGTATTCATTTTGCTTGACATAGGCTACCCAGTGAGTTCCCGGATTTCTGGAACTATCTAAATTTAGAATAGCACACTCAATTTTTCTTGGTTTTGATGGTAACGTATCTCGCATAAAAACGCCACGAAAATATGGAATATGAACCGAGTGCTTTAATATATCTAAATTAGTGAGTGCTCGTTTGGGTAACCGTTTAATTAGTTTTTTGGAGGTTGTAAGTACAAGCCCGCTCCTTTTTTGTGAGACTTCAAATACAATCCTTTCCCAAGTGCAACGGCTTCCATCATCTTGTTATGTCGTTCAGATTCTTGAAGATTTTTTTGAGCAACCTTGTAATCGTTAACAGCCTTTGTTATACCTGCAGCACCTCCAGCAAGTGAACCAAGAGCTGATAAACCAGCAAAGATTGGTATGAGAGGTAACAACCCACCAGTTTTCGGAACAGGAATGCAGCGTGGGAAGCGTATTCCTTTTACATTAGAAAACACTTTTTTTGCAGCTGCATGTGCATATTTTATAGCCTTTCGGTTGTCATTACATTTTAATTTTTTCATTTGCTTTTGAATTTTTTTAACACCTTTCATGAATGACCGTACTCCTGCTCCGGCTCTAAGTTTTGCTTTCATTGCATTTTTTACTATCCATGATGCAATCTTTTCTCCTTTCCCAGCATCTTTCGATTTCAATCTTTTCTTTGCCATATTTAAAAGTTCTAAATCGGCGTTATGTCTAACGTTCCAATCTTTATTATTGTAAGCGATATCGTGGTACATGCAAGCTTCATCCAATTTATTTATACCTCGTTCGCCCTTGAGTAATCTTTTCTTAAGTTTTGTGCCTGGTCCACAAAATTGATATCCAGGTAAATGTAACTCAAACGGAATGTTATTTATTAAGTTGTTAATAATACCACTTCCTTCCGTCATCGATGATTATAAAGTGAGCGTATAAATAATAATGCTTAGTTTATATTAAAGCACCAATAAATTTTTATCAATCCAACTGTTTTCACCGTCACTGAGACCTAACCATTTGACAAAGAGTTTGTTTCCTTTTCTTTTCAAAACCTTTTCAATAAGATAAATATCTGGAAATTTGGTTCTCTGTAATTCATGCTCGTAAAAAGATCCTAAAATTCTCTGTTTATTTTTGTCTTCCAAGTGATAAGTAACTGGATTTGTATGATTGACTTTAATAACATAAAATATTTCTGTTGACCAGATTGGAGTATAACCTTTGTAGAAATCCTCTTTGTATTTACTTATCCGGACTTGATCACCAACATGGAACTTAAATTTTTGATGTTTTCTGGTAATTTGTGATTTAATAATGTTAGACCTAACAATCATCTGGTTTTCTTTGCTAACATCAATAGGCCTTAGTTTTGTTACACGGTGAATAGTGTTATTGTAGCATAGTACAACGTCTTCCAAATTTTTTTGTATCCATTGATATTTACCGCAGACGCTAAATAATTTGTAAAGATGACTTTTTAGAGTTCTTATTACTCTTTCAACAATTGCTGCTTTTTTTACAGAGTAAGTGGAGTAATGATTTATGTTATATTTTATCGTCAATTGTTTAAAATTTTTATTGTAAAATTCTTTGCCTAAATCTGTTTGTAAATTTTTGGGCTTTCGAGATGACGTGGTTAATATATTTTGCATTGCATTTGTAACACAACTTTTATTCTTTGACTTCAAAGGATTAACCCACACATATTTCGATAAAGTATCAATTACGACTAAAACATATTTATATCCTTTATTAAACTGTGAGTACTTTTGAAAGTCTATAAGGTCTGCTTGCCATAAATCATCTATTCCTTTTATGATTGTACTTCGACGTGGAAAATTTCTTCTCGCCGCTCTGTGAAGTTCGTCTACAATTTCTTTCTTACTCATTTTTGTTTGGCTTGAATCATACGGTCTATTTCTATTTTTGAGTAAAACATAGAAGACAAACGGTCTGTACTCGCTGATTCCAAGTTCTTTAAATAAATTAATACACGACTATTAACTTGGCTTATTTCGTTTCTCAGCTCTTGAACTGTTTTATCCAAATATGCTTTATTTACAGCTTCATCGTCCTTGTCTGGAGACGACAAGCCTTTTAGTTTGGATGATTTTAAATCGTATTCTCCCGTTTCAGACTTCTGTAACGTATCGCTATAGATATCAATATGTTCAGATAATCGTAAACGTTTATGAACGTGATGACCAAATTTATCTATATTCATTGCGGTCCCGATGCTTTGTTTACTGTAAGTATACTGCACAAATTTCCCGATGCTATTTGTTTTTATTCTTTGTTTATGATACCGGCTTCGTGAAGTTCCTCGATGATTGCAATAATTTCATTATCTAACCCAGTGTTACCAGCATCTCGTGATGCGAACAGTAATTTCAGTCGTTTTACTAACTCGTTAGGATCGTCCCAGTAAACTAAATCTGTATTTCTTTTTACTCTTTTTACGAGTTCAATACCTTTTCCTCGAGGAATACTCTCTGTACTAGTGGTCGGTTTTCTAGAGATTTTGAATAATGGCTTTATAATATTCATGTATTTAAATCCCTTGTTGCTATTTATTGGTTTAGGGGGATCATAATTACGTCTGTGTGCATTAGTATCGATAAGTAGTAGTTTATAGTTTTCAAGGTCGTTATCTGTGATATCATCTAGATTTGGTTTCTTTTTAAACAATAGTTCTTTTAAACCGAGAGTTTTTCTCAAATTATGATTTCCAATTATTAGAGTGGTGCCGTCATCATAAACGCGACTTTTTCCAAGCATAAGTTTTCCTTGTTCATTTCTTATTCCAAAAGGTATAGCACTAAATACTTCAGATGAAGTAGACCATGATAAAGATTGATTTTTAACGTTTGGCGATGATTGTAGCGATTTGAACGAACCTTCACTCACATCATGGTCTTGAGTAGGTGATACAGTAAGGGTTTTGTCGGTTGTTCGGAATTTTTCATGATTTTCTTCATCATCTTCGCTACTTTGTTCGTTAAATTCTTCAATAGACGAATACGACTCTTCGCTTTCATTATTCTCTATTTTTTTAAATAAAGGGTTATAAAAAGTCTCTTTGTCATGTTGCTTTTCATCATTTTTATTTGCTATCATATTAAGAGGGCCAACTATGGGTTTAAATATTGTTTCTAAAGTATTATTTCTTGTAGTTTGTGCATCCTTTATCATGTCGAACTTTCTTTTAACAGCTGATGCTGATTTAACGATTTGTCTCTTTAGATCTTTTTCCATTTTATTGGGTTTCCTTTTATCTCCGAATCTCATGTGGAAATGATTTATAAATATAATAACATCCGTATATGTAGTTATTAATCTACGACTATAAATGTATCAAACGTCATTCTATAGCATCCTTTATTTCGCTCACAATCCTTATTTATGACAATATAATTGTATGGTATTTTCCAAACAGTTGAACACATTTCACGGAATTGAAGCCATGACATATCAGACCCTACATGCTCATCATAGACATGTTTTAAATTTACGTCGTCTTGTTTAAATAATATAATCATGTTAGAATTGTCTCTTACGAGTTGTTTAGGTATTTTGGTGTAAGTTTGATTGATATAAAAACAATCAATATTCCTATGACGCCCCATAGCAAAATAGTTACGGATGTTGTTTTGATTTTCACTAGCAACATCATCGAAAATAATAATGGAATCAGGTGACGCTTCGTGAGGGCTCAATATTTCGCTATTATGATTATATTTGTGAAATGATGTACCTGGAACCAATTCTAAAACTTTTTCGAGATAACTGTATTTAGGTTGATACAAAGATTTTGAATACACGTACAGGTTTCGAAATCGTGGACCATCTTTATGTAATAATAAACTTATTACTAGGTTGGTTTTCCCGCAATTAGATGGACCGCAAACAATACAACGGATTGTATTTGGCAATAACTTTCCATGTCGACTTGCCCCTGACAATGAAGTTGGACAAATACATTCCAATTTTAACGATTCTTTTTGTTTTAAGAATTTCATTATATATTATGATTAAAAATTAAATTTGACTGCAGTGTTAAAAGGATTTTACAGAAATGACAACATAAAATGGTTGCTACGCTTAAATAACGAAAATACCAATAATCCACATCGATTATTGGGCGTTCTAATTCACTTTTTCAAGAGAGCGAACGGAGTGAGCGAACGGTGAAATGTTTGTACATTTTTACAAATAACAATATTTGTCCGTTTGAGATGTACAATATCTGTACATCTAAAACGGACGACATGAAAACAGAAGATGGTATGCTATCCATTGCAAAACTGCGATACGTTCGAGATATTGGGCATTCTAACGAACAAGCGAGGTCGCATCTGCGTTAGTTAGTAGCGGTAGGTTATCTACCATCTGCGGTAGGTTAGTTAGAATGCCCAATATCTCACTACTAAAATAAAATAAAAAACATTCCAAGTACATGGTTTTGCTAGTTAAATTAAAACTAATTTTAAAATATGCAAACTAGCGAAGCAATGTACTTACTGTTACTTGAAAGGTAATGCTAGAGGTTCAACTAATGCAAAAAGTCCCCGCCCGCGTCGTACCGGTTTGTGATCTTGCCAGTTAGTTACGCAACTTTCACATTACCGAGCTAAAGGATGGGTAACCAAATAAAAAGCGTCTCGAGCTCCTCCGTGCTTCGGAAGGCACGTAAAGCACACTGCGGTTGTATTGGCTCAGGGCTTAAGCCTGTTATAGCCCAGTCTGCCTTAGTGCTGTCGTTCATGTGGGAACTTTCAGGACGTTCATAGGATGACGATGAAGACAATATCGCCTTAATATAGGATTGTTTCATTGTTACTTATTTATAGCGGTAGGTACCGAAAATAATTGAAATTAAAAGTCAAATCATTTATTAAATATACGCCTTACACAATGACATGATCGTGGTCTCTACGCGACAAGTTAAAATATTTATTTATTTTACATTATTTATTTCACTGCCATTCATTATGAGTTGGTTGATAATGTTTCGAAATAAAACATAGGATTATTTATATGTTTACCAAAAATAATTTTAAAACAATTAATTTTATATAATTACATAACATACTAGGGATGTTGATAATGAATCAAGTACAACTTTAAGCCATGTTTAATGCAGTTTCATTGTTGGATACGACATGTGGTACACATCCCTTCTTTATTGTGAGCCTGATGCAGCATTAAATATTGGTGTTATTATGATTAACCATGCTTTTTGAAAGTATCCAGAATCTCCTAAGAAATTGGAACAATATACTAACTTATAGAAAATTGTCATACATAAAAAGTTAGTAGGTAGTATATATTTACCAAAAATAATTTAAAAACAATTAATTTAATTTATTTATTTTATGTTCACAGGTGAATCGACAGTTCTATAAAAAGTATAACACTGAAAATGTGAAACAGCAAACCATTTACAGATTCACACAAATAAAAATGTGATAGTAACATTACAAACTCAAGCAACAATTACAATCGATTACTTCACAATCGCCAAATTGATAATAACTAAACTATTACAGAGTATGCTAGATATGGAACTTAATTTGTATTATATGTATAACAAGCCACCTTATGTTAAGCCACCTAATTAAAGAAAAAACAATATTATAACAAACACAATAGAACCCACCAGATTTAATAATCGGATAATAATAATGCAAGTTTATACATATAATTACCTTTGTATGTTGATAATGAATCAAGTACAACTTCAATAGCTTAATGTTATGACTAGTAGAAATTGATATAAGTAGGTACTTAAACATTATCTATAGGTACCTACTGCAAGTAAAATTAAATATCAAGTAAAAAGTAACATTAATGTTGTATTTCTTAATATATTCTTATTTCCTTACCTAACTCTCTCAAAGTCAAAGTTTATTAAATATGAGGCTTCACTTTCTCTTATTGACATTAAAACTATATGTGTATAAAAATAAATGCCAATTGTGTGTATAAGAAGGTACTGTTTTTTAGTATCTACCTAAGTAAATCTTTTTAATAAAGTACAATAAACTTAGAACTAAATTAACTTTATACTTAATTTTCCCCATCATATAAACCAAATCACTATTTTATGGGTTAAATATATTTATGGCACACTGTTCCTTTTCTTAAAATAAAAATGTTGTCAACGAAGGTACTGTTTTTTTGTACATAAGTAAATCTTTTTAAATAAAGCACAATAAACTTAGAACTAAATTAACTTTATACTTAATTTTTCCTCATCAAATAAACCAAATTACTATTTTATGGATAAATATATTTATGGCACAGAGTGCTCCTTTTTGTAAAATAAAAACGTTGTCAACATTAGAGCTCCACAAAAAAAATCATATAAATAACTAAATTCAACGATGCCAAAGCCATGTTCAATGCAGTTTCATTGTTGGATATGACATGTGGTACACACCCCTCCTTTCTTGTGAGTCTGATGCAGCATTAAATATTGTTGTTATTATCATTAACCATGCTTTTTGAAGGTATCCAGAATCTCCTAAGAAATTAGAACAATATACTTACTTATAGAAAATTGTCATAGATAAAAAGTTAGTAGGTAGGTAAGTACCTATGTATTATACAAAATTGCTTGATATTGTTTTTTACCAAATAACCATGTTTGTTCACCATTCTGAGGAAGTCCATCCTCCAAATTATGAGGTAACATTTAAGATTTTTGAATCGTCGTCTCAAATCTGCAAAACCACATAAAATAGTTTTATCTTTATGTCAATACTCCTTATTCTAGCAATTTTAACAAAACTGACATTTCCTGGTAAATCCCAATATAATAATAGGCATAATACTTACCTTTATTATGTAAGTAATAATTTATTTATTAAAACTTACCGTTTGAACGTAAGGACTGATATCTTTTCCTATTAAGAAAGATGCTTGTCTGTATAAGATTTATAGGGTATAGTCAATAGGTACACCTTACTAGACTTAGAGCCTCGGTTTAATACTCTAAGCTACCTGGCAAATTAAATCTTCATTGGAACCTGTAAAACAAATAGGCAATCTAAGTTATAAATTGATAAATGGACATTATGGATAGGTTACATTTAATATTTATACAAAAAGTCCCTTACTGTTGTCTTATTCTTGACCTTTCTTGTCATGATTAAAGGTACTTAGGTGGATTTATTTGGCCCAAATGTTTGTATGGTTTGAGAGCCCCTACAAATTGTTATGCAGCGACTTGCTCTTCGTTGCGGAAAATGTTGCATGACACACATTTATTTGGTCACTCACATCGCAACAACTACCTATATCAGCACGCAATTCCCGGCAGACCTTAGTTAGATATTTGAAAGTTCGTAAACGAGAACTCCGAGAACTATTCACAAGTACAACAAACTCGATTTCGTTAATTTGCTCCAAGTAACGTAGGGAAACATTTCTTCCTTAGCGCCTGAGCACTTGATTATCGCAGTCCACAATAGCCCTAAAAAGAGCATTTTAAACAAAACTTTCAACACAACACAACTATTCCTTCATCAGCTGATCAAACAATCGCCATTTTGTGTGAATTTTTATCTTCAATGTTTGAGTGATCGCTAGATTAGCGATTCTTGGCTTGTCAAACTGTCAATTAGGTCTATTTTAGCGTAAATTTTACGTCGTAGGTAACTTTTGCTTATGTCAATCCCATACATTCGGTTTATCGTAGCGAAGATTTCGTAGCGTTTAATTTGTTTGCCAATTGACTAGGCCCTCAGAGGGCCTAGTCAACTGGCAAACGCTCGACCGGTGACAGCTTCAAAATCGCTCATCAAATTCGCTAGGCTACATCGATATCGATAAGCTAAGGGATATAGAACATACAGGCTTGTCTTAGTATTTTTTTGTTTGATGATAATCTAACGCTTATGTATGTAAGATTAATAAATAGGTAGTAACCACACCGATCCTTTTGAGTTTTAGTGAATTGAATGTCACTTTACTAAGAAATTCGGGTAGACTCCTTGAGACAATTTGAAAAATGAATCAATCGCTTTTTTCGCCGGAAGTTCGCCAGGCAAGCACGTTTGTAAATAAGTACTTATAATGATGACGAGTGACTTACCCACCATAATATGATATTGATATGAGACCAAACCCATTTTTCAGCTTATAATATAAATAAATTAAGACTGAAGACCACAAGCAAACGCTTGCTGCCAAGAATTTCTCAAATATTAACAACTTGACGTCCGTCTGTAATGAAATAAGTGATAACACTAAATGTTACAAACCGCGCGAACATTTAAACAGTTTGATCTTAGATGCGAGTACCCACTAGGTAGTGATTAAAATGTTTGCATCTTGTATGAGTACATCGCCTAAAGTAACTCTATGGCGTAGCGGCTAAGGCTTTCGGGTTTAGTTGTCTAACTACAACACCTATCACATTACTTTTCTAATTGATTATTGTCCTAAATAAAATAAAATAAAAAACATTCCAAGTACATGGTTTTGCTAGTTAAATTAAAACTAATTTTAAAATATGCAAACTAGCGAAGCAATGTACTTACTGTTACTTGAAAGGTAATGCTAGAGGTTTAACTAATGCAAAAAGTCCCCGCCCGCGCCGCACCGGTTTGTGATCTTGCCAGTTAGTTACGCAACTTTCACATTACCGAGCTAAAGGATGGGTAACCAAATAAAAAGCGTCTCGAGCTCCTCCGTGCTTCGGAAGGCACGTAAAGCACACTGCGGTTGTATTGGCTCAGGGCTTAAGCCTGTTATAGCCCAGTCTGCCTTAGTGCTGTCGTTCATGTGGGAACGTTCAGGACGTTCATAGGATGACGATGAAGACAACATCGCCTTAATATAGGATTGTTTCATTGTTACTTATTTATAGCGGTAGGTACCGAAAATAATTGAAATTAAAAGTCAAATCATTTATTAAATATACGCCTTCACAGACACAATGACATGATCGTGGTCTCTACGCGACAAGTTAAAATATTTATTTATTTTACATTATTTATTTCACTGCCATTCATTATGAGTTGGTTGATAATGTTTCGAAATAAAACATAGGATTATTTATATGTTTACCAAAAATAATTTTAAAACAATTAATTTTATATAATTACCCTAGTATGTTGATAACGAATCAAGTACAACTTTAAGCCATGTTTAATGCAGTTTCATTGTTGGATACGACATGTGGTACACATCCCTTCTTTATTGTGAGCCTGATGCAGCATTAAATATTGGTGTTATTATGATTAACCATGCTTTTTGAAAGTATCCAGAATCTCCTAAGAAATTGGAACAATATACTAACTTATAGAAAATTGTCATACATAAAAAGTTAGTAGGTAGTATATATTTACCAAAAATAATTTAAAAACAATTAATTTAATTTATTTATTTTATGTTCACAGGTGAATCGACAGTTCTATAAAAAGTATAACACTGAAAATGTGAAACAGCAAACCATTTACAGATTCACACAAATAAAAATGTGATAGTAACATTACAAACTCAAGCAACAATTACAATCGATTACTTCACAATCGCCAAATTGATAATAACTAAACTATTACAGAGTATGCTAGATATGGAACTTAATTTGTATTATATGTATAACAAGCCACCTTATGTTAAGCCACCTAATTAAAGAAAAAACAATATTATAACAAACACAATAGAACCCACCAGATTTAATAATCGGGTAATAATAATGCAAGTTTATACATATAATTACCTTTGTATGTTGATAATGAATCAAGTACAACTTCAATAGCTTAATGTTATGACTAGTAGAAATTGATATAAGTAGGTACTTAAACATTTTCTATAGGTACCTACTGCAAGTAAAATTAAATATCAAGTAAAAAATAACATTAATGTTGTATTTCTTAATATATTCTTATTTCCTTACCTAACTCTCTCAAAGTCAAAGTTTATTAAATATGAGGCTTCACTTTCTCTTATTGACATTAAAACTATATGTGTATAAAAATAAATGCCAATTGTGTGTTTATGAAGGTACTGTTTTTTAGTAGTACCTACCTAAGTAAATCTTTTTAATAAAGTACAATAAACTTAGAACTAAATTAACTTTATACTTAATTTTTCCCCATCATATAAACCAAATCACTATTTTATGGGTTAAATATATTTATGGCACACTGTTCCTTTTCTTAAAATAAAAATGTTGTCAAAGAAGGTATTGTTTTTTTGTACATAAGTAAATCTTTTTAAATAAAGCACAATAAACTTAGAACTAAATTAACTATATTTATGGCACAGACTGCTCCTTTTGTAGAATAAAAACGTTGACAACATTAGAGCTCCACAAAAAAAATCATATAAATAACTAAATTCAACGATGCCAAAGCCATGTTCAATGCAGTTTCATTGTTGGATATGACATGTGGTACACACCCCTTCTTTCTTGTGAGTCTGATGCAGCATTAAATATTGTTGTTATTATCATTAACCATGCTTTTTGAAGGTATCCAGAATCTCCTAAGAAATTAGAACAATATACTTACTTATAGAAAATTGTCATAGATAAAAAGTTAGTAGGTAAGTACCTATGTATTATACAAAATTGCTTGATATTGTTTTTTACCAAATAACCAAGTTTGTTCACCATTCTGAGGAAGTCCATCCTCCAAATTATGAGGTAACATTTAAGATTTTTGAATCGTCGTCTCAAATCTGCAAAACCACATAAAATAGTTTTATCTTTATGTCAATACTCTTTATTCTAGCAATTTTAACAAAACTGACATTTCCTGGTAAATCCCAATATAATAATAGGCATAATACTTACCTTTATTATGTAAGTAATAATTTATTTATTAAAACTTACCGTTTGAACGTAAGGACTGATATCTTTTCCTATTAAGAAAGATGCTTGTCTGTATAAGATTTATAGGGTATAGTCAATAGGTACACCTTACTACACTTAGAGCCTTGGTTTAATACTCTAAGCTACCTGGCAAATTAAATCTTCATTGGAACCTGTAAAACAAATAGGCAATCTAAGTTATAAATTGATAAATGGACATTATGGATAGGTTCATTTAATATTTATACAAAAAGTCCCTTACTGTTGTCTTAATCTTGACCTTTCTTGTCATGATTAAAGGTACTTAGGTGGATTTATTTAGCCCAAATGTTTGTATGGTTTGAGAGCCCCTACAAATTGTTATGCAGCGACTTGCTCTTCGTTGCGGAAAATGTTGCATGACACACATTTATTTGGTCACTCACATCGCAACAACTATATCAGCACGCAATTCCCGGCAGACCTTAGCTAAATATTTGAAAGTTCGTAAACGAGAACTCTGCGAACTATTCACAAGTACAACAAACTCGATTTCGTTACTTTGCTCCAAGTAACGTAGGGAAACATTTCTTCCTTAGCGCCTGAGCACTTGATTATTGCAGTCCACAATAGCCCTAAAAAGAGCATTTTAAACAAAACTTTCAACACAACACAACTATTCCTTCATCAGCTGATCAAACAATCGCCATTTTGTGTGAATTTTTATCTTCAATGTTTGAGTGATCGCTAGATTAGCGATTCTTGGCTTGTCAAACTGTCAATTAGGTCTATTTTAGCGTAAATTTTACGTCGTAGGTAACTTTTGCTTATGTCAATCCCATACATTCGGTTTATCGTAGCGAAGATTTCGTAGCGTTTCATTTGTTTGCCAATTGACTAGGCCCTCAGTACAGTCAGCACAGCACTTAATGCTGTCACCGACAGTATTACCTTTATCTATGGCTGTCACCATAGAGAAAAATAATATATGGGGGCTGTCACTCACTTTCGCTTTTACTGCCCTGCGACAATGTTTTTGGCGGGAATTAAAATGAAGTCTTGAACAAGAAACTAAATAATTGATAATATAATTTTATCTATATCAAATAAGAATGAAACCAAACATGATATTGTTTGTTTGGGGCCTTCTCGACTGGTGTACCGTGTAACACATGTACCTACTACTAAAATAATTATGTAACGAAATTTTATAGCAGTTATGTATTTTTATCTTATCATTTTAGATTAGCATGTGGATACTTAAATCTACCTAGTCTTATCATTAGCACGTAAAGGAAAAAATTAACTGATAATATGTTTACTGTTACAAATTGTAGTAATTGTATACAACTAAGTAGAGGTGTGATGTTATTCTAGTGAAAATGTTTTAAACAAACTACAGAAGATGGTATTAACGATAGTAATATTGAGGTAAATTTTGGTCATTTTTTTAGTTATACTGGGATGAGGTGATGCTGAGGCCAACCTAGGCATAGGTGGAGGGACGGGTTTGATGCTGACCACAAATAATGGAAAGGTGGAAGGAGAAGTCTTTGCCCAGCAGTAGGACAAATGGGCTAATATAATCATAATACTTACATAAATGTAAATAATAATATTTGTGTACATTGCATGCCTGATCATGGGCAAACTGTTGATACTATTTTATTATTTTAAGAACTTTACACAGTCTAAGCAATAAAGAAGTTCTATTCTATTCATAATATACTTATTTTTATGAAAACTGTACGTTTTTCACTAACTTTATGGTTGTTTTATTGGGATTTTTGTGCTATAGCTTGACCACGTCCGCTATACTGCTGCTGCCATACAAGTTAGTACCGCACTCCGTACCCGTTGTGGTCAAGCTATACCTAATTAGCTAAAAAAATTATAATTACTTAGATAGGTCTTATGTACATTTATTTGATAAATCACAATGAATATCATATCAAAAACTTAATGTCTTGTTTTTAGTGTGTTAGCACTAGCAGAAGGATATACAGACACGAAACAGCGCAGTTTCCCCATTGAATTTATGTTTGGTGTGGGCTCCTCGGCGTACCAGGTGGAAGGAGCATGGAACACAGACGGTTAATAAATGTTTTAAAATTGGTTATTTTTTATACTTTAAAAACAAAGATCCATACATACTCATGACTAGAGATGGGCTGGATCCTGGTTTTGCCGGGTAATGAGTAACGGGTACCTACCCAGCATAATTTTTGCCAGATCTGCTGGGTAACCGGCAAAATTACCTGGCATTAAAATGCCTTTTATATCCACCGCTCGGAAGGATTAAGCGGTGCGGGGGTGAGGCAGAGAGGCGAGGGATGTGAGTGTTGGGACCTGTTCGTAAAATTAAATAAACATAAATGAATGAGAAATAAAGACTTGGCTTAATGCTAAAATTTATTAAAATTATAAGTTAATTGAAGTACAAAGTTGAATAAACATTTTCCTATGAAAACATTTGGTGTCTTTTTTTAATTACCCGGCTTTACCCGTTATTCAGCATCATTATCCGGTATCCGGCCGGATCCTGAAAAAGTGCCGAAACTGCCGGGTATCGGATCCTAGTTGGGTACCTGGTGCATGTCTACTCATGACTATGAAGGGTTAGTCAAAGACAAAGCAATGAAGACCGCAGAAGCAGTACCTACACTGCCACACTCCATGGTACACCAAACAAAAAACTGCACATGTGCTCAGCATGATAAGTGGTGAGCTCATTGCCGCTCTATGCTGTTCGATGTATGTGCAGTCCGTTTTTCCAACAAAAAAGGTTACTCCTTTTACGATACTCAAGAGAAGAGGGATTAGTAGTATTCTTTTAGCAACTGCACACACCACACAGCTCCAATAAATATTCCATAAAAATATACCACAGCACCAATAAAATAGAATCTAGTTTTTTTGTTTGACTTTTTAAACGGGCAAGGGGGTGAAAGCTACCAGCACACCACTGACAATATTAAGTACCTACCCTCCTATACAATATATAGGGAGATTAAAAATATTTTGGGACGATCGCCTCTGTGGTCTAGTGGCTAAGCCACCGGTTTCAGGCCCAGAGGTCCCGGGTTCGATTCCCAGCGGGGGGACAACCTTTGTGTGCTCGGTTTGGTTGGTAGTAGGGCTATTAAGTCCGCCTGGCTAGCTACCACCATCTTACCTAAGTCTGTCGCCATAACAACGATGTTTATAGCATTGTTGTGTTCCGACAGTTTGAGATGAGACAGCCAGTTCCTTAGTGGTTGAGGATTCCGGGTGAAGCGCGCTTCCACCTTCGGCCTTATCGTCACTTACCATCAGGTGAGATGACGGCCAAGCGCTTACCCGTTGTAGAATAAAAAAAAAAGATTTGAAAAAGTATACTTCAATAATAGAGAGATTGTGATTTGATTTAGTTTATTCTATGAAAAAAAATCTAGGTTTTTTTTATTCAGCCTATTTCGTCCCACTGGTATTTAATTATTAAATACTTTTTTGTTCGACTATTTAAACAGGCAAAGGCGAGAGCATATGGGACAGATACTCGCACGCCCATCCAGAAGTGCTAAAAGACGGTACGAATGGCGACGTTGCTGCAGACTCCTACCACCTGTACGGGAGGGATGTGGAGATGTTGAGGGAGCTGGGGGTGGACCACTACCGCTTCTCGATAGCGTGGACGAGGATACTGCCTACGGGTATGGTTGTAGAATAGTTTTAATACTAAATAAAGTAATAAAAAAACTAATAGCCTATTTATCCAGTCAGAAGCCAATAACTATCATTTAAATGTTTATAATTTTTTACATATTTACATATAGTCACAACTATCCCCGAGGGGTTAGTCAGAGACTAGGCAATGAGGACCACAAAAGCAGCAGAAAAAGCACCCAGACCAGAAATTAATTAAAGTTTTTCTCTAAATTGACCCGACCGGGAATTAAACCCGGGGCCTCAGAGGCCCGGGAACTCGACCGCGAAGGTCGTCAAAACTTTGGATTCTACGGTACGATGGTACGCATACGCCCATACCCAGTGCCGTTTATGTGGATAAAGTAATAAAATGATTCGATTCTAAAGGACTAGTTACTACTACAAAGTCTTCTCTTTATTAGTGAAATTTTGCATTTACAATGCTATATAAGGCGACTGCTAGAAACCGCAAAAAACTTCAAGGGCTGGTCAGGTCAAGTGACAAAAATGACAAAAGATAAATTCGTGCTTTTTTAATTTTTCATTTAATAATTCATTTTATGAATTTTAATTTGATAGTCTTTGAGTATCTAATTTATTTTAAAGCAAGAAAAAAAATGAAAGAATTAGGTAACTATTAAATAACAGTTATTTACAACGCGCGGGCAGCCGGCCGTTGAAGCACCCGTCTGTTGGTTGACCCGTCCGCGTCAGCTGCGCGATAAGTACCTACGTTAGTCTGCAATCATTTTTGTCATGTTTAAAACACTTGACCTGACCAGCCCTTGAAGTTTCTTGCAGTTTCTAGCAGTCACCTTATATAGATATAAGTGGTTCAAAAAAAAATGTTTTTTTTTCTAGTAAACATTTTATCCTACTTATATCTTTATATCAAAATTTCAATAGTAAAGATATTTCTATGCAATTACGTCTTTATCGATTGTTAAGTACTTGCAATAGTAATTCTTTCAACTGTGAGTTCACAGTGACATAATACCGCTGGCTTACAGCGTAAATCATCAACAACTAGAAAAAAAATTCAACAAGTCTTCTGGGGTCTCGGTAGCTTAGCGGTTAGAGCAGTGGACCGGCCATCCAAAGGTCATGGGTTCGAATCCCGGCGAGCTTCCTGAGACTGGTTGATTTTTTTTCTAGTAAACATTTTATCCAAAGTCTTCTCTGAATATAATCTACCAAAATAACTATTACAGGCTTCCCGAACAATATCATCGAGAAAGGCCTACAGTACTACGACGGTTTGATTGACGAACTACTAAAATACAATATTGAGCCTGTAGTCACTATCTATCATATGGATTTACCGCAAAGATTGCAAGATTTAGGCGGTTGGGCCAACCCACTTAGCGCAGACTGGTTCGAAGAATATACCAGAATTCTATACAACAGATACGCTGATAGAGTGAAATACTGGATTACTATAAACCAACCGAATAACATTTGTATGGACGGGTATGGTGAGACGTATATGGCACCTGCAGTGGGAGTGAAAGGGATAGCCGATTATTTATGTGTTAAACACATTATGTTGGCACACGCGAAAGCTTATAGGCTGTATGAGAAGGAGTTCAAGGAGAAATATAAGGGTGAGTTATGTATGAGTTTGTGAAGTGACTGAAATGGTGTTGTGTAGGTACAGTCGGCCTTAAAAGTATATATACATAAATAGATACATATAATCACGACTATTATCCCCGAAGAGTTTGTCAGAGACTAGGCAATTAGGACAGCAAAAGCAGTAAGTACTCTGCCATAGTCCACTTTTCACCAAATAGCGACTGCACATGTGCTCAGTGTGCACTATGCAGTCTTTAGTTAGTTAGTCGCCTTTTACGACACACAAAGAAAGAGAGGGATGCTAGTATTCTTTCACCGCTACGCGACACGGTTTAATTATTATATAAAAAAACTAAACCTTACTAAAACTAAACCTTACTAAAACTAAACCTTACTAAAACTAAACCTTACTAAAATAACTCCTTTGTTTTTCGTTTTATGTGTGTGACACTGAATATGTCTTTCTGTAATTATTTTTTTGACGTGACAACGTCTTAAATTAGGTTGCGGCTGGGAGTCACTTATGAAAAAGTGTAACGCTCGGTAACGTTACGATGAGTCACCGAACGAGAGAGAGGCCCGCCGAATGCCTTGCGTCTCTCTCCCACTCAACTATGTTTTAAATATAATTCTTTGTTTAAATAAATGTTTTAAATTGTTACTATTATTTCATCCTTCTTCCTACTATACGAATGAATATTCACATTAAAATTATTTTACCACTCAAAGTCGTTGTCACGTAAAACTTTCGCCCGTATACCGACTTTACAGGCAACCAATTTTTTATTCAATATCCATTTTGAGTTCATATTATTTTTGTAACTAACTATACCTACTTAAATGTATTTTTTTATTTTTTCAGGCTTAGTCGGCATCACCCTGGCTATAAATTGGGCCGATCCGGTCAATAATAAAACAGAAAATGTGAAGGCAACAGATAAATTCAGAGATTTTATGGTAAGTTTATACAAATATTTGTATAAGTAACACAGTTTTATCAAAATATTTTATAAGGGGCCGTGGGTGCAGGGGAATGTCGTTGAAACGTCGGTCGTCTGGTATAAAAAGGTATGAGTATGTTATGTAATAAAATAACTTCGGAAGTTTGCGTTCCTAACCTAATGAAAACGACAAAATCTTCATTGTGTGTTTGCTTAATATAAATTGACATCATTATCATCATGGGGGTTATAAGTTACTCGCGTCCGTAGGTTTACCCTTGAGACCCTACACGTGACCCCTGGGTGGTGCTAAATGAGTGACACTAACCGAGTGGTAGAGCCACGCTGCGTTGCAGCACGCATTGGGTCGGCTTGCCCGGCGTAATACCACCCCCTCACGAATATACGGCGTGAAACAATGGCACTCTGTGCTGTTGTGTTTCGTCCGGCGAGTGAGGGTTCCGGAGACCCCTTCCCCCCCCCCCCCTCACAATTGATATGCCAGCGAACTTTAATCTAGATTTACCCCAGCAGGGTACCGATACATCCAGTGTCGGAGAATCCCCCCCTGAGCGTTCTCGCTCAGGCTGCCAAAGTTCGCTCGTGTCAAGGCATGCTGCAGGCAGGAGAAAGGCGAGACAATTGGCACCCCCTCCTACGCTTCGCGTGGACTTCTGCAACATCAGGGGAATCCACTCTAACTTGAGCGCCGTCCATTACCACCTCGAAACGGAGATACCGGCCTTGCTCTTCCTCACCGAGACGCAGATATCCCCCCCTCCTGACATCTCTTACTTGCGCTACCCGGGATACAACCTGGAACATTCATTTGTGCCTCGAGCCGGTGTTTGTGCCTATGTCAGGGAGGATATGTGCGTCCGTCGCCTTGGCAATCTTGAAGATAGGGACCTCTCCATCTTATGGCTACACGTCGACTGCGGACGTCATCATCGCGTCTACGCGTGCCTGTATAGGTCCCACAGCGGTAACAACGGAACTGACCAACTTATCGAGACCGTCCAAACAGCGACAGACTCCCTTCTCCAACGGATCCCCTCGGCCGAGATTGTGGTATTGGGAGTTGTGGACTTCAATGCCCACCACGTCGAATGGCTTGGTTCACGCACAACTGACCACGCGGGTAGAGCCGTTCATGACTTCGCTTTGCCCTACAGTCTGTCCCAATTGGTAACCGAGCCAACACGGGTTCCAGATGTGGAGGGCCATGCACCTTCTTTATTGGACCTTCTGCTGACCTCGCACCCAGACGGCTATCAAGTTTCTGTTGATGCACCACTAGGCTCATCAGACCACTGTCTGATTCGCAGCACTGTGCCTCTCACAGAAACTTCAAAACCGCAACCAGCGGCTAGCCGTCGAGTTTTTTTGCGTCCTACCCGTGGTGGCGAGTTTGCTTCTCGCTGGATGATCCTGATGTCGCCGCTGACTCTGTCGTTGAAGTGATACTGCAGGAAATGAAACTTTTCATTCCAAACTCTGTGGTTCCCATTGGCGGCAAGTCCCAACCATGGTTTGGTCGTTGCTGCAAAATGGCGCCTCGCCAAAAGCGTCAACATTACCAAGCCTGGGCTAATGCGATGTCATCAAAGGATCCAAACACCAGTGCGCTCAAAGAGAAGTACAACGTTGCCGCCAGGTCTTTTAAGAAGGACATTGCCAAGGCGAAGTCATCATTCATAGGTAGAATCGGCGAGAGGCTAGTGCGTCTTCCTTCGGGGACGCGTGCGTTCTGGTCTCTCGCCAAAGCTATCTTAGGGAGTTTTTGTAAGCCGTCCCTACCACCATTGCACAAGACAGATGACTGCCTGGCCTACACTGCAAAGGAGAAAGCCGATCTCTTGGGCTCTCTTTTCGCATCAAACTCGACCTTGGACGACGGGGAAAACTCTCCACCAACTATACCGCATTGCGCTTGTACAATGCCAAACGTTCAGTTCCTGCAAAGGTCAGTTCGTAAGGCTCTTTTTTCCCTTGATATCCATAAGTCGAGTGGGCCTGATGCAGTTCCACCCATTGTGCTTCGGACGTGTGCTCCTGAATTGGCACCAGTTCTAACGCGCATTTTCCGGCTCTCTTACACTACTGGCGTCGTCCCTAGCTCTTGGAAGACAGCCCTTGTCCACCCGATCCCAAAAAAAGGCGATCGCTCAGATCCGTCCAACTACAGGCCAATAGCTATTACCTCTTTACTCTCCAAAGTAATGGAGTCCATTATAAACCGCCATCTCTTGGGGTACCTAGAAGAGAACCAGCTACTAAGTGATCGCCAGTATGGTTTTCGTCGCGGTCGTTCGGCTGGTGATCTTTTAGTGTACCTTACTCACCGATGGGCGGAGGCAGTCGAGAGTAAAGGGGAGGCACTAGCAGTTAGCTTGGACGTAGCGAAAGCCTTAGACAAGGTATGGCACAGGGCTCTTCTTACTAAACTTCCATCATACGGGCTTCCTGAGAAATTGTGTTCATGGGTTGCCAGCTTCCTTACTGGGCGTAGCATCAGAGTCGCAGTCGACGGTTCGTGCTCCGACATGAAGCCCGTGAATGCTGGAGTCCCGCAGGGGTGTGTGTTATCCCCTACTCTGTTTCTTCTGCATATCAATGACATGTTGCATAACAACAGCATTCATTGCTATGCAGACGATAGTACTGGGGATACGCTCTACACCGGGCGAGCTAATATTTCTCTGGAAAGCGTCATCGAGAGCCGGAATAAACTTGTGACTGACACCGAGAACATGTTAAGTCATGTCTCGGATTGGGGCCGACATAACCTAGTCCACTTTAACCCCTCAAAAACACAAGTTTGCGCATTTACCGCAAAAAAACATCCCTTCGTCGTACCTCTAAACTTTGAGGGAGCTCCCCTTGATACCAATCCGACTATTGGAATCCTTGGCGTCGATATTTCGTGTGACGTTCAGTTTCGTGATCATTTGGAAGGTAAAGCTAAATTAGCTTCGAAAAAACTGGGTGTGCTTAATAGAGCGGGTCAGTATTTCACGCCGGCCCACCGCTTACAACTGTATAAAGCACAGGTCAGGCCGCATATGGATACTGCTCCCATCTTTGGGCTGGAGCACCCCAATACCAACTCCTTCCTTTTGACCGCATCCAACGCAGAGCTGCTCGAATTATCGACGACGTGGATATTTCAGGTCGGCTCGATCCACTGGCTCTTCGGAGAGACGTTGCGTCTCTCTGTATATTGTACCGTATATATCATGGGGAGTGTTTTGAGGAATTGTTCGGCTTGATCCCTACCGCTGATTTCCTTCACCGCACTACACGCAATCGACTGTCATTCCATCCACATCACCTTGATGGATGGCGGTCTACTACTGTGCGTTTTTCAAGAAATTTCTTGCCTCGAACTACAGTGTTGTGGAACCAGCTCTCGGCGGCGGTATTTCCGGACCGTTACGACTTAGTGATCTTCAAGAAACGAGCCTATTCCTTCCTTAAAGGCCGGCAACGCGTCTGCGATTTCTCTGGTTTTGCGGGTGTCCATGGGCGGCGGTGATTACTTTCCATCAGGTAACCCGCTTGCTCGTTTGCCTCCTTCTGCTATAAAAAAAAAAGTCTAAAAATGTCCCACTCTGACCACAGACCTTCACATGTTAGCGCCCAACGCTATTAAATTTGTCTGTGGTCGCGAGTACGTTGCTATATACACCGTCATTTTTTAGTCGTTTTACTGAAATTAAGGGTGAGTTCCACCCATGAACTGAACAACTTCCTCCAAGAAACCTATTTACAAAAAAAAAAAATTTCGACCTCCCATACTATTGTCGTCAGCTGATCGGACAGTTTTGTATGAGAGGTCGAAATTTTTTTTGTTATTTTTGCACATAGGTTTCTTGGGGAAAGTTGTTCAGTTTCATAGGTGGAACTCACCCTTAATTTCATTAAAAATACTAAATAATGACGGTGTATAATGCACCATTTACACGGTGCCAATACTTGAGACAATCCACTAAGCCAGTCCAATATTGGCATCGTGTAAATAGAGACAGTCCACTACATCGGATTGTCCTCAAGCCATTTTAGCTTAGCATTAGCATTGGCTTATTGGACTGGCATATTGGATTGTCTCAAGTATTGGCTCCGTGTAAGTCCAGCATAACGACAGGCGCGCTGCCGCCAATATTGCTGGCGCCAATTTTGCTGTCAAATTAAGAGGCCTATTACATCTCGACTGTGATTTTTGCGTAAAATGGCCAATTTTGGCGTTATGGATCTCAAAAACAAAAATACATTAACAATCATGACTTATTGAATAGTGTAGAATAGCTATTGGAATAGTGCGTAGCGGCCTCGCTTTTTGTAATTTTGCTTAAATTTTTAATTAAACCCAAAATTGGAGAGAAAGATTTTAATAAAGTGCGCGAAGGCACTTTTTTGAGCTCATCGATTGAACGACTGTTCTAAACAAGTGAAATAAAAAATATATAATGTTATCTCTTATGTAGTCGAATAGTGCTTAGCGGCCTCGGAATTTTTAGATATCATTGATTTTATATAGGATAAAAATCTTATTGTAAACCAAAAAACTTCGAAAATCGCTATAAGTTAACTGTGAATTTCTCCTATGTACGATAATATTATTGAGCAAAATTTATACCAGAGTAATTGTTACTTCATGAGGAATAAAGATTTTATATTGAATGTATTATCCTATTTCGATAAAAACGATAAATACAACTGCAAAATTACTACAAAATGCGATGCGCCGGCCGTCCGAATTCAACATAAGCTCACAGAATGGAGATTTGTAATATTATGCACAAATTTATTATCCTATTTCGATAAAAACGATAAATACAACTGCAAAATAACTACAAAATGCGAAAATGGGCATTTTACGCAAAAATCACGTTCGAGATGTAAATAGGCCTCTTAAAAACTTCACTACTGCGTTCACCAATAAAAGTTCAATAAAACTAAATTGCTTCAAATTAAACGAGTTTCTATGGAATTCCATTTGTCCACAACGAGACACCACCTAACAACGGCACATGGGAGATCGGGCCATAACCCACCACGCTGGCCCATGCGGGTGGTAGGTTTTTTTTAAATTTAATTCGTGACCATGGATAGTCCTTCAGTCGTAATATTAGATTTCATTGATTATGCTTAAAGTAGCTGATAAGTGATGAAAATATGAACGTTTAATGCTAAATGATATTCCCCCCAAACCCCTTGAGTTCCAGTAGAAATGTGGGACTTTACTGAGATCTCGCACGGACTTGTTAAGAGAATTTAACAAGTGATGTTGTACGGTTCAACACTCGTGCACGTTCATGAACACTTAATATATACCTACATAATCCACCATTTTTTCACAATAATAATCGACCAAACATAAATTAAAGAAAATAAAACAAAACTGCAGACACGACGCTTCACATTCCCGCCAAGAAGTCCCGGGTTGGTAGGTTGTAACTAGGGCTGCCACCCGTACTCTAAAATAGAGTATTGTCCTCTTTTTCATGTAGGCGTACTTTATAATCTACGACACCAATCCAGTACGCTAAAATCCTCTATTTGCGTAAAAGACAAATATTTGTTATCTAAATGTCGTCGCGACATTAGCATAAAAAAGAGTATTCATTTAATTTTGTCCCTATAAACGTATTTTTTGTTGCTCTTTGCGACATTTAACAAATATTTGTCTTTTACGGAAATAGAGGATTTTAGCTTTATTTTTGTTCTCACAAAATAAAGCAGATTATGACTAAAGCGGAACATGACACCCAGCTAACAACCCCTTTATTCGTCCTGAAAAAAGGTGGCAACCCTAGTTGTAACGACTTACAACTGCCATTAGAATAACAAGCGGGATTGACGGCTTAGCGTGCCTTCTTAAGCACGGGGGAGCTCGGGATTTTTTAATTCGGTCACCCATGCTGTGACCCGGCATTGCGAAAGTTGCTTAATGACGATTGTAAATCGAACGCCTTAACCGCTACGGCCATGGCTCCTCTTCTCCTCTTTTATTACTACACATTCTGAATTTATATGTATATTTAAATCTTTTACTTGTATGCATATTGATTTTATTTCGTAATTTGATTATTTGCGTTAAACACGCTCAAATAAAGTCAAAGATAACGAACGAAACGTTGAAAAAAACATACATACACTACACACTGTTGCTGGCGATTAAAGTGTATAACCATCTGCCACACAAATTAAAAGCCCTCCAAGACGATTTATTTGAAAAAAAAATTAAAAGATATTTTAATACTTAAATAAATCTTTTTACAATGTGAAAGAATATTTTGAATGTAAAATAAATTATGCCTAAATGTTGTCTTTTTACTTTTTTATTGTTTATGTTAGGCTTACATATATTAATTTAGATTTTTATATTCATTTAGTTTTATGATTCTAAAAATGTTATGTTTTGTTTATTTTGCTGTAGGTACCTACTGCAGACAAATACCTATTGTGATTTTAATTATTGAAGTTTTTGTTATTAGTTTTTGATTTAGTTTATATTAAGATTTTAATTTATAATATGTAATACCTACCTAACCTACCTAGTAATAACTAGGTACCATAAAATCACAATGCCTTTAAAATTAAATTTGTAACTACTTACAATTAACACCTGTATAATACGAACAACTTGTTGTGTACTTATTATGTTACCAAATTTAAGTGATTAAATGAATATGAATATAAAAACAAAGTCAAAAGTGTTGAAAAATTTCGTCGGTCTAACCAATACCACAGATTTTTTTTTTAATGTGACACGTCATCGTGGCTACATCCTGCCATCAGGCATCACCATCAGGTAAGCAGCCGATGCAGTCCAAAATAATGAGAGCGCTCACCACCGTGGAACAAGCACGGTAACAAGCGCACCCATTCATGACGGCCTGCATAAATGCCGTTTCACGCCCCGCTTAAAAGACCCGAGAAGAGTCGGTGGCGGAGTGGTCAACGCAGCCGCCACGATTGCGGAGGACGCGGGTTCGATTCCCGCCTGAAGTAGATATTTTTTCAATGTTTCGTTATCTTTGATTTTATTTATTTTATCATTATTATGGCAAACGTATTTTTTGGATTAATGGTTATTATGTCTTATAACTAAGTATGTATTATGTTTTCTGATTTAATGTATATGGGTGGTTATCTGAAATTTGGTTAACTTGGTGTTAGCATAAATTTTCACAAAATTATAAAAAAATATCCAATATTTTAAACTACTAAGCGATGTTATAACGTCCATTTAGTTCGGTCACTCATTTTGATATATATCATAATATTCTTTATTTCCAAAAATTGACATTTCTTACTCCAAATATCAGGCCCTAGCCATGTAAGATCTCCCGAATTTAGTGTTCATTTCAATGTAATTATAATTCTATAAGAATAATTTGATCAAACTCTATTGAAATTCGTTTACTATTACATTACTAACATTGTCATTTCGATTTAATTATTAATAACAATATTTTATATCACATTATTTCAAGTCAAAAAGTGTAAGCGATAAAAAATATCAGGCCCTAGTCATTTACGAAATTCAAAACACGCGGCTTCCGAGCATATGGCTTTTTCATAACTCACTCAATACGATAGCATCGGTGTGAAGTTAGTAGCAAACACGATCCAAGCCGCTGCAGCCATTTTGTTATTAGTGCGGTCGCCGACTTTGCTGCGGAAATACGTGCTGTGCCAGTCAAACTCTCAGGCCCTAGGTAAAACGACTTAAAGATAGTTAATTACTAATTGATCTCATTACTTATTGTAAATATGAGTTTGGTCTGCCTTGTTAATTTGACCGCCTAAATGGTTTTGATTTTAAATAATAGGTTTCATTTGATTTTGTTTCGTTTCGTCAGTCCCTAGACCGTCAGGCCCTAGTCGTAATAGTGACTAGGGCTAAGGGTGACTACTAGGGGTGACTAAAAATATCATGTAAAGTGACTGGCCCTTTTAGTTGCAGCAAAGTAGATGTTATACCCTCAGCATAGAATATAAACTGTTCTGATTTTTAGCTAAAAACACCAATTTCAAAATTACATCAGAAGTTAACCAAATTTCAGATAACCACCCTTTTGCATTACTTATTTAATATATTTTGACTTTATTTATTACAAGCGGCTGCTCGCGGTTTCACCCGCGTGGTTCCCGTTCCCGTGGGAATATCGGAATAAAAAGTATCCTATGTCTTAATCCAGGTTATAAACTATCTGTATGCCGAATTTCATCCAAATCCATTCAGTATTTTTACGTGAAAGAGTAACAAACATCCATCAATACGTTCCCGTGGGAATATCGGGATAAAAATTATCCTATGTGTTAAGCCAGGTTATAAACTATCTATATGCCGAATTTCATCCAAATCCATTCAGTAGTTTTTATGTGAAAGAGTAACAAACATCCATCCATACGTTCCCGTGGGAATATCGGGATAAAAAGTATCCTATGTGTTAATCCAAGTTATAAACTATCTGTATGCCGAATTTCATCCAAATCCATTCTGTAGTTTTTACGTGAAAGAGTAACAAATATCCATCCATACTTACAAACTTTCGCGTTTATAATATTAGTACGATTTATTACACATACCCTTTTCAGATAGGTCTCTACATGCAACCAATATGGTCGCCGCAGGGTGATTTCCCTAAATCAGTGAAAGATATAATAGCCAAGAAGAGTGAGGAGCAAGGCTTTGCATCGTCACGGCTGCCGACTCTCTCGAATGAGGAGAAAGTGTTGCTGAAAGGTATCTTATTTGTCTTATTTGAGTTAGATTTCAAATAAATTATAACCGCCTCTGTGGTCTAGTGGCTATATAGGCCACTGGACTCAAACCTAGAGGTACCAGGTTCGATTCCCAGCGGGGGGTACATCTTTGTGTACTAACTTGGTTTGGTTGGTAGTAGGGCTGTTAAGTCCAAACTCAAACTCACTCAAACTCAAAATATATTTATTTAAAAAGTTCAATTAATAAGTACTTTGAATCGTCCAAATTTTTATAACCTACCTCCCATTCAGGACTTAATTTTTAAACTGTGGCAAAGAACGGGCGCAGGAAACCACAGCGCACAGAAGCAACGACATTTACAAAAAAAATATATATGTCGTTACCAGCCCCTGTACCTATCGGCTAAAAAATATGAATAAGAACATGGGCTTCATTTGACATTTGAAGCTTATAATATGTCCATATAAGGACAAAATATGGGCTTCAAATGTCAAAATAAGCCCATGTCTATATCCAATTTTTTTAGCCGATATAGACCCGCAGGTCATAAAATACAAAATAATAATTTGAATGTAAAATATATATACGGTACTCTATATAAATTATTTATAGACAATTAAAAACAGCTGTTGGAGTACTTGGATCATTTCAGTTCAGAGCCAAGCTGTTTTGTCTTCTGTATAATCTGACACTTTATAATAAGCTTTTTTATAAAGCTTTTCTTTGATTTTGATTTTTGATTTATCAAGATCTAATTTCTGAATATCAATTGGTAGGTACTTTGTTGTAAAATCGTACACACAGACCCCTAAAAGAATTATTTATTTTATGAAGCCTAGTATAAGGTATTGCTAATTTATTCTTACTTTTAGTATTTCATTTGTGAACTGTTTTTTGCAAACATTTCAATATTTTTATGAACACACATCAGATTTTCATAAATGTATTGTGATGCAACTGCCATTATAGGTACTTATATCCTTAAATCTCTCTCTAAGAGAGTCACCTGCCTTTAGGTTATGTATTGCACGAATAGCCCTTTTCTGCAGCACAAATATAGTTTGAATGTCGGCAGCATTTCCCCACAGTAAAATGCCGTACGACATTACACTATGAAAGTAACTGAAATAAACTAATCTAGCTGTATCAACGTAAGTTAATTGACGGATCTTCATTACTGCATAAGCCGCAGAGCTAAGTCTATTCGACAATTTTGCTATATGTGGCCCCAGTGTAGTTTGGCATCCAACGTGATACCTAGAAACACAATAGTGTCCATAGGATTCACATTCTTATCTTTAATTTGTACACTAATTTTGCCTCCTTCTAATATAAAAAAAACTTATGTTTATATGTATTTGTTCCCAGGTTCTTCCGACTTCTTAGGCATGAACCATTACACCACTTTTCTGGTGAAAGCGTCTGACGAGAGGTTCGAGTCGCCTTCCTTCGCGGATGACGTCAATGTGGAGTTGTCTCAGAGCAAGGAGTGGAAGCAAGGCCGCTCGGCTTGGCTGAAGGTAACCACCACTTATACCAGTTTATGAGTCACATGTGACTCATAACTAGGGCTCGGATTAATGTGTATTAAATATTTCAAAATATGTAAATATAATATGGACTAGAAATATATCTATTATCAAACACCCTGATAGACATATTATCTATTATCAAACACCCTGTATTATTAGCAACTTCCTAAACATTGTATACTAACGGTCTTTTTACAAAATAAAAAGACATTCGTAGGAGGTTGATCCTGATGATACAAATTCTATAAGAGGGTTTACGTTACGGTAATAACTCAAAAAAAAACACAGCTACAGAAATGTTTTTTAAAAATGTTTTCAACAAACTATTTAGATCCCAGCGTTTTACTTTAGCATGCAAAGATTAATCAAAGTTTGCTCATTGACTTTTAAAAATTTCGACTTGGAAGTTTGTATAGGAAACCGAAATGATTAAACCCTCTTAGGAAACATTCTATAAGGGATGTGTCGTTAGTGTTATATCCTAAAGTTAAAGAACTACTACTTTATATTTCAGAGCGCTCCCTACGGCTTATACAAAGCCTGCATCTACTTAAACCAGCAATATCTTTACCCCACCATCTTTATCACTGAACACGGCTGGTCCACCAACCCTGGTATAGGAGACCAGAGCCGGGTGGATAACTTGAAAGGATACTTGTTTGCGCTTCTACTGGCCATGGAAGATGGTACTGAGGTCTTGGGGTATACTGCTTGGAGTCTCATGGACAATGTTGAGTGGACTGCTGGTGTAAGGTAAATTTCTACGGTAATACACCTTTGAACGCCACGGTCGGATATGGCCGACAAATGAAAACTTGCCCAACACGCAATTTTTCTTGTCGGATATATACGACGGTTGCGTGTTGGGCACATTTTCATTTGTCGGCCATATCCAACCGTGGCGTTCAAAAGTTAAAAACTTTTGTGTTGTTTGTGTTGGTATCGTAGATGTGATCTCTGCCTTCACCTACGGGAAGCGGACGTTATGTCTGTAATAAAGATACATTAGTTATTAACCACAATTTAATAATATTATAAACTTTATTAAAATGGTACGTAACAAAACTGTGAGTGATTAAATAGTTAAGTATTTAGATCATGAAAATGCTGAATTATTAAAAAGGGAAATTTTGAAACAAGAATGCATTGTAAAAATAATTGTTCACCTCAAATCATACTTTGTGCGAAAAGTAAGTAGTGTTAATCTCGTCATGTTTATTTTTTATAGTGAACGTTTTGGACTCTACGAGGTGGACTTTGATTCAGAAGGCAAGAAAAGGACACCACGATTATCAGCGCTCGCTTACAAGCGGCTGGTGGAAGGGAGGGTGATGATTGAAGATAAGTGGCAACCCGACAGCATGAACATTCAGATATCGAATAGAAGGACGAAAAGCCGAGACGATTTGTAAAGGAAACCAATCGAGTCATAATAAAAATTATTTATTTAAAATGTCATATTTTTTTACCTGTTTAAATTGACATCTAATGGTGGTAGTTGGAACTATGAATAAGTGTTTCTAAGTGACACCGACAGATGGCACTATCAGTAACGCCATCTAGCGTTATAATCGCATACTTTTACAAACCAAAAGTTCAAAATATATGCGTTTTATGAAAAGCTAATACTTACATTGAAACATAGATGGCGCTGCTCATTTACCTGTTGTTGTTACATCCCTCCAATAGATGGCGGTACCTGTTTTAAAAATGGTGGTGACACTTAAGCAAGTTTTACGTCTCAAGAATGAATTACGAATCGTGCGTCGTCGAGTCGCAAGATTCGCAAGTCGCTTCTGGGCCCTTATTCTGTAATGATTCCTTGTTTCAAAACCACGTTAATTCCTTAAAAAGTTACGACATCTTCCCAAAAACGTATGCGTTTGACGTTTGTGCGCGGTAAGGTTTAGGTGTGGAATCTATAGATTGCGATACAGAATCAGGGCCCTGGCGTGATATGGTTTTAAATTTTACATGAAACTGATACACCACACTGTTACCACGTTATTAATACCGTGTTACGATTACTTAATAACAAGTTTATAAGTTGAAATGTAAGTATCAGTTGTGGTCATAATCATGGTGATAATAAAGGTATTAGAATTTATATTGAAATAATTGATTATACTTAGAATTTTTTTCACTAGAATTTTAAAACACGCATCGCATCAAACAATAGGACAATTTATTATGTTTCAACTAACTCGAACGGTACATGCTAATTCCGAGATCATAGTCTATTCGTAGTCGGAAAGTAAAAGCTGTAAGTAAAATGATGTATCAAAATACATACATATAAATATACATATACTTAATCACAACTATTATCCCCTATAGGTTTGTCAAAGACTAAGGCAATGAGGACCGCCAAAGTAGTCCTCTACCATAGTACACTTTTTACCAAATAGCGACTGCACATGTGCTCAGCCATAGAATACATTATAGTACGCTCAGCGTGACAGGTGGTAAGCCCATCGCCGCTCTATGCTGATAAATGTATCTATGTGCAGTCTTTAGTCCGTTAGTCGCCTTTTACGACACCCAAAGGAAGAGAGGGGGTGGTAATATTCTTTCACCGCTACTCGTCACGGCTAAAACATAAACTTAATTTAAATTTATTTTATTTCCTTCTCTCAAAATAAATATGTTTTAATCTTCGATCAACAATACTTACAACTAGATGTCACGTCGGCGCTAAAAATGTGTCTCTGTAAATAAGAGCGCACTTGAGAAGTGAGCTCTTATTTTCTCGCAAGGCATAACAGGAAAAAGTACTTTATTTGTTGTCCCATAAGGTTGATTTCACCACTAAATGTTATTGACGTCTTTTCTTTTTATTTATTGTTTTGAAAAAGTATTTATTCACGTGGACAGAATTTAGCTTTGATTTTGTACGTGACGCGTTATCTAGTTGGTATTGTTGATCGAAGGTTTTAATAATTAAAATAGGAATAATACCACTATAAGTTAATAAACTTACATATTCCACTTACCTTACACTCTCGAGAAGTGTTTAAAACATTCACATTGTTAGCATTTGCGTTGTGTTACTTACGATACAATTTACAAAACACAAAAGATGAAAGATAAAATATCATAATCCTCCGAAGCCGCTGCCTACCGTTCTATCTCATACTTCATCTGACTTCATCCACATAATAAAAGCTACTAAAATAGAAAATTAGACCTCTTACGCGCCGAAACGAATGCGATGATCCGATTTTTGCCTCATAATGGCTCTAACAATGCTTTAGGTAGGGCTACCATCGGTCTGCCATTTGTACGGATATATGCGGCCTTTGGCTTTCCGTACATGAAGGTATTTATAGTTTCCTTTAAGTATAAAGCTATGTATATATGTTATAATATTACTTTTGTTTATCTTAAAAACAATAAAGTTGGTGAAATTAGGTTACAAATTATTGTTTAAGACTAGGACTTCCTTTCTTTATTTTAGTTTCCACCAAAAAGCGTCGTTCACAGACAGTGAAAAGTGAAAGAGACAGCTAACCTGGGGGCTAATTATCTAACCTTAAAACCTATCGCAATCAAATACATTACTTCGCTAGTTTGCTTACTTACTTGTATAAAACTATTTTTAAAATAATTAAACTACCTAGATAATGCAATGAAAAGTATTGCAATAGATGTTGCAGTTAGGTATACAATAAGCCTTTATTTAGGTCTTCCGCAGAACACTGCGACTCTGCATTTTCTTTTGCAAGTAATATTGAGCTGTAAGATACTGAACTTATTGCTTAATATAAATAAAAATGTTTAAGTTTCAATAAGGGTATTTTTTTTAAAGTGCGTAAAGTTTTTTTAAACTTTTCCCACCGCATGGCGACCCTACACGTAGGTAGCTTTCGCGACTCATTACCTAACTATACCTCGGTATCCTTTTGTTGATTCTGCTGAGAAGAATTGCACCTTAACACGAACGTATAAAGATCATTACTTATCCAACAATCGAATTGTTTATTATGTTTTGCCACCCGCGGCGTTTGTTTGAACAGTCCGGCGTTTTTTTCTTTGTATTGTTGCGATTTTTTCCCCGCTATTATAGTACAAACTAAGCGTACATAATTATTGCAACAATTGGATAATGGCGGCGCAAGGGGCTGTCATATTTGTTTTGTCGATGGCGTATGAAACGGTCCCGGTAGATAAACAGTCGATTAATCGGTGCTTCACATTGTTTGTTTAATTCGTTTGGGGCTGATGCTTTTGGCCTACCTACTGCTGGGGTTAAGCCTATGTGGCGTATATAGCTGCCGTTCTATGTAAAAGTAATTTCCTCTTAGTGACATCCTACTAATCCTACTAATATTATAAACGCGAAAGTTTGTAAGTATGGATGGATGTTTGTTACTCTGTCACGTAAAAACTACTGGACTAATGGATTTGGATGAAATTAGGCATACAGATAGTTTATAACCTGGATTAACACATAGGATATTTTTTATCCCGATATTCTCACGAGAATAGGAACCACACGGTTGAAACCGCGAGTGTTCGCTTGTTTCTTATATATTTTTGATTTAATTGGTTGGTGGAAGAAATGGATTGCCCTGCCCAGCTGTGAGACAGTGAGGGCTAATATTATTATTTTTAACTATTTATTATTAATTCGTTGGTACTAGTTTCAAACGTTTGTTTTTCTCTGAGCTGTGTGGTGACGGCTTATTAAAAGAATACTACCAACCCATTTCTTCCCTTGGGGTCGTAAAAGGCGACTAACGGACTGAAGACTGCACATACCTAAGTACATTCGCCACATTTTAATGACGTAACCTGTTTTTCCATTCGCCAACAAAATCGGCTGGGCTGATAAAAAAAGTGATCTGCCTGTTTTTTTTTCTCTTAAATAATGGCTTCACGCGGTCAGCAAATTTAGAACAGCATAGAGCGGCGATGGGCTCACCTCACAACTAGAGTTAGCATTCGCCAAGTATCTGATCACTTTTTATTTACTATTCACAAACGCTAACGAATAGACAGCTAGGGAGCATCTAATACCCTTGTCTGCAGACATAATATATGATGTAATGAGAAGGGTCTTTTAAAAACATAATAATAACATGAAAAAAAATCAGCCATCATGGCCAGAAATAAATATAAAATTGACCTTACAAATGGCGCCAAAATACCCAATAATATTACGCTACTACAGAGCTGCATCAAAGCAGAAATAAAAGATTTCGCAGAAAGGAATATGATCAAAGAGAAAGGCATTTCCATGGAGTACCTACCTGGTAATATTATGGCTATTACAAAATTGGATTTACTTGTTCCCGTGCACTAGGCTGAGCGTTTGGCTTTGCTTGGTACCTATAGTGGATTGATTTTTATTAATATAGATTGTTCAAATTAGTGTGGTCGGAACATTATCAATAATACGAAACTAGATTTTATTGTATGATTAAAATATAAACATTTTAGAGTATTTACTCAATATCTAATAGTGAATCGTCACACGAGATTTGTCCATAAAATATGACCAGTGACAGACAGACAGAGTGCCTCCTCTATTAGAGTATCTACTTACCGGATTTCTTAGGGCTGAAGTTTTGGGGCGAGGGGCAGATGTCATTGTGCTCCGCTCAGATTTGTATCGCGAATGTGAAGATGGCTTCAATATTTATAACTGTGTCTTTAAATTAAAGGACCCTCAGTAAATGAGTTTACCTGTTAAATCTTTGAAATAACTTTTCCATTGTCACACTCACACCTTTAATAGCCAAGATAAGCTTCTTTTTAAACTGGTTTTTATTGGTCAGATAAAAGAATAACATATTTATTATTTAAAGAAAACAGCCAGACCCGAAATCAAATTAGAAACACAGTTATTTCTAATTTGACCCGACCGAGAATTGAACCCGGAACCCGAACCCTTAGAATGTCGGAACTGCCGGAATGCTAACCACTCGACCAGGAAGGTCGTCAAAGGAAACTGTAATCTCTCTTTCGTCTGCAAAAACCACGGACGTATACGTCTGTGGCAAAAACACATTATATGATAGGATAAATCAATGGAGCCTCGTGAGAAAACAAATTATAATTTATGCAACAATTTTATTCTTAACTAAACTTTTAAATGCTTGCTACTCAAACGAAATTTCAAATCAAAACAGTTAATTGGTTTTCACAGTACAACCACAGAATAGGGTACCTACAACAACGAAATAGTTATATCCTTTAAAACAAAATGTTTCCGCAATTTCGCGCGTCAGCGGCCATGTCGTCTCTACACCTTCCCACCCTCCCTATACAATCCTCATACATTCATACATATTTCACGCGAAAACCACAAATATAATAAACAGTGCGGAGATCCGGCATCTAGGTGATGATACTCCTGATTTATTTATGACGCGAGGGGCTTGCAAATACGCCTTTGAGGCTTTTAAAATGGATGGAGTAGGAAAAAATCATATTATAATGTGTTATTTGAAACGTGAATGAGATGTCGTGGAGATGTTTTAAGGAATTTAAATTGTTATGGTATAGATTTGTTAGGAATAGAATAGAACTTCTTTATTGCTTAGACTGTGTAACAAGTTCTTAAAATAATAAAATAGTCAAAATTAAAGTAAATTAAAGGCACAATTTAACGCTGAAGCGTTGAAACTGAAAATGAAATAACTACTGGTGTCTTTTTTTTCATACACTGAAGGAAATGTTTTACGCGTACCCAGGAGTTGTCGAGGGAACGTAATAAATAAAATAAATTAAAGTCACTGATTTAATAAATTATTAAAACTATTATGTAATAAGTACATTTTCAACAAAAACTTTCATTCTCAATTCCATTAACGCGCATCTAAATCGGATAAGCATTCAAATGTAAACTCAAAATGCTTATGCGATCAAGCTCTCGCTTCTACTTTTTTTTCATACAAAATGTCAATTGTCAAAATGGTCGCCACAAAAAATGAAGGTAATCTACAAAAACTGTTCGAGCGCACTAAGAGCCCTGATTAAATACCAACACACACTTAACTACTCATCCGTGTGGAATGTTGAAAACTCTTACTTTCAAAACCCCTAATCCCTCGATTGTACCAACAATGACACTCACTAATCCGCGAGGACGGTATAATGTTACCATAATGGCGCTAAAAGTGTTCCCGGTAACACCACTAACACCGATTCGGACCGATAGCGCGGTGCCAGTGAAAATTAAAAAGAATAATGTCAATGGGTGACGGAGTAAACTGTCAGTGTCAAGCGTGTGGTGGGAAGAGCTCAGGGTTCCGTAAAATAAGTTCCTTGGTTCCTTTACAGAAATACAATGACATTATTTTAAAAAATCTGCGATGATCACGTTTTTTTTAATGAAAAGAATAATTGGAAGTAAATTAATATGAGAAACTTTTCCATTCTCAGTTGATACAATGTTAATTTGACAATTAACATGTTAATTATCCGCTTGTTTCACGACTAATATTGTTTTTACGATGTTTACAGATTCTTATTTAAAATAATATAATTCGAGGATTTTAAATATAGTACTGTAGATTCATTTCTTCAACACAATGGAAAGGCTTCCTAGCAATATAAAGTCGCTTATATTTTAAGATATTTATTTCTCTTACAAACGTTTATTATCGTTTCGTGGTCGAACTCGGTGCTTGCTGTTCGTGGTTCTGAGCTGTCTCTGTGGCAGGTAAGGTATCGTAGGTGGTGGTAATTCACATGTCATTTTAAAAAATCTTCTGAAAGTGAAACTTTTTAACCGACTTCAAAAAAAAAGAAGGAGGTTCTCAATTCGTCGGTAACTTTTTTATTTAGACTCAATATTTCGATTAGCATTGGCATTGTCTTTTATGATAAGAAGTAGTTGCAAAATAATATAAATACAATGAATAAAATATAATATTATCAACGGAACCCAAAACTTCTGTGACGCAATGCAAACTAGATAAGATCTGTAATAACAAAAAATTGTCGTTGTCACAGTAGCATTGTCGTGGTGCGTTAGAGCGACACTTTGTTTGCAGACGTGGGCCGTGACTCGAAGACGTAGAAAAAAAATACTTACAAATCGCAAAAAAAATGTTTTCCAAGAAAGCTCTTAGACAAAATCTGTAGTAGCTACTGATGTTAACATTGATACTACTTTATTACCATTTTGTGCTAGTAAAGCTGATTTTTTTTATGTATTTAGAAGTACGTTATTGTACACATGCTAGCTCTAGCATGTGAACGCTCGTTTTCATGAAGAGATTTTGTATGACAAGCAACTTGCATTACGTCGGACCAATTAACATAATTATCCCCTTGTCTATCACAAAGACTCCTAATCAGGGTACTCACTTAGCCGTGTAGCATGTAACGTATCTGATACTGTAACAAGTGGGTACGTAAGCTCGAGCCTGCTGCAAGCCGCTCGCGTGTGGAGCGCAGAGAGAGAGCTCGCAGCGATCCGCCGAGTGGCGGTATCGCTTTATATTATTATATCTATCGTGCAGTGCAACGTCATAAAATAACTTTTATTTCTATTTTTAACATTTCGTAAAAGTGCTGAAAAAACTGTTACATAATAATAATGTATTTAAGTACCTACGTACCAATTTTTATTAATTATAAAGTCTTACACCCATATGCAGAGTCGTTTCCTTCAGACCTCTTCCACTCGACCTTAGTCGAGGTCACCTCAAGGAAATCCTCAAAACTACCTCGAAATCGGTATGTTAAGTTACCGCTTCACCCTCCAGCTGAGGAACCTTCAGTGAGGTCGAGTGGAGGGGTGACACCCTCTTCAAATCGCATTTTGCATCGACTGTTGCAAAATATACGCAAATCATGTACAGAACCTGGCCATCTTGCCACCATGTCATATGCACACATATTTAGACGGGATTTAACGCAAAACTACTTAGTAAAGGCATTCTACGCATACCTTTTTATACCAAAAAAAAACCATGTCATATATTTCCATTTGTGGGCGCGCACACAACATTAATGGAAAAAACTTCTTTTCTGTTCCTATAAACTTCTCCATTTTCCCTCCTTGGGTTCTTGATTGGTACATTTGTACAAATGGAAACTTAATATACCTAGTAGCCGAATTTCAATTCAAGGACTTTAGATATTCTAGTGACTGTTCGGGATACCAAAGCTTGGCTCAGTTTGTGGAGGTCTCAACACGTCGTGCCGAGCGGTTTCCATCGGCGGAATTGGTGTTTTTGGGGGACTTCAACGCCCACCATGAGTTGTTGTTAGGTTCCTCCAAAACAGACCATGCTGTTAGAACTGCCCACGCTTTCGCTCTCATGCATGACCTGACGCAACTGGTGAACCAGCCCACCAGGATCCCAGACATAGTTGGCCATGCGCCCTCCTTACTCGACCTTCTGCTGACGAGTCGCCCAGCTGGATATCGGGTGGAGATTAGAGCTCCTTTAGGTTCCTCGGATCACTGCTTGATATCCAGCACAGTGCCCTTGGCATTGCGCCCGCCAACAACGGTTTCGAAACGCCAGATTTGGCACTACGCGTCGGCAGAATGGGACGGTATGCGGGAGTATTTTGCATCCGTCCCTTGGAGGCAGCGCTGCTTTAGTGGGAAGGACCCGACCGCTAGCGCCACTGCCGTTGCTGATGAGATAGTATTAGGAATGGAATACTATATTCCACACTCCTATGTCATCAGCAAAGGCAGACGCAACCGCTGGTTCAATCGCGAGTGTGCCAGCGCTGTTGAGAGCAAACAGACGGCATACCGCGCTTGGATCAGAGGTAAAGCTCATGGGGATCCAGAAACTCGCTCGCTAAAAGCAGCCTATAATAATGCCACCAAGTCGTGTAAGAGGGCCTACATTAGAGCGGATGCCCAGCGCGTTGCACGAGTAGGACAAGAACTCCTGACGCATCCTACGGGCAGCCGTAGCTACTGGCGTCTGGCCAAAGCCGTGCAATCCAACTTCTGCCAACCTTCGCGGCCACGACTGAGATGTCCTGACGGAACTTTAGCTCACAAGCCGCAGGAAAAGGTCGATCTCCTGGGCAAACTCTTTGCGGCTAACTCCCGGATCGATGACTGTAATGCACAGTCACCCTCAATTCCTCACTGTGGCCACACAATGTCTGATATTAAAATCAGGCAGTGATATTAAAGTCCGTGCGGAGTTGCAGTCAATCGATGTCCGGAAAGCTAACGGTCCTGATGGCATCCCAGCAATAGTCCTGAAAATGTGTGCAGCGGAGTTGTCCCCTGTGTTAACGCGTCTGTACCGTCTCTCGCTCTCTTCGGGTTGTGTGCCGAAATCTTGGAGAGAAGCTAATGTGCAACTGATCCCTAAAAAAGGAGATCGGTCAGATCCGACTAATTACCGCCCTATAGCCGTAACTTCAGTGTTGTGCAAGATCCTAGAACGAATATTGAACAAACAGCTTATTCGATACCTAGAAGATCACTCCCTAATTCACGATCGTCAATATGGGTTTCGGCCAAAACGGTTAACGGGTGATCTTTTAGCGTACGTCACACATCTCTGGGGTGAGGCTATTGACAAGCGTGGCGAGTCACTGGCAGTTAGCCTTGACATAGCCAAGGCTTTTGATCGGGTCTGGCACAAAGCTCTTCTCTCCAAGTTCCCGGCATACGGTTTTCCCGCTCAGTTCTGTACCTGGGTTGCTAGCTTCCTGCATGAGCGTAGAATCCGTGTCCTTTCGGATGGATGCGCTTCGCGGTTCGCACTAAAACTCTCGAGCCTTTGCAATTGCGTAGAGATATTGCGTCACTCAGCGTCTTTTACCGTTTATACCATGGCGAGTGCTCTGAAGAACTCTCTCTTTGACCTCATCCCTCCTTCTCCCTTCCTCCATAATAGTACGCGTGCTGCTCTCCGGAGTCACCAATTTACAGTCTCTAATATTCCATCACGCACAAAGAAATTTGGTGACTCGTTTCTTTGCCGCACTTCCAAAAGATGGAATAGTCTACCAGCACACGTGTTCCCTCCTACCTATGACATAGGGTCCTTCAAACGAGGCGTGAAGAAGCACTTTGTGGGCCGGCAGAGTGAGGATGACTGATGCTACGTCTCTTACGCTGCACCAGTTGTCCTCGCGCCTGGACTTCATTTCCACTTAACATCATGTGGAGTGGGGTCATTTGTCGGGTTTAGAATAAAAAAAAAAACAATCTGCAAACTAATCAAAATCATGTAAATTGTTGCATTGTGTTAAAAATAGATTATTATAGGTATAATTTGTCACACATTAAATATTCACCTGAAAGTTCGCTGTGGCATAAAACCTCACCGCTATGAGAAGCTGCAACAGAGGCGGTATTGGAAGACCTCGGTTATTGGTACTGGTGTTAAATTCAAAAGCGGCAACAGGATATTTACCTATTATTGTATCTTTTCTAAATCGAAATCGTGTTCGGAATTCCACATCATCGTAATATTCCAACGGATTTGTTGCATCCCGTAAATACCGATTTATTGGAAAATATTGGTACAAGTCTTCATAAAGAATAATAAAATCATGAAAATTACTAAAATAAATTAAATATGGCGTCGGAAGCGTTGTTTATAAGCTGTGAGGACACCTCAAGGTAGATCGCGAAGTACTTAAGTTTGACAGTTCATTGCTCGACTCGACTGAGGAAGTTCCTCAAGTCGAGGATGGTTTCAACAATTCAGCATACCAATTTTATCCTTGAGGTTGAGTCGAGTGGACAAAATTTCGAGGAAACGACTTAGCATATGGGTGTTAGTCAATCGTATAAAAAAATTTAATCAATGTAAAATAAATCGGTCAAAACCTCCTTCCATAAATTCTATGGTCAGACCATAGATAAATGTGGATTAGGGCCACTCAAAGTACACAAATACCGCTCAGATCTCGGAGGTGAAGAAATCGGCTCAGAAACGAACAATGAATAAATCCTTAAGTAGCATTATCATATTAAAATCACACTTCAGTGGTCATCGCTTTGGGTCGACAAAGGACGCCGCTACAATTGCGTGATTCTAAGAATACGACCCCGTGTTGTGTAGGCGGCAAAATGGAATCACAGACAAAACTTTTTTAGCGCTAAAACTGCTGTCAAAATTGTATATTGAACCTTTTTTTAGTGATGGAGCGCGGATTTGCACAATGGTGTCGATTTCGTAGTTTAAATATGCACACGAAGTGGAATCATGGATCGCGTGGATAAATAAAAAGAAAATATTCATAGTTGCATTGTAGATTACTCTTTTTAATTTTTTTATTCCACATCGGCTAATCGCTTCGCTTTCATCTCGCCTGATGTTATTTTATTATTTATTTCACTACAAGGCCTTCATCTCATCACCTGATGTTAGGTGATGATAAGGCCAATGGTGGAAGCGCACTTCATCCGCTGTCTTATTTCTAACACAACGGAACACAACAAAACTACTTACCAACACTGATGTTATGACGAAATATTTAGATAAGATAAGATGGCTATCACCAACCAAAAGTGCTAAGTGATGATAAGGGTGGACGA
Source organism: Scoparia ambigualis (assembly GCA_963921215.1). NCBI lineage: Eukaryota > Metazoa > Arthropoda > Insecta > Lepidoptera > Crambidae > Scoparia > Scoparia ambigualis. The sequence continues at coordinate 21,488,453 of OY992524.1, forward strand.
AATTGACCAATTGTTCTTTACTAAATGTACCTTTATAGAGTAGTAAATAATTATTCTTTAACAGTAAGTATTAAGAAATATAATAAGAATATTTCGTATATTACAGTAGTTTGTGATTTACGCTGTGAGTCAGCGGTATTTTTTATCATTATTAAGAGGGTTTACACATTTTGGTTTCCCATACAAACTTCCAAGTCGAATTTTTTTAAAACCAATAAGCCAATTTTAATGAAACTTTGCATGCTAAAGTAAAATATAGAGATCTAAATAGTTTGTTGGAAACATTTCTAAATTTAGCTAACTTATTGCGATTGAAAGTCCTCTATAGAAAGTTTTAAATCGCAATATATTAGTTAAATAAACGTTTTTTTTTAATGTTTTCAACAAACTATATATATCCCTGTATTTTACTTAAGCATGCAAAGTTTCATTAAAATTGGCTAATTGGTTTAAAAAAATGTCGACTTGGAAGTTTGTATGGGAAACTGCCATGCGTAAACCCTCATAATATCGGTCGTTCGCAGTCGTGTGCGCTGCAATCAACAACAAAAAAATGCATCTCAACGTCCACAATACTAAAATCAAAAATAGTAAGTACCTATGATAATGGCGTCTTTTTTCTATACTAGCAACATCACAATATTACTGGACACTCAACGGACGCGGTTACATCAATGCAACATGGACAAAGCGCGTATTAACATCGCTCCTGTTAATACAGAAAAGCTTTAAGTGTTACTTAAGTCACTATGTCTGTCTGCCCATCCAAGCCTAAACTGCAAGCGGGTTATCTCATTGATGTTTTTTTTATAACACACTATTCTTGAACTTAAAATTAGTTTGAACCTCAATGCGAGAGTATCATCGACTCCACTAATAAAGAATATGGATCACATTTTATAAAAAACCTTTATAAATATGTTTTTAACTACACCGCTTTATAAATTTTATTAGCGTAGCGCCTTATAAAAAGAATACTACCAATCCCTCTCTTCCCTTATGAGTGTCGTAAAAGGAGACTAACGGACTATAGACTGCTAATACATCCAACAGCTAGTGGCGTATGGCTCACCACTTGTCATGCTGAGCACATGTGCAGTCGCTATTTGGTGAAAAGTGGACTATGGTAGAAGTTTGGTAGTATTCTTTCACCGCTAAGCGACACGGTTACTATAGGCATTATAATATTTCAGATAAATTGATACATAAAAAAATACGAACTAATTCCCTGTAATGTCGTACAGTATTGTTTTTCGACAGAAGCGTCAATGTTTACAAAAAGTTTGCATTCCGATTGAATATTGTATTTTAATGGAAATTAGCCGCACATATTCACAATAAAAGGACAATGCCCACTTTGTATGGAGCTTTGGGCCTGATTTTTTTTGTTAGGCGGTTACTAATGAAAATAATCTTAAATTAAAGTATTGGCTTGCCTCATCACAAAAATGTATTACACAATTTTTTAAAGTGTGGGAGTCAAGAGATATAAGGACTTATATTATACACGAGCTAAGTTATTGTTTTATGTAAAACAATACCTTATACTTATATCTTTGGACAGCAACACTTGAAACAATTGTGTCATACATTAGTTAAAATACAGAAAACCAATTTCTGTATTTTTTTATTTGATTTATGTTTTTTCTTAGCTAATGTACATATATAAGATCTTATATCTCTTGACTCCCATACTTTAAAAAATTGTGTCACACATTGTTGTGATAGGGTTAGCCAATACTATAATTTACACCCACTTTCATTTGTGGGCATTGTCCTTTATTTGTTTTATATAAATTAAGTTTAGGTTTAAACAAGATTTTATGACAAAATTAGTGTAAAATATTTAAGTGCTTGACAAATTATTTAGGCCTCCGGTGACATGAAAGCAGGCAGCTACTGCCAGCGTACCTCTATAAGGCTGCCTGTTCATTGAAGCGCGCGAGGCTGCGGTGCGGAGAAGCGAAGAAATATTAACCAATAGGATTGCCTTAAATCTCCGGCGATGCAATCCTAATAATATTTCTTCGCTTCTCCGCACCGCAGCCTCGCGCGCTATTCAATGGACAGGCAGCCTTAGCCTGGCAATAATTTACGAGGTAATATAGCCAACATTCTTGGGACTATTCTCACAGTGGAGATCTTTTATTTACAGTTTTAATTATTTTTAGGTTTTGAGTTAGTGCAATTTTATATAATTAGTTGTGTTGTGTTGTTGTGTTATTTTATGTTTTGTGTTTTAGATCCAAAATTACTTTTCTGCAAAATAAATACATAATTTATTACTTACACACAGTACACATGATTAGATATTTAAATGTAACGATGTAACATTTACTACGTACCCGAACGACTTTCATCTGCAGAATTCAAAGGATAATGAAATGAAATGAAATTTTTTAATGAAATAAACGGATGAAACAATGAAATAAAACAAGAAAATAAAATAATGATATGAAACAATATTTTGAAATAGGTACTTAACGAAAATATAAAATTAAATGAAAATTGCGTTCAACCCGTTTGTGTGTGAACTTTAACTGTTAAAAGGTAAAATTATAAAGGTCCGTTCATATTTAGATTGTGGAGAGTTGGCACGCGCGCCCCATTACGGACTAATTGAGTACAGTGCCGTGTGCAGGGCCCTTAAGGGGCACTCATGTGTCGGGCATGGTATTATAACTAGAGAGGTGATCGCGAATAATTTTTTTGCGCACTAGTTTGCGGACGGCCGCAAGGTCTACAATCGCTTGGATCACACGCTATCACTGAGGCGTTAGCCCATAGGTCGCATCTTACACTCACACACACTCACGACTATTATCCCATAAGGATTCTTCTCTTCTTCTTCTTCTTCAGCCCTTATCTACCCAATGCTGAGTAAAAGCCTCTTCCATTCTTTTCCAAACGGTGCGATCCTGGGCTTTTCGCATCCAGTCCTTCCCCGCTATTTGGGTTAGGTCCATCTCCTGGGCTATCTTCCTACTTTTCTGCGCCCGTTCCGTGGCCTCCATTCTAGCACCTTCAACCCTCATCGTCCGTCAGACCTGCGGCATATGTGGCCAGCCCACTTCCACTTCCTTTGGGCTATAATCTTAGCTATGTCGGTGAGTTGTGTTCTACTGCGGATTTCTCTATTGTGAATTTGATCGCGAGGGAAATACCCAACATAGCTCTCTCCATAGCCCTCTGGGTGACTTGTAATCGGCGGATAAGCTGTCTAGTGAGTGACCAAGTTTCTGACCCATAGACCATCACAGGGAGGACGCACTGCTCGAAAGTTCGACGTTTGAGTTTAAGGGGCACTCGTTTGTATTTAAATACCTCCTTCAGTTTGCCATAGGCTCTCCCCACCCAAGTTAGACGCGACGGCTTATTTCGCGATTTTGTCCATTCCTTTCTAGACTCAAAGCCTGACCTAGGTAGGTATACTCCGCAACCCTTTGAATCTGTTGGCCATGGACCACAACATAGTCAATGTCGGCATCGCAACACATAATTTTGGTCTTTGAAGTGTTCATCTTCAAGCCGACATTGAAAGATGCGGAATACAGCTCGTCTATCATTATCTGCAGATTCTCTGTGTTGCTGGCAAACAAGATGATGTCGTCTGCAAAGCGAAGGTGTGGCAGATGTTATCCGTTGATGTTAATGCCCTTCTTGGACCAGTCGAGAAGCTTGAATACGACCTCCAAACAGGCTGTGAACATTTTAGGCGATATTGTATCACCCTGCCTGACCCATCTCCTGACGGGCACCGGATTCGACAGGTCGTGAAGCTTTATCTGAAGGGTAGCTGCCTTGTACACATCTTTGATTGCTTGCACGTATCTATAATCGACCTGGCATCTCTGGAGTGAGTGTATAACAGCCCAGTGCTCAACTGTGTCAAACGCCTTCTCGTAATCTACGAAGGCCACTGCTAGGGGCTGATTATACTCGGTGGACTTTTCCACGACTTGTCTTACAGTATTGATGTGGTCAATTGTTGAGAAACCAGTCCTAAATCCGCATTGCTCGACAGGTTCTGCAGAATCGAGCCTGGTGGTTAGTCTCAGAGTTACCACCTTCGTAAATAGCTTGTAGACATGGCTTAGTAATGAAATGGGCCAGTAATTACCAAGATTAGTGATGTCTCCTTTCTTGTGAAGTATAATTACGACCGCATTTTTCCATGCCTCTGGGGTTATTCCCTCAAACAGCGCTTTATTAAATAGGAGCTGGAGTTGTTTCACCACAGGTTTCCCACCGAGCAATAGGTGTTCGTACGTGACCCTATCTTCACCAGGCGATTTTCCTTTCTTCATTATTTTAAGCGCGTGCTTGACTTCATATAAACTCACCTCTGGTAAGTCCTCAGTTTTGTGTCTTGCAAGTTTAGCTCTTGGATCCTTAGCTGACACGAAAGAAGGCGGTTCTGGATTTTGGGAGCTGTACAGCTGCGAATAATACGTCTCCGTTATTTCCAGTATCTCCCTCCGGTCTGTTGTTAGTCGGACGCCATCAGCAGTGAGTTTATGAATTTGGTTGTTACCACGCTTGAGCTGCTTTCTGAACACTTTAGGGGCCCGATGCTTTTCTATTGTGTCTGGGATCAGTTTATGTTTTTTTTTCCCTCTGTTTTTTCCTAATAGCGTGTCTAATTTAGCTATTTAGAGAGTTTATACCTTGTTGGTCTGGTGATGCTAACAATCGTTTTCGTTCCTCCAGCAGAGTGGTAATGTGGGACATTCTGGGTCTGATTTTTGTGTTGGGTTTTATTTCCAAAACTGTATTCTTTATAGCATCGACAAGTTGGCGATAAATCTCATTTACATCCCAGTTCTCTTGCGGGGTTAATTTTTCGGCTAGTCTTCTCTGGAAATATTCCTTTTGAGCGAATAGAAATGCATTGTCATTTGGAGGTTCAGTAGTTTCTACGAGTCGTCTCCTCTCCGTAGGTATATTGAGAGCAACACGTGCCCTCACAACTCGGTGATCGCTGCCTGCGCTAACTTGGTTAAGTACACTGACGTCCTGGACAATTTATTTTCTATTGGTAAGGATGTACCTAGTCGATTTGGTTCTTCGTCTTATTCCATAAGGATTAGTCAGAGACAAAGCAATGAGGACCTCAAGATCAGTTCTCTGCTATAGATCACGTTTCATCAAATAACAACAGCATAAGTGCCCATCTTGACAGGTGGTGAGCCCATCGCCGCTTTTTGCTGTTGGATGTGTTTTGATAGTTAAGGATATAGTTATATTACTTATTCTAACTATACTATATTATAGTATAGTATAGTTAGAATAAGGATCCTGCACGAAATTGTGAAAATTTACTTATTTTTAAGTCACTTGTACTATGCGCTGAATTAGTTAAAAACATTAAAAGAACTTACGTAAGTTAGCCTGATTATTGCACAAGTTCGTGGCCTTGTTGAAATTTGAAACAAATTGTTTAAACAATAGCAAACTATACATAAATCCTTTATTTAACAGAAAAAAACATAGTTGTCTTTATTGATTCCAAATTTCGTGCGAAAACGTTTGGTCACGTGACATTTTGGTCTGTGACGTCCTATTTCAATAATTATAGAAACTTATCTTGAAACCTGACAGATAGTTTTTGATAATTTTGTGAAATGTGACGTCACATGAAGCTCAATCATGGCCGTTCCTTGCCGCCCGATGACTCAGTGTGATAGCATCTTTTTATACTTATTTTTGTTTAAGGGGATTCTGATGAACAGATGAGTTCACGGGGATCCCCTGGGGGATCGGGTTAGGGGATCCTAGTGGACGAAACGCGTGTTTCGGGTCTTGCAATTCACAGATAAAAATCCCTAATTTATTTTGTAAAAATAAAATATTTACAAATTATCTTAATAAAAAATAACTATTGGATAATTATCGTTAAATCACAATCTACCATTTCCGACATATTTCATATTTTATTGTCACAACTGTCAAATAGCCAATTCTTTTAAGGAGCCACTACCACCCAGCTCGCAGGGCCGCAAGTTAGTGCGCAAAAAGTTGCTAAGCGGTGTGTCTCTAGTTATAATAAATACATCATTGGTGTGGGTTTGGTAACTCGTGACTGATAGTGATATCTCTGGTGTAGCAACGTATAAAGGCTACGGTCACCGCTTACCATCACGGGCTTTACCATAACCTGTTACTGCCATACTCAGAGACGTCAATTAAGTTTTAATGACAATTAAGTCTCTTGCTGTCACTTTCTTATGTATAGTGCTAAATAGAGAAGGAAAGACATTTAATGACATTAAAACTTAATTGACGTCTCTAAGTTCGGCAGTTAGAGCAGTATTACCTACTTTGCTCTTACACTAGAGTTATATTCACGTGCTACCAAACTCACACCAATGAGGTTTTATATCTAGAGATAACACCGCGAAGCAACTTATTGCGCACTAAGACAGTAGGGTCCCAGGGCTGTATTGCCATTACCATATTTGTTATTTTAATCGCTTCTGTGGTCTAGTGGCTAAGACCCGGTGTGAATATGAATAACCGTCATTCCATCACGCTATCAAGTTCAGTTGCAGTTAAAAAACTTACTCAGTTATTAAAAGAAAGAAAAACAGCTTCATCAGCCATCCAACGAGCTCCGATTAATATGTATATTACGATATCAGAAACCATAAGCCCGCCGCGGAGGGCCACGCGCGGCCCATTACGCCGTTAATTAAGTACAGGGTGTGTGCCGCGCTTAATGCGAGGGTGGACCTCTGACCATAGACATATGCGATGTGCAGAAGTGGACAGTTTAATTCTACTCTTTAAAATAAGCATTTTATAGTTTTTTAAGGATTGTTTATAAAGAACAACAAAAGTTATTCAACTTTCTTCGATCTTTGTAAGCCAAATACGCATTTATGCAATATCAAAAATAATCAACATCCGATCACCCGATCAAACTGACAAATATCAATAATCGGTTAAAATAATTCTTATTTCGTATCGCAAGCTATATTTGACTACTAGCGACGCACTACGTTACAAAATCGCCGGTTTGTGTACCTAACCACAAGATTAATTTTATTGTTTCTTAAAGTTTATTTTGTAATTTTTAAGTTTTGTATTTAACTTTGTAATTATTGTATTAGTTTTTTTACACGTAGCATGGCCGATTAGTCCACTCCACCTGATGTTAAGTAGAAATGGAGTTCAGGCACGAAGAACCGGTGCAGCGTGAGCAAGACGAAGCATCAGTCGTAAGATGACCGTTTTCAGACCCAGAGGTCCCGGGTTCGATTCCCAGCGGGGGGTACATCTTTGTGTGCTCGGTTTGGTTGGTGGTAGGGCTGTTAAGTCCGCCTGGCTAGCTACCACCATCTTATCTAAGTCTGTCGCCATAACAACGATGTTTATAGCATTATTGTGTTCCCGCGACTAGTTGAGATAAGATAGCCAACTCCTCAGTGGTTGAGGATTCCGGGTGAAGCACACTTCCACCTCCGGCCTTATCGTCACTTAACATCAGGTGGGATGAAGGCCAAGCGCTTACCCGTTGTAGAATACAAAAAAAAGAAGAAGCATTTGTCGCCCTCACGTTGCTGACCCACAAGGTGCCTCTTCACGCCTCGTTTGAAGGACCACCTACACAGTAGTCTTTTTGATAATAGATAAGTCTTGTGTAAAATATTTTATTAAATTGTGCCCTTTCTACACCTTCCTAGCCCCGCCAACTCGCATGGGATTATTTTAACAGCGTCCGCGTGCCGCATCGACACTCCACTTCAAATCTCTTGTGTATTCAAACCAGTTTTTTATTTATCGGAACAATCACGACCTTAAAAGTAAACAGTTTAGAGCCATTATCGCGTGCACTCATCTCCCATAATGGAATTGATACTTAACGTCTACCTCGGTTGCAAAATGGTTGCATTGTTACAAAATTATGATTCGAGTACGTTGAGCGTTTTTACTTATAATCATTCGGAAACATTGTATTTTAAGGGGTTGCTTTTTTATATTTTAACCTTCTCTCCTTCTTACTAGTACTACTGTACCCTACTAAGGAAAAGGAGGATATTTTATATTTATAGTTTTTTTTAGTTTTAAGATTAAGTAATTAAGAAGAAAATGAACAGAATAGGTTAAAATAAATATAAATAAATAAATTAAGTACCTACCTACCTACCTATTGATGTTCTTGTTTTTTTTTTCAATTATGTGTGAACTGATTTTGTTTTAATTAAGATACTATAAAGAAATAAATAAAAGCATAATGTTACTAATATAGACTGAGTATTAAACTTTCACAAAAAGGCGGGTTTTTCATTCATCGGATAAAACTTATCCTTCTGATAAAGTATTACGCGATCAAGCTAAAATGTCACCTGTTTAAAATAAAAGTCATGTTTTGACAATACTTTTTTAAAATGGTTTTCAAATACTATAAAAAACGAATTAAAAAATCGGCCTTAAATTAAATTAAACCAAGGAAAGAGTAACGTTGAATAAAAAAAACAGTTTTGTCGTTTCTGAATGGCTTCTGGAGGGTCGTTGTGCACGTGAACGACCTCAATGGCAGTCGTTCAATAATGTTCAATAATGGTTCAATAATGGGGTGGTTTGATTCTCACGATTTTTTGGCCTTAAATAACTTTTCTATGGTATAACGGTTGATTTTACCCATCAACACATTTATTATAAAGAAGTAAATTTTGTAAGTTTACATGTTGGTTGTAAATATCTAACAACAGGTTTTCATAGAATAACTTGATTAGGTACTTTCATGGAATATTGCAGTCACCTATGGGACAGCTCAGCGAAATACCAACTAGCTGCACTGGATACAATTCAACGCAGAGCTGAGAGGCTAATTGGCAACAAAGAACTAATGAACAGCAAGTTTCACACCCTAACTCACCGCCGCAAAGTTGCCTGTCTGTCGGTCTTTTACAGACTGTACCTACTTCGGAAAGTGTGCTCTGGAGCTGCATGAGCTTATACCGCCATCCCCCTTCTTCCATCGGACATCCAGACGCACTGCGGGCTACCACCCTTTCTTGGTGGATATTCCTAAATGTCGCACAAAGCGCTACTCAACATCTTTTATACTGCGCACAGCAAAGGAGTGGAACTCCCTCCCTGCGTCTGTGTTTCCGAGTACTTACGAGGTTCACCTTCAAAGCAAGAGTGAATAGGCGCCATCTGGGTTAGCTCGCTCCATCGTAGATCTTGTCTTAGCCCCTGAGCTTGATTGGGATCAAGAGCAAACCCGTTCAGGGTAAAAAAAAATATATTTGGCTTAAAATTTATTTAAATAATATTGTTTTCTAAGGTTTACGCGAACACTACACATTGAAATGTAACATTTTTTACGGATCAATTCGCGTTTATGTATCTACTTGTACATATTTTCAGTGCTGAGGTTTCGTACCTATTACAGGGAGTGGGCACAGAGGACTAAAAATATGTACTGAATAAACGCGAGTAGATCCGTAGTATCATTACAATCATAATAAGTTAACTGCTACGTAGCGCTACGCTGCCGCGCGCCGCTCGTAGCAGTGCCACAATCGTAGCGAGAACTGCTACATATTCGTAGCATGATTTAGTAGGTACTAGGAGAGACGTCAATTAAGTTTTAATGACAGTTAAGTCTCTTGCTGTCACTTTCTTATATAAAGTACTAAATAGAGAAGGAAGGACACTTAATTGTCATTAAAACGTAATAGGTCAAGGATCATAAGACCGCCGGCGGTCGCGAAACAATAGATTTTAAATTGTGTCTAGTTTTACGTCTCTGAGTACGGCAGTTACTGCCGTACAAAGATGTCAATGAGGTTTTAAAAACAATTAAGTCTCTTGCTGTCACTTTCTTATGTATGTTATGGGAATTAAATACATTTATTTGTCATTAAAAATTATTTGACGTCTCTGAGTACGGCAGTTAGTGTCCTAGTACTAAATCATGCATAATATTAAATAATAAAATAGCCGTTAATTAGTCTAATTAACATCTATTTTATGATTTACCTAATATTTTTTATGAACCAACCCCTCTTTTCCCTTGGGTGTCGTAGAAGGCGACTAACGGACTAAAGACTGCACATACATCCGACAGCATAGAGCAGCGATGGGCTCATCACTCACTCTGAGAACAAGTGCAATGTTGTAATTTGGTGAATCGTGGACTAAAGGACTACTTCTGGGGTCCTCATTCCCCATTTTCTGACTAACTCTTTGGGGATAATAGTCGTGAATGTATAATAATAATAATAATAATAAGGCGGGCAGTGCTAGTCGACATCACCGTTCCACATGATGAGAACCTCGTAAAGGCTGAGAAGGACAAGTTGAGCAAGTACCTTGACTTGGCTTACGAGGTTACCGCCATGTGGGATGTTGACTCGACTATCATTGTCCCGATAGTCGTATCTGCAAACGGCCTAATAGCGAAGAGTCTCGACCAACATCTCAAGAGACTCTCGCTAGACGGCTGGATCAAGGGCCAGATACAGAAGGCGGTACTTCTTGACACGGCACGCATCGTCAGGAGGTTCCTCTCTCTGCAGCCCTAACCACCGTTAGCTTGGGCCCTGCCCCTGCCGGCGGCACCCTAGGTTTAGGTTTTTTATAATGTTAAATGTTTTATTTTTTATAGTAGTTTTGTTTATTATTTTTATATGGAATATTATAAAAAACCTAGACTTAAGAAAATAAAAAAATACGAGAATAATAATAAATAATAAATGCTTTATTTATTTCTCTTCACAATAATTTGTTAAACAATAAGTTTGGTTTATACAATACAATTGGGTTATATTTATTTTATTTTATTTATTTATTAGCCACACATGACAGAGTTACAACGGAAAATACAATAAAACAAACAAGGACACAGTAACATTGGTATGCTGTAACTCCACGGGCATGTGCAGACAACATGTAAAGCAAGCCACAATAATTAATTAAATTATGACAATTAATAACAAACAAAAAAAGAAAAAAAAATCATTAAAATAGACAATTAATTAGAATCGCAATCTTATAAATGATGTTATTAATATTATTGTGGAGACTGGTGCCCGTACGAAGGTACAAAGACCCGTTTTACAGGTCGCCAGGCTTCCACATCCCGGATTATAGTGTTGTACAAATATTTGATGTAAAACCAAGAAAGTTTTCTGAGTGGTAGAGCCACGCTGCGTTGCAGCACGCATTGGGCCGGCTCGCCCGGCGTAATACCACCCTCTCACGAATATTCGGCGTGAAATAACGGCACTTGTTGCTGTTGTGTTTCGTCCGACCAGTGAGGGTTCCGGAGGCCCCTTCCCCCCCCCCCCCCCCTCCCAATTCCTATTCCTTCCTTAAACTTATTCCTCCCATAAAGGCCGGCAACGCATCTGCGATTCCTCTGGTTTTGCGGGTGTCCATGGGCGGCGGTGATTACTTTCCATCACGTGACCCGCCTGCTCGTTTGCCTCCCTCTTTTATAAAAAAAAAAAAAAAAAAAAAAAAAAGTATCGCTATAACCATACTTAGAGAGTAACCATCAATCAGTCTAATATATACCTATAAACATATTTGTTTAATATTTGATTTTATGTAATTACAATGCTATACGTATATAATTATGTAAATATACTTATATGTTTTTTATTTAATTTTTGTTTTTACAAAATTAAATTTAAATTTTATTTTTAGTAAAATTTTATAAATGATAATTTTCAAGTACTAGTGTTAGTAGATAATAGTTAACAAAGCCTCTGTATCATCATAGTTTATTTCCTGTAGCCATTTTCTTATTTTTGCTTTAGATTCCTTGCGCGTCATTGGGTATACTGATAATATTTTATTTATTTTGTTGTATAAATGACCACCTAGGAAACAAAAGAATTTGTGGGCAAAACTAGTGTTAAAACGGATAGTGGGGCATACACTATGACTTCACCTGAGATTCGAAGACAGGTCAGGATTATAGTCCAATTCCAAATGCTTACGAATTGTATTGTTTAATATGAATAGCTGTCGGACAGTCAGCACTTCACATTTCTGATACAGTTCCTTTGTTGGGAATAGGAATGGTAATCGAAGACTTACTTTTAGGACTGCTCTTTGTGCTCTTTCCAGTTCAAGCATTGAGGTTTTAGAGCTGCCACCACAAGTGGTGATACAATAGGTAAGCAGAGATTGCACTAATGCAAGATAGACGGTTTTCAAAATTTTTGGGTCAGCAACGTCACGGAGGTTTTTGAAAATATAAATCATTTTGCGTATTCTTGCTGTAGTTGCTTCGATATGGGTTTAAAAATTAAGATTTTTGTCTACGATGACACCAAGATATCTGATGCTATCAGTTTTTTCTAATTTAAGACATGTACAAGAGATATTTTGAGAACAAAAGTTGGAATGTGAGATTATAGAAAGATTAGTGTAGGGCACATATTTATGGTTCCTAAGAGAGAATGGTATGTATTTTGTTTTCGTGTCATTGAGAGTGAGTTTATTAGCCATCAGCCATCTTTTAACGGTGTTAAAACCAATTTGTGCATAAGTAAAAACTTGTTCCCATGTATCTCCACCGAACAATAGGGCTGTGTCGTCAGCGAATGTGATTATTGTACCCTTATTTAAGTGTAGATTACATAGGTCGTTAATATAGACTAAAAAAAGGGTCGGCCCTAAGGAACTTCCCTGCGGTACACCGATATCGATAGATAAGTCAGTACTGCACATATCAGCAATCCGAATTCTCTGAAATCGATTTGACAGGTAGTCTCTAAAGAGATCGAGTTGGATACCCCTTACACCGATCCTTTCAAGCTTGTTTAGAAGGAGTGGGACAGAAACTGTGTCAAATGCTTTAGCTAGGTCGATAAATATGACTAAAACTTTATGTTTGGAATCAAGATTGGTGACAATAAAGTTTACGAGTTCATGAACTGCATCATCACAGGATAAACCCGCCCTAAAGCCGTATTGGGACGACGAGAGGATATTATTTGACTCCATATAACTAACCAGTCGTTTATTAATCAGCTTCTCTAATATTTTTGCAAGTGTTGGTAAAATTGCTATCGTCCTGTTGTTGCTGACACAGCCTCTGTCGCCCCCCTTGTGTATTGGATGTATTTCTGCAAGCTTCAATTTATCAGGAAAGATACCCGTACTAAAAGCTAAGTTAAATATGTGGACTAGCAAAGGAGTAAAGATTTCACTATAACGTTTAAGCAGAAAGTTTGGAATATTATCACGCCCCGTTGCACAGTCATTTTTTAATGCTCGAATTATTTAGTTAGGATTTCTGCTGTATCAGTATCCAAGAGCACAAAAGAACTTTGATGTGATTCAAAGGGAGTGCTAGCAATGTCATCTGTGGAAGGAATCTTTTCAGCTAGTCTGTTCCCCACTTGTGTAAAGTAATGTATGAATGTCTTAAGTTTTTTTACTACCTCTATATTGTCTATTGGTTTTTTATTTTTATTTATTTTATAACTTGCTCACTATAGTGCTCAGAACAATAACTAAAGCATATTGTTCTGAGCTATAGTGCGTTTCATCAAATAGTTCCCATGCCGTCATGTTGGCATTCCTGTCTTGTTCCTGCCGGTGTTGCCAACTTAGTGGATTTTCCACTAAAACTGGTGGTTTCGACTCCCCTTTTAGTGGTGATATATTGGTATTAGTGGCTTGTGGTTTTTCTAGTGGATTTATAGAATTTCATTTTCAGTAGTCTGAATCACTCAACCACTTGATAACATGAAAAATAATAACCAAGGGGGGTCCAAACCACCACTTTTAATGGAAAATCCACTAAGTTTTCCACACTGCAGGAATAAGACAGGAATGCCAAAATGAAGAAAATGAACGGCATATGAAGTAGTTGATGAAACGCACTACACTCCAACATCATTTAAGTAAGCTTGGGTATACGTCATTGTACCTACTCTGTTTGGTTAGTAGTAAGCCTTGTTTTAAGTCCGCCTGGAAAGAAAACCATAATTATCTTATCTAAGTCTGTAGCTATAACAGTAATGTTAGTAGCATTGTTGATCTGACAGTTTCTTGAAATAAGATAACCAGTTCCTCAGACGTAGAGGATTCCGGGTGAAGTGCGTCTTTCAGCTTCATTGTTACTTAACGTCAGATAAGATGCGATGAACGGTAAACGTTTTAAGTTGTACAAACAATATTGTTTTCTAAGCTTAACTTACACGAACACTGCACATTAAAATTAGACACTTCTTTCTAACTAACTCGCGTTTAATCACCTTATTAGGTACTGATTATTTCATTATTGTTTGACCTTTCGAACCCTTCACAGGGTCCGTAATCGGAGTTAATGTTTTTTTTGTAAAAACAAAAAAATAACCATTCTGAACGAGTGTAGACGCTAACATTTGGCATGTCGCACGTAGGATGGTACTTTTATTTATTATTATTACATTTTCCAGTAATTTCCTTTGCAAATCTCAAAATGGCGCAGGCAAATCCCTAAATCCAGCGTTCCATCTACACTTACCCGACCTGTGTAATAAAGCCTCAATGATATAAATAAATTCGCTAACTGGCAAGCGCGGAGACAGTGAAAGTTAATTTGAAAATGGAATAAACAGCCGCCAACCAATGGCGGGCGGGCCCCGGGGACCGGCGGCCAATCGGAGCGCGGGGATTTTCGCGCGCTGAATTTTTATTAGCACAGATAATAACGCGCCATTTTGGCGGGCTCCCTTTTTCGTTTTTACGCCGCCGCTGGTAATGGGTACGTGTGATTTTCGCCGTTTTCGATTTTGTTTTCTGTATCGAATGGGCTTTCGTATGCTGCGATGGAGAATATTCGCCGATACAAAATGTTGTAGTGAGGAGGTGAGGCCGTGTTCCGTTTCTTTATTGGTCTTGTTTGTTCGCCGTTTTAAAAGAGAAGTGTATTCTTTTTTGTATGAATCCTTTTTGGCGTTGCTATGTTATATTTTGCAGTTGAATGATGTTCTGAATGAATATTAGAAATCTTTAATATTAGAAACATAGAAGAATAAAGTGTCCAGTCTCATAATGGTTAATTTACATTGCTATATTTAATCTAAAATGATGAAAGAGAATAGAAAAGCTGCCGAACGTAATAATCCTAAACATTGTATATAAAAAAAACATTTCTTCTCCATCACCAATTTTATAATCTTTCCCAAGATAAGCTACTTTTGAAACTTATTTTTACCTGTTAGATAACGGATAAGTAAACATTCTTATTTTACAAAGACAACACCCAGACCCGATATAAAATTAGAAAATAAATAATTTCTAATTTGACCCGACCAGAAATCAAACCCGCCACCTTAGAGATGGCGACGCTACAACCGGCTTACTAACCACCCGGCCACGGAAGTCGTCAAGGACCGCAAGGATAAAACAGTGTTGTTTATCGTCTCTTAAATTAAGTAGCTTGCTTGATGACCTCCGTAATCGAGCGGTTAGCACGCCGGGTCGCGCCATCTCTGAGGTCCCGGGTTCAATTCCCGGTCAGGTCAATTTAGAGAATAAATTCGCTGCTATCAGTTGAGACAATCTACACAGATATCAGTAAGGCGTTTGACACCGTGAACCATGATATCTTACTTCACAAACTTTCTTTGTTTGGTGTCTCTGGTAAGCTATTAGAATGGTTTTCATCACACATTAGAAAGCAAAACTCAAGAGTTGTGGTTTGTGGCTTTTCTTCACAACCTTTTGTGGTTACATCTGGTGTTACTCAAGGTTCACATCTTTTTTTTTTAATGTGACACGTCATAATGACTACATCCTGCCTGATGGTAAGCAGCCGATGTAGTCCAAAATAATGAGAGCGCTCCCCACCGTAGAACAAGCACGGTAACAAGCGCACCCATTCATGACGGCCTGGCCTGCATAAATGCCGTTTCACGCCCCGTTTAAAAGACCCGGGATTATAGGAACTGGGAAACACATGCGCCGGCAGAGAATTCCAAAGCCCAATGGTCTTACAGAGGAACGACTTGCCAAAGTTTTTGGTACGAGTGCTGATACTCTGCACAGTATGATGGTGGTTCCTAAGACCAGCACGTGTAGTCCGGGACAGGAAAGGAGAGGGCGGGATTAGATCAAAAAGTTCTTCAGAACACTCTCCGTAGTAATTTCGGTAGAAGACACTGAGAGAAGCAATGTCTCTACGCAGCTGGAGGTCCTCAAGAGAGGCTGTAACCTCAGCATCTCCAATAATGCGTACCGCTCGCCTTTGCAGTCTATCAAATGCATCGAGGAGGTATTTAGCGGAGCCGTCCCATAGATGGGAACAATACTCCATACTCGATCGCACCTGAGTCTAGTACAGCAAACAGCGCTGCTCGGGAGTAAAAACCGCCTCACCTTATTGAGAATACCCAACTTACGGGAGGCAGTTAAAATAACACTCTCGATGTAGCATTTTGAATTCAGTTCCTGGCCGATGTCCATGCCAAGAATGCTGAGGTCTACTGAAATGGGTAAAGGAGAGCTCTGAAGAGAGGGAGGAGTAAGGAAGGCAGTTATCTTGGACGAGAATGCACAAACCTGGGTTTTTCTGGCATTAAACTCGACCACTTGGAGACACGATCGAGAGTCAGGTTCAGTTTGGCAACCAGTTCTTGCCTTTTCACCACGATATCAGCTTGTTTTGCCGCAGGATGTCCTATGTACCGCTCATGTACCGTACTGTCATCCGCATAACAATGAATATTGCCCAAGGACAACATGTCATTGATATGCAGAAGAAATAGAGTAGATGAGAGCACAGAACCCTGCGGCACTCCGGCATTGACTTTATAGAACTCGGAGGAACTACCCTCACAAAGGACACGAATCCTCCGCTCTTCTAAAAAGTCTACAACCCAGGCGCACAAACGGGGCGGCACACCGAAGGCCGGCAACTTGGAAAGAAGGGAGCGATGCCATACTCTATCGAAAGCTTTGGCGACATCAAGGCTAGCTGCCAGAGATTTGCCACGCTTGTACATCGCTTCACCCCATGCGTGAGTAACGTACGCTAGAAGATCACCCGTTGATCGCTTGGGTCTGAACCCATACTGGCGATCATGGAGCAGCGAGTGATCTTCTAGGTAGTGAATGAGCTGGGTGGGAGTTAATATCCGGGAAGATAGTCTCCGTCCAGTGCTCTTCAATATTTTCATTAACGACGTTGTAACTCATCTCAAACATGCTACATGTTTCCTTTATGCAGACGACATGAAAATCTCCAGGCAGATCAGAGATCACAATGATGTGTTGTTGCTGCAAGAGGATTTGGACAGACTTGCTCAATGGTGGGTCGATAAGAACCTGTCCCTGAATATTGACAAATGTAAATATATCAGATTCACGAGACGCATACATACCGCTGCGCTATCATACAGTAACTATCGATGGTCATACCTTGAATGAGGTGGACTCAATACGTGACTTGGGAGTGATACTGGATAAGGAGTTAAGATATCACGAGCTTAAAGACTATATTGCATATATTTACAAAAGGGTTCTGAGTGTTGGGATTTTTGTTGCGCAACACCAATGATTTTAAAAAACCGGCTACCTACCAAGATTCTTTTATTCTAGTCTCTGGTCCGATCTGGTCTCGAATGCAGGTTTGGTCCCCGCACCGCAGTATTATGTCCACGTTAAACGCATAGAGCGCACCCAAAAAAGATTTTTGTGGCATCTCACCTATCAGACACGTAAGGCGAGAGAGCTGCCTTCATACGAGGAAAAACTAAGATTTTTTTAATTACTTAGTTTCAGTGATCGAAGATTGCTACTGACTACTTACTTTTTTATAAAATAATAAATAGGAAGGTAGATTGCCAGTTTCTAATAAGCAAGATATATTTTAATTTGCCATATAAGGTCCCACGCCCTAGTAGATAATATGTTCCTTTCTCTAACAAGTCAAAAGAATACTTACTTATCTTGGGTTAGAAAATTGAAGTGAGCGTTAACATTTTTTCTTACTTATTTAATTGCTGTTGCTACAATTTAAGTATTTATTGGATGCGTTCCGTTTTACGCAAAATAAGCTAACAGTTTCTTTTGGATCTTTGTCTTTGTCACGTAGGTAAAAATAACTTAACCTTATTTAAGGATACTATTTATACTTATTAACTCTGGCGTGGCGTATAAAAAGTCTCTTAATTTAATTCATTCAACGTGCACAACTTATTATAAGCCAACTTATTAAAAATGGACCAACTTGAAAGCAAAGTTAGCAACGCGGTCGCTTAGCGGGCCGCGTAACTTCAAACACCACAACCGTGTAATTTTCCTGAGTCAAAGTCAAGTCACGTCAAAGTCAAAGTCAAATGCTATAATCAATAATAACCTTTACAGGTACATATTGACATCAAAAATATGTAGGTACATAAAAAGTTAACTAACAGTAGTTAAATCTTATCAACTAATTTACCTACCTCTAAACTATCTACCACCTGTTCCGATTTTGGGAGAGCCTTCGACTGAGAAGAAGCTGGCAAGAAACTCAGGAGGCCTTATTTACATGAACTCGTTGCTGTTGTGTTTCGTTCGGTGAGTATAAGAGCCGCTCCGTCCATTCACCAACCCTACTCCTTCCTCAAGCCCTAACGCATCTGCGACTCCTTTGGTTTTGAGGGTGTCCATGGGCGGCGGTAATTAATTTCCATATTTTATTATAAACTAGTTATTTATTTAGTTGTTGTCCTGACAACACAAGGTACTTATTATAAGTACCTATTAGGTTATAGTACATTATTAGGTCCTACAAACATTCAAATTAGGTCGAAAAGTTGCAGCTGGTTTTTTAAAAACTTTCTTAGTGGTTCTTTGCACTTAGGAGGATGGCCCAGATACCTGTTATAATACACCCTGTTTAATAATAATAATAAATAAAATAAAAAACTGTTTAAACATTGCATGAGAGTAATTAACATCTTGATACAGAAAAAAAACATACGATATGTACATCACACATTCTAATTTACAACACAGGAACTACATCGTTCCTGTGTTGTAAATTAGAATGTGTGAAATATTTCATTGAAAGTAATGGGCGCAACAAAGAAAAGTAGGTAAAGTAAAATACATTCATAAATATAATCACGATTATTATCCTCGAAGGGTTAGTCAGAGACTAGGCAATGAGGACATCCCCTCTCCTAACATCACTGTTTTATTTTGTACTGGCACCTCGAGACCAACCGTTAGGTTATACAAGAAGTGAGGCAATGAGGAACGCAAAAGCAGTCTTCTGCCATAGTTCAATTTTCACCAAATAGCGACTGCATATGTGCTCAGTGTGACAGGTGGTGAGCATATCGCCGATCTATGCTGTTGCATGTATGTGCAGTCTTTAATCCGTTAGTCACCTTTTACGACACCCAAGAGAGGGGGTGATAGCATTCTTATTTTCATTGTGGTTATTTCTATTTCTATATAAGTAATTAAATGAGTCTTTTTTACAATAAAAGTCAATTATGTACATATTTTTCTTGTATGTGTAAAGGAGTCAATCGATCAGGCAGGTCACTAATTAAATGAGTCTTTTTTACAATAAAAGTCAATTATGTACATATTTTTCTTGTATGTGTAAAGGAGTCAATCGATCAGGCAGGTCACTAGATGGAAATTAATTACCATGCCTGATCGACTGACTCCTTTACACATACAAGAAAAATATGTACATAATTGAATTTTATTGTAAAAAAGACTCATTTAATTACTTATATAGAAATAGAAATAACCACAATGAAAATAAGAATGCTATCACCCCCTCTCTTGGGTGTCGTAAAAGGTGACTAACGGATTAAAGACTGCACATACATGCAACAGCATAGATCGGCGATATGCTCACCACCTGTCACACTGAGCACATATGCAGTCGCTATTTGGTGAAAATTGAACTATGGCAGAGGACTGCTTTTGCGTTCCTCATTGCCTCACTTCTTGTATAACCTAACGGTTGGTCTCGAGGTGCCAGTACAAAATAAAACAGTGATGTTAGGAGAGGGGATGTCCTCATTGCCTAGTCTCTGACTAACCCTTCGAGGATAATAATCGTGATTATATTTATGAATGTATTTACTTTACCTACTTTTCTTTGTTGCGCCCATTATTTTCAATGAAATATTTCACACATTCTAATTTACAACACAGGAACGATGTAGTTCCTGTGTTGTAAATTAGAATGTGTGATGTACATATCGTATGTTTTTTTTCTGTATCAAGATGTTAATTACTCTCATGCAATGTTTAAACAGTTTTTTATTTTATTTATTATTATTATTAAACAGGGTGTTTTATAACAGGTATCTGGGCCATCCTCCTAAGTGCAAAGAACCACTAAGAAAGTTTTTAAAAAACCAGCTGCAACTTTTCGACCTAATTTGAATGTTTGTAGGACCTAATAATGTAATAATAAGTACCTTGTGTTGTCAGGACAACAACTAAATAAATAACTAGTTTATAATAAAGGCAGTAGTGTTAGCAAACGCGCGTCATCTCGTTGCGTCGGAATAGCAACTACGCAAAGTAGCGAGCGAGGGCCAATTGTGCGAGTCAATGCCGGCGGCCATTACGCCGGCAAAAAGTAGAAGTGGCCTTTTGTCCCCCGCCCGGGACTTGCGACCATCACCGTGTATTGTGTAATTGCTAAGGATACTGATGGAAATAGTGGACTCCTCGAAAGTCGCTACAATGGAGTTCGGAGTGCGGAGGGTCGTGGTTGATTTCACGTTGTCTGCCTTCGATCACTAAAAGCTAGATACATAATACATCCATACATATAATAACGCCTATTATATCCGATGCGTTAGTCAGAGACTAGGCAATGAGGACAGCGAAAGCCTCCTCTACTAGTCCACTTTTTATCAAATAGCGACAGCACGTGTGCTTAACATGACAGGAGGTGAGCCCATCGCCGCTCTATGCTGTTGGATGTACGTGCAGTCTTTAGTCCGTTAGTCGCCTTCTACGACACTCAAGGGAAGAGAGGGGGCGATAGTATTCTTTCACCGCTACGCGACACCGCCACAGATACTCAATCAACTCTCTCGAAACGTCCTCACAAAAAAAGAACTACCTACCTAGCGAGATGTTTAAGTACGTGGAAGTGGCATGTAAAATTCTCATACGAAACACAGAAAACGTCGTTTCGTAGTCCACTGTTTCCTCCTTCAGAATTAGACCAATTTTTATTACTTTTTTAGCATCGGTTAAAGAAAGAGATTTTCTATGTCGGTATTTTTGATTTTTTTTTAATCCGGTTACTTAATGTTTCTGAAGACGCCTTAAAACGGAGTGATTTCGCAAAATTTTGAAGGCTCCTGGTTATTAAATAAATGTCTTAATGCAAAAAAATTAAACATACAGACGTAAGTAGAAAATCTCTTTCTTTAACCGATGCTAAAAAAACATAAAAATTTGTCCAGTTCTGAAGAAGGAAACAGGGGACTACGATTAATGTCTTTTTCTGTTTTTCGTTTGAGAATTTTGCATGCTACTCATAAGTATTTGTCAAAGCTGTCACTTGACCGCTTACATTAAGTATAGAATGAACGTGTTTAGTGAACGCATTTGACTTGTCAGTGCCATAAAAAGTGTAGCTTGTTTTCTAGAAGTGATATCGGCTTATACGCAACTATCTCCCCCCTCATCCGCCCAGTTAGGAAAACTGTTCTCTTAAACAAGTGTCGCTTGTTGCGTCCGTAGCAGCTGCTACGGCCAAGACTACGAGAACTACGAGCTGCTACACAATTGTCTCGCTGTGATAATATTGCTATTGATTTATTGCGCATAAACCGTATCCTCTCGCTTGCTCTGTTAAATCTAGCAGACAATATATAATAATACCTCTACGCGACTACTTTAGCTTTCTGTTGTCGAAATACTTTGCGAGATGTCAATAAGGCGCACTCCTACGAAAGCAATACCCCCCACGGAACCGGCCCCCTGCCCGCTTCACATCTTCAACAACATGCGGGATCGGACTCTGAGCTCGATACAATAACAACACGTAATAAGCGCAAGTTTGTATCGGAGGAGGAGATATCAATGCGCTCATTTATGCAGGAAATAAGACAGATGTTTAGCGATTTCACTAATACACAAGATAATAAATTATTGTCTATACAAAATTCTGTGGCGACTATCAAGGAACAAAACGATGACTATCAAGGAACATTCATTAAGCTTTCTCAGTCAAAAATACGACGAAATGCGGGAGGAGTTTGAGTGTTTTAAGAATAAACAGAAAAATACCCAGAAATACATTGAAACACTAGAAAATAAAATTGAGTTACTGGAACGTAAATCGAGATCCAACGAAGTGGAAATACGAAACATCCCTAAACTGTCCAATAAGGAAACAAACCAAGAGTTACCAAAAACTTATCAAGATATATGCAGCAAGATTGGTGTAAACTTTAGTGGAGGAGAAATAAAATCTTTACACAGAATAAATACAAAATTGGAGTCAAATGAACCTATTATAGTGGACTTCGTTAGCGCCTCGAGTAAAAACAACTTGCTTACTGGTCTCAAAACATACAATGGACAGCATCCTACAAACAAATTAAATACCAAACAACTACTTTTAAACGGTCCAGAGCAACGCATATACATTTCAGAGTCTCTTACGTTTAAGGCAAAAAAGTTATTCCGCATGGCAAGAGATTTTGCAACTGAGAACAAATATCGTTTTTGCTGGACCGCGCACGGAGTCGTGTATCTAAGGCAAAAGGAAGGCTCAAGTGCTTTGAAAATTAGTTCTGAGGACGACTTTCTGAAGCCTGAAACAGTGCCAAAGTGACTATCTATACTATTTTATTTTATATGCATGCATAACCTGTTTTTGTGTTATTTTTTATTGGCTTTATATATCTTTGTATATCGTTACTCAAAATAACTAAATGTTGCTATAGCCAAAGTAAGCTACACGTACTAGTGAAAACACAAGTTGTATTCTGTTTTAAGGGTTCTAATCATTTATTTTTTACATTGTCGCATTTATTTATTAGCCTAGGTTATAAAATGATGATAATTGTCATTAATATCTGTAACCCTTCACGCACAACAAATGTTCTTTACATCTACTTATCACTTATAATTCTAATACACACCTTTCAAACACAAGTACAATTTAACAACAACAACAATTCACACATTCAACACACAAAAAGTATTCTTCACTTACACACCTCTAATATATTCATAAGTTGTCCGCACATTTACATCGAAAAATCTCCTATAATAGTTTTTACATATATAAATACCCAATTCCACACATGCGTATCTATAATGCAATCCTCACTTTACCTTATATACTTAACTTCTTTTACACAGTTAATTAATTACTTCATTCATACATTTTTAAATCAAAATGGACAATACAAATCATATAAATACTGACCTTGACAATTTTGCTATAGCGCAATCCTCTAATTGTGATATAGAGGAATGCCCAACATTAATAAAAAAACCAAATTTCACTTTAAAGATATTACATCAAAACATTCGTAATTTAAATAAGAACTTCTCAGGTCTCTTGACACTTCTCAAAAGATCTAATACTGAGTGGGATTTCATTGTTGTGACGGAGTGTTGGTTACGTCATACACATTTTTTCGGTCAACTAGATAGGTATAACTTTGCAAAAACCGAAAACAACTTAACGCAAAATGAAGGTGTTATGGTCTACTTTAAAAACAGTTTGCAAGTTAAGATATTAGAACCTAATCTGCGAGACGCTAACTGCCTTACCGTCGAAATTGATCCTGAGACAATCTTAGTTGCCATATACCGACCCCCTGGTTATAGAGACATTGATCCTTTTATACAATCACTTAAGGATCTCTTATCTAGCTTACACTAT